>JAQPPZ010017007.1:2500000-5000000 GCA_028583015.1 Wollemia nobilis
TTCTATTCATAAAATGTTTCAATCCTTGGTACCTTATTCTCACCAAATAGTCATCTCCTGAACTCCTATGCATCCTCAATCTGTGACCTCCTTTGTTGGTATCCTGACTGTGGTCCTATTCTTCCTGAAACCTCAAACGATGTTGCTCTAGTCCCTAAGTCTCATCCTTTGCACCACTTGGAAACCTATATACTAATTTTTTAGGTGTTACCATCCACTCACTATATTCTTGCATAGTTTTGACATCAACATCTTCCCTTATGCCAACATTCTCCTTGATGCTTGTTGGTCCTTGTGCCTCTTCTTCCTTTTCGATCAACAGTGTTTTCTACCTTTCATGCTCTACTTGAGAAATCTCATCATCTAGAGGATTCCACACTCATTCTACCTCTGATTGTGAAATTTCATCTTGAATTTGTGTTATTTGGTTTACTAGTCTTGCACTTTGCCTAAGTAGTATATGATTCCTTCCTCATTGGTCTTGTAGTATGGAATCTATAATTCACCTCTTTGCCTTGTCACATTGAGTTCTTCCTTGATCCAAATTTGATCTAGATAAGAACATCAAATGTAGACAAGAGTAAGTACCTTCTCGAAATAAGGGAATGATAGAGGTTTAGGAGGGAAAGAATGGTAAACTTGACAATTGATCATGATACCAAACTGTACTATATATTCTTTTATGACTAACCAATGATTGATGGTTGCAAACATGATAATATAGATAGACAAGTTGCAAGATGACAAGTCTAGACAGGTAGTTGATGGATGGGTGAATTTCCATATGGGTAGGTAGCTAGGCGAGTAACTACAGATAGCTAGTTTGTTGGATGGGTAGCTCCAGATGGGTTACCTTCAAACAATTACCTCCACTAATGATGGTTAGTTCACATAACTTATCCTTACATACATTATTATTAATGTCTATGTTCCTTCATGACGGTTGATTTACATACATTAAAATATTTTACAAAACATGATTTTATATCAAAATTCCAAGTACTATGTAGACATTTTAGAAAATAGTTCTAAATAGTCATTTCTTCTTAAGACTACTATCTACACTTCCCAACCCTTGAATAACCTCAACTATCCAACCTCTAGTATTTTTCCAAACCCCCCTAACCCATTTGAGAAATTCAACCTCATGTGGTATCCCTCATAAAAATAAAATAAAATGACAGTATGTTCAAACAAGTCATTGCTACTTTAACAAAGGAATTAGGCAGAACAACTGAAAGGGGCTTACCTCTCTCTACATGTGGTTGAGGTGTTTATGAATTAGGGTTTGGCGGGTCAATGTGCAATCCTTTGGTAAGCTCTCGCTCATTGAATTTACAAGCTTTTCTATGGAATTGTTTGCAAGGTTCCCAAGGGGAGTCAAGGGAACCCGAGATTCAAGAACATTAAAGGATGGAGTTTCGTCCATCATAGAAACATCACATCCAGTATAAACTATTATTTTGTACCCAAATGCTTCTCAGTTGTAGAGTTGGGCTTATCGTCAAATGGTGACGATTGTCCCAATTCATTGCTCTAAGCCCTAAAAGATGCACAACTTTCGACAAGCTCCAAAGATGGGTAAAAACCCTAAAATTAGCATAGAAATACCCTAATTTTTTTCCACCAGTGGAAATAAAATACCCTCGGTATGTTGAAAGCTAAAACCATGACCACTCTTGAAAGCAAAAGTAGCGGCAGAAAGGTTCTTCAAAACCCTATTCAAAATATTTGTTACTAATTCGAAAATCTCAACTCCCAGATTGAAATATGGGTAAAAACCCTAAAATTAGTACAAGAATGCTCTATTTTTTTTCATAAATATTTGAATAATGACCAGTGAAAGGAAAATTCCTTAAAACAAAAACAAATGTAGAAAGGCTTAATAATAATTTTAAAAAATAATAGTATCTCAATATATTTTTTAACTTCATTACAATATTATCAACTTTAGTATACTCCTATTATGCTATCATGCCAATGATCATGTTGAACTAGTTTGAATGCAAAGAACGTTTCCAAAATCAGATCGAGACCGACTCACTATGAAGACAACTTTATTTACTTCTTATAACATTTATTTAACCAAAGTTTATTAATTTTTAAATGTTTATGTTTTTTATTTTAGTTTTTAAATGTGGAGAATGTTTATGATTGTTAAAGCCAAATAATGGACTTCAAAGACAAGACATCCATGATTTTCAATATAATTTCCTATGGCATAGAAATTATTGTTTAAACTTAATTATTGTAAACCCCTCGGAACATCGTTCACACCAAGTCTTTTGTTTTATTTTACTAATGTTTTGCGGCCGGCTTGGTGATTATTTATTTCTATGTTTATTTCAGTATTTATAGGATTCTCCGATCGGACATCGTAACAAACGTTTTCAGCTATATTTGATCAATTTTGGCCCTTTAAACTCCCTTCTCCTCGTTTCGTCTTGACAGTCCCATATTCCATGCCAAGACTATTTTTAAAATAATATTCCACCCCTTTTTGCTTTCTCATAATGTTATTTAATTTTTTTAATCCTTATGGGACACAGGCCAGTATTCTTCAAAGTACTATGTTTTGGCAATTAGTTTTTTTTTAACATCAATTTTATTATCAGATAAAATATTATTGAGTTAGTTGTTTTTTAAAATTTTAATCTCATCAAGATGAAAATTAATATTATAATTCACTAAATTATTTGCTATTTGATTTATTTCTTATAGATATGTTTATGTTTTCAAAATATTACCTTTAAAAAGAGTTGATAAACATGAGTAATAATATTATTTTTTCATCATCTCAAATTCATTTTTATTGATTACATTAATGATAATATGTGGATCCTCCTTTCAGCAACACCATTTTGCTGAAGAGTATAAGTAGTAGTTAACTGTCTCTTGATCTCATGTACAGTCAAGAATGCTGAAAATTATTTAGAGGTAAACTCCCCCCCTCGATCTGAGCGGAGGGTCTTGATAGAAGTCCCTGACTCCTTCTCAACAAATTTCTTCGATTGCTGGAAGAAACCAAATGCTTCAAATTTTAGTTGAAGAAAGAACACCTACATTTTACGTGAGTAATCATCCACAAAAAACTAAAAATACCTCTTCCCCCCACTACTAATGGGTGTGAAAGGACCGCACAAATCGGTGTGAATCAATTCCAGAGGTTTCTTGGCTCTTGTAGAGCTTTTCTCAAAAGGTACTCTATGCTGCTTTCCTGCCAATCAGTCAGAGCACACTGGAAAGATGGAATAAAGGGAAGGAATACCCTTTACCATATCATACTTACTTAGCTCAAGTAAGTAGCTAGAACTAAGATGCCCATATCTCTTGTGCCATAGAGATGTTGCCTCCTTTGTAGAGACTGTCATGGCAACATGTGGAGTAGAGATAACATCTAAGGCAAATAAGCCATGCTTATATGAAGTGGTTGCAATGTTCTTACCCCTGCTGGTAATAAAACAACACTTCTTGCCTCCCTCAACACTAAAGTTGACAACCATATCCTTGTCCAAAATTTGTGTGACTGACAACAAATTGTTCGCCAATCCTGGAACATAGAGAACTTTGTAAATCTGACACTTGCCATCAGGAAGAGTGATTGAAACTGTACCTTCTCCCTAAACCTTATAGGTTTTATCATCGACAATAGTGATAGGTTTGCCCTCTTTGGCCTCAAAGGACTCAAACCACGATTTATCACCAGTCATGTTCTTACTAGCGCCAGAATCGACATACCAAACAGGATCCGTCATGTGAACATTGGAACTAATTCTCATTCATATGACCAAATATAAATAATACATTCGGAGCCAATAATAGTCCGGAGGTTACGGAACCACCCAAGACCAAAATAGACGTTATAATAAATAACGAGCCTAAAATATGTTCAACAATATAAGATTGTTAGGATCATAATAAATAAAATAAAATATTGAAATATGCTAACATCCCTCCTTATTACAATATTTGAGTAAACTTATAACTACTAGCTATACTAGCATCCCCCCTGCTTACATCATTTTGCAATACATAGAGAGCTACGGAACAATTCAAATTTGACACGTGCAAGTGCCTTAGTGAAAATATCTGCAACTTGTGCATTGGTGGAGATGAACTGAAGCTAAATTCGATGCTTGGTACTTCGTATCGAATGAAGTGGCATTGTGTATCAATGTGCTTGGTTTTCTCATGATGCACTAGATTCTTAACAAGGTTCAAAACACCCTAGTTGTCGCTGAACAAGTGTATTGGAGATTTTGATGTAAGACCCATACTTGTCAAAATGTGATGCAACCATATCACTTTGCACATAGCTTCACATGTGACACAAAATTTTTCCTCTATTGATGAGATAACAACCACCTATTGCTTCTTGCTGTACCAAGAGATAGGACCGGATCCAAGATGAAACAAATATCCTAAAGTTGATTTACGATCATCGTATGACCCGACATAGTCTGAGTTCATGTATCCTTGTAAGAAGAATTTATTGTTCCTCTTGTATTCTAGGACATATTCCATTATGCCATGGACATAGTGAAGAACTCATTTTGCTGCTTTCTAGTGAGTAGTCTTAGGTTCCTGCATGAACCTCAAAAGATAGTTGATAGCAAATATGATATCTGGCCTAGTATTGGTCAGATATATGAGACTCCCAATCAGATTTCAATAGAGAGTACCATCTACCTAAGGTGAATCATCATATCGCAATAACTTAAGCCCGAATTCCATCGGTGTTGCCATTGGCTTGCAATCAGTCATGCGATATTTTTCTAACAGTGTCCTGGCATTTTTTTTTTGAGACATTTTGATGTAGTGCTCCTTCTGGCTCACTTCCAGACCAAGACAATAATGGAGAAGTCTAAGATCTTTCATCTCAAAATATTTACACAAGTCTCTTTTGACAGTAGAGATCATGGTTTTTGAACTCCTTGTAATGAGCAGATAATCAACATAGAGTACAAGTAACACTATCTCAGAACCTTATTTCTTGAAATAGAGGTTTGCATATGACGAACATCTCTTAAATCCATGCTGTAGGAGGTGATTATCCATTTTTATATACCAAGCTCGAGGAGCTTGTTTTAAACCATATAAGGATTTGACCAACTTGCACACTTTCTGCTTTTGGCCTTCCACTTCAAATCCTTTAGGTTGAGTCATGTAGACTTCCTCTTGGAGATCACCATTCAAAAAAGCACTCTTGACATCCATTTGGTGAAATTTCCACCCATATTGTGCTACCATAGCACAAAGAACTCGAATATGGTCATCCGAGCAGTAGGTAGAAAAGTTTCCTCGTAGTCAATGCCTTCCTCTTGAGCAGAAACCTTTGTAACAATATGGGCCTTATGCTTTTCAATTGTCCCATATGCCTTGTACTTGAATTTGTACACACATTTGCAGCCTATGGGCTTATTTTCATGTGGCAGATCGACAAGCTTTCGAGTTTATTTTCATCAAAGACTTATACTCGGCATCCATAGCAGCCTTCCATTTTGGCTCATTAAGGGCATATTGTACAGAAGCAGGTTCATGTTCATTCATTAAAGACATAAACACCCTACCATCATCTATATCCATATCCTCTATTTGTTTCTTTTGATCAACAAAAAGTTCCTCAAAATATTGACAAAGATCATCAACCCTAGTAATCTCTACTGCTACTCTTTGATGTTGATCCATGTTGCGAGTACGAGGTCTATCCAAAGTCAAATATGGTGGAGTGGATAGTTTGGAGTCTCTGATTATATTTTTATACCATTTTGGATTCTTCTTCTATGGTGATGAAGAATATTAAGAAGTCGAAGGACCTCCAGTATTTGGTGATGAAGGGGACTTCTCAACTTTAGTTTCGGCAAGATCTAGGTATATATCTGATGTTCTTTGTGATGTGAAAGCCTCATCAAAAAAAACATCTCTACTAACATGAATCTTCTTGGTCAAGGGATCTATCAAAATATAACCCTTAGAGTTCTCATCATAGCCAAGAAGAATACATTTCAATGTCTTCTCATCTAGCTTCTTTCTTTTCTATTTTGGTATGTGCATGAAAGCATTACACCCAAAAATGCGTAGATGAGATATGAAGGGTTTTTGACCACTCCAAGCTTCCTATGGAGTCATTCCTATTCAATAGGTATACTACTATGGTGACAGCTTCTACCCAATATTTTTGCTTAAGACTAGCTCTTGTGAGCATGCAATGAACCATTTCCATGATGAAACGGTTCCTCATTTCAACAAAACCATTTTGCTGAGGAGTATAAGCAGTAGTTAACTATATCTTGATCCCATGTATAGTCAATAATGCTAAAAATTATTTAGAGGTAAAATCCTACCATCGATTTGAGTGGAGGGTCTTGATAGAAGTCCCTAACTCCTTCTCAACAGATTTCTTGAATTGCTGGAAGAAACCAAATGCTTCAAATTTTATATGAAGAAAGAACACCCACATATTATGTGAGTAATCATCCACAAATAACTAAAAATACATCGATCCCCCCCAATATTGTTAGTCTTACAATGGCACTGAGAGGGGGGGTGAATCAATGTAGCTCTTTTAATCTTGAATTTACAGCTCTTAAAATAGCAGCAATTAAAATTTATAAATAGACACAACAAGTATAGCAAAATAACATCACACAACACAAGATTTATCGAGGTTCACAAATGTGGCTACTCCTCAAAAATGACTGCTTAGACTACCATCCAAATCTAGCCTTTGCAAAGCTACAACTTTACAAACAATTTTACCAGCACCCACTAGAAGGAGCACCAACCCCTGATTTATCTGCACCAACAGAAAGGAGCACCTACCCCTTATTTATCTGCACCAACAGAAAGGAGCACCAACCCCTGATTTACCAGCACCTACTAGAAGGAGCACCAACCCCTGATGCCAAGCTGCAACCTGGACTTCAATTTAGAATCTAGAAATTTAACAAAAAATACCTTCGCTTTTACAAGACCCTGATCGATCTACTTCACCTTTGTGTTCTCTGCGCACTCTACTCTCTCTACGTAATAACTCCACACAATATGCTTCATCATAGTCAAACTTCACGATCATCTTCTCCCTCTTTATGCACTACGACCAAACTTCGCACACTCTACTTCATCACAGTCGAACTTCATGATCGTCTTCTCCCTCTCTGTGCACTACGATTAAACTTCACACACTCCGCTTCCTTTGCGAATTTCACACTTAGCTTGATTCGACATGACTTGCTCTCTGCGCTCTTACGTTCGAACTTCACACACATCAACACGCATTCAACAATCTGTTGAACATCTCACTTCTCCAAACAACCCTCCTTTTATAACAAAATTTTCATGATGAAAACTCTAATTTCAGTCGACTGTAAACCCTAATATTAGTCGGCTACAAACCCTAATCTTCGTCAACTGCAAACCCTAATCTTCATCATCTTACATCGATCTTCGTCAGCTTCAACTGCCCCTATAACTCTTCTATTACTGTTGCCATGAAAATACATGTCACGATATCGTGACACTTTCACCTCTGTACGCTTACTCTTAGCTTTGGCCTGTGAGAATACATGTAGCGATATCGCGACACTTTTTTGTCCGTACGCTTTCTCTTAGCTTTGGCCCGTGAGAATACAACATGTAGCGATATCGCGACACTTTTGCCTCCTTGCTACTTTTCTTGGCTTGCACCCGCGAAAACATAACATGTCGTGATATCGCGACACTTTCGCCTTCGTACTCTCCTTTACTTTTTTTGCGAAATCGCAACACTTCTGCCTTCTTACTTTCTTTCTCTTCCTTTAGTCACAAAAATGCGACATGTAGTGATATCGCGACACTTTTTCTCCTTAGCGCTTTATCTTGCCTTCGGGTCACGAAAATGCGACATGTCACGATATCGTGACATTTTTTCTCCATAGTGCTTTCTCTTGCCTTCAGGTCGTGAAAATGCGACATGTCGCGATATCGCAAGACTTTTTCTCCTTAGCGCATTTTCTTGCCTTCGGGTCACGAAAACGTGACATGTCTCGATATCGTGACACTTTTTCTCCTTAGCGCTTTTTCTTGCCTTCGAGTCGTGAAAATGCGACATGTCGTGATATCACGACACTTTTCCTCCTTAGCGCTTTTTCTTTCAACATGTGAAATTCGTGACACTTTTTCTACTTGCCTCTTTTTCTTTCAACATGTCATGAAATCGTGACACTTTTTCTACTTGCCTCTTTTTCTTCCAGCATGTCATGAAATCGTGACACTTTTTTCTTCCGTACTATCTCTCTTGCAATATGTCGCAAAATCGTGACACTTTTTCTACTTGCCTTTTTCTTTGCCAACATGTCATGAAATCGCGACAGTTTTTCCTGCTTGCTCTTTCTCTTCAAACATGTCACAAAATTGCGATAGTTTTTATTTCTTCTCAACATGTCGCGATATCGCGACAGTTTTTCCACTTGTCTTTTTTCTTTTCCAACATGTCGCGAAATCACGATAGTTTTTCTTTCTTCTTCTCTCTCTTCCAACATGTCGCGAAATCGTGACAGTTTTTCTTTCTTCTTCTCTCTCTTCCAACATGTTGCGAAATCGTGACAGTTTTTCTTTCTTCTTCTCTCTCTTCCAACATGTCACAAAATCGCGACAGTTTTTCTTTCTTCTCAAAATGTCGTGATATCGCGATAGTTTTTCCACTTGTCTTTTTTCTTTCCAACATGTCGCGAAATCGTGAGAGTTTTTCTTTCTTCTTCTCTCTCTTCCAACATGTCACGAAATCATGATAGTTTTTTTTTATTCTTCTCTCTCTTCCAACATGTGAAATCGTGACAATTTTTCTTGCCTGCTGTATATGTCACGATATCACGACACTTTTCTTACTTGTATTTTTCTTTGACCTTTTGCAAGTGGTCCACTTCGATCTTCTTGGAAAATCACTGTACATACTCTGAGTAGCCTTTGAACTCCTGTCTTCTGCATCTGACTAGCTTTTGAACTTTCTGTCCACTACATCAACAGATCTATCTGACTGTGTTGACAACAATGACAATACTATTGTTGTACCTTGCTCAAAAATCTCCCCCTTTGGAATTGTTAGCAACACATGTGAAATTTCTTGTAACTCTTCTCCCCCTTTGACAATAATACCAAAGGGCTACTGCAAACTCCCCCTGAGTCCATGCACAACATTCTCAGGCACAATTTATTACACTTAGCAAAAATCATGAACATGAGCTAAAAGATAATCAAATACTTAAATGCTCCCCCTAAGAATGTGATCCCTGTAGCTATTCAATTCTTGGGAAGTGTGACCACTACCAATTTATTGTGAAGGTACTCAAAAATTTCCTTGGGCAATGGTTTTGTGAAGATATCTGCTACTTGCTTTGTAGTTGAAACAAAATTCAACTTAACCTCACCTTTCGCAACTTTGTCCTTCAAAAAATGATACTTGATAGCAATGTGTTTTGTGCATGAATGCATCACCGGATTCTTGGAGATGTTAATGGCACTGGTGTTATCACACTTAACTGATATTGGCTTACTGAAGCTAATACCAAGATATTTTAGGGTTTGTTTCATCCACAATACCTGCATACAACATGTTGTTGCTACAATATATTCTGCCTCTACTGTCGATAGAGAAACTGACTCTTATTTCTTACTATGCCATGTGACCAATCTATCTCCAAGATAGAATGCACCTCCACTGGTACTCTTTCTGTCATCTACACATCTTGCCCAATCTACATCAGAATACGAAATAATGGTGAAGTCTTTACCTTTCGGATACCATAACCCATACTCCATAGTACCTTTGAGGTACCGAAGAATTCTCTTCACTGTTGTCACATGAGTCTCCTTGGGACTAGCCTGAAATAGTGCTACCATGCATACTGCCTGCAAAATATCTGGTCTGGTGGCTGTTAGATACAGTAAGCTTCTAATCATAGATTTGTACATGGTTTGATCAACAGTTGGAGATTTGTCATCCTTGTTCAACTTGCAACCTGTTGTCATGGGAGTGCTAACTGGCTTACAGTCCTCCATTGTGAACTTCTTTAACATCTCTTTCACATATTTAACTTGAGAAATAAATATACCCTTCCTATTTTGATTAACTTGCAACCTGAGAAAATATGAAAATTCACCAATCATTGACATTTCAAATTATTTCTACATCTTATTTTTCAAATCTTTACACGACTCATCTTTGTTGCTGCCAAATATGATATCATCTACGTATACAACAAGAACAATAAGATGCCCATTTTTTGTTTTGACATACAAATTACTATCCACCATACCTTTCTTAAACCTTTGTTGAGTGAGATAGTTGTCTAGCCTTGCATACCATGCTCGAGGTGCCTGTTTTAAACCATATAATGCTTTCTTCAATTTGCACACCAAGTTGGGATCATCACCAAGTTAGAAACCATCTGGTTGTTCAATATAAACTTCTTCTTCAAGTTTCCCATTCAAAAATGTTGATTTTACATCCATTTGATAAACCTTGAAATTCTTGTAGACTACTAAAGCTAGAAATATTCTAATTGCCTCTAGTCTAGCTACTAGTGCAAATGTTTCCTCAAAGTCAATGCCTTCAACTTGAGCATAACCCTTGCATACCAATATTTCTTTGTTTCTGACTACCTATCCATCTTCATTCAATTTGTTTTGAAAAATCCATTTGGTCCTGATTATATTTTTGTTTGCAGGTCTAGGTACTAACTCCCAAGTTTTGTTTTTCTCAATCTTATATAATTCTTCATTTATTTCCTTCATCTAGCTCTCATATTTGCTTGCATCAAAAACATTTTTGGGCTCAATGCTGAATAGCAGAGAGTAGTTACTTACTAATCTTCTTCTTGTCTGAACACCAACTTTGGGATCTCCAATTATTTGCTCTCTAGGATAATTTTTCTACCAGCTGCCTGTTTTGAATTTCTTATTTTCTTCCACTTCTAAATCATCATATGAGTCAATTTTTTGTATCTTTTCAATTTCATTTTCCTCATATCTTTCAATAACCTCTTCATAAATTGGGTAGTTCGTTTCATAGCTAATTACTCATTCTCTACCTTCACCAAATTTAACATCGGCACTGTCTATAATTTTCTTTAGCTTCTTATTCTAGCATTTGTAAGCTTTGCTTTTTGATGAATAACCAACAAAAATACCTTCATCCGCTCTATCTTCAAACTTACCAAGATTATCTTTAGTTCTTTTGATGTAGCACTTGCTGCCAAACACTTTGAGGTATTTTGATGTTGCCCTTTTTTCGAACCATAACTCATAAGGAGTTTTTATTTCATGTGTTCTCAACATGTACCTGTTTTGGATATACACCACAGTATGGACTGCTTCTTTCCAAAATCTGTCTGCTAGACTGCTTTCATCCAGTATAGTTCATGCCATTTCTTGCACTATCCTATTCTTTATTTCTACCACTCCATTCTGATGAGGTGTCCTGGATGCTGAAAACTGTCTCCTAATACCATATTTTTCATAGTATTCTATAAACTCCTCTGAAATGAATTCTCCTCCTCTATCTGATCTTAAACATTTGATCCTCTTACCTGTTTCATTCTCAACCTGGTTTTTGAAAATATTGAACATACCAAAAGCTTCTGATTTATGCTTTAAGAAAAATATCCATGTCATTCGGGAATAGTCATCAATGCACAACATAAAATATTTGTCACCATTTATGCTTTGTGTTCTCATGGGTCCACATAAATCAGTGTGTATTAGTTCCAGAGGTTTGCTTGTGTAGTATTCTTTTGTTTTGAATGTGACTCTAGTTTGCTTCCCCTTTTGGCATGAAGCACAAATGCTGTTTGCAAGTTTTTTGATGGTGGAAATATCTCTTACAGCCCTTTTTGAGGTGATTTTTACTAGATTATCAAAACTAATATGACCGAGTCTCTTGTGCCACAACCAATTTTCTTCTTCCTATCCAATAAAACAAGCTCCTTTTGAAGTCTTTGAGAGCATGTACATGTTGCCAGATGTCCTTGATCTAGTTGCTATCAAATTTTCACTGTTTGTTTTTCTGACTTCACAACCCTGCTTCATAAAAACTACTTCATGACCTTTATCACAAATCTGACTTATGCTCAACAAGTTATGTTTCAACCCATCTACAAACAAGACTTCTTCTGACTTAATTGTTTCGTCACTAATTTTGACAGAGCCTTTGCCAACTATCTTAGCTCCATCATTATTTCCAAACATAACTTAACCACCTTCATATTTTTGCAACTTCTAAAACTTCTGTTTGTCACCTGTCATATGACTATAGCATCCACTATCAAGTATCCATGGTACATATTTATTCTGTAATTTAAATGTTGTTTGTACTATTAAGGATTCCTTTTCTTCCTTACATTGCTCCTTTTCTTTCCACTCCGTTTTGATGGAATATTTGAGATCTTGTTTTGCCTTTCCCTTATCAATAGCTTGTGCTTGTTTTTCGAGAAGTTTTCTATTTTGTCTCATCCTGTTTGGTTGAAATTTTCTTCCTTGAAATTGATTTGATGCAAATGTACTTCTACAGTTTCTTGTAATGTGCCCAAAATTGTGACAGTTATAACATTCTACTGTATAATTCATCAAAGGAGAGAAAGCATTTCTACTGGTGAAATTCCTTGGTCTTACATTATATTTGCGATCTGAGATTTTATGTCCATAGCCATTGCATTTAAAATAGAAACCAGAAAAGGGATAATTGAACCTGGGTGATGGTCTTTGCCATGTTACCATAGGAGCCCTAGGTCTTCTTCTTCTTTGATGAGTGACAGTGGTGAATCCATCATTGTCAATTTTCCTTTCATGCCTAACATTATTGCTTTCTGTTGCATCAGATGTTTTTTCTTGATCAACCTGTTTCTTATCTTCATTCTTTATGGATTCTACATTTTTTGCCTTTGATCCTGTATCGCTCCAAATTTTTTGCACCCTTACCTTCAGGCTATAGGATCCATGCTCGGAAGGGGGATGCGAGAAGGATGGGACAATACCTCGGATTGAGAGGCCCTTTGAAGGTCCCACCTCTCGGGGGAGGTGTATAAGGGTGAATTTTTGACGGATGGTGGGTTCACCAGGAAAAATTTGAATGGCAGTTTCCACGCCTAGGTTGGTAGTGTGTTTGATGTGTTCATTTTTACTTTTAATCATTCAAATCCTAGGTTTGGCCAAATGAATCTAAACTATTCTACATGAAATGCAGGTTTAAATGAATATAGAAACAAAATTAAATAGAGAATATAGGAAATATACTAGATTAGAAAAAAGCCATACCTGATCCGGATGTCTGATGGAGGTTCTAATTTTTGAAGCAGTCCAGATCGTCTGGAATTTGATAGGATCGTCTCTGATCTGACAGGATCGTCTGAGATCTGACGAATTCGTCAGAAGAATTCGTCAGGGACCTGCAATTAGAGAAATAGACACAGAACACAAAAAATGCAGCAATACTAACAGAGGAAAATGGTGTAAAATGACAATATAGATACTAAAATGATAATTACGAATAAAAATTCAAGTAAATTATAGTATTCTAATGACAAATTATGATCTTATCATGCACTTAAGCTATATGGGTGAACTCCAAAATGTAGAATAGCAAAAAATAACAATAAACTGATCTAAATGCAGAATGAAATAGCAGACGAAAAGAGAAAAGTGCAAACTCTTGGCACTAATTGCCCCCAATGTTGACTGAAGTCGAAATCATCTCAAATTGGGATGTGATCGTTTGAGATTGTAAAAGATCATCTACGACAATCTGAGCTTGCTCTGGCTGAAGAATAACAGAGTTCCTGCAAGAAAATTTGAAAAGGGACAAAGGCAAACAATAGTCTAAGACATTCTAATGCTTGTAAAGCTTAAATTATAGAGAAATTCAGCCAGGGGAATGTCAAGGGGAGGGCCTAAGATTAAATAGGCATAGGAAGGAGGTTGGGAGGTTGGAGATCATCCCAATTTGGGAGATCTCCAATGGGGGAAGTCTCTAACCGCGTAGACATGCTTTTGCCCCTATTAGAGACGCCGTTGAAACATAAGCTAATTATGAAAAATCAATTTTGGGACGAAATCATTTGGACATTCTTCTCCAGATGAATTCGTCCGATCTGAGGCGATATCGTCTGATCGACGATGATATCGTCCAACGGTCACAACAAATCCTAAAAATGGCACAAAAAATGAGGAAAGCGGTTTAACAGGCGGTTCGGGGTTAAAATTTGAATTTGAATTATTACTAAAGTAATTTTAATTATTTGCTAAGTTTTACTATGCCAATTTTAGGGTGCTACATTTTGCCCCCTCTTTAGCAAATTTTCCGAAGAAAATGCATTAAAGACGAGTTCTTTTCGATTTACGAGAAAGCAAAAATTTATTCGCATTTTTAGGCGATGATTCTAGGTCAAATCGTACGACAGCTTACTATGGTGCCCCCTCCGTGTTTTTACCCAAATCGAACGTTTGAGGTAAAAATGCAAAAAAACAAAAATTAAAAATGCTGATTTTTGAATAAAATTAAGAAAATAGGGTAAAACCCTAATTCATTTTTACTATTCATTTTCTCTGATGATATTTTTGATGATATGACTTGTTCATATGTTTTTATGATGCTTTAATGTTTTGAATTGTTTGCTTATTGGATTGAGGATTCATGTAATTATGTCGTTTTGAAATATTATAATTTTGATGTCATGTTGTAAGATTTTAAATGAAATAATCTGATGTAAACAATTGGTGGTTGTGGTGTGATTTGATAAAAATAAAAGGGACTTCTAACAATAATTTCAAAGGACATTGTCGCTATTATAGACCATTTCATGGAGTCACCGCTCACTCGGTCGTCAAGCTAATCCCAGTATAGAAATATTGTTAAAAGTAAAAGAGTGCTTAAGAGACTGTCTTAAGACTTGGTGTTGTAATGATGGAGATAATGATGGTTTGATGATTTGTTTTCAGATTTTCATAAAAATAGTATGCATGAAAATATGATGTTGCTAGGCATAAATTCCTAAGTGTGATAAAATTTTGAACAATTCTTTTAGAATTTATACCATGGTTGCAATATTGAATTTTGAACATAATGTCATGAAATAGGATAGGTGTTTATTTGTTTGTAAAGCATAATTGTGTAACATAATGATGCAAGTCACATGTTTTGATGAATTTTGTTTTTAAAATAAATGGAAAAGAAAATTAGAACTATGGTTTGCACTAGGCATAGAATTATAGGTATAGACTTATACCATCATCGTGAAATCCAAAGAAGAAAATAGATTTGTTGGTTTTATTGCAAGATGCATTTTTGATCTTTGATAAATAGAAAAATAATAATATGAAAATGTTGTTTGACATTATTTTTGAGGTTTTGTGAGAAGATGTATGTAATTGCTTTTATACAAAACAAAAATTCTGAAAAAGGATAAAATTATTCCGAAAAGAGTTACAAAAATATTTTAAATTATCTCAAAGAGAAATGTAGATTTATAAGGAATCCTCATGTGCAAATGTGAATTCATTACCGATCTTGATTTATCATAATGATACAAAATCTCTCAAATACAAATGTGTGTGCGATTGTTTTGTTCATTTACCAATTTTGAGCAAGATAATTTGATACAAGTAATTTGCCTTGACCAAATGAATGTTCGTTAACCATGATTTATATGCATATAACCATACCAAGCTACTATGTAAGTTAGGTTATCAAGAGCTAGCTAATCCATAAGCTGACAGAGGTCTATACAAAATAAGGTCGCTAATGTGATAGACATATCACCACGCTAGGGATTACCCAAGGCCAAGCGGGTTGGGCACAAACCACCTGTTATGGGGCTTACCTCATAGTTTTTGAATAATTGAGAATTCCAGGGATTCAAGCTCATCAACCCTTCTTTTCTTTTCAATGGGTAGGGAAAGGGATTTTATTGCTTTTGCTTTTGATTTCTTTGCTTTCTTTTCTCTTTTTTTTTTTGTATTTTTCTTTTTGTATCTTTTGCTTTGATATTTGAGATAATGCTGAAATAGTGCTAAGAGAGTACAAAATGATTCTAAAATAATGCTTCCTTTTCTCATGATTTTGCTTGATTTTTCTTTTTTTTTCTTCCTATTCTAGGGATACTTGCTCGGATTAGTCTGTAGAGCAAGGGATTTTTATTCGGGTAGGGGTGAGCTTGTCCTTTTGTCAATTCTCAAAGATTCTAGACCATGTGCATGATAGGATAGCAGGGGAAACTTTTCACTCAAGAAACCATTTCTACTATGTAGCATCATATCGAATGTGCAATGAAATCATTTTAATGTGAAGAGATATACTTGGCTCAAGTAAATAACAAGATCAGTTCTCTATGCTCAAAACTTTATTTAATGCCAATGTGGACTTTGATATAAGAGAGATTAATAATCATAACAAATAAAATCAAGAGATTTATTCATGTGAATGTGAAAGTGCGGGATTCCAAATAAATGCTAATTTATCCAAAATAATTAAAAATATAACTGCAATACTTCACAAATTGAGAGGTACAAAGATAAAATATGGTTTTGAAGATTTTGATGATTTGGATGTTTTTGATGTTTTTATATTTTAATTGATGAATTGAAAGAACTACAATGTGATTGTTTTTGAAATTTTTTTATTTTTATATGAATTTTTAGATGATGGAATTGGTGGTATATACAAGATGATCTATATACACTATACAAGGTTATTTGAGTATAGCATGTCTAAGGTTGCTTCAAAATCAAAGGAGGTTTTGAAGGATAATTTGGTTGTGATGAAGGTAAGAACAAAAGGTGATGAATAAAAGGTAGTGATAACAAAAGCTTTGTTATAATGTAGAATAATGTAGCAAAATATTTTACTTTTATGTGTAAAATTGATCATGTTACAAAATAAAATATCAGAAGGATAAGAAGGTTCTTCATTCTTATCACTATCTTCCAAGTCTTGATAAGATGGAGGGAGCATATGTGAAAGATATGCATGGGTGTTATTTGGTAAACAAGGATGATCATATATGAATGAAGAAAAGTGATGGATAGAAGGTAATTGTGACAATGGAGAATGTATAGAACTTGATGTTTCAACCATTAAATATTCTTCAAATGGTTTTGGGTCACCATGTATGGTAACAATTTTATTTGCAATTTCAAACTTCAAACATTGGTGAAGAGTGGAAGGGACAACCCTCATCGTATGAATACAAGGACTTCGAGAAGTAGGTTGTAAGGTGAAGGGCAATATGCTACATAAAACAAAGTATCCAGGATCTTGGATCCAATATTGAGAGGAAGAATTATAGTACCTTGAGCTTCTTGAATTTCATTGTTAAAAGATTTTATAATAACATTTGATTCATTAAGATCTTCTTCCTTTAATTTGAGTTTTTGGAATAATTGATAAGTGCATAAATTAAGAGAGGAGCCATTATCTACCATGATAGTTTTAACAAGTATTTCTTTACTAGATCCTGTAATGTAAAGATAGGAGTCTTCTTGTGGAGTAGAGGAAGGAATATCCTCATCATAGAATGAAATATGATTAACCTCAAGAGGGTTTACACCATTAATTATGTCCTTAGGGAAAATATCATGAGGAACAAATTGTTGGCTAGATGTTTTGAACAACGTTTCCTTATGAGAACTTTGTAATACTTCTAAAAGGGATATCTTTTCTTGAGGATTAATCACTTGTTGTTGGCTATCAAAGTGGATTTCAGATTGAGATTTTGATTCTAAATATGAGCTTTCTATGCTTACATTCCATTTTGGATCATTCTCTAGAGCCAAAGATAGTTTTGAAGGTTGGTCAAATGAGGAATCCATCTCTTGAATATCAGATTGGGTTGATTGAACTTGAGGTTGCTCATTTGTAGTTTCTATTACAATATTAGTAATATCATCATGATGGGACACATTAACATGCAATATTTGATTGGTTTCCTGTTGTTGATAATTGAATAGGGGTTCTTGGGAGATCCCCATGTCTTGATTTATTATTGGTATTTGTTGTGTAGGAGTTTGATAGTTTACTGGAGATTTATCATTAGTTGTAGATTGTAATTCCTTTATATTAAAAAGACCCTCATCAATCAAATCTTGAATTGCACATCTTAAATCTTTACAATTTTGTGTCATATGTCCATCTACTCTATGATATTCACAATGTAGCTCAGGTTTAAACCAATCTGCTGTGGTATCAAGTTGTCTTATGGAAGGGAGTTCAATCTTATTTGTATCAAGTAAATACTTGAGAATTATATCCATTGGTTGATTGAGCTTAGTAAATTTACGTGATGAAGGTTTTCGAGAGGTTTTTGATACGAGCCTTAAGAATTCAGTCATAAAAGGACCTAATGGTTTCTCACCTCTTTTTTCTTTATTATGGGTTGAATGATGATAGGAAGATTGCGAAGTATGAGGTGAGTGCATGGTAGAATTGGAAGAATAAGTATTTTCTTGTTGAAATGGATGTGTTGTATTGAAAGAAGAATATTGAAAGGGTGGAGGAGGATTGTATGTGGATTGATAGACATAATATGGATATATGGGAGAATAGATAATATCATTATGGAGAGGATTGGAAAAGGGATTTTCCTATTGGGTTATGGATGAAAAATGAGAAAAGTGTGATGGAGGTGATGTTGAATAGGGATGAGGTTGGTCATAATCAACAAATGTATTTGGCTGAATTCTTCCAACATTACTAATGGGCTCATATTGATTTGAGTAAAAACTCATGGTTTCTTTAGTACTTCTAAAAGTAATATTTAGCATCTACTATTTAGAATTGAATCTAAAACATACAAACTTGAAATGATGATTTTGTTTTTTTTTTTCTTATATATATATATATATATATATATTTGTTTTCAAAAGGTTTTTATGTTATTCACGTCGGGTTCACCAAAATGTATCGCTCCAAATTTTTCGCACCCTTACCTTCAAGCTATAGGATCCGTTCCCAGAAGGGGGATGCAAGAAGGATGGGACAATACCTTGGACTGAGAGGCCCTTTGAAGGTCCCGCCTCTTGGGGGAGGTGTATAAGGGTGAATTTTTGATGGATGGTGGGTTCACCAGGAAAATTTTGAATGGCAGTTTCCATGCCTAGGTTGGTAGTGTGTTTGATGTGTTCATTTTTACCTTTAATCATTCAAATCCTAGGTTTGGCCAAATGAATCTAAACTGTTCTACATGAAATGTAGGTTTAAATGAATACATAAACAAAATTAAATATAGAATATAGGAAATATACTAGATTAGAAAAAAGCCATACCTGATCCGGATGTCTGATGGAGGTTCTAATTTTTGAAGCAGTCTAGATCGCCTGGAATTTGACAGGATCGTCTCTAATTTGACAGGATCATCTGAGATCTGAAAAATTCATCAGACGAATTCATCAGAGACCTGCAATTAGAGAAATAGACATAGAACATAGAAAATGCAACAATACTAACAGAGGAAAATGGTGTAAAATGATAATATAGATACTAAAATGATAATTACGAATAGAAATTCAAGTAAATTATAGTATTCTAATGAAAAATTATGATCTTATCATGCACTTAAGCTATATGGGTGAACTCCAAAATGCAGAATAGTAGAAAATAACAATAAACTGATTTAAATGCAGAATGAAACAATAGACGAAAAGAGAAAAGTGCAAACTCTAGGCACTAATTGCCCCCAATGTTGACTGCAGTCGAAATCGTCTTAAATTGGGGCATGATCATCCGAGATTGTACAAGATCATCTACGATGATCTGAGCTTGCTCCGACTGAAGAATAACAGAGTTCCCGCAAGAAAATTCGAAAAGGGACAAAGGCAAATAGTAGTCTAAGACATTCTAATGCATGTAAAGCTTAAATTATAGAGAAATTTAGCCAGGGGAATGCCAAGGGGAGGGCCTAAGATTAAATAGGCATAGTAAGGAGTTTGGGAGGTTGGAGATCATCCCAATTTGGGAGATCTCCAACGGGGGAAGTCTCTAACCGTGCAGACACACTTTTGCCCCGATTAGAGACGTCGTTGAAACAGAAGCTAATTATGAAAAATCAATTTTGGGATGAAATTGTTTGGATGTTCTTCTTCAGAAGAATTCATCCGATCTGAGGCGATATCGTCTGATCGGTGATGATATCATCCAACGGTCACAACAAATCCTAAAAATGACATGGAAAACGAGGAAAGTAGTTTAATAGGCGGTTCGGGGTTAAAATTGGAATTTGAATTATTACTAAAGTAATTTTAATTATTTGCTAAGTTTTACTGTGCCAATTTTAGGGTGCTACAGATCTATTAGATGATTCTCCTTCGATGAAACCCAGACCAAATTTGATACCTGTAGGCCTTTGGTCATTTATGATCTTATCCAGCTTCATAGAACTTTCTTCACGTTTGTGATAGCAACTGATTTTCTTATTCATCTCTTATAGCTACATTCTTAACCCAAAAATCTCTTCTTCTAGCTTGCTGCAATGATCTATTTTCATGGTTATTTACACTTCCAAATCTTTAGAGGTTTTCTTGGATTCTTCTATCTGTACTTTCAAATTGGATATGATTTCATTTGCATCCTCAAGCCTTTTTGAAAGCTTGTTATTCTTTTTTCTCTCTATTTTCCACTCTTCAAGTGCAGAGATCAACTCACCTTCTAGATCTACTTCAGACTCAAGATTTTCACCACATACTTCAGAGTTCACTCCTTCCTTTTCTTCTTCAAATGCCATGAAGAGAGCTTCACTTGTTTCTTCTTCAGAATTCTCACCGAAGATGTCTTCTGATGAACTGGCATTCTTGACTTTTGAATTATTTTCAAACAGTTTCATTTCATCAACCTCTTTTGGAGGAGTGATGGGTATTGTGTATCTCCTAACTATTGAATCCCCGATGTTGTATCCCAAAGCATAGAGATATGCCTGCATCCTAATTCTCCAGAACACGTAATTAGATCTGTCAACCAATGGTGCTTTGTTTGATAAGAAGCCTTCACCACTTGCCATTGTGTTACTTCCAAGATCACCCTAAATGGTTAATATTGTACAGGAACTTAGCTCTGACACCAATTTTTAGTCTTACAATGGCACTGAGAGGGGGGTGAATCAGTGTAGCTCTTTTAATATTGAATTTATAGCTCTTAAAACAACAATAATTAAAACTTATAAATAGATACAACAAGTATAGCAAAAGAACTTCACACAACACAATATTTATCGAGGTTCACCAATGTGGCCACTCCTCAAAAATGACTGCTTAAACTACAATCCAAATCTAGCCTTTGCAAAGCTACAACTTTACAAACAATTTACTAGCACCCACTAGAAGGAGCACCAACCCCTGATTTATCTACACCAACAGAAAGGAGCACCTACCCCTTATTTATCTACACCAATAGAAAGGAGCACCAAACCCTGATTTACCAGACCTACTAGAAGGAGCACCAACCCCTGATGCCAAGCTGCAACCTAGACTTCAATTTAGAATCTATAAATTTAACAAAAAATACTTTCACTTTTACAAGACCCTAATCGGTCTACTTCACCTTTGTGTTCTCTGTGCACTCTGCTCTCTCTACGCAATAACTCTGCACGCTCTGCTTCGTCACTGTCAAACTTCATGATCGTCTTCTCCCTCTCTGCACACTACGACTGAACTTCGCACACTCTGCTTTGTCATAGTTGAACTTCACAATTGTCTTCTCTCTCTCTGTGCACTACGATCGAACTTCACACACTCTGCTTCCTTTGTGAATTTCACACTTAGCTTAATTTGACATGACTTGTTCTCTGTGCTCTTACGATCGAACTTTGCACACATCAAAATGCATTCAATAATCTGTTCAACATCTCACTTCTCCAAACAACCCTCTTTTTATAACAATATTTTCATGATGAAAACTCTAATTTTAGTCGGCTATAAACCCTAATCTTAGTCAGATGCAAACCCTAATCTTTGTCGATTGTAAACCCTAATCTTCATCAGCTTACATCGGTCTTCGTCAGCTTCAACTACCCCTGTAACTCTTCTGTTGCTGTTGCCACGAAAACACAACATGTCACGATATCGCGACACTTTCACCTCCGTAAGCTTACTCTTAGCTTTGGCCCATGAGAATACAACATGTAGCGATATCGTGACACTTTTTCATCCGTACGCTTTCTCTTAGCTTTGGCCTGCGAGAATACATGTAGCGATATCGTGACACTTTTGCCTCCTTGCTACTTTTCTTGGCTTGCACCCATGAAAACATAACATGTCACAATATTGTGACACTTTCACCTTCGTACTCTCCTTTACTTTTGTCATGAAATCGTGACACTTCTGCCTTCTTACTTTCTCCTCCTTTAGTCGCGAAAATGCGACGTGTCGCGATATCGTGACACTTTTTCTCCTTAGCGTTTTATATTACCTTTGGGTCACAAAAATGTGACATGTCATGATATCATGACACTTTTCTCCTTAGCACTTTCTTTTTCCTTCGAATCACGAAAACGCGACATGTCGCAATATCGCGACACTTTTTCTCCTTAGCGATTTTTCTTGCCTTCGGGTCGCAAAAACGCGACATGTCGTGATATCGTGACACTTTTTATCCTTAGCACTTTTTCTTGCCTTTGAGTCATGAAAACACAACATGTCACGATATCGCGACACTTTTCCTCAGCGCTTTTTCTTTCAACATGTCGCAAAATCGTGACACTTTTTCTACTTGCCTCTTTTTCTTTCAACATGTCACAAAATCGTGACACTTTTTCTACTTGCCTCTTTTTCTTCTAGCATGTCGCAAAATCGTGACACTTTTTCTTCCATACTATCTCTCTTGCAATATGTCGTGAAATCGTGAAACTTTTTCTACTTGCCTTTTTCTTTGCCAACATGTCACGAAATCACGACAGTTTTTCCTGCTTGCACTTTCTCTTCGAACATGTCGCAAAATCGTGACAGTTTTTCTTTCTTCTCAACATGTCGCAATATCGCCACAATTTTTCCACTTGTATTTTTTCTTTTCCAACATGTCACGAAATTGTGACAATTTTTCTTTCTTCTTCTCTCTCTTCCAACATGTCACGAAATCATGATAGTTTTTCTTTCTTCTTCTCTCTCTTCCAACATGTCATGAAATCGTGACAGTTTTTATTTCTTCTTCTCTCTCTTCCAACATGTCGCGAAATCATGACAATTTTTCTTTCTTCTCAACATGTCACGATATCACGACAGTTTTTCCACTTGTCTTTTTTATTTCCAACATGTCGCGAAATCATGACAGTTTTTTTTTCTTCCTCTCTCTTCCAACATGTCGCGAAATCGCGACAATTTTTCTTTCTTCTTCTCTCTCTTCCAACATGTCGTGAAATTGCGACAGTTTTTCTTTCCTGCTGTATATGTCGTGATATCGTGACACTTTTCTTACTTGTCTTTTTCTTTGATCTTTTGCAAGTGGTCCACTTCGGTCTTCTTGGAAAAGCACTGTACATACTATAAGTAGCCTTTGAACTCCTGTCTTTTGCATATGACTAGCTTTTGAACTTCCTGTCCACTGCATCAACAGATCTATCTGACTGTGTTGACAACAATGACAATACTATTGTTGTACCTTTCTCAACAAATATTTGAAGTGATCAACACCCTATAATAATCAAGTAAAGTTCTCAATACAATTAGCAGTTCTCCTAAAGAATTAAACTTTTCTTTCAATTCAGACACTCTACAAAGAAAGAGTTAAACTGTCTCTCCCTTTTTTATGCTCAGACTATGTAATTGAGATTGAAGAAATAGAATGGTGGAATCATTCTTTCCCTCATATATAGTTTTCAGAGCATCCCATGCCTCTTTACTATTTTGACAGTCAGCAATATGGGGTTGAACTTCATTAGAAACAAGCAGCAAAATCAGTACTTTTGCCTTGTTATATTTCTTATCAAAGTCTTTCTGATTAGCAGTTAGATTTGTGACTCCAACTGTAGATGAAGGTCTCACTATTGTTCCATAAACAACATCCCAAAGATCATCCATCTCAAGGATTGCCTTCATCTTATTTTTCCATGGTGTATAGTTTGGACCTTTCAACAACTGATGAGCATCAGTCATTAATTTTGCAAACATTGTGAAGGTTACTTATAACACCAAATGGTCCCCCCTTCGATATACCTTAATTCCAGGCTGTTATACTGTACAAAATACCCACCCTTATATGAGGGAGACTATAGGTATTTTGAAAAACCAAAAAAATTACTCACCCTTACGTGAGGGATATTGTAGGTAATTTTAATGATTATATGATACATGGTACTTAGGTGGTACTAAAAGGGAATCGTCTTGTTTGATGGCACCAACCTTAGAAAGCCTTTAATCCACATGCATGGGGCATAACTTCCCCTAAAAAATTTGGATATCTGAACTTTCGTCTGGATTTAAGCCTAAAGACGAGAGCGATTGGGATAGTGGATGAAGTAAAAAAATAGCAAAATGGTAAACTTATATCTCCCCGACGATTGATAGAGAACAAGCTCATATGTCGTTTTGGTAGCTATATTAGGCGGTAGATATAGTAACACAATCACAATAGCTTTACCTGTAAGTGTTAACCAGAGGTATCACAAATATGAATGCTACAGTGCAATAAATTGTATGGATGGGTTTTAATTATTTCGAGGACTTAGGGAGTGTATTTGATTTTAACTTTTAATGAAGTAGTGCAAAAAATGGAAAAATGCAACATACAACATAAAAGTGCCCACAGAAATAAACCACTAGGTGTTGAGCACTACCGAAAATGCACCTTTACAATATTTCCAAAATTACCTTTTTCAAAAATTACTCTCTTTCCCCTCTTGATTTTTGAAAAAAAAAAATGGTGCCCCCCTTTAAAAAAAAATTCTCTAAAGCATCTTTAATTTTTTTTTATCTAAGGTTAATAAAAAATAAATTATTCTTCATAGTAAAAAATTATTAAAAAAAAAAAAATTTCAACTATGTAAAAAAAATAATAAAAAAAATTAAATATTAACCTTAGAAAAAAAAAATTAAAAAAATAACTTTAAAAAAATTTACCTTGTTGTGAGGGGGGGGTCGGCGGGTTTTGACCCCGCGACCTCAGGGCTCTTAAAGCCCAACCGCTCATCTCATGACCATGTGAGCTAGCAGGCTGATCTGCTTAGGATCTTGGGTGCCCTCCTACAAGAGGAGGCTCCATGAGCCCAAAGCTCAAAGCGGCACCGCTCCTCCACCTCGACTCCGAATCGGGTGGTGCTCGGGCAGTGGATTTGAGTGGCGCTCGGGTGACACCTTTAGAAGAAAAAAAATTGTCAGATCGATCTTCGAAAACATGCTCTCTCCCATAATAAACCGAATTGCTGAGCACAAATTTCTCAACACAAAACCATCTACAATCCCTCAAAAAAATAAAACCTCATATTTCCCAATGTTCTACTGTGACGTACGCCAGAGAAGAAAGAGATCAATTAGGGAAGAATGAAGGATTAAATCCAAAAAACTAAACCAGTCAAATTGCTCAAAATTACAGTTAGAGATCTTCTAACGCAACAGTTTTCACATGCAGCATTTGAGGTGATAACGAAAAATATGAACTGGTTGAGCTTCATGATGCCTGGGACACGCTAGCAGGTATGCAAAGGTTTTAAAAAATATATACCATTTATCCCACATCAATGGGATTTAGAGGCACTAAGGTGTTTATAACACCTTATACTCCCCTTAGGAGTATCTCCTCTCGGGGAGATGCTACCTCGAGAGGGCGAGGGCTCTCTTCACGCATGGAGTTGGCCGCCTTGCTGGCTGCCACTCATGCCTTGTTGGATTTCACCTTACGCCTAGTTATTTTGTGTGACCTTCGACTTTCGACTTGTATTTTTTTTGTGTTGTTCGACCTTCAACTTTGATAGTCGATTCCCTTATCGATGATCTCAAAATTTTGGGATTACTTTCTCCAAATTCGAACCCGATTCCAAAGTCGAATCACTCGAGTCTCACACTGCCCACTCGGGCACGATTTCTAATGGAGAATAAAAAATTCTCCAAAGCTTCTACCATGATTTCCAATGAAAAAAATCTCCTCCAAAGCTTCACTCCTGATCATCAAAGCTCCGCTACAAGGTCATTCAAAAATGAAAGCAAAGGTTTGCTCTAATACCATGTGAACATTGTAACTAATTCTCATTCATATGAACAAATATAAATAATACATTCGGAGCCAATAATATTCTGGAGGTTACAGAACCACCTTGGACCAAAATAGGCATCATGTGAACATTGGAACTAATTCTCATTCATATGACCAAATATAAATAATACATTCGGAGCCAATAATAGTTCGGAGGTTATGGAACCACCCGGGACACAAATAGGCATTGTTATAATAAATAAAAACGAGCCTAAAATATGTCCAATAATATAAGATTGTTAGGATCATAATAAATCAAATAAAATATTGAAATATGCTAACACAATTAAATTATATTTCCATTCTTTTTCAATTGTAATTTTAGCCTCTTTAAAAAGTGTGCTAGTCCTTTTAAAATTTTCAATATTTGTTTTCTTTGAAGACTTAGCCTAGTTTTTGGACCCTTAGGTCTTAGCATCCTTAGATTTAAAATTCTTTACATGGTCTTGTATTTGTGGAGTGCCACGAAAATTCCTCATTGCCACGTGAAAATAGATTAGGAGAGAAAAAAGTTGATCAAGAATATTTTGAGATTCCAAGAACATAGGAATCACATGAACCATTAGAAGGGGAGAGATTAGCAAGGCATTCTACATCATATTTATTTTTGCCTCTAGAAGATGCAATATTTTCTCTCAAAGCCTTGTGTTTCCCAATATAGTCCTCAACATTATCAAAAGCAACCAATTTAAGAGAGGAGATCTCTAAATCCAAGTGCCTTACTTTAGTAGTATTAAATTTCCCAAATAACTCATACAATTTTAACCACATATTGATAAGATATCTCTCCTCTTTGATGTGAAGAAGTAACTCTAATTCAATCAATAACAAAAATAGGCCAAGATTCCCTTCTCATTGGTGATAGGTTTCTTCATAAAGGATTACTATTTTATCTTCTTGAAATATGCACCATAGGTCCTTACTACATAATAGGCCAATAATTTAGGTTGATAAAATACTATAATTATATCCATTAAGGTGAGCAACTAGAGCTTTGTGATCCATATTATACCATTCAAGTCTTAACACAACAATAGGTCCATGAACTGATGTGTCAATGTATACAGCTCAAAAAATAAATAATTTGAAAAACAGGCTCAAAATGCTTTCGTATGAAAAAGTTATGGCCTCTAATTTTTTTTCCCTAATGGACCCCAAAAAATAAAAAATTAGATGTCCAAACCTTAGGAAAAAAAGCAAATCACAGACTACCACTTGCCAATATTTGATTCACTAATGCGCTCCACTTATTTTTTGCCACTTTAGTTTCCCTCAAATGTTGTATTATCAACAATTTTCCTAATTAGAGCAAGGATTATAACTAATAAAAAATATTGGGTCGCACGTAAAGATGTCACGTCAGTCGTTAAGTTATTTTTTATTATGGCTTATTTTGAGTAAGCTAAAATTGTCTCCTATGAGGTTCAAACTTGAGCCTCTCTTACTAAGAGCCTTAATGTAACCAAGGTGGCAATATTCTTCAAATAATGGGGACTAAGACACCAATGAATACCCTTGTTCCCTATCTACTTTAGCAAAAATGTTCTTGCATAGAGAAGAAATCCTATAATTAAAGGGTTTCAAATGTGCTAGAAAGGAAGGCATTGCTAACAAACCATTTTTGGCTATAATCAAAAGTCCATCAATGATCCTTTAGGTAACACCTAATGCATAATTTTCTTTGAGTAAAGAAGCTACCATAAATGATCAAACCAAGAGCCTCTCCCTTTCTACTCCTTCACAATTGTTGTATTGACCATTATGCCATACTTTTAGCTAGTAACAAAAATATTTGAAAATAAGTTTGAAACCTACTTAACTTTTGAACACATGTAAAATCATGTTTCATGAGGAATTAAACCCTAAATATCCAATGACTAAATAGTAATTTGCATAACCAAGACATCACTTCTTTTATGTTGTCAAAAAAGGCACAACCCTTCATGAAGAGCCAACCAACAATTATCAAATATAGTATTATCGGCTATGAAGCATGCAAACCCATGAGCATGCACAATTTGCAATGAATGCCAAAGAAACTCAAATTTGAATTTAAATTGATGCCTTCCCACTCCCTCTATTTTTCTATAGTCTTGAGAGTAAGAAAAAAAGAAACAATGCAAAATCCAATCTAAATATTTGAACAAAGAACCAAAAGTACTTTGATAACAACAAACTAAAAGGATCTAGTAAGAGGACCACCTATGATATGTACTAGTTAGGCTTAATTATTTAGTTATTCTTGTATTTTCTATTTCTTCTATGAGCTATGTGAAGATTCTTATAGCTCATGTTATTAGTAGTTATTTTTAGAGATAGAATTGTTAGATTTTACTTAACATAGATTTTTTTTTGCCAGCTCTATATTATTCATTCTATTCTGCCAGACTTAGCTAGTTGTTACTAGTTTGTTGTATATGTTACTTACGCTTATTTAAGCATTTTGTTTAATGAAAATTCTAGATTCTTTTTATCCACATCAAATTTGTTATCAAAGCTTGTGATTAGCCTTGGGTTGGCTCATGTCCACCTAGTGTTAGTTTGTTCTTGCTCATGTTGTCTCTCAATTAATTCCAACCAATATTGATGTTATGCTTGTTGAACTGTGCAAAATTCTAGCCAATATTCTTGCATTAAATTTTGAAGTTGTATTAGACTAAGGCATATTTTTACATCATTCTTGAACTTCCTCTTAAGTTTTATTCATTTTTTCTTTAGTATATAGAGTTTTCCATAGTTTGGTAATTGGATCAGGCCATTCTTGTTCTATCATTGCATGATTGGCCAATAAAATATTAAAATTTCTATATGATTGGAGGAATTCGATTGAGTTTGGATAATGAGATTGATTTGCTCTCATTGTTACCCTTGCCTTAGTTTTACATCAATCAGTTACAAACCAATATCTATAGGTATATCATTGTCCATCGATGATATGTTTGATGAGCTACCTTGATCTATCATTGTGTCTAACGTATTCATTATAGCCATTGATATTACTCGATAATATAAATTTTATGACTAGCCTAAAATCATTGGCATCATTGAAAATTTTCTCGGTTGCTAGCTTTTCAGACCCCATTTCCTTCCAATCGATGATGTGATTCATATTATCTAGTGATTTTATCCACCCTCATCTAATAGCTTTGTGACTATTAGAATATTTTATTCTAACTAACTAACAGTTGGATTTCTTTTTCTTTTTTTTAGGTCTGAGATGTAGACCAATTGGTTCATCAAAAATCCATAAGGGGGGCGGAGGTCCAAGGTTCAAATATCAGGCCTCCCCAGACTGAACGATTGTCCCTTTCCTGGTGCTTTTAGTGGCATAAAAGGTTTAAAATGATTGTGGCATGGTGGTTATAGGGGCAGATTATGTAAAGATCTGTGTGGCGGCTTCTGGGACGGACAACATAGAATACTATGGCGGCCATAAAAGCTGGACAGCCTACCCGGATTCATGGCAGCTACCGATTCCACCATGTAAATACAAAAAAAAAAAACTAACAGTCAAATTTCTAACCAACAAACGATTCAATCAAATTTCGATCAATATTTTAACAATTGAGTAGAATTCCTTTACACCTTGTGAATTTTGCATTCAGGACTAGTTTCATCCAAAGAAGGATGACACTATTTTTGTGAAGAAAAATGATGATGTTGCACAAAAAAATCAAGAGAGATTTACCTAGGATCTATATTAAAAAACAACTAACTCAGCCACACATCAAGGTGTTTTGGATCATCTAATGTCACATTGGTTCTTACCTATGAGAATTCCCTACCTCCAATTTTAGTCAAACGGTGAAGCACTAGCAAGTGGCCTTCATTGATTAGTTGGACATGACGAATAGAATCCAACATAATTTTCAAGGGTGCTAAACTATATGACAATCAACCATGACTCCATTTAAATTGGTTTGGCAGAATATGACTCAAAATATTGCAAAGCTAAGGATAATATCCCACATGCAAGTGAGGCCACTGGGTTGTGTTGCTTAAAAGCACATTTGAAAAAGTTTTGAACTGGTTGGCCAACAATGGCTAATGAATTGCATGTGGTAGAAGGCAATTGGATTGGTTGCTTATGTTGACTTTGTTAAGGCTATTTGGTGATCATGCCTTGGTTGATTAATTAACTCAAGTATTGAATTGGTATAGCTAGTGGATATTTTTAAGGTGAGTTTTTTTTTTCTTACTTCTGCTAAAGTGGAATTTCACTTTTTCACAAAAAATAAGTATTAATTTTTTTTTTTTTAATTTAATACTTTTACCATTTCAATTAATTTACAAAATTATTTTGTAATTAATTAACTAGGAACAAATTTCTTTTTATAAAAGAAGGCTTATCTTGTTTATAGATATATAAGTCTTTTATTGTATTGTGGACAATAGTCATACCTTGTAATTCATTTGTCATATTAGGTATCACTTTTTGTAAGTTCACCTGGCTTATAATAAATCACAAATGGCATTAGAATTAGTAGACCAAATTCCTGCTTTAACCATAATAGTTGGTATATTGTCTAATAAGGTCTAGAAAATCATAGTCTAAACTACCCCCGAAGTGAAGGTCTACAATAATAATGTAAAATATATATATAAAATGTGAAGTAAATAATTATAATGGGTCTAAAAATCTTGATGTCCTAGGTAGTTGGATAATGGACATGGAGACTTGGTTCTCCTATACAGAGGTTTCTACTAAGGAAATTACCCTTTGCAAAACTTAAATTATTAGGGTTAGCCAAGATTGTGGTTATGGAATGACAAGAGGACAAAAATCTAGTTAACATTTGTAATTACATAATATAAGCTTTGAATGACACTTTTTACCATTCAAATTATGAATAGAAACTCAATTTCAAATGGTATAGATTAAGAGAAACTCACAGTATGAGTATGTAGGATTATGTATTATAGTTCAACAAGTTAAGAAGTTTTATTTGCATGAAATATTCATCAGAAGCCCTCATCATCAAATTTATAAGTGGACTACTTGAAACCTTGTATCGAGAGTTGGAATATACTCCCTTAGCTACACTAGATGTAGTGTTGAATCATACATAATTGGTAGACGAGAAATTTGCTATTCAATTGAGATGAGCTCGATCTTCAAGCCTAATCAAGGTGTCAAATCTATGACAACAACAAGTGAAGAAATCATCTTCTCATTTTTCATCTTCATCTCTTCTCCTTTTTATTTTTCTAACTACCAAAATGTTTGTACTTTTTGTAAGAAGAAAGGGCATCTCATACCTCAATGTTTTCAGTTACAAAATATGAAGAAGAAATAATTGGTTGTAAATTCTTCAAATGAGGACCCACAAGATGGTCCATTTGAGACTATAGGGTAATATGGAACATATAAGGATTTAAAGTTTAAATTGAATATTGTCACCATCATGCATCACAACTCTACTTTATGTGCCTATGATAAATTGTTCATCATAAGGGCTCACTTGACTCATAAATATTATATTGATTGTATAATAGATAACAAATCATAGAAAAATCTAATTGCAAGGTACATTGTTGAAAATTTGGAGTTGCATTTGAGTTCTCATCCTCATCCATATTCTCTTGGATGGAAGGATAGTCAGATGACTTCTAACATAACACGCACTTAAACCATCTCATTTGTATTTGGTCCTATTTTTGTGAATAAAGTAACACATTATGTCACTCCAATAGGCTGCTATGGATTATTGCTTACTAAAACCTATCAATATGATAGGATGAATAATTATGATGCATACAATGATATGTATAGGCATATCTAATTAAGTACAATCAACAAACTACCAACTTGGTTTTAAGTTGTAGATAAACATGCAGTTTTAAATCAAGCACATGACTTGGCACTCATATTATAAGGCTATAAAATGAGACATCCAAGCACCACTTTACAAATATTCAAGGTATGCTTCCCTTAACAAGATTTTTCAATCATATTCACATGTATTTAAGAAACCTTTTACAATTCCTTTTGTTAGAGATATCAATCACAGCATAGAGATAATCCTTGGTTCTTCTCTTCCTAATGCTACCATGTATATGTTAGCTTTTGAAGCTTATTACTTAATATTAATAATCCAAAATATATGAAATAAAGTCACAATCCAATGTATATGATAATGGTAATATTATGAATATATAAAACATAGAAATAACTCTAATATCTACTCCTAATAATGGCATAAAAAAATGCTCATGGAAATGGTGTCATAGCACTAAAATAACCAAGTAATGTTATTACAAGTCATGTCACTTACATCCTAACATTAATATGTATATATAATGTAATTTATGTTTTTATATGGATCACTCTTGGCCTTAACTCTTCTAGACTCTTCAATTCCCTATTCTATGAACTCATGTACACATGGAATAATATGCACATTTACGTTATTCAATATTATGCACACTTGTGCATTTATTACATTACATAAAGTAAATACCAAATCTAAGACATGTACCAAATAATGTAATATACTCCAACATTCCATCGTATTACATTATATGGTTATTGAAGACTTTAATATTCAATATGGATCTTCATTATCTAACTCACTTTAAATTGTATTCCTTCTTGATCATGCTCTTTCTCCTCTTGCTTATTTTCATCAATAGTGTTGTTTTGTATGTATTTAGTTGATGTTGTATTGTCAGGTGATTCCTGTAAAATAACTTTCTCTTTGTCTTTGTCCTTGAAGTTATGAATTTTATTTTGTACAAAATCTTCTGAACATTCACTTACAATGTCATGATAAGATCCTAAATTTGATGGACTTGAATTATTTATATTACATGAGGAATGAAATACTTTTTCTAGGAATGATTCACTCACTTTTGCCTTCCTCTTAAGAGATTCAATTAACTCTTGTAGTTTCAAGTCTTTCTCTTTGTAATGCCTGAGTGTAAGTAGTGCCATATAAATGATGCTTGCAACATTTAAGGGAACCATAATACTATCTTTATCAATATCAATTGCTTCAAATATATTTGCATGTAGATAGTATTCTAAGGTTTCAAATATTTCTTCTAATGCTTCCTTATAGATAAAACTTGGAACTAAGTCTAATTTACCTTTAGAATTTTCAACCATATCTCTAATTCCAGATTTTATAACCTGTATCCTTCCTTTTCTAACTTCATTCTCCATCTCAATATTCAATGAATTCTTTGATGTAGACATTCTTTTACCTTCTTAGTATATAAAATTATTTCTTAGGTCTAAGACCAACCCTTTTTTTCTTAGTCACAAAAAAATATACTCTATGTTGATGTTGAATTCCTTATAACTCCAATATTAGAAATTTAGATCAATTATACTTGCAATTCTATAAATATAATTGGATGTAGAAACCCTTATTACTCCCTCTTTAATTAAATTGCAAATATCCCAAAAAAATTTGTAACTTCAAATGATTTAAATTACAAAACCTTAAAATTATTTCTTTAATATCTTCTATCCAAAATTCAATCTTCAATAATATGTCTAAGGTTAAATTCACTTCTCCAAAATAATTTACTTTTCAACCTTAGAGGATAATAGTTACATATATATTTATTTCTCCTAATCCAATCTTATAAGCAACTTTAATAAAGTGGATTACCTTCACCTTGGAATTGATAATCCATTGGTCAAAAAGGCTTGACCCCTTTTTGAGTCTTCTCTCCTCTACATATGTTGTTGAACAATGCTCATTGGCCTTTGGTGTATGTTGATCTATTTGGAGTGTTTATTTCCTTTGCTCTAGCTTCAACATCTTTGCACCTCAATCCTCACTATTAGAACTGACTTCAACCTTCATGCTTGTACCTCAAGCTTCTACCTCAACCTAACAAGTATTACCTTCCCTTCCCTACGTCCAATCAAAAAATCTGTGTGCTTGTTGATCACCTATACTTCACTTCTACTTCATTCCTTCTATTCCTTCATATTTAACATCTAGAGTACCTTCCCCATGTATGTCTCTTGAGTGGTAATTATTACACATTCACGTTGATTGATTCACATCTCCTCCATGTGTTTCCCAAGCAATGCTTTTTTTTAAATAAAGGGGTAAAAATTTATTGATAAAAAGTCTGGATTACAAAGTACAGCTGAGCCCCCACCCAGGACTCAAATAAGCAACAAGATAGGCTAAATCACCAGAAAAGGTCAACTCCCAAAGAAAACCAAAAAAAACAAACCACATTAAGTCTGAACATCCTTATGGATCAACTCCCGTAGGTGTTGAGAATCCCTAGATGAGAGACTCTCCCAGTTATCAATACTCTGAGTATCCAATAGCTCAGAAGCCCTTTTGGCTAGGTAGTCAGCAACCCCTTTCCATTCCCTTGGAATGTGCACAAAGGATATAAATTCAAACTCTTCACTCATTCTGAGAATCTGAATGGTCATAGAGGCCAACTGCCAATTAACATCCTCCACTCTTTTGCTGTTTAAAATATTAACCAAAATTTGAGAGTCAGACTCGCAAAGAATCCTGCGCCAGCCAAGAGAAAACCCCCTTTGCAAGGCCTCAAGTATCTCCAGAGCTTCCATAAGATTGTTGGAGTGAACACATTTATAAATGGAAAAGAAAAAACTGACCACGCCAGCAGAATCTCTCCCAACACCACCAATTCCAGCATGTCTAGGATTTCCCCTGGATGACCCATTAGTATTAATTTTTAAAACTCCTCTAGGGGGCAGTCTCCATCTACCCTCTCTCCTAACCTTCTTGCTAAGCTGAGGAATCCTACTAGGGATAGAAGAATTCACACTAACCCCAAACAAAGCAAGGGCCTATCGTACCTTCTCCTCCCTAGAGTCCAAATGAGGGTCCACATCACATTTACTATGGATAGTTTCTTGAACCATACACAAGATCCTTTGCCAGATCTATTGAACAGCCAAATGACTTCCCTCAAAAATGCGTCGGTTTTGTTCGAGCCAAATCTGCCAGATGATGCAAGAAGGGCCCAAATTCCAAGCCACTTGGAGGAAGGGGGCCTTGGCTGGAGGTTTACCCAGACTACTCCAAAACTCCACCAGGGAGAGCACATGAAAACAAGGATGGTTCCAGGCACTACACCAACAGTGCCAAATGTCTCTGGAAAGGTAGCATTGGAAAAATAAATGAGAAGAGTCATACTCATTCTTACCACAAAGGACACATAAAGGGGGACCCTGAAATCCCCTCTTCCTCAAGTTATCCCAAGTGAGGCATTTATTACGAGCTACCAGCTAGAGAAAAAAGTTACATTTCGACCAAGCAAATCTATTCCACACCTTTTTCCACCATGTGACAGGGAGATTCCCAAACTTTTGCTTATCAAGAACTTGATAACCATAGGCTACAAAGTAGGTTCCCTTGGGATTAGGGTTCCAAGATAGAATGTATTTATCCCTCAATGAAGAACAATACATCCTTGTAATAATAAGAGCAAGCACCTCTCTATCCTCGACCAATCCCCCTTGGGGACATTCCTGCGGATCTTTCCATCTGTACATCTCCATATTTCCAAAATACTAGATTTTTTTAAAGTCCACATGAGACCAACCTGCTTCCAAGAAACAAATGCTTAGGGAATGTAACCTGGGATATTGATTCAAGATAAGAGGGTGGCCATCCCAAGAATCCTCCCAAAAAAGAACATCTGATCCCTGATTACAAATCCAAAACAAACCCTGCTTAATTAAACTAGCTCCTCTTTTCAAAGTGTCCCAGATAACAGAACCTTTCCTAAACAAACTGGCTCTAGGGATATCTGCCTCAGAAATACCTCTCAAGTATTTATAAGATAATATTTTAGCCCAAATCTGATCTTGAGAGGTACACCATCTCCAATAAAGTTTCGTAGCCAAAGCCTACCCAGAAAGAGTTTCCTGTCGCAACCCAAGGCCTCCCTCTTGAACTGGCCTACAAATGGAATCCCATCTAACCAAACTCCATTTAGATTGATCAAGTTTTCTAGACCACAAAAACTGTCTTGACAGAGCATCCATGTCCTTGATGAAACGATAAGGAGCTATTTGCACAGAACATCTGTAAATGGGTAAAGCTTGAATAACAAATTTTAAAAGCAATACTCTACCTGTAGAGGATAGCCATCTGACAGTCCAGTGATTTACCTTCCTTCTAAACTTATCAAGTATAGACTGCCAAGAAGATCTAGGCAGAGGATGAGATGAAATCGAGATCCCAAGATAAATGAAAGGTGGAGTCCCGACCTGGAATCTTAGAATGCGAGCAATCCTGGCTTGAATAAGAGGGGGGGTATTGAAGAAGAAAATAAAGGACTTATCTTCATTAATCACCAGTCTAGAAGCACCAAGATATATGTCAAGAGACTGTCTAATGTTTCCAGCTTCCTTGATAGTGGCAACTCCCAACAAAGCAGCATCAACAAATTGAAGGTGGGAAAGATGTGGCAAACTGTTATCCCACTTCCACCCCTGAATGAGACCATGCCGACTCGATACTTGAGTAATATGCCCAACCCTTACTGCCATAATGATAAACAAATAAGGAGATAGAGGGATCTCCTTGCCTCAATCCCCTTGAGGCGTCAAACGACTCCGTTGTCTCATTATTAACAAGAACGAGAGAATGAGGAAGAAGAAATATAGCTCATCACCCATCTAATCCATTCCTCCTCAAAGCCAAAAGCAGCAAGAACTTTTTGAAGAAAGGACCATCTAACTCTGTCATAGGCTTTTGCCATGTCCAACTTAATGAACATAGTTTTCTCCTTAGAAGTTTCCATTGAGTGAATAGATTTTGTAGCAATAACAACCCCATCCATGATTTGTCGGCCAGCAACAAACCCACCTTGCTCCTCAGAGATGATTTTGCTCAACCATATCTTCAGCCTCTCAGCAATAATTTTTGTGATGATCTTATATACAACATTACAGAGAGCAATAGGCCTGAACATATCCAAGGAATTCGCTCCCTCTTTCTTGGGAATAAGCACCACAAAGGTAGCATTTAGGGCCCTTAGCATCTATTTGTTCTTTTGGGACTCACGAACCACTTCCAAAAGGTCAAATTTGATTAACTCCCAAAACTCTTGATAAAACTCAATCGAGAATCCATCTGGACCCGGGGCTTTCCCCTTTTTCATCTTGAATACAACACTTTTTAGCTCCTCAAGGGAAATTGGATCCATAAAGTGCTCATTCATCTCTCTAGAAACAATTGAGGGAATACAGTTTAGAATAAGTTTTTCTTCCTCATCATCTGAGAGGGCATCCTCCTTGAAGAGAGAGGAAAAATACCTCTTAGTCTCTTCTGAAATATCCTTGAAAGAAGAAAGCAGGGCACCCTAAGAATTAACAAGAGAGGTAATCAGGTTACCATTACGACGAGCCTTAAAAAAGTTATAAAAGAAGGTTTTGTTCCTATCCCCTTCCTAAATCCAATCTACTCGAGCTTTTTGTTTCCAAAAAAATTATTTCCTTAGTTCCCATTCAGCAAGGTCTTTTACAGCTTCAGATTCCTCAACAAGAAGTTCATTTGTGAGTCCCTGATCTCTAATCTTCCTTGAGGCTTCTTCCACCCTCCTAAGAGCTGCCAGCTTAGCCAAGGAAAGGTTCCCAAAATTTAGTCTATTCCATCTCTTCAATTTATGCTTAAAAAATTGAAGCCACTTCATAAAGGAGTACATAGCGGTGCCATGAGGAGGTTTGCCATTAGTCCACCAGCCTCGCATGAAATCATGAAGCTTAGGATCTCACAGCCACATAATTTGAAACTTAAATGAGGGATTCTTTTTTAGCCCTAACTCCAAAGCAGAGAGTTTGATAGGCCAATGATCAGATCCTCTACCCTCTAGAATCACAGAACTAGCACTTCTATTATTGCCAATCCAAAAACTAGAGATCGAAACCTATCCAGTCTCTCTGAAATGGAATATTCCCCACATCTTCTATTATGCCAGGTAAATATCCCATTATCCGGCTTGATGTCAACCAAGTTCAAGGCCCGAATATGAGCATTGAAGAAAGAAGAAAAAGGCTCAAGACGATCAATACCACCACGTTTTTCCTCCAGATAAGTGATAGAATTGAAGTCTCCAGCCAAAATCCATGGGTACAGGGGAGCCAGACTTCTCACAAAGCCAATGTGCTCCCATAAATTCACTTTACCATTGTAATCAATAGGAGCATACATGTTTGTAAGTAGGATGGTCTCACCAGATTCATTATCATGCTCGATCATCGAAATAGACCACCTGTTGGAAATCTAGGTAAGAGGAGAGATCTTAACTGAATCCCATAAACAAGCAAGGCCACCAACATATCCACATGCACCAATACACTGACATTGCCCCTTTCTCCACAACTTGGGAGCAATATTGAACAAACTATCAATAGCTAATTTAGTCTCCTGAATAAAAACCACATTCGAAGAATGAACATGAATCAAATCACGAACAACTTTTTGTCTGGGGATGTTGTTCAACCCCATTACATTCCATGAAAGTATAATCATTTTTTGGGGTTATAAAAATGGGAGTCCAATGTTCTCACCAAACCTGACTCTACCAAAGTCTCCCCCATTAACTTAATTTTATCCTGGTCTTTCTTCGGACCCACCTTCATATTCTTATCTGAAGCATTTTTTTTAATTATTTTATGCTGCAATCCCAACACCGTAGGAGTTTTATAGTCCATGGATGACTGCATCAGTGCCTGGGTAGGAGAGGGCATATCTAAATCTATGCCATTTTCTAAGATAACTTCACTTTCAAGGCTAGGGCCAACCATATCACCTATACTCGAAACCAAATCCCTCTGTTCTTCATTTAAACCCCCTATATTTGGTTCCCTTGGTTCCACCTCATGAAGAGACAACTGATTTGGTCCTGTTATATCTATAACAAGTAGCGATGTTTCAGGTATCTCCATGCACTGATCAAGATTCTCTAGAATTTCAAAATGGTTGAGCTGAGCATCTGGCTGGTTATCCTTAATGTCTCTTTTTGCATTTCTTCCTTTGTTCCAAGGTTTTATCGTAACAAAGCCTTCCTTATCCTGATCCCCCTCCTTTATCGGGGCTTTTTCTTTATCCATATTTTATACAGCTCGAGAGGGCCCAGGATTTGAAGCCACAAGTAGGAAAAACTTAGGGCATTTTATTTGTAAGTGGCCATATTCATGGCAAATCCGACAACAAAATGGAAGAGATTCATAGTCAATTTTTTGAACCCATTTGGTTGATCCGAACTATATTTCAATAGAATCTAGAATAGGATTGTTTAAATCAATTTCAACACAGATACGGGCAACAAAGATTACCTTTTTATCCAACGTCTGTCGTGACGGCCCAACCGACTTCCCAAGTAGAAGGGCAATCATATGCAAGATGTCATTTCTCTAAAATTCCAATGGGAGCCATGAAAGCCGAACCCACATCGAAACCCATGACGGCCGCTCCTCTGATGGGTTGAAACCCACATGCCAAGGTTTAAGAAAGAGTCCCACTTGGTTACAAAAATAGGGACCTCCTTCAAATGCTTTGTTACGATCCGCAAGACAAGAAAAAACCACCATAAAATAGTTGTTTGCACTCAGCATCACCTCCACATCACTTTCAGGGTTCCAAGTCTTCCTAACCCAAGCCTCCACAAAGGGAAGAGAAATTCGGATGCCCATAAATTTACCAATAAGCGCATGTTTGGTTAAATACTCCACATCTTCTGCCACCAATTCTGGTTGAACCACTAGAACCGACCTGGATTCACATCGTTCCAAACATCCATTGTTCTTTAACAAGCGATTCCTAGCATGCAATGGGAAATCCTGTTCCTTCCACTCATTTTTAAAAGAAATACCAGCCCTAGCATGCATGCTTTGTGATGGACTTGATGCCATCACTACATTCCTCCAGTTGTTCATACCTCCTCCAAAAATTGTTGCCATCCCTGTAGAGCCCACTAGATAGGTCTCAAAAAAATTCCAGCAAAGCAACTTTCCTCATCAAACCCTAGCCTTGTTTCCCAAGCAATGCCTTGATAATATTTCTCTGAGATATTTATTTTGACTACCTTGGCTCCCAACATCTATATCATAATATTGTGCTTCTACACTGTTGCTACTAGCCTTGACTATCAACTCCACTTATTAAATTTTCCTTTGATGCTGCCAAGTGTTCTACCTTCCTCTCTATATCCAATAGTAATATTTGCCGACTCGTTCAACTCTTACTATGAATTCCTGCTTTATATTTTGTCTTAATATGTTTCTCATTCAAATTGGTGCTAGAATCAATGGGTGCTTCAACTTACATGTACCATATGGTATTAAAAATCTTCCACTTCACTTACTCCATATGCCTTCGTCATTGAGGCATTTCCTTTTCCTAGGCATGTTTGCCTTGATGTTTCCTTTCCTTGGGTAAGCGATTATAATGAAATAATGTTACTATAACATTCCTTTGAACCTAACACTCATTCAATATTATAAACTAACTTCATCCATGTGTCTCTTGTATGCAACACCTTCATCAACACTTGTAGCTTTTTTAGAACCCTAAGCTTTCTCTTTTCTATGTATCCTTTTGAATTCTCATGTAGAAGTTCACTTTGCACTTTGTAGGTAAAATTATTTGTTCTCGAATGCTTTGTAGGTGATAGAATCATGGAGTCCTCTCCAAACAATGGTGGTGCTCCTTTGTAGAATCATGGTGTCTTCTTCAACCAATAGTGGTGCTCCTTGGTAGTGGTGCTTCTCTCTTCAAGAACCATGGTGGTGCTTCTCCAAATGACAATCACTCTTTCAACAATGACACTTCCTTGTGTACTGATGGTTCTCTTGGCATATTTCCAATCCAAATACATTTCTTTCCTTCATATTATACTTTCCAATTAGGATGTTTTTTTTCTCCTTCATATTATAGCAATCTAGTGTCTTTAGACACTGTGAGATTCTACCTAGATATCTTAACCATTTTATTGATTGTTGCTTGTTTAAACTATTGCATTTGATTTCTTCATTTTCACTTGATAACTTTGCATTTATTTCAAACTATAATATAGCATTCATAAACTATATTTTTTTGTTCTTATTTATCCTTTTCTATTAGTTTAAACTCTTGCTACTTTATACTTGTAGCTTTAAAATGTAAGTGACAATATCATTTTTGATTAAATAACTCCTTTAAGTTATTATTTTCGGATTCCAAATAATATAGTACATATCACAAATAATAATATGGTCCTCTAAAATCCTTGATGTAAAGCTTATTTCAATATTCAGATAATAAACTTATATTGCACCAATACTACATACCTTTCTAATGTTTGTTTTCTAATTTTGTTGGTGATTATATTCACCCAACTCGCTATCTCAAACTTGCACCTCTATTCTCCTTCACTCTTCTTCTCTAAATCTTACCAAATTTGCAGCTCTAGTTGCTACCCAATTTTCTCCAAGTTTGTTGTCTAATAAATCTTCCAAATATACTCTATATTTCCAAACTTGTAGCTCCTTATATTCTTTTGATGTTGTCCAAAAATCTGATTTTATGGCTTCCACTATCCTTCAAATATATTCTTCCAAATGTTGAAGTTAGAAACTATCAATGTTGCCCTACATGCTATCCAAAACCTGCAATGAAAGTCTCCAAAATGCTACCTTCTATTATTGTTAAAAACTTCTTTAATATTCTATTCACAAGCACTCTAAAATCTACCCAAATCATCTCCAAATCGTAGTTGTAGGTTTACTTCAAATTTCTCTCCTGCAACCCTTCAATATCTACTTCAAAAATGTAATCTTCTCCTATCAAGTCAGCCTTTTGTGGTTATCCTTAGATTTTCCAATACTATGGGCTCTTCAATATTATATTCCCCTGTAATCTCCTTATCAAAATTTGACTTCAAAAATGATATCCTACATTATCCACTTTCTCAAAAATTTGAATATCTTGAGATATTAAAATCCCTTATCAAATATTTGGTAAACTTCTTGCCATATATTTCTTCCTTTTGGGCTTGTTGTCAGATGGTGATAATTGTCCCAAAACCTATTTATCAAATACTTCTCCTTGCTTCTATTCTCCTGTTCCTAGATTTCTTCAACAATACCTTCAATGGCCACTTATCCAATTATATAGTAGGGATTTCTCTAGCCTTTTTCTTCTATTCCAAATTCTCTTGAGATCACTTCTATTGGGTCTTCTAATTATGCAACTCTTCAAATTCTCTTCTTGAAGCTTCAATGGGATCTATTCCTAGTTTCCTCAATCTCCCAACTATGGAAATACTAAAATGATATCTCTTTATTGGATCTCTAAAAAGTACTACTCTGAATATCCTGAATATTTGAAATGTTCTACTCTTCAAATATATAATAGGACCTATTCTTAGATTTTTCTATATCCAATATCCAAACTTTAATGATAACCTTCTACGTGGGTCTCTTTAATCTCCAATTTATAGTCTTCTAGCTACAATCTTCAATCTCCAGTCTTCTCAATATTCAATCTTTAATTTATAGCAAAAACCTTCTACATGAGCCTCCTCACTCTCCAATATATAGTCTTCAATCTAAAATCTCCTATCTCTAATGTCCTATCTTTCAATACTGTAAGTTCTTCAATATGACCTCTTTAGGGTCTCTTCAACTTATTCAATTTATAGCTTAGTTATATCTATAATCTTCTATGGGGAATTCCTTCTCGAGTCTCCTCAATCTTAAATCTGTAATGGGTCTCTTCTTAGACCTATTCAATCTTTAATTTTTTACAACAAATAATTAATCCCTGCACAAGGAAAGCATAGATACTTTTAGGTAATGAATATGAAATTCTTCTCTATCCATTTTAGGAAGCATCTCAACTTTTGGGTGTTAATTTTTTGTAACCAAAAACTTAGATAATAGAACCAAATATATTATAATTTCCAAAATTCTAAAATAAATAAACTTCACTAGTTATCCTCAAAACTAGTGGAATGAATTATGTGCTAAGTCGTGGTCTTCACAATCCTATGGAAAGACTCTAGTCAATCTATAATTATGCAGTCTCCTTCAATCTACTAACTTCTTTGATAGAACCTCCTTCTTGGATCTCTTAATCTCCTCAATATCCACAATATCAAGGCCTTACTTCAAAACCTAAAATCTCCTTCTATTCTGAATTTGTTCTTGGAATAGAAATTCTCCAATATTCTCTCATTGCACCTTCTAGATATAATATCCTTACCTTCACTGGTTTCTCCTATACATATTCAAAAAATTATGCAATTCCAATCCTTGCAATATCTCTCCCTATCTCCTATCAAATTTACTTGTGGCTCTGATACCACAGTTATCTTTTGAAGCTTATTACTTAATATTAATAATCCAAAATATACGAAATAAAGTTACTATCCAAAGTACATGATAATGACAATATTATGAAAATATAAAAAACATAAATAACTCTAATATCTACTCCTAAATATGACATAAAAAAATACTCATGGGAATGATGTCATAGCACTAAAATAACCTAATGTCATTACAAGTCATGTCACTTACATCCTCATATTACAATGCATATATAATGTAATGTGACTCTTCATATGAAGCACTCTTAGAATTCACTCTTCTAGAATCTTCAACTCCCTATTCTATGGACTCATGTACACATGGACTAATGTGTATATTTACATTATTGAATATTATGCACACTTGTGCTTTTATTACATTACATAAAGTAAATACCTAATCTAAGACATGTACCAAATAATGTAATATACTCCAATAGTATAAACAATTAGTATTTCTCTTCCTAATGCTTCCATGTATAAATAATAAATACTCCAAATGGAAGAAGTTAAAAAGAAAATTTATGATTTTTTTTCTAAGGGATTCATTAAATCAAGTACCTATCAATCTGCTTCATGAATTTTGCTTGTGCTCAAGAAATATGGTACTTGGCAACTATGTAATGATTTTAGGACATTAAATAAAATCACCATCAAGAATAGGTATCCACTTCGTAGAATTGATGATCTTTTGGATCAACTACAAGGGGATAAATATTTTGTAAAGATTGATCTTAAAAGTGGATATCACCAGGTTTTAGTACAGGTAAAAGACACATGGAAGACAATATATAAGACTAATTTTGGTTTATTTGAATGGCTTGTTATACCATTTGCTCTTACAATTGCTCCCACTACATTCATGAGGCTAATGAATGAGGTGTTCAGGGATAACATGGATAAATTTGTGATTATCTATCTTGGTGATATTTTGGTTTACTCTTCTGTTTGGATGGTCCATCTAGAATGAGAAACAATGGTGAAATTGTTCTCTTGATCAACAATGCATTACATAGTTTTATAGTTCTTGAAAGAACTAAAAATAGACACGGTAGTTGAGATAAATCCTCTTAAACTTATTACAACAAACTAACTTAAATATAGCTCTTATCCTAACAACATGCTAATCTTGGACTATGGTCAAACATTGATCAACCAAGCCAAAACATCAACATATGCTAATCAAATTAACTAGAAATATGTAAATCAAAACATTAAACTAAAACTAAATACTAGGACTTAATACTTAGGACTAAGGAGGCAATGTTGAAAATATTCCAACATTCTCCCCCTTGATTCTAAAGACACTCATGCAAGAGTTATTTAAGCATCACAAAATTGGAATAAAACATTTCTCTTACGTTTCCTCCAATATTGAATCAAGAAATCAGAATTTGCAAAATACTTGTGGTGGCACTCCTTCCACTTTTTATGTGGGATTTCCTGCAAATGCTTGAGTGCCTTATTTTTTTTATTAGCTCCCCCTTCAACAAAATTATCTCCTCTTGTGATTTTTAGCAACCACTCTCTTACATATTTATCATTATGGTCTTTAAACCATGCTCTCACATTTTGATCTTCTTTTACATCTTCAACACTAAACAATACTCCACATGAGTATTTACAATTAATCATATCACATAGATGATTATACCATACAATTATTTCACATATTTTCACACAAAAATCACCACAAATATGGCCATATAATGACCAACTACATATGCAACATAAAGTTGCTCCTCACACAAATATTCTCTCAAAATAATGACTTTACAAGAATCTTCTTCCAAGGAATTTTGAACACATCATTTTGATCCATGTGACCCAATTTCTCCATCACTGTCTTCTCTCCAAGAAGACTCTTCATCAAAATTGTCTCAATGAGACAATCACCTCTCAATAATACCTTTGGAAGACATTCTCCTTTCATTTCATTCCTACTCACAAAAAACAAATCATTAATCATAAAAAAATTACCTTTAGTATGAGTAGATTTGGTGCTTCCCATAAAGCTATTTTGTAGCAATTCTCCTTCATTGTATGGTGCTTCAAGATCAACCATCAACTCTTCACTAATATTTCTCCTCATTTGTTCAATCCATGTTGGTGTGTTGAAACACCATTCATTCAAGCAATCATACATAGTTCCCTTTTCAAGAAAAATCTCTTTCTGCAATGTAGTCACTCCAAGCGAGTGATCTTCATCCATGAGTGATGTTTCCTTTTCCATTACAACAAGAAAATCAGCAATCTCATTTTCATTTTCTGTTTCTGTCCCATTTTCTTTCTCACTTTCCATCTCCCAAATGAGGGAGTCTTGTGGGGTCTTTTCTTCACCCAACACATCCTTCACCCTTGATGAGTGATCTTCTAACAAGAATCTTATAGCTTCTATTTCCTCTTCATAAAACTTTTCTTGTGGATCATCATCCCACATTAATTTATTTTCTCTTTCAAGAGAGCACACATCCATTCCAAGTGAATGGTCTTCAACAAAAATAAGCCAATAGTCTTCCATGAACATTGCTTTTCCATCATCATATTCTTTATTCTCCTCCATGAGAATTGTAGATGCATTCTCCATGAAGTATTCTTCAAAAAATAGCTGATTTGGTGTCTTCTCCATAAGACACTCTTCTTCATATGTCTCCTTCATGAGACATTCTTCATCATACATCTCACCTTGGTGAGCTTCAAGCAAGGAAAACTCCAATGTAAGTGTTTCTCTTCATTTATCTTCAAAATCTTCTTCGTATTTGCTATCAATGTGAATGCTTTCAAAGCATACCATTCCTGCAAAAAATTCTTTAGTACAATTTTTCTTTTCAACTTTTTCTCCTCCTAAAATAAATAATTGTTTATTACAATTTTCCATGCCTATACAAGACATGTCTTCAATGATCTGTGTCTCACAATGACTCTCTCCAAGGAAAGCTATACAAGGCTCTTCCTCTTTCTTATCCTCTTATCCATTAAGGGATTCTTTTCTCTCTTTCACACAGGGCTCTCCTTCAAGTATGTCTTGCTCTTTAAGAAATAATTCTCCATTATAATAATGTATGTATTCTGCAAAAGACATACCTTGATATGAGTCTTCACAAGACTCTTCAAAATCTCCTTCAAAAGGATCTAATTCAAAAAATTCTTCAAGGAAGCAAGGCTTCTCCTTGCTTAAACAATATTCATGATTGTCACACATGGATTTATGGGTATCCTCATCAAACCCATAAGCATACTTCAACACTTGCCATGCCATTGTAGCTGATCTACAATTAGCTATGAGAGGAAAAACATTATTTTCCATTCCTCTCCTCAAATCCATAAGAGCTAATAAATTTGCATATTGCTGCTCCTTCTTCTCTTTTCTCTCCTCGCCTTGTAGCTTGCTCCAAGTGGGTTCCTCATAGCCTTCTTGAAATATATCCCATAAGTATTGAGCCTTCAAGAAGGTCTTCATCATTATGCTCCAAATAGCATAATTATCTCCATCAAATTTTGGTACAACCAAGTCTGCATACATGGCTTCATTTTATTTACCAAAGTCTCAAGCACCCAATTTATCATAAATCGGCCAATACTGATTGAAACAAACTAAAATTTTTCTTGTAGACTTATGATATACTTATATGAAAATCCACTAAATTTTAGATCCAAATTCACAAATGAGAAATATGTGATCAATTTACTTTTGCCCTTTCTATCACAATTTTGGATCTAGGATTGTTGAAGGAAAAATAAATATTCACATACATTAATCAATACATATCCAAATGACCTAAAATTTTGTCTGAATTATTATTTTATCTAAATTAACTAGAAATATGTAAATCAAAAAATTAAACTAAAACTAAATACTAGGACTTAATACTTAGGACTAAGGAGGCAATGTTGAAAATATTCCAACATAGAACACCTAGAACAAGTTCTCAAAAACCTTCATGAGAATCAATTATATGCCAACCTTCCAAAATATTCCTTTTCTAAATCCTCCATATCTTATCTTGGATTTATCATCAGTTATTAAAGCATTCAAGTGGAACCTACCAAGGTTAGAGTCCTTCTCCATTGATAAACTTCTTCTACCATCACTGAGTTAAGGAATTTCCTTGGACTTGCAAATTTCTATTTCAATTTCATCCATGGAATTTCCACTATTGTATCCCCATTGTAGCATTTAACTAAAGCCAAGATATATTTCAATGAACAAAGGATAATGCTCTTGCCTTTGATATATTGAAACATAAATTGTATACAATCCTTTTGTTTGTCCTTCTTGATATTTCTCAACCTTTTGAGATAGAGACATGTGCATCAATGTTTTTTCCTTGGAGTGATATTGAAGCAAAATAGTCATTTAGTGGTATACCATTCCAAGACAATTAAAGTTGCCAAACATAACTACCCCACTTATGATAAAGAGTTATATACCTTGGTGCAAGCCATCAAGTATTGGGGACATTATATTTTGGGTAAAGAAACTATTTTACATATAGATCACATGTCCCTTAAGTTTCTCCAATCACACCACAAGATTGAAAAAACTTACGACATGAAGTGGACTGCTTATTTACAACAATTTTATTTATTGATCAAGTATAAGAAAGGAACTATTAAATTTCTGGTAAATTGTTTTAGTTTCCCTCTAGTAGCATTCGTATTAACTGTTGTGACTACTTCCTATATTGGTTTCCAAACTTGGCTTGCATAATATGCTCTTGATTTAGATTTTTGACAAATCTTACCAACACATTTTACATCCTTCTTATTCCAATTTAAATCATGTTTAGGATTTTTATTTGAAGTATGGTTTGTTGTATAATTTGGATAAACGTTGTGTGCCTCATGAGCATTGGTTATATCTTATCAAAAAATCTCATTCTACATTGTATGGTGGATATTTTGGGAAAAACAAGACTCTTCATAATTTGCAGTGGTTTTTCTACTGATATCACATGCATCATAATATTTTTGGTTTTTAAGGTTGTGTGTTGTTAGTTGCCACTCTAAGCCAAAAAACAAGAATTTGGGTCTCAGTGTTCCATTCCCCATTACTTCTCATTCTTGGAAAAGTATTTTCATGGACTTGTTGAGTGGTTTTCCAATGAAAATTCAACAACATGATTGTGTTTTTGTGGTTTTGGATAGATTTAGTAAAATGGCTAAGTTTATTCCATGTTGAAAGACCAATTTTGCACCTAAAATAGCACATTTTTTCTATGAGATAGTATGGTGTTCCTTTTGTCTACCTACCAACATTGTATTTGACAAGGATTCACATTTTGTGGGTCATTTTTGGTGATCATTGTGGAATATTTCAAGAGTTTCTCTTAACTTATCCATGGCCTTTCATCCATAGTCAGATGGAAAAACTGAAGTGGTTAATCATACTCTTGTTCAAATATTGAGGATTTATCATCACACTTCTCTAGCTATGTAGTATTTGAGCCTCACTCACATAGAGCACACCTACAACATAGTAGTTCACATATCCATGAGACACTCTCATTTTAAGGTTTGTCTTGGCTTTTAGCCTTTAGCATCCAATGAGTTGCATTTATATTTTCCTTCTCCTACTATTGTTCACATTAAGAAGGAGAAGTATAAGGCAACATAATTCATCCAAAACTTGTATAATATTCAGTCCAAGGTAGTTCAGATCTTACAAAATACTCAACAATAATAGAAGTGATCTATGGATAAACATCATGTTCCTCATCCTTTTTAGATTGGAGAGAACATTTGTCTCTACTTGGATAAGTGATATTTTATAAAAAATACATGGTAATATCAGACCACTCCGCTATGGACCTTACACCATTATTCAATAGGTGTCCAAAAATACCTTTTGCTTGGATCTTCCAACTCATCTTGGAATTCATGATAACGTTAATATGAATCTTCTAAATCAGATCATGATTCCACTTTAGAGACATATGATATGAAATTATGCATTTGAGTAATTGTGGCACTATGCTTTATTGAAATATTGAGTAAGAAGTGCACTAAGTTGACTAGTCGCGTTACTATATATCCCTTTGAAGCACTATTATGCAAATAAATGCCATAAGTGAACTTTTTATCTTCCAAAAAGGTCCTTGCATGTCATAAGTGACTTAATATTTCTCGAATTCATAAGAACAAATTATTGAATAATGGTAAATATGGTCCTAGAAATAGGAAATATTCGATGTCCATAATAGACCAATACAATTGAATGTGCAGGTCCTGCATACTTCGCTTCTAACCTCACTTATGAGGTCGGAATGGTGCAGGTGACAGAGAAAGATGCCACCATAGCCGGCCATCATTGTCTCTCAACAATGTTGTTCTCCAATACCATAAAGCATCAACTTAAATATATGTTTTAAGAAACTAAAACATTATTTTCGTCGCCATTTTGTCGAATATATGTGGCTTATTTGGAAAAAAACCTTACCAGCTTTTAATTCTCTTCTTGATGTTTACGATTGCTAAATCCAAATTAATTAAACTTCTTTAAATATAAGTTTTCAAGTTTCTTCGACAAAGTTAACCCATTTCTAGAAGATGTTTACAGATGGAAATTATTGTCACTCCCTTGAAGAACCCTAATAGTCATGGTCGTTCCAAAAAAACATATATCATACATGAGTAGGTATTGGATTGATGTGCGAAAAATTATATCATATTTTAATTTTAATATTAAAAATATATTTATAATAAATAAATATTATTTGATAATTAAAATATTATTATTATAAATATAATAATTTTATATATTAATATGTTATTAATTTTTTTGATATTTTATTTATATTGATTAGATTTATTTAAATACAAGTATTATTATATAATATAAAGTAATTATACAAATAATGTGATTTTTATAATTGGTGGAAATCACAACTAACAATACAAGATTAATATGTGAATGGTTTTAACCAGTCAACTAATTTTGACCTTATCACATATCATGATGTAATAAAGACCAACAACTAGTTTACCATCAATTGATTAATTCATTATACCTCAACTTGAGTAACCCAACAATGAAGACTTTAGAACTTTGAATAGAGGTCCAAGGCTCAAATCCTTTGAACAATGTTGTATACTATGCTCCAATAACTAGAGTAATGTTAATTAACCATATATGGGGTAAAACATGATGGTATCATATGGACCTTGACCTCATGGATGTTAAAAATATCTTTAACCTTTACCTTGTCAACCACTAACATTTCCATCATTCATAATTGGATGAGATAGTATGGAGTGGAATAATATGGTTGCAAATCCTATAATGTATTGAAGAATAATGTGTGGAGAAAGTTGGATGACTTTGATACCAGTATGAACCATTGAATGAATGTTGTGTGATAGAAGAAATACCCCATACATGAGCTAAGGAAGATGGAGATATGAAGCAGTAAGAATATCTACAAAGAGAAAGAAAACATAAAGATATAGAGTAAGAATATTTGTAAAGAGAGAAAAATATGAAGATATGAAGCAACTAAAAATATGTTGCACAACAAATAACAAGAGAGATGAACATGTGAAGTAACAAAAATCATGTTCAAATAAACAATAGAGTTGTTCTACAATAAATTCAAGAATTATAGTAATAGTACTAACAATCCAATAATTTACAAATAACAATACACAAAAGATAATAACAATGTAGATCCAATTATCAAAAAATTAAATATGTATAATCAAATTCTAAATTAAAATCAATGCAAATCCTTAGCCCCTTAAAGGGAAAAATCTCATATGTAAACTGATATTACTAAGATTCAAATATGATAGATGATTCCAAATACCACATCTCTTCCTAATTATAGACCAAATCAACATTAACCTTAACTGTAGTGTTGAAGGGACGACTATATAAAACTAAGGCCCAAGCTAATAAAAATAAAGATAAAGTTCACGATAATCTGGAAAGTGGAAGAAGTATTAATGAGATCAAAAGGTATGACTAAGAACTCATAATGAACCTCATGCATACAAAAAGTAGTCTTAAAAATATGATTTTCTCTAACACTAATATTATGAAACCTATAACACAAATCTAGTGTTGTAAAGTATTTAGCAACATGTAATTCATCCAACATATCATCTATAAAAATGATAGAAAACTTATATTTTATGATGATATTATTGAGAGGATAAAAATTAGGATACATGCACCAAGAATTATCCTTAGTTTAGACCATCATCATTGGAGAGGAGTATGGATTGATGCTTGGATAGATGATTTCTTGATCTAATATTTCATAGAACAAGGTGACTAGTATGATGGATTGGGGGTAGTGGTAAGGATGCACATTAGAAGATTAACTGATAAAATGATGAATGGTATGATCATATGTGGTTCTTAGGAGGTAGACCCATGGGTTCACTAAAGGCCTCATATTGATCCATAATGTTCTATAAATCTAAAGGAGGAGTTGGAATAAGTATATCTATGGATGAAACCTCTATGCAACTAACTTGGGCAAAGGATCCACAACTACCTTTATTCAATATATTTTACATGCTATATGAACTAACTACCTTAGAGGGATGGGGTTGGATCCCTTTGAGACAAATAATTCTTCCCTTCTTTGCCCACTTGACATATACTTTTAGAAAATAAAAGTAACATCACCAAGCTGAGATAGTCATTGCATTTCAAATATATCATCCAAATACCCATGTTCATGGTAAATATATTGCCTACCCAAGTATAATCCTCAATTCAGATGTTAACTTTAGTTTTTTGACCCACACACTAAGAGATATCCTTGTATACAATTAAAACATAAAATTTATCTTAATTTGAAGTATTGATATACAAGGCCAAGGATTTTGTTGTCTTACTATCTATAAAGTTAATTTGTGCTACTTGAATCAATCAACATGTTGACACAATTTCATTTAATAAATCCTTATACCTTGTTAGTATGGTGAGCTTGGAGCCCCATAAAATAATGATCACAAAAAAAAATATTATCATCCTCACGTTTTCCTTCATCTACTTCTACTAGTTGCTCCTACTATGATGAATCTTCATCTTCATATATTGTTGTGTCATCACCTTCCAATTTAAGGTTACAATGTTCTTTGTAAGCTTGATATCAAGGATTGTGAGAATAACAATTAAAGTAGAAAATCTGTAGGAAATGCTCAATATTATGGTAAGGATGATGAGGGTTCAAGTCATGCATATGTTGGGGACTAGAATCTTGGAGCTTCTATTCTATTGCCAAAGGTATATGTTGAGCATCATCGAAAGTATAGGGATGAATCATTATTAGATTTTGAGGATATATATAGTAGGAGAGATCTGACATAGGTCCTAATAAGATGTAGAAAATATGAGAGAAATTAATTATGCAATATGATTGATATATACTATAAATAAAAAGTGGTGAAAATACAATGCAGTATGGTAGTGATGGTCACTCCATTAATATAAGCTAAAGAACTACATTGTACTCCATACAGGAGTTCTACCACTACCTACTACTCTCTACTATAAATTACTTGATATGCTTCATATGTAATTGATATCTCACTATGATACCTTTTATATAGGATATTCATTGGCCAAAACTCTACCTAGATGTACAAGGATACACCTTGCACATTGACAGTTGTGTATTTTTTACATTTCTTGAAGTAAGTAGATAACTTACCCCTAAAGTAATCTCCTACTCTAACTATGTACCAAAGGTGGTACATTTACATGATCCAAATTATTTAATATACTCTAACTCTAACACCCCTTGTATTACATTATTGATGAGTAGTCGTTATACCATCATTAAATCTCAAAGATCTTATCAATCCGGGGTGGTGTCCAAGGCTATTTACGATAGAAAGTTCAAACAGAGTTGTAGTTCAGTTCATTTGGGAGCAGCAGGGTTTTATTGGTAGGATTGATTGTGTGGGGGATTTGTGTCACTTCTACCCCTAAATTGCATAAATTTAACTTTAATCTATTTGCAAGAATGAAAAACTAATTGTTGTCTACATAAATAAAGTCCTAATTACAATTGCTAAATTGAGACTTAATTGATTTGCAGAAGGAAAATCCTAATTACAGTTGCTAAATGAGAAACCTATTTACTTTTGCAATGATGAGATAAAACAAGTAATCAACTTCTGTCAATACTCTGAAACAGAAGGTCGTCAATCTTCTGTGCAATGTTTGACAGCAAAAACAAGAATGCAGGAAATTATAGAAAACTTGTAAATTGCTGGAAATGTAAATTGCAGGGAATTGGAAAATTACTGAAAAATAAAGAAACTGATTATATCTATTGCTGATTACATCACAAATGTAAAATAGATGGATAAAAACTAAAACAGAAATCAAATACCACAAAATGCTGAAATTGACAAGTTCCACTACTTATTCTGCTGCAGCAAAATCAGGACTGAAAACCTGTCTGTTAGTCCTTCTCCTAGATCTGAAAGTGGCCGGCCTCCTTTTCCAGAAGAAGGTATAATTTCTTCTCTAAGTCTTACTCACACTCAGACATAACAAATTAAATGGAATGAAAACTGCACTTTTATTGCTTCAGAAACATAATTACAATTCTACTGAAATCTGTTATAGATCTGCAATCTGTTACAGGTCTATTATCTCTAATATGTCTAATCTCTAATCTAATATTTCTAATATCTAATATCTTCCTAATAGCTCAACCTGTATGGGAGCTATCTTTTATAGATGCCTAAAATCTAATTACAAACATAAAATATGTTGTCCTGATATCCTGCAGAATTTCCTGGCTTTATCCTAGAAGAAGATCAAATTTGATCTTTTCCATAAATGGTGGCTTTGGACGGCAAGGACGGCAAAGTTAGATGGGAGATATTTTCCCTTAACTTTCTCAACCTTATTATCCCCTTTTCCACCGCCAAAAGTCAGTCAACAAGTCAAAAAGTACATTCTGTTTTCATTCCGAAGATAAGTGGCTCATTTCGAAGATACTGCAATTCTCATTTCGAAGATCCGCTCATTCCAAAGATACTGCAATTCTCATTCCGAAGATCCGCTCATTCTGAAGATACTACAATTCTCATTCTGAAGATCCACTCATTCTGAAGATACCTGCTCATTCTAAAGATCTTCTCATTCCGAAGACACTATGTTTTCTCATTCCGAAGATATTTGTTCATTCCGAAGACACTGTGTTCATTTCGAAGATCTTTAGAATGACCAACTGTGTTGACTCCAAATGGTTTTGGCTGCATTTCTCAAGTGTATTAGACCTCAGGATCAGATTGCAATAGTCTTCATTCTTCCTTGGATGTGAATTCCATGCCTTGCCATTCATTGGTAGCTTGCTGGAATTTATATGGAAAAACCAGTTTTCTACTGCACAGTAATAAGTCTTTGTACTATTTGCTGAATTTAGAGAAACTAATGCTTAATGATCATCAAAATAAGACTACTGAAATGTTGCTGTCAACCTAAGCATGAAAATATAACATAAAACTATACAAGAACTGTTAAAAATCAGAATATAATGTCCTTAACACCGCAATCATGCAAACAAGCTAATACAGAGCATATTAAATCAACTTAACTAGCATATAAGATAATTCACAAGAGTTTTAGGCAGTTTAGTTTTAACTATTTAAAACATGCTATAAATGAGGCTTATCCAGGCCTCATCATCCCCCCAACTTATATTAATGCATGCCCTCATGCATTGCAGTGGGCTATGGAGTCACAAATGTCCATACTCATATTCCATGTTTCATAGAACAATTTAATGCCTGTGTAATTTCTCATGAAGATTTCTGATTCATTATTCAAACTGATCATCTGGTTGGGAATCCTCTTCAAAAATCAACTTGTGACAGCCTGCTTTTTAGTTTCTCCACTTTTTGCTATAATTCTCAAATTTTCTTTTCATGTTTTTCAATAACATCTTTTCTTTCCTCAATCCATCTCATTTGTATTTTTATAACACTCTTGGCTGCTCTCAGTTGTTTTGTGATGTCCACCTCCTCTTCTTCATTTGACTCAGAACCTAATACTGACAAATCAACTATAGTTTGCTGCTCAACAATGATCTCATCCTCTGCTTCAGACCCCTACTCCTGTACAGGAGGTTCCATGAAATTATCTATGATTACATCCAAATTCTCAGTGGCTTGTTGCACTTCTATGACATCAGGGCTATCCTGTCTGGTCCTCTCTTCAATCATTTGTTCTTTTCTCTTTTTGTTGGAGTCTTGTAGCCCTCCTAGTCCTTAATGTATATTTTCTCTTCTTGCCCTATTTTCTTGTGGTAACAGGGGCTGTAGGGATAGCTTCAAGCTCTTCACTATGAACTTCACTCTTATATTCTAACAGATAAATAACATCTTTAGAAAAATGAACCCTCTTCTATTTTATTTTTCTGCTATCAGTTTTAGACCCTCTTCTTAGTCTGTGAGTTTGATGGTTCTATTGCTGCTGCTGGGTGTGTTTCTTTTTCTGCAATAGCCTCTATAGCAGTTCCTATTTCTTCTTCTACAACATCTCTCATAGCTATTTCTTCTTCTGCAACAGCCTCTATAGTAGCTATTTCTTCTTCTGCAACAACATCTACAACATCTGTTAGGTCACTGATTTTTGGTTGCTACAGGGTTTGCTCTTGTTCTTCTTTAGAAAGAATAATTTTTTTTTTTTCCTTGTAATCATTAGCAAATATGTCTTCGGAAATAAAATATGGCACACTTCCTTATTCTATGCTCTGAACACCTATCAATCATTGGACATCCTTGCCATCAAATTTTCTTTACTATTTTTAGCTTGTCCATTCTGCATGCAAATTTTCCCACATGAGTGGTTATTATCAATGAATGGTGGTGGCATGTTTGTTAAATCTTCATTCTGAAGATTATGTTTCATTCTGAAGACTAAGCTGGGCATTTAATTTGAAGATAACCTCATTCCAAAGATAAACCTTCATTCTGAAGACAAACCTTCATTCTGAAGACAAACCTTCATTCCAAAGACAAACCTTCATTCTGAAGACACACCTTCATTCCGAAGACAAAGCTTCATTCTGAAGATACCACGGTTATTTGAAGATACAACAGTCATTCTGAAGACATAGCAGAAACCAACATTTTTCTCTTTCTCCAAGCATGTTTTGTTTATGCCAACTCTTATGAACACTTTTATACTAATGGTTAATTGTCATATACTATATATCAAATATTTACAATGAGAAAAGTGCAAGAAACATATATACCTGGTTAAAACAAGTTAATGCAAGTTTTGAAAGATGACTCGCTTCTGTTGATATTCTCGTTGAGGCTTCCTGCAACACTTCAAAAACAAGTGCAATTGGTGAATTTGTACAATGGTGACTCAGAAATTTCAAGGTTATGCATGCCAGAAAACTGGTTTTCATGCATACCAACTCAGTAGCGCCTTAGAAAAGGTTTTCACTGCTGAGCTATTCATTTTTCTCTCTTTTTTTTTTTTTTTTCTTTAACCTCTCCTTTTCTCTTTTTTTTTTTTTTTTGTCTTTTTGATTCTGATTGTGCCCGTGAAGGAATTCATGACTTCCCTGAAATCATGCCCATGAAGGAATTCACAGCTAGAATTTATTCATCTTTTTGTTTTCTATTTTTTTCTAATTTTTTTTTTTTTTATTTTTAAGATTCAAAGATATGATCATTTGGAATCTTCATCAGAAGAAGCCTCTTCTATCAAATGTAACTATGTGAAATACCGAGCAAATTCCACCTTTGTTAGTGGTTTATGGTACAACTCGTAAAAGATGTCCATTCACCACTAATATCCTCCTTAAATCATCAACTAAAGAAAGTTGAACAACTTCATTCTCAAACTCCCCGGGTTCATCCTTGCTGCTCTTAATGTGATCATCATGCCACATTTTCCATTTTTGTTGAGTGAACTCTATTTGGTGAAGTGCTTCCAACCAAAGTTCATCAAATGCATTCAACTGCAAAATTTGTTTTTTCTGTACCTGCAACAACTCAATGCCAACTCGCTAAAGATGCATAAAATGTTAGTAAAGCATTAGGATGTTGCACCAATATATCAAACAAATTTGCTCCCTGGTTTTTAGTCAACCAACTATTGTTGTTCAAAGGTTGTTTTGGTTGTGTTTCAGTTTGTTTTGTACCAGGCTTATTTGAATTGGTTCTTGGAGAAACATTTTTATTTACACCAATGGAGGCCAAAACTAAAGTATTCTTTTCATTTTCCTTATGTGTTCTAAGAAACTCGTGGGCTTTCCTGTACAATCATACTTAGGTGTAATAAGTTTACCCGAAAGCAAGTTAACTAATTTTCCACCTTTTTGTATGGTTTTAGGATATACTTTCTTCTTTTTTCTTGGTTTTCTAAAACACATTTCTTGAACAATCCTATTAATGATTGGTACAACTTGAGGTAAAGGGATTGTAATCAGCTTAAATGTTCTAATTCCTTTATCAAATCTGATTGTGAAGATGTTATTTTTGATATCTCAGACTGTTCAAAATATGATACTTTATTTGATGAGGTATCTTGTTCTTCTTGATGTTGTTTTAGTGTGGATTTGTTTTCATGTTCATTCTTTTTAACTTCACTTTCTACACTGATAAGTGGAATAGGTTCAAGCAGTGGTTCACCTGAACACAACTGAGTTTTAACACAATCACTAACATTTATTAGGGTTGTATTTTTTGATTCAACCATAGAGACAGGGGTTACCTGTTTAACATGATTTGGACTGACCACTAAGTTGAGTTGAAAATAGAGGTTGTTTTAATTTTTGTTGTTGTTGTCCATGATAGAAATTATGGATATAATTAGGCAACAAATTTGATTTTTGTTTTTGACAATGTTGCTGCCCTTTGTACAGATTTTGATGTTGTACCCATTGATATCCCTGTAATTTTGGCTGCAACCATGGTGGATGTTGTTGATTCCATTGTTGTTGCATCCATCCATGTTGAGACCATGCTTGGGAGTATGCCCATGGTGGTTGACTCCAACATTGTTGAAGTGGACCTGAAGTAGACCATGGCATATACCAAGGATTATTTCCCCAATGTGCAGGAAATTGAGAAGCATTCTGATATGGAAATTTATGAAAATTATTCCCTTGTCCTTGTCCTACAAAATTGGTTTTTTTCATAGGTTGAGACTATTTTTCAAAGACACTTTTAAGTTCGGCAATAAACTACACCGATCCGTGGGGTGTCCTAATTGACAAATGCTACATGTAGCGGTATAAATATTTTGTTCAAAGGACAATCATGAAGAGAGTGTTGCTTTTTACATTCTGAACAATAGATGGCTGAAGATTCAGTAGATTCATTTTTTTCATCTAATGTTCTATCATGTACTAAAACATCAGCCTCTTTTATGCATTCTTTCAAATCATGTTTTTCATTACCAATTCTGTGTTTTCTATGCCTTGAATGAGAGTAATTTTTACAGAAGTTTAATAATTTCCTCAAATTTAAGTGCATTTGTATCTCCTCTTCCCAAGATATCCAATGCATCCCTAGATTCATCTTGTAGTCCCCTTAAGAATATGACTTTGCAAATTTCAGGTTCAACACTTCCACATCTCTTATGAACAAAAGAAAATCTGTCTATATAATCTTCTAAGATTTCATTTTCCTCTTGTTTCATTGTAAGAATTTCATCATTTTGATTCTTGACTTGACAATATTCTTGGTATCTCTCCAAGAATATGTTTTCCATCTCATCCCAAGTTCTAATTGAGTCAGGTGCTAAGGTGATAAACCATCGTAGAGCTAACTCTTTAAGAGTGGAAGGAAATAGTTTGAGCTTTTGATTGTCATTAGTGTAATCATGAGCTTGACATACAATTTTAAACTCAAACAAAAACATATCAGGATCTTCGGATGTAATTCCCTTGAAAGTTGGTAATACTGCAGGTGAAATGACCTTCATGGGAGCATTTTGATTAAGATCTAGTTGGATGGGATTTTGAAAAGTTCCTGGCAGGTGCACTAGTTGCACTAGGGTGGAGCACATTGTTGGCTCTACCTTGATTCTCTTGTGAGCCTTCCATTGTAGGTTCCCAAAAACAATTATAAATCTTGTCAAATTTTCCTGATTGTATGGATTTGTCAAGAGAAAATGGTGTTGAACTACTTAATTTTCCTCCTTGTAATGATTTCTCAAAGGATCTTGGCAAGTCTTGGAAGTGGATGATTGGGATTCTTTGAAAATTCCAACATTTTTGGAAATAAAAAATTTAGACATTTTTGACATAATTTCAACCTCTTGTGAAATTTTTCTTCTTGTGGTTTCTTGCTTATTTCCTAAATGGACTGAAATACAATTTACCAATAACAATTACTTATACCAGTCATTACATTCAGATTTTACTCTAAAATTCACAACTTAGCATATTTAATAATTATTGGACTGCTTTTCACCTTCTAACAACACCGTGTTCCTCGAAACGGTGCCAAAATGATGAGTAGTCATTATACCATCATTAAATCTCAAAGATCTTATCAATCCGGGTGGTGTCCAAGGCTATTTACGATAGAAAGTTCAAGCAGGGTTGTAGTTCAGTTCATTTGGAAGTAGCAGGTCTTTATTGGTAGGATTGATTGTGTGGGGGATTTGTGTCACTTCTACCCCTAAATTGCATAAATTTAACTTTAATCTATTTGCAAGAATGAAAAACTAATTGTTGTCTCGTAGAAATAAAGTCCTAATTACAATTGCTAAATTGAGACTTAATTGATTTGCAGAAGGAAAATCCTAATTACAGTTGCTAAATGAGAAACCTATTTACTTTTGCAATGATGAGATAAAACAAGTAATCAACTTCTATCAATACTCGAAATAGAAGGTCGTCAATCTTCTATGTAGTGTTTGACAGCAAAAACAAGAATGCAGGAAATTATAGAAAACTTGTAAATTGCTGGAAATGTAAATTGCAGGGAATTGGAAAATTACTAAAAAATAAAGAAACTGATTATATCTATTGCTGATTACATCACAAATGTAAAATAGATGGATAAAAACTAAAACAGAAATCAAATACCACAAAATGCTGAAATTGACAAGTTCCACTACTTATTCTCGTTGCAACAAAATCAGGACTGAAAACCTGTCTGTTAGTCCTTCTCCTAGATCTGAAAGTGGTCGGCCTCCTTTTCCAGAAGAAGGTATAATTTCTTCTCTAAGTCTTACTCACACTCAGACATAACAAATTAAATGGAATGAAACTGCACTTTTATTGCTTCAGAAACATAATTACAATTCTGCTGAAATCTGTTACAGATCTGCAATCTGTTACAGGTCTATTATCTCTAATATGTCTAATCTCTAATCTAATATTTCTAATATCTAATACTTCCTAATAGCTCAACCTGTATGGGAGCTATCTTTTATAGATGCCTAAAATCTAATTACAAACATAAAATATGTTGTCCTGATATCCTATAGAATTTCCTGGCTTTATCCTAGAAGAAGATCAAATTTGATCTTTTCCATAAATGGTGGCTTTGGATGGCAAGGACGGCAAAGTTAGATGGGAGATATTTTCCCTTAACTTTCTCAACCTTATTATCCCCTTTTCCACCGCCAAAAGTCAGTCAACAAGTCAAAAAGTACATTCTGTTTTCATTCCGAAGATAAGTGGCTCATTCCGAAGATACTGCAATTCTCATTCCGAAGATCCGCTCATTCCGAAGATACTGCAATTCTCATTTCGAAGATCCGCTCATTCCGAAGATACTGCAATTCTCATTCCGAAGATCCACTCATTCCAAAGATACTACAATTCTCATTCTGAAGATCTGCTCATTTCGAAGACACTGTGTTTTCTCATTTCGAAGATATCTGTTCATTTCGAAGACACTGTGTTCATTCCGAAGATCTTTAGAATGACCAACTGTGTTGACTCCAAATGGTTTTGGCTGCATTTCTCAAGTGTATTAGACCTCAGGATCAGATTGCAATAGTCTTCATTCTTCCTTGGATGTGAATTCCATGCCTTGCCATTCATTGGTAGCTTGCTGGAATTTATATGGAAAAACCAGTTTTCTGTTGCACAGTAATAAGTCTTTGTACTATTTGCTGAATTTAGAGAAACTAATGCTTAATGATCATCAAAATAAGACTACTGAAATGCTGCTGTCAACCTAAGCATGAAAATATAACATAAAACTATACAAGAACTGTTAAAAATCAGAATATAATGTCCTTAACACTGCAATCATGCAAACAGTTAATACAGAGCATATTAAATCAACTTAACTAGCATATAAGATAATTCACAAGAGTTTTAGGCAGTTTTAGGCAGTTTTAACTATTTAAAACATGCTATAAATGAGGCTTATCCAGGCCTCATCAATTATTTGGATATTGAAGATTTCAATATTCAATATATATCTTATTCTATTGGATACTGGAACTTGTATCCTCCTTTATTGCTTACTGTAATTTGATCAAGCAAGTAGTTTGTGTATTCATATGATGCACAAAGGGTTGTAGCTGAGGGTTCTTCAATATTTTTAAAATGGTTCAATATTTATGGTTTCTTTGCTATTCATGCCTTCTTTTCTATGATATCATTTAGCATTTATTTTCTTTCTTTTCCTCCCTCTTATCCTAAAATTTGCATTGATACTAGTGGAATTTTTGCTTCATGCGGACTTAGTCTATCATCACAATAGTATTTATTTTTATTGCTAGTTTGCTTCATGTTTTGAGTGAGTATTCCTCGAATGTGAATATAACTATTTTTTGTGAATTCCACAATGCCTTGAAGAGGCTTTCATGAATATAACGAATTAATTCTTCAAAGCTACCCTATTTTGCTTCTTTAATAAATAATGAGAATCTCTCCTTATCATTAGTTGATATATTCTTATTTCCTTTAAGGGTATCTATCAAGTTTTGAGAATACAATTCCGTTTCATGAAATAATTATTCATTAATAAAGGCATTTCTTATTATTTCATCCATATTCCTTGTTGATAGGTTTTGAGATAGTATATATTACTATTCCTTAGAATTGTAGATATGGATAGATATAAGTCCTTTAAATACTCTAAATTGAATATTTGAATTAGTCTACCTTATGGCTCCCTAGTTTAGAGTATGTGAATTTTATTTGATAAAATATTTATAGAGCTTAGGTTTTGTAGACTTCCTTATATCTCCTTAGTAATTAAATGTGAATTTGACTTAATAAAATCCTTATAGAATTTATATCTTGTAGAAACCTTATGACTCCCAAATGGATTGAGTACTTGATAAAATTTGATGGATGTTATTATTATAAAGTTTTATAGAATTCCTTACGACTCCCAGGTGTTTTTGGATATGCTATATTATTGATAAAGTACTCTTTGAGAATAGTATTTCAATTTGAAGTTTATTTTTTAATGTTTTGTAAATACCAAATTCAACTTTTGTTACACCTTATTACTCCTATTGAACTTAAGCACTTTCTAATTTTATGAGGTACTAATGGTTGGATTTCTTTTGTCCCTTTAATGTGGTTTTGATACAAGTAGACTATTTTACAACTCTTGATAATCCTTAATGAACCTCCTTTTATATTCTTTTATATTTGATTGTTTAGTGTTTCTAAATTCCAATAATTTATTTGGTGTAGTATTCCTTATAACTCCCTAATTTGGGACATTAGAAAACAATAATTTTTGTAATAATAGGGTTTTAATTTCCAAGTTGAAATCCTTATACCTCCTACTTTATTATTTGCAAATATAAATATTCTTGAAATATGTTTTCTTAATATATTACTAATGCTAAATAGATGATTGCAATGTTAAATATAATTTACCCTTATAACTCCAATTTAACTTTAGTTTATAGCAAGCAACAGATAATATGATATTTACCTTCATAACCCTTCTAGATTATCTTGTCTTGATGTTGTGAGGTGGCATATTTAAAACCTTTTGGAATGTGGTGCTCATGGGTAGTTGATACCTTCTTTGATTAGTATTGGTTTCTCCCTTGAGTAGTGCTTCTCTCCTCCATAAATGACATTGATATTCTCCTTAAGGAATGCTTGGTCTATGAAAAATATCTTCTACAAATGGGGCACTGGTATTTTTGGTCTATGATAGATTCTTAAATGCAGACTTGTACCTTTGAATGGTTCACATGTTTGAATTAGCTTCCTCCCTATGAACGTGCTTCAAAAAATTCAATGCTTGACTTCCTTTGACCTTGTTCTTCTCTCCTCTAAAATGGACACCTTAAATAGGACTATTTCCTTGCAAATTGCAAACACATGTCACTTGAGAATTACTAAGTAGGTGTTGATATTCCAATGTACCTTTATGCAATGATGAATTTTGTGGTAACCTCCCAAAGCTTTGTAACTCCTTTTTAGGTTAGTGCTAGATTATTCATAAAAGTTGGGGTGCTTAGAACTCTTGTGCCAAGTGGAACTCAAGGCTCGTGCATGTAAGCCATTCTTATAATGCTCCAAGGATGAGCATTGTAATCCTATATTTGCTTATATATTTGTATTGTACATTGGATTGATATGTTTCTTGGAATGCAAGTGTTTTCTATTCTTCTTTTGCATGTTGTCTTGATTAGGATAATGGGTGGCTTCGGCTGTAATTCTCCAAGGTTATATGGCACTCCTAATGGTAGTATTGTAGTAGTTTATTGTGCTTCTTTTTTGTGGCCGTTCTCTCCAAGTAATGGCCTTGGGCATAGAAAATTTTATCTTATACCTTGATGCTTGTAATATGTTGTTTGTGTCAAATTTGTAACTTGCATAAATGTTGATTTGTATCCTTTGTATTAGCTCCTTGTTCTTAGCTTGATAGTGCTATTCCATGTAGATAATATCCTTATGTATGTTGTCCTTTCTATACATAGACTCGGTTGATAATAGCCTCTTGTAATAGCTCTAATAGTACAAGATAAATGCTTGATTCTAGGGCTAGATTGGATGTGGAGAAATGGTGTTTTTAAACACCTTTATTTTAAGAAGTTCAAGCTCTTCGGTGGCTCTTTCTTCTTGCTCGGATTCTATCCTAAAACTTTATGAGATAATTTATTTCCTATACTGAGAGATTCTTTTGTCCTTTTGTGAAGGAACAAAAAAGGTGCTTTGTAATAGTTATATTTGCACCAATATGATAGACTTTTTTTTTTTAAATCCTTTTTTATTTTGATGAGGCAACTCCTTGCCTTCACTAATACTCTTCCTTGGATAATTTAATAAGATTTAATCCAAGATAATAATATACTCTTAATATGTTGATTTTAAAGTAAGGATTTATACACTTTGCACTTAAATGAAACCCTTATATATTCCTTGAATATTGAGACTCACCAAGTCTTGATTTGAGGCTTCCTTCAAGGACTTTAATGGTGGCTTACTTCTCCACCTTTTGAATTGTATTGGTGGGTTCTTTTGGCCATGAAATGTTGGAGGTTTTGTGCACCAAATAGTGTCTCTAGAAACTTTGATAATATGCTAGTTTTGTGCCCTTGATCTTTAATAATCAATAAACACAAACTAACATTTTTGAGAGTAATTAGTTAAAGATCAACTAGTATAGTGCTAATGGATTAATAATGCACTTTAATGGTAACAATAATCTCACCTTATTGCTCCTATAAATAAAATCTCAAAGTAATTTCAAATGCACTTAATAATATCTACAACTTTTAATAGTAATCTATAAAGAACCCATAATGAATAATCTACAATTTTCACTACAATCAATATTATAGGATAGTCTTGTTGCTTTGTAGATAAATAATAGGTAGGTGATAATTTTATTTCTTTCAAAAAATATCCAACTCCTATTAATGTGCAAATATATCTTAAAATGAACTCTCTTTTTTTCAATTTCTTGAAGACTATAATATGATCCTTTCTCCTTGTAACTTTAATCTAAATATGGTGCTTAATGGAATTTGATAATTTGAAGTTCAACTAATTGCACCCTAGTTGCTTACATTTAATGAATTTTGTCGTAGATGTAGATCTTGGTGTTTTGATTCACCAATCTGCTGCCTTGTAATTGATGAATTCACAACTTCATGTTGGTTGCCCAAAGCAGCTTCTTGCTTCCCTAAAATATGGTCTTGAACTTTCTATATTAACCCTTAGGTTTGGTGGCTTGATCCTTCTAGTGATATTTGATTTTTTGAAGTAGGTTTAGAAAGTCTTTTCTTCTAAAATGCATCTTCTTGTTGTGAAAGATAATCTCCAAATATCTTGGATTTGGTAGGATTCCTTTGTTTGAATCTTCCTTCAATCTTATTTTTGAATTCTAACTTCAAATAACATCTTATTCTTCTCAAGATTTTGAATATTTTGAGTTCTTCATTAGATTCTTCTTCAGTATTTGGAACTCTTTGCTAAATTCTTCTCCTCTTGGGCTATTATTGGATGGTGATCATTGTCCCAAGTCCTTCATTATCAAGAGCTTCTCCTTGGTAGTGGATTCCTCCAATGAGTTCTCCTAGGAACTCTTTTGATGATGCTTATACGAGCTCTACAAAAAGTCTCTCCAAGCCTTCTTCTTTTCCTCCTTGATACCTCTCCAAGGTCTTCTATCTTATAGCTTCTTTGGTCTTCCAGTTGTGACATTTTATTCAACCTTCTACTTCTATAAGTGTTGGTTATGAGACTCTAGGATCTCTAAAATTTACTGCTTCTATATTCTAGAATGGGATCTTGTTGGTCATTCTTTTCTTTTGAAGTTTGTAGGCTTTAATGGAGATCACCAATATCCTATTTTATAGACTCCTCTCTCGAGTTTTCTTTAGGAAATATTCTCTAGAGTCTTGTTCTAAATCAGGAACTCTTCTTATGAATCAGAAAATTTTCTCTAGAGTCTTCTTATAAATCAAGAAATCTTCTTCTGCATTAGGAACTCTTCTCTAAAGTCATATTCAAAATTAAGGCTTTTGTGGCTCTTTCTTCTGTATCATGGTATCTATGGCATTTTTTACTTTTGCACTTTGTAGGTATTGATATTGAATGGAGATCACCAATATCCTATCTCCTCCTTGACTCATATTTTGGAGTCTCTTCTTCCTTGAGTCTACTATAAGGCTACTATGGTATTTTCTTCACTTTTACAATCTATAGGATTGCAACTCTTATAATGAGACCTTTTTTTGAGGTCTTTGAAATATTCAGTCTTCTCATTATTGCTGCAAGTTTTGGAATGATTATGAGAAGATATTATTCTTAGCTTTCTTATAGGAAGCTTCCCAAAAAAAAATTGAATCTCCTTTTCCTATACCAAGTTGTTAGAAACTAAAACAAAAGAATTTATAATTTTGGAGATAATAATATTCACTAGTTGATTTATCAATCCATTCCTATTATTCATCAGTTTTTCTACAACTATGTAGAAATAATATAGTTAAATTTAATCTCAAAAGTTTTATAAATAATATTTATTTTAGTCCTTACTTGTGATTCTCTCTAATCCTATTGACTACTGTATATTTTTCTATCAATCGATTCCTAATGGCAGGGTTTGCATGCAATAGTGCACAATGGCATATCTAATTTACAAATATGTAGGCCAACAGTAGCAATGGTGACTTTCCCTATTCCTATTTATCTACTAGACTTATATTATGATGACTTTTGCAAGTGGTGGTGCACAATGGCAAGTTTGATTTTCAAAAATACAAAGATGAACTATGATGGATGAAGGTCCTCCTATTATTGATTCATCATGGATCTGATACCACTATTAGATTTTGAGGATATATGTAGTGGAAGAGATATAACAAAGGTCCTCAATAAGATAAAAAAAATATGAGAGAAATTAATTTTGTAATATGACTGAAATATACTATAAATAAAAAGTGGTGAAAATACAATGCAATATGGAGGTGATGGTCACTCCATTAATATAAACAAAAGAACTATATTGTACTCCATATATGAGTTCTGTCACTATCTACTACTCTCTACTATAATGCACTTGATATGCTTGATATGTGCTTGATATTGCACTATAAGTCCATTTATATAGGAAGAGATATTTCTTGGCCAACACTCTACCTAGCCGTACAAGGAGACACCTTGCAAATTACAACTTGCACATTAGCACTTGTGCATTTATTATATTGCTTGAAGTAAGTAGCTAACTTACCCATAAAGTAATATCCTACTCTAACTATGTACCAAAGGTGGTACATTTACATGACCCAAATGATGTAATATACTCTAACTCTAATAATCATGTTAACTTTTTATTTAATTTTATCCTTAATACCATGGAAAAATGATGAGACCACGACCACTAGATTCAATAAGTGGATGTAGTTGAAAATATTGGTTAAATCAATGCAATATTCCTCCATTATTTCTATTTATTTTATTTGCATATGATGGACCACATACAATGTGGAATATGCTTTGTTTAATCTATTATTCTTTGAAATCAGGCCACATAAGAAAACCCATGTATTGGTGAAGCTACCACAACAACCATTGATAATGTTGGCTTCCCAACTTAGGATGATAGGGTTGCATAAGAAATATTTATAATATTTAATTAATTAGATAAATATGAAGTTAAGAAGATCCTCCAAAGAATCAAATGAAACACTTAATGACATAGATGTGATTAATTCCTATTGTTAACTTTCAAATGAATTTGACCTTTTACCTTTAGTAAAATATCTTCACCACTACAATAAATCATTTAAAATATATATATCCAACACTAAAACCCTATTTTTCTACCTTAAAATTTAAACCACTAACACACTCTCTACCTACCTATATATATATGCACATGATATTTTCCTCGCCATCTTGAATTTAGAAAGTGATGAATATTCATAGTTTATGTGTTTTCTAATATGAACAAAAACCTTCCATAGTTTTTATGTCCAATGTTTATAATTGCTAAAGCCAAATAATGGACTTCAAAGACAAGAAATTAATGATTTTTGATATAATGTCTTGTGACATAGAAATTATTGTTTAAACCTTAATTATTGTAAACCCCTCGAAGGACCTCCATAGTAATTGTTCACACCAAGTATTTTATTTTATTTTAATAATGTTTTGCAGATGACTTTAGATTTGTTTGGTGATTATTTAAGAAATTTCCAAAGAGAAGTCTCACTACTTATTTCTATGTTTATTCCATAGGAGTTGTCCTAAATTTAGAGAATTTTCTGACCGAACATCGTAATAAACATTTCTAGATATTATTTGATCAATTTTTGCCCTTTAAAATCCACTCTCCTCCTTTCCTCTTGCCAATCCCATCTTCCATGAGAAGACTATTTCTAAAATAATCTTCCACCACATTTTGCTTGTCTCATATTTTGTTATTTAATTTTTTTATCCTCTTAGTCCTTATGGCCCAAAGGAGGTTGTTATTCATCAAAGTATTATGTTTGAACAATAAATTTTTTGACATCATTTTTATTACTAACTAAAATCTTATTCAACTAGTTGCTTTTTAAAATTTGAATTTCATTAAGATGAAAATCAACATCACAATTAGTTAAATTATTTGCTACTTGATTTATTTCTTTATAGATACGTTTTTTTTAATATAATTTTTCCATAAATTCTTACATTCTTTTTATTGACAGTAATGATAATTTTTAAATCCCCTCAATTGAATTATATTTCTATTTTTTTCAACTACAATTTTAGCCTCTTTAAAAAGTGTGCTAGCCCATTTAAAATTTTTATTTTGACTTCTTTGAAGACCTAGCTTGGTCCTTGGGCCCTTAAGTATTAGCATATTTAGATTTAAAATTCTTTGTATGATCCTATATTTATGGAGCACCACCACAATTCCTCGTTTCCACCTAAAAATAGAATAGGAGAGAAAAAATTGATCAAGAGTCTTTTAATATTACAATAACATAGGAATCATATAAACCATTAGATTCAAAATCTAATAAGAATGGGAGATATTAGAAAGGCAGTCTACATTATCTTTATTTTTTCCTCTAGAAGATGTAATATCTACTCTCAAAGCCTTGAATTTTCCAATATAGTCCTCAACATTACCAAACACAACCAATTTAAGAGAGGAGATATCTAATTCCAAGTGACTTACTTTAGTATTATTAACTTTCCCAAATAACTCATGCAATTTAAGCATAATTTGATAAGGTCACTCTCATCTTTGTTGTGGAAAAGTAAATCTAATTCAATCAATATTAAAAATAGACCAAAGAGCCTTTTCTCTTTGGTGATAAATTTCTTCATCAAAGACTTGTTTTATATTCTTGAAATATGCACCATAGGTCCCTAGTGCATAATAGACCAATCATTTAGGTTGATCAAATACTATAATTATGTTATTTAAGGTGAGCAACTAGATCTTTGTAATCCATCTTATATAATTCAAGCCTTAACACAACAATATATTCATGAACTAATGTGTCAATGCATAGAGCTTACAAAATATACAATTTGAAAAAAAGGCTCAAAATGCTTCTATATGTAAAATTTTTGGCCTCTAATTTTTTTTCCCTAATGGACCCCAAAAAATAAAAAATTAGAAGCCCACGCATTATGAAAAAAAACAAATCTCATACTGTGACTTGCCACTCTTGGGTTCAGTAATGTACTCCACTTATTTTTTACCACTTTAGTTGCTCTCAAATGTTGTATTTTCAACATATTTCCTAATTGGAGAAGGTATTATAACTAATAAAAAATATTGAGTGACACATAAAGGTGCCATGTTAGTCATAAAGTCATCTTTGATCATGGCTTATTATAAGTAAACCAAAATTGTATCCCATGATGTTCAAAATCAAGCCTCTCTCTTGCCAAGAGCCTTGATGTAACCAAGGTGGCAAGTCCCATTTTAAATAATGGGGACTAAGACACCAATGAATATCCTTGTTCCCTATCTACTTTAGCAAAAATGTGTTTGCATAGAGACTCACCCTATGATTAAAGGGTTTTAAATGTGCTAGAAAGGGAGGCATTACCAACAAACCACTGTTAACTATGATCAAAAGTCCATTGATGATTCTTTAGGTAACACCTAATACATAATTTTATTTGAGTAAAGAGGCTACCACAAAGGCTTAAACCAAGATCCTCTCCATTTCTACTCCTTCATGATTGTCCTATTGGTCATTATACCATGATTTTATTTGGTAATATAAATCTTTGAAAATGATTTTAAAACATACTATTTGAAATCAAAATAAGATTTAACTCATCAATTGAAAAAATATATAAGAGTAGTGGTCAATATTAGCCACACATCAAATCACACAAAATAGAAAATGAATATTTTTAGCTCTAAATAACCCAACTAACTTAGGCACTAACTAAAATTATGTGTAGCACATTGGCTTCTAGAATGCCACCCTGACATGCATTAACAATAATAAATAATGTAATAATTAAAAATATAGCCTAACATACCCCCTTATTACATTATTTTGAAATACATATAGACTTACAAAACAACTCAAATTTGACTCGTGCGAGTAACTTAGTTTATATGCAACTTGTTCATTGGTAGTAATAAACTGGAGATGGATCTTGTGTTTCGAAACTTCATCTCAATTGAAGTGCATTGAGTGTCAATGTGCTTTGTTCATTCATGGAACACTAAATTCTTGACTAATTTTAAAACACGTTGGTTATCACATTTCAAGTATCTTGGAATATTTTTTTAGACACCCATACTTGAAAGAATGTGATGTAGCCATATCGCTTCACACACAGATCCTCCTGCTACATGATATTCTTCCTTTATGGATGAAAGTGCAACTACTTGCGGCTTCTTGTTGTGCCAAGAGACAGGTCTAGGTCCTAGATGAAATATGTATGCTGACATTATTTTTTTATCATCTACAAATCCAACATAATATAAGTTCATGTATCCTTATAAGAAGAACTTGTTATTATTATTGTACTCCAAGCCATATTCTACTATGCCACAAACATAGTGTAAAAATCACTTCACTGCCTTCCAATGACTAACCTTAACTTCCTACATGAACCTTGAAAGATGGCTCACAACAAATTTGATATCTAGCTTGGTATTGGTTAAATATATGAGAATCCCAATAAACTGTTGATAGTGAGTTCCATCTACTGAAGGAGATTTATCATATCGAGATAGTTGTAACCTTTTTTCCATTGGATTTACTTTGGGCTTACAATTTGTCATGCGATATTTTTCAATTAGTGCCTTGGCATATTTTATTTGTGCGGCCCTGATGTGGTTCTTTCTTTGCACAAATTCCAAGTCAAGACAATAATATGGAAGTCCAAGATATGGAATTTCAATGACTTCTTCAAGTCATTCTTTACTGCATCTATCATCTCATCTAAATTTCCAGTTATGATCAAATCATCAACATACAATACAAGTATAATTGTATCAGAACCAATCTTCTTGAAATAGAAATTTACATCAGATAAACTTATTTTAAAACCATGTTGTAGAAAGTGATTATCAATTTCTATGTACCAAGATCTTGAAGCTTGTTTAAATCCATACAAGAATTAGATCAAATTATAAATATTTTACTATTGATCTTCAAAAAAAAATCCTTCTAATTGAGTCATGTACACTTCTTTGAGATCATCATTCAATAAGGAAATCTTCATATCCATTTTATGAAGCTTCCATAAGAACTAAGCTACCATTGCATATATTACACAAACGACTGTCATTTTTGCAGTTGGTGTGAATATCTCTTCATAATCTATACCTTCATTTTTAGTATAGCCCTTTGCAAAACAGTTGGATTTATGCTTGTCAATAGTTCCATCTACCTTATACTTGATTTTGTATATCCATTTGCAATGAATGGGTTTCTTACCAGTAGGCAAATCAACTAGTTTCCATTTTTTTCTTCATAATGACTTATGTTAAGTATCCATAATTACCTTCCATTGAGGTACACTAAGTGCTTCTTGCAATAAAGTGAGTAATGCATACTCCAACACTAAATTTATCAAACCTATATCTTCTTCTTTACTCATTTCTTCTTCTTCATCATCTTATTCTCTTTCCTGGTGTGACATACTTTGAGTAAGTGGTTGATTGAAATTGATATCAGGAGGTGCATCCAATTTGGCATCTCTTATTGTGTTGGTATACCATTTTAGAATTTATTTTTGTTTTAGAAGAGTACTTGACTTAGGCTCCTTAAATTATAGGTGCACAATAGGATATATTCCCTTGCTAGATTATTTTGAATCTATTGTATTCGACTTGGGAGCTTCATCAAATATCACATCTTGAATTATATAAATTTTCTTGGCTATAGGATCAATTATTCGATACCCTTTGGATTCTTCATCATAACCAAGAAATATGCATTATAGCAATTTATCATCTAGCTTGCTTTATTTCTTCTATAGAATGTGCATGAAGGTTTTGCATCTAAATATCCTTATATGAGAAAATGAGGGTTCTCTTCCACTCCAAGCTTCTTTAAGTGTGACTCTTTGAAGATATTTTATTGGTGCTCAATTTAGGATATACAAATATATAGTGATAGCTTTTGACCAACACTATTGCCCAAGATGTGCACCTATGAGCATACATCAAACCATCTCCATGATGGAACGATTCCTCCTCTCAACAAATCCATTTTTTTATGATTATAGGCTGTAGTAAGTTGTCTTTTGATCCCATGTTTGGTGAGAAACCTTGAGAACTCATTGGAGGTGAATTCTCCCTCTCGATTTGAGTAGAGGGCCTTGATAGAATATCTTGATTCCTTCTCAACATATTTTTGAAACTACTAAAAATATAGAAAATAATTTGACTTTAGCTATAGGAAGAAGACCTATATATTTCAAGAGTAATCATAAAAAAACAACTAAGATTACTTCTTTCCACCACAACTGTTTGGCATGGATCCACATAGATCGATGTAGATTAACTCCAGCAATGCTTTAGCCCTTAAATAACTTAACTCAAATGGGACTCGATGTTGCTTCCCTGCCAAGCAATATGAGTATACAAGTAAATTTTGTGAGAGGTTTGGTAGACCTAACACCATATCATATTTACTCATTTGAAACAAATAGCCTGAATTGAGATGCCCATACTGTTTGTACCATAATGAGGTAGCTTCTTTTGTGTTGGTATCTATGGTAATTTGAGAGGTATAAACGACATATAAAATAAACAACCCATGTTTGTAGGAATTTATTGCTATATGTTTACCATGTTGGATAATGAAACAATATTTTTTTCCATCAAAAACCTTAAAGTCAACCACCATATTTTTGTTCAAGATTTGAGGTACAGAAAACAAGTTGTTGGTCAATCTTGACACATAAAGGATATTCTTAATTTTGCATTTTCCATCTAGAAGTATCATTTAAAAATCTCCTTCTCCTTGGAATTGAAATGTCCTATCATAGATAATAATCACAGGTTTACCTTCTTTGGATTTAAACGTGTCAAACCACCCTTTATCACTAGTCATGTGTTTGCTAGCACTAGAATCAATATACCAAAAAATATCTTTTTATTTAAAATTAGTTTGAGTCATGAACACCTTGTGTGCTTTCTCAGAATATGAATTTAATTCTTCAATAGCAACATTTTTTGAGTGTTGTTTGTTTCTAGATCTTAGTTTGTATTGCCCTTTTTTGGTGGTTATCTATTCTTATCACCTCTTTTGGATGAATTGTACTAATATTTCTTGGTTTCATGATTGTACTTCTCACAAATATGGTAGTGCATCTTTTTTATGGAGGTATATTTTGTGAGAGAGTGGTGTTTGAAACCTTTGAGGAAGAACCCTTTTGAAAGTATCCTTATTTCTTAACTCTAGATTTCTTAGAAAATAATGTCGTGTTGGAAATTTGGTCTCTTACATTATTATATGTTTCTCCTTGTTGTAGAAAATTAACCAAATCTTCAAAGGAGACCTTCCTATTATACACTTGGAGATATGTGACTAGCATTCTAAAAGAATTCGATAATACTCTTAGTATGATTGAGTTTAAGAGTGTATCTTCAACTTTTTCACCCATTACATGTAACTTGGCTCTCAAATCAGCAACTCTGCAAAGAAATACCTCTACACTTTATCCATTATTCATGATAAGAGTGTGCAATTGGGATTTAAGGTTAAGGATAGTGGCTTAATTCCTTCATAAATTGTTGTTAATACATCTCGTGCATCCTTTGCATTCTATTTTTTATAGATGTGTGGTTGATTTTCATTAGTTGTGGCAAGAAATATGATCATCAGTGCTCTTTCATTTGCATCATCATAAGTTTCTTGGCTAGGATCACCAATATTTGGTCATGTGACTCTACCAATCACTATACCTCATAATATTTCAACCTATAAGATGGTCCTCATCTTTGTTTTCCAAGGATAAAAAATTGAACCTCTTAATAGTTGTGATTCTAAAAGATATGCTTTTGCAATGACCATTGTGAGGGTTCCTTATAACACTAAATTGTCCCCCTTTCTTTATATCACTAGTTTGATAGATCTAATCTATCCTATATACCCACTTTTTGATAATATCTATCGATATGTGGAATAAGTTGGTCCCCTCAATAAGCAGTACTAAAAGGAATTCATTCTATCTTTGACACTCATTAAAAAAAAAAAATTGCATACGTATGGCAATAAGTCCCTTAAATACTTGGAATAAGCTTAATTTTAGGATCTACGCCAAGCAATAGTAATGAATAGGGTAATGATGGAGTGAAAATAAAATTGGATTTCCTTATTTCTCTCCAATGGTTTATAGGGAAAAATAGCCCAGACATCGTTGTTGAAGCTATACTAGGAATTAACTACAATAGCCCAATCATGACAACATTACTTGTAAGTGTAGGCCAAAGGTACCATTTTTACCAAAGGTTACTTTGTGCAAAATTTACACAAAAAATAAGGTATAAATTTGGGGTCTATTGCTACCACAATATATAAATGCATAAAAAAAATTGAAATGCATTCATACATTCATCATGCCCACAAATTTATGATATTTTTGAAGGTGTCAGATTCCACCGAAAATGCACCTTTTACAATGCCAATTTTTACAAATTATTTTTGCAATAGTTTTGATTTGATGGCTAGTTGCAAAAATTGATATTCACAATTATATTCTTTGTTTTGTAGTAAAATTCAAAAACAAATTTGTCCCTGATGAGGAATCAGTTACAACAGACATGAGAAATAAGAAGACAATCCAAAACTTCATTGTATTAGCATAAGAAAAGGTGCCTATAAATAGGTATTACAAGGTATTACAATGGATAAGAACACATTAAATAATGCTTAAACAACTTATTAAAACATGTGCTACTAATCTATATCAATCTCCCTTTTGTTTTGCAAAATAACAAGGTTTTGTAGCCCCTTTGTGATTCCCCCTTTGTTTTAGAATTTGAGGTTTTAAGGTTCAAAACCAAAATTGCATTAAATTTAATATAAATTAATTAGTTATCTAATTAAATTATCCTTAACTAATTAATTAATTAACTAAAAAATCAATTAACCAATCAATTAGAAAAAAAAAATATAATTATTTAACTAAAATAATTTAATTAAATAAAAAATAATGTAATGCAAGAAAAAAAGGGTTTATTATGAACCTTAGGGGGACTGGCTCCTCAATCAATGACCAAGCCGTAATTCAATGATCTAGACTCAACACAATCCATGTGCTTTGAGTTCAAGAATGGCCAATGGTTTGAGGACAACATCCAAGTCAACCAAATACAACAGAGTTTCTAATGATTGGGCATTGAGTCAACCAGCATAACCCAATTGAATGTTGCCAAACTGACACTTTCAATAATGTGGACACCCTGGTGTAAGGTGCCACCAATTGGTGCTAAGGGGTGCCACATGCAGGGGGTAGCCTGACAACCAGATGGTGGTAAAAATGCTATATGAGACTTTTTTAAATAATTAAGGGGGTCAATGTCTCTTTCATGTGGGATAAACCCCATATAAATAAAATAGAATGCACACCCTTCCTTTGGTTGGTAATCATCAACTACCAACTAGAACTTGTCGATAGGTTATTTTTAGATGATGTGATTGGAGGATTTAAAACATTAGAGAGGGAATTAATTTTTCATGTTTTAAGTTTTTTTCATTTTCCACTTACGCTTGTGTGTGGCTCATCTAGTTCTAAGAGCGATGCCCTATGGGTCACAAAGGCCGAATATTAGGTCCATGTGTGCAGTGTAGCCCTGTAGATATGATAAAGTGATGACTACACTATTAGCAACATGGTCGCAAGTGTTATGAATTATTTGGGCTACTCTAGGGTTACTTTGGCTATGACTGGGCACCCTAACTGCATCCTGGCTATGCCCTAGTTGCATGGTTAATCACAATCAAAGGTTTTAGGACCGATCTAGGTTAACTTAGGATTGATATAGCCTAGGAGGTCCACGGTGGATCCCATAATACATATGGGGTTCCGTGCATGGTGAATAGGGACACCATCCCCTATTTTTTATAACAGATTTTCTATTACAAAGAATGTTGCAAATGAGACAGAGAACAATGTCAGTCTAGAGTTTTCAAATTTAAATTCTCTATCAGAGAGAATTATTGCATATTTGATTCAATAGGCCTTCAATCCATCCTCTAGCCATAAATTTTCTACCTTCTATGACTAGTTGTAGGCTCACAATATGAGCTCATAGTTAGTTGTTGGTAGGGGTAATTTATAAAAAAAGGGTCATAATGAAATCTATAATACCATATTGGTAATCAAACTAAGATTTCATTCATAAATTGAAAAATATAAGAGCAGTGGCCAAGATTAGCCACACAGTAAATCACATAGAATAGAAAACAAATAGTTGCAGCTCCAAATAATCCAACTAACTTAGGCACTTACTAAAATTATTTGCAACATGTTGGCTTGTAAAATGCCACCTTTTCGTGCATTAACAATAATAAATAATGTAAGAATTAAAAATATAGCCTAACACTTACTTCACTTTTGAACATATATAAAAGCATGTCACATGAGGAATTAAAACCCTAACTCTCTAATGCCTAAATAGTCCTTTGCATAACCAATATATTGCTTCTTTTATATTTTTTAAAAAGGCACAACCCTTCATGAAGAGCCATCCAACAACTCCCAAAGATAGTAGTATTAGCTATGAAGTGTGTGAACCCATGAGCATGCATAATTTTCAATTAGTGCCAAAAAAACTCAAATTCAAATTTGAATTGATGCCTTCCCACTCCCTCTAGTTTACCACAGTCTTGAGAGTGAGAAAAAAGCAACAATATAGAATACAATATAAATCATTGGACAAAGAGCCAAAAGTACTATGATAACAACAAAGTAAGAAGATCTAATTCAAAATTAAAAAATAAAAAATAAAGAGAAGAAATTTATCTAAAATTAGGAAGGATTAGAGGCTCTAAAAATGATTTCTATGTGACCAAGTAATACCACTTCATACCAGCTCTGATATCTTATCAAAATTCATAATATTTTCTAGAAAAAAACAAAAGCAATCCATCCACTCAAATATTATACCAAAAACATAAAGGGTGAAAGAAATAAAAAGAGGCAAATGATTAGGAGGCTCTCATAGGCACCATAAATAATCCTTGTATTATTAGTAGATAAGATTCACAACACTCTAGTTGATGAGGACCACTTATGAGATGTAGTGGTCAAAATTAATTATTTTAGTTCAAATTGTATTTTCTATTTCTTCTATGAGGTAGATGAATATTGTTACAACTCATGTTATTATTAGTTGTTTCTATATATAGGGTTGTTATCTTATAGTTAGTTAGGTTTTTTCTACCAGATTTAGTTGGTTGTTCCTAGTTCATTGTATTTGTTACTTATACTTATTTAAGCATTTTGTTTAATTAAAATTCTAGCTTCTTTTGATCCACATAAGATTTGATATCAGATCTTGGGATCAGCCTTGGGTTGGTTCATGTCCACCTAGTATTAGTTTGTTCTTGCTTATGTTGGCTCTCGATTAATTCTAACCATTATTGATATTATGCTTGTTGAATTGTGTAAAATTCTATTCAATCTTATTGCATTGCATTTTGAAGTTCTATTAGATTTATGTAGATTGTTGCCTTATTATTAAACTCCCTCTTAAGTTTTATCCACTTTTTCTTTAGTAGAAATTTTTTTCCATAGTTTGGCAACTAGATTAGGCTATTCATATCCTACTAATGCATGATTGACCAATTATAGACTAAAATTTTAAGATGATTGGAGGAATTCAATTGAGTTTTATATATTGAGATCGAGTTGTTCACATTGTTGGTATTGCCTTTGTTTTATGTCGACCAGTTACAAGTCGATGTTTACAGGTAGATCACTATCCATCGATAATATATTTGGTGAGATACCATGATCTATCATCATGGCTAATGTATTCATCATAGTCATAAAAATAAATTTATGGTATAATTTCAATAACCAGCCTAAAATTTTTGGTGTCATAAAAACTTTTGTCTATCACTAGTTCATCAAGCCCCCTTTCCTTCTAATCAATGATGCGATGAATATTCTTCAATGAATTTATCTACCATAATATAATAACTTTGTCACTATTATATTATCTGACACTAACTAACTAACAATCAAATTTATTACCAACAAATAACTTGGCCAACTTTCAACCAATGTTTTATCAATCAACCATAATTCCTTTATGCCTTGCAAATTCTACATTTAAGACTAGTTTCATTCAAATAAGGATGACATAATTTTTTTTGAGAAAAACTATGGTGCTACGTGAACAAATAAGGAGTGCTTTAAATGGGATATATGTCTCAAAATGATCGACTCAACCACATGCCAAGGTGTTTTAGGCTATCCAATTTTACATTGGTTCTTACCTATGAGAATTCTCTACCTCTATTTTTAGTTGAATGGTGAAGCATTAACAAGTGGCCTCTATTTATTATTTGGATGCAACAAATAGAAACCAATGTAACATCCAATGGTGCTCATCCATGCGGTGATTGATCATGATTCTATTTGAAGTGGTTTGGTAGAGTATGTCTCATGGTTTTACAAATTTAAGGATAATATTCGACATGTATGTGGGACCACTAGGTTGTGTTGATTAAAAGCACATTTGGGAAATATTTGAATCGGCAAACCAATAGTGATTGACAAGTTGTGCATGGTAGAAGGCATTTGGACCAATTGCTTACATTGACTTTGTTGAGCCTATCTGGTGACCATGCCTTGGTTGATTGATTGAATCAAGTATTGCATTGGTATAGCTAGTGGATATTTTTTAGGTGAAAACTTTTTTTACTTCATTTAAGTTGGAATTTTACTTTTCCATCTAATACTTTTACCATTTCATTTAACCTACAAAATTATTTTGTAATTAATTGATCAAGAACACATTTATTTTTGGAAAACTAGATTTATCTTATTGATAGATACATAAGACATTTATTGTATTATGGACAATAGTCACACCTTGTAATTCATTTGTCACCTTAAGCTTCACTTTTTATAAGTTCACCTAGATTATACTCGATACAAATGACATTATATTTAATAGACCAAATTTCTACTTTAGCCATAGTATTTGGTATATTGAATATTAAAGGGTAAATTGAATATTGTCACCCTCACAACTCTTCTTTAGGTGACCATGACCAATTGTTCATCATAAGGGTTCACTTGACTCATGAATATTATATTGATTTTATAATCGACAATGGATCATAGAAAAATATAATTGTGAGGTATGTTGTTGAAATTTTGAAGTTGCCTTTGAGTCGTCATCCTCATCCATATTTTCTTGGATGGAAGGATAGTGGATCCACTTTTGACATCACACACACCTATACCATCTCATTTATATTTGGTCCTAAGTTTATGGATAAAGTAACACGTGATATGACTCTAATGTATTACTACATATTATTGCTTGGTAAATCCTATCAATATGATAGGATGACTACTTATGATTCATACAATACCACTTATACTTTATAGTTAGATAACAAGGTACATCTAATTAATTACACTCAATAAACTACCAACTTCATTTTAAGTTGTAGATATACATGCAAAGCTGTAAATCAAGCACAATATTTGGCACTCATATTCATAATGCCATAAAATGAAGAAATCCAAGTACCTCTTCATAAATATTCAAGGTATGTTTCCCTTAACAAGATTTTACAATCATATTCACATGTGTTTAAGGAACCTTCTACAATTATTTCTATTACATTTATCAATCATAACATAGAGCTAATCCCTAGTGCCTCTTCCTAATGCTCCCATGTATAAATAGTTAGTACTCCAAATGGAAGAAGTTAAAAAGCAAATTCATGATTTTTTGTCTAAGGGATTCATTAAACCAAGTACCTCTCCTTGTGATTCACCAATCTTGGTTGTGCTCAAGAAATATGGTACTTGGTGACTATGTAATGATTTCAAGGCCTTAAATAAAATCACCATCAAGAATAGATATCCACCTCCTAGAATTGGTGATATTTTGGATTAACTACAAGGGGCTAAGTTCTTTTTAAATATTGATCCTAAAAGTGGATATCACAAGATTTGAGTACAAGTAGAAGATACATGGAAGATAATATTTACGACTATTTATAGCTTATTTGAATGGTTTGTTATTCACTTTGGTCTTACAAATCCTACCACTACATTCATGAGGCTAATGAATGAGGTGTTTACGGACAATGTGGAAACATTTATGATTATTTATCTTAATGATATTTTTTTTTACTCTTCTACATGGAAGGTCCGTCTAGAACACCTAGAATTCTCAAAACCCTTCGTGGAAACCAATTATATGCCAACCTTCCAAAATGCTATTTTGCTTAATTCTCCATCCTTTATATTTGCTTTATCATCAATAATCAAGGCATAAAATAGATCTTACTAAGATTGAAGTCCTTCACCATTGGCCAACTCCTTCTACCATCACCAAGTTAAGGAATTTTATTGGACTTGTCATCCATGGATTTTCCACTATTGTAGCCATATTGTATCATTTGACTAAAGGTAAATATATATTTCAATGAACAAATGATCATGCTCACACCTTTGATACATTGAAACACAAATTGTGTACAACCCCTATCCTAGTTCTTCCTGACCTTTCTCAACCTTTTGAGATAGAGACAAATGCCTTGCAATTTGTCCTTGGAGTAGTATTAAATAAAAATGGTCATCTAGTGGCCTACCATTCTAAGATATTCTCAATTGTCAAACATAGATATCCCACTTATGACAAAGAGTTGCATGCCTTGGTGCAAGCCATCAAGTATTGGAGGTATTATATTTTGGATAAAGAAACCATTGTACATATATATTACATGCCCCTTAAGTTTCTTCAATCACAAAATAAGATTGAAAAACTTACCACATGAAGTGGGCTACTCATTTACAATAATTTTCTTTATTGATCATGTACAAAAAAAGAACTAATAACACTATAGTATATTTTTTTAGTCACCCTCCAACAACTTAACTACTTCTCATATTGGTTTCCATACTTAGCCTAAACAATATGCTCTTGATTCATATTTTGACAAAGTTTACCAACACCTTTTACATCCCTCTTCCAATTTAAGTCCTTTTTAGGATTTTTATTTGAAGGATGGTTTGTTGTATAAGTTGGATAAAATTTATGTGCCTCAGGAGCATCAATTATCTCTTCTCAAAGAGGCCCATTCTACATTGTATGGTGGTCATTTTGGAAAACAAATTTTTGATCACCTGCAACAATTTTTCTAGTGGCCTCACATATACCATGATGTTTTGTGATTTTTGAGGTTGTGTGTTGTTAGTTGTCCCTCTATGCCAATAAACGGGAAGTTGGATCTTGGTGTTCCATTTCCTATTCCTTATCATCCTTGGAAAACCATTTGTGTGGGCTTGTTGAGTGGTTTTCCAATGGCAATTTGATAACATGATTGTGTTTTTGTGGTTTTTGATAGATTTAGTAAAATGGCTAAGTTTATTCCATGTTGAAGGATCAGTTTTGCACCTAACTTAGCATAATTTTTCTTTGAGATAGTATAGCATTCCTTTGGTCTACCTACTATCATTGTATATGATAAAGATTCACATTTTGTGGGTCAATTTTGGTGATCATTGTGGAAGATCTTAAGAGTTTCTCTTAACTTCTCCATGGTATTTCATCTATAGTTAGATGGACAAACTAAAGTGGTTAATCATATTCTCTTTTAGAGTTTGAGGATTTATCATCACACTTCTCCAGTTAATTAGTGGGTTTTGAACCTTACTCACATAGAGCACACCTACAACAGAGCAATTCACACATCCACAAGGTACTCTTCTTTTGAGGTTTCTCTTGGCTTTTAGTCTTTGGACCCTATGAGTTACCTTTATCTTTACCTTCTTCCACTACTATTCACATTAAGAAGAAGCAAGATAAAGCAACACCATTCATCCAACACTTGTAGGTCTTCAATCCAAGGTAGTTCAAATCTTGCAGAAGACTTAATGACATTAAAAGAGAGCTATGAATAAACATCATATTCCTCTTTCAGGTTAGAGACAAAGTTTGGTTCTACTTAAATAAACAATGTTTTGAAAAAAAATACATGGTAAAATTATACCACTCTGCTATAGACCTTACACCATTCTTCAATAGATGTCCAAGAATGTCTTTGGCCAGACTCATCTTAACCTTTATGATGTCGTTAATGTAGATCTTATGAAACCCTATCATGATTCCACTTTGAAGAGATATGGTCGGAAGTTGGAATGGAATGAGCTATGCATTTGAATTTAGTAATTGTGGTACTATGCTTTATTGAAATATTGAGTAAGAACTGCTCTAAGTTGACTGGTCGCGTTATTATATATCTCATTGAAGCACTATTATGCAATTAAACGTCATAAGTGAACTTTTTCAAATGGTCCTTGCATGCCATAAGTGACTTAATCTTGATTGACTTCAAAAAAATTATTGAATAGCCGTAAAGATGGTTCTCGAAATTTGCAGGAAAGAATCGATGTCCATAATAGGTAAATACAATTGAATGTGTAGGTCCTGCAATATTTCACCTCTAATGAGGTCAGGAATGGTGTAGGTGACGGAGAAAGATTGCACCATAGCCGGCCATCATTGTCTCTCAATAATGTTGTTCTCCAATACCATAGAGCATCAACTTAGATATATGTTTTAAGAAATTAGAACGTTGTTTTCGTCGCCATTTCGTCGAATATACGAGGCTTATGCGGAAAAAACCCTTACTAGCTTTTAATTCTTTACGATTGCTAAATCCAAATAATCATACTTCTTTAAAAATAAGTTGTCAAGGTTCTTCGATAAAGTTAACCCCTTTCCAGAAGATGTTTAGTGATAGAAATTATCGCCCCTCCCTTGAAGAACGCTAATAGTCATCGTCGTTCACAACAAAACATATGTTTCTTTACCCTAGATTCCATTCGCCATTATTCTCGAAGAGGTTTCTGTATGTATTTCTATTGTTGGCTCCGTTAAAGATGTCCTACATTTATTGAATTATTCGAGTCGACATTGTACTAAACGTTTATAGCTATTATTTGATCTTAGCCCTCTAAATTCTTTCCTTTAATCCCATCTCCTACCCCAAGGCTGTATTTCTCCAAGAATCTTCCTGATAGTTTATTTATTTAAGTACGAAGTGTAGTTGGAACATAACAGATCATTTTTTATGATTTGACATAATTTTTTTTTTTTTTAATTTAAGGTTATATGAATTAAAATGTTTATAATTTTTATTGTAATTTGAATTAAAAAATTTTAAATAAAAAATTAAAATTATATGAAAGTTGTCCTAATAAAAGAAAAGAGGTATTATATCACAGTTGTCTTATTAATATCAAGTTTGGATATGTGAGTGGGGTTGGTCCTCTTGCTTTTTAACTGGTTAATATATGATGATGCAAATCTAGTAACATATTTCATAATTAGAATTCCGTTCCACATTAATACATATCTATCTACAAAGAAGTGATTCTTTTTTATTGAGTAAATACTTCTTATACATATACATATCTTTAGTGGAGATTGAACCCGGGTCACGACAATGCAAGTGGCGTGCTGATATGTATATTCATGTATTATCGTTTTACACCTCCCTAGGTTCTTAAAAAAAATAATAATAAAATTTCTTATAGCATTGTGAACAAGTGGCATCTTGTCGGCTATGGTGGCACCCTCCAAACCTTGGCCTTTTGTGAGAACATGTTCTTTATCCTAGTGAATGTGGTTTATGCTTTCACTATTTATTTCGATGATGTAATCGAGTTCAATTTTCACATGTATAAAAAATATTAAAAAAGTGCTCTCTCACCGTTCACCTGCATCAGTGAAATCAAGGGTGAAATATGCAATGACATACTTACCTACACATCAATTGTATTTGCCGTCCTGTCCCTGGTCGTGAAGTGGTGATTCTTCACCTCACAAGTTGGCTACTACGTAGATATAAGGTTTTATATTACTTATTATTACTAGTTTCTCTTTTAAGTTTTTTTTGGTTATCAATATTTATAACTTAGCCTAGGTTTTAGTATAGTTGCATATGAGCATAATAAATCTTAAGAATTAGATTGGTGTTTATAAATATTATATAATATTTTAATTTTAATGTTAAAAATATATTTATTATAATAAAATAATATTATTTTATAATTAAAAATATTATTATAGATATAATTATTTTATATATTTGTTATATTAAAATAGTTTAATATTTTATTTATACTGATTAGAATTATTTAAATACAAATAATACTATATAATATAGAGTAATTATATAAACAATGTGATTTTTATAATTAGTGAAAATCACAATTAAAAACACAAAATATTTATATGTGAATGGTTTGAACCAGTAAATTGAGTTTGACCTTATTACATAATATGATGTAATAAATTATAACAAAGAGTTTACGATCAATTGATTAACCTATTATCCCTCAACTTGAGTAACCCAATGGTGGAGACTTTGGAACTTTGAGTAGAGGTCCAAGGTTCAAATACTATGGGGGATAGGGTTGTATACTATGCTCCGGTAACTCGAGAATGGTTAAATAACCATGTATTGGGTAAAACATGGTGGTCTGATGGATGTTAAAAACATCTTTAACCTTGACCTTTTCAAGTACTAACATTTACATCATACACAATTGGATGAGATAGTATGGAGTTGAGTAAGATGGTAGTAAATCCTACCATGTAGTGAAGAATAACCTATGGAGAAATTTGGATGGCTATGATACCAATATGAACCGTTGAATGAATATTGTGTGATAGAAGCAATGCCCCACACTTAGATAAGAAATATGGAGTAGTAAAAATATCTACAAAGAGAAAGAAGATATAAAGATACAAAGTAAAAAATCTATAAAGAGAGAAGAAATATGAAGATATGAAGCAACTAAAATGTTTTTGCACAACCAATAACAAGAGAGATGAACATGTGAATTAACAAAGAATATATTCAAACAAACAATAGAGTCATTATAAAATAACTTCAAGAATTATAGCAATTGTAGTAGTAATCCAATAATTCACAAATAACAAATACCCAAATGATAATAACAATTCAGATCCAAATACTAAAAAATAAAATATGCAGTAATCAAATTTTAAATTAAAATAAATGTAAATCCTTAGCCACTTAAAGAGGGAAAAGTCTCATATATAAAACTGGTATTATTAATATTTGAATATGAAATATGATTTCAAATACCACATAACTCTTCCTAATTATAAACCAAATCAATATTAACCTTAACCTTAGAGGTCAAGGGACAATTATCTAAACCTGGGGTCCAAGCTAATAAAAATAAAGGTAAAGTTCATGAGACTTTGGAATAAGATCAAAAGACATGACTAAGAACTTATAAAGAACCTCATGCATACAAAACATAGTCTTAGAAATATGCTTTTATCAAACACTAATACTATGAAACCTAGAACACAAGTCTAGTGTTGTGAAGTATCTAGAAACATGTAATTAATCCAATAGATCATCTATAAAAATTATAGAAAACTTATATTTGATGATGATATTGTTGAGAAGATGAAAATTAGGATACATGTACCAAGAAATATCCTTAGGTCATACCATCATCATTGGAGAGGAGTATGGATTGATGCTTGGATAGATGACTCCTTGATATAATATTTCCTAGAAAAAGGTGAATGGTATGATAGGTTGGGGGTGGTGGTAAGGATGCACATTAGAAGGTTGACTTAAAAACAAGGTGAATAATCTGATCATGTGTGTGCTTATGAGGTAGACCCATGGGCTCACTAAAGACCTTATATTGATCCATAATATTCTATAAATTTGAAGGAGGATTTGGAAGAAGTAGATCTAAGGATGAAACCTCCATGAAAATGACTTGGGGAAAGGGTCCACAAATACCTTTATTGAATATATTTTACATGCCATATAAACTAACTACCTTAGAGGGAGGGGTTTGAATCCCTTCGAGATAAATAATTCTTACCTTCTTCACCCACTTGACATATATTTTTTATAAAATAAAAGTAACATCACCAAGTTGAGATAGCCATTGTAATCCCAGGATGACATCCAAATAACTATGTTCATGGCAAAGATGTTTCCTACCCAAGTATAATCCTCCATTTGGATGTTAACTTTAGTTGTTTGCCCCAAACACTAAGTACTATCCTTGTTTACAATTAAAACATAAAATTTATCTTAATTTAAAGTATTGATATACAAGGCCAAGAAATTTATTGTCATACTATCTATAAAGTTATGTGTGCTACCTAAATCAATCAACACATTGACATAATTTTGTTTAATAAATCCTTATACCTTGTTAGTATGGTGAGCTTAGAGTTCCATAAAAGCATGATCACAGAAAACCACATTATTGTCCTCATGTTTTGATTCGTCTACTTCTACTAGTTGCTCCTACTATGATGAATATTAATTTTTATATATTATTGTATCTTCACCTTCCACTTTTTGATTACAATGTTCTTTGTAAGCTTGATATCAAGGATGGTGAGAATAATATTTAATAGAAAAATACTTAGGAAATGCTCAATATTATGATAAGGATGATGAGGATTTAAGTCATACCTATGTTGGGGACTAGAATCATGGAGCTTTTATTCTATTTCCAAAGCTATATGTTGAGGATCATAGGGATCGATCATGTTAAATTTTCATTGAATTTTATCCTTGAGACAATGTAAAAATGATGAGACCACAACCACTAGATTCAATTAGTGGATATAGTTGAAAATATTGGTGAAATAAAAGCAATATTCCTATATTATTTCTATTTATTTTTTTTGCATAAGATGGACCACATACAATGTGGAATATGCTTTGTTAAATCTATAAAGAAATCATTCTTTGAAATCAGGCCACAAAATAGAACCCCTATATTGGTGAAGCTACCACAACAACTATTAATAATATTGAGTTCCCAACTTAGTAGCTACTTATGTGACATGACCAAAGTTAGGAAGATGATGCTAGCAAATAAGGCTATCGATATTGGCTAGCCACCGTCAAGGATCAACATCTTTAAAAGTGGGCATGTTGATGCAAATAATAGTAACTTCATGAGGCCATTCAAGGAAATTATAAGGACATCCTACCGAGAAATTAAAATTAGAAGCAAATACTAGGGATGAGGCTCTAAAACACCCCATTTAATGTAGTATTTAACTCTTCATTTGCACCACTTAACTATGGATTAGACTATAGTTTGCATATATATTATAGTTAAGCATAGTAAAAAGGAGGAATATAGTACTAAATTGAATAGAATGCATTTATGTATTTTTTAAGATAAAAATACAAGTTTTAACATGTAATTAATGGATATTATGGTATGGAAAGGAGGGCTGATATTTTACAAGTTTGAAACAACATAAAACAAGACTAGACAATGTTGTATAATAACTCTAAAACAACATAAAATGATCAAGTCTTAAAACAACATACAACATGCATCGGACACAGCTTCACACAATTAGTATCAGATAGTGGATGATGTCAACACCAAAGATGATGATGACATTAGCACCATATATGATGATGACAACACTAGACATGGTGATATGATAGTAAGAAATATAATTTTTGGATTGAATCTAAGTTATTTGAATTTGTTGAGACTAGTTTCTAACTAATTTCGATAGATCCAAATTAGTTTGAATCCTAAAAACTAATTTGATTTTTATATTCTCTAAATAAAATTAGTTGGATTTATTTCCAACTAACTTGGTTGTCACCTTCTTTGTATGAAGTTGGTTGGATTTGTTTTCAATCAACTTAGTTGTCACCTTATTTGTATGAAGTTGGTTGGATTTTTTTCCAACCAACTTGGTTGTCATGTTCTTTGTATATATTTGGTTGGATTTTTTTCCAACCAATTCAAATTAGGAATATTTTATATTAGTAAGTTGTTAGTAGTTTATTTCATAAGACCTCTCTATAAAAGAGGAGGCATAATATATTGTAGAGGTTAGAATAGGATGAGAGCTAAAAGTAAAGAAGAGTAAGAGGATGGATGTATTAATTGAAGGTTATTTTAAGAGAGTAATTTCATCCATTTCTTAATAAAACATGTTTACATCCTTTTCTAACTTGTATATATGTTTAATGTTATTTTTAATTAAGATTTACTTTGCATGTATATATGTTTAATGTTACTTTGAATTAAGATTTACTTTTCATTGGGATAAGGAGTAAGGGCCCACTCCATTAGCCCAATGGAAAGTATTATCTTTGTAGATATGTTCATAAACTAATTAACAAATTTCTATTTTATTTATTTTAATATATTTTGTATATTGTTCTAATTTATAATTAATATCTTTGTATATTATTTTGATTGTTTATTGTTTCAATATGATTTCATGTAGTTTTCTAGACTAGATTTCCTTTCTTTCAAGTGTGTCATTTAATTTTTTATAAGTGTGAATTACATTTATGCAAGTGTGATTTTATTTTTTGCAATCATGAGTATATTTTTAGCAAGTTTTATTTGTTTTAAGAGTTATTTAATTTTATTACAAGAGTGACTTAGCCTCTTAGGAACCCCACTACCAAAACCTACATAAGTTCCTAGCATATACAAACTTTGGATGCCACCCTATATCTAAAAAAATAAATTATATTTAATGACACCATCACCTAGGTCATACACACCTATAAATGGAGGACTATGACTAGGTGTTAGTTGTGGAAGAACACTAGTATTTGGTGCTTGATGAATGATTAGAGGTTGTTACTTGATGGTTTATTATGAACCTTGGACAAGAGAGGTGTAATAGTAGATATTTATAGGACTCTTTGGATGCTATTCAAGGACTTGGAAATGGAAATAATCATCTATTCTTGACTCAAAATATATGCATGTAGATCAAGATTAGTAGTACTAGAAATAGGATTACTAATCGAAGGGTTAGAAGGAGGAATGACCAAGGGAGGGTTATTAGGAGGAGAAGAGGAAGAAAATAAGGTGTTATATGGAGGTGAATCCATAGTGTTTAAGTAAGAAATAATATGGTGATCAATATTGTGGGTATTTGGGAACGTATTGTGACGCTTACAAGGAATTTTGGGTTATGCTTCTTTCTGCTCATATAGACATCCTCCAAGTAAATAATACATTGTAATCGACTATTCACTTATGCCCAACTAATAGTAGTGGTAGGTTCATTCATACAACAGAGGTAATTGAAAAACTCAAAAATTATTTGGAATGCTACTAAAAAAATGAAAAATACATCTTATGTTGATCAACTTGAATAGATGATTGCCAAGAGATAGATCTCACACACGGGCCCTAAGGTAGTTGCCTTACAAAAATGTATTTATGGATATACCCTTTTTTTCACCATCTCAAAGAGATGAGTTTGATGTTATAGGTCTCTCATAATGGTTTGACAATATCCAATACCTTTTTTTTTTAATTAGGTTTTGGAAAAGTAAGTAACAATGAAATCACAATATTCTAGAATATAATTACACCAAATGATGGATAGAAGGAGAAAATTTATGAAAAGATTACTAGAAAATAGACAACATTAATGTTTTTCAAAGGTTCTAGAAAGGTTTGTGTGCCTTTCTATTGTAAATTTATACCCCATAAGGAGCCAATATTGATGCTTTGATACCACTAAAAAAAAAACTTCAAGAATTATAGCAATAGTATCAACAATTCAATAATGTGCAAATAACAATACCCAAATGATAATAATAATTTATATCTAATTACCATAAAATCAAATATGCAATAATCAAATTCTAAATTCAAATCAATAAAAATTCTTATCCACTTAGATAGGGTGAAGTCTCATAGCCACTTGGAGAGGGAAAAGTCTCATGTGTGTAGCAAACATGACTGAGATTAAAATATGAAAGATACTTTCAACTACCACATAACTCTTCCTATTTTATTATGAAGATTTATTCACATTAACAAAAATTATTTACCAATATGTAGAAATATCAAATCATTCATCCATAGAATATATTCTATATATATAATCCACACATTGAGACACAAATATATATAATACCCAACACTATCAATGCTCCTTAAGGAAATAATAACTCCATTAGATCTCCCAAGATGATAGTGCCACATAAAGAAGTCAAAGCCTCATAAGACACTTTGTGAGTAAAGAAGATTAAAAGTAATACTTCATACGAATGATGATCATTACAATGAACATATACCTTCTTTATATACCCATATTCTAATTCTACTTTGGAAATCCAACTACTAAACCCTCATACCACACATTATTATAACATAATATAATAATATAATAAACCTTGGATTATGTATATTCCATGCAAATTATCCATAATACCATTATATAATATAATATCATTTTTCCATATACCTATTACTAGGTACCATAGCATATTAGGTGTGGCTCTTTTTTGATCTTGGGCTTGTTTTTGAGCTTGTCTTATCTTTTTCTTTCCCATTTTATTAGTTGATGTGAATGTCTATTTTTTGTGATATTTGAGGCTTGTTTATTTTGATTTTTTTTTCTTTTCTCTTGAGCAAGGGATATGGAGTGACGATAATCACTATTCTTTGTGCTTTTTGAGATGTGCACTGTAGGGTGTCAAATTTTGAAGTTTTGACATTTTGCAATTTTTGACGTTTAGCAACTTTGGGATTCTTAGGGAATTGGGTAGGGAGGACGCTTGTCCTTTTGCCAACTCTCAGCATTCTTGGGGTCATTCGCACAGGGGGATGAGCAAGATAACCGTTTTGCTTATGGTAACTTGGATTACTGTGCAGGTTTCATCCTTCGTTCACACAACTCAAGAATTTTTATGTGTTTTAATTTGTGTTGGGATGTTACGTAACAAGGTGTATTGCAAGTGCAACTCTACCTTCGTAAAATCTGTTTGACTTGATACATTTCATTGCTAAAGAGCAAAATGATGACTGAATCACGAAAAACTCTTGATACATTAAGAGACCACTGACTCTGGTGTGGTAAAGTGCATGGTGTTTTTACTGTTTTTGTAAGATGGAACAGTGTGGAACAAGATGGACTAGTAGAACCATGACAGCCTATGGTGCCTTTGACCTATACGACCATGAATATACAATGTATGGATGCAATGCTTGGATGCAGCTATGTATTTTTGTTTTTTTTGATGGATTGATTTTGGTGAATATGAATATGAATTGCTAGAAGAACTGTCTATTTGATGAATTTGAATATGCCTAGAAATAAGATGCAAATTTTTGTTGTTTTTGGTGATTTTTGTTGTTTTTGAATTTTCATGATTTTTGACCAAGTGATTATGGAAATCCTTGGAGCGTTTTGGGATTGACCAAGCGATTTTGATAATCCTTGGAGCATTTTGGTTTGACCAAGCGATTGCAAGAATCCTTGGGGCTTTTGGGGTGACCAAGCGATTGCGATAATCCTTGGAGCATTTTGGGGGATTGACCAAGCGATTGTGATAATCCTTGGAGCATTTTGGTTTGACCAAGCGATTGCAAGAATCCTTGGGGCTTTTGGGGTGACCAAGCGATTGCGATAATCCTTGGAGCATTTTGGGGGATTGACCAAGCGATTGTGATAATCCTTGGAGCCTTTTGGGATATGGCTTTCTTTAGATATGAAATGGTCGCAAATGACTGATATTCAAGGGTTCTGTTTCCTTGATACCATCAAGAGAAGCTAACCGGTATGTCCCGGGTCCGATTTTGCTATCAATGACATACGGACCTAACCAATTTGCCGCAAACTTGTCCCTTAGGTGGGATGGCAAACTGGAATTTTGTTGATTTTCCTTCAAAACCAAATCACCAACGCGAAAGTCCCGAAGGTGAACTTTCATGTTGTAAGCTTTCTTAAGTCGCTCTTGATAAATGCGTAAATGCTCGAGAGCATTAACGCGTCGTTCGTCAAGCAACGTAAGCTGGTCTAACCGGGCCTACCGCGCAGAATCATCATCTATGAACTCATGCATTGATACGCGTAGGGAAGGAATCTCCAACTCTAGAGGCATGACTGCCTCGGAGCCATACACGAGCGAAAACGGAGTGGCCCCAGTGGGCGTCCGAATGCTAGTGCGATAGGCCCATAGGGCAAGTGGGATTTGAATGTGCCAATCCTTATGACTGTCTATGACGGTATTTTTAAGGATGGCAACTAGCATTTTTTTTTATGCATCTGCTTGTCCATTCGCCTGTGGATAATAAGGTGTTGAAAAGTTGTGCTAAATCTTGTACTTTGTGGTCAAAGCATGCACGTATTTGTTCTTGAAAGGTGTCCCATTATCCGAGACTATTTTGGATGGAATACCAAAATGACATATGATGTTATGCAAAATGAACTCCACAATGCGGGGTCCTGTCGTAGAGGTAAGCGGAATTGCTTCCACCCACTTGGTGAAGTACTCTTGGCCGTTATGATAAACGTGTGACGGCTCTGACGACACGGGGGAGATCTTTCCAATTAGATCAAAGCCCCATTGCGAAAACGGCCAAGCGGATCGGACTATCTGCAAGGCCTGAGAAGGTACGTGCATTAGATTGGCATGATGTTGACACTTCATGCACTTCTTGACATAGGTGCAACAATCTCGCTCTAAAGATGGCCAATAATAGCCCATGCGAAGAATGCGCTTTGCGATGGCCATTCCACTGAAGTGGCCACCACATGTACCATCGTGCGCTTGGGTGACTGCCCAAGTGGACTCTTGCTGGTCCAAGCAACGAAGGAGGATTCCTTCATAGCTACGACGATACAAGATGTCTCCTATCAAGACATACTTAGCCGCTTTCTGCTTGAGTGCTCATTTTGTGGCACGAGTCAAATCAAGTGGGAAACTACCTAACTTGAGGTAGTCTCGAATGGGTAAATACCGATCTCGTTGATCGAAACCTCGATAGTATGAACAGCCAATCCCTCCTGAAGTTCATCCCTAGCAAATGCTGAATGGGATAGAACCTGCAAGAATAGTATTGCGTTGCTATTAATGGGAGTAGGGGAGAACAAGGACCACCAGTTGGCGTGTTTCAGACGATCTCGAATTCGAGAGAACCTATCTGAGGATGGTTCAATTTGTATCATGTGGATTCCTGGCGTCGAGTCTAAGCTTGCACGCTCTATCGTGGATTGCGATAAGGTTTTGACTTGAATGGTTGTCATATCACCAGAAAGGTCCTACGGAATTAATGACCCCAAGGAGGCCATTGTATCCACAAAATGGTTTTGATGATCGAGGGAGTGCCTCGATGTCATACCACTCAAGTTTTATCAAGAATTTGTCCACAAGGGCTTTATAAGCCTTCAGAACTGGGCATTTGCATTGATATACCCCTTTGACTTGATTGACTATTAATAGCGAATCATCGAAGATGTTTAGTATTTTGATGTTCATGGCGATTGTTGTCTGAAGACCTAGGAGCAAGGCTTCATACTCTGCGTTGTTGTTGGTGCACGAGAAGTTTAATTTAAATGACAGGGGCATTGGAGCACCCTACGGTGTGAAGAATACAATTCCCGCACCACCACCTTGCTCACACTTAGAACCATCAAAGAATAGGGTTATGTCGGCCTGTGACTCAGGCTCATCGAAATCTGGCGATTCTAAGACATGAAAGACCCCATCATCGGGTAGTTCTATGACCAGAGGTTGATTGTCTTCAAGAGGAGCCTCTGCTAGTTGATCGGCTATGACTTGTCCTTTGATAGATTTTTGTCCAATAAACTCTATGTCAAATTCCGTCAACAACATGATCCATTTTGCCGTGCGACTACTATGATAAGTACGACTCATCATGTATCGCAATGGATTATCCTTAGACACAACATACGTAGTGTTGCTCAACATGTAGTGGCATAGCTTTTTGGTAGCAAACACCACTGCCAGGCAAAGTTTCTCAACGTATGCATAGTTAAGTTCGTAACTGACTAGAGTGCGGCTAAGATAGTATGTAGCCTGTTCCTTGTGAAGTTCATTCTTCTGGGCTAGCATGGCGCCTAGTGCCACCTCAGTAGCTGAGATGTATAAGTAGAACGACACTCCTGGCCTAGGTGGTGCCAATACTGGCGGCGAAGCCAAGTATTGTTTGATCTCGTCAAAGGCTGACTGGCACTCGTCATCCCAATGAAATGTAACCCCCTTGTGCAATAATTTGTTCATAGGTCGACACTTGTCAGATAATTGTGCTATGAAGCGTTTAATCGACGCGACCTTTCCCTGCAGACTCCTGAGCTGCTTGATTGTGGTTGGGGGAACCATTTCAAGGATTGCCTTGACTTTCTTTGGGTCCACCTCGATTCCTCGTTTTGAGACTATGAAACCCAAGAGTTTTCCAGATGTGACGCCAAAGACGCACTTCTTGGGGTTTAGTCTGACTTTATGCTCCATGAGGCGATCGAGGATCTTGCTTAAGTCAGCGATATGATTTGAGCGCGTGAGAGACTTGGCTAATAAATCATCCATGTAATCTTCCAAAGTTTTGTGCATGTAATCATGGAAGATATACGTCATGGCACGTTGGTAGGTGGCACCAGCATTTTTAAGGCCAAAAGGCATGACCTTATAACAAAATGTTCCCCAAGGCGTTGTGAATGCCGTTTTGAGTTGATCCTCAGGATTGATACGAATTTGATTGTATCCTGAGAAACCATCCATTAGGGAGAGCATTTCGTGACCTGCTGTAGCGTCTACTAACGCATCGATGCTCGGCAAGGGGAAATCATCCTTAGGACTCGCTTTATTCAAATTGTGAAAATCGATGCATATGCGAATCCTCCCGTCGGGCTTCTTAACGGGAACCATGTTGGACAACCATGGCGGATAATCCATGCAGATGAAAAACTGTGCATCCAACAGCTTTTGCAATTCGTCTTTGACCATCAAGGCAACTGTTGGGTGCATCTTACGTAGTTTTTGCTTTACAGGCTTGATTGTCGGATCAAGCGTTAAATTATGCGTGACTAGCTGCGGGTCTAGTCCTGGCATATCCTTGTATGACCATGCAAAAACCTCCTTCTTCTCTTTGAGAAGGGCAATGTAATCGGCTTGCTCTTTGGGGGAAAGGCTTACCCCCAGCTTGAGAATCTGTGGATTCAGTGGATCTGTGTCGATGTCTACGTCAGTCGTCTCCTCGACTGACATGTGGGATCCGTCCTCCAACTGATGTGGAGTCGGGATCAAATGGATATCATTAGCTGAATTTAGATCTATGTTTGGAACCTCAAGTTCCTCTTCAACTTGAAAAATATCCTGAGTTGTCCTTGGGGTAAAATGAGGCATTTCATGAAAAGGCCAGTACTCTGTTGGTGATAGGGGTGAATTGACGTGATCCCAGTCGATGGCATCTATGTCGAGATGCAATGACCGTCTTTGGATCGGCCGGATTGCGGATGGGTGCGGTCAAATCAATGGAGATCATGTGGATGGAATGAATTTGGTCTCCATTACCGCGGGTATGATAACTTGATTTTTCTAGATATTCCCTATACTCTGGATCTGGCTCTATGGGAATGGGCACGAACGGATCGGCCCTATGTGCCAAATGGAGGACAGGGTCTTCCCTCGGCACTGTTGTTATGATAGGGTCTCGAGGTGGACGGTGCTCATTGTGAATGTGGAGCCATAGATCCAAGATCAGGTCCCACCCTGCTGGGTCGACCCACCATTCATGCCCTAATCGTATGCCCATCTGTCCCATTAGATCTTCATGAGTTAAAGCACAATAATGTCGTCGCGCATGTCTGAGATAGTCCATCTCAGTCTCATCTTCTGAGTCACTTTCGGAGATTCATAAATGTTCATTCTCTTCGGTGACTATTGCTGGCGATGTTGAGGACTCTCCTTGCTCCAATAAGTTAATCTGGTCCCATCACGGTTGTTCCACTTTTGGTGGAGGGACCTGACTCTCTTGACATTGTGCTAACTCAACTGGAATCTCTAAGGGGAACAGCTTTGAAAAGATGTCCGGACACCATTGATATTCTTTTTGGGGATGGGTATCCAAACTTTCGCCTCTCTCTGGAAAAGGAGAGGGATTACTGCTGTTACCAAGGGTGTTTGGTGACCATGGGAGGTAATCTCCCAATGTAAATTCTATTTTTGGGTTGGCATAGAGATCTAGTGCCAATCCCCCCTTGTTGCCTATTTCTAGGTCTTGCATATTTTCAACCAAGATGTCCAAGGGCAGGGGTGGTTGAACCCTACTCCTGACTTGTCATATGGCATCTGATATCTTGGTTGGCAAGGGAGACGCATCCCTTGCTCATATCCGCCTAGCCCGTATCCATGCCAATGGCATTGGCCGAGATATTTGAGGGCAAATTGTGGGTTTGACATATAATTGATGTTTTCAACAAAAGGTTCTTCGTCTGCTTCCTTTTGCTGACATGGTTCAAGACCATGATCAAGGCCCCCATACACAAAATTTGTCTGGTTGGGTGGGTGACCTAGGGGAACAAGTGTTCCTATGGGAAGGCGAGGTCTTCCCATATCCTGGACTGACTCTAATGCGGGTGTTGCCACAACATTCTGCACTATGTACTCCCCCAGGCCTGTACTAGCCATTTTAACAGTGATTGTTGATGCTTCGGAGGGAGGGAACGGGAGTCCTTCCTGAGTCCATTCCATGTTTGGTAGGTTTGGGGTCTCAGCTTCCGTTGTGCTGGATATTTCCTCTGTTGATACCGTTGATATTGTGGGCAACCCCTCTTCTAAGGGCTGAGCCTCTTCCATGATTTGTTTTCCCTTGTCCTTCTGTGTAGCCATGATGGGTGGCGTTGATGATGAAGGAGCAGATGATGAAGTCTCACCTGGCTGGGGTTTTGGTGATTCGGTCATCAGTGGTGCTTGCGGTATTGGACCCTGTTTAGATGGATTTAATTGGAAATCCAAATGCGTTGAATGGAGGGTCGACTGAGGCATTAGTTGTACCGCATTGCAATACTTGAAGGGTTCCAAGTCCATTGGGACTACATGTATTTCACCTTCAAAAGCATACTTTAAGCACTGGTGAGCGATGGAAGGGACACACTTCATGTCCCAAATCCAAGGCCGCCCTAGAAGTATATTGTAGGCCATCTCACCTTCCAACACATGGCACAATGTTGGGGTTGTCTTTTGTCCTACCTGGACAGGTAGAACAACTGTGCCAACTGTCGAGCATATTGCATCATTGAAGGCTCGCAGTGTGTACGTGGAGGTCTGTGATATGAGAGGCTAGCGGCTTCAAATGTTTCGGGGCTGCAGTGATAATAATATTACTGGACAAGCCAGTATCTACCAACACTCTCTTATACGGGATCCCATTGATCCGCGCAACAACATGTAGGGGTGGATCAGCCACGTCATTCGATATTGCTTTGACTTCATCCTCTTTGAAGGTGATGACCTGCTCAGTACATTGTTTTACATGTCCCACGAAGTTGTTGAAAGAATTTGCTTCTTGGGGCTGTAATTCGATGGTTTTTAAAATGTCCATAAGAGCTTCTCTATGAGGTGTTGATTGTTGAATAAGATCGTAAATGGACATCCTAGCCGATGTGGTCCGCAAACTCTGCGTGAGTTTGGACCGTATCGTGATTTCTGGTCTAGGCGGAGGTGACTGTATAGGGTGTTGTTGAGGCTGTGACGTTGTCGGAACTTCCTTTGTGGCTGTCGTAGGGGCAACTGCTGAGTATTTTTTATTCCGCGTCACTATGCTAATCATTCCCACAAATCCTTGCATGGGAAGATTCTGGCGTACTTCATTAACTTGGAGAGGTTTTGCCTGTGTTTCGTGAGTAGGCAAGGGGTCTTTGAATACCCCCATTTGTTGGTTGTTTGGTGCTATGGGGTTGTCCATGGCCAACGTTTTATTTTTGATTAAATCTTGGATTAGACCTTTGAACTTCCAACATCCATTCAAATCGTGTCCCCTTCGCCTATGAAATCTACAGTATAGTTCCTCTCTATATCCCTTAGGTTTAGGAGCGTTAGGGTCTATAGTCGGGATCTCTGGAAGGGTTACTAAATTTGTCGCTGACAAGCGATCAAATAAGGAGTCCCTAGACTCCGTGTAGGGGGTGAATTGTCGCTTAGGGCGACGCTGCTGATTCTGCTCCTGTTTCTTGTTATCTTTCTCATAACTAGGAGAGCCTGGTAATTGGCCTTTTGAGGCTGCGTGTCTTGCACTGGCTTGGGAACATTGATTGCAACTTGATTAACCGCTGCGGGTTGTGATTGCATATTCCCAGTCTTAGTGGTTTTATTCCACTCTTTCTTCTTAGGCTTGGCAATTGTGCCTTCGCCTATTTTAATCTCTTCTATGACTCTGGCTTGCGCCAAGGCTTCTTCTAAGCTATCGTATTGTTGTAGCAGCAATAGCCTAGAGATTGATTTTAAGCAACTCCGTGCGAACATCTGAGTGAGATCAGACATAGGGGGATGGTACGGTAGCCTGGAAAGCAAAGCCCTCCATCGGTTCCCATATGCTACTATTGTTTCCTCCTCATACTGCCTGAGGTTGGCCAAATCACTTAGTGATGCCTTCTTCCTTGTGTTGAAAGCAAAGCGTTCAAGAAATGCATCCACTAGTTGATCTAAGTTGTTGATACTATGTTTGGGAAATTGTGTAAACCAATTCGAGGCGAGGGCCCGCGAATGTGGTTATGAAAGTTCTAAGCAATAATGCATCATTGTCTTGGATACCGAAGCATTGACTCAGGAACCTCGTGACATGTTCTTGTGCGTCCTCCTCCCCTTTAAATACTGCCAATTGTGGCAACTTGAAATGTTCAGGGTAAAGAGGTATGGGTACTGAGGGATGCACCGGATGACTGCGGAGTTGACGTAGTGTGGGATTTTGATGCCCAGAAGCTTTTATCTCCATAGACTCCAAATGCTCTAATAGCGCTTTGTATGCATCGGAAGATTTTATTTCTTCTTCTTTGGTTTGCTCCCGTTGTGGGTCAAGGGAGACTGGAGGCCTATGGGGAGGTGGCCGATTGGCAGCCCTCCCGCCTTGATGGGGCGTGTCGACCCATTCTATTTCTGGTTCATACTCCTCATAAAACTCTTGAGGAGTCTCTGGGCGAGCCCTATAACCTTGATCGAGTCCCCGCTGAGGGTACCCATCATTGTTCCAGGGAGTGGCCTCCATTTCGGGTCTATAAGGTCTCGGAGGCAAAGCTCGACGAGGTCGCGGAGACCTGTCCTGCCCCAACGAGTTGTGCCTCTCATACTGTTGTGCTCTTTGGATGCGAGGGGTTGGCCCCCTCTCAGTTATTTCATAGCGTAACTCATCCGCTTCGCGTTGCATACGCTCTCTATCCAAGCGGTATCGATATTCTATTTCCTGATGACTTTGTTTAAGATGCATGATCTGGGCTTGACGTGTCTGGCGACTGTCGGGTCAACTAGGTCTGCCCTCTTTTGTTGAGGAGGCTTGAATGTTTTGCCCATGTGTTTGCCTCGATCTTGATGGTCGAGAGTTTCAATGGGTTGCTTCCCTTTGTCGGGGTAAGCGACATTTGTTTGAGGTTCTGGCCTCGATGTGTGATTATGATATCTGGCAGGTGCAGAAACACAAGGTTCCCGCGCTATTTTTTGTTCTTGATGAATGTGATGATCTTCCTCGTACTCCATTTTATGGGTGTGAGAGAAGCGGGCGGAGTTAGCTAGCCCTGTGTAAAGAGCCCTACGCTCTGGATGTTGTTTTTTTGTTCTGATGGGAGGTAAATAAGGGATGCCATATCCACGTTGCCCCTCCAAATGGATAGTATGCCTCTCTAGCGCTTCATCGCGCTGTGGCCATTCAGACCTAGCCTCAAGAGGCGGTTGTCTACTTATATTGAGATCTGCATGTGAACCATCTTCCCGAAAGGGGGTGCGTTGAACGGGTGTATTCCAATGAGGAGGTTCCCAATAGTTCCTTCTTGAAGTGGCCTGATGTGGACTTTGTTGTAGGCCAGACTGCCAAGATGGTTTGGCTAGGTCCTCAGGGCTAAAGCGAAGGCGACTAGCGCCCTCTCTTTGTGTACCTTCCATAGCGTCTGCCCTTGATTGGGCTTGGCTACGAGTGTACACCATTGTGATGTGTCACTACTATCTAAGAAAATTTTATCTCGTTTATGATGATTTGTCTTTTTGTGCACACCAAGCAGAAATGAACACACACATACGCAAAACCGTGATTATCTCTTTTAAGGATTGATAGTGTGTCCTAAACTGGTTTAGTGCATTTTGATGTTTTGTTTTGTTTTTGCAATTTTGGAAGAACGTTTAAATGCATAATGTTGGCTCATATGACTCCCATAAATGGTCGCCCCTTCAATATACCATTGCTGGACCAATATACCAACCTCTCTATATACCCGCCCTTACGTGAGGGAGACTATAGGTACGTGAGAGCAGATGGTACGTGGAACATAGGTGGTACGGAAGGGGAATCGCTCTATTTATGACACCTACCATAGAAGACTTATCCTCGCGTGCATGGGAATCACCCTAGCAACACTCGGTCAGCTTTCGTCAGGATTTACGTCTAGCAACAGTCGCAATCGAGGTAATGGATGCAATATCTCAAGCCAAAGTGATAATGGAATCCACCTTTGGTCTTGCTCAAGGGTTGGGGTTTTACGACCAATGCCTTGGTTTAAAGTACCACGTGGTGTGTGGGATTCATTTTACTTTGCAAATTTGAAACAGGCAACTGAAAAAGAAATCTTTCCCTATGCCAGACAGATAATACTAACTGAAAACAGCAAGTAAAAATTGCAAAGAAATTTTCTACGCTTTAAATTTTTTTTTTTTTTTAATTACGCAGATAACGACATAATTAAATAAAGCAAGAAAAATCTGTAAAAAAAAAAAATTCTCTACCTTATTTTAATAATTAAAAAGATTTAATTATTAAATGAATAATTACGCAGATAACTACATAATTAAATAAAGCAAGAATTTTTTTTTTTTTTTTAATTTCTCTACCTTACGGTAATAATTAAAAGAAATTAAAAATGTCAGTAAACGAAATGACCTGAAACTTCGCAACAGAAAATGATATGGACGGCTAGAATCGTTACCTCCTTTCTGCCCGAAATTGTTGTTTCTGACCTCCGGTTAAAAAGAAGTACCTGTTAAGCACAAGAAACAACAAGTTTAATTAACTTCGTGATTTTTAAAAATATGGGAACCGGTCCCACCGTGATCGCCACTGAAAGCATGAGATTCCGGAAATAAAACACTGAGATGCAATAAAATAGAACTAGATTGATGCATAAAATAACACGGATAGAATTAAATTAAAACAGGAGCACAACCCTTTTTATTAACGTAATTCCGTTCGGTTACAATAAATCTTTCGAATGACATATTCTCAGTTACACCGGATGAACGGTGATCTCTTTCCGCATGCCCACATGATAAATGGGCGGGTTGTAGTGTTGTCGTCGCTTGATGTTTAATGATGATGAGTCTCTGCTTGCTACTATTCTTGCTGTAAAAGAAACAGTAAACGGTTAAGAGCACCCGCAACAAAAAGACAGAACGTTTGACTGTAGAGAGCAATGAAAAATGCGTATTAATGGCTGATTAAGTGTGTGAATAAAACGTTTGTCTTTAAAACATAAACCGTTTTAAAACATTCGAAAACAATTTTCATTCGAAAACAGAAAGACGTAAACTGCTATTTAACGCATTCGAATACAGCATACATTATAAAAACATAGACTGTTGCTTTAATACGTTTGAAAATAGCATATACGAAACGTAAACGGCTTTAATCCATTCGAAACAGCATAAATCGAATTAGCACTACGAACATATGTGGGATGCCCAAGCGGGCCGCCCTGTAAAAATCCGACTTCGACGCCAATCCACTAGGAATTGACTCAAAGTCCAGAATAATGTGTTGTCGGCAAATTGATGGATTATGGTAATCCAATGCCGGAGATGCAAGTTCGGATGAATACAATCGGATATTCAGTTTAACAGCACTTCGTTGTCTTAACAAAATACTTCGCAGTTGTTTTTTACGTATCGAGCCGGTTTTATTTATAGAGGGTTCGGCCTCTGAAAACATTAATGTTCGAAACCCTAAATCCGTAAGGGCCGCTCAGATTTGATCCTTATCGGGTCATTACTAAGCATGGCTCGCACTGACATCGAAAGTTATGAGGCATGGCCTCGGATCGGATATTTCGAAACCGCTCGTCTAATTAATGCTCGTCGTTGAATCCGTCGTTCTACAGACCCGCGGGGTTTTCTTCGAAAAGGGACACGTAGAAGGTGCCACGTGGCGGTCGTTCCCTAGATAGTTGACTGCATGGACTGGTGACGTGTCGGCTCGAGGCCCAAAGTGTCGCGATATCGCGACGCTTTGGGCCGGCTTTGGTTCGGGGCCCAAAGTGTCGCGATATCGCGACGCTTTGGGCCGGTTTTGGCTCGGGGCCCAAAGTGTCGCGATATCGCGACACTTTGGGCCGGCTTTGGGTCGGGGCCCAAAGTGTCGCGATATCGTGACACTTTGGGCCTCGCTTTGGGCGGGGGCCCAAAGTGTCACGATATCGCGACACTTCGGGCCCGCTTTGGGCGGGGGCCCAAAGTGTCGCGATATCGCGACACTTCGGGCCCGCTGAGTCGGGGCCCAAAGTGTCGCGATATCGTGACACTTTGGGCCCGCTTTGGGTCGGGGCCCAAAGTGTCGCGATATCGCGAAACTTCGGGCCCGCTTGGGTCGGGGCCCAAAGTGTCGCGATATCGTGACACTTTGGGCCCGCTTTGGGTCGGGGCCCAAAGTGTCGTGATATCGCGACACTTTGGGCCCGCTTGGGGTCGGGGCCCAAAGTGTCACGATATCGCGACACTTTGGGCCCGCTTAGGTTTTTGACAAAAGGCTTGGCGCGGAAGGCTTTGAAGAAGGCTAAGAAGTTTTCTAAAGGCTCTAGAATGACCGACTTTGCTCTGCTCATTTTCCAATCTTCCGAACTGCTGTGCGAGTGGTTAAGACCACTATTTGACCTCTAATGGCTGCCCTAAAAGTTGTGATATCAATGTGATCAATGTTTGTAATCACTTAATCGAAATGGTGTTGTTTTGGTGTCTACACTCCCAAGATGATAGTGCCACATAAAGAAGTCAAAGCCTCATAAGACACTTTGTGAGTAAAGAAGATTAAAAGTAATACTTCATACGAATGATGATCATTACAATGAACATATACCTTCTTTATGTACCCATATTCTAATTCTACTTTGGAAAGCCAACTACTAAACCCTCATACCACACATTATTATAACATAATATAATAATATAATAAACCTTGGATTATGTATATTCCATGCAAATTATCCATAATACCATTATATAATATAATATCATTTTTCCATATACCTATTACTAGGTACCATAGCATATTTGGTGTGGCTCTTTTTTGATCTTGGGCTTGTTTTTTAGCTTCTCTTATCTTTTTCTTTCCCATTTTATTAGTTGATGTGAATGTCTATTTTTTGTGATATTTGAGGCTTGTCTATATCAATACAACAATAAGGGGTGTTGGATATTTCAAATCAAGCACCCCAAGAATAATGCTTTTGATTAAAAGTACAATGACTAAAACAAATCTTCAAGACACTTGATTCTTCAATTATTGAACACACTAAAATCCATACTAATGACTAGTTTGCAAAAAATAAAATAGAAAATATAGTTTATTTAAATTTGTTAAAATATTTATTTAATGACTTAAATATTCTCCACTCTTTGATGCAATATTATTCTTAATGGTTTTAGCCTCACAACATGACATGCCCTTTCTTTTTTTTTGTCTTTTTATAGATTGACTCATGTAACATTATTTCATGATTATGGCATATTACATCATTATTTAACTTGTACATTGATAACATATTTTTATGATTTGTATGTTGTAAACAATTGACCATGTTTCCTTAGATAGACTATCTCAAATAATAAGACAACCAACAAATTTTACCTATGGTCTCTTAAAATATACCTTTTAATTTGCATAAAAGAATAATAGTAATTTAATGTCTCATAGAGAGTCATCAGAATTACTCAATTTCCAAAAGTATAAACAAATAAGTTCATCAACCTACATTTTACACATTCTCACAACTCAAATTATTGTAGCTCAAATCACTATCTTATGGATCTAATCATATCAAATTGGATGAACTGTTATGACTAAATCCTCCAATATTGTATTACAACTACTCTTATCAACCATAAAGCACATATACATAGCCACCTAAAAACATTTTTTTCGAATAGACTGATATATGTGATATCTTACAAATGTGGCATTGAATATTAATGAAAGTTTGGTGATAGCACTATAGCACTCTTTTTTTTATGGAAAACATCCCAAAAGGGATGCCACTTTCGGGTAAGACCCAAGGAGGCAGGGGTATCCATTCCGCAAAAAACACCCAAGACTCGGACCTAGCCTACCACATTTGACATACTCAAGGAGAAAACAAACACACAAAACCAATTTAAAAATAAGTAAATAACAACAAAAATAATAAAATAAAATAAAAAACATGCTCCTTGAGTGTGTAAAAAACAAAAGCACAACCAAACACGCACAATAAGATAAAAGAAACCACAACACAAACCACATAGAAAAACACAAGAACCACATAACAAAACACAAACAAGACAAAAACAACAAAACACTACAAAGACATAACCCAAAAAAAACATGAAAAATAAACATAACCAAAACCTAAAAAATTAAATTAATTAAATAAAAATAAAAATAAAAAACAGCCAACAACAGAAAATAAACAAAAACAAGAAACATAGAAAACACTCACACATAAAAACATGAAATAACACAAACAAAGAGAAACCCAAGAACAAGAACGAAAAAAACACAAGAACAATAACAAAAAACATAAAAAAAAAATAGAACAAAAACACAAGAACAACAAAAAACAACACAAAGAACACAAAAACAAAACAAAACAAAAGAACCCACCCACCTTAGAAAACTAAACAAAAAAAACAAAGAAGAAAAAAGAAAAAAAAAAAAAGCAATGAACAAAACAATGACCTATCTAGACCAGAAGACTATTAAGGCAAGAATCAACAGAGGACACAAAATAAATAATAGAATGAGCTAGGGAACTAAAAAAATCTGAATGAACCAAAGCGAAGCAAAAAAAAAAAACAAGAAGAAACTAGGTACCTTCAGAACTGGAGCCATCCAAATAAATGATAGAAAGAAGAGCTTCCCTAATTTGAGAAGCCCACCATATAGGAGGGTGGCCATAACAAGTAAGATCACCTTTGTCCAAAGCCCAATTATCTAAATCATCAACACTCTTGTTTTGATCTCTAACCACATGATTGTAATCAACTTTCAAAAATCCCATCTGGATTAACTGAATCTTCTCAATAATTCCTTTTATTCTCTAATCCACCTTATGATTCTTAGAAGGAGTCTTCAAGAGATTAATCATAAGTTGAGAGTCAGACTCAACTAACACCTTTTACCATCCAACCTTAGTAGCCTCCTGAAGGCCTCTGAGGATACCATACCCCTCAGCAAGGTTATTGGAAAGAATACCCAAATTCTCAACAAAAGTAAAAACCAAGGAGCCATCTAAAATTCTACCAATTCCTCCCACACTAGCTTTTCCAGGGTTCCCTCTAGAGGCTCCATTAGTATTGACTTTTCCAAAATCCTTAGGAGGAGGTTGCCAATTTCTAGTCCTATCCTTCTTACTAATACTCACATTCCCTTTAAGTTGGTTTCCCTTAGAAGGTTTAATCTTCAATCTTTGCATCACTTGATCCCATCTTTGGTGGGAGTTTTGGGGGTGATTGAGGAGATGATGGACTTATTCAACTAAGTTGGCTATGGTATTTTGCAAAATATAGTGAATATCCTTCCTATCTTGATTAAAAATTTGGTTGTTCCTTTCATTCCAAATATTCCAAAGAAGAATGGTAGAACCCATCCAAACTAACTGCCTAATAAAATGATCAACACCCTCTTTATTAGGCCAATCCCTCCAAAGCTATTCAAAAGTAAAAAATTGGACCTCTTTAAGCCAAGTGGCCATTCTCCTCCATAACTCAGAGGCTAAAGTACACTAAATAAAAATATGGTTGATATTTTCTACATTCTCTTCACACATTTCACATCTAAAAGGGCCATGAAAACCATGCTTCATAAGTTTCTCACCAATAAGCACCCTACGATGCAATAAAAGCCAATTAAAGAACCTCACCTTAGGCCAGAGCTTTTGAGCCCACAATTGAGAAAATATATCAGAAGAATGGTTGGGATTATTATGGCATAAGGTCAAATAACCTTGAGCAACTGAATACTCACCATTAGTAGTGTTGTTCCATCCAAAACAATATTTTTCATGGGACCAAGAGAGGGATCTCATATGAAGGATGCCTTGGATATCTTGTCTTTGCATTTCTAGGATTTGAATAGGCCAGTCCTCAATAGGGATCCAATATCTACCAACCTTTGAATTACCAAGTATGGTACCGATAGTAATTAGCCACCTTTATCCAATTAGCTCGGTGAAGCTCCTCCATCCAAGGCCTCCAATTGGGAAACTGAGTTATCAAAGGCTTATGACCATCCCAAGAATCTGTCCAAAAATTTGCATGTTGACCATTATGAATGATCCAAAATAATTTTTTCTTTATCAAATCCTCACTAGTCTTAAGAACCGCTAAAATGGGAGAACCTTTGGTAGGAATTTGATAGCGAACAAGGTCTTCGGGACTTTTGTTCTCAACATATTTAGCACGAAGATTATTGGCCCAAAGAGCATTGGGGTTATGCAACATCCTCTAATATAATTTAGTAGCTAAAGCTTTGTTGTTATTAATTGAAGACCGGAATCCTAACCCCCCTTCACTCTTAGGAAGACATAAAGTATCCCATTTCACCAAGGCCCATTTTCTTTTCTCCTTAGTACCACTCCAAAGGAAACCACTATAGCACTCTTTGAACTAGATAAGTACTATCAATTATTCAAAAACAACCAACATATTGGTAGACGATGTAGAATGGACAACCCAGGAACCCAATTTACCAAGCATATTTATAGAGCTTCAAAAATAGTCTAACATTTGTATAGTTGATAAAGAAGTAGCTTCCATGATAGACATAGTGTCACATTAACCTTATCTCAAGGGTAAATTTACTCCTATCAGCGAGTGCCAACAACTTAGACAAGCACGACCCCTACATATATGCTTTTTATGGCATTTTAGGGTCATTCAAGTACCAATATTTTTTACATCTCTTCCTTTATCTCCTACAAACAACTTGTCCTCATTGTATCGCTCCAATTTTTTCACATCCTTACCTTCAAGATATAGGATCCGTGCTCGAAAGGGGGATACGAGAAGGATGGGACAATACCTCAGACTGAGAGGCCCTTTGAAGGTCGTTCCTCTTGGGGAGGGGTTATAAGGGTTAATTTTTGACGGATGGTGGGTTCACCAGGAAAATTTTGAGTGGCAATTTTCACGCTTAGGTTGAGAGTAGGTTTGATGTGTTCATTTTGTACTTTAATCATTCATAACCTAGGTTTGGCCAAGATGAATCTAAGCTATTCTATATGCCAATGCTGATTTATATGGATATAAAAACATGAACAAGTGCTAAACACAAAAAGTGTGCTAAATAAGATAGAATATACCTAATTTCGGATGTCTGATGAAGATTCTAAGGTTTGTAGAAGTCCAGATCATCTCAAATCTTACATAATCATCTAAAATTGCACATAATCATCTTAGATCATAGTCGATTGTCTGAGATCAGACTAGATCATCGTCGATTTGATGAATTCGTCAGACGAATTCATTAGAAACATGCAATCACAGAAATAGATACCAAAAACCAAAATGCAACTGCAAAAGCAAGGGGAAATGATAGAATTGATAGTAAACTTGCCTAAATGATAGATACAGATAACATTTAAAGGAAATGCATTAATTTAATAATTTATTTTAACTTTATCATGCATCTATGCTAAATGAGGTGAACTCTAGAATGCAAAAATAGAATAAGCTAATTTAATGCATAAAGAAATGAAGAGAAAAGATAAGAAAATGCAAACTCCAGGCTCTGATTACCCCCAATTTGGATTGCAGTTGAGATCGCCTCCAATCATACGAGATCATCACTGATTTGTGATAAGATCATCTGAAATCGTTTGGAATCGCCTGCGACGATCTGAACTTGCTTCAGCTAAAAAATAGTAAAATTCCTATAAGAAAACTTGGAATACACAATGCAAACGATGGTAGGTGTTCTAATGCACAAAAAGTTAAAGTTGTAGAGAAATCAATCATCCAGGGAGATAAACTGAGAAAATCCTAGTTTATATAGGATTAGGGAGAGGTTAGGAGGTTGGAGATCATCCCAATTTGGGATATCTCCAACGGGGGAGACTCTAACCGCGCAGACACGCTTTCTGCCCAAGTTAGAGAAGCTGTTGAAACAAAAGCTAATTATGAAAATCAATTTTGGGACAAAATCGTCTGGACGTTCTGTTCCAGACGAATTCGTCAGATCTGGGATGATTTCTTCTGATCGTCGACGATATCGTCCAACGGTCAAAACAAATCCTAAAAATGGTGCGGAAAACAAGGGGAGAGGGTAACGGGCGGTTTTGGGGTTAAAATTCAAATTTTTATCTTTTTACTAAGGTTTAAATATGCCAATTTTAGGGTGCTACATTTTACCCCCTCTTTAGCGATTTTTTTGAAGAAAATGCGTTAAATACGAGTTCTTCCCGTTTTATGAGAAAGCAAAAATTTACTCAATTCTTTAGATGACAATTCTAGGTCAAATCATACGACTGTTTACTATTGTGCCCCCTCCATATTTTTACCCAAATCGAACATTTGAGGTAAATGCACAAAAAAGCAAAATTTAAAAATGTTGTTTTTAAATAAAATTAAGAAAAATAAGGTAAAACCCTAATTCATTTTTATTGTTCATTTTCATTGTTTTTAGAGATCTGCAAACAAAATGGTCGAGACAACACACAGATCGATAGAGGTCTGGCGTGGGCTACTGGTAAGGATCTAAACCTAGTGAATTATGTTTGTAATTTGATTTGTGTAATTTTTGTTTGACATTTTGGGGCATCATGACCATTTTTAGGCCGTCGACGATATCGGGGTGAAATCGTCCCAATTTCATTGAAATCGTCCCTAGATTTTCGATTTCATCTAAGGGAAAAATCGACGAAATAGGGGCGATCCCATCCAACAAGGGGCGATCCCCAAGTTGAGAAATTGGAGACGATTTCATCTTGCAAAGGATGATTTTACCCAATGGTGGACGATATCATCATTTTTATGAAATTAAGTTTGTTTGAATTGCATTTAATTGATTGTAATAATTTTTTTATTAATGAATTTTGTTGTTTTATTATTTATTTTGTAGAGGGGATTACTAAAGAGTCAAGAGTGGAAATACAGGGGGCTGAGGGATGACATGGCCGTGCTCGACTAGGTAGAGCGATATCGACTAACACAGGTCAGCTTACAACATGTGGCAGAGATGCCACAAATATCGATAGACATGGGGCTACTGATAGCCCTAGCAAAGAGATGGTATCCAGGGTTGTCTTGCTTCTAGTTACTGATAGGGGAGATGGCTCCCACACTAGATGATGTATGGAGGATCTTGAGGATCCCCATACAGGGACAATTTATGACTCCTATGGCCAATCAGGGCCAGGCTATGATGAGGTTGTGCGGAGACCCGAGATTTGCCCTGGAGAAGGGCAGAGTGAACATTGAGTCTCTGAGGCAGATGCCTAGGACATCTAGGTTGAATCAGTTTTTGGCAAGGGTGGTGGGTGGCTTACTGTTGTGCCACCAGAGTGGATGCAGATTACCATGGCTCCTTTCAGATGTGGTCTGTGACATGAGAGACCACAGGTATAGATTTGCATGGGGTAGCTTTGTACTATGTCACTTGTATAGAATCCTGCATGGGGTTGTATACAAGGAAGGTCGATGTCTAGTTTTGACATCACTACTGTAGGTATAGTGATGGGAGCACATCACGATGCGAAGACCGAGTAGGACTCCCATTGATAGGGGTTGACCAGGAGAGGCCCCGAGTTTTCTATTGGTGGCTACAAAGAGGGTCACAGTGATGGATAGATCTATCGATGTCACAAAGGTTGCTAGATGACCTCATCCCAGACCAGATCACCTGGAGGCCATGGAAAGAGCACCCAATGTGGGGAGAGGATGAAAAAGAGCTGGCTCACATTAGGTGAATCTGCTGGATGAGGATGGAGTAGGGAGAGGTAGAGCTCCACCGCTAAGACCGAGTTTTGTGACAATTTGGTCTACAGTAGGGGATCCCTTCTCTCAGGGATTATGAGTACTCCTAGACTGTCTAGGATAATACCACACTGAGCAGGGCTCCAGATATGTAGTGATTCTGGAGCCAAGAAATGGATGATGCCCCCATCTAACCAATGGATGGGGACAACACTAGGGTCACTGATAGATACGGTGCATGGTTCACCAAAATGTATTGCCCCAAATTTTTCACATCCTTACCTTCATGCTATAGGATCCACACCCGAAAGGGGGATGCGAGAAGGATGGGACAATACCTCGGACTAAGAGGCCCTTTGAAGGTTGCACCTCTTGGGGAGGGGGTATAAAGGTGAATTTTCGACGGATGGTGGGTTCACCAGGAAAATTTTGAGTGGTAGTTTCCATGCCTAGGTTGAGAGTAGGTTTGATGTGTTCATTTTGTACTTTAATCATTCATACCCTAGGTTTGGCCAAGATGAATCTAAGCTATTCTATATGCCAATGCTAATTTATATGGATACAAAAACATGAACAAGTGCTAAACACAAAAAGTGTGCTAAATAAGATAGAATATACCTGATTTCGGATGTCTAATGAAGATTCTGAGGTTTGTAGAAGTCTAGATCATATCAAATATTACATAATCATCTGAATTTGCACATAATCATCTTAGATCACATTCGATCATCTGAGATCAGACTAGATCATCATCGATTTGATGAATTCGTTAGACAAATTTGTCAAAAACCTACAATCATAGAAATAGATACTAAAAACCAAAAATGCAACTGCAAAAGCAAGGGCAAATGATAGAATTGACAGTAAACTTACCTAAATGATAGATCCAGATAACATTTAAATGAAATGCATTAATTTAATAATTTAGTTTAACTTCATCATGCATCTATGCTAAATGAGGTGAGCTCCAAAATGCAAAAATAGAATAAGCTAATTTAATGCATAAAGAAATGAAGAGAAAAGATAAGAAAATGCAAACTTCAAGCTCTAATTGCCCCCAATCTAGACTACAGTCGAGATTGCCTCCAATCGTACGAGATCATCGTTGATCTGCGACAAGATTGTCCAAAATCATCTAGAATCGTCAGCGACAATCCAAGCTTGCTTTGGCTAAAAAACAATAAAATTCCTACAAGAAAACTTGAAATACACAATGCAAACAATGGTATGAAGATGTTCTAATACACAAAAATTTAAATTTCTAGAGAAATCAGTCAGCCATGGGGATAAACTAAGAAAATCCTAGTTTATATAGGATTAGGGAGAGGTTAGGAGGTTGGAGATCATCCCAATTTGGGAGATCTCCAACGGGGGAGACTCTAACCGTGCAGACACGCTTTCTACCCAAGTTAGAGAAGTTGTTGAAACAGAAGCTAATTATGAAAATCAATTTTGGGACAAAATCATCTGGACGTTCTGTTCCAGATGAATTCGTCAGATCTGGGATGATTTCATCTGATCGTCGACCATATCGTCCAACGGTCAAAACAAATCCTAAAAATGGCACAGAAAACAAGGGGAGCAGATAACGGGCGGTTTTGGGGTAAAAATTCAAATTTTTATCTTTTTACTAAGATTTAACTACGCCAATTTTAGGGTGCTACATTTTACCCCCTCTTTAGCGATTTTTTTGAAGAAAATGTGTTAAAGACGAATTCTTCCCATTTTAGGAGAAAGCAAAAATTTACTCAATTCTTTAGATGACGATTCTAGGTCGAATCGTATGACTGCTTACTATGGTGCCACCTCTGTGTTTTTACCCAAATCAAACGTTTGAGGTAAAAGCGCGAAAAAGCAAAATTAAAAATGTTGTTTTTAAATAAAATTAAGAAAACTAGGATAAAACCCTAATTCATTTTCACTGTTCATTTTCACTGTTTTTAGAGATCTATAGACAAAATGGTCGAGACAGCGCACAGATCGACAGAGGTCCGGCGTGGGCTACGGGTAAGGATCTAAACCTAGTGAATTATGTTTATAATTTGATTTTTTAATTTTTGTTTGAAATTTTGACTGTTTTGGGGCATCACAGCCGTTTTTAGGCCGTCGACGATGTCGGGACAAAATTGTCCCTAGATCGTCGATTTCGTTTGAGGGCGAAATCAGTGGAATAGGGGCGATCTTGTCCAACAAGGGGTGATCCCCAAGTTGAGAAATTGGAGATGATTTCATCCTACAAAGGATGATTTTACCCAATTTAGGATGATATCATCCAATGGTGGACGATATCATCATTTTTATGAAATTAAGTTTGTTTGAATTGCATTTAATTGATTGTAATAATTGTTTTATTAATGAATTTTATTGTTTTATTGTTTATTTTATAGAGGGGATTACTAAAGAGTCAGGAGTGGAAATACGGGGGGCTAAGGGATGACGTGACCACGCTTGACCAGGCGGAGTGAGACCGACTAACACAGGTCGGCTTACAGCATGTGGCAGAGATGCCACAAATATCAACAGACATGGGGCTACTGATAGCCCTAGAAGAGAGGTGGTATCCGAGGTCATCCTACTTTCGGTTACCAAGGATTAGAGCCTCATATTCAGTAGTGTTATTAGTACAAGAAAATGTTAATTTGAAGGATAGAGGTATAAGATTCTTCTACAGAGATATTAAAATAATACCTACACTAACCCCACTCATGCATCAGGCTCCGTCAAAGTATAGGGATCATTGCTCTGGATGTTTTTCCTCTAATTTAAGGCATTCATCGAGAAACTCAATGATGAGGGGATGGGTGGACTCTAAGGGTGTGGTAGCTAATTGATCTGCTATGATTTTACCCTTAACATACTTCTATCCTATAAACGTGAGTTCAAACTCACTTAGCACAAGAACCCACTTTGTTGTGCGACCAGATAAGTACGATCAACTCATGAGATACTGCAAAGGATCGAATTTGGCAATAACATATGTTTTTTGACTGAGCATACAATGGCATAGTTTTTGTGTAGAAATTACGAATGCTAGACATAGCTTCTCTAATGTTGTGTAGCGGGTTTCATAACTGATTAAGGTTTGGCTAATGTAATAATTAGCATGCTCTCTTTTCTCATCATCAAGTTGAGCTAACATAGCTCCTAAGAAAAAATAGGAAGCAAAAATATACAAGATAAATGGGCGATTAGATCTAGGTTGTGAAAGCATAGGTGGGTTAAGGAGATATTGTTTGAGGATTTCAAATGCTTCCTGACATTCATCGTCCCAATGAAAAGAGACATCTTTCTTAAGAAGCTTAAGAAAGGGTCCTATTTTAGCTACCAACTTATCGATGAAGCGACGAATAGCTTGAAGCTTAGCTTGTAAACTCCATAATTCATATATATTTATGGGTGCAGGCATATCGATGATAGTCACGATCATGAGAGGGTCAATTTCAATGCACGTAAAGAAACTATAAACCCCAATAATTTATCGGACTTAACTCTAAATATATATTTTGCTAGATTTAGTCGGATAAGATATTCCCTTAACCGATCAAAGACTTTTCTCAAGTAAGCTAAATGATCATCTTCTTTGATGGAATGAGTTATAATATTGTCTACATAATCATGTAGAATATCATGCTTCATATCATGAAAGATATAAGTCATGGCTCGTTGATATGTTGCACCTACATTCTTCAAACCAAATGGCATCACTTTCCAACAAAAGGTCCCCCAAGGGGTAATAAATGTTGTTTTAGACTAATCTTCAAGAGCTATCCTGATCTGATTATAACCAAAAAATCCATCCATTAATGATATCATTCCACTCCCAACAGTAAAATCAATTATCTAATCCATTTTGGGAAGAGGAAAATCGTCTTTAGGGCATGCAGCATTAATATCTCTAAAGTTTGTGCAAACCCTAACTTTGGTAGCTTCTTTATTAGTTACTAGAACTACATTCGAGATCCATTCAGCATAATCAATAGCTTGTACAAAAATAACCTTCAAGAGTTTTTCTAGTTCCCCTTTGACTAGTAAGGCCACTTTAGGATGCATTTTTCTAAGTTTCTGTTTAACAGGTTTAGCATCCTGATGGACTACTAGGTGATGCATAACTACAGAAGGGTCTAATCCTGGCATATCTTCATATGTCCAAGAAAAGACATCTTCATATTCCTTAAGAAATGCAATGTATTTATCCTATTTTTCTTGACTCAATTCTGATCCAATGTTGATTATGTGAGGATTATCTTTGGTTCCAATGTTAATTTTTATGACGTTTTCTACTTCCATGTGTAGATCTCTCTCAAAATTAGGTGGGGCGAGTGAAACATCCAATTATTGTAATTATTTCGAGGTTAGTTTGGATAATTTGTCTTGAGGATTCATGGCCTCAAGTTGGGATATACTAGGTATAGATCCATCGAAATAAAATTCATTATGTAACAATTCCTCAATGGAGACATCATGGAAGATATCTCCCTCCAACTCATCGTCAAATTCGGTGATCATCTGAGGGTAAGCTATGGATAGCATATTACATGTAAATGGATTATTCATTAAATGCAAGGCATCATGTTTATCCAAATAATCTTGGTAACATATGAATTGATCATCATCCTCAAATGAGAAAGGCTGACCCTTACTAGGAAATAGGCCCACACCACATCGGGCAGGCCACGGCTCTACCTAAAAAGGTTCTTTCATACCATTTTGGGAAGGTCCCAAACCTTTCCCTTCATATCCCAATTTAAGAATTATAGGCTTAGATTTAATATATTCATTAGAAAAATAACATCGAGCATATCCATCATAATGTGTCTTAATGTTTCTAGGTATTCTTCCCCAGTCATATCCCTTATAAATAAAAGCGCAACTCCCGACTTGGTAAATACTTCCCATAGGTTGTGGGAGGCCCAAGGTATTGGGAGAGGGTGGCAAATTATTTCAGATAAGGGAATATTGCATAGCAGCATTTGTCTTTTCTGATATAAGAATTTTAGATAAATCGGGTAAGAGCTCGTCAGTAAGAGCATACGAAGTGGAAGGAAAATTTCCCATATCTTTTGATGCAGAAAATATGCCTTTGGTGGATGTAGATGGTGTAGATATGTTGATGGATGAGTCTATTATAGGGATAGAAGTGATAGGAATAAAACAAGAAGCATTGGTTGTGGGTTTAGGATCTTTTTGAGGTCCTAATGTGGTTTGTTCGAAAGATGGTTGAACTATATGTAGAGGTGGAGTTGATGGAGAAAAATTAGATGATGTTATGGGTGTGTGTTTCACACGTTTATATAGATAATGAGAATTAGAATGTGTGGATGATAGAGCAGGGCAAAATTGAACTCCAACAGGTTCTACCAAAGCACACATATCAAGGGGTCTAGGATCACCATGGATGGTAACCAACTAATTTTTAAATTTGAATTTAACACACTGATGTAAAGTTGAGGGAACAACTCGCATCGCATTGATCCAAGGGTGACCCAAGAGTATATTGTACGATGCAGGGCAATGTACAATAAACACGATCGTGTCTAAGGTTCTTGGACCAACTTGCAAAGGGATAGTAATAACTCCACTTTCGTCATTGAAGGATTTTATGATCATATCAGTTATTTTCATTTCATCACTTCTAAATCCAAATATTTGGTAGAAGTCAAAAGTGCAAATGTTTAAATATGAACCATTATCAATCAAGACTCGTTTAAATGCTACATCTCCGATTAGGGCAGTAATATATAAGGGGTTATCCTTATGTAAACTATGTTGCGGTATATCTCTATCTTGGAAGTCAATACAATCAACTTCACGAGTTATTATAGTATTGGCCATGGCTTCAAGTTGAATATTTTGTGGTACCATCATTTGGCTTAATGTGAGCATTAATTCATCTCTATGTGTAGGAGAATATCTTCAAAGGTCCAAAAGGGAAATTCTAGTTGTAGTATTTGACAATTGTTCATTAATATTATAAGGAGGTTTAGGTTGAACATTAGGTGCCTGATTTCCTTTATTAGGAACTTTCAAAACAAATGGAGCTAATCCATCGTTCTAAGTTTGATCTTGTTGAGAATTTTGAGACTGTTATCGAGTAACATCTCCTAAGGTACCTAAAATATTATTTTGTGGGTGATGAATGGGTCTTGGTCTAGCATTTATGGCTTGTTCATTATAAAGTAATTGGTGAGATGATGGTTGAGTAGTGACTCTTCTTGGAAATGGTTCTTATGGAACCATAGAACTTGTGATAGGTTGAATAGGATCTTATTCATCTTCAGAGCTATTCGATTGATTTGAGGTGATTTCCATGTCACTTTCAGTCTCATGTTCTACATCACTAAGATCAGGTGTCTGAATGTTATATAGAGGTCAGGTCGTAACCATGGATAAATTTGTGTCATATATTTCCAAATCATGAGTAGGTAAATGCACACTAATAGTTCCTACATATCGGGTAGGAGGGGGAACATTATGATGTTCAATTTTATTAGCCACTTATTTACCATGCTTTGGTAAAGGATGTTGAAATATATCCAATGATTGATTGGCATTCTGGTTCTAATTTTGTGGGATGTTCTTTTGAGCATTATAAGGAGAATTTTGTTTAGGTTGAAAGGCTTGCACCTCCATCTCATTGTTATCAATTAAGTCTTGTATTTTGTGTTTTAATATTTTACAAGAGTTGGTAGCATGTCCAGGTCCTCTATGGAAATCACAGTGTAAATCAGCCCTATATCTGGGTATAGTTGGATCAGGTTCCTGGATAGCTGGTAATTGGAATAAACCTCGTTCTAATAATTGTGATAGAATGGTTGATAGATGTTGATTTAACCTAGTAAATTCTTGAAGTGGTTTATCAGGAGGTTTCAATATAAACTTCTCCTTTGTCTTCACAGTATTAACATTAGCAATGTTTACGCTATCAGTGACTCCATCACCCACAACTTGTTTATTCTTATATTGATTTTTGGATGTTTTCTCATCATCTTTCTTTTTAAGCTGACCTCTCCTAATGAGAGCATCTTCCACTCTTCGAGATAAGTCTATAGCTTGATCAAAGGTGGTCAAGGTAGCAGTTGATAACTCATAGGATAGTTGTTCTTGTAAATTATTGATAAAGATATCCAACATTTATCGATAAGGTAACACAAAGTGTAATTTTCCTATCAAATGTTTCCACCAAGCTAGGAAATCAACAAAACATTCATATTTGTCTTGTTTTAAGTTGTACAAATCTTTAATAGTTACATGCCTTTCGATATAGGCACTAAATTGATGAACAAAAGACTCGACCGTTTCTTCGAAATTCCTCAAAGAATTAGTGGGTAGTTGATAATACCACTCTAAGGCCATTCCTCCTAAAATTTTTAGGAACATCTTTAGTAATAACAAGTCATCATGTGATATATCATGACATGCTATCCTAAACATATGAAGATGCTCTATGGGATCTTCGGTTCCTTTTTATATAGGTAGTACAGGCATAGGAAAGTGTTTAGGATATGGTTGTGCTACAACTATAGGATCTAAAGGCTGACTACACATTTCTCGATAATTGTACGAGGGACGGTAGGGATCTCTCCGGTCCATGCAAGAGACTAACTATTTCACCATGGCTTCTAGATTACTATTTTGTCCACCATATTGGTTCGGTGGTATGTGAGTATGGGATTTGTGAGCATATGATGGCGTGACGTAAGGATCACATGCTATATTGCTATTATGCAAATGGTTGGTAGGAAGAGTATTATGAAGAAGATTTGTAGTAGCATTATGTTGTATCCCAGATTGTTGGAAATTGGTGTTTGGTTTTGTTTTGGGATTTTTTTTATTTGAGGTATGTTGATCAATAACTTGGTGAAATAGAGTAGTGAATGAAGGTTTCTTTTGTGTGGGAATAACTCTAGGCTTTGTAATAGGCACTCTAGGTGGTTGGGTAACCTGTTGTTTTTGCATGTTCTGTATTATAGCGACCATATCCAAATTGGATGGTCTAGCTTAATCACTTTCTTGATCAACAAAGGACAAGGGATTAGTGTGTCTGTGATATATTTCTTCTAGGGTTGCTTTTAGTGTCACTAATTTGATCCTTGTCCATATGGACTGCTCTATTAAGGGCACCAATATTAGTATTGAGGAACTTCCAAAAATGTTCCATGTTCTCAAAAGTAACAGCTCCTTCTGGAGACATTTTAGGGGATGAGGATCCTCCCTCTCTAACAGTTTCTCTTTGTCCATTTCCTTTAGCAAACTCTTCTTGTTGTTGGTCTAGGGTTCCTTCTTCCTGAATTGGGTCTTCAGGAAGGACATCTGGTTTGTTTACTGGTTTTCCTAACCAATCTTCTTCTACTTCAGTCTGTTTTCCATTCCTAAGTCTAGTCATTATTCTTAAACTTAGATTTTAGCATATATATATATATATATTTGCAACATGTTTTGGAGGTATATACTTTAATTATATACCTACTATAATAATTAAAATAAAATGTTTTAATTTTTGTTTTGTTTTTGTTTTATGATAATATTATAAAGACAACAAACAACATACTAAATGCAAGAAATAACAATAATAAAAGAATGGCTTAGTTTTCTATAAATAGTTTATGGATGTCATTGATGGGATCAAGTTCATCAAGAGTTATGAAATGCTCCTCTTCAAATTGGAAATGGTTTTTCAAAAATTTGACAAAGTGTGCTATAGTGATATTATCTGTCTCAAACTCTGACCTGTAGAAATAAATTTCATGGCAATACTCTCGATATAACACAGCTCTAGGAACTCTATTCCATATCTTTCTATCCGTAAGAATGACCTCTTGATCCTATATACACGATAGAAATTTATGTACTACAACTGCATTGTCGAGGTATTCCTCAAAGGTGTATAATTCGAAAGACACAAGGGCTCTTTTATCTCCTAACCACCTATGGCAAGCTATCTGAAGTTCATGATATAAGGTCACTTGATCAGGATCCAAGATTCTATCTAGGACAAACTTCTTGATTTGCCTAAGTTCGGTTGATCTAGATGAAATAATACTCAATCTCCTATTAAGTTCGTCCCATAAAGGTTGAACCCTATTTGTTTGAGGTACTCTAAGCATAGAAGTAATATCTATGGCTGCTAATTGATTTTCAACATTTATGGTGACAACTCGTCTTTTATTATAATCTACCATCTAAATATGATATGCAACTTTAATTGTTTGTCTAATGATTCTAAATGCATTTATTATTATTATTTTTTTATTGTTTTCAAAAGGTTTTAGTTTTCACGTTGGGTTCACCAAAATGTATCGCTCCAATTTTTTTGCATCCTTACCTTCAGGCTATAGAATCCACGCCCATAAGGGGGATGCAATAAGGATGGGACAATACGGTCGCACCTCTTGGGAAGGGGGTATAAGGGTGAATTTTCGATGGATGGTGGGTTCACTAGGAAACTTTTGAGTGGCAGTTTCCACACCTAGGTTGAGAGTAGGTTTGATGTGTTCATTTTGTACTTTAATCATTCATACCCTAGGTTTTGCCAAGATGAATCTAAGCTATTCTATACGCCAATGCTGATTTATATGGATATAGAAACATGAACAAGTGCTAAACACAAAAAGTGTGCTTAATAAGATAGAATATACCTAATTTTGGATGTCTGATGAAGATTTTGAGGTTTGTAGAAGTCCAGATCATCTCAAATCTTACATAATAATCTAAAATTGAACATAATTGTCTCAGATCACAGTCGATCATTTGATATTATACTAGATCATCATCGATCTGACGAATTCGTTAGACAAATTTATTAGAAACCTGCAATCACAGAAACAAATACCAAAAACCAAAATGCAACTGTAAAAGCAAGGGGAAATGATAGAATTGACAGTAAACTTGCCTAAATGATAGATCCAGATAACATTTAAAGGAAATGCATTAATTTAATAATTTATTTTAACTTTATCATGCATCTATGCTAAATGAGGTGAACTCTAGAATGCAGAAATAGAATAAGCTAATTTAATGCATAAAGAAATGAAGAGAAAAGATAAGAAAATGAAAAATCTGGGCTCTGATTGCCCTCAATATGGACTACAGTCGATATTGCCTCCAATCGTACGATATCATTGCTTATCTGTGAAAAAATCATTTGAAATCGTCTGGAATCGCCTGCGATGATCTGAGCTTGCTTCGGCTGAAAAATAGTAAAATTCCTACAAGAAAACTTGAAATACACAATGCAAACGATGGTACAAAGGTGTTCTAATGCATGAAAAGTTAAAGTTGCAGAGAAATCAGTCAGCCAGGGGGATAAACTAAGAAAATCCTAATTTATATAGGATTAGGGATAGGTTAGGAGGTTGGAGATCATCCCAATTTGGGATATCTCCAATGGGGGAGACTCTAACCACACAGGCACACTTTCTGCCCAAGTTAGAGAAGCTGTTGAAATAGAAGCTAATTATGAAAATCAGTTTTGGGACAAAATCGTTTGGATGTTCAGCTCCAGAAGAATTCGTCAGATCTGGGACGATTTCGTCTGATCATCGACGATATCCTCCAATGGTCAAAACAAATCCTAAAAATGGCACAAAAAAGAAGGGGAGTGGGTAACAGGCGGTTTTGGGGTTAAAATTCAAATTTTTATCTTTTTACTAAGGTTTAACTATGCCAATTTTAGGGTGCTACACTCATAAACATAGGACAATAAGCCAATTTGTTTTTGCAAAGTAGTAATCATTGCCTTAAACACCATCTACTTGCAAAAACCATGAAACCCTCAATAAATTAAAAAAAAACTCTACAACTTATGCTTAGATGAACTAAATTAAAAATTTTAGGCCTTGATAAAAAGCCATTGTGGTACAAATTTATCTCTAGGGTTCTAAAGTCACTACAATATAAACAACACTAAACACTTGACTACTTACAATAATTTACTACTTTTCTCTTTGAAAAGTTCTTCCTTCAAATAACCCTTCTACTAATTAAATCTCAACAATGGTTGGTTTAAACTACATTAGAAGGCTTGACAACTATCTCATCTCCATCATGATGCACACTATATTTTCACATATATAATATGAAAATTTTTCCATGCCTAGTCATATTAGGCTTGCTCTTAGACTCTCAAAATTTTTATATGACATTAATACACCTACACCCATTACCACTCATGGCTCTGATATCATGTTGAAAGATATAGCCTACATTTTTTATTGTATTATATAAGCATGTATATGTAGGATTACATGTAACTTGCATCAACCTTATGTATAAGTCTCTAATATACTTAGTGGTTAGTGCATTAGTCAATGCATTAATTCACAATCAATATTAATTTATCTTCCAAAAAAATCCCTCACGTTTGAGGGTATTATTGATGGAAAAAAATTCTATGGTAGAAAATTATTGATTGGGCAAAATAAATACAAGTTTGTGTGGTTTGGTGGAGGTAGGAAAAATTGTTGGACTAACAAAAAATTTGCAAACATAAAATGTATTATTCTTATCATTTATTCCACTACTTTGTATTCCATTTGATTATCTTATGTTGTATACAAGGATAGCACCTATTAGGAAATTAACATGGAGGTGTGGAAATAGCAATCTTAAGGTAACAACTTAAAATTCGCCTTGGGGTTATTACATTAATGACTATGAAGTATTTACTAATTTATTTACTGATGTATTTTCTAGACAAAATATTAAAAACATCAATGGATGGTAATGGTATTATATGTGTAAAATAGATGATGTTGAAAGGATTGCACTTTCAAATGAGCCATTATAAGTATGATCTATTTGATGTGGAAGATGAAGAGGTAATTCCTTTTTCAGTTTGCTTTTATAGGAGATGTGATTAGACTCCACAATAATAGGATTCCTATATTTTTGTATGCCATAGGGCTCTACATATTATCACCCTATTCATGTAAAGATATGTCAATTGAATATTTTGTAGGACAGAAAAAATAAATGATATAGTTTTCTAAGTAGAGTCGTCATGTTGTGTCAATTTTGAGTGAATGAGTAGCATGTATATTTTATTAGTTTCCATTCCAAAGGAAAAATATATATTTTCCTCCACTTAAATTTTAACTAACACTTAATATTTTGAATTAAACTCAATCTATCCAAAATAGATTATGGTATGGTTTGATATTTCTCATGATTTTGGGTATTAACACTTAGAAATGAGAGAATAACCTATTGTACGTATGCTATAATCAAGTGTAAAAGTATCATATTCTATAAAAAATATGGTATATACATCATGACCCATATTAAGCACTATTTTCAATAGTATAAGGTGTAATTTTAGGCATTCAAGACATTAAATAAATACTTTCAAAAAATCATTTTGAACACAAATAACTAACTTCATTGATGTAATATTTTTTCTTGATATGGATGCAACCAAAGTTGGTATTTCATTCATATGCAAAAATATAGAGGCATATGATATGTCAAAATTACAAGAAATAGAATATTATTTGAATTGCAACATAAGGACAATTCAAAGTGCAAGATAACAACCTAAACCAAAATAAGTTTAAGATATAATTGAAGATATCTTATATCATCTAGAAATTAACTAATAATCTATCTAGAAGTCAATGCAAGTTGGAATCTCATATGTTACATAGAATAATCTAACAATAAAATAATTTAACAATCATAATACTAAGATATTACATCCTCGTCATTCCTCTCTCTAATAGAAGCATTGTACTCCAATGCTTTTAGAAGAGAAAGAAAATTTACATCATACGGAAGAACCCTAGTGGTTTGATGAGTTTTTGTGTTAAACACTCAATTAGAATCTATCATAAGCTAAAACTTAGGTACCATATTTATGGGATGGATTATGGTAGGTGCAAACCTCACTGTGTAATTAGGGTAATGCATGAAAATATTATTTGTGCTAGAATATCAAGTCAGAAAGCATACGATAATATTTGTTGAATAATAGTGGAGTACTCATAGTGAATTGGTTGGATATTACTATGTGTACTTTTATAAAACCCACCTTTATTCCCAACCTAAAAATTATTAAGAACATAAAAATGATACGTGTGTTATTCCTATAGATGTTGATCCTTTAAACTACCTTGGATTAAATATGTTGCCAATGCACATGAGGAACACAAAGTTGATATAATAGTGGAGCATTAGGAAGAGTGATAATAGGAAGAAGGTCCATATTGGTATTGAGTTATTGAACCAAAGGAAGTGGCTATGTTTTATCAATTATATGTGAGATGGATTGTAATATTTTTTCAAGAGGGGTATGTATAGGAACTTGTGCTTGAGGAATAGCCATAGATGTTTGACTACAACTATGTGTGATTTTTATGGTGTGATTAGTGCATTTGATAAGGTATGATTTATTGTATAGCTATAAAATATAGGTTTATTGAATGCATCATATGTATCCTTCCTATCATATTGATAGGGTTTCCCAAGAAACAATACACAATAATCCATAGGGGTCACATCATAGGTGACCTTATCCACAAACTTGGGACAAAAATCAAATGCCATGGTGTAGGTGTGTGTGATTATTTAGGTAGTGTCACTGTCCTTACAAAGTGAATATGGATAAGGATGTAGATCCTTCAATAGATATAATTTATTGAAAATGGTCGTTACAATTAAATATTTTACCAAACATTGATGATAACACAATCTATAGAGAAGTCATGGGTGAGGTGAGCATGCATGATGAACAAATTGTTATATTCCCCTACAAAATAATGTAGGTAATTAAGGTGACTTGATTGAGTTTACCTTTCAACACATTGTATGTTATGTATTCTCCAAAAGTTTTTATGGGAAATTTCTTAGTTTCCTCACCAAAAGACTATACTATTATTTATTTTTCTTTGACCCAAGGTATTCAAACTTTTTATGATCCTTTATTTTATAATAGTTATAAAATTTGTTAGAATTTATAACATCAAAATAACAAGAATGCATAGAAGGATGAGGAGAATGAGAGGATGAAGAAGATAAATTCTTTGAAGAATATTGATGAGACTAGGAACTTGAGGTTTTAGAAGCCCCTATTGAAAAGGAAGTGTGAGAGGCTCTTGATTGGGAAATAAGTTTCTCCTCCACAAGTTGAGCTTGATTTAAAGCCACATAAAATATCATAAAAGAAGTATATTTCAGCTACCTAAATAATGGCTTCTGTAATCCACTCTTGAATATTATGATGAGAGGATCCATTGAGTCCTTTATGCCAAGTAGTATTCACAACTTGTTCAAATAATAATTATAGTCTTGTACAGATATATGGCTATCTTATTGTAGGTGGTGAAAAAACCTTGTGTTATTTTTCCTTTTAAATTTAATTAATGTCAAGTGTGCATAGGGGATATTTTTTAGAACCTATTCTTTCCCACTTAAGGGCCTCTTTCCAAAGGAGACCCTGAGGATATGAAAATCATCAATACAACTAGACCTCTACGGTTTATGTTTTATCAAGATTGTTTAAGGTTGATGGAATGCTTATTTTATGGTGTTTATGTGTTCAATTGAAGCAAACATCTAAGGGTTTTTTACCTCTATTAATCCTAACTTTTTACCAAGCCTTAATAGTTATTTGAATTTGAATCGTCAAAACCATCTATAATGCAATACTTAGTTTAATCCACACAATGAGTATGCTTGCCGCCTGGAATGGATTTTTGGGCTTTTGCCAAATTCATCACTAGTAAATTTTGTCTAAGTGGTGAATCTAGTTTCGTAAAAAAATCTACCAAATTCACCACAATCATGGTGAATTTGGTCCTAGGCAAAGAAAATGGGTTTTCAAGGTCGATTTCAGTGGGTTTTATCGGTTTTTTTGAGCTAAACATTTTTTAGAGGGTCCCTACTATGATATAGAAGGCCTATGAGTGGCAAGATCAAATAATAAAGTCTTTAAATTAGGGTTTTACCAAATTTATCATAGGGTGGTGAATTTGGTTTTGGGTGGGATTTTTAAGCTTTCAAAGCCAATTGGGGATATATTTGAGCAAGGTTTGGTTGCAGATTGATAAAGGAGAGTCTTGATATGACCCAAAAGGTCGATGTGAAAATAAATTAGAGAACAAAATCCATAAATAAGAGAATTAACAAACTAAAAATGTATTAATAATGGAAAGGGTGAAATCCCCAAAGGGGAGGTCTACAAATATAAAGAATCATATTTGTAACAAACTGTGGAAGAAGAACAAAGGTTTAGGGAATGCTAGATTAGGGTAAAACCACTTTCTAACAGTATTATAAGGGTGGATTAGAGGACTATTTTAAGAAGTTGTAAAGAAAATGCTCAAACTTCAAAGTAAATGAATAAGAACAAGTAAATGTGAATGCATGAACAAAAATTAAATTCAGCAGAAGCACAAATGCATGTAGAATTAGATGTAATGTAATAGGAAATACCAACAATAAAATTAAATGAAAATACAATTTATATTTCTAAAAGGGTCAGAGATTTTACACATGAAATTGAAGGGAATACAAATGTAAAGGCTTGAAATAAAAGAGATTATCTATGGAAATAAATTAGCTTGGAAGGAAACAAAATGGATTAGTATGTTGTAGGAAGAATATAAAATTTATATACAAAATATCAATGAATAAAAATGTGAATGGGATACGATAAAACATTACAAAATAGAGTATTAGAGTCATAAACTATGGCAAAGGAGATTGTAAATTAAAATAACCTACAAAAGAAATATGAGAAGTAACAATAAAGATGTAAAGTATGGATAAAAAAGCTATCAAATACTATTAGAGTGCTACAAAAATAGATTTAGAGGCTTCCAAAGAAGGAATTAGATGTAATATGATGAAAGATTTTAACATATGAAATATAATGCATAAAAATAACAGAAGTATTAAAATAGCAAGGTTGCAACCGTAGGGGAGAAAATTTTGTGGAATCTGAAGAACACAAGCTTATAATGAAAGGGGGGTTGAATAGTATAAGACCAATTTTTACTTTTATTTCCCAATAAATATTATACAATATATCAATGGCAATATCAACATCAATAATAAAAGAAATGCATAAATAACCACACACAATAGTGACACCTATTTAACGTGGTTCATCTAATGTGGGCTACTCCATAGAGAAAATATTTCACTAAAATTTTCTCAACAAATATCTTGGGAATCCTTTCCCTATTATAATGTTTATGGAACTCTATCCAAAGGAGACACCAATCCCCTAATCAAGTTCGTGAATCTCCATCCATAGGATAACTCCTTCTCCTCTACTCTGGCTAGTGATCTTCTTGAAGAACTTTTGCCTCCACTACACTAGCTTATGGATCTCTATCCACTGAAGACTCTCGCCCTCACTCAAAAGCCCTGTCTTCACTGCCCTGGCTAATGGACCTCTATCCACTAGAGACTCATGTCCTTTGTACTCTGTCACCTCCAAAGCTTACTCTTCTATCTCAAATTTGCACTAAACACAATCCTTTAGTCTAGCACAAATCTACTCAATATCTATATTTGATTTACACTAAACATAGTCCTTTGGTCTAGAACAAATCTACTCAATATTTGTCTTTGATTTGCACTAAACACAGTCCTTCGATCTAGCACAAATATGCTCAATCTCTATCCTCAAATATTCACTAAACATATTCCTTAGGTCTAGCACAAATTTGCTCAATATCTATTCTCAAATATGCATTAAACATAGTCCTTTGGTCTAGCACAAATCTACATACAAGCCTTAAAACAAATTTTGACTCAATCACAAATCAACTCTGCTAGATTTATACCAAACCTTAACTCAAGGTTTGAACAAATCAATCAATCAAATTTTCTCACAAGTCTTCTCAAAGACTTTTATCAAATCTATATTGTAAGCTTCCATAAAAGCTCACACTAATATTTTCACAAGTCCCTTATAGAACTTGTCCAATTTGCTCAACAAGTTCTCACTAGGACTTAATCAAATCTGCTCAACAAGCTTTCATAAAAGCTCTATATAACTCAACTCAATCTATCATAGAAAACCTCTTCAATTACACAAACAAGCTTCACACATAATTTTTTTTAATCTCATAGAAAAATATGGATAATGGTTAGAGACTCAATATGCTTCACGCTCACAATAATGCTCAATCACTTTCAATCTCTCTTACTTTACCACAAAAACATATGGAGAATGGTTAGAGACTCAATATGTTTCTCACTCACAAACACTCAATCACTTTCAATCTCTTTCTCAAATCAATTCAAAATTTAGAACAATTTATTTCACATAACTTGAACTAGCACTCCAACAATTCCAATCAAATAGGCTCAATAAACTCCACTCAATGAAACACTCCTTGTTTACAAACCCTAGTCCAAGCATATGAACACTCACTCAATTATTTCCAACAATGCTTATCAAACAATCTCACATAACAATTATACTCAAGATCTTTCATAAAACCTAGTTTCAATCATATGAAAGCTTTCTTCAATATTTCCAACAATGCTTATCAAATAATCTCACATTACAATGATACTCAAGATCTTTCACAAACCCTAGTTTCAAGCATATGAAAGCTTACTTCAATATTTCCAACAATGCTTTTCAAACAAGGTTTCTAACATCAACTCTCATTCCATAAAACAAAACTCAACAATGCTTGTCAAACAATCATTTTCACTCCAACTTAGCATTCACAACATCCAACAATCACTCACAAGGAAGATGTGCCCATACCTTTTTGTTTGTTGAATAATTGACCTCAAAACCTGTCTCAAACAAAATTTCCCTCTTTACCAATTTCAAAGGTTAGATGACAAAATATCACTCTAACACTCCCTCAAAATATTTCACAATTACAAAAATAATTAAACTCAAAATCACCTTATTACTCCTTTGAAATAAGCATTCGCCAAAAACATACAAAATAAATCTCTTATTACACCTTATAACTGCACTCTAAATAACTCAATCCACCAAATATTTAAATAAAACAATTATTTAATTTCATCGACCTTATATCTCCCTAAGCTCAAAAATACTCCATACAACCTTAGAAGCACAAATAAGTTCATAACAAAAATTTTAGTACCTCTCAAAGTTCTCCCTATGGGATTCGATCCCACGTCACAGTGCCTTCAGCACCTTAGCTGCAATTGCTAAGCCGCGTGAGCTAAGCGTTCACATGGAAGGTAAAAGTGCCTACGACGCTTTTTCTTCTACCTAGGTTCCAAAATCCAAAAAGGCTTTGGTGTCTTCGGTGCACAAAACAACTGCAAAACCAATCCTACTATGAATCGAACATGATACGTCACGTTCCTAAGACACTGCCAATTACCGTGAGCCCACCTAGCTAGGTGGTTAAAAGGAATTCATGCCTTGTTCCTTTTCTCTCTTTTCTACCTACCAAAGAAGTTAAATGTGGACTTCTTCCCTCTCTACTTACCAAACATTGCGCACACAATTTTCTTAGATTTTAATTAAAATCGTGGATGATCTTCTGAAGCCTCTTAGGCTTCGGGTATTTATACCCATGCCTTGGAAATAATTGACGTCGTCGGAGGAGATAGAATATGATGTCAAATCTTTATATTTACCCTTATAACCCTAAATTTAGGGTTATTAAATTGAATTATAATTTAATTAATAATACAATTATTATAATTAATTTAATAAATGTAAATTTAATCAAATTAATTTATAATGAAATTACTAAAATTAATTTATAATTAATTTAATTTCATTAGGTATTACAATTATACCTTTAATATTGTAATAAAATATTATAATATAATTTTCCTTGGGCCTTCTCATTTCTCCTATAGACCTTATCTGATCACCTTGAATATTATAATGGGAGATATTATAATATTATTTCCCTTAGGTCTAGAAGCAATATTTTTCTGACTCTTGACATCCTTCCTCTTACACTGCTCACTGAAACTGACTCTTGATATCAATGACAATAAATCTTGCTCATATTTCCAACAATATCCCCCTTTGTCACTGATGGCAACCCATTTTCCTTTTACCATTTCTTTTACCTTTTCATGTTCTGCTACCCCTAGGAAACTACTCCTCCTGATTGAATACTCTCCCCCTAACTCAAATATCTCCCCATTTTTCATCAATGGCAAAAGGCCACCTTTGGGGCTCAGGTCTAAGAATAAAAATATTAGTTTAGCCCCTCCACCACCTCCTCTTGAGGTGTTTAATTCTAGGGTGGGAGTATTTATACTCCTAGAAAACATTGATCTTTACCTTTGTTCACTTTTCTCTTCATATGATACTTTTGATTCCTCTAACTATTCTTGTTCCTACTTGTTTTTGGAATTTATGCTCTACACCACTTTGTTGTATGTCCATAATTATTGCACTTATAACACTTGATGTTGTTATTCCTTGGAGGTGCAAATGTCTTAGGGTTTCTCCTGGTGAAACCATATCCATTCTTGTCATAAGCCCTACAATTCATTGCCTTGTGACCAAACTGATTACAAGAGTAGCAATACCCTTGAAAAAGTTAACTATTTATAAATTTCCCATATTCCTATTTTACATGTGTCTTACACTATGTAGCCTTATGTCCAAACCTATGACATGAGAGGCATCATCCATTGAAACTATCTTTCCTTGACCTCATTGGTCTTTTAGTTTCTTTTACCCTATGCTGGTTTTTGTTCCATTTGTTCCTCATTTGTGTATTGTTCCTTTCATTGTTGAACTTTCTATTGTCCAAATCTTCCTCAAAAGTCTCACTTTATATTACACTCTCTTCTTCTTTAGAACTTGAGATTAACTCCTCTCTTTATTTCTTTTGTACTTGTTCAAAACTAAGATCTGTCTTGTTTGATGTTGATATTTGTGCTTGATAATATTATCCAAGTTCTTTGAGCTTCTTTCAAACCTGTGTAACTTGTCCTTAAACTCCTTTACTTCCTTCCTTAATGAAGGTACCTCATCCTCTAATATTTCACACTCTAAGACCTTAGCTTATAACTTCTATTTGAATCTTCGTGTCTTAGCTATTGATTTATTTATATCCTCTATAAGCTTTCCTTTCTCTTCATCACATTCTTGAAATTTAATCTTGAGTTTTAAGTTTTTCTTTCTTACCTCTTTTAATGCATTAAGGGCATGAATAAGTTCACCCTCAATATCAACTTCTCCTTTCTCTAATTCTTCCTGTATTTTTTTGCCTTTGAAAACATCTTTATTCTTTTCTTACTTATCTTCTATAGGATCACCTCCTTCTTCTTCTAGTTCCATAAGAAGATTCTCTTCTAGTCCTTCAAGGGTATCTTCATATTCATCATCATTGAAATTGAATTCATTCCTTGTACGACTATCTTCAAGATGATCAAAGTTACCACATCTAAAATACTTGAGAATTATTGGTGACCTTTTCTTAACCACTTCTTTTTATTTTTCCATAAATAGAACTTCATATTTATCATTATTTGAGGAACTATCATTACTATCACTTGAGCTCTTACCTACCTTGTTTGGATAGTAACTCTTCTTATGACTTTGGAAAAACTTCTTTCCTTGTGTACCTTGTTCATCCCTATTTTTCTTTTGGTACCTATTATTTCCTGCATCCATGTTCTAATGATCATGTTTCTCATTACCACTTCTATTTCTAGATTTTGTAAAATCAATTGCATAGTGACCATACTTTCCACATTTAAAACATCTAACTAATTTTGTACCTTTATACTTTCTTGAGTCCTTGTTCCTTTTGCCATAATTTACTTATTCATCACTAGATAACTCATTTTCAGAATATGACTTCTTACCCTTAGCCTTCTTAGTGGCTTTAAATGTTGCTTCTCTCTGGGGAATAGGTTCCTCTTTTATTGTTATCTCAAATTCTATGATAATGCCATGTAATTAATCCCTTGTCAAATGATCAAATATATTTTGAATCTTTTATAGCTGAAATATTTTCACTAAACCTTTTTGGAAGTGGTCCTAGAATCTTATCACACACATCAGGTTCTGTAACTTCAAGTCCAAGTCCTTACATTAAGCTAACAACCTCATACACATGAAGTAGATATGTAGTAATGTTTTTCTCATCCTTCATTTTTAGATCTTAAAAATATCTCTTGAAAATTTGCAACTTTTCCATTTTGATCTTTTTATCTCCTTCACATATGCCTTGCAACTTATCCCAAATTTTCTTTGCTGATTTCTAATGCATAATATTTATAGAATTTGTTTCACGCAATCCCTTTTTAATTGCATTCATTTATTTTGAATTGTAATGATGTATAAGCTTACCATATTTATATGTAGGTGGAGTTGTTGGTGGTGTGTATCCATTTTCAACTGCTTCCTATATTTCATTTTCAAGTATCATTAGATGAAACTTCATCCTTGTGCTCCATAGTGTATAATTGTTCCCATAAAATAATGGTGTTGAATTACCTAAGAATCCACTCTGATAATCCATCTGTGTTCTTGTAAGTTTTTCCTTCAAGTTGTTAAACTCTTCTAAAGGAACCCACTTTGATACCAATTGAAGAACACAAGCTTATATTGAGAGGGGGATGAATAGTATAAGACCACTTTTTACTTTTCTTTCCCAATAAATATTATGCAATATATCAATAGAAATATCAATAGTAGTAATCAAAGCAATGCACAAATCACCACACACAATTGAGACACCAATTTAATGTGGTTCACCCAATGTGGGCTACTCCATAGAGAAAATCTTTCACTAAAATATTCTCAACAAATATCTTGGGAATCCTTTCCTTATTACAATTTTTATGGACCTCTTTCCAAAGGGGATACCAATACCCTAATCAATTTCATGGATCTCTATCCACAAGAGAACTCCTTCTCCTCTGCTTTGGCTAATGATATTCTAGAAGAACTATTTCCTCCATTACATTGGATTATGGATCTCTATCCACTGAAGACTCTTGCCCTAACTCAAAAGACCCATCTTCACTACCCTGGCTAATAGACCTCTATCCATTGGAGACTTATGTAATCTATACTCTATTACCTCCAAAGCTTACTCTCATATCTGTCTCAAATTTGCACTAAACATGGTCCTTTAGTCTAGCACAAATATTCTCAATATCTATCTTTGATATGCACTAAACATAGTACTTTGATCTAGCACAAATCTGCTCTATATTTATCTTTGATTTGCACTAAACACATTCCTTCGGTCTAGCACAAATATTCTCAATATCTATCCTCAAATCTACACTAAACACAGTCCTTCGATCTAGCACAAATATGCTCAATATTTGTCCTTAAAATTACACTAAACACAATCCTTTGATCTAGCACAAATCTGCACTCAAGATTTAACACAAAGCTTAACTACAAATCAAATCTACTAGATCTATCCCCAAACTTAACTCAAGGTTTGAAAAAACCAATCAATCAAATCTACTCACAAGTCTTTTCAAAGACTTGTCTCAAATCTATATTGTAAACTTCCATAAAAGATCACACTAATATGTCCACAAGTCCCTTCTAGAACTTGTCCAATCTTCTCAACAAGTCCTCACTAGGACTTACTCAAATCTGCTCAACAAGATTTCACAAAATATCTATACAGCTCAACTTAATCTATCACTGGAAAACCACTTCCATCACACAAACGTGCTTCACACATAATATTTTTTAATCTCATAGAAACATATGGATAATGGTTAGAGACTCGATATGCTTAACACTCACAACAATGCTCAATCACTTTCAATCTCTCTTACTTTACCACAAAAATATATGGAGAATGGTTAGAGACTCAATATGTTTCTCAGTCACAAACACTCAATAACTTTCAATCTCTTTCTTAAATAAATTTAGAATTTATAATAATTTGTTTCATAGAACTTGAACTAGCACTCCAACACTTCTAATCAATTAGGCTCAATCAACTCCACTTAATCAATCACTCAATGAAACACTTCTTGTTTACAAACCATGGTCCAAGCATATGAACACTCACTCAATTATTTCCAATAATGGTTATCAAAAAATATCACGTAAGACTGATACTCAAGATCTTTCACAAACCCTAGTTTAAAGAATATGAAATATTACTTCAATATTTCCAATAATTCTTATCAAAATCTCACATAGCAATGATACTCAAGATATTTCACAAACCCTAGTTTCAAGCATATGAAAGCTTACTTCAATATTTCCAGTAATGCTTATCAAACAAGGTTTCTAACATCAACTCTCATTCCAAAAAACCAAACTCAAAAATGCTTGTCAAACAATCCTTTTCACTCCAACTTAGCATTCACAACATCCAACAATCACTCACAAGGACGATGTGCCCATACCTTTTTTTTTGTTGAAAAATTGACCTCAAAACTTGTCTCAAACACAATTTCCTTTTTTTTCGAATTTCAAATGTTAGATGAAAAAATATCATTCTAACACTCCCTCAAAATATTTCACAATTTCAAAAATAATTAAACTCAAATACACCTTATTACTCCTTTGAAATAAGCATTCACCAAAAATATACAAAAATAAATCTCTTATTGCACCTTATAAATCCACTCTAAATAACTCAATCCACCAAATATTTAAATAAAATAATTATTTAATTTCATAAAACTTATATCTCCATAAGCTCAAAAATACTCCATACAACCTTAGAAGCATAAATCAATTCATAACAAAAAATTTAGTACCTCTCAAAGTGCTCCTGGCAGGATTCGATCTCATGTCACAAAGCCTCTAGCACCTTAGCTGCGATTACCAAGTCGTGTGAGATAAGCACTCATGTGGAAGGCAAAAGCACCCATGACACTTTATATTCTACCTAGGCACCAAAATCCAAGAAGGCTTTGGCATCTTTGATGCAAAAAACAACTACACAACCAATCCTACTGCAAATCGAACACGCTACCTCGTATTTCCAAGATACTGCCAATTTTTGCTAACCCACCTGGCTAGGTGGTGATAATGTTTTAATACCTTGTGCCTTTTTTCCCTTCGCTACCTGCCAAAGAAGTCAAACGTGGACTTCTTCCCTCTCTACTTACCAAAAATTGCACACACGATTTGCTTAGAATTTAATTAAAATCATGGATGATCTTTTGAAGCCTCTCAGGCTTTAGGTAATTATACCCATGTCTTGGAAATCATTGACATCAGTGGAGGAGATAGAATATGATGTCGAATCTTTATATTTTCTCTTATAACCCTAAATTTAGGGTTATTAAATTGAATTATAAATTAATTAATAATAAAATTATTATAGTTAATTTACGAATTATAAAGTTAATCAAACTAATTTATAAATTATTTTATAATGAAATTATAAAAATCAATTTATAATTAATTTAATTTCTTTAGGTCTTACCATTAGACCTTTAATATTATAATATTATTTTTTTTGGGCCTTCTCATTTCTCCTATAGACCTTATCTAATCACCTTGAATATTATAATATTATTTTCCTTGGGTCTAGAAGCAATCATTTTCTAACTCTTGACATCCTTCCTCTTACACTGCTCACTGAAACTGACTCTTAACTATTGAGCAAGGTGCAGCGACAGTATTGTCATTGTTGTCAACACACTCATATGGAAAGGTTGATGCAGTGGATAGTTTTTTAGAGGTTTTTTGGAGTATGTACAATGATGTTCAATTATTATGAGGATGTTTTTGATGTTCGGGTGAAGTTGTTATAGGTTGTTCATGCAAATTTGTAAAAGTTGAAAAAATCGTCAGGAAAGTTATCAAAAAATTGCAAAAGTCATCACGGGCACAGTTGGATAGGATGGATCAGTTTGGAACATGCCAGCATGTTAAGAAATAATCCAGAACAGTGTTGGAGGTGTCAGCATAGTGTTTGGATTGATCGGTGACGTTTTCGATATCTTGGCGAATGATTTGACAAGTGGTTGTACAGGCCAAAAAAGGGTAGTTTTGTCAGAAGCACTGCAAGAAAACCAAGAATAATTTGATAGTGAAATTTGAACTGGAGGTGGTCATTATTTTCAAGAACATGTGTTCCAAATTTCCACAAAAATGGAGAAATGAGGTGAATGTTACAAGCATTGCAAGACTGTCACAAAAATGCTCTTTTTGGAAAAAGTGTGTCAACAGTAGTTTTCATGGAGGTGATATAGGCGAACCCTAAGGATTTATGTAGTGATATTTAGAATAGATGTAGTTAGCATTGCAGATATTCTACGTTTCAAATTTTAGAGAAAACATAGTTACGATATGAGAGTTATGATTGTTGCAAAAATGGTACATGTCACTTTTATGTCAATTTGTTCCACTTGTGCAAAATCCTTTAGTTGATAGTTTCGACCTTGCAGAATCACTAGAGTTTCGATTTCAGTGTTGTTACACCTTCAAGGCATCAAATAGAGCATCTTTATTTTTTGGTTTGATGTTTCACGTAGCTCCGAAGAAAGAGAATGAGTAAGGTGTCAATTATTTGCATGTGATGTGTTTGACGAAATGCCTTTTCAAAATAAAAAAAGGAAGTTCTATTATTTTAAGAAGCTTCATTAAAGAAAACCTTTTTAAAATTGAAAAGGGAAAAAAGAATGCAAGTGTGTGCTTTTTAAGTGACAAGGGATTTTATTGAAAAGAGGGGACTTTATTTTGTGAAGAGAGAAGTGTATGTGGAGAAAAATAAAGAGTGAAAATCCGTGATTTTTGGAGGGAGGTGAAAAACGTCACTTCAGTATTTTGGGCATAACTTTCTCATATGATATCCATTTTGGCTAAAATTTTGAGAGGAGTTCGCAGATAAAGTGCAACATAATACTTAGAAAGCGTTTAGCAATTGGAAAAATGATCTAAGAGAAAAATTAGTTTTTGTTTTGTGAGAAGAGAAGATTCAAATTCTGAGTAATGTAGAGAGAGGGATGTTATACTGGGTGAAATAGAAATTTTTATATTTTGAGCTTACAGACCATAGAGGGTTCTGGTTTCAATGAAGACATTCATATATGTCATTTTATTATTAATATCATAATCAAGTGGGTGCTTGGTAGAGGTGTTGGTGCTCCTTTCTATTGGTGCAGATAAATCAGGGGTTGGTGCTCCTTCTAGTGGGTGCTGGTAAATTGATTGTAAAGTTGGTGTTTTGCAAAGGCTATATTTGGATGGAAGTCTAAATAATTATTTTTAGAGATGTAGCCAAATCGATGAACCTCGGTACATCTTGTGTTGTGTGATGTTCTCTTGTTATACTTTCTTTATTTGGTTTTATCTTTTCATTGTTTTGGCTTTGAGTGTTGAAGATTTAAGTTTTAAAGAGCTACACTGATTCACCCCCCCTCTCCATGTCAATGTGAGACTAACATTAACATCAATGACAATAAATATTTTCTCATATTTCCAACAGAATCAAGGTGAAAGAATAGAATAAGGAATCTAGGAGAGCTTTCCTTCTTACCTACAATGGTGACCTACTTGCTCCCAAATACTCCCTAGCCTTGCTTGTCTTACCTCCAATGCTTGCAAAGAATACTCTAATGCTTTAAAAAACCTATGCTATTGCTTGAAAATACTCTAGTTTTTGCTTTGAGTGTTGAAGATTTAAGTTTTAAAGAGCTATACTGATTCACCCCCCCTCTTAGTGTCATTGGGAGACTAACAATTGCTATCAAAGTGAGGTTCCTGAACAGGCTTAACCGGCTAGGGTGATCTTGGAGGTGACACAATGGCAGGTGGTGAAGGCTTCTCATCAAACAAAGCACCAATGTTTGATGGAACTAATTACACATTTTGGAGACTCAAGATGTAGACATATATTTGTGCCTTGGGATACAACATTTGGGATTCAATAAATAGTGGATACACAATACCTACCACTTCTCCAACCGATGATGCTGGTAAGAAACTATTTGGGAATGACTCAAAAGCAAAGAATGCTATCATGTGTGGATTAGTGGACAACGAACTGGTAAAGATTATGGGTTGTAAAATGACAAAGGAAATATGGGGAAAACTAAATAGCATTCATGAAGGAGACATTAAGATCAAGGAGGCCAAGTTACAAACACATCGAGCTTAGTTTGAAGTATTAAATATGAATGACGATGAGAATATAGAGGCATATATGCTGAGAATTAATGAAGTCATTAATGTGATTAGAGGACTCAGAAAGGAAATCAAAGATTCTATCATCGTGAAAAAAGGTATTAAGATCCCTTCCCCAAAGATTTGATTCTAAAGTTTTAGCTATAGAAGAAGCTAAAGATCTAAATTTTTTTCGTATGGATGAGATGCATGGTTCTTTGATTGCATATGAGATGAGAATAGGAAAATATAAACCCACAAACAGAGAAGATGCTTTTAAATCCCATAAAAATATGAAAGCAAGACAAGAATCTGAGGAATAAGAGACATCAAATGAAATGGAAGCAAACTTTGTTCGAAAACTAAAAAGGGGAAAAGGAAAATACAGAGGAAAGTTATCATTTAAATTTTTCAAGTGTGGAGGTGTTGGGCATTTTTTAGCTAAATTTCCACTTAATGAGAAGAATATAAGTGATGAAGGATCACACGAATAAATAAGTGACTAGAAGAAAAAAACAAATTTCATAAAAGGCAACTTCAAGAAGAAAAGTTTCATCTCCAAGAATGTCAGTTCATCATAAGATAGCTCCATTGAGGATTCTGAAAAGGAAATAGGTGAAGCTCTTTTCATGGCACCCAAAGAAGAAAAACCAAAAAAATAAGAGGAATGTGATGAAGAAGAAACTGACGCAGAAGTGAATTTGGAAGAGGAACTAATTGCAGCTCTAGATGAATTGAAGATAGAAAGAAAAAAGAATAAGAAAATTTCAAGAAAGCTTGAGGATGTAAATGAAATCATAACAAATTTAAAAGTACAGATAGAAGAATCCAAGAAAATCTCCAAATATATCAAAGTGCAAATAACCATGAAAATAGATTATTGCAGCAAGCTAGAAGAAGAGATTATTGATTTAAGAATGCAGCTAGAAGAGATGAATCAGAAAATTAGTTGTTATCACAAATGTGAAGAAATTTCTATGAAGCTGGATAAGATCATAAATAACAAAAAGACTACAGGCATCAAATTTAGTTTGGGTTTTTATGAAGGAGAATCGTCAAATGGATCAAAATCCATAAATGAAGAATCCAAAAAGAATGAAGATAAGAAATAGGTTGATCAAGAAAAAATGAATCATGCAAAGGAAAGCAATAATACAAGGCACGAAAGGAGAATTGACAATGATGGCTTCACCAATGTCACACATCAAAGAAGAAGAATATTTATGGCTCCTACGACAACATGGCAAAGACCACCACCCAGGTTCAATCATCTCTTTTCTGGTTAGTTTTTTAAATGCAATGGTTATGGACATAAGATCTTAGATTGCAAGTATAATGTAGAACCAAGGAATTTTACCAATAGAAATGATTTTTCACCTTTGATGGATTATGCAGTAGAATGTTATAACTATCAAAATTTTGTGCATATTGTAAGAAATTGTCGAAGTACATTTGCATCAAATCAATTTTAGGGAAGAAAATTTCAGCAAAATGGAATAAGATAAAATATAAAATTTCCTGAAAAACATGCACAAACTACTGAAAAAGAAAATCCAAAACAAGAGCCCAAAATGTAATCAAACCTGAGTGGAAAGAAAAAGAGTGACCTAAGGAAGAAAAGGAATACTTGATCGTACAAATGACATTTAAAGTGCAAAATAAATCTTCTCCATGGATACTTTATAGTGTATGCTCCAGTCATATGACAGGTGACAAACAAAAATTTGAGAAGTTGTAGCAATATGAAGGTGGTTCAGTAAAGTTTGGAAATAATGATGGAGCTAACATAGTTGGTAGAGGTTCAATTAAGATTAGTGATGGAAAAATTACGTCAAAATAAGTCTTTTTTATGGTTGGTTTGAAGCATAACTTGTTGAGCATAAGTCAAATTTGTGATAGAGGTCATGAAGTGATCTTTAAGAAGCAAGGTTGTGAAGTCAGAAAGGTAAACAATGGGAAGTTGATAGCAACTGGATCAAGGACATATAGCAACCTATACACTCTCTCAGAGACTTTAGAAGGAGCTTTTTTGATTGGATAGGAAGAAGATAATTGGTTGTGGCACAAGAGGCTCAGTCATATCAATTTTGACAATCTAGTAAAAATCAGCTCAAAGAAAGCAGTGAGAGATATTCCCACCATTGGCAAACCATCAAATAACATTTGTGCTTCATGTCAAAAGGGGAAGCAAACTAGAGTCTCATTTAAAACAAAAGAGTACTACACAAGCAAACCTTTATAACTAGTACATACTGATTTATGTGGACCCATGAGAACGCAAAGCATAAACGGTGACAAATATTTCATGTTGTGTATAGATGACTATTCCAAGATGACATGGGTACTATTTTTGAAGCATAAATAAAAATATTTTGAGATGTTCAAGGTTTTCAAAAACCAATTTGAGAATCAAACAAGAAAAAGGATTAAATGTTTAAGGTCATATAGAGGAGGAGAGTTCATTTCAGAGGATTTCATAGAGTATTGTGAAAAATATGGCATTAGGAGACATTTTTTAGCAGCCAAGACACCTCAGTAGAATGGTGTGGTAGAAAGAAAGAACATGACAATGCAAAAAATGGCACGGACTATGTTTACTGAGAGCAAAGTAGCAGATAGATTTTGGAAATAGGTAGTTCATACTGCGATATACATCCAAAATAGGTGCATGTTGAGGATGCATGAAAGAAAAACTCCTTATGAGTTGTGGTTTGGTAAAAATGCAACAAAAAGATATTTTAAAGTTTTTGGTATCAAGTGTTACATAAAAAGAACTAAAGAAAACCTTGGTAAGTTTGAATATAGATTGAATGAAGGTATTTTTCTTGGCTATTCGTCAAAAAGCAAATATTACAAATGCTACAACAAGAGGCTAAGGAAAATTGTGGATAGTGTCGATGTTAAAGTTGATGAAGGAAGGGAACGAGTAATTAGCTATGAAGAGAACTACCCAATTTATGAAGAGGTCATTGAAGGAGATGAGAAAAAGGAAATGGAAAAAAAACCAAAAATTGACTCAAAGGATTCAAACAGTGATTCAAAAGTGGAAGAAAACAAGAAATTTACAATAGGCAACTGACAGAAATATCTTCCTAGAGAGAAAATAATTGGAGACCCCATAGTTGGTGTTTAGACAAGAAGAAGATTAGTAAGTAACTACTTTTTATTATCCAGCGTTGATCCCAAAAATGTTGCTGACGTAATCAAAGATGAAAGTTGGGTAAAGGCAATAAATGAAGAAATATTTCAGATCGAGAAAAACAAGACTTGGGAGTTAGTATCAAGACCCGCAAATAAAAATGTAATTGGTACTAAATGGGTCTTTCAAAACAAATTGAATGAAGACAGATAGGTAGTCAGGAACAAAGTAATATTGGTATGCAAAGGCTATGCACAAGTTGAAGGTATTTACTTTGAGGAAACCTTTGCACCTGTGGCTAGACTAGAGGAAATTAGAATGTTTCTAGCTTTAGCAATTTACAAGAATTTTAAATTTTATCAAATGGATGTGAAATTAGAATTTTTGAATGGAAAACTTGAAGAAGAGGTTTATATTGAGCATCCATATGGTTTTCAGCTTGGTGATGATCCCAACTTGGTTTGCAAGTTGAAGAAAGCATTATATGGCTTAAAACAAGCACCCCGAGCATGGTATGCAAGGCTAGACAATTATCTTACTCAGCAAGGGTTCAAGAAAGGTATGGTGGATAGTAATTTGTATGTCAAAAAAGAAAATTATCATCATATTATTCTTGTTGTATACATAGATGATATCATATTTTGCAGTAGCAAAGATGAGTTGTGTACATATTTAGCAAATAAAATGTAGAAAGAATTTGAAATGTCAATGATTGGTGAACTTTTGTATTTTCTCATATTGCAACTTAATCAAAAGGAGAAGGACATATTTATTTCTCAAATTAAATATGTGAAAGATATGTTGAAAATTTTCACAATGGAGGATTGTAAGCCAATTAGCACTCCCATGATGACAGGTTGCAAGTTGAGCAAGGATGAAAAATCTCCATATGTTGATCAAACTATGTATAGATCTATGATTAGGAGCTTACTATACTTAACAACTACTAGACTAGATATTTTATAGGAATTATGCATGGTAGCATGATTTCAGGCTAGTCCTAAGGAGACTCATGTGACAGTAGTGAAGAGGATTCTTCGATACCTCAAGGGTACTATGGAGTATGGGTTATGGTATCCGAAAGGTAAGGACTTCACCCTTATTGTGTATTCATATGTAGATTGGGTAGGATGTGTAGATGATAGGAAGAGTACCAATGGAAGTGCATTCTATCTTGGAGACGGGTTGGTCATGTGGCATAGTAAGAAACATGAGTCAGTCTCCTTATCCACAGTAGAGGCAGAATACATTACAGCGACAATGTGTTGTACGTAGGTGTTATGGATGAAACAAACTCTGAAGGATCTTGGCATTAATTTTAGTGAGCCAATTTTAGTTAAGTGCAATAACACCAGTGCCATTAACATCTCAAAGAATCCGATTATGCATTCTTGCACAAAACATATTGCTATCCGATATCATTTTTTGAAGGAGAAAGTTGCAGAAGGTGAGGTTAAGTTGGATTTTCTTCCAAAAATAGAGCAAGTAGCGGATATCTTCACCAAACCATTTCCCAAGGAATTCTTTGAGTACCTTCACAAGAAATTGGGAGTGGTCACACTTCCCAAGAATTGACTAGCTATTGGGGCCACATTCTCAAGGGGAGCATTTGTGTATTTTTTATATTTTTGCTCATGTTTGTGATTTTTGCTAAGTGTAATATTTTTTGCCTGAGAATGTTATGCATGGACTCAAGGGGAGTTTTTAGCAGCCCTTTGGTCTTTTTGTCAAAGGAGGAGAAGAGTTACAAAAAATTGTGTGTGTGTTGCCAACAATTCCAAAGGGGGAGATTGTTGAGTAAGGTGCAGTGACAGTATTGTCATTGTTGTCAACACACTCATATGGACAAGTTTATATAGTGGAAAATTTTAGGAGGTTATTCATAGTATGTACAATTATTTTAAATGCTTATGAGGATGTTTTTGATGTCCGAGTGAAGTTGTTATAGGTTGTTCGTGCAAATTTGCAAAATTTGAAAAAATCATCAGGAAGTTGTCAAAAAATTACAAAAGTCATCATGGGTGTAGTTGGATAGGATGGATCAGTTTGGAACATGTCAACATGTTAGGAAATATTCTAGAACAGAGTTTTAGGTGTCAACACAGTGTTTAGATTGATCGGTGACGTTTCCAATATCTTGGCGGATAATTTGGCAAGTGGTTGTACAAGCCAAAAAAGGGTAGTTTTTTCAGAAGCACTACAAGAAAACCGAGAAGAATTTGATAGCAAAATTCAAACTAGAGGTTTTCATTATCTTCAAGAACACGTGTTCCAAATTTCCACCAAAAATAAGAAACGAGGCGAATGTTACAAGTGTTGCAATACCGTCACAAAAATGCTCTTTTTGGAAAAAGTGTGTTAGCAGCAATTTTCATGGAGGTGGTACAGGCAAACCTTAAGAATTTATATAGCAAGATTCATACTGGATGTAGTCATAATTTTAGATATTCTACGTTTCAAATTTTACAGAAAATAGAGTTACGAGGTGAGAGTTATGATTGTTGTAAAAACGGTATAGGTCACTTTTATGTCAATTTGTTCCACTTGTGGAAAATCCTTCAATTGACCGTTTCGACCTTGCAGAGTTTCATTTTTAGTGTTTTTACACCTTCAAGGCATCAAATAGAGCATATTTCATTTTTCGTTTGAGATGTCATGTGGCTCCGAAGTAAGATAACGAGTAAGATGTCAATTCTTTGCATGTGACGTGTTTGATGAAATGCCTTCTCAAAATAAAAAAAAAAGAAGTTATATTGTTTTAAGAGGCTTCATTAAAGAAAATATTTTTAAAATTGAAAAGGGAAAAAATAATGCAAGTGTGTGCTTTTTTAGTGACAAGAGATTTTATTGAAAAGAGGGGACTTTATTTTGTGAAGAGAGAAGTGTGTGGAGAAAAATAAAGAGTGAAAATCCGTGATTTTTGGAGAGAGGTGAAAAACATCACTTCAGTATTTTGAGCATAAATTTCTCATATGATATCCATTTTGGCTAAAATTTTGAGATTTCATAGAAAAAGTGTTGCACAATACCCAAAAATAATTTAATAATTGGTAAAACGAGCAAGATAACAATAAGTTTTTTTTTGTGAGAAGAGAAGATTCAAATTATGAGTAATGCAGAGAGGGATGTTATACTGGGTGAAATAGAAAGTTTTAGATTTTGAGCTTACATACCATAGAGGGTTCTGGTTTCAATGAATACATTCATATATGTCATTTTATTATCAATATCAAAATCAAGTGGGTGCTTGGTAGAGGTGTTGGTGCTCCTTTCTGTTGGTGCAGATAAATCAGGGGTCGGTGCTCCTTTCTGCTGGTTCAGATAAATCAGGGGTTGGTGCTCCTTCCATTGGGTGCTAGTAAATTGATTGTAAATTTGGTGCTTTGCAAAGGCTAGATTTGGATGGAAGTCCAAACAGTCATTTTCGAGGATGTAGCCAAATCGGTGAACCTCGGTACATCTTATGGTGTGTGATGTTCTCTTGTTATACTTGCTTTATTTGGTTTTATGTTTTCAATGTTTTGGATTTGAGTGTTGAATATTTAAGTTTTAAAGATCTACACTGATTCACCCCCCCTCCTAGTTTCATTGTGATACTAACATTAACATCAATGACAATAAATATTTGCTCATATTTCCAACAGAATCAAGGTGAAAGAATAGAATAAGGAATCTAGGAGAGATTTCCTTCTTACCTACAATGGTGACCTACTTTCTCCCAAATCCTCCCTAGCCTCACTTGGCTTACCTTAAATTCTTGCAAAGAATACTCTAATGCTTGACAAAACATATGCTATTGCTTGAGATGAGTTTAGAGAAGAACTTCAAAGGCTAGAGAAATGTGGATAGAGCTTTGCTACAGTAATTTTCCTTGCCAAATTCCTACCCAAGAAGGTCCTTAAATAGGATTTGGATGAGGGGTTGGAGGGAGAATTGGATAAGAATAAAATAAAACCATAAAATATCATACCTTTCTAGAGCATGTGGGATCAACATCACAAGTGAAAAAATGTTTGATCCGTGGTTGCCTGGTTTGTGTGGAAGATTCTTGGCTATTTTTCCAAATTTGTCATTGTTTACCAATTTCTCCTTAGGTGTGGTAAATTTGGTTCTGAGTGGTAAATTTGATAAGGAATCAGATCAGATTATGAGGATTTTAAATTTTGAAAATTTTTCCAAATCTGCCACTAGCAAATTTTGTTCTGGATAACAATTTTTGTTTTGCAATTTTAGGTATCGATATGAATCCAAATATACTCATATTTATATTGTTCGAAAAGCTCTTTTCAAAGGCTATCCAATGGTGGTGGTTTTGTGAAATTTGTATATGATTTGATAGGTCAAAATTTATCCCAAAGATGACCTTACCTTTTAGGGTTATAAAAACCCTAAATTTGGGTATGAGGATGATTGATTTGATTTGCTTGATTGAAAGGCTTACAAAGACAAGGTGATTGATGAGTTTTGCTAGGATTAGAAATTGATAAGATATGCCAAATTTGATGCCTAATTTTATAAGGTTATAATGCCCTAATGAGGTGTTGTTTGATGCCTTTATTGAGGATGACATTGGCTAGGTGTGTCAAAATTGGGTGTTTACATTTTACCCTAGTTTTTATGTGATGCCTATGGGATTGCATCAAAATTTAAGTAGTAAAACTCAATTTTGATACTATAGTGGATTATTATTGAGAAACTCAATCCACGAGGGTAAAAATTTTCCTCATGGATGACATAATGATTTGATTTGATTGTATTGATGTATTGATTGTTGACATTGTGAAATCATGTTGGTTGTTGAAAATATGATGCTTTGATATTTTGATGTGATGATGCTTTGATGTGGTGTAGTTGACAAAGTAGTTGTATCTTTGATTTATTTTCTTTAGTATAATGATGTTTAGATTTTAGAAATGATATAGATGAGGGGAGATGCCCCAAATTGAGAGATGTATTGAGTGATTTGGATGATAGATGATCATACTCAAAAATTTGTGAGTGGTGGTCTCTAGACCTGATATAGGATAGCGCTCATTTTCTTTAGGAGAAAAAATTTATGCCTTGTATTACGTTGTCATAGGTAGTAATATGATATTGTTATGTTTAAATGGTGGTCTATGATGCCATATTCATGATATCATTTAAAACATAATGAGGTACATGTAATATGTACAATGAAGTATATTTGTTTTAAAAAATATTTCTTCTCATCAATGTTCAAATTTTCATTCTCTATGAACACTTGACTGCATATATGAGGTACCTATAGTATGTACATGAGAAATAATGTGTTCTTCTCATCAATGTTTAAATGCTACTCTCTATGAATATTTTCTTGCATAGATGACATGCCTATAGTATGTACATGAGATATAAGGTGTTCTTATCATCAGTGTTCAAATGATGCTCTCTATAAACATTTGACTACATAGATGAGGTACTTGTAGTATATACATGAGATATAATGTGTTCTTCTTATCAGTGTTCAAATTCTACACTCCACAAACATTTGACTGCATGGATGAGGTACCTATAGTATGTACATGAGATATAATGTGTTTTGAAAAATATTTCTTCTCATAAATTTTCAAGTGTTATTCTCTATGAAATCTTGATTGCGTAGATGAGGTACTTGTAGCATGATACTTATCAGTGTTCAAATATTGCTCTATACGGATATTTTACTTCATAGATAAGGTAGTTTTTTATTCTTATCAATGTTCAAATGTTGCTCTCTACAAAAATTTGACTACATAGATAAGATAGATTTTTATCCTCATCAATGTTCAAATTTTGCTCTTTGCAAACATTTGACTACGTAGACAAGGTAGATTTTGATTCTTATCAATGTTCAAATGTTGCTCTCTACAAACATTTGACTGTGTAGATAAGATAATTTTTTATTCTTATCAATGTTCAAATGTTGCTCTCTACAATCATTTAACTACATAGATAAGATATATTTTGATCCTCATAAATGTTCAAATGTTACTCTCTATAAATATTTAACTACGTAGATAAGATAGATTTTGATTCTTATCAATATTCAAATGTTGCTCTCTACAAACATTTTATTTTTTAGATAAGATATATTTTGATCATCATCAATATTCAAATGTTTCCCTTTACAAACATTTGACTACGTAGACAAGGTAGATTTTGATCCTCATCAATGTTCAAATGTTTCTCTCTACAAAAATTTGACTACATAGACAAGGTAGATTTTGATTCTTATCAGTGTTCAAATGTTACTCTCTACAAATATTTGACTACGTAGATAAGATAGATTTGATCTTTATCAGTTTTCAAATGCTACTTTCTATAAATATTTTATTGCGTAGATAAGATAGATGTGATTCTTATTAGTTTTTTAATGTTGCTCTCTACAAAAATTTGACTACATAGATAAAATAGATTTTGATTCTTTTCAATGTTCAAATGTTGCTCTCTGTAAACATTTGGATACATATATAAGATATGTTCGATTTATCACCAATATCTAAGTGCCATTATATATGAAATACTTAACCACGTAGATGAAATATAGTTTGGATTTTATCAATGTCTAAGTGTCATTCTCTATGAAATACTTAACTATGCAAATGAAATATAGTTTTATTTTCATCAATGTCTAAGTGTCATTATTTATGAAACACTTAGCTACGTAGATGAAAGATAGTTTGATTTTCATCAATGTCTAAGTGCCATTATTTATGAAACACTTAGCTACATAGATGAAATATTTAGATTTTACAACCCTTTTACAAAGCTTTGATATGAATTATGTGAATGATTTTGATGTTGATTGTACTGATGGTAAGAAGTTTTACCTGTATGATATTTGCAATATCTTGCAAGATATCTTTGCAAATGTTTTGCAAAGTAATGAGAGTGATCTTTACAAATTATTTTGTAAAGTAATAGGATGATTGTTAAAAATGCATTTTTATTTTACGTTCTTTGCAAAAATTTTTGCAAAGTGATGGAATATGATCTTTACAAGTGTCTTGTAAAGTAATAGAATAATATTTGCAAATGTTTTATAAAATAGAAAAATGCTTTTATGATTTTATTGTGTGTTCTTCGCAAATATTTTTGCAAAGTGATGAAAAATGATATTTGCAGATATCTTGTAAAGTAATAGAATGATCTTTGCAAACATTTTTCAAAATATTGAATGATCTTTGTGAATTTTTTCATAGGATGCATGGTAATGTAATGTTATTGATGCTTGCAATTTATAAACTATTTTGTTATTGCAATGATAATTGCTATTCACAAAATATGATGTTGGTGTTTGTGATGTAACAATGCTGAGATGTTCTATTTTTGCTATTATAATGCACTACAATAATTTTGAGATGGTTGTAAATGTTTGCAAAAGGACTTGCAGAATATTTTTTATATTTTTTTAAAGCATAATGCTTTAAAATAATAAATATTTGATATTACTAAATATATTAGCACATAAGAGAGGGTAACAAGAGTATATAATTTTGTTACCTAATGCATATGCAAAAAAATTACATGTACATGAGGATTGAACTTAGTACTCGTTGCCAGCTCTGATATGTTGAAATATTCAGGAACAAAATCTTTCATACTGAAGGTAATACTTCATATGGCTCTTCAGAGATCCATACGATAGCATCATACCATAGTCTGAAGGATATTTCTATATGAGAAAATAGATAACACATATTATGGCTCATAAATCATTTTGAGTGTTCTTATTTTGAATAGAAAAAGAATTGATAAGTTGTTGTCACTCATCGAAATGAAGGAAGTTCTATATCTATTTTATGTGAACAAATAAAGAATATTTAGATTGATAAGTGATATGTTTTTAGTCTTTTGATGTTTGATTGTGTATTTACATAATGTAGCTATAAATATATTGATCTAGTAGCATTATTAGGCAAATAGTTTATGGTGAGAGTATGATAAATATATGTCACCGTACATTCGATAGACTAATCTTAAATTATCTTATATAATACATCATTGTGTATTACAGAAGAGAAAGAAATATCTTTGAGGAGTCTATAGAGTAATCATGAGTGTTGATAGAATACAAAATTTTCTTTTATTGTGAAGTATTGTGGATGTGTATTGTTGATAATGTTGTAGAAAGTCATTGAAATACATGATGTGAGTTATGTGTGAGATAGAAGAAGGTAATGGTGTATGTAACATTTGTTCTTAAAGAGGTAGAAGAAATGAGATAGATAGAAATTTGATTGTCACTTGTTTTTTAATTACCCCTAGGATAGGGACAAAATAAAAATGGATGTTCGGGTCATTAGGACCGTGAATGATTGCATCATACATCACTTAACCCAAGAAAGGGATAAGAAGAGAAGAAGTATAAAAGTAAAGAAGTAGGATATCAAGAAAGATAGTAGAGGACTATATTTTTAGACTGAGAGAGTTTACTCAACATTTGAGTTAGCCTAGGTGGTTGCAATTCAGATGTATTTATAATAAGGATTGGATTTTGTATCATATGAAACCCTCCTAACTTTATGGTATGATAAAGAAAACAAGGGAACCATGCAAGGAGTGTAGTATGTATGATCATGTGGTGATTCCTGTCATGTATCAATCAAATGAGCAAGTAGCCAACTCGATGTGTTTCATGCATAGTATCATTTAAGGTGAATGATGTTAATTGGTTCTTTATATTCTTGATCATCCAATGTGGCTAGGCGGTAAGATCCTAATACAAACTTGACCATGATAAAAAAGGGTCCTAACCAGTTGAGCTCAAATTTCCCTTTGATTTCAACATTAGCATGGGTGTTCTTTTGACTTTATTTGAGTACTAAGTCCCCAACTTCAAAAGACCTATGGTGTACTTTCTTGTTGTAAGCTCGGTGGAGCCTATTATGGTATTTTTTGAGGTGTTCTAAGGCATTTATGTGTATTTCTTCTAGCAACTCAAGTTATTGTAAGAGACTTGTTCAGTACTCATCTCCTACAAATGAGTCTTGCAACAAGACTCTTAAGGAGGGAATTTTGAGTTCAAAGGGGAATACTTCTTCGATACCATAAATTAGTGCATATGAAGTTACTCCAGTGGGAGTGTGCACACTTGTACGATATACCCATAAGGTAGGATAAAGCTATAACTGCCAGTCTCAACCATTTTTATTGACTAGTTTCTTAAGGATTTTGATTAGCATTTTATTGGAAGATTCAGCTTACCAGTTTCCTTGCGAATAGTAAGGAGTCGACCACCTTTGTTGAATTTTATATTTGGTGTATATTTTGGCGATCTCTTTATTTTTAAAGGGGGTGCCATTATCTATGATTATAGTTGAGGGAATACCACATAGGATAATGATTTGATTTAGAATAAATTTTGATACTTTAATGCCTGTGGCATAGGATAGAGGTATTGTCTCAATCCACTTAGTGAAATATTGTGTGGTGGTTATAATGAATTTATGGTCATTAGATTATTGGGGATTTATTTTACCTATGATATCCAATCCCCAATAGGATAAATGTCAAGGGGATGTTATATGTTGAAGTTCTTGAGATGGGGTGTGAACCAAAATATCGTGTCATTGATATTTATTGCATTTTCTGACATAGTCGTGAGTGTCTTTAGTGTAGATCAACCTTGAAAGTTTTAATGAAACTATCAAGATTGCACTCTATATTAAATATAAAAATAAAATAAATTTCACAAATAACAATAGACAACAAGAATACAGATTAAATTTTATAAAATATGAAAAGGCACAAGACTTCACAATATCTGCAAACTATTTCCTTGAAGAAAATGGTCTCAACAATGTGCCAACCATGCACTATACAAATTTTTATCCATAGAAGATATGAATAGATGTGATTTCACCCAACTATAATACTTTTTCTCCCAATGAGATGACTCCAAAATTTTTATTGCTATTTTTTTCTAGTTTCCCTACAAACTAAATATAGGCCATTTATTTAATATAAATAATTAAATGCTGGCCACGAACCAAAAAGCTACAACAACAAAAAAAGCAAAATTTAAAACACACTATATTTTTTTTTTGTGTAGGATTTCCAATTCACTCGGTGATTCTCCTGCATCAGACACCCCAGGTAAGAAGAATGTTTCATGAGGTAAAACTCATGAAAATTCAAATTATGGTCTAAAACCATGTTGGAGTAGCTCATGTGCTGGTATCCAAGTTGCTTCTTCCATCCCTTTTTCTTTCCAATAAACCAAATACTTTGTGTACTCCTTATCACAAGTCCTTTTCACCACCCTTGAGTCAACGAGTTCACCACTTTTATCTTTGCTTATGGATGGTAACTATTGTTCCTAATAATTAGAGATATGTAAATCAAAATTTTTACCTCTATTTTCATTGGTTTCACCGTCATAGAACCTATATAGATCAACCACATTGAATATAGGTGAAATATCAACTCCACTAGGCAACTCTAACTCATAGGAATTCGCTAAAAACTTACAGAGGATCTTACATGGTCCAATATTTTTACATTTGATTTTGTTGTAAGTACCTTGGGGAAACCTTTATTTTTTGATAATATCCAATACCAAGTATTCTACCTCAAACGCTTGCTCCCTTCTCTTGAAATCTGCATGCTATTTATACCTTTGATTGCTTACCTCCAATTTCTTTTGAATTTCTTGATGTAACTCTTGCATATAGTTAGTGAAATATTTAGCTACAATACTCTTATTCCTTACATCAGTACTATCCCTTAATTCATGCATCCCATTTGGACTAAATCCATAGATAATTTGAAAAGTATTCTTACCTGTGATTCGACTCATGGAGTTGTTATAGGTAAACTCATCTTGTGCAAGTACTATATCCCACTATTTTGGTCTTCCATTAATTAAACATCTTAAAAAGATCCCAAGAATTATGTTAACCACCTTTGTTTGGCCATCCATTTGTGGATGATAATCTAAACTAAAATTCAAAGTGGTTCCCAACCGTTTCCATAATGTCCACCAAAAGTGTCCAACAAACTTTGTGTCCCTGTCAAAAACTATGCTTCTAGGTAGACCATGTAACCTTACTATCTCATTGAAAAATAAATTGGCAACATGGGTAGCATCATTTGACTTCTTACAAGGGATAAAATGTGCCATTTTGGAGAATCTATCAACAATCACATATATAGATTCATGCCCCCTGTAGCACCCTAAAATTGGCGCAGTAAAATTGTCATAATTACATTCACCTTAGTAAATAATTTAAAATTCAAATTTAACCTCCCAAACCGCCCGTTAATCGTCGAGAAATTTGTTTCCTCATTTTCTGTGCCATTTTTAGAGGTTGTTTTGACCATTTGATGATATTGTCGTCGATCAGACGATATCGCCCCAAATTTGACGATTTTGTCTGGGCTAGGACGTCCAGACGATCTTGTCGCAAAACTGATTTTGCACAATTAACTTCTGTTCCAATGGGTCTCTAATCTAGGCAGAAGCATGTCTATGCCATTAGAGACCCTCCCCAGTTGGAGATCTCCAAAATAGGGATGATATACAACCTCCTAACTATTCCATTAAGCCTATTTAGTCCCTAGGACCTTCCCTTCCCAACCCCTAGCTAAATTTCCCTGCAACTTGATTTTGCGTGCATTAGAATACTTAGAACATTATTTTGCCTTTGTTATTTTGAAGTTTTCTTGCAGGGACCTCATTGATCTTCAACCAAATCATGCTCAAATTTTTGCAGACGATCTCGTTCAAATCTCGAATGATCATGTCATAATTTGAGATGATTTCATCATATCCAGACGATTTCGACTACAATCTACATTAGGGGTAATCAGTGCCCAGAGTTTGCGCTTTCCCTTATTCCTTTCATTTTTTTATTCTACATTTTAGTTAGTTTATCCTTATTTCTTATTATTTTGCATTTGGAGTTCACCCATATAGCTTAACTTGCATGATAAGATCATAATTTATCATTAGAACATCGTAATTCGTTTGAATTTCTATTCATAATTGTTTTCTAGTGTTCACACTATCATTTTGCATAGTTTCCCTCTACTAGCACAGTAGTATTCTCTATATTTTGCATCTGTTCTTCTGTTTGCAGGTCTCTGACGAATACGTTTGACGAATTCGTCAGATCTCAGACGATTCTGGCGAATTCTAGATGATCCTGACTGCTTCAACATCAGAATATTCATTAGAAATCCGGATCAGGTATTATGCTTTTAATATTCAGTAATTTATCTATTTTTTGTCTTTAAATCTATTTTTGTATTCATTAAAATATGCATTTTCATATAGATTAATTTAGAATCTTTTGGCCAAACCTAGGATATGAATTCTTAAGGTCAAAAACGAACACATAAAAACACATTCCAAACCTAGGCATGGAAACTGCCATTAAATGTTTCCTAGTGAACCCACCATCCATCAAAAAATCACCAAAAATACACCTCCATTGAGAGGCAGGACCTTCACAAGTCCTCTCAGTCCGAGGTACCGTGACATCCTTTTCCCATCCTCCTTCCAGGCACGGATCCTTTAGCTTGAAGGTAATGATGCGAAAAAATTGGAGCGATACATTTTGGTGAACCCGACGTGAATGCATCATAAAACTTTTGAAAACGAAAAAAAAAAAAAATAGAACAACTAAAACACAAGTGCATTTTAGATCATTTAAATATAATATCATGTTTAGATGGTAGCTCCTAAGAAAAGATTAGCAGTTACTATAAATGTAGAAAACCAATTGGGAGCTGTAGAAATCAATTCTATGCTTAATGTTCCTGAAACAAGTAGAAATCAATTCTTGTGGAATGAACTTGATAAAAAACTTAGTCTCATCTCATCTAGGTCCACACAACTTAAGCAAATCAAGAGGCTAGTCCTAGATGGAATCCTAGATCCTCATCAACTAGTCTTTTATTGTGAACTTCAGAGAGCCTGCCATAGATGGTTAGCTTATAGGAGAGCTCTAGTTTCTTGAGAATTATTCACCTTCGTGTTGTAATCACAGTGACACTAAGAGGGGGGTGAATCAGTGTGATCTTTTAAAATTTCCAATACATATAGATTTAAATCCAGCAGCTATTTAAAACTGATAAAAGAAATATCAAATGCAGCAAGAAAGCAAGACACACACAACACAGTTATTTAACGAGGTTCACCAATGTGGCTACTCCTCAAAAATGACTGCTTGGACTACCATCCAAATCCAGCCAATGCAAAGCTACAACTTTACAAAATCTTTTACCAGCACCAACTGGAAGGAGCACCAACCCCTTAGCTTTATCTGTTTCAATCAGAATGGAGCACCAACTCCTAATTTACCAGCACCTACTGGAAAGAGGCACCAACCCCTTATGCCAAGCTGCAACTCGAAAGTCAATAAAGATAATAAAAATGACAGAATAAAACTTTCACGTTGTTCCTTACAGTCTGCTATTTTTCTACATTCTACTGCTACTACGCAAAATGCTTCGCACTGTCCGACCGCTTCTGTGTACTTCTTTGCACTCTCTGCTGTAATCGGATGATCGATCACTTTTGTTGTCTGCGCATTATCACTTTGAACTTAGAACTCCACCTCTACACATCGCGCTCTTCATTCACGCAATCACAATATGCAGACTCAAATTACGACTTCGCACTCTGCTCGACACGAACTTCACTTGCACAATCACTCTGCTCGCATTCACACACTATCTTCACACATCACATTTCAAACTCGAAGAAGCCCTCCTTTTATAGAAGAAATTTTAGGAACAAACCCTAAAGAACGTCGACTGAGAAACCCTAGAATTTGTTGGCTGCCAAACCCTAAAATCCATCGGCTGTAACCCTAAGAATGTCGGCTGCAAAACCCTAGAAAATGTCGACTGCAAAACCCTAAAATCTGTCGGCCTAGATTTAACTTTGTCGGCCTCAAAATGCCTCTGCCACCTTTTTCACCTTCCTGTAGCTTATTGCCATGAAATAATAACATGTCGCGATATCGCGACACTTTTTGTGGCCGTACGCCTTCTTGTCCTTGTTGTCGTGAAATCGCGACCCTTTTGGCCTTTGATAGCTTTGCCTCCATTCTTGTCGCAAAATCGTGACACTTCGAACTTTTGCTGACGTCATTCTCATTCTTGTCGCGAAATCGTGACGCTTTCGGCTTCCAGAGGCTTTTCTTGCAACCTGTCACGAAATCGTGACACTTTCAGCTTTCGCTGACGTCATCCTCATCTTTGTCGTGAAATCGTGATGCTTCTAGCTTCCGTACATTTCTCGCTTCATGCACTAGCGAAAATGTTACAACTTTGTGCCTTGTGCTACCAACTTTGCTTCGACCCATAGAATTTTGACTTGTAGCGAAATCGCTACACTTTTGAGTTCTGCACCTTTGACTTGTAGCGAAATCGCTACACCTTTGTGTTGTGCATTTTTGACCCGTAGCGAAATCGCTACACCTTTGTTTTGCGCACTTTTGACTCGTAGCGAAATCGCTACACCTTTGTTTTGTGCACTTTTGACTCGTAGCGAAATCGCTACACTTTTGAGTTCTGCATTTTTGACTTGTAGCGAAATCGCTACAATTTTTCACTTAACACTTTCTCCCTGCTTCTACCAGTGAAATTTCAACATGTAGCGAAATCGCTACAACTTTTCCACTTAACGCTTTTTCCTTGCTTTGGCCAGCGAAAATCCAACATGTAGCGAAATCGCTACAACTTTTCCACTTAGCGCTTTCTCCTTGCTTCGGCCAGCGAAAATCCAACATGTAGCGAAATCGCTACAACTTTTCCACTTAGCGCTTTCTCCTTGCTTCGGCCAGCGAAAATCCAACATGTAGCGAAATCGCTACAACTTTTTGACTTAGCTTCTTGGCCTCCAACATGTCACGAAATCGTGACAGTTTGCCTTGCGCCTTCTCTCTCCTCATTTTTGTCATGAAATCGTGACATTTTCATCTGCCTTCTCTCTCCTCATTTTTGTCATGAAATCGTGACATTTTTAGTTGCGCCTTCTCTCTCCTCATTTTTGTCACGAAATCATGAAATTTTTGGCTGCGCTTTCTCTCTCCTCCGACCTGTCACAAAATCATGACAGAAAACATGTTGCGATATCGCGACAGTTTTCTTACTTGTCTTTTTCTTCGAATTTTTGAACCTGGGCCACTTCTTTCTTCCTGAAAACTTGTTGTGCATGATCTGACTAACTTTTGAACTTCTATCCTCTGCATCTGAATGACTTTTGAACTGTCTGTCCATTGCATCATTGGATCTAACTGCCTGTGTTGACAACAATGACAAACTTCTTGAAACACCTTGCTCAACAATCTCCCCCTTTGGAATTGTTGGCAACACCCGTGTACATTCCTGTAACTCTTCTCCCCCTTTGTCAATAATACCAAAGGGCTGCAGACTCCCCCTGAGTCCATCCTCACACTTCTAAGGCACAATTTGTTGCATCTGCACAAATTATGATCATGAGCAAAAGAATAGTCAAATACTCAAATGCTCCCCCTGAGAAAGTGATCCCCGTAGCTAGTCACTTCTTAGGAAGTGTGACTACTCCTAATTTGCTTCGAAGGTACTCAAATACTTCCTTGGGCAAAGGTTTTGTAAAAATATCTCGCTACTTGTTCTGTAGTTGGGACATAATCCAATTTAACTTCTCCTTCTGCAACTTTCTCCTTCAAGAAATGATACCTTATAGCAATGTGCTTTGTCCGTGAGTGCATTACTGGATTCTTAGAGATGTTAATTGCACTGGTGTTATCACACTTTACTGATATTGGTTCACTGAAATTAATACCTAGATCTTTCAAAGTTTGTTTCATCCATAAGACTTGTGTGCAACATGTTGCTGCTGCAATATATTCTACCTCAGCTGTAGATAAAGAAACTGACTCTTGCTTCTTACTGTGCCATGCAACCAATCTGTCCCCCAAATAGAATGCACCTCCACTGGTACTCTTTCTGTCATCAACACATCCAGCCCAATCTGCATCTGAATATGATATAAGAGTGAAGTCTTTGCCTTTTGGATACCACAACCCATACTCAATGGTGCCCTTGAGATACCGAAAAATCCTTTTAACTGTTGTCACATGAGTCTCTTTGGGACTGGCCTGAAATCTAGCTACCATGCAAACTGCCTGTAGAATATCGAGTCTAGTGGCTATTAAATATAGTAGACTTCCAATCATAGATCTGTACATGGTTTGGTCTACAGGTGGAGATTTGTCTTCTTTACTCAATTTGCAGCCTGTTGTCATGGGAGTGCTGACTGGCTTACAATCCTCCATAGTGAACCTTTTTAGCATTTCTTTCACATATTTGATTTGGGAAATGAATATGCCTTTCTCATTTTGATTAACTTGTAGCCCAAGAAAGTAAGACAATTCACCAATCATAGACATTTCAAATTCATTCTGCATCTTATTTGCTAAGTCTTTACAAGATTCATCTTTGTTGCTGCCAAATATGATATCATCTACATAGACAACAAGAACAATGAGATGTCCACCTTCTATTTTCACATACAGATTATTGTCCACTAAACCTTTCTTGAATCCCTATTGGGAGAGATAGTTGTCTAGCCTTGCATACCATGCCCGTGGTGCTTGTTTTAATCCATATAATGCTTTCTTTAATTTGCAGACAAGGTTAGGATCTTCACTAATTTGAAAGCCATCTGGTTGTTCAATATAGACCTCTTCTTCAAGTTTCCCATTTAGGAAGGCAGATTTTACATCCATCTGATAAACCTCGAAGTTCTTGTGGACTCGCTAGGGCCAGAAACATTCTAATTGCTTCTAGCCTAGCCACCGGTGCAAAAGTCTCTTCAAAATCAATGCCTTCGACTTCGTGCATATCCTTTACAAACCAGTCTTGCTTTGTTTCTAATGACCTGTCCGTCTTCATTTAATTTGTTTCGAAATATCCATTTGGTGCCGATTACATTCTTATTTGCAGGTCTAGGTACTAATTCCCAAGTTTTGTTCTTTTCAATCTGATCTAACTCTTCATTTATTGCCTTCATCCAGCTATCATCTTTGCTTGCTTCATCTATGTTTTTGGGCTCAATGCTGGATAAAAGAGAGTAATTACTTATTACTTTCCTTCTTGTCTGAATGCCAGTTGTGGGATCTCCAATTATTTGGTCTCTAGGATGATTTTTCTGCCAATTACATGTTTTGAATTTTTTGTTTTCTTGCACCTCTGAGTCATCGGATAAGTTATCTGCATCAACCGTAGACGTATTTTCTATTTCATGCACCTCATCTCCTTCAATGACTTCTTCATAGATTGGGTAGTTTTCTTCAAAGCCATCTAATCGTTTCCCACCTTCATCGAATTTAACATCTGCACTGTCCACTATTTTCTTGAGTCTCTTGTTGTAGCATTTGTAAGCTTTGCTTTTTGATGAATACCCAACAAAAACACCTTCATCTGCTCTATCTTCAAACTTCCCAAGGTTGTCATCAATTTTTTTGATGTAGCACTTACAGCCAAATACTTTGAGATGTTTTGTTGTTGCTTTTCTACCAAACCACAACTCATAAGGTGTTTTGCATTCATGAGTTCTTAACATATATCTGTTTTGAATGTATACTCTGCAGTGTGAACTACTTCTTTCCAGAATCTATCTGCTATTTTGTTTTCTACTAGCATGGTGCGTGCCATTTCTTGTATAGTTTTGTTCTTTCTCTCTACTACACCATTCTGCTGGGGAGTTCTAGCTGCTGAATATTGTCTCCTGATACCATGTTTTTCATAGTATTCTGTAAATTCATTCGAAATGAATTCTCCTCCTCTGTCTGATCGCAAGCATTTGATCCTTTTTCCTGTTTCATTTTCAACTAGCTGTTTGAAAGTTCTAAACATTTCGAAAGCTTCTGTTTTATCTTTTAGGAAGAATATCCATGTCATTCTAGAATAATCATCGATACACAGCATAAAGTATTTGTCATCGTTTATGCTTTGAGTTCTCATGGGTCCACATAAGTCTGTATGAATAAGTTCCAAGGGCCTGCTAGTGTGGTATTCTTTTGTTTTAAATGAGACTCTGGTTTGCTTTCCCTTCTGACATGAAGCACAGACATTGTTTGAAGGTTTTTTAATGGTTGGAATATCTCTCACTGCTTGTTTCGAGCTGATTTTCACCAAATTATCAAAACTTATGTGTCCAAGCCTTTTGTGCCATAGCCAGTTCTCTTCTTCTTGTCCAATGAAACACATACCTTCTGATGTTTCTGAGAGTGTGTACAAATTTCCAGATGTCCTTGAACCAGTTGCTATCAATTTCCCACTGTTTATTTTTCTGACTTCACAACCCTATTTTTTGAAGACTACTTCATGTCCTTTATCACAGATTTGACTGACACTTAATAGGTTGTGTTTCAAACCATCAACAAATAAAACTTCTTCTGACTTGATTTTCCCTTCACTAATTTTGACAGATCCTTTACCTATTATTTTGGCTCCATCATTATTACCAAACTTCATAGAACCACCCTCATATTTCTGTAGTTTTTCAAATTTTTGTTTATCACCTGTCATATGACTTGAGCAACCACTATCAAGGATCCACGGTACACATTTATTCTGAGCTCTGAAAGTTGTCTGCACTATTAAAGATTCCTTTTCTTCCTTGAGCTGTTCTTTCTGTTTCCATTCTGTTTTAACTGTGGTATTGGGTTCTAGCTTGGATTTCCCCTTTTCAGAATCTTGCACATATCCTTCAGAAGAAATTCTATTTTTTTTTGCCCTATATGGTTGAATTCTTCTTTTCTGAGATTGATTTGAAACAGAAGTACTATGACAGTTTCTAGCAATATGCCCAAAGTTGTGACAATTAAAGCACTCTACTGCATAACTCATTAGAGGAGCAAAAGCATTTCTACTAGTGAAACTTCTTGGACCTATATTATACTTGCAGTCAGCAATTTTATGCCCATAACCATTACATTTGAAATAGAAACCATAGAAATAATGATTGAACCTGAAATATGGTCTTTGCCAAGTTGTTGCAGGAGCCTTAGATCTTCTTTTCTTTTGATGTGTGACCTTGGTAAAGCCATCATTGTCAGTTCCTATTTTAGGACTGGCATTACTGCTTTCTTTTGCCTGATTTGTTTTTCTTTCAATAGCCTGTTTCTTGTCTTTACCTTTTTCATATTCAACATTGCTTGCCTTTTGCTTGTTTGATGATTCTCCTTCAGTAAAGCCCAGACCGAATTTGATACCTGTGGGTCTTTGATCGCTTAGGATTTTTTCTAGCTTCATAGAACTTTCTTCACGCTTGAAGTGGCAGCTAATTTTTCGATCCAGCTCTTGTATCTGAATTCGAAGACCAACATTTTCTTCTTCCAATTTGCAACAGTAATCTATCTTCATGGTTACCTGTACTTCAAGATCTTCGAACATTTTCTTGTACTCTTCTGTCTGCATTTTTAGACTGGTTATAATGTCATTTGCATCCTCAAGCTTTCTTGATAGTTTTTTATTCTTTCTTTTCTCAGATTTCCATTCCATAAGAGTAGAGACCAGCTCACCTTCTAAATCAACTTCAGCCTCATCTTTTTCAATAGACACTTTAGAGTTCATTCCTTCTCTCTTTTCTATGTTTTCTACCTCTTCTAATTTTTCTACTTCAAATGCCATAAAGAGAGCCTCACCTGTTCCTTCTTTGGAGTCTTCACTAGAGCTGTCCTCTGAGGAATCTGCATTTCGAGAGATAAAGCTTTTCTTTTTGAAATTGCCTTTCCTAAAGTTTGATTTCTTCTTCCAGTCACCTCTTTCTTGGTGCGAAGCTTCCTCACCCTGGTTCTTTTCATTGAGTGGGCATTTTGTCGCAAAGTGCCCAATGCCTCCGCAGTTGAAGCATTTAAATGGTAGCTTTCCTCTGTACTTTCCTTTTCCCTTTCTCAGTTTTTTGACAAAATTTGCTTCCATTTCATCTGATACATCCTCTTCTGACTTTGGTTTTGTGATTTTACCTTTTAGGGCTTTGAAAGCAGCTTCTCTATTTGTGGGATTAGACCTTCCTATTCTCATTTCAAAAGCAGTCAAAGAGCCATGCATCTCATCCATACTAAAATGATTTAGATCTTTGGCTTCTTCTATGGCAGAGACTTTAGAATCAAATCTAGGAGGGAGCGATCTTAATACCTTTTTCATGATAGCAGCATCGGTTAATTCTTCGTCGAGACCTCTGATTGAATTGGTGATCCCATTGACTCTTTGCATGAAAGTCTCTATGTTCTCATCATTGTCCATATTTAAAGATTCGTATTGAGCTCGATGTGCTTGAAGCTTGGCCTCCTTGATCCTATCATCTCCTTCATGAATGTTCTCTAGTTTATCCCATATATCTTTTGCTGATTCACAATTTATGATCTTGACTAGCTCACTGTCCACTAGTCCACACATGATGGCATTTTTTGCTTTTGAATCATATTCAAATGCCTTTTTACTAGTAGTGTCTGTTGGAGCGGTGGTGGGAGCTTTGTAACCATTAACTACCGCACCCCAGATGTCAAAACCCAAAGCACTGAGATATGTCTGCATTCTAATTTTCTAGAACGCATAATTAGTCCCATCAAACAATGGTGCTTTGTTCGAGGAGAAACCTTCACCACTTGCCATTGCGTAACTTCCAAGATCACCTTAGCTATTTAAGCCTGTTCAGGAACTTGGCTCTGATACCAATTGTTGTAATCACAGTGACACTGAGAGGGGGGTGAATCAGTGTGATCTTTAAAATTTCTAATACATATAGATTTAAATCCAACAGCTATTTAAAACTGATAAAAGAAATATCAAATGCAGCAAGAAAGCAAGACACACACAACACGGTTATTTAACGAGGTTCACCAATGTGGCTACTCCTCAAAACGATTGCTTGGACTACCATCCAAATCCAGCCAATGCAAAGCTACAACTTTACAAAATATTTTACCAGCACCAACTGGAAGGAGCACCAACCCCTTAGCTTTATCTTTTTCAATCAGAATGGAGCACCAACTCCTAATTTACCAGCACCTACTGGAAAGAGGCACCAACCCCTTATGCCAAGCTGCAACTCGAAAGTCAATAAAGATAATTTAAAATGATAGAATAAAACTTTCACATTGTTCCTTACAGTCTGCTATTTTTTTGCATTCTACTACTACTGCACAAAATGCTTCGCACTGTTCGATCGCTTTTGTGTACTTCTTTGCACTCTCTACTGCAATCGGATGATCGATCACTTATGTTGTCTGCGTGCTATCACTTTGAACTTAGAACTCCACCTCTACACATTGCGCTCTTCATTCACGCAATCACGATATGCAGACTCGAATTACGACTTCGCACTCTGCTCGACATGAACTTCACTTGCACAATCACTCTGCTCGCATTCGCACACTATCTTCACACATCTCATTTTCAAACTCGAAGAAGCCCTCCTTTTATAGAAGAAATTTTAGGAACAAACCCTAAAGAACGTCAGTTGAGAAACCCTAGAATTTTTCGACTGCCAAACCCTAAAATCCGTCGGTTGTAACCCTAAGTAATTCGGCTACAAAACCCTAGAAAATGTCGGCTACAAAACCCTAAAATCTGTCGGCCCAGATTTAACTTTGTCGGCCTCAAAATGCCTCTGCCACCTTTGTCACCTTCCTGTAGCTTATTGCCGTGAAATAATAACATGTCACGATATCGCGACACTTTTTGTGGTCGTACGCCTTCTTGTCCTTGCTGTCGTGAAATCGTGACCCTTTTGGCCTTTGATAGCTTTGCCACCGTTCTTGTCATGAAATCGTGACACTTCAAACTTTTTCTGACGTCATTCTCATTCTTGTCGTGAAATCGTGACGCTTTCGGCTTTCAGAGGCTTTTCTTGCACCCTGTCATGAAATCGTGACACTTTCAGCTTTTGCTGACGTCATCCTCATCTTTGTCGTGAAATCGCGACGCTTTCGGCTTCCGTACATTTCTCGCTTCATGCACTAGCGAAAATGTTACAACTTTGTGCCTTGTGCTACCAACTTTGCTTCGACCCACAGATTTTGACTTGTAGCGAAATCGCTACACTTTTGAGTTCTGCACCTTTGACTTGTAGCGAAATCGCTACACCTTTGTGTTGTGCATTTTTGACCCGTAGCGAAATCGCTACACCTTTGTTTTGCACACTTTTGACTCATAGCGAAATCGCTACACCTTTGTTTTGTGCACTTTTGACTCGTAGCGAAATCGCTACACTTTTGAGTTTTGCATTTTTGACTTGTAGCGAAATCGCTACAATTTTTCACTTAACACTTTCTCCTTGCTTCGGCCAGCGAAATTTCAACATGTAGCGAAATCGCTACAACTTTTCCACTTAACGCTTTTTCCTTGCTTTGGCCAGTGAAAATCCAACATGTAGTGAAATCGCTACAACTTTTCCACTTAGCGCTTTCTCCTTGCTTCGACCAGCGAAAATCCAACATGTAGCGAAATCGCTACAACTTTTCCACTTAGCGCTTTCTCCTTGCTTCGGCCAGCGAAAATCCAACATGTAGCGAAATCGCTACAACTTTTCGACTTAGCTTCTTGGCCTCCAACATGTCGCGAAATCGTGACAGTTTGCCTTGCGCCTTCTCTCTCCTCATTTTTGTCGTGAAATCGTGACATTTTCAGCTGCGCCTTCTCTCTCCTCATTTTTGTCGTGAAATCATGACATTTTCAGCTGCGCCTTCTCTCTCCTCATTTTTGTCATGAAATCGTGACATTTTCAGTTGTGCTTTCTCTCTCCTCTGACCTGTCACGAAATCATGACAGAAAACATGTCGCGATATCGCGACAGTTTTCTTACTTGTCTTTTTCTTCGAATTTTTGAACCTGGGCCACTTCTTTCTTCCTGAAAACTTGTTGTGCATGATCTGACTAACTTTTGAACTTCTATCCTCTGCATCTGAATGACTTTTGAACTGTCTATCCATTGCATCATTGGATCTAAATGCTTGTGTTGACAACAATGACAAACTTCTTGAAACACCTTGCTCAACACTTCGAGGAATACCTCGAGAACGTAGCCATTGTACACTAGTTCCTAGGCCTTGTAGAAGACCAAGAGGTTGTTCTTACAAATAGGGAAAGATGGAATAGAGTTTCGAGAGCTGTGTTATATTGAGAGTATTGCCACGAGCTTTACTTCTATCAACCAGCATCTGAGACAGATAATATCACTATAGCTCTTTTCATTAAATTTTTAAAAGCAAACTTTCAATTTGAAGAAGAACACTTCATGACTCCTGAACAACTCGAGCCTATTAATGATATTTATAATTTTTTTATAGAAAACTATATTGTTACTTCCAGTATTATTATTTCTTGCATTTATTGTGTTATTTTTTGTCTTTACTATATTACTTCAAAAAAAAAAAACAAAGAAAAAAAAAACTAAAAAACATAGCAAAAACTTAAACATTTCATTTTTGTAGTAGGTATATAATTAATATATACCTCTTAAGCTTGTTGCATATATATATATATATATATTTGCTGAAATCAAAATTAAAGCACCATGCCTAAACTTAGGAATGGTAAAGAAACTTTAGGAGAAGAAGAAGATTGGTTACAAAATACAACTAAATACCCAAATGTCCTTCTTGGAGATCCAAATCCAAAAGGAGAAACTCTAGGTCAATCAAACGAAGACTTAGGTGAAGATAAGGAACAAGAAGGAAGTGTTAAATAGGATGGATCCTCATCCCCTAGAGTAGCTCCAAATGGAACTATTATTTTTGACAATGCAGAGCATTTCAAGAAATTTCTCAGTGATAACATTGATGACCTTAATGTGGCAATACGTATTGATAAAGGGCAAATTAGTAACACTCAAGCAACCATGGAATATATGTGTAATATGCACACTAATCCCTTGTCTTTCATTGATCAAGAAAGTGACAAGGCTGGGCCATCCAATACGGATATGGTCACTATGGCTCAAAACATGTCAAAACAACAGGTTACCCAACCTCCTAAGGAACCTGTTATTCAACCTAAAACCATTCCCACACAAAATAAAATTCCCTTCACTACTTTATTTCTCCAAACTATTGAGCAATATGCTTCAAGTAAACAAAAACCTAAAACGAAGTCAAACACCAATTTTCAACAATCTGGAATACAACATAATACCACTTCAAAATTTCTTCATAACACTTTTCCTACTAATAATTTACACAATAGTAACATGGCATCTAATCTTCATGTCCCTCCATCATATGCTCACAAAACCCATGTCAATGCCCTACTGAACCAATATGGGGGGCAAAATAGTAATCTGGAAGCCATGGTGAAACAGTTAGCTTCACGTATGGACCAGATAGATCCCTACCGTCCCTCATATAATTATCAAGAGATATGTAGTCAACCTTTGGATCCCATAGTTTTAGCTCAACCATACCCTAAGCATTTTCCTATGCCCATCTTGCCTATATATAAAGGAACCGAAGATCCCATAGAGCATCTTCACATGTTTAGGATAGCATGTCATGACATATCGCATGATGACTTGCTATTATTAAAAATGTTCCCAAAAATTTTAGGAGGAATGGCATTAGAGTGGTACTATCAATTGCCCACTCATTCTTTGAGAAACTTTGAAGAAACAGCTGAATCATTTGTCCATAAATTTAGTGCCTACATCGAGAGGCATGTAACCATTAAATATTTATACAACTTAAAACAAGACAAGGATGAATGTTTTTCTGATTTCTTAGCTAGATGGAGGTAATTGACAGGAAAACTGCACTTTGTGCTACCTTATAGGGAAATGTTGGACATTTTCATCAACAATTTACAAGAACAAATATCTTATGAGCTATCAACTGCTACTTTGACTACCTTCGATCAAGCTATAGATTTGGCTCGAAGAGTAGAAGATTCCCTCATTAGGAGAGGCCAACTTAGGAAGAAGGATGATGAGAAAACATCCAAAAATCAATATAAAAACAAACAAGTTGTCGATGACGGAGTCACTGACAACATAAATGTTGCTAATATCAATGCAACAAAGACACAAAAAAATTTATATTGAAACCTCCTGACAAGCCTCCTTGAGAATTCACTAGATTAAACCAACCCTTATCAACTATTTTATCTCAATTACTCGAAAGAGGTTTGATCCAATTACCATCTATTCGGGAACCTGATCCAACTATACCCGAATACAGAGCTAACTTACACTGTGATTTCCATAGAGGACTTGGACATTCTACCAATGCTTGTAAAATGTTGAAACATAAAATACAGGATTTGATTGATAATAATAAAATGGAAGTGCAAGCATTCCAACCTAAACAAAACCCTCCTAATAATACTCAAAAGACTGTTCCCCAAAATAAAAATCAAAATTCCAATCAAACTTTAGACATATTACAACACCCTTTACCAAGACATGGTAAAGAGGTAGCCAATAAAATCGAACATCATAATGTTCCCCATCCTATCCAATATGTAGGAACCATTAGCGGAAAATTACCTGTTCAGGATCCTCAAATATTTGACACAACCTTATCCTTGGTTACGACCAGGCCCTTACATAATTTTCAAACTTCTGATTCTAGTGATATAGATTCATATAGTGAAAGTGAAGTAGACATCACTTCAAACCAATCGAATAGTTCTAAAAATGAATCAGATCCTATTCAACCCGTCACAGATGCTATGGTTCCATAAGAACCATTTCCTAGAAGAATTACTACTCGACCTTATTCTAATATATTCATTTCTAATGAACAAGCCATAAATTCTCAACCAAGACCAGTTCAACGTCTTCATTATAACATTGTAGGTACCATCGGAGTCGTTACCCGACAACAAGCTCAAAATTCCCAACAAGAATCAAACCAAAACGATGGATCGGCTCCATTCATTCTAAAAAACCCCAATAAAGGGAATCATGCTCCTACTATTCAACCTAAACCCCCTTACAATATTAATGAGCAATTGTCCAATACTATGGCCAGAATTTCCCTTTTGGATTTATTAAGATCCTCTCCCACCCATAGGGATGAGTTGATGCTTACATTGAGTCAAATGATGGTACCTCAAAACATTCAACCTGAAGCTATGGCCAATACTATCATCACTCGAGAGATTGATTGTATTGACTTTCGAGATAAAGATATCCCACAACATAGTTTACATAAGGATAATCCCTTATACATTACTGCTCTAATTGGGGATGTAGCTGTCAAAAGAGTCTTGATTGATAATGGCTCATCTCTAAACATTTGTAATTTTGAGTTCTACCAACGATTTAGCTTTAGAAGTGATGAAATGAAGAAAAATGATATGATTATCAAAGCTTTTAATGACGAAACACAAGAAACATGTGGAGTTATTACCCTCCCATTGCAAGTTGGTCCTAGAACCCTAGAAACAATCGTGTTTATTGTATATTGCCTAGCATCGTACAATATACTTTTGGGTCACCCTTGGATCAATGCCATGCGAGCGATCCCATCAACCTTACACCAATGTGTTAAATTTGAGTTTAAAAATTAGTTGGTCACTATCCATGGTGACCCTAGACCCTTTGATATGTGTGCTTTGGCAGAACCCGTTGGAGTGCAATTTTGCCCTGCTCTGTCATCCACACATCCTAGTTCTTATTTTTCATCTAAAACTATGAAACACACACCCATAACTTCACCTATTTCCCTTCCATTAATTTCATCCTCCTATATAGATCAACAATCCTCTAAAAAAATCACTCTAGAACCTCAAAAAGATCTTAAAACTACAACCAATCCTTCAAGTTCTATCACTATAAATTCAAAACCTATAGACACATCTATCATTCCTCCCACATCTCAAGATATAGGTAATAAGCCTTCTACATCTTATGCCATTTTTGATGAACTTTTACCAAATTTATCCACAACCTTAATATCAAAAAAAACAAATGCTTTCATGCGAGATTCAATTATTTTAAATAATTTACCGACATCTCCTTGTACTTTGGGCCTCCCACAACCTATGGGAAGTACCTACCAAGTGGGGAGTTGTGCCTTCATTTATAAAGGATATGACTGGGGAAGAATCCCTCGGAATATCAAAACTCATCATGAAGGATACGCTTGGTGTTATTTTACCAATGATTATATTAAAGCTAAACCCATGATGCTTAAAATGAGATATAAAGGGAAAGGCTTGGGACCTTTCCAAAATGGCATGAAAGAACCTTTCAAGGTAGAACTGTGGCCTGCCCGCTGTGGTGTGGGCCTATTTCCTAGTAAGGGTCAACCCTTTCCTTTTGAAAATGATGACCAACTTATATGTTATCAAGATTATTTGGATAGGCATGTTGATTTGCCTCTTAAAAATCAGTCATTTTCATGCAACATGTTATCCATAGCTTACCCTGAAATGATTGCTGACCCTGATGAAGAGTTGGAAGGAGATATCTTCCATGATGTCTCTGTTGAAGATATGTTACACAATGGATTTTATTTTGATGGTTCTATACCAACTATAGCCCAACTTGAGGCCACTAATCCTCAAGATGAATTATCTAAATTAACCTTAAAAGAATTACAAGAATTGGGCGTTTCACCTGCCCCACCTAATTTTGAAAGAGATCTACACATGGAGGTAGAAAATGTCATTAAAATTAATATTGGAACTAAAGATAATCCTCACATAATCAATATTGGATCAGAATTAAGCCAAGACAAACAAGAACAATACATTGCATTCCTTAAAGAGTATGAATATGTATTCGCTTGGACATATGAAGATATGCCAGGTCTAGACCCTTCTGTAGTCATGCATCATCTAGTGGTCCATCCGGATGCTAAACCGGTTAAACAAAAACTTAGAAAAATGCATCCTAAAGTGGCTCTGCTAGTCAAATGGGAGTTAGAAAAACTCCTGAATGTTGTCTTTATACAAGCTATTGATTATGCTGAATGGATCTCAAATGTAGTTCCAGTCACCAAGAAAGAAGCTACCAAAGTTAGGGTTTGCATAGATTTTAGAGATATTAACGCCGCATGCCCTAAAGATGACTTTCCTCTTCCAAACATGGATCAAATCATTGACTTTACTGTCGAAAGTGGGATGATGTCCTTAATGGATGGATTCTCCGATTATAATCAGATCAGGATAGCTCCTAAAGATCAGGCCAAAATAGCCTTTATTACCCCCTGGGGTACCTTTTGTTGGAAAGTGATGCCATTTGGCTTAAAGAACACAGGTGCAACTTATCAACGAGCTATGACCTACATTTTTCATGATATGATGCATGATATTCTACATGATTATGTAGATGATATTATAGCTCGCTCTATTATTGAAGATAATCATTTAGATGATTTGAGAAAAGTTTTTAATCGATTACGAGAATATCTCACTCGATTAAACCCAGCAAAATGTATCTTCAGAGTTAATTCTGATAAACTATTAGGGGTTTTAGTTTCTTTACGTGGTATTGAAATCGACCCTCTCAAGATTGCGGCTATTACTGATATGCCCGCACCTACTAATATATCTGAGTTACGAATTTTACAAGGTAAACTTCCCATCGCTTCATCGATAAGCTGGTAGACAAAACTAGTCCCTTTCTTAAAATCCTTAAGAAGGATGTCCCCTTTAATTGGGACATAGAATGTAGAGAAGCTTTTGAACTTCTCAAACAATACCTCCTTAATCCACCTGTGCTTTCACCACCTAAACCTGATCGCCCATTTCTCCTATATATTTCAGCTTTAGATTCTGCCTTATGAGCTATGTTAGCTCAGCTTGATGATGAAAAGAGAGAACTTGCTAATTATTACATTAGCCAAACCTTCATCAGTTATGAAACTCGCTACACAACATTAGAGAAACTATGTCTAGCAGTCGTGTTTGCTATGCAAAAATTTTGATATTATATGCTTAGTCAAAAAACTTATGTCATTACCAAATACGATCCCTTAAGGTATCTCATGAGTCGACCTTATTTATCGGGTCGCACAACCAAGAAGGTTCTTGCTCTAAGCGATTTTGATCTCACATTCATAGGAAAAAATTCTATTAAGGGTCAAATCATAGCAGATCAATTAGCTGTTGCACCCTTAGAGTCTACTCATCCCCTCATCATTGAGTTTCCTGATGAATGCCTTCAATTAGAGGCAGACCATATTGAACAATGGTCCTTATACTTTGACGAAGTTCGATGCATGAGTGGGGCTGGTGCGGTTATTATTTTAATATCCCCACAAAAACATCTTATTTCTTTGTCCTTCAAATTGACATTTGCTTGCACCAATAACACTGCTGAATATGAAGCTCTAATCCTTGGATTACGAGCTGCCTTGGCTCTCAAAATTAAACATATTTTAGTTTTTGGTGATTCCCAACTGGTTATAAACCAAATTAATGAAGTTTATCAGACCAGAGATGATAAACTACGCCCATATAAGGCCTATGTTTTACAATTAATGTCTCTATTTGATCAAGTTACCTTGGAAGCTATTCCTCGAACTAGCAACCGTGCAGCTGATGCCATGGCCGCAGCTGCATCTCTCCTGCCCTTGGAGTTAGACGACAAATATGCCACTATCATTATTCATCGACTCCAGGAACCCACTTCAAATAAGTCATGCTTAGAGCCTCTGGATGTGTTTCTAATCAATGAAACTACTCCAAAACCTTGGTATACGGACATATTTGATTTTCTCCAAAATGGGATTTTCCCTGCCAATTCTAATAGAAACCAATGTAGGTTATTACGTCAATGAGCAAGTCAATTTGTAATAATTGGCAATAATTTATATAGGAGATATTTTGAAGGTATCCTATTAAGATGTTTAAACTTAGAAGAGTCTAAATCAGCCTTGAGCGAAGCCCATGATGGATATTGTAGAGGACACTTTAGTGGTAGCGTCATTGCTAAAAAGCTCCTTCGGATAGGATACTTTTGGCCTACCATGGAAATGGATGCACATGAGTATGTGTGCCATTGCGACAAGTGCCAAAAACATGCTAACCTTGTCCATGCGCCTACACAAGAGCTGCAGGCTATTTCATCTCCTTGGCCCTTTTCTAAATGGGGCTTGGACATTATTGGCAAAATCAATCCTGTGTAATCTGATGGACACAAGTTCATCATAATCGCCACTGAGTATTTCATGAAGTGGGTCGAAGCTATGCCTTTAGCTTCCTACACTGGCACACAAGTCTCTAAATTTATTTTTAATCAAATCATTTGTAGGTTCAAAATTCCTGCCAACCTCATCTCTGACAATGGAACTTGTTTCAAAAATAGAGATGTTAAAAAATTATGCCAAAAATATAAGATTCAACATCACTGGTCCACTCCCTATTATCCTCAGGGTAATGGTCAAGCAAAAGCATCTAACAAAACCTTAATCAAAATTCTCAAAATATTTGTCAATAAAACTGGCCGTGACTGGCACATTCAATTATATCCAGCCTTGTGGGCCTATCGAACTAGTGTTCGAACCCCCACGGGAACATCACCATTTTTTTTGGTTTACAGTGTCGAAGTAGTTTTTCCATTTGAATTGGAAGTTCCTTCTTTGGCTCTGCTACTTCAAGATACCGAAGTAGGAGATGAATATCGAGCTGGCAGACTCAGTCAGTTGGAACTCCTAGATGAAAAATGCATCAATGCTTTGGAGCATCTCCATGCTTACCAAAACAAGCTTAAAAGATCATATGCTAAAAAAGTTTGTCATCGATCCTTTGAGATTGGTGACCTTGTTTTAAAAGAAAATCAAAAAAATACAAATGCAACTAAGGACCTTAAAGGTAAATTTGAGCCCAACTAGCTCGAACCATACATTATTACTGCTAAATTTGAATTAGGAGCATACAAATTATCCACCTTAGAGGGTAAAGAACTTAAAGAACCCATGAATATTTTGCATCTTAAATGTTACTATGCATAAATTTGATCATTTCATTCTTGTATATATTTATTTAAAATATTTCAAAATCACTATCTTGTATTTCTTTCAAATTTATAAAAATCCAAAAAACATCAAAAACATTCATAATTATCAAAATCTTCAAAACTATTTGTCGTATTTATTTATGGCACTTTTTACTTTTTTGTTCAAAAACAAAAATCTAAACAAAATAATGATAAAAATATAAAAACAGCAATATTCTTGACTCTTTAGAAACCAAAGCAAAATAAATAAGAAAGCGAGAGTCAAACATTCTCAAAAACTTCTCAAAAATTATTTATTTTCTTACAAATGTTGCAGTTATATGTTTCACATTATTTTGGATAAATTAGCATTTATTTGGAATCCCTCACTTGCACACTTACAAAAATAAATATCTTGATTTTATCTGGCATGATTACTAATCTCTCTTATATCAAAGTTCACAAAATTCAATTAAATAAAGTTTGAGCATAGAGAATTGATCTTGTTATTTACTTAAACCAAGCACATCTTTTCATAATAAAATGATTATATTTGTAATTTCCATGTTTTGCTACATAGTAGAAGTGATTTCTTGAGCGAAAAGTTTTCCCTGCTATCCTATCATGCACATGGTCTAGAATATTTGAGAATTGGCAAAAGGACAAGCTCACCCCTACCCAGAATAAAAATCCCTTGCTCTACAGCTAATCCGAGAAAGTATCCCTAGCATAGAACAAAAAGAAAAAGCAAAGTTCAAGAAAAAGAGAAAAAAGCAAAAAAATGTTATTTTGTATCATTACAGCAATATTTCAAGCATTATCTAAAAAATCAAGCAAAAAAAATACAAAAAGAAAAAAAAAAAGCAAAGTTCAAAAGAAAAGAAAGCAGAAAGCAAGAATGTAATAAAATCCCTTTCCCTACCCTTTGAAAAGAAAAGAAGGGTTGATGAGCTGGAATCCCTGGAATTCTCAATTATTCGAAAACTGTGAGGTAAGCCCCATAACAGGTGGTTTGTGCCCAACCTGCTTGGCCTTGGGTAACTCCTAGCATGGCGATATGTTTGTCACATTAGCGACCTTATTTTGTACAGACCTATGTCTGCTTATGGATTAGCTAGCTCTTGATAATCCGACCTACATAGTAGTCTAGTATGGTTATATGCATCTACATCATGGTTAATGAACACTTATTTGGTTTCTTCAAATCACTTGTATCATATTATCTTGCTCAAAAACTGGTAAATGCACAAAGCAATTGCACACACATTTGTATTTGAGAGATTTTGTGTATCATTATGATAAATCAAGATTGGAAATGAATTCACATATGCACATGGGATTCCTTATAAATCTAACTTTTGTCTTCAAAATACTTTGAAATATTATTTTTGCAAATTGTTTGGAATAATTCCTTTTCTTCTTTCAAGTACAGTTGTTTTGACAATTCTATGCATAATAGAAAAATCAAAAATTTCTTTCAAAATATACAATCAAAACATATATATCTGGTTGACTTTCGCAACGATGGTATAGTTCCAAAACCAAAATTGAAATTTTATTCCTAGCGCAAGTCCTCATCTTCATCTTTTCTATTTATTAAAAATCAACCATGCAATAAAACTATCTCTTTTTTATTTTCGCGATGATGGTATAAGTCTATACCTACATATTCTATGCCTAGCGCAAATCATTGTAAAAATTTTTATTCCCCATTTGTTAAAAATCATGAAAACCATATGACTTAATTCATTATGTTACACAAATTATGCTTTTAAAAGCAAAAACACATTTTCATTATTTCATGTCATTATGTCACCCTTCAATTTTGCAATGATGGTATAATTTCTAAGGAATTATCCAAAATTTTATCACACTTAGGAATTTATGCCTAGAAAAAATCATTTTAACATTGTTTTATGCATACTATTTTATGAAAATCTGAAAAACAAACCATCATCACCATCGTTCTCATCATTGCACCAAAGTCTTAAGACAGTCTCTTAAGCATTCTTTTACTTTTAACAATATTTCTATAATTGGGATTAGCTTGATGACCGAGTGAGAAGCGACTCCATGAAATGGTCTATAATAGTGACAATGTCCTTTGAAATTATTGTTAGAAGTCTCTTTTTCTCTTTTTATTACATCACATTACAAACAACCAATTTGTTACATCAGATTATTTCATTTAAAATATTACCGCATGACATCAAAAGTATAAATTTTCAAAGCAACATAAATCATGAATCCAATTATCAAATCAAATCAATCAAACATAAAAGCATCATAAGCATACACATAATACAAGTCATATGATCAATAACATATCATATATATATCCAAAGTATATATACATCATCAAAACTGGATTGGTATGCCACAATCTATACCTCGGCATACTCAATCCTCTATCAACAAAAAAATAATAATACAATGTCAATCTGTACAAAGCTGTGCAGTCCTCTAGTCTTAAGAGCCCCTCGAGCTCTCTGCCTCATCTCCTCCCCCGCACTAAGGAGGATGATGTGGCCCCATCGCAGTCTGAGTAGTCCTAGTCCTCGATTGAGACATGGTCCTCGATGACCCGATCCTGATCGGATCTACGATGTTGGCTGGCAGGGGTAGTCTATCCGCCTCCGGCACTAGCTGATAATACAATGTCTGGTAGAAAGTGAGTTGGGTGATAGCCCGTGTCAGCTGTCTAGAGCTTGCCCCTCTACCCCATGCCCTGAGGCGTGCAATCTTGTCTCACAACTGTGCCACCTCAGCTCGGTGGCATGTAGCCTCATCCTGTAGAGTTTGCACCTGTGCCTAGAGATGATCTCTCTCTGCCCGAAGAGTAGCCATCTCGCTACTCTCTCCTGTGTCAATGCCCTTGCCCTTATCGGGTGATGGTGGCCTCTCCCTCTATGGATATGGGGGTCTCACCTCCCTCCTCTCCCTTTGTCGTGGCCTCTCCTATGCCTGTGGCCTCCTCGGCTCTCTCCCACCGTGACCCTGGGCCACCTCCATAGCTTCCTAGCATTGCCTCCCTATCTGACGCACGACTGTGTGTATCGAACCTTATGCCCTCGTCATCTAATGAGGGTGGATGCCTGCGTACCAGGCATCATAGCCATCAGCTACCCCTACATTGTCACCATCCACTAGCTGGATGGGGGCATCATCCACGTCCTGACTCCAGAACCGCTGCATGTCTGGAGCCCCGTTTACTGTGGTGTTATCCTGAATAGTCTGAGAAAACTCATAATCTCTGAGAGATGGGATCCCCTGCTGTAGACCGATCTATCATAAAACTTGGTCATAGCGGTGGAGCTCCACCTCTCCCCTCTCCATCCGAAGCCAGCTGACTCACCTGACGCGAGCCAACTCCTATCCATCCTTGACCCACCTTAGATGCCCTCGACATGGCCTCCAGGTTATCTGGTCTGGTACTAAGTCATCCAATAGTCTCTGGGACATAGGGAGGTCGATCCGCCGCTATGACCCTCTTCGAAGCCACCAGTAGAAGACTCGGGGCCTCTCCCTATCTACCCCTATCAGAGGAAGCCCTATCGGCCTTGGCACTGCAATGTGCTCCCAGCACCAAACCTGTAGGAGCGATGTCATCACCAGACATCGGCCGCCCTTGTACACGACCCATACAAGATCCTGTACAATTGGCATAATGCATAATAGCCCCAAGAGAACCTGTAGCCATGGTCTCGCATGTCGCAGATCACATTTGCAAGCATCCCTGACACCCTACACCCGCTATGGTGGCACAGCAGAAGTCCACCAATGACTCTAGCTAGTACCTATGTGAGTCTGGATGCCCCAGGCATCTAGCGCAGTGCCTCGATGTTAACTTTGCCCTTCTTCAGGGCAAAGCTCGGGTCATCACACAGTCGTCCCATAGAGTGGACCTGATTGGACGTAGGAGTGATCAATCATCCTTGTATGGGGATTCTTAGAATCCTCCATACATCCTCTAGATTAGGAGTCATCTCCCCTGTCGGTAGCCGAAAACATGAAGAACCCAGATACCATATCTCTGCTGGGGCTGTCAATAGCCCCATGTCTGTAGACACCTGTGGCATCTCTACCATGTGTTGCAAGCCAGACTGTGCCAGCTGATCTCGTTCTACCTATGTAAGAGTAGCCAAGTCATCTCTCAAATCTCCATACTTCCATTCTCTGCTCTTTAGCAAACCTCTTTGCAAACATAAACAACAAAACAACAAACAATCATTAATAAAAAATTCAAGTAATTAATAATGCAAGTTAAAAGTTCAATTTTATGCAATTGATGATATCGTCCACTATTGGATGATATCGTCCCAAATTTGAGCAAAATCGTCTTCGATTTCACAAGCCGAAATCGTCTCTAATTTGATGAAATCGTCCCCCTTTCGTCGATTTCGTCCTCGAACAAAATTGATGAAATTGAGACGATTTCGTCGAAATCGGGACGATTTCATCCAGACGACGTCGATGGCCCAAAAACGGCCGTGATGCTCAAAATTTAACCAAAATTCCTCTAAAAAGCATCTAAAATTAAATTGCAGCATTCTAGTTAAGTCTAGACTCTTACCCGTAGACTGCGCTGGACCTCTATTGATCTGTGCGTCGTCTCCACCATTTTTGCTTCAGAGCTCTAAAACCAGTAAAAATGAACTGGAAAAATGAATTAGGGTTTTACCCTATTTTTCTTAATTTTATTCATCAAAAATAATTTTGCTTTTTCGTGTTTTTACCTCAAACGTTTGATTTGGGTAAAAACACGGAGGGGGCACCATAGTAAGCTGTCGTACGATTCGACCAAGAATCGTCGCCTAAAAATGGGAATATTTTTTTTGCTTTATCGTAGATCGAGAAGAACTCATATTTAACGCATTTTATTCAAAAAATTCGCTAAAGAGGGGGCAAAATGTAGCACCCTAAAATTGGCGCAGTAAAATTGTCATAATTACATTCACCTTAGTAAATAATTTAAAATTCAAATTTAACCTCCCAAATCGCCTGTTAACTATCGAGAAATTTGTTTCCCCCTTTTTCATGCCATTTTTAGAGGTTGTTTTGATCGTTTGACGATATCATCGCCGATCAGACGATATGGACCCAGATCTGACGATTTCATTTGGGCTAGGACGTCCAGACGATGTTGTCGCAAAACTAATTTTGCACAATTAGCTTTTGTTCCAATGGGCCTCTAATCCGGGCAAAAGCGTGTCTGTGCCATTAGAGACCCTCCCCCGTTGGAGATCTCCCAAATAGGGATGATCTCCAACCTCCTAACTACTCCCCTAAGCCTATTTAGTCCCTAGGACCTTCCCTTCCCAACCCCTGGCTGAATTTCCCTGCAACTTGATTTTGCGTGCATTAGAATACTTAGAACATTATTTTGCCTTTGTTATTTTGAAGTTTTCTTGCAGGGACCTCATTGATCTTCAGTCGGAGCATGCTCAAATCATCGCAGACGATCTCGTTCAAATCTCGGACGATCCTGTCGTAATTCGAGATGATTTCATCATATCCAGACGATTTCGACTACAATCTGCATTGGGGGCAATCAGTGCCCAGAGTTTGCGCTTTCTATTATTCCTTTCACTTTTATTTTGCATTTTAGTCAGTTTATCCTTATTGCTTATTATTTTGCATTTGGAGTTCACCCATATAGCTTAACTTGCATGATAAGATCATAATTTATCATTAGAACATCGTAATTCATTTGAATTTATGTTCATAATTGTTTTCTAGTGTTCACACTATCATTTTGCATAGTTTCCCTCTACTAGCACAGTAGTATTCTCTGTATTTTGCATCTGTTCTTCTATTTGCAGGTCTCTGACGAATTCGTCTGACGAATTCATCATATCTCAAACAATTCTATCAGATCTCAGATGATTCTGGAAAATTCTAGACGATCCTGACTATTTCAACATCAAAATCTTCATCAGACATCCGGATCAGGTATTCTGCTTTTAATGTTCAGTAATTTCTCTATTTTGTCTTTAAATATGTTTTTGTATTCATTAAAATCTGCATTTTCATATAGATTAATTTAGACTCATTTGGCCAAACCTAGGATATGAATGCTTAAGGTCAAAAACGAACACATAAAAACACATTCCAAACCTAGGCGTGGAAACTGCCATTAAATTTTTCCTAGTGAACCCACCATCCGTCGAAAAATCACCAAAAATACACCTCCCTTGAGAGGCAGGACCTTCGCAAGTCCTCTCAGTCCGAGGTACCACGAAATCCTTTTCCCATCCTCCTTCCGGGCACAGATCCTTTAGCCTGAAGGTAAGGATGCAAAAAATTTGGAGCGATACACCCCCCCTTTGAGTTCTGGGTAGACCAAGAACAAAATTCATACTTACATTTTCCCATGGTCTTTATGGTATTGACAAATGCATATATAATCCTGTGTTTTGGCTACTCCCTTTTGCATATTGACATATTGAACATCTTTGGACCATTTCTAGCACATCCCTTCCCATGTTTGGCCAATAATAAGATTCTTTTAGCTGTCCCAATGTCTTGTCCACTCCAAAGTAACTTCCAAGACCTCCACCATGTTTCTCCTTCATCATATTATCCCTCATGGATCCTCTAGGGATGCATATTTGATGCCCCTTAAACAATAGAACTTCTTGGATAAAATAATCCAACCATTTAGTCCTATCCTCCTCAATGGGAGATTTGCATGCTTCCCATGCTTCACCAAAAGGTATGACAAGCCACTTGTACAGCCCATCCTTTTTTTGAAAGCAGTTTTCCATTCATCTCCTTCTCTAATCCTGATCTGGTGATATTCGATCTTCAAGTCAATTTTTATGAAGTAATTAGCCCCACTCAAGCAATCCATGAGATCATTCATATGAGGTAAGGGTAAGCTATATCTGATGGTGATATTATTTATTGACCTATAATTAGTACACATGCACCACTCTCCATCCTTCTTTGGTGCTAACAGTGCTGGAACAACACATGGACTAAGACTTTCCTAGATCAAACCTTTATCTAATAGCTCCTATACTTTTTTATTTATCTCCTTATTCTCCTTAGGACTCATCCTATATGCAGCCTTGTTGGGTAATCTTGCTCCTGGTATCAAATTAATGCAATGAATGCTTCTCATTGGTGGAAGACCATTCAGAATATCCTTCATCATAATGTCCTCATACTCCTGCAAAATTTCCTTATTTCCCTTGGTAAATCATCTTCTTCTTTTGTTGTCTCATCTTCTGAGCCTTTTCAACCAATGCATAACACAAATTTTCTTCTTGCATCTCCTTTAGAAATTGTTTTCCTATGAGAACACATACTTGTGTATTGTTGTCCTCTCTTTCTTTTTGTTCCTTTGATGGTTTCATAACAAATTTTCTTCCATACTTCATGATGGAGTAGGTGTTTGCTACACCATCATGGAGAGCTTTTCGGTAAAATTTCCAAGGTCTTTCCAAAAGGATGTGGTAAGCATCCATGGGCATAACATCACAACATATTTCATCTTTATAATTTCCAATCTGAAATTTAACATTACATTGCTTACTTACCAAAATTTGATGTCCCTTTTATAGCCATGTGACTTTGTAAGGACTTGGATGATTAATTATCTCCAAATTTAGCTTCTCCACCATTTCTTGGGACACCAAGTTGTCCGTACTACCACTATCCAAAATGACATTGCAACACTTTTCTTGTGACTTGCAAATAGTACTAAACAAGTTCCTCCTTTGTATGGTGTCTATTGGTTCCCTCTCTAATTTTAAGAGTACTCTCCTTAGCATGAGGTTCTCTCCATACTTAGCTTCTACTTCTTCTTATTCTTTGTAATATTCAGCCTCTAATGCTAAAGTGTTTCTAGTATTAGTCTTTCTTGTTTCTCGTTGAATAAGAGGACAGTCAAAATCTATGTGTCCTTGCTCTCCATAATTGAAATAAAGACTCAAAAAATCTCTTCCTCTTCCCCTTGATGATTCACCTCCTCCTCTTAAATTGTTTCCTCTCCCCCTGTTATTCCAATTAAAATTATCCTATGACCAGCCTATTTCTTCATCTCTTGATGGCTGCCCTCTTCCCAAATTCACAAATCCTCTACCCTTAGTAGGTTTGCCTCTTTCTCTTAGATTTTATTGTTTTTTGCTTGTTAAATTTTCCTCAGCCTTGAGAGCATATTGGTAAGCCTCTTCCACTGTCTTCATCTGCATCAAGCTAATCTCATTTTGAATAGTGACTTTCAATCCATTTATATATCTAGCTACTTTTTATTCATCCTCGTGAACGCACCCTACTCTTATGCTTAATCTATAAAATTCCTCTATGTAATTAGCCACATTCTTGTCCCTTTGTCTCAAGTTCTACAAATTCCTTAACAAGTTCATATGGTAGTCTAAAGGCATAAATTTAGCCTTTAGTTTGATAATCATTTTATCCCATGACTTGATATTTTATTTACCCTTTTTCTGTCTTTCCATCTGTAATTTCTCCCACCACAAGGAAGCATGTCCCTTAAGATTTGTACATGCATATTTTACCTTCTTGTTGTCTTCAATAGACTCAAGGTAGAAATAATTATCCTATCGGCAATTTTGGTTTTGAGATCCTAGCTCCTTGTCTATGAGTTGTCATTGATGTCAAAAGGAAATGACATTAATGTTAAGAGGATGTGTTGGCTTCAAAGGTGAAAGATTCCAAGAGAATCTTCTTAAGAGAATCCGGAGAGATTCCATTGGATAAGGTTTTTGGATAGGGTTTTTATTAAAACCAAGTTGAATGGTTTTTATTAAAACCAATGGAGGTTCTCCTTATTATTTATTTAATTATTATTTAAAACCCTTCAAGGTTTTAATTGATTAATTATTTAATTAATTAAGGGAGAAATTATTTTTAATTTATTAAAAATATTTAAAGGTTTCTAAACCTTTTTATTCTTAATTTATTAAAAATTAATTAAGGGTTTTTAAACCCTTTAGAAAGCAATTTCGATTAAATTCGAAATTTCCTTTCCATGCAGCCGACGTGTTCTAAGTCCACGGAGGGACTATATATATGGGAAGTTCCTAAGGTTTAAAGTCTCCTCGAAAATCAATTGAAATATCTTATGCAATTCGTGTGGCAGCGATCGATGCTCTGTTGACGCCGCGGAAGAAGAGAGCATGCATTTTGGAAATCCTTCGATAAGCTCGTTCGTTTATGTGTGAGGAAGTCTATCTTGGACTTCGTGAGCTCTATGTGGGCTAGTGGCAGTGTAAGATGCGTTTGGGCTTTGCATAGGCGGAGGTCTGCATTTCGATTCCCGTGGAGGGTGTTGTGCATGGTTTCGTAATGTTTTTGTTAAAACAAATTTTTATTCCATGTTTTTCGGACTCAACCATTCCGCGATTTTCAGATTCGTCAAAGGTTTCCATTTCACGTTTTTTGGATTCGTCAAAGACAGTAATTCTAAAGGTGTGATTAATTTCTTGATATAATTTTTGGGCATTGTTTAGCATTGTTTAAAAGACATAGGAGAAATAAGGGGTTAATTCTTTGGTTGTATTTTTGAGATTAGTCTTTTGCTATGCTAATGGAGATATAAGGTGTAAGTTTTTGGTTGTTATGTTTTTGGCTTCTTTGGTGGTTGTTTTGAAAGAAGAGGAGCTAAAAGGTGTATTAAGGAAAGTTTTTATACATGCTCATTTATCTTGGTTCTAACCCTAACTTGGTTGGAAGTTTGAGGGTTGTGTGTTGTGACAGCTTTGAGGATCAATTTTCTTCTACTCCAATAAGGTATGGGCACATTCTTCTTATGAGTATGATTGGTGTATGTTTTCTGAAATAAGGTTGGAGTGAAAAGTTTTTCAACTAGGTTTTCTTTGATTGGGTGTAAATCCTATTTTCTGGTTTGTTGAAGACTACTTATGCATTGTTATCCTTGATGAGAGTTTTTGGTGAATGCATAATTTTTGGTTTGAGATAGTGGAAGCTTTGTGCACTAGGGTTTATATTTGTGAGTCAAGCTACTTGCATTGAGTTGGGTGGAACCCTTGGTTGGATGTTTTGAGATTGATGGTTGAGTTGCTTCCATAGAGGTTGTTGATCAAGTTATTGCTTTACTTGATTCATGATATTGGGCTTTCTCCATTGAGTTGATTTTAGCAAGTTATTCTTTGCATTTGGTGATATTGTGTTGGTGGTTGTTTTGTTCAAATATCTTTGGAGGAAAAAGGATTTCTACTTGTTTCCTTTTCTTGTGATGATTGATTGAATGCTTCAAGGTTAATGTTGAGTTGAATGATGTTGGTTAAACCTTGTCTATAAGCATTGTTGTTAAAGCCCTAATTGGTTGAGAAAATATATTGGTTGTGGAAAGAACATGAATAGCATTGTTAGATGAGATATTGCATGTTTGGCAAATTTTGGGTTGTGTTTCATGTTCTTGAGAAAAGCATACTACATCTATCTTATTCTTTTGAGATTGAGATTGGGAGTTAAGTATAGAACATATTGAGTCTCTAACAATTCTCTTTATGCTTCTATGAGGTTGATGAATCATATTGAGTCTCTAACAATTCTCTTTATGTTTCTATGAGATTTGAGATTGAGATTGGGAGTTAAGTATAGAACATATTGAGTCTCTAACAATTCTCTTTATGCTTCTATGATGTTGATGAATCACATTGGGTCTCTAACAATTCTCTTTGTGGGTTCATGCCAAGAAAATTTTTCTTGATGAACTTGTGAGCTGTTTTGGACAGGTTTTTGTGGGGACTTGTGAGCAGGTTTTGGACAGGTTCCGTTGGGGACTTGTGAGCAGGTTTTGGATAGGTTCCATTGGGGACTTGTGAGTAGGTTTTGGATAGGTTCCGATGGAGACTTGTGAGCAGATTTGGATAGGTCCTAGCAGAGTACTTGTGAGCTGAGATTGATAGTTCTATCAGAGAACTTGAGGACAGAGGTACATTGGTTCTATCAAAGAACCTGAGGACAAAATTGACAAGTCTTTGAGAAGGCTTGTGTGCAGAGGATTGATTTTTTCAAGATTTGGACAGATCTGATAGATAGAGGAAGACTTTTACTATACCAACTGACTGTGTTTGGTATAGGTTGCTAAGCTACTGTGGACATGATCATAGAAGGCAGAGGTCTCTTAGGCTAAGCATTGAGGATAGGAGGTCTTCAGTGGAAAGGTGTTCCACGTGCTGGCAAGAGGTAGAGACAGTTGATATTCTGAGGGATCATATCCAGAGTAGAGGGGAAGGTATCTCCTTTGGGCAGAGGCTTATAAATTCATATTGGGGGAAGGTATCTCCTTTGGGTAGAGGCTCATAAATTTAGATTGGGGGAAGGTATCTCCTTTGAGCAGAGGCTCATAAATTCAGATTGGGGGAAGGTATCTCCTTTGGGCTGAGGCTCATAAACATTGTAATTGGGAAGGTTTCCCAAATAACTTTGAGATAACTTTTAGAGAAAAGTTTTGTGGACGTAGCCCAGGATTTCTGGGTGAACCACGTTAAAATTGGTGTCACTTTGTGGATGATCTTATGCATTGTTTTGATATTGCTTTGGATATATTGCTTTAATATTTTGAAGCATAAAGAAAAAAGTAAAAAGAGGTCTTATACTGTTCACCCCCCCCTCTTAATATAATCTTGTGTTCTTTATATCCATATTAGTTATCTAGTCTATAAGCTCTTTCGGTTTTAAAATCTGACTGAAACATGGAACATCCATCTTAGGATTGCTGTCTATTTTTTATAATGCCCTTAAAAATATTTCTTCTGATTCATCCATCTCTTCTACCCTTTTTGCCTCATCAATTTCTTCTTCTTCATCCTCACTTACATCTTCAATGGGTACTCCCCTTGTCAAATCTAATTCCATAGCTTCCATCCTAGCCATCATTCTTCATATTTCCTATCTCATTGTTGCAATATCTTCACCTCTGGGAATTTGTACACTACTGCACCCTCTATGGGTCATTTTTTTAAACACTTTACTTAAAACCAATATATTTTTATGATACCCTTGAGCCAACCTCACTCTGATACCAAATAGTGCAGATCAACCTTGAAAGTTTCAATGAAACTATCAAGATTGCAGCTCTATGTTAACTACAAAAATCAAATCAATTTTACAAATCACAATAGACAACAAGAATATAGATTTGTTTTTATTAAATCTGAAAAGGTACAAGACTTCACAATGCCTGCAAAATATTTCCTTGAATAAAATGGTCTCAAAAATGTGCCAACCGTGCACTACACCAGTGCTTACCCATAGAAGATATAAATAGATGTGATTTCACCCAACTATATTGTTTTTCTCCCAATGAGATGGCTCCAAACTGTGTATTGCTATTGTTTTTTCTAGTTTCCCTACAAACTAAATATAGGTCATTTATTTAATATAAATAATTAAATTTGACCACAAACCAAAAAACTACAGCAAAAAAAACAAAATTTAAAACACACTATATTTTTTTTTGGTGTGCAGGATTGCCAATTCACCTAGTGATTCTCCTACATCAGTATTTTTCCATGAAGGGTCAGTAGGATCCCATTCTAAGGAGCTTTCTAACTATGAATAAACTACTAAAATAACTGCTACATGATACATCATGGGCTTCCTTTATGAGGGTTTGTGATTTGTATAAGTTTGCACATCTAAGGAGTATCCCTTCAAAGGAGCATCAATATAAAATATCTCTAATGATGATGTAATTACAAGTCCTCAGCTTGAATTATCTACACTTTTGGGAATTGAATCCTTCAGGGAATGTTCCTTCCTTGGGAAAATTGAATATGTCTTGGTACCAAGGTTCTTGAATATGTTAAGTGATGGTAGGTATGATTCTATTGTAGAAGGTTCATTGATTGACCTTATGATAATAGCAGCTTCTTCATTTTCCAGTTCTAGAGGAATGAAAGATGAAACTATCGCCATAGCATGAACATGGTGATTGCTAGAATGAGGTATGGCCTCTATAGTTATTTGATCGAAGCGATATTTTAGCAAGTCTATGATATCCTTGTAGGATTTTAGTTTTTCATCCTTGGTTTTATAGGTATCATTTTCTTGGTTAATTACTATTTGTGAATCACTATACAATGATAGTTTCTAATGTTTAGTTTTATTGTAGCCCTAAGCCCAAAAATAAATGCTCCGTATTCTATTATGTTTTTGGTGTAGGAGAAACAGAGTTTGAATGACAATAGGATGAGTTGTTTTTGTGGGGTGACTAGGATAATACTTACCCCTACACTTTTTGCACATATTACTCTATCAAAATATAAGATCCATGTTTCAAGTTATTGAGCTTCCATTGATGCAACCATATCATCATGAAAATAGATATTTATAGGATGTTATGATTCTAAAGGATCCGTAGTGAGTTGATCTGCTATAACTTGTCCTTTCAATGATTTTTTTTTTATGAATTCTATGTCAAATTCACTAATGGATATGATCCATTTGGAATTTATACTTGATAAATAAGGTTTCAATATCAGATAGCATAATGGATCTACTCTTTCTAGAATGTAGGTTCTTTGTCGAAGCATGTAATGCCTCAATTTACTAGATGAGAAGACTATTTCTAAATAGATTTTCTTGATAGGTGTATAGCAAGATTCATAATTTACCAAGGTTATACTGATGTAGTAGATTTCTCTCTATGTTGCTCATCATATTGGGCTAACAGAGCCCATAAGGCATGTTCGATAGTGGCTATGTACAATAGTAATGGTGGGTTTAGGTTTAGCAGTACCAAAACTAGTGGTGTTAAGAGATAAGTTTTTAGGGCTTCAAAGGCTTCTTGACACCCTTTGTCCCATTCAAATTTGGATCCTTTCTTCAATAATTTGGAGAAACATTGGTACTTATCTACAAGTTGTGATATGAATCTACGTATAGCTTGTAACATTCCTTCAAGGCTACGCAACTTAGTTAAGTTTTAGGAGGTGGCATGTTGGGTATAGTGGTAATATTTGAGGGATCAATCTCAATCCCATGTTGGGATACAATGAACCCAATTATATTCCCTAATTTCACCTCAAAAATGCATTTGAGGGTTTTTTTTTGGACTTTATAGTCTTGTAGTATTTGGAATATATGTCTAAGGTCTTGGGTATGGTCCTTCCTTTCTTGGGATTGAGCTATGATGTCATCTAGGTAATCCTCCACTATTTTATGTATAAGATCATGAAACATGTAGGTCATGGCTCTTTATTAAGTTTCTCCTACATTTTTAAGGCCAAAAGGCATGACCTGATAGCAGAAGGTTACCCAAGGAGTAGTGAAAGTCATTTTAGATTGATCTTATTTCGTGATCTTTATTTGGTTGTATCTCAAAAATCCTTCCATTAAGGATAACATCTTTGATCCTGCGGTGAAGTTGACTATCATATCTATATTAGGCAAGGGGAAGTTGTCTTTAGGATAAGCGTTGTTTATGTCTCTAAATTCAATACAAATTCGAATGGATCCCTCTATATTTGCGATAGGGATTATGTTGAAGATCCAATCTGAATATTCTATGGCTTTTATGAATCTGATATCTAGTAATTTTTTAAGTTCATCCTTTATTAAAAGGATGATACTTGGATGTATTTTTATTAATTTTTGTTTGAAAGGTTTTGCATTGGGACACACTACCAAATGATGAACTATCAATGAAGGATCGTTTCCTAACATGTCATCATATTCCTAAGTGAAGATGTCAAATAATTCATTTAATAGGTTCGTGTATTCTGCTTGTTCCTCTAGGGTTAGGAATTTTCCTTGTTTGATAAGGCATGAATCTTGATTTGTTCCAATGTTAACCTCTATGGTTTCTTCTATTAGAGCTTGTGATTCATCTTCAAAGTGAAGAGGGGCATCTATGATCTCTAGTTCTTTTAGTTCTTGAAGATATATAGGATTTTGTTCTGGGTTGGAATTTTAAAAACCTAATCTAGAGATTTCCCTACATGGCAATTATCTAGAGATTCTTCAATATCCTTATTGTTTGAAATGGTTTCCAAATAAACTAATTCTAACATGTTGATTCTTCCAAATCGTATGGTTTTAGATGAGGTTTTATTTAGGAGTGACCAAAGTTCTTCTTCATTCTCTTTGCCCCATTGAAATCCATGTATTGATCCAGATTGGTCATCTTCATTTTCTTCTCCAAATAGAGAAGAGGATTTATTTTGTTGGGAATGAATCCAATACTACATCATGTTGGCCAAGGCATAACCTCTACAAGATCTTTAATGCCTTTTTCATAATGACCTAAGCTCTTACCTTGGTATCCCATGTTGGCAAGCATTTGTTTGACAAGGAGGTAGGTAGGTGACATGTAATATGTTGTGCAGGTTCTTTCAGTGGGCAAGAAGTTATGTGTTGGCAATTTTGGGTTTGAGATCCTAGCTTCTTGTCTATGAGTTGTCATTGATGTCAAAAGAAACTGGCATTAATGTCAAGAGGATTTATTGGCTTCAAAGGTTGAAGATTCCAAATAATCTTTTCTAGAAGATTTCGAAGAGATTCCATGTGGCAGATGAAAAGGTTTTTGTCAAAACCATGGCAGGTTTAAGGGTTTTTATTAAAACTAGGTGGATGCATTAAGGGTTTTTCTCAAAACCACTCTCGACTTAATGCAAAGGCTGGAGACACTTATTAATTAAATAACTTAATTAATAAAACCTTTTTAAGGTTTTTTAATTAATTATTTATTTGATTTAGTGATCAAATTATGTTAATAATTAAATGGGTTCTCCACCTAAGGTCTAAGGTCTAAAAGACCTTTGATTATTTTTTAAATAATCAAAAGGGTTTCATAAACCCTAAAGTTGTTTCGAACGTGCCAAAATAATATTAATTCTAAAATTTTTAATTATCCTCCCGCCGACGTTGTGCATAGCATGGAAGTTTGGCTATATAAGCCATAACCTATAGTCCAAAGCAAGGGAGTAAAAGAAATGTGAATTGCGCAAAGGTTGGGAAGTAAAAGCTACAACTATCATTTTTTTGCCATGTTTATCCACCACCAAAGGGTTAAGGAGAAGGAGACTCTTGCTAGCCTTCAAGCTAGTGTCGTTGGCCTAGTGGCAATGACTATTCTGCGAAGGCGCTTGAAGGGAGGTCAAGCGTTCGACTCCCGCCGTGGAGTGTGAGAAGAGTTTTTGTGCTACGATTTTTTCGGAGGCACTGTTGACCCACGATTTTTGAAAGCATTTTTGTGGTGAGGTTTTTTAAATAAAATCTACATTTTTTTAAAGAAGAAGTGGTTGGGCAGATTTATTTAAAATTATTTTTAAGGTTAAATGCTTCTTTGGAGATATAAGGTTGATAGTGTGTGGTTGAGATTTTTGGCTTGATTGTTGAGTGAGATTTGCTTAGAAGCTATTATTCCTTGAGCATGGTTTAATTAATTTGTATAAATAAGGTGTAAAAGGATATATTGTTTGTATGCTTTATATTTTTGGTAGTTGACTTCTAAGGATTGGAGTCATAAGGTGTTTTATGGAATAAATATTTTTTTGGTTACTTTTATGATCTAACCCTAACTTGGTACAAAGTTGAGGGTGGTGTTGGTAATAGGTTTAAGAACTATTCTCTTCTTCCTCAAACAAATATATGGGAAACTTCTTCCATGTATATTGTTGATGATGTATTTTCTGAAATTGAGTTTGTAGTGAAATGGTTTTCTACTAGGTATTCTTGTTGGTGTAAATCCCATTTTCTGGATATTGAAGATTGTTTATGCATTAAAATCATTGATGAGTTTTTTGGGTGAATGCATAATTCTGGTTGAGGAAGAGGAAGCATTTTTACACTAGGGTTTATGTTAGTAAGTCTTTCTACTTGCTTTGAGTTGGTGAAACCCTTAGTTGTCTATTTTGAGATTGATGGTTGAGTTGCTTCCATAGAGGTTGTTTTGATCAAGTTAATGCTTTACTTGATACATGATTTGGGCTTACTTCATTGAGATTGATTTGAGCAAGTTATTCTTTGCATTGGTGATTTATGTTGGTGGCTATTTTGTTCAAATATCTTTGGAGGGAAAATGATTTCTACTAGTTTCCTTTTCATGTAGTGAATGGTTGAATGCTTCAAGGTTAATTTTGAGTTAAATGATATTGGTTAAACCTTGTCTATAAGCATTGTTGTTAAAGCCCTAATTGGTTGATAAAAGATATTGGTTGTGGAAAGAACATGAGTATCATTGTTATATGAGATATTGAATGGTTGGCAATTGTTGGGTTGTGTTTCATGTTCTTGAGAAAAATATACTACATCTATCTTATTCTTTTGAGATTGAGATTGGGAGTTAAGTATAGAACATATCGAGTCTCTAACAATTCTCTTTATGTTTCTATGAGATTTGAGATTGAGATTGGGAGTTATGTATAGAACATATTGAGTCTCTAACAATTCTCTTTATGTTTCTATGAGATTTGAGATTGATATTGGGAGTTAAGTATAGAACATATTGAGTCTCTAACAATTCTCTTTATGTTTCTATGAGATTTGAGATTGATATTGGGAGTTAAGTATAGAACATATTGAGTCTCTAACAATTCTCTTTATGCTTCTATGAGGTTGATGAATCACATTGGGTCTCTAACAATTCTCTTTGTGGGTTCATGCTAAGCAAGTTTTTCTTGATGAACATGTGAGCTGATTTGGACAGGTTCTAGTGAGGAATTGTGAGCTAATTTGGATAGGTTCTAGTGAGGACTTGTGATATGATTTGGATAAGTTCTAGGGAGGACTTATGAGATGATTTTTACAGGTCCTAGTAGAGGACTTGAGGACAAAGTTGAAGTGGTTCTTTGAGAAGAACCTAAGGATAGTTTTGATAAGTCTTTGAGAAGGCTTATGTGCAGCAGAGATTGATTTGTTCAAGCTTTATGAGTTGAGCTTGGGACAGATCTGATAGAGTGTGGAAGACTTGTACTGGACCGACTGATTGTGTTTAGTATAGGTTGATGAGTTGCTGTGGAGGTGATCAGTTAGGACAAAGGTCTCTTGAGGCTGAGCATTGAGGACAGAAGGTCTTCTATGGAAAGGAGTTCCATGTGCTAGCAGAATAAGAGGCAGGTGATATTTTGAAGTATCATTTCCAAAGTTGAGGGGAAGAATTCTCCTTTGGGTTGGAGGCTCATAAATTCATGAGGAGGGGAAGGATTCTCCTTTGTGCAGGAGGCTCATAAATTTGTGAGGAGGGGAAGGATTATCCTTTGGGCAGGAGGCTCATAAATTCGTGAGGAGGGGAAGGATTCTCCTTTGGGATGAGGCTCATAAACATTGTAATTGGGAAGGATTCCCAAAGAACTTTGAGAAAGCTTTTTAGAGAAAATTTTTGTGGATGTAACCCATGTTGGGTGAACCACTTTAAAATTGGTGTCTCATTGTGTGTTGCTTTATGCATTGCTTTGATATTGCTATTGGTTCATTGCTTTGAAAAGTTGAAGTTAAATAGAGAAAGTAAAAAGAGGTCTTATACTGTTCACCCCCCCTATCAATATAAGCTTGTGTTATTCAATTGGTATCAAAGCAGGTTACTTCAAAAAGTTTAATAGATTGAAGGAAAATATTGTAAAGAACACAATGGAATCTACAAGTGGTAATGCAACACCTATTCTTAATGGGGCAAATTTTGGTCTTTGGAGTGCTAGGATGAAGGTTCATCTTATGGCTCTTGGAAATGAAGTTTGGCAAGTGATTGACGATGAGTATACCATTCCTGAGCATGGTCCTTCTACTAAGGAAGAGAGGCTCCTACATCATAGCAATTCAAAGGCAAGGAATGCAATCCTGAAGGGTCTATAGAAGGCAGATCTTACCAAGGTGATTCACTGCAAGACAACTAGTGAAATGTGGAAACAGTTGAAGGTGGTTCATACAGGTGATGCAATTGTTCAAAATGCCAAGTTGAGACACTTCAAAGGTATGTTTGAACAACTCAAGATGAATTATGAAGAAAATATTGGTGACTATATGCTTCGTATGGATGAGATTATTAACTCTATGAAGGAACTAGGTCTTGAGCTTGCTAAAAATGATATTTGTGATAAGATTTTGAGGTCTCTTCCAAATATATTTAGTGAAAATATTTATGCTATTGAGGAAGATAAGGATTTGGATAAGTTGAAAAAAGATGAGCTTCATAGTATACTTGTAGCATTTGAGTAGAGAACTCAAGTGAAGGTTGATGTTAAGAAGGAGGCAGCTTTCAAGGCTACCAATAAATCCAAGGGTAAAGAGCTTCAAGATAGTGATGAGTCTTCTAGTGATGAAGAGGTATATTATAGCAAGAAGGGCAAGTTCTCAAGAAAGCACAAAGGTATGAAATATGTCAAGTGTTTCAATTGTGGAAAGTTTGGTCATTATGCTACTAACTGTACTATTGCCAAGGATGAAAGTGATGAAGATAAATAGGATTATAAGAGCAAGGATTCTGAAAGGCATAGGCATCAAAGGAAGAATAAATATGAGCAAAGCAATCAAGGAAAGAGGTACTCTCACAAACACAAGAAAAGTTTCTACCTAGACAAGGCAAGTAAGTGTTCTAGTAGTGATAGTGAAAGTTCTTCAAGTGATGTTGGAAATGAGATGTTGTTCCTAATAGAAAAAGGAGAAGAAAAGAAACATAGATTTGTCCTTATGAAATGTTTTAGATGTGGAAATTTTGGACATCTTGAGGATGATTTCACAAATGATGGATTGATTTCTAGTTATACTATGTATGAGGATGCTTCAAAAAATTGTGAGGAAGATCTTTGTATGTCTTTAGAAAAGGGTAGCACCTCTAGTGATAAGAAATCTGAAAAAATCATTGATGTTTCAAAAGGCAAACAAATAGAGGAAGTTATAGAGGATGGTGAAGTAGATCTTGAAGTTGAACTTGTTAGTGCTCTTAGTGCTTTGAAAAAGGAAATAAAGAAGAATGCTAGACTCAATGATAAATTGGATGAATGTTGTATTGAGAGAGATGAGCTTATAGAAAGTCTTGACTTCTCTATAGCTAAGACACAGAAACTTAAGGATAAGTTAGAGTCTAAGGTTCTTGAGTGTAGAGAGTTGGAATAGAAAGTGGCTTCCTTGAAAGAGGAAACTAAAGAGTACAAGTAAAAGCTTTACAGGTTTGAAGATAGCACCAAAAATGTAAAGTCAATCATCAAAGATCAAAGAAGGACAACAGATAAAATAGGTCTTGGTTTTGGTAATAAACACATGGAACAGGTTGGGGAATCTAGTAAGATATTCCGAAATGAAGAGAGTTCTGATGAGGAAAGTACTTCAAAAAAAGAGTCCTTGAGTGATAGATGCATAGAATCAGAAAACAGGAATCAGAAAAAGGAGAGAAAGTTTACAGGACCTAAGAGGTCAAATCAAGGAAATTTTAATGGCAGATGTTTTACTTGTCACAATTTTGGTCACATGGCTTCACATTGCATGACTCAAGTGAGGAAGGTAAATGATAGATTCAAAGGTGGTAATTTATTTCAAAGGTATTGCTACTCTTGTAAATAGTTTGGGCATAAGGTTGTTTATTGTAAGGCATAGGAATAGGGTTGGTCAGAATAGATGGAGTCAAATATTAGGTATGCCTCAAAGAAATAACATTTTTAGTTGTTATAAGTGCAAAAATGAAGATCACATAGCTAGATATTGTAGAGCTAAATTTACAAGGTACAGGAACAGGAACATGGGTATGAACAGACACAAGAATCAAGACATGGATAAGAACAGGAATGATAACAAGAACAGCAATAGTGACATGAACAGGAACATGAATATGGACAAGGAGAACAAGAGAAGACATGGTAAGGCAACTATAGACACTGATGAAGATCAGTGTCTAATGGGAATTTTACTCCCACCCCAAAATTAATCACCTCAACAGGAGGTGGGTGAGGGACTAATCTAAGAGGCTCATTCTTAGTCCCAAGCCCCAAAGGTGACCCTTTGCCATTGATGACAAAGGGGGAGAGATATGAGTAAGGGGGAGAGCCTCAAGTCAGGGGGGGATGATTTCTATATAGCAGTTTTGAGTTTCAGTGTTTTTGAGAAGCATGGTTTGCCATCAATGACAAAGGGGGAGATTGTTGGCAATTTTGGGTTTGATATCCTAGCTTCTTGTCTATGAGCTATCATTGATGTCAAAAGGAACTGGCATTAATGTCAAGAGGATTTATTGGCTTCAAAGGTTGAAGATTCCAAAGAATATTTTCTAGAATATTTTGGAGAGATTCCATGTGGCAGATGAAAAGGTTTTTATCAAAACCATGGCAGGTTTAAGGGTTTTTATTAAAACCAGGTGGATGCATTAAGGGTTTTTCTCAAAACCACTCTCAACTTAATGCAAAGGCTAGAGACACTTATTAATTAAATAACTTAATTAATAAAACCTTTTTTAAGGTTTTTTAATTAATTCTTTATTTGATTTAGTGATTAAATTATGTTAATAATTTAATGGGTTCTCCACCTAAGGTCTAAGGTCTAAAAGACCTTTGATTATTTTTTAAATAATCAAAAGGATTTCATAAACCCTAAAGTTGTTTCAAAGGCACCAAAATAATATTAATTCAAAAAGTTCGAATTATCCTCCCGCCGATGTCGTGCATAGCATGGAATTTTGGCTATATAAGCCATAACCTATAGGCCAAAGCAAGGGAGTAAAATAAATGTGAATTACACAAAGGTTGGGAAGTAAAAGCTATGGCTATCATTTTTTTTCCATGTTTATCCGCCGCCAAAGGGTTAAGGAGAAGGAGACTCTTGCTAGCCTTCAAGCTAGCGCCATTGACCTAGTGGCAACAACTGTTCTATGAAGGCGCTTGAAGGGAGGTCAAGCGTTCGACTCCCATCGTGGAGTGTGAGAAGAGTTTTTACGCTCCAATTTTTTCAGAGGCACTGTTGACCCGCTATTTTTGGAAGCATTTTTTTGGTAAGGTTTTTTAAATAAAATCTACATTTTGTTAAAGAAGAAGTGGTTGGGAAGATTTATTTAAAATTATTTTTAAGGTTAAATTATTCTTTGGAGATATAAGGTTGATAGTGTGTGGTTGAGATTTTTGGCTTGATTGTTGAGTGAGATTTGCTTAGAAGCTATTATTCCTTGAGCATGGTTTAATTAATCTGGATAAATAAGGTGTAAAAGGATATATTGTTTGTATGCTTTATATTTTTGGTAGTTGACTTCTAAGGATTGGAGTCATAAGGTGTTTTATGGAATAAATATTTTTGTGGTTACTTTTATGATCTAACCCTAACTTGGTGGCAAAGTTGAGGGTGGTGTTGGTAACAGGTTGAAGAACTATTCTCTTCTTCCTCAAAAAAAGGTATGGGTAACTTCTTCCATGTATATTTTTGATGGTGTATTTTCTAAAATTGAGTTTGGAGTGAAAAGGTTGTCTACTAGGTATTCTTGTTGGTGTAAATCCCATTTTCTGGATATTGAAGATTGTTTATGCATTAAAATCATTGATGAGTTTTTTGGGTGAATGCATAATTCTGGTTGAGGAAGAGGAAGCATTTTTGCACTAGGGTTTATGTTAGTAAGTCTTTCTACTTGATTTCAGTTGGTGAAACCCTTAGTTGGTTGTTTTTAGATTGGTGGTTGAGTTGCTTCCATAGAGGTTGTTTTGATCAAGTTAATGCTTTACTTGATACATGATTTGGGCTTACTCCATTGAGATTGATTTGAGCAAATTATTCTTTGCATTGGTGATTTATGTTGGTGGTTGTTTTGTTCAAATATATTTGGAGGGAAAAGGATGTCTACTAGTTTCCTTTTCATGTGGTGAATGGTTGAATGCTTCAAGGTTAATGTTGAGTTAAATGATGTTGGTTAAACCTTGTCTATAAGCATTGTTGTTAAAGCCCTAATTGGTTGAGAAAAGATATTGGTTATGGAAAGAACATGAGTATCATTGTTATATGAGATATTGCATGGTTGGCAATTGTTGGGTTGTGTTTCATGTTCTTGAGAAAAACATACTACATCTGTATCGCTCCAAAGTTTTTGTACCCTTACCTTCAGGCTATAGGATCTGTGCCCAAAAGGGGGATGTGAAAAGGATGGGACAATACCTCGGATTGAGAGGCCCTTTGAAGGTCCAGCCTCTTGGGGGAGGTGTATAAGGGTGAATTTTTGACGGATGGTGGGTTCACCAAGAAACTTTTGAATGGCAGTTTCCACGTCTAGGTTGATAGTGTGTTTGATGTGTTCATTTTTATCTTTAATCATTCAAATCCTAGGTTTGGACAAATGAATCTAAATTATTCTATTATGAAATGTAGATTTAAATGAATACAGAAAACAAAATTAAACCAAAAAAATATAGGAAATATACTAGATTAGAAAATCCATACCTAATTTTGGATGTTTGATGGAGGTTCTAAGTTTTGAAGCAGTTCAGGTCATCTAGAATTTGATAAGATCATCTCTGATCTGACAGGATCGTCCCTGATCTACTGATCTGACAAGATCGTCTCTAATCTGACAAGATCATCTCTAATCTAACGAAATCATTAGACGATTTCGTCAGAGACTTGCAACTACAAAAATGGATACCAAGAACAAAATATACAATTGCAAAAGAAAGGGAAAATGATAGAAATGAAAGTATGAATGTTAGAATGACAACTTTAGATAATAAATTAAGTAAAATGCATTGTTTTAATGACTAAATTTGACTCTATCATGCATCTATGCTACGTGAGGTGAACTCCAACATGCAAAATATACATAAATCTAACTAATGCAAAGCAAAATAGTAGATAATGGACAGAGAACGCAAACTCAGGGCATGTATTTGCCCCCAACATTGGCTGTAGTCAAAATTGTCTACAAAATACATAATCATCTTGAATTGTGGCATGATCGTCCGAGATTGTACAGGATCGTCTGTGACGATCTGAGCTTGCTTCGACTAAAGAATGACAAAGTTCCTGCAAGAAAATTTGAAAAGGGACAAAGGCAAACAATAGTCTAAGACATTCTAATGCATGTAAAACTCGAAGTGCAATAAAATTCAGCCAGGGGAATGTCAAGGGGAGGGCCTAAGATTAAATAGGCATAGGAAGGAGGTTGGGAGGTTGGAGATCATCCCAATTTGGGAGATCTCCAATAGGGGAAGTCTCTAACCGCGCAGACACACTTTTGCCCTGGTTAGAGACGTCGTTGAAACAAAAGCTAATTATGAAAAATTAGTTTTGGGACGAAATCATCTGGACATTCTTCTCCAGACGAATTCGTCCAATCTGAGGTGATATCATCTGATCGGCGACGATATCGTCCAAAGGTCAGAACAAATCCTAAAAATGGCACAAAAAATAAGGAAAGCGGTTTAACAGGCGATTCGGGGTTAAAATTTAAATTTTGAATTATTACTAAGGTAATTTTAATTATTTGCTAAGGTTTACTATGCCAATTTTAGGGTGCTACAATTTGCCCCATCTTTAGCAAATTTTTTGAAGAAAATACATTAAAGACAAGTTCTTCTTGATTTACGAGAAAGCAAAAATTTATTTCCATTTTTAGATGATGATTCTAGGTCAAATCATACGACAGCTTACTATGGTGCCCCCTCCGTGTTTTTACCCAAATCGAACGTTTGAGGTAAAAACGTGGAAAAGCAAAATTAAAATGTTGCTGATTGTTTTGAATAAAATTAAGAAAATAGGGTAAAACCTTAATTCATTTTTACTATTTATTTTCTCTGATGATATTTTTGATGATATGACTTGTGTATATGTTTTTATGATGCTTTAATGTTTGAATTATTTGCTAATTGGATTGAGGATTCATGTAATTATGTCGTTTTGAAATATTATAATTTTGATGTCATGCTGTAAGATTTTAAATGAAATAATCGGATGTAAATAGTTGGTGGTTGTGGTGTGATTTGATAAAAAATAAAAGGGACTTCTAACAATAATTTCAAAGGACATTGTCGCTATTATAGACCATTTCATGGAGTCACCGCTCACTTGGTCGTCAAGCTAATCCCAGTATAGAAATATTGTTAAAAGTAAAAGAGTGCTTAAGAGACTGTCTTAAGACTTGGTGTTGTAATGATGGAGATAATGATGGTTTGATGGTTTGTTTTCATATTTTCATAAAAATAGTATGCATGAAAATATGATGTTGCTAGGCATAAATTCCTAAGTGTGATAAAATTTTGAACAATTCCTTAGAATTTATACCATGGTTGCAAAAACTGAATTTGAACATAATTTCATGAAAATATAATAAGTGTTTATTTGTTTGTAAAGCATAATTGTGTAACATAATGATGCAAGTCACATGTTTTGAAGAATTTTGTTTTTTAAAATAAATGGAAAAGAAAATTAGAACGATGGTTTGCGCTAGGCATAGAATTATAGGTATAGACTTATACCATCATCGCGAAATCCAAAGAAGAAAATAGATTGTTGGTTTTATTGCAAGATGCATTTTTTATTTGTGATGTTTGATAAATAGAAAATAATAATATGAAAATTTTGTTTGAAATTATTTTTGAGATTTTGTGAGAAGATGTATGTAATTGCTTTTATACAAAACAAGAATTCTGAAATAAAAGGAGAAAATCATTCCGAAAAGAGTTACAGAGATATTTTAAATTATCGCAAGGAGAAATGTAGATTTATAAGGAATCCTCATGTGCAAATGTGAATTCATTACCGATCTTGATTTATCATAATGATACAAAATCTCTCAAATACAAATGTGTGTACGATTGTTTTGTTCATTTACCAATTTTGAGCAAGATAATTTGATACAAGTAATTTGCCTTGACCAAATGAATGTTCGTTAACCATGATTTATATGCATATAACCATACCAAACTACTATGTAAGTTAGGTTTATCAAGAGCTAGCTAATCCATAAGCTGATAGAGGTCTATACAAAAGAAGGTCGCTAATGTGACAGACATATCACCACGCTAGGAGTTACCCAAGGCCAAGCGGGTTGGGCACAAACCACCTATTATGGGGCTTACCTCATAGTTTTCGAATAATTGAGAATTCCAGGGATTCAAGCTCATCAACCCTTCTTTTCTTTTCAATGGTTAGGGAAAGGGATTTTATTGTTTTTGCTTTTGCTTGTTTTTCTTTTTTTACTTTCTTTTTCTTTTCTCTTTTTTTTTGTATTATATTTTGCTTTGATATTTGAGATAATGCTGAAATAGTGCTAAGAGAGTACAAAATGATTCTGAAATAATGCTTCTTTTTCTCATGATTTTGCTTGATTTTTCTTTTTCTTTTGCTTCCTATTCTAGGGATACTTGCTCGGATTAGTTGTAGAGCAAGGGATTTTTATTCTGGGTAGGGGTGAGCTTGTCCTTTTGTCAATTCTCAAATATTCTAGACCATGAGCATGATAGGATAGCAGGGGAAACTTTTTGCTCAGGAAACCATTTCTACTGTGTAGCATCATATCGAATGTGCAATGAAATCATTTTAATGTGAAGAGATATACTTGGTTCAAGTAAATAACAATATTAGTTCTCTATGCTCAAAAATTTATTTAATTCCAATGTGGACTTTGATATAAGAGAGATGAATAATCATAACAAATAAAATCAAGAGATTTATTCATGTGAATGTGAAAGTGCGGGATTCCAAATAAATGCTCATTTATCTAAAATAATTGAAAATATAACTGCAAACTCCAAGAATTGACAAGTACAAAATAAAAGATGTTTTTGAATATTTTTGACAATTTTGATGATTTTGTATTATATTTTGATTTTAATTTATGAAATTGGTGGTATATACAAGATGATCTATATACACTATACAAGGTTATTTGAGTATAGCGTATCTAAGGTTGCTTCAAAATCAAAGGAGGTTTTGAAGGATAATTTGGTTGTGATGAAGGTAAGAACAAAAGGTGATGAATAAAAGGTAGTGATAACAAAATCTTTGTTATAATGTAGAATAATGTAGCAAAAGATTTTACTTTTATATATGTAAAATTGATCATATTACAAAATAAAATGTCAGAAGGATAAGAAGGTTCTTCATTCTTATCACTATCTTCCAAGTCTTGATAAGATGGAGGGAGCATATGTGAAAGATATGCATGGGTGTCATTTGGTAAACAAGGATGATCATATATGAATGAAAAAAAGTGATGGATAGAAGATAATTGTGACAATAGAGAGTGTATAGAACTTGATGTTTCAATCGTTAAATATTATTCAAAAGGTGTTGGGTCATTATGTATGGTAAAAATTTCAAACTTTAAACATTGGTGAAGAGTAGAAGGGACAACCCTCATTGTATGCATCCAAGGACTTCTGAGAAGTAGGTTGTAAGGTGAAGGACAATATGCTACAAAAAACAAAGTATCCAGGATCTTGGATCCAATATTGAGAGGAAAAATTATAGTACCTTGAGCTTCTTGAATTTCATTGTTAAAAGATTTTATAATAACATTTGATTCATTAATATCTTCTTCCTTTGATTTGAGTTTTTGGAATAATTGATAAGTGCATAAATTAAGAGAGGAGCCATTATCTACCATGATAGTTTTAATAGGTGTTTCTTTACTAGATCTTGTAATGTAAAGATAGGAGTCTTCTTGTGGAGTAGAGGAAGGAATATCCTCATCATATAATGAAATATGGTTAACCTCAAGAGGGTTTACACCATTAATTATGTTCTTAGAGAAAATATGATGAGGAACAAATTGTGGGCTAGGTATCTTGAACAAAGTTTCCTTATGAGAACTTTGTAATACTTCTAAAAGGGATATCTTTGCTACTTGTTGTTGGCTATCAAAGTAGATTTCAAATTGAGATTTTGATTCTAAATATGATCTTTCTATGCTTACATGCCATTTTGGATCATTCTCTAGAGCCGAAGATAGTTTTGAAGGTTGGTCAAATGAGGAACCCATATCTTGAATATCAGATTGAGTTGATTGAACTTGAGGTTGCTCATTTGTAGTTTTTGTTACAATATTAGTAATATCATCATGATGGAACACATTAACATGCAATATTTGATTGGTTTCCTGTTGTTGATAATTGATTAGGGGTTCTTGGGAGATCCCCATGTCTTGATTGATTATTGGTATTTGTTGTGTAGGAGTTTGATAGTTTATTGGAGATTTATAATCAGTTGTAGATTGTAATTATTTTATATTAAAAAGACCCTCATTAATCAAATATTGAATTGCACATCTTAAATCTTTACATTTCTGTGTCATATGTCCATCTACTCTATGATATTCACAATGTAGCTCAGGTTTAAACCAATCTGTTGTGGTATCAAGTTGTCTTATGGAAGGGAGTTCAATCTTATTTGTATCAAGTAAATGTTTGAGAATTATATCCATTGGTTGATTGAGCTTAGTAAATTTACATGATGAAGGTTTTCGAGAGGTTTTTGATAAATGACTTAGGAATTCCATCATAAAAGGACCTAATGGTTTCTCACCTCTACTTTATTTATTATGGGTTGAATTATGAAAGGAATATTGCGAAGTATGAGGTGAGTGCATGGTAGGATTGGAAGAATAAGTATTTTATTGTTGAAATGGATGTGTTGTATTGAAAGAAGAATATTGAAAGGGTGGTGGAGGATTGTATGTGGATTGATAGACATAATATGGATATATGGGAGAATAGATAATATTGTTATGGAGAGGATTGGAAAAGGGATTGTCCTGTTGGGTTATGGATGAAAAATGAGAAAAGTGTGATAGAGGTGATTTTGAATAGGGATGAGGTTGGTCATAATCAACAAATGTATTTGGCTGAATTCTTCAAATTTTACTGATGGGCTCATATTGATTTGAGTAAAAATTCATGGTTTCTTTAGTACTTCTAAAATTAATATTTAATATCTATCATTTAGAATTGAATCTAAAACATACAAAATTGAAATGATGATTTTGTTTTTGTTTTTTGTTTTTGTATACATGCATATTTATATATATTTTTTTGTTTTCAAAATATTTTTAGTTTTCACGTCGGGTTCACCAAAATGTATCGCTCCAAATTTTTCATACCCTTACCTTTAGGCTATAGGATTCATTCCCGGAAGGGGGATGTGAAAAGGATGGGACAATACCTCATACTGAGAGGCCCTTTGAAGGTCCCGCCTCTCAGGGGAGGTGTATAAGGGTGAATTTTCGATGGATGGTGGGTTCACCAGGAAACTTTTGAATGGCAATTTCCATGCCTAGGTTGATAGTGTGTTTGATGTGTTCATTTTTATCTTTAATCATTCAAATCCTAGGTTTGGCCAAATGAATCTAAATTATTCTATTATGAAATGCAGATTTAAATGAATACAGAAAATAGAATTAAACCAAAAAAATACAGGAAATATACTAGATTAGAAAATCCATACCTAATTTTGGATGTCTGATGGAGGTTCTGAGTTTTGAAGTAGTCCAGGTCGTCTAGAATTTGACAAGATCATTTATGATCTGACAGGATCGTCCCTAATATACTGATCTGACAAGATCGTCTCTAATCTAACAAGATCATCTCTAATCTGACAAGATCATCTCTAATCTGAAGAAATTCTTAGACAATTTTGTTAGAGACCTGCAACTACAAAAAATGGATACCAAGAACAAAAAATACAATTGCAAAAGCAAGGGAAAATGATAGAAATGAAAGTATGAATGTTAGAATGACAACTTTAGATAACAAATTAAGTAAAATGCATTGTTTTAATGACTAACTTTGACTCTATCATGCATCTATGCTACATGAGGTGAACTCCAACATGCAAAATAGAAATAAATCTAACTAATGCAAAGCAAAACAAGAGATAATGGACAAAGAACATAAACTCAGGGCATGGATTTGCCCCCAACATTGGCTACAGTCGAAATTGTCTACAAAATACATAATCATCTTGAATTGTGGTGTGATCGTCCGAGATCGTACAATATCGTCTACGACGATCTGAGCTTACTTCGACTAAAGAATGACAAAGTTCCTGCAAGAAAATTTGAAAAGGGACAAAGGCAAACAGTAGTCTAAGACATTCTAATGCATGTAAAACTTGAAGTGTAGTAAAATTCAGCCAGGGAATGTCAAGGGGAGGGCCTAAGTTTAAATAGGCATAGGAAGGAGGTTGGGAGGTTAGAGATCATCCCAATTTGGGAGATCTCCAATGGGGAAAGTCTCTAACCATGCAAACATGCTTTTGTTCTGGTTAGAGAAACCGTTGAAACAGACGCTAATAATGAAAAATTAGTTTTTTGACGAAATCGTCTGGACGTTCTTCTCCAGATGAATTCATCCAATCTGAGGCAATATCGTCTGATCAGCGATGATATCATCCAACGGTCACAACAAATCCTAAAAATGGCATGAAAAATAAGGAAAGCGGTTTAACAGGCGGTTCGAGGTTAAAATTTAAATTTTGAATTATTACTAAGGTAATTTTAATTATTTGCTAAGGTTTCTTGTGCCAATTTTAGGGTGCTACAACATCTATCTTATTATTTTGAGATTGATATTGAGTTGAGATTAGGAGTTAAGTATAGAACATATTGAGTCTCTAACAATTCTCTTTATGTTTCTATGATATTTGAGATTGAGATTGGGAGTTAAGTATAGAACATATTGAGTCTCTAAAAATTCTCTTTATGTTTCTATGAGATTTGAGATTGATATTGGGAGTTAAGTATAGAACATATTGAGTCTCTAGCAATTCTCTTTATGCTTCTATGAGGTTGATGAATCACATTGGGTCTCTAAAAATTCTATTTGTGGGTTCATCCTAAGCAAGTTTTTCTTGATGAACTTGTGAGTTGATTTGGGCAGGTTCTAGTGAGGACTTGTGAGCTGATTTGGATAGGTTCTAGTGAGGACTTGTGAGCTGATTTGGACAAGTTCTAGGGAGGACTTGTGAGCTAATTTGGATAGGTCCTAGTAGAGGACTTGAGGACAGAGTTGAAGTGGTTCTTTAAGAAGAACCTGAGGACAGTTTTGACAAGTCTTTGAGAAGTCTTGTGTGCAGCAAAGATTGATTTGTTCAAGCTTTATGAGTTGAGCTTGGGATAAATCTGATAGAGTGAGGAAGACTTGTGCTGGACTGACTGATTGTGTTTAGTATAGGTTGATGAGTTGCTATGGAGGTGATCAGTGAGGACAAAGGTCTCTTGAGGCTGAGCATTGAGGACAGGAGGTCTTCTATAGAAAGGAGTTCCACGTGCTAACAGAATAAGAGGCAGGTGATCTTCTGGAGTATCATTTCCAAAGCTAAGGGGAAGAATTCTCCTTTTGGCAGAAGGCTCATAAATTCATGAGGAGGGGAAGGATTCTCCTTTGGGTAGGAGGCTCATAAATTTATGAGGAGGGGAAGGATTCTCCTTTGGGTAGGAGGCTCATAAATTCGTGAGGAGGGGAAGGATTCTCCTTTGGGTTGAGGCTCATAAACATTGTAATTAGGAAGGATTCTCAAAGAAATTTGAGAAATCTTTTTAGAGAAAATTTTTGTGGATGTAACCCATGTTGGGTGAACCATGTTAAAATTGGTGTCTTATTGTGTTTTGCTTTATGCATTGCTTTTATATTGCTATTGGTTCATTGCTTTGCAAATTTGAAGTTAAATAGAGAAAGTAAAAAGAGGTATTATACTGTTCACACCCCCCCCTCTCAGTATAGGCTTGTGTTCTTCATTATGTCCTTGAATTTTCTCATTCAAGGTGGTTCCACCATGGATGAAGGTGCAACATCCTATCTAAATTTTGAGTCCCCTTCTACTAGGTATACCTATATCTTAAAGGGAAATGAATATGCTTACTAATTTTGTGAAAGTGTCTAGTTTACGACAAATGCAATTAATTTGGCTAGCACTGAGGGAAGGTCGAGGTTTTTCCTCTAATTCTATAAGAGGTTCCTATAAAATTTTCTTTTCTTTATCAACTTTTGTTTGATCATTCAACTTAGTTGATTGTATAGAGGGATAAAGATTAAGTTCTTGTAAATATATAGAGTTACACGTGGTAAAAGGTTTTGGGTCTCTAGGAATATGGATAACCCTCCATTGATACTCTTATTTAAGACATTGGTGTAAGGTAGAGGGTAAGGCCCTCATGGCATGTATACAAGGTCTTCTGAGGATCATATTATAAGTTACATCACATGATATGATGTAGAAGAGAGTATTTAAGATTTGAGGCCCCACTTTTACAGGTAAAGTTATGGTGCCTATCACTTCTCATTCCTCATTATCGAAGGCTCTAATAATGAGGTTTCACTTTTGTAAGTTGTTTGAAGTTAGGTCAAATTTTTGTAGGAATTTGACATTACAAATATTTAAGGCTGATCCATTATCTACCAAGACTCTCTTAATGTATGTGTTGCCTATTTGCATTATGATGTGGAGGGCAGAATCCCTTGATATGGTTTCTAGAGGAGCGTCTTCCTCATGAAAATCCAAAATGATATTGTTAATTTCGATAAATCTAACCATGTTGGCAATGTTTTTTGGAGATAAGTCTTGAGGGACTTATTGTTCACTCAAGAGTTTTATCAATATTTCTCTATGAGTGGGTGATATATTTAAGATATCTAGAAGGGAAATTTTGGTGGGTATTTCTTCTAGTTGTAAGTAGAGATCAAAGGGATATAGAGTGTTATGATAAGCTATAATTAATAGCAAGGATTTATTAGGAACATTGATATTTGCCTTTGGGATAGCTATTAGGGGTTGGTTGGAATATTAATTATTTGCTTGTTATCTAGTTATAGTATGGGAATGTCTTGATAGGCAGATGGCACCTACGAATTTGGCTGCATTTTGGTCATGTGCTGGAAGAGGGTTTTGAAATATCTCTATATTTTTACTAATATTTGGTTTTCTATAGATTGCCACTTTTCCTTCCTCAATGAGATCTTGGATAATGTTCTTAAGAGTTCTACACTTGTTGGTGGTATGCCCTTCTATTTGGTGATAGTCACAATATTCATCTTGCCTATACCAAGTGGGTGCTCCTTTTTGATAAGTCCTAGGGCTTGATAGGTGGAATTTCAATTAGTTTATATTCAAGGAGTATTTTTAACATGGTATTTTGACTTTACCATGTATTTGTATATTACCTTTGAATTTTGTCTTCCTTTTGGATGACTAATTTTTTATGAGCATTTTGAGTAGCATTTATGTTGTTATTTTTTTTAGAGTTGGTTACACTGTCTCCTACAACATGTTTATTTTTTATTGTCCTTTGTTAGATGGCTTCTCATATTCTTTCTTGTTATAGTTGAGTTGGCCTTTCCTTATGAGGATGACCTCCACTATTTTATCCATGTTGATTGCTTCTTCAAAGGAGGTCAAGTTTGTCATTTCTAAGGTATATGACAATTATTCATGAAGGTTTCATAATATGATATGTAAGAGTTCTTTAGGGGGGAGGATGTATTGGAACCTTCCCACAAGGACTCTCCATTTTGCCAAGAATTTTTTGAATTTTTTATTTTTTCCTTGTTTAAGTTGATAAAAGTCATCTATGGTAACCTTATCCTCTATATAGATTGAAAATTGTTTAATGAAGGCTTCCATAAGTCATTTAAACTTCTTAATGGAATTATGAGGTATTTAGAAGTACAAATATAAGGCTAATATACTAAGGCTTTTTGGGAATAACCTAAGAATATTTTTTTATCATGGTTCATATCATTACAGGCTATTTGAAATAGCCCCAAGTGGTTGATGGGGTCTTGTTTGGTATTATACATTTGAAACTGAGTATTTTCAAAATTCTTTGAAAAATGGTGATTAATAATTTTAGGATCTAAAGGTTTGTTGTAGAATTCCTCAAAGGAGTTTAGATTTTCCTTGAAGGGAGGAAATTTGGTGCTCAAGCTCTTCAAACTTGGTGTCTCTTTTTTAAGTCTATAATTTTGGTGTTAATATCTTGAATATCATTTTATGGAGGTTGAATTTGTGATTGAGAAAACGTATGGGTTGCGAGAGGCATACTTGTAAGAGTTGGGATATTTTGGTTTTAAGTTGTGATTTGAGATATTTGACTAATTTCCATGTTGCGAGTGAGAAAGGGGTTTATGGTGTTGGTTGCTTCGTTAGAAAAATGATTTATCAAAGTAGGTATTTCTATGGATAAGATTTGAGATGTTTTAGAATCAATAGGTTGCGCCATAGCCACATTGAGACTTGTGAAGTTGTTTTGAATTTTATTATTTTTAGCGGTTTTTGATTGTTTGTTAGAATAACCTAATTTTTCATACATTTTGGCAGATTCCACTTCATCTTGTTCTCTAAGTTCTTCTTTAAGAATATCTAAGATGATATATTTATTTCTTTTGATATAATCTCAAACATGGTCCAAATTTTGATGAGAAATTTGTTCAACAATTAATTGTTCTCTTGGCCTTATTATGACCAAGTATTTACTTCTAGTTCAACCTATTATTGAGAAGAAGATCATTCCTATGAAGGAATAAGGACACCCTTGTTTTAGGTGTTATAAGGATGTTTAGACATAATTAGAAGACTTAGCTTTGAAGAGGGATTTAATTTATTAATTTTTTGTATTTAGAGTACTTATAGAAAATAAGGGAAGATGTTTGATATCCTTATGTCACATAGATAAGTAGCCCTCCTTATGACTGCCACTAATCCATCGTAATATACTTTCCAAATAAGATTTCTCCCCTAAGCTTCGTACGTCGATTTACTCAAGGGGTCGTTACTTCCCCTATTAGAATTAGCAATTGGTTATATTCTTGTTATCTTGATTTAATGTGACGTAATCTAAGAAAACAAAATTAGGTGGTCTATTTAAGTTTAACAAAAATTTATCTTAGTTAATGCAAAAGGTATTTTCATGTTGGGTTCACCAATTTATGTATGTAGTGATAAAAATTCATGTTCTTTTCCCTTTTAAATTTAATTAATGTCAAGTGTGCACATGGGATATTTTTTTAGAACCTCTGCTTCCCTGCTTGAGGGCCTCTTTCCAAAGGAGACCCTGAGGATATGAAAATCCTCAATACAACTAGACCCCTATGGTTTATGTTTTATCAAGATCATGTAAGGTTGATGGAATGCTTGTTTTACGATATTTTTGTGTTCAATTGAAGCACACACGTAAGGGTTTTTGGATCTCTATTAATATTGACTATTTATCAAGCCTTAACGATTATTTGAACTTAAATCGTCAAACCATATAAAATGAAATGCTTAGTTTAATCCACACAAATGCAAGAAAAGAAGAGCTTAACCTAAATGCATTTCAAATTTTGAATGCACTAATCTAAGGATATTTTGAGTTCAGGGTAAACAAGGAATGATGGAATCAAATAAGTTAACCTAAATGTAACTATATGCCATTCAATTTATTGCCTAAGTGCTTGAATACAAAAAATATATTAAAAATAAGCCTAGGGTTCTTTAATTAATGATTCCTTTAAGGTTTTATAAAGAAAATACAACATTTTGTAAAGGAATTGTGAGGTTTTTTAAATAAGTTTTTGTTTCTAGTTGGAATTCCTTAATTTCATAATGTAAATGTGTTTTTATGTTTTAAAATAGCAAACAATCAGAAACAAAATATACATAAATGAAATAACAAAGCCAGGGAATGGCCAAGTGGTTGGGTTACCTCTACTAGAGTCTATCTACCAAATTTACCACAACACAGAGCCAAATTTACCACAGGGGTGGCAAATTTGGTAAAACCTACACAAAAACTAAAAAAATTAGGTTTTCTATTTTTGGGATCCTATCTAAGAGTAGAGAGGTTGATAGGCTATCTCTAATGCTGATCAAACCTTCTATTTATAAAACAATGAGTATGCTTACCTCGTAGAATAGATTTTTGGTCTTTCTACCAAATTCACCATTGGGGATATCAAATTTACCACTAGAAAATTTGGTCTGAGTGGTGAATCTGGATCTGTAAAAATGTCTACCAAATTCACCATAGGGGTGGCAAATTTGGTCATGTACAAATAAAATGGGTTTTCGGGGTCGATTTTAATGGGTTTTATTGGTTTTTTTGAGCTAAAATTTTGTTAAAGGGTCGCTACTATGGTCTAGAGGGCCTATGAGTGGCAATATTAGAGAATAAAGTTTTTAAATTAGGTTTTTACCAAATTTACCATAGGGGTGGTGAATTTGGTTTTGGGCTGGGTTTTTAAGCTTTCATATCCAATTGGGGATAAATTTAAGCAAGGTTTGGTTGGAAATTGACAAGGGAGAGTCCTGATATGCCCTAAAAGACCTTTGTGCAAAAAAATTAGAGAATAAAATCCTTAAATCATAGAATTAACAGACTAAAAATGTATTAATAATGGAAAACAGTGAAATCCCCAAATGGGAGGTCTACAAATCTAAAGAATCAAATTTATAACAAATTTTGGAAGGGGAATAGAGGTTTAGGGGATGCTAGATTAGGGTAAAACCATTTCCTAATAGCATTATAAGGGTGGATTAGAGGACTAATTTAATAATTTGTTAAGAAATTACTCAAACTTTAGAGTAAATGAACAAGAACAAGTAAATGTAAATGCATCAAACATAAATTAAATTTAGTAAAAGCACAAATGCATGTAGAATCAGATGCAATGTAATAGGAAATACCAATTACAATCAAATTAAATAAAAAGATAAGTTATCTTTCTAAATGATCTAACCAATAAGCGTGCACCCATCTACTGTATTATATCGTATTCATTCATTCAAACATAAAATAATGACAAGATTGCATAGATTCAACAAAATAAGAGTTTCTTGTATTAATATTTGAAAATAATCCTCAATTACAATCATGTCCCTCTTAGGGTCACTCAAATGATGATACAATTAATACAATTCCAAGGTCCTCAAAAGGGTAGGCGCACTAATGTTGCTTTTCAACTAGTCGTAAACTACTCTAGGGTGGAGTTGCCCTCTTCTTCGCGTTGAGGAAGGAACTTGATGGTTGAATCTCCTTTGAATCTATTCCCTGCGATCAAGAAACAACATAAAAGTATCAAAAATATAGGCAGCCTCTCATGATGAGGCCCTTTTCGAAAAAATGCATAAAGATACCATTAAGAATGCATAATCAAGAAAACATGAAAAGCATCTTTAAAATATGTTAATTGGATCAAGATTTATGGAATTGCATAAAGAAAGATAACAACTAAACAATGAATGGACCAATTATGTGAAATAAAGCATGAAAGTGCATAAATAATTCATGAAAGCCTACTTAATGTAAATGCAATGAAACTATTCTAAACCTAATTCCATCGGTCAAAAATATTCTAAACTACAACTAAACCATAAAAATAGCTAAACTAAGCTAACTAGCTAGACATAAATGAAAAAATCAAGGTAGTGATACCTCTACTGCAAACCGTAGCTCTGATGAGTGGTCTACACTGTAAACCATGGCTGAAATCAGTGGTTATCAATCTGATAGGTTTACCCTCAATTTCAAGGGTAGTGGGCTTGACCTCCTTGTCCAAATTTATGTTCAATGGTCGCCTTCGGTGTCCTCAAAATGATTTGGTGGTTGATTCGCTATGGGAAGCCTTTGTTTACCTGAATATATGCTTCTTGGCTCTCCTAGGATTGGCTCTCCTAGGATCTTAGGGCATCCATAATGCAATTCATCATGAATATTGGCAAGTAGGAAGGAGATAAATGCAATAGCTCTCTCTCAGTATACTTAGTTGAGTGTACAATTCGACAGGGCTTTGTTACTTAAATCTCCAATACTTGCTTGATTTCATTTTCGATAGTGCTTCGCTATCAAAATACATTTTTTTTATTGCCCTAATATAAAGGGGTATTTATAGGACTACCCAAGGTCTATGGGTAGCTTCATGGAGAATCCAAGATCAAGAAGGGGTGGTTAGGACAATTGGATTGGAATTTTCCATCCATTAACCACCCTCTTCTAGAACTTATGGTCATTCAAACCAATTTGGCTCTGATGAAGGACAACTAAACTTTAGTTAAGACCATAGGTAACAGCTACGGTCTAGACTGTAAATTGTAGGTGTCAACCATGGTTCAGCCTGTAGACTGCAGGTCTAGGCTACGATTTAGACTGATTAGGCCAAGGAGCCCAATTGAGTGGTTAAAACCATTGCTCTATCTTGGATTCTATCCAAGATCCTCCATATGGTCTTCTAGCATGTCCATATGAGTAGTCACCTTCAACATGATGTGTTTTAGGTGTCTACAAATTCCCCTTTTGAGATGCGTTGTGAGATCGAACAACACTAAGCAAAAATAGACCTCCTAAAATGATGTTGAAGGTTCTATGATGATCATTAGTCGGATCAACATTAGATGCCCCATGTCTATAAAAAATATGCGTATCTTGGAATCATTGCTTACAACTCTTTGGAGGCTTAAATTTGAAATATTTTGCACTCGTCATCATTAATTTGAGTAGCTTTGGTGTTACAATAGGAGTTAGGCCTATATAACCAAAAGGATGTGACATACAAATAAGTTATCATGTTTGCTAATTTCCCCAAGCAAAGGGGTAAGCTTATGATAGTTGTTGAAAATGATTCACAAGGATGAATGCAATTTGGAAAAGATCAAGGGATATACAATTCTCAGGGATCTTCTATTGATTTTGATTAATATTTGATATTATGACTACCCCCTCAAGTGACAAGTCGATGAGGGTAATGACAATAATTGAAGCGACGATGTCGCTTGACCACCATGGATGATTTGAAAAAATTTAAATTTGAGCACATTAAATGCTTGGCTACACCTAGTTCAGCTTATGATTTCAACTATTAATAGTTATTTGCATATTCCTATCCCATGGAGCATTTGGGCTACAATAGTCATCTTAGGGAATTAGAATGATACAAATACAATTAGTTTTGTGTTGAATCAAGTGATCGATGATTTCTTGAAAAAGAGGTCATAAGGAAAATGACATCTAACACCTCATTCCTGTGGAGAGGTCCAGCCTTGAAGGCCTTCTTCAAGATTGAGAAAAAACATATCAAGTCAATGATGATCATTTTTGCCCCAAATTTCCTTATGGTTATTTACTCATCTTGTTGTATTGCATGGATCGAAAGTCGTTGTAACCTCCAAGAGTATAGGGTAAATAGTTGAATACGAGGCACATTTGGATTTTGACTTATTTGATTTTTTTGAATGTTTTGAATTTTGAATTGAGTTTATTTATTTGGCTGGGAGGTGCGGTGCTCCATGAAAGGATTGTCATAGGGACGAACTCAAATGTACTTTATAATCTCAGCTAGATATTTTACTTTTAATTGGATCATGGTGCTTGATCATCACCAAATTTCCAAATTGATTGCTTTTATTGAATTTTGATCTATTAGGAGTCATTAATTTACCTTTTTAGACCTTCCCACGGTGGTATTTGACTAGATTTGCTACTAGTTGCAAACCACGACTAGGGTCTGCGGTTTCAATTTGCAATTTTGTGAACCACAGCTAGGGTCTACGGTCTGTGCAAAATAAGAAAAAATTATAAAAGCTCAATTTTTAAATTTCTTTCATTATTCCTTGATAACGACTTGGAAATTGGAAAGCTTGACAGTGACAACTAAGAATTGACCTGAAACTATCAAACTCTACACCCACATCCTACACACTGCACGATGGCAGAGCGTAGGCAAGCTTCTTCTAGTTGAGGCAGAGGTGAGGGGAAGGTATTTCAAAACTGAGACCTTGCATCCATTACCAATAAAATTAACCTCATTAAGAAATGGGCTAATTGAACCTAATTAAACTGGTGGTAAATAACCCCATGCTAGATTAGGTTAGTTTAGGCATTATTATTTTTTTATTTTTTTGTTTATTAGCCATGGACATGATCTGGGTAGGATCTTAGTGGGAGACCATAGGTACCAGCAGTGGTTCGCAATTGATCAATTGGGGAACATAACTGCTAGCTGTGGTTCACATTTAAAATCCCAACGATCAATTTTTGACCGCAACCGCAGGGTTGACCAATGGTTCACAAAATTTAGGAAAAATTTATCAAATTTTTAATTTTCCCAAGGTTTAATAGGCAAATAATGTCATTTAATACATTTTTGACCTTTCTAAGTGACATTTTTTATTTTAATGATTGCCTGATGACATGCTTTTGTATTTTATCAGCTTTTTAGATGTTTTTTCTAGTTTTTAGGTCATTTTTAAATATTTTTCTTATTAGTTAGATTTTTCCTTATATTATACTTTTTATTTTAGAGGTTGATTTCTTGAGCTCGTGAGCTCGAAATCCTTAAATCTTCACAGAGAGCTCACTCCCCGGAGCAGAGATGGTTTAGAGCCATCAGCTTCGACTATGTCTTAGATCTGCCCACAATTAGGGTGGATCAAGCCTACTTGATTGTGTTGGCCTGATGTTAGAATGTGCGAACCAAAACATTTCACCTACCTACAGGTGAAATGATGGTGACCCTGGAGAACATCTATAGGATCTTCAAGATCCCCATTGATGGTGAGGCCATCGTCTCTTGTACTTATGGGGATAAGGAGCTCATTTTTATACCATCTTCGATGACTAGAGCAAGGAGGCTCAATGCAGTATCAATCATGGAGGAGTCCATATCGGATACTGGCAAGGGAAGAATATATTTTCTATATGAGAGGCCATATTTATGAACCTGGTGGTGCCAGTTGTTATTCTAGACTCCTCGGATGTGAGGGTTCCCTAGAACCTCCTAGCCACTGTTCATATAGTGGTTCAAAGCTCAACGGCTGATCCACTATGACTGGCATGGGGGAGCACCCTGCTATGTTAGTTGTACCAGATCACTGATCGAAGCCTTTAGGGCATCATTTGTAGCCTTCTACTTCAAATTTGGGGATGGTAGCACATCAAGATAGAGTGTCCTTAAGATCTACCACTGCACATCTTAGAGGTGGATGACGACCATTAGTGCTATGCCACCTACTGGCCAAATGTGGAGGAGGGGTTTAGGAGAAATACCCATATGAAGAACATAAGCTTATACTGAGAGGGGGGGTGAACAGTATAAGACCACTTTTAACTTTATCTTTCAAAGCAGCTTTCAAATTAATAACATGTAGAATAAAGATAGCAGTAATAACAATAGTAAAATAATGCACAAAATATAATCCACAAAGTGACACAATAATTTACGTGGTTCACCCAAGGTGGGCTACTCCACGGATAAAAATTTTCTTCTAAAATTTGTATCAAAGTCCTCTAGGAATCCTTTTCGATTACAATGTTTATGAGCCTCAGCTCAAAGGAGACACCTTACCCTAATTCTGGTTTGGCTGGTGATCCTCTAGAAGACCTTTGCCTCCTCTGCCCTTAGCAAGTGGAACTCTATCCACAGAATACACCTGTATTCCCTACTCTGGCTAGAGATATTTGTCCTCAACTCTGTCACTGCAAATTTGGTCCTCGAATTGCACTAAATGTAGTCCTTCGGTCTAGCACAAATGTCCTCTTTCTACCTCAATCTCTGTCCTCAATCTGGTCCTCAAAAACTGGTTAAAGAAAGATGGTTCACAAGCTTTCAACTACTTGCTCAATGCTATCCCTAAGTCTTCACTATTCTGTCATAGCTGTATTAGATGAAACCAACTTTCACATAGACTACACAACACAGCAACACACAGCACTTCGACTATCGAACTTCTCACTTTTGTGCACTGTCTCTGAATGACACAACACAAACAACTTATGCTCCTTTGCACAACTATCGCAGTATAGTATTCACACACTTTGCGCAACCACAATAGTACAGACTTAGCACACTCAGCTTCTTGACGATCAAACTTCTCCCCCCCACTTTGCTTGCGTAGATCGCTCTTCGAACGCACACTTCGATCGATGCCAAACTCTTCAAGGATCCCTCCTTTTATACTCATAATCTCAAGATTAGAACCTTGATCTTAGTCGGCTATTTAACCTTCAATCATGTCGGTTGTAAAACCTTGCGCTGTGTCGGCCCAGATTTAACTCTATCGACTTCACTGCCTCCTTGTAGCTTTTGGCACAAAACTACAACATGTCATGATATCGTGACATCTTTGCCTGTCGTACACCTTCTACGCTTGCTTTCGTGAAATCGTGACACTACTGTCTTAGTTGACCTCCTTACTACTTATGTCATAAAGTTGTGAAACTTTTTGTCTTTGCTGATGTCATCTTCTCTTCTGTAGCAAAATCGTGACCCTTCTGTCTTCATGCCCTTCCTCTTAGCTTCTATCATGAAATTGTGACACCTTTGCCTGTTGCTGACGTCATCAAACTTTTGTCATGAAATTGTGACACTTTAGTCTTCATTACCTTCCTCTCAGCTTCTATCACGAAATCATGACACTTATGAATTTTGCTGACATCATCTCACTTATATCACGAAATCATGACACTTTCTGTAACTGCAAGCTACCAACTCAACCTATTGCAAAATCATGATGCTTTCAGCTTTCGAAGGCTTTTACTACTGCTTGTCGCAAAATCATGACACTTCTGGCTTTCGGATCTTCTCTTTGTTGCATGTCGTGAAATCATGACACTTTTGACTTTTAGCTCTTCTCTTTGTTGCATGTCATGAAATCACGATAGTCCTCAACTTGACTTATGTAGCATGTTGTGAAAATGCGACAGCCCTTACTTAGAACTTTGCATCATGTCACAAAATCGTGACAGTTCCTGAAACACTTTCTCTCTTTTCAATATTATCATGAAATCACGATAGATCATGCTGCAGACTTCCTCTTCTGCAACATATCATGAAATCGTGACACTTTCTTATCCATACAGCCTCCTCTACAGAATGTCGTGAAATCATGACACTTTTCTTTCTCTGCCTTCCTGCACTGTCCGAGTCATGAAAATGTGACATGTCACGAAATCGTGATAGTTTTGCCCGCTTTTCCTCTGCCTTCCAGCATGTCACAAAATCGTGACACTTTTGCCCAAACTTTCTCTCTCCTCAAACATGTCACGAAATCGTGACAGTTTTTCCAGCAGTTTCTCTCTCCTAAAACATGTTGCAAAATTGTGACAGTTTTTCCAGCACTCTGCAAACTCATTCTAACTTATTTTTTTTTTGATCTTTTGCAACTATACTACTCTGATCTTCTTGGAGACTTACTGACCAGTTGAAACCTTCACAAAGACACATACTTTGACATCAAACCAAATTGCTTCAAGACCTTCTTGACATCAATGACAACAACTACACTTAGAGCAAGAGCAATGTACCCAAGGTACCCAAAATTGCCAACAATCTCCCCCTTTGTCATTGATGGCAACACTTAACTGAAAAACACTACTCAAGAGCCAAAACTGAAAACAACTGAGAATCTGCCTTTGAAGTTTTTGCTCCCCCTGACTTGAAGCTTTCCTCTTCACTATGAAGCTCTCCCCCTTACTCATATCTCTCCCCCTTTGTCATCAATGGCAAAGGGTCACCTTTGGGGCTTGGGACTAAGAATGAGCCTTTTAGCTTAGTCCCTCCTCCACCTTCTGATGAGGTGATTTAAAATAGGGTTGGGAGTGAAAATCCCATTAGACACTCATCATCATCAGTGTCTATAATTTCTTTGTCATGCCTTCTCTTGATTTCTTTATCTGTATTTATGTTTTTGTCACTGTTCTGATCCTCGAACCTGTTCATACTGTTGTTCTTGTTTCTTTTATAATTCCTGTTCTTATCCATACCTTGATCCTTAGACCTGTTCATATCACTTTTTCTATTCCTGTACCTTGGAAGATCAATTCTGCACTATCTGGCTGTGTGACCTATATTGTTGCACTTATAGCAAGTAACAATATTATTTCTTTCAGGCATAGCTATTTTTTGAATCCGCCTATTCTGATTAACCCAGTTCCTGGTATTTGCCTTACAAAAAATTGCTTTATGCCCAAATTGATTGCAAGAGTAACAATACCCTTGGAAGAAATTACCACTTCTGAAATTATTGTTAACCCTCTTCATTTGAGATATGCAATGTGAAGCCATGTGTCCAAACCTATAACACGCAAAACATCTGTCGTGAATATTATTTTAATCGATCTCTTGGGTCTCGTAAACTTCTGCTTCACATTCAAAAATTTGTTTTCTGTTTCTACATATTCATCACTCATGGACTCATGATCTGAAATACTTTCTTCATCAGAACTTTCTTCCTTTTGAAATTTCTTGCTAGATGTCCCAACTTGTTTCTCGTGTGGCTCAACAAAATCGAGACCTGTTTTATCTGTTGGATTTCTTTGTCCTTTGATGAGAAATTTAACCTTCTTGGAGCTATCCTAAAATTTGTAGAGCTTATCCTTGTACTCTTTATTTTCTTCTTTCAAAGAAGCCATTTTTTGTTCTAAATAATTATACTCAAGAGTATTAGACTCTAACTCATCCTTGAGTTCCTATGTTTTAGCTATAGAGAAGTCAAGACTTTCTATAAGATCGTCTCTCTCCATACACCATTCATCTAACTTAATCTTAAGTCTGTCATTCTTCTTTCTTTCCTTTTTCAAAACACTAAGAGCAATATTGAGTTCACATTCAAGATCCTCTATTTGATTGCACTTTGAATTATCAAGGCCCTTTTCAGATTTCTTATCACTAGAGGTGCTACCTTTTTCAAAAACCATACAAGCATCTTCTTTATCATTTTTTGAAGCATCCTCATACATACTAGCAACCAATTCATTATTTGTGCAATCATCCTCAAGGTGCCCAAAATTTCCACATCTAAAACATTTCATGACAATAAATTTATGTTTCGGTTCTTCCTTTTTTTTTGAAATGAACATCTCATTTTCATCATCACTAGAATAACTTTCACTATCACTGCTAGAACACTTACTTGCTTTGTCCAGATAGAAGCTCTTCTTGTTCTTGTGTGAATATCTCTTTCCTTGATTGCTATGCTCATCTTTGTTTTTTCTGTAATACCTGTGCTTTTTAGAATCCTTGCTCTTAACATCCTATATATCTTCATCACTTCCATTCTTGGAGACAGTACAGTCAGTAGCATAATGACCAAATTTTCCATAGTTGAAACATCTTATATTTTTCTTGCTTTTGTGCTTTTTAGAGAAATTTTCTTTCTTGCTGTAATATGCCTCCTCCTCACTAGAAGACTCATCACTCTCTTGAATCTGTTTGCCTTTTGATTTCTTGGTAGCTTTAAAAGCTGCCTCTTTCTTTACATCAATTTTCACTTGAGTTCTCAGCTCAAATCTTTGTAAGAATACTATGGAGCTCATCCTTTTTCAACTTATCTAAATCTTTAGCTTCCTCAATAGCAAAAATCTTTTCACTAGATCTATTAGGAAGAGATCTTAAAATCTTATCACACACATCATTTTCAGCAAGTTTAAGACCTAAGTCTTTCATAGAATTAACAACTTCATCCATACAGAGCATATAGTCACTAATATTTTCATCATCATTCATCTTGAGTTGTTCAAACATACCTTTGAAGTTTCTCAACTTGGCCTTTTGAACATTTGCATCACCTGTATGAACAACCTGTAGTTGTTTCCACATTTCACTAGTTGTCTTGCAGTGAATAACTTTGGTAATATCAGCCTTCTGTAAACCCTTCAGGATTGCATTCATAGCTTTTGAGTTCTTTGTGATGTAGAAGTTTGTCTTCTTTAGTATAAGGACCATTTGCAGGAATGGTGTACCGATATTCAATAACTTCCCATACCTCATTACCAAGTGCCATTAGATAGACTTTCATTCTTGCACTCCATAGACCGAAATCTAATCCATCAAGAATAGGTGCTGCATTGCCACTTGAATAATCCATTGTGTTCTTTGCAAGCTTTTCCTTCAAGCTATTAAACTTTCTGAATGTACTAGCTCTGATACCAATTGAAGAACACAAGCTTATATTGAGAGGGGGGGTCAACAGTATAAGACCACTTTTAACTTTATCTTTCAAAGCAACTTTCAAATTAATAACATGCAGAATAAAGATAGCAGTAATAAAAATAGTAAAATAATGCACAAAATATAATCCATAAAGTGACACAACAATTTACGTGGTTCACCCAAGGTGGGCTACTCCACGGATAAAACTTTTCTTCTAAAATTTGTATCAAAGTCCTCTGGGAATCCTTCCCGATTACAATTTTTATGAGCCTCAGCTCAAAGGAGACACCTTCCCCTAATTTTGCTTTGGTTGGTGATCCTCTAGAAGACCTCTACCTCCTCTACCATTAGCAAGTGGAACTCTATCCATAGAAGACACCTGTCTTCCCTGCTCTAGCTGGAGATCTTTGTCACCACAAAGCTAGTCCTCAAATTGCACTAAATGCAATCCTTCGGTCTAGCACAAATGTCCTCTTTCTGTCTCAATCTCTGTCCTAAATCTGGTCCTCAAAAAAAATGGTTAAAGAAAGATGGTTCACAAGCTTTCAACTACTTGCTCAATGCTATCCCTAAGTCTTCACTGTTCTGTCACAGTTGTATTAGACAAAACCAACTTTCGCATATACTGCACAACACAGCAACACATAGCACTTCGACTATCAAACTTCTCACTTCTGCGCACTGCCTCTGAATGACACAACACCAACAGCTTTTGCTCCTTTGCAAAACTATCGCAGTATAGTATTCGCACACTTTTCACAACCACAGTAGTATAGACTTTGCACACTCAGCTTCTTGACGATCGAACTTCTCCCTCGCACTTTGCTTGTGCAGATCGCTCTTCGAACGCACACTTCAATCGATGCCAAACTCTTCAAGGATCCCTCCTTTTATACTCATAATCTCAAGATTAGAACCTTGATCTTAGTTGGTTGTTTAACCTTTAATCACGTCGACTATAAAACCCTACACTGCGTTGGCCCAGATTTAACTCTGTCGACTTCACTGCCTTCCTGTAACCTCTGGTGCGAAACTACATGTCACGATATCATGACATATTTGCCTGTCGTACACCTTCTACGCTTGTTGTCATGAAATTGTGACACTACTACCTTAGTTGACCTACTTACCGCTTATGTCACAAAATCATGACACTTCCTGTCTTTGCTGACGTCATCTTCTCTTCTATAGCAAAATTGCGAACCTTTTGTCTTCATGCCCTTCCTCTCAGATTCTATCACGAAATCGTGACACCTTTGCCTGTTGCTGATGTCATCATACTTCTGTCATGAAATCATGACACTTTAGTCTTCATGGCCTTCCTATCAGCTTCTGTCATGAAATCACGACACTTATGAATTTTGTGACACTTTTTGCAACCGCAAGCTGCCAACTCAACCTATCATGAAATCGTGACACTTTTAGCTTCCAAAGGCTTTTACTACTGCTTGTTGCAAAATCGTGACACTTCTGGCTTCCGAATCTTCTCTTTGCTGCATGTCATGAAATCATGAAACTTCTAACTTTCGGCTCTTCTCTTTGCTGCATGTCACGAAATCGCGATAGTCCTCAACTTGACTTATGCAGCATGTCGCGAAAATGTGACAGCCCTTACTTAGAACTTTGCATCATGTCGTAAAATCATGACAGTTCCTAAAACACTTTCTCTCTTTTCAATATTATCGTAAAATTGTGATAGATTATGCTGCGGACTTCCTCTTCTACAACATGTCATGAAATCATGACACTTTCTTGTCCATACATCCTCCTCTGTAGAATGTCATGAAATCGTGACACTTTTCTTTCTCTGCCTTCCTGCATTGTCTGAGTCACGAAAATGCGACATGTCATGAAATCACGACAGTTTTGCCCGCTTTGCCTCTGACTTCTAGCATGTCATGAAATCATGACACTTTTGCCCAAAATTTCTCTCTCCTCAAACATTTCACGAAATCGCGACAGTTTTGCTAGCACTTTCTCTCTCCTAAAACATGTCGTGAAATCACGACAATTTTTCCAAGTGCCTGCAAACTCATTCTAACTTATCTTTTTTTCTTGATCTTTTGCAAATGGGCTACTCTGATCTTCTTGGAGACTTACTGACCAGATGAAACCTTCACAAAGACACATACTTTGACATCAAACCAAATTGCTTCAAGACCTTCTTGACATCAATGACAACAACTACACTTAGAGCAAGAGCAATGTACCCAAGGTACCCAAAATTGCCAACACCATATTGATGACACCCAGCATTACATTACATAGTTTGTAGGACTCAGCCTGGATTATATTGTGTGGCGGCCATACATGGAGTACCTTGACTGGACTGAGCCTAATGAGTTCCTTTGACAGGATAGTCAAGACAGATGGCTACTCGGTCGAAAGGCCGAGATTAGAGAGTATCAATTTTATTCTCGCATCCTATGATAGTTCAGCCTGGTGCAGGATATTCTAGAGATCCCATTTGTCTACAGGCGCTTGGCTTTAGAGATGCATCTACCATGGATCTAGCCTCCGACTCTAGGGGACGAGCCAGATGATTTCTAGGAGACTAGAGTTGACAGGGCTACTACCACTCCAACATACGATGGATGGTGGTCGATGCTACGGTGGCATGGATCAGGGCCTCTAGGTAGGATTGATGACCAGGCAGAGGCGGTAGTGGATCCTGATGGGCGTAGGGTGCACCAATGGATAGACGATAGATGGGGCACAGAGGCCACCACCGAGGAGGCTCCTAGGGATGACCCAGATGATGAGGCTCCAAAGGAGGGTGAGGTTCCTCTTGATAGTGCAAAGGGGCTGCTCTTAGCTCAGGTTGTTGACTTGTAGAGTCAACTTGGCAGATATCAGACTCAGCAATGGGAGTGAGACACCACTATCGCCACTCTGGAGGTGAAGCTAGCTGATCGAGATAGGTAGCTAGCTAAGGTGCAGGAGGAGATTACCAGTCTCACAGAGTGAGCTACAGTGATAGAGACTTGGGTCCGGGAGCTCACTAGTGCCTGCGATGTAGCAGTGGCACAACAGGGTGAGGTAGTTGTAGAGAGGGACCTGCTCAGGCTATAGAGGGGAGACCCTCCATCCTCTAAGGTTGTCATGGGACCTCCAGCCGCTCCACTAGTCATAGGTGTGGATCCTATGGCAGAGATTAGGTGGCTCACTTCTCTCGTAGAGGAGAGAAATGACCGATTGGATGCGAGGGCAGCTCACATCTCCTAGCTAGAGGGCTTCATCGAGCTGAGGGTTTTACAGGTTTTAGAGGACAGATAGGCTACAATGTCGCAAAGGACTAGGACCAAGAGGACTCATCGGTCTTCTAGCACACATGGAGCTAGCTCTCACAGGAGCCACAGGGATGATGGGGGTGATTCATAGGTTGGGGGCGTAGGCCCTCCTTAGTACATATTTTATGATATATATATTGTACCATTTTTGAGTGTAAGGTCGAGGACCTACACAGTTGTAGCCTGTGGGTATTTTTGTACTCTCGATGTACTCTTGAGACACATATTTATATATGATATGACTGATCATTTTATGGCTCATTATTGTGTACTCATTTATTTTTTATTTTATGTTTATGTGATGCACATGGATGCAATGCTTATGTTATGTTGATGCTATATGATGTGATGTATGATGTCATGCACTAGATAGCTATTTAATTTATGATGATGATGTGTAGTGATCTAGATGCTTAGATGTGCTTTTGATGATAGATGCAAATGGATGCAATGTTTTTCTTAACGCATATTTGATATTGCTTTATTGTATGCATTACTTTGTTGAGATGCTTTATTTACATGTTAATACTCTAATGTAAATGAACCTGTATGCTTTAATCACTTAAAACATAAGGAATGAATGCAACATATGTTTGACAATCTAATGGATGATGCCACAAGATGTGTAAAAAAATCATGATTTGTAATTGAGAATCCTTGTAACAAGAATTTAATCAATTAATCACCCATATATGAAATGCAATGGTACGAAGTTGTATGATGCAAATGATATGATATGTCATTCTATTTTCTTTCGCACTTTGAATGATATGCATGATATAGTCAGTGGTCATCTAAACATCGTTGTTGATATTCATCCGGTATCTATCCTATATGTTGATTGTGCTTTATGTAATGATGTATCGCTTCTTGGATACTTTGCAGTTTGATAATTTGAAATGACTTTTACCATTTAATGGTTTATGCTTTTAGCATTTGTTGCTTTTTAGAGAGATTTTGAGGTTTTCCATGAGACTCAAGCACCCTAACTTGTCTTATCAAAAGTTGTATACTGACTATACTAGACTTCTAAGATATAAGGCTTTTGCTAGGATAGGCCCTAACTATTCATTATCCCTGTGTGTGCACATGAATATTTTGAGATAAGGCACAAGCATACCCCAATGTCAGGCGGGATTCTTTCAGCCCATTGCTAAGATAGGGGATCCACAAGTGCTTATCCAATCTTAGGTTTAGATTTTAGTTGGACTAGACCACTAGGCGATACAAGACACCTGAAGCTAGCTCTTCCACATTCAAACATTGGTATTGTTCATAAGTGAGGTGCTAATGCATCAGACATATCATCATGCGTAAGGTACAATAGTGCTGGCAATCCCAGGGATTCAAGTTTGCTCCCACTCTTTCTTTTTCAATTTTTTGGGATACTTGCTCATATGTAGTGAAGCAAGGGAGTCGATTCCATTTTGAATTTGAATTTCTTTGGATCTTCATTTGATCTTCACTGGAATCTATTTTTTGATCTTCATTTGATCTAGATTTGAACTTTGATTTATGATCTTCACTCGATCTTGATGTGAAATTTTATTTTTGATCTTCATTCGATCTTCACTTGAGCTTTGATTTTTGATCTTCATTCGATCTTCACTTTTTGGAATTTACATTTGATAATTCTCTTCAGAAACTTTCCTTTGGGGGATTTTACTTTGGGGGAAACTATTTTTGTAATATCGATTGAGTGTATCGATCTATGATATCAATATAGGATATCAATCTGGGATGTCGATCTATGATATCGATCTAGGGTATCAATATTGGGGATTGATGTGGGATATCACTCTAGGATATTGCTCATTTTATCGTAAGCAAGGGATTTTGAGTAGGAAATACACTTGTCCTTTTTCCAACTACCAACATTTCCCATACCGTCCACATAGGGGGATAAGCAAGAATAACTATTTTCGCTTCAGGATACCCGGTCCTGCTTCATAGCTTTCGTCTTCCCCTAGTCCTTATTAGGATTGCTTAATTTTTTGATTAGTGATAGAACTCTGATATGCTAAGGGCTATACTAACTGGACCTTAGCTACAAAAGTAAAGCAAGCTTTCTATCAACTCTTGATAAGACCTCTAGGTATGGTTGAGTGACCGAAAAACCTGAGTATATCTTCATAGCAACATTATGGGTTGTGTTGAAAAACACAATTACTCACATGAATGATGGATTATGATAAATGCAGAGGCGCATGATTAAAACACAAATGTGGCGTCGCTTGTAAGACTGACAAACACAATGCTTTCTATTACGGAATGCAATGGATGACGTATGCCTATTTGCAATGCAATGGAGTGAATGCATGAATGAAAATGCATAATGCAGAATGCAAATGTTTTTGGATTTTTTTGCTTTACCAATTTTTTTTTGGATTTTATTGATTTTATAATTTTTATGAGTTTTTGAGCCTCATATCTTGACCAAATGGTGAGTACATGCCTTCGGAGCCTTTAGATTGACCAAGCGATTCTTAGGAACCCTTGGAGCTTTTAGGATTGACCAAAGGGATTATGAGCACCTTTGGGGTATTTTGGATTGACCAAGCGATTTTGAGAATCCTTGGAGCTTTTGGGTTGACCAAGCAGTTTTTCAGAAACTCTTGGTACCTTTTGATTGACCAAGCTACTCACAGACGAGCTTGGAGCCTTTTAGGATGACCGAGCGGTATTCAGTAACCCTTGAAGCCTTTGAGGATGACCAAAGGGTTTATAGATGCCTTTGGAGCTTTTAACTTGACCAAACTACTCATGAAAGAGCTTGGAGCCTTTTAGGATGATTGAGCGGTATTCAGCAACCCTTGAAGCCTTTGATTGACATGACCAAGTGGTTTCGAGAACCCTTGGAGCCTTTTACTATGCTCTCAAGCATAGAATGCCTTAATATGGATGATGTTGAGAGGTTCAGGCTCTTCAACACCCCCTAGCGACGTTAGGTGATAAGTACCTAGACCAATCTTTTTAGATATGATATAGGGCCCTAGCCAATTAGCCATAAATTTGTCCCTCAGATCGGGTGGCAAATTAGAGTTCTATTGGTGGACTTTGACATTGTAAGCTCATTTTAGTCACTCCTGATAAACATGGAGATGCTCCAGGGCATTCACGTGATGTTCATAAAGCAACGTCAGTTGATCCAGTCGAGCTTGTCGTGTGGTGTCGTCATCGATGAACTCTTTCAATGCGATGCGCGATGTTGGAATTTCCAATTCCAAGGGCATAATGGCCTCAATACCATATACTAGTGAGAATGGGGTTACCCCTATGGGCATCTGAATACTAGTCTTGTAAGCCCATAATGCAAGGGGCAGCTAGATATGCCAGTCTTTGTGGTTTTCTTGGACCATATTTTTCAAGATGGCCACCACTATCTTATTTGAAGCTTCAACTTACTCATTTTCTTGTGGATAGTATGGAGTTGCAAAACTATGTTTGATTCTATATTTAGATGTCAAAGCTCTCATAGTTTTGTTCTTGAAAGACGTTCCATTATCCGATATTATTTTGGATGGAATCCCAAAATGACTTATGATATGCTCCAGTATAAACTATGCTATACGAGCTCTGGTTGTCATTGTTAAGGGTATTGCTTCCACCCACTTTGTAAAATACTCAGTAGCCATGATTATAAATGTATGCTAGCCCGATGATGGGGGAGAGATCTTGCCTATAAGATCTAGTCCCCACTGAGAAAATGGCCAAGCCGCTTGGATGGGTTGTAAGGCCTATGATGGCAAGTGCGTAAGATTAGCATGATGTTGATATTTGATGCATTTCTTGACATACGCATTGCAATCCTTCTCTAGAGTGGGCCAAAAGTAGCCCATGCGAAGGATGCACTTGACGATGGCCATGCCACTAAAATGGCCATCGCATGTACCATCATGAGCTTGTGAGATCATCCAAGATGACTCTTGGGGCTCTAGACAATGAAGGAGAACTCCATCGTAGCTTCTACGATACAAAATGTCTCCTATTAAGACATATTTTGTCACTTTCTATTTAAATGTGCATCTTGCGACATGCGATAATCCCTCTGGGATTATACTAAGCTTTAGGAAGTCTCTAATTTGTGACATCCAATTTTGATAAATCTCAGCTTTGACTGCTAAGACGACTTGCTCCCCCTGTGTATTTACTTTTGCAAATGAATACTTGAAAAAAACCCTATGGTGAATGGTGGTACCACTCCCCATTGGGCTTGTAGAACCACTTGGCTTTTGGTTCTACACTAATCATATTGATCGACTCTTTGTTATCATAAGTTGCACGCTCTGTTGCCGGATGCGAGAGTGTCTTGACATGGATGGTAGTAAAATTCGTAGATGGATTCTGAGGGATTAAAGATCCCAAAGATGCCATGGTGTCTGCAAACCTGTTTGACGACCGAGGGATTGCCTCGATGTCATACCATTCAAATTTATCCAAATAAGTGGCAACTAGATCTTTATAGGCTTTCAGTATGGGACATCGACACTGAAAGAGCCCCTTGACTTGATTTACTATGAGCAATGAGTCACCAAAGATGTTCAATCTCTTAATATTCATGGTGAAAACTATGTGGAGGCCCAACAGTAGGGCTTCGTACTCAGCGTTGTTGTTGGTGCATGGAAAATCCAACTTGAATGACAAGGGCATGGGAGCTCCTTGTAGCGTGAAAAATACTATTCTAGCACCACCCCTTGCTCACATTTCGAACCATCAAAGAATAGAGTCATATCGGCATTGTTCTCTGGTTCCTTAGGTTTGGGAGCTTCAGATACGACAAATACTGCATCTTCGGAAGCTCTATGGTTAGAGGCCTACTGTTTGATAGTGGTGCCTCAGCTAATTGATCAGCTATGACCTATCCCTTAATGGACTTATGGCTTATGAATTCCAGATCAAATTCTATCAATAGCATGATCCACTTCACAATACGCGTATTGTGATACGTCTTACTCATCATGTACTGTAAAGGGTTTTGTTTTGATATAACATATGTTGTATGACTCAACATATAGTGCCACAATTTCTTTGTAGCGAACACTACTGCTAAACACAATTTCTCCACATATGCATACCCTAGCTCATAACTCACCAAGGTTCGGCTGATGTAATATATGGCTTGTTCTTTACCTTGCACATTATTTTGGGCTAACATGGTCCCTAATGCAAAGTCAGTCATCGATATATATAGCAGAAAAGGCACATCTGGCCTTGGTGGAGCTAGCACTGGCGACGTCGCTAGGTATTTCTTTATTTCAGTGAAAGTTGCTTGACAATCCTCATCCCAATTGAATGGGACCCCCTTGTGTAGCAGTCGATTCATGGGTCGACTCTTATTCGATAACTGAGCGATGAATCACTTGATCAAAGCTACTCTGCCCTGAAGGCTTCTCAACTCTTTAATGTTGGAGGGAGGACACATTTCTAAAATAGCCTTGACCTTCGTTGGGTCAACTTCGATGCCTCTCTTTGAGATGATGAATCCTAACAATTTACCAGAAGTTACGCCAAATACGCACTTCTTAGGATTCAACCTAACATTATAATATATTAGGCGATCGAAGACCTTCCTTAAGACCTCTGCATGCTCTACATGTAGTAATGACTTGGCTAGCAAGTCATCCATGTAATCTTCTAGGATTTTGTGCATATAGTCATGAAAAATGTATGTCATGGCCTACTGGTATGTCGCACCAGCATTTTTGAGGCTGAATGTCATAACTTTGTAGCAAAATGTTCCCCATGGCATTATAAACTTGGTTTTATGCTGGTCTTCGGGTTTAATCCAAATTTGATTGTAACTAGAAAAACCATCCATTAAGGAGAGCATTTCATGACCTATAGTTGCATCCACAAGAGCATCGATATTAGGCAATGAAAATGAATATTTGGGTGTTGCCTTATTGAGGTCTCTAAAATCCGTGCAAATACGGATTCTTCCATCAGGTTTTCCTATGGGTACCATATTGGAAACCCATTCCAGATAGTCGATGGAAATTACAAATTCTACATCCAATAACTTTTGTAGCTCATATTTCACCATTAAGGCTACTATTGGGTGCATCTTTCTAAGCTTTTGCTTGATCGACTTCTTCGTCAAATCTAGCGAAAGGTTATGAGTAACCAATTTTGGGTCTAGACCTAGCATATCCTTGTACATCCAAGCAAATAAATCTAGTCTCTCTTTCAGTAGAGGGATGAGGGTGGCCCGCTCATCTGGAGTGAGACTCTCTCCAAGTTTAACCTTCTTTGGATTGGTGGGATCATTGCTGATATCCACTTCAAAGGTTTCCTCTACTGACATATGCGACCCCTCCTCAAGCTGGTGAGGTGTAGGGATCAGATGGATGTCATCAGCTAGATTTATATGTTCTGTATTAGAAGCATTCTCAGTGTGATATACATCGTAAGCATAACCTGGTGCAAAATGGAAAGGTTGCAACATTTCTTCATTGGGGAAGAAATCTTCAGGCTCTACCAGTGAATCAACGTGATCCCAGTCGATAGCATCTAAATTAAGATACAACGGTTTAGACAGATCTACTGGATTGCGAAGTGAAGTGGTTAAGTCAATGGAGACCATATTGATGGACCTATACGTAACGAATGATAGACTTCATCTATGTCTATGCATTGGTGATGATAACACAAATATGAAGGACCAAGGTAGGCCCTCTCTAGCTCATATTCTTCATCACTATCTAAGAACCAGAGCCCTTCATTCACTCCTACTCCCATGGGATGCTCCTCCAAATGAGGCCCCATGAATCTTACTTCTTGCACATTATCATCGCTATCTAAAAAAATTGGATAATTATACCTTATGTACAATGTTGCTAAGAAAATTGGCTTGATATCTTCCTCTAAATGATCAATGTTGGGAAGAATCTCTTCGATAACATGTACCGACTCTATAGGCAAGCAAGTCATGTACGCATAAAGGTCTTACATAAGCACCTTTGACTTCATCCTCGGATTCATCATCGTTTGAGGATTCCTCATCTGCATCATAGCCTGGTCCACTCATATCGAGGGACTCCTCCCCATTTAAAAAAAAAACCCCCAAAAAAACACCCCCCCTCATTGACTACATCACAGGTTTGGTGTCCCAGGTTATCTCTAGGGTTCAGTTCTATCTCAGTATGCTCAAGGAACCCTTCACGATGATCTTCGAGTGGCTCAATGGTGATGACAAATATCATAGGGTGATTCCTCCAAAAACTGGAAGGATCAGGATGATATGGATTAAAATCCACATCGTCTGCCAGACTAAGGTATAGTCGATCCAAGGATGCTGCTAGTAGATCATCCTGCCCTTGTATCTATAACCCTAAACTAAACCTATCAATGACTAACTGATAACTTGGTTCCAGCGGAGTCCTACATCCTTGTTCGAAGAGACCAAGGTCGTATCCATTCCAATGATATAGCTCAAAAATATGCATGGCATACTCTAGGTTGGATAGATAACAAATGTTTACTATGAATGGTTCATTGTCATCTTCATCCATGGGCGTACATGTGGGAAGCTGATCTAGCCTCGCATAGATGAAGTTAGTCTGATTGGGTGGCTCACCCAATGGTATGACTGATCCAACTGGATATCGATGAGCGTGTGGTCGGCCCATCTCCTATGTAGTTTCCAAAATAGGCCCGAAGGTCACATTATGCATAATATACTCGCCCAACCCTATATTGGCGAGATGAACAGTCACCCAGATGTAGATGACCCTACTGAAGATGTAGGTGAGGCAAGCTGAGGCACCTCCTCGGCTTTGTCTTGGGGTTCCTCAACTTCCATAGGAGTGGGAACCTCCTCGATGATTGGCTTGGGCTCGTGCTCTTTCTCTTTCTCACCCATTTTTACCTTTAACCTCCTTTCATCCCACTGCATGACTGATGTCGATGGTTTCTGAGAAGTGGTAGTGGTGTGCTCTGATCTGTGTGACACAGATGGCATTGGTTGGGCACGTACTGCTGGTTTAACTCCTGGTTTCTTTATTGGTGATGATGGTCGAACATCCAGGTGCATTGATAGGAGCATGAAACCCTCGGGAAAATCTACTAGGTTCATGAACTTGAAAGGTTCTTCATTCGATGACACTACGTGAACCCGTCCCTCATGAATATATTTCATGCACTGATGTAGTATCGAGGGAACACAATGCATTTCATGAATCCAAGGCCTACCGAGTAGTATGTTGTACTGCATGGCCCCTTCTATCACATGACACATCGCGGAGATGGTCTTCAGGCCTACCTGCATGGGTAGGATAATCGTGCCAATAGTTGAACATAGTGCATCGTTAAACACTCTCAATGTAAATGTAGTGGGCATGATATGCGATTTGGGGAGCTTCAAATGACTCAATGCCTTGGTCATTATTATGTTGATCGATGAGCCAGTATCGATCAAGACCCTTTTAAATGGCATGTGATTAATGCATGCGATTATGTGCAATGGTGGGTCAGCCATGGTTGTAGAAACCATCTTTATCTCATGATCATAAAATTGAATCATCGATTCCTGACACTGTTGTACATGTCCCACAAAATTTGTAAATGCCTGTGCATCTTGGGAATGTACCTCAATGGACCTCAAAATATCCATAAGAGTCTCCCTGTGCCTAGGGGACTACTGTATTAGCTCATATATCGACAACTTTGCAGGAGTTGTCTATAGGTTTTGGACCAACCTGCTCCTTATGGTCACCATCGGTCTTGTTGGTGGGCCTGGGATATTCTACGTCGGTCGCTGATTTGGCATGGCCTGTATTTGAATGGGAGCACGAGGTTGATTCGGTTGTTCATACCTCCCATGTCTGGTGACAATGTTCACCATGCCTATGAACCCCTGGGTAGGTGGTTCGACTCACACTTGGTTGACCTGGCCAACGTTGTTGCGAGGTACCTCATGATTCGGCAAGGGGTTTTTATAAATCCCTATATTCTGATTATCTAGCACCTATGGGTTATGTGGCACTGCAAGCTCACCTCTGTCAATCATATTTTGCACCAAGTGTTTGAAATACCAACATACCTCAATGTCATGGCCTTTCGCTCGATGATAAATGCAAAATAGATCCTCTTGGTACCCCTTAGGTTTGGGTTGATTGGGGTCTACCATCTTGACCTCGGGTAATCTAATTGCCTTGGCCTCGCATAGTTGATGGAAAATCATTGTCAACGATTCCATCAATGGTGTGAACTAGCGAGGTGGGTGTTGATCTTTGTTCTTGCCCTTAAAATTGTTGTTGCACTTGTCATATTACGCAGGAGGAGGTTGGGCTTGATAATTATATTTCTGTTGCCCCTTGTCTCCCCTTTGGAGATTCAGTACCACCTGATTCACATGGGCCTGCTTGCCCTATTGCTTTGTGGCACTCTTCTTTTGTCCTTCTCTCCTATTCTTGAGCTTCAAGTTGCCTTCCTGCAACTTGATGTCCTCGATCACTTTGGCTTGCACCAAAGCTTCCTCAAATGTAGGATACTATTGCAGCTACAATAGTAACGAGATGTGCTTGGCACAACTCTTCATAAACATTTGGGTTAACTCTATGGTAGGAATAGGGAATGGCAACTTTGCCATCAGTCTCCTCCATCTCTTCTCGTATTGCTCAATCGGCTTGTCATCACACTGAGCTAGCACAACTAGATTGAAAATATTGGCCTATTTCTTGATACCAAAGGAATAGCGTTCAAGAAAGGCATCAACTAATTGCTCAAAACTAGTTATGCTATGTTTCTTTAGCTGATTGAACCACTCCCGGGCTGGACCAAAGAGTGTCATGATGAAAGTATAGAGCAACAATGCATCGTTGCTTGCTATCTAAAAATAAGCATCCAAAAAGCTCGTGATATGCTCCTGTGCATCTTCATCACCCTTAAACTTATCCAACCTGGGCATATCAAAATGCTCAGGGTAAGCCAGAGTAGGTACCAAAGGATCCAAAGGCTCGTTATGGATTTTCCTTAAAGTCGGATTTTGAATAGTCGCGCCTTGTCTTTCAATGGCTTTGACCTTCTTGGCTAAGGCCTTATAGGCCTCTGAAGATAGAAATTCCTCCTCCCTAAGTTGACACGGAGGTGGCCTAAGAGGTACTATCTTCCTCGTACGAGGTGGAGGGTGTGGCTCTTCCTCCTCCTCAGCTCGGGAGCTCTCAAGATATTCTTGGTCGTATCCGTCTCCCTCTTCTTCTTCATGTTGTCTCTACCTCTGATCATTGAGCGGGGGTGGCCGCTCCCTCTATTCGGCACTAGCATGAGTACGAGTGTCTCTACGCTCTCGATGCATATCGACTTGTGAAAAAGCCTTCCTATGCGTATGCTCTCTATGCTCATCATGAGGATATAGGCCAGCCCTAGCTAACCGATCCTCCTACTCCATGTGCTCCTTCTGGGTAAGGATACACTCTTCGCGCATGCGCTGCTCATATAACCATTGTCTAAGGAGCCTCTGCGCTTGAATATTTTCATCTTCAATGTGCTACCTCTCTAGGCGAGCATCCTCCAATTGATCTTGGAGGAGTTGGCATTTCTCTCTAATGCCAGTCGATGTGATCTATCGATCTAGTCGACCGTGGGAGGCCTCTAATATCCTTGCTCTATATGAGCGACCTTATGGGTTCTACACCCATTGGATTGATATGTTATGCCTTTGCCTCTATCTATGAAGATGGCATTGGCATCCTGCTATATCCTATACTATGAACCACCATGTGTAGATAGTGGATGTGTGACATGAGGGTGCTTAGAAGCCTCTCCATGCTCTCTAGTAGTCTTGATGACACTCCCGCTATGCTCACTCGGGGCACGAGTGGGCAGAGCCAAAGGCTTGTAGCCTAGCTACTCTAAGACACTACCTAGACCCTCTAGCTATCTAGACCACCACCGCTCATGTGGAGGGGTGCCATTATCTCCCACATTTGATATATCAATGGTGATCTTGCATGGTGGACCACGCATGGGAGTATGGGTAGACCTATGCTCGACAACGAGCCTATCTGCCTACCCCTGAATGGGTGGATCTCTAGTCCTTCTATACTTAGAAGGTGGAGGTATGGATCCTCCTATGGACTTAGTATGTAAGGGTACCAACCTGGTTCCCTGCACAACAAACTCTTCCATCGATCCCGTGGATGCGCATGCACTACGGTCTCGATAATGGCTTTCGAGTGGAGCACCCTCATGCTGAGAGGCTCCCTACTCTAACCTGTGCCTAGAGGAGTGTACTGAAGCTCCTCTAGTAGGGGTATGCTCTATGGGATCCCCTCATGTCGAGTTATCTCCTCTAATGCTTGCCGAACGATGTTCGGTTCGCTCATGTGGGTGAGGGCTCGACACATGCTACTATGAATTGGTTAGGGGTTGGTCATTGGCATCAGGTTTAGACCTTTTTCGACCACCCCATGTATCCACCATTATGTACCTAGCATCTAGATGTATCTTTTATTATTAAGCAAACAAGGTATACAATAATGATTATCTCATTTTAAATTTTGAAAGTGAGTCCTAAACTATTTGATGTGTTTTCAAGATGTGTTGTATCAGTATAGAAACTCTTATCGTGTTTTGCAAAACTTGTTGGATTTTATTCTTAGTTTAATGGCTTTCACTTGTACGCTCGTAGCTCGACAACTTGGCTATGAACTCCAAGTCGCATAAATCCCCCGTGTGTGGTAATGAAGCCCACACCCGGACAAGGAGCACAGGTCCTGCCAGATCCTCACCCAATCTCACCCAGTCAGCGTTATACCCTCCGAAGAGGAGTACATGCAAATTTTCTAGGCTACGAATGGTTCTTGGATCCGGTATTGGTCTATATATCAAAGGTTCGTAGGATTTGGGCCAACGGATGGAAATGATGCCCACCATCATTGAACCCTACTAGTGGTTGGATGTGAAGCCCAACTCACTAGCATTTAAGTGCCAAGTGGTGTGTGTGGTTCCTTTTAATGTACATAAAATAAATGCATCATATAGCATTCATGCTCATTTTCTAAATGCTATGAAAATGAAATAACGTTTCAAATTCAGAAAATGCAAGCTATTCTAGATGCTCTTTGAGACCATGCACATTACGATGATAATTGGCCACTAATTGGGCCTCACACATGTAAACCAATCACACAAATTCTATCAAGCACATTAGATTCTAGGGTGGATTAAAATCAGAGATCTACTATTCCTAGCAGTGCCTTTCTAATGACACGAAAGATAAATGCAACTAAGACCTAATTCATTCCTTTTCTTTTCTTAGTTTCTTAATTGCATTCAAAATTCAACTCTCTAGAAAAACACAGAGATAGAAAAAAATTACAAAGAGTGAGAAATAGGGCCTACCTCAGGTCCACATTTGATCTACACTCTATCCTTCTGTTGTTTGTTCTATTTTTTGGAAACCGTAGGTCGAGGCATGGTTTACATTGTGGCCCGTGGGTTGAACCTGTGGTTCAATTGTTGGCCCATAGCTGGTAGCTATGGTCTGTACCTGCAAGTCCAAAAACAAAAAAAATAGCGGTTAGATGTCTATTTTTCTAGAGTTCCATCATGATCGCCTTCTAATCTAACCAAAAAGCATGCACCCATCTACTGTATTATATCATATTCATTCATTCAAGCATAAAATAATGACAAGATTGCATAGATTCAAAAAAATAAGCGTTTCTTGTATTAATATTTGCAAAGAATCCTCAATTACAATCATGCCCCTCTTAGGGTCACTCAAATGATGATACAATTAATACAATGCCAAAGCCCTCAAAAGGGTAGGTGCACTAATGTTGCTTTTCAACTAGTCACAAACTGCTCTAGGGTGGAGTTGCCCTCTTCTTCGCGTTGAGGAAGGAACTTTATGGTTGAGTCTCCTTTGAATCTATTCCCTACGATCAAGAAACAACATAAAAGTGTCAAAAATATAGGCAACCTCTCATGATGAGGCCCTTTTGGTAAAAATGCATAAAGATACCATTAAGCATGTATAATCAAGAAAGCATGAAAAGCACTTCTAAACTATATTAATTGCATCAAGATTCATAGAATTGCATGAAGGAAGACAACAACTACACTATGCATGGATCAATTATGTAAAATAAAGCATGAAAGTGCATAAAGAATCCATTAATGTCCTATTTAATGCAAATGCAATGAAACTATTCTAAACCTAATTCTATCAGTCAAAAATCTTCTAAACTACAATTGAACCATGGAAATAGCTAAACTAAGCTAATTAGCTAGACATAAGTGAAAAAGGTAAGGTGGTGATACCTCTTGACTCAATACTCTCTATGGAGGCTGCTCCCCCTAACTCAATTCTCTATTTGAAGGCTGCTCCCCATAACTCAATGCTCTCCCCCTTACTCAAATATCTCCCCCTTTGACATAAATGGAAAAAGGGACACCTATGGGGCTAAAAGATATGACTCTTTAGCTTAGCCCCCTCACCACCTTCTCTCTTGAGGTGATTAATTTTGGGGTGGGAGTACTGTTACTCCCATATTACATTGTTTCTTTCCTCTGTCAACTTCCTTCCATATTTTTTTGATATCCTTCTCTTGATGAATTACTTGCTCTTCTTGTCTTAAACCTATTTGACCTTCTTTTCTTGAACCTGTTTGACCTTCTTGTGGACCACGCATGGGAGTATGGGTAGACCTATGCTCGACAACGAACCTATCTACCTACCCCTGAATGGGTAGATCTCTAGTCCTTCTATACTTAGAAGGTGGAGGCATGGATCCTCCTATGTACTTAATATGTAATGGTACCAACCTGGTTCCCTGCACAATAAACTCTTCCATCGATCCTGTGGATGCGCATGCACTACGGTCTTGATAATGGCTTTCAAGTGGAGCACCCTCATTCTAAGAGGATCCCTACTCTAACCTGTGCCTAGAGGAGTGTATTGAAACTCCTCTAGTAGGGTTATGCTCTATGGGATCCACTTATGTCGAGTTATCCACTCTAATGCTTGTCGAATTATGTTCGGTTCACTCATGTGGGTGACGGCTTGACACATGCTACTATGAATTGGTTACGGGTTGGTCATTGGCATCAGGTTTAGACCTTTGCTGACCACCCCATGTATCCACCATTATGTACCTAGTGTCTAGATGTATCTTTTATTATTAAGCAAAAAAGGCATACAATGATGATTATCTCATATTAAGTTTTGAAAGTGAGTCCTAAACTGTTTGATGTTGTTTTCAAGATGTGTTGTATTAGTATAGAAACTCTTGTCATGTTTTGCAAAACTTGTTGGATTTTATTATCAATTTAATGTCTTTCACTTGTATGCTCGTAGCTCGACAACTTGGATGTGACTTCCAGGCTGCATAAATCCCCGTGTGTGGTAATTAAGCCCACACCTGAACAAGGAGCACAGGTCCTGCCAGATCCTCATCCAATCTCACCTAGTCAGCGTTATACCCTCTGAAGAGGAGTACATGCAAATTTTTTGAGCTACGAATGGTTCTTGGATCTGGTATTGGTCTATATATCAAAGGTTTGTAGGATTTGAGCCAACGGATGGAAATGATGCCCACCATTGCTGAACCCTACTAGTGGTTGCATATGAAGCCCAAATAACTAGCGTTTAAGTGCCAAGTGGTATGTGTGGTTCGTTTTAATTTGGATAAAATGAAAATACATAATAAAACACAAATGATTGTTTCCTACATGTAATGTAAAAAGAAATGTTTCATATTAAGAAGTGCATGCTATATCCTACATGATTCTTGACAATACAATTATAATGATGCAAATGGCCACTAATTGGGCCTCAACATGTAAACCAAACACACAAGACCTATCAAGCACGCTGGATTCTAGGGCGAATTGAAATCAGAGATCTACTATTCCTAGTAGTGCCTTTCTAATAATGTGAAAAATTAATGCAAACCTAGGACCTAATTCATTTCTTCTTTTCTTCATTTCCTAGATAGATTTGCAAAATTGATCACTCTAGAAAACACAGACCTAAAAATTATAGAGAGTGAAAAATAAGGCCTACGTCAGGTCCACATTTGATCTACACTCTACTTCTGTTGTTTGTTCTATATTTTATAAACCGTAGGTTTGATGCATGGTTTACACTGTTACCCGTAGGTTGCAGCTGTGGTTCAATTGTTGACCCATAGTTGGTAGCTATGGTCTGTACCTGCAATTCCAAAAATAATAGAAACAACAGTTAGATGTCTATTTTTTTGGAGTTCCACCATGATCGCCTTTTGATCTAACCAAAAAGCATGCATCCATCTAGTGTATTATATCATATTCATTCATTCAAGCATAAAATAATGACAAGATTGCATATATTCAACAAAATAAGCATTTATTGTATTAATATTTGCAAAGAATATTTAATTACAATCATGCCCCTCTTAGGGTCACTCAAATGATGATACAATTAATACAATGCCAAGGCCCTCAAAAGGGTAGGTGCACTAATGTTGCTTTTCAACTAGTCGCAAACTGCTCTAGGGTGGAGTTGCCCTCTTTTTCGTGTTGAGGAATGAACTTTATGGTTGAATCTCCTTTGAATATGTTCCCTGCAATCAAGAAACAACATAAAAGTATCAAAAATATAGGCAGCCTCTCATGATGAGGCCCTTTTGGTAAAAATGCATAAAGATACCATTAAGAATGCATAATCAAGAAAACATGAAAAGCATCTTTATAATTGGATCAAGATTTATGGAATTGCATAAAGAAAGATAACAACTAAACATTGAATGGACCAATAATGTTAAATAAAGCATGAAAGTGTATAAAGAATCTATTAAAGCCTACTTAATGCAAATGCAATGAAACTATTATAAACCTAATTCTATTAGTCAAAAATATTCTAAACTACATTTGAACCATGGAAATAGCTAAACTAAGCTAACTAGCTAGACATAAATGAAAAAGGTAATGTGGTGATACCTTTGCTACAAATCATAGCTCTGATGAGAGGTCTGCAATATAAACCATGGGTGAAAGCCATGATTAGCAATATGATAGGTTTACCCTCAATTTCAAGGGTAGTGGGCTTCACCTCCTTGTCCAAATTGATGTTCAATGGTCACCTTCAGTGTCCTCAGACTGATTTGGCAGTTGATTCATTGTGAGGGGCCTTTGTTTGCCCGAATATACGCTTCTTGGCTCTCCTAGGCTCGTGGGGCATCCATAATATAATTCATAATGAATCTTAGAAAGTAGGAAGGGAATAAATGCAATAGATATCTCTCACTATACTCGGTTGAGTGTACAATTCGATAGGGCTTCATTGCTCAAATCTCCAATACTTGCTTGATTTCCTTTTCAACAGTGCTTCGCTATCAAAAATACCCTTTTTTATTGCCCTAATATGAAGGGGTATTTATAATACTACCCAAGGGCTAGGGGTTGCTTCATGGAGAAGACAAGATCAATATGGGGTGGTTAGGATAGTTGGATTGGAAGCTTTCATCCATTAATCACCCTCTTATAGAACTTATGGTCGTTCAAATCAATTTGGCTCGAATGAAGGTCAACTAAAATTCAGTTAAGACCGTAGGTAACAACTACAGTTTAGACTGTAAACCATAGGTGTCAATCACGGTTCAGCCATGGTGGGTTAGCCATGGTTGTAGAAACCATCTTTATCTCATGATCATAAAATTGGATCATCGATTCCTAACACTATTGTACATGTCCCATAAAATTTGTAAATGCCTATGCATCTTGTGACTGTACCTCAATGGACCTCAAAATATCTATAAGAGCATCCCTATACCTAGGGGATTGATGTATTAGCTCATATATCAACAACTTTCCAAGAATTGTCTATAGGTTTTGGACCAACCTACTCCTTATGGTCACCATCGGTATTGTTGGTGGGCCTGGGATATTCTACATCGGTTGCTGATTTGGCATGGCCTATATTTGAATAGGAGCACAAGGTTGATTCAGTTGTTCATACCTCCCATGTTTGGTAACAATGTTCACCATGCCTATGAACCCCTAGGTAGGTGGTTCGACTCGCACCTAGTTGACCTAGCCAACATTATTGCGAGACACCTCATGATTAGGTAAGGGGTTTTTATAAATCCCTATATTATGATTATATAGAGCCTATGGGTTATGTGGCACTACAAGCTCACCTCTGTCAATCATATTTTACACCAAGTTTTTGAAAGACCAACATACCTCATTTTCATGGTCTTTTGCTCAATGAAAAATGTAAAATAGATCCTCTTGGTACCCCTTAGGTTTGGGTTTATTGGGGTCTATCATGTTGACCTCGGGTAACCTAATTGCCTTGGCCTTGCACAGTTGATGGAAAATATTTTTCAACGATTCCATAAATTGTGTGAACTAGTGAGGTGGGCATTGATCTTTGTTATTACCCTTAAAATTATTGTTGCGTTAGTCATATTGCGCAGGAGGAGGTTGGGCTTGATAATTATGTTTCTATTGCCCCTTGTCTCCCCTTTGGATATTTAGTACCACCTAATTTACATGGGCCTGCTTGCCCTATTGCTTTGTGGTACTCTTCTTTTGTCCTTCTCTCCTATTCTTGAGTTCAAGTTGCCTTCCTACAATGTGACGTCCTCGATCACTTTGGCTTACACCAAAGTTTTCCCAAATGTAGGATACTATTGCAGCTGCAACAGTAACGAGATGTGATTGGAAAAACTCTTTGTAAACATTTGGGTTAACTCTATGGTAGGAATAGGGAATGACAACTTTGTAATCAGTCTCCTCCATCTCTTCTCGTGTTGCTCAATCGGCTTGTCATTACGCTAAGCTAGCACAGCCAGCTCAAAAATATTGGCCTATTTCTTGACACCAAAGGAATAGCGTTCAAGAAAGGCATCAACTAATTGCTCAAAACTAGTTATGCTATGTTTCTTTAGCTGATTGGACCACTCCCAGGCCAAACCAAAGAGTGTCATGATGAAAGTATAGAGCAATAATGCATTGTTGCTTGCTATTTGAAAACAAGCATCCATAAAGCTCATGATATGCTCCTACGCACCTTCATCACCCCTGAACTTGTCCAACCTGGGCATATCAAAATGCTCAGGGTAAGCCAGATTACGTATCGAAGGATCCAAAGGCTCGTTGTGCATTTTCCTTAAAGTTGGCTTTTGAATAGTCGTGCCTTGTCTTTCGATGGCTTTGATCTTCTTGACTAAGGTCTTATAGGCCTCTTAAGATAGAAATTCCTCCTCCCTAAGTTGACACGGAGGTGGCCTAAGAGGTACTATCTTCCTCATACGAGGTGGAGGGTGTGGCTCTTCCTCCTTCTCAGCTCGAAAGCTCTCAAGATATCCTTTCTCGTATCTGTCTCCCTCTTCTTCTTCATGTTGTCTCTACCTCTAATCATCAAGCGATGGTGGCCGTTCCCTCTGTTCGGCACTAGCATAAGTACAAGTGTCTATACGCTCTCTATGCATATCGACTTATGATAAAGTCCTCCTATGTGTATTCTCTATATGCTCATCATGAGGATATAGGCAAGCCCTAGCTAACCGATCCTCCTACTTTATGGGCTCCTTATGGGTAAGGATACACTCTTCACGCATGTGTTGCTCATATAACCAATGTCTAAGGAGCCTCTGCACTTTAATATTTCCATCTTCAATGTGCTGCCTCTCTAGACGAGCATCCTCCAATTGATCTTGGAGGAGTTGGCATTTTTGCTCGATGTGATCTATCGATCTAGTCAGCCGTGGTAGACCTCTAATATCCTTTCTCTATACGAGCGACCTTATGGGTTCTACACCCATTGGATTGATATGTTATGCCTTTGACTCTATTTGTAAAGATGGCATTGGCATCCTTCTATTTCCTATACTATGAACCACCATGTGTAGATAGTGGATGTGTGACATGAGGGTGCTTAGAAGCCTCTCCATGCTCTCTAGTAGTCTTGATGACGCTCCTGCTATTCTCACGCGGGGCACAATTACATTGAGCCAAAGGCTTGTAGCATAACTAATCTAAGACACTACCTAGACCCTCTAGATATCTAGACTGCCACCGCTCGTGTGGAGGTGTGCCATTAGCTCCTACCTTTGATATATCAATGGTGATATTGTGTGGTGGACCACACATGGGAGTATAGGTAGACCTATGCACGACAACGGACCTGTCTACCTACCCCTGAATGGGCATATCTCTAGTCCTTATATACTTAGAATGTGGAGGCATGGATCCTCCTATGGACTTAACATGTAAGGGTACCAACCTAGTTCCCTGCATGACAAACTCTTCCATCGATCCTATGGATGCACGTGCACTACAGTCTCGATAATGGCTTTCAAGTGGAGCACCCTCATGCTGAGAGGATACCTACTCTAACCTGTGCCTAGAGGAGTGTATTGAAACTCCTCTAGTAGGGTTATGCTCTATGGGATCCACTTATGTCGAGTTATCCACTCTAATGCTTGTCGAATTATGTTCGGTTCACTCATGTGGGTGACGGCTTGACACATGCTACTATGAATTGGTTAGGGGTTGGTCATTGGAATCAGGTTTAGACCTTTGTCGACCACCCCATGTATCCACCATTGTGTACCTAGTGTCTAGATGTATCTTTTATTATTAAGCAAAAAAGGCATACAATGATGATTATCTCATATTAAGTTTTGAAAGTGAGTCCTAAACTGTTTGATGTTGTTTTCAAGATGTGTTGTATTAGTATAGAAACTCTTGTCATGTTTTGCAAAACTTGTTGTATTTAATTATCAATTTAATGTCTTTCACTTGTATGCTCATAGCTTGACAACTTGGATGTGACTTCCAGGCCGCATAAATCCTCATGTGTGGTAATGAAGCCCACACCCAAACAAGGAGCACAGGTCCTGCCAGATCCTCACCCAATCTCACCTAGTCAGTGTTATACCCTTCGAAGAGGAGTACATGCAAATTTTTTGGGCTACAAATGGTTCTTGGATCTGGTATTGGTCTATATATCAAAGTTTTGTAGGATTTGAGCCAACGGATGGAAATGATGCCCACCATTGCTGAACCCTACTAGTGGTTGCATATGAAACCCAAATCACTAGCGTTTAAGTGCCAAGTGGTGTGTGTGGTTCATTTTAATTTGCATAAAATGAAAATACATAATAAAACACAAATGATTGTTTCCTACATGTAATGTAAAAAGAAACGTTTCATATTAAGAAGTGCATGCTATATCCTACATGACTCTTGACAATACAATTATAATGATGCAAATGGCCACTAATTGGGCCTCAACATGTAAACCAAACACACAATACCTATCAAGCATGTTAGATTATAGGGTGGATTGAAATCAGATATCTGCTATTCCTAGCAGTGCCTTTCTAATAATGTGAAAAATTAATGCAAACCTAGGACCTAATTCATTTCTTCTTTTCTTAGTTTCCTAGACAGATTTGCAAAATTGATCACTCTAGAAAACACAAACCTAAAAATTATAGAGAGTGAAAAATAAGGCCTACATCAGATCCACATTTGATCTACACTCTACTTCTGTTGTTTGTTCTATCTTTTGTAAATCGTAGGTCTGAAGCATGGTTTACACTGTTACCCGTAGGTTGCAGTTGTGGTTCAATTGTTGGCCCATAGTTGGTAGCTATGGTCTGTACCTGCAATTCCAAAAATAATAGAAATAGCAGTTAGATGTCTATTTTTTTGGAGTTCCATCGTGATCGCCTTCTAATCTAACCAAAAAGCATGCATCCATCTAGTGTATTTTATCATATTCATTCATTCAAGCATAAATAATGACAAGATTGAATAGATTCAAAAAAATAAGCGTTTATTGTATTAATATTTGCAAAGAATCCTTAATTACAATCATGCCCCTCTTAGGGTCACTCAAATGATGATACAATTAATACAATGCCAAGGCCCTCAAAATGGTAGGTGCACTAATGTTGCTTTTCAACTAGTCGCAAACTGCTCTAGGGTGGAGTTACCCTCTTTTTCGTGTTGAGGAATGAACTTTATGGTTGAATCTCCTTTGAATATGTTCCCTGCGATCAAGAAACAACATAAAAGTATCAAAAATATAGGCAACCTCTCATGATGAGGCCCTTTTGGTAAAAATGCATAAAGATACCATTAAGAATGCATAATCAAGAAAACATGAAAAGCATATTTATAATTGGATCAAGATTTATGGAATTGCATAAAGAAAGAAAACAACTAAACATTGAATGGACCAATAATGTTAAATGAAGCATGAAAGTGTATAAAGAATCTATTAAATCCTACTTAATGCAAATGCAATGAAACTATTATAAACCTAATTCTATCAGTCAAAAATATTCTAAAATACAATTGAACCATGGAAATAGCTAAACTAAGCTAACTAGCTAGACATAAATGAAAAAGGTAATGTGGTGATCCTCTTGACTCAATACTCTCTATGGAGGCTGCTCCCCCTAACTCAATTCTCTATTTGAAGGCTGCTCCCCATAACTCAATGCTCTCCCCCTTACTCAAATATCTCCCCCCTTTGACATAAATGGAAAAAGGGACACCTATGGGGCTAAAAGATATGACTCTTTAGCTTAGCCCCCTCATCACCTTCTCTCTTGAGGTGATTAATTTTGGGGTGGGAGTACTGTTACTCCCATATTACATTGTTTCTTTCCTCTGTCAACTTCCTTCCATATTTTTTTGATATCCTTCTCTTGATGAATTACTTGCTCTTCTTGTCTTAAACCTATTTGACCTTCTTTTCTTGAACCTGTTTGACCTTCTTGTCTTGAACCTGTTTGGAATTGAGTCCTACACCATTTTGCAATATGTCCAAAGTTATTGCAATTAAAACACTTGATATTGTAGCCTTTGGATGATGCCCATATCCTGAATTCTTTCTTGAAATAATTTCCCTATCCATTCCTTTCCTAAACCCTGTATTGTGAAGTTTTTTTTTCATGACCATTATGACCATGACTTCTGATTTGTGTAGCTCTAAAACCAAAACCATGTTGTTCATTTTCTTTGCACTGATAAGCTCTATGACCAATCCTATTGCATAAGAATCAATGTCCTTGAAAACCATACCTTATTCCTTTGAAGTTTCTTCTAGAAAAATCAAACTTATTTGATCCATGGATCCTGCAGTGTATAGCCCTGTGTCCAAATTCATTACAAGAAAAAAAATATCCTTGAAAAGCCTTTTGTTCATGCCTTGGTTCCTCATACCTTTCTTTACCATTATCATTGTAATCATTTTGTGCATTGTATCCTTGAACCTTCTTTGTAGTATCTAAATCCTCTTCCTTAGTTTCTTCTTTGCTTTCCTATTCAAGAATTTCTTTTCCTTTTAAAATTGATTCACCTATCTCAAAACAAGATCTAAAATGAATGTTTGAAGCCATAGGAACTTTGGATCTTTCTTCATAAAACTTAGGTGCTTCCTTGCTTTCATATTTTAGAACCTCCTTTCCTTTTGAGTGTGACTTTTATTGGAAATATGATACAACTTTAAAATAAGTTTCCACTCCTTTTTGAACCTTTTCATCTAATGTGTCATGTATTTCCGTTATTACCCCTAGTTCTTCATTCATCCTTTCCTCTATACTTTTCGTATTTTTAAGCTCATCTCTTAGATCATTGATTGTCTGAAGTTGTTCTTCTCTAATTTTTACATCTATTCAAATCTTATTTTCAAGATTCTTGATTTCTTCTTTTAGCATTTTGACTTATGTTTTTTGTTTTCTTGGCTCATCCTCTTATTTTTCTATTACCAAAAGTGAGACTTATTCATCTTCACTGTCACTGAGATCATTATTATCTTCTATAGCAAACAAACTCTCATGATTTCTTTGACCATGCCTGTTTCCTTTATGTGTCATCTCATCTTCACTATCATTGAAACCATTGCAATATCCTAATCTGTGATCTCTTTGACCACACATAAAGCACGATTCTCTTTCACCTTCTATTCCAAGGAATATATGTTCTTCCTTTTCATCATCTGACTTATCTCTATCATTGTGATCTGAGCTATCACTTGCTTCTACAATGTAGTAAGTTTTCTTTGTCTTATGAAAACTTTTCTTCTTCTCATACCTATTTTGGTTGAATCTATCATCTTTGTCATGCTTATGATTTCCATATTCTTTTCTTCTATGACCCTACTTTTTATCATCACTATTTTCTTCATGTGGCCACTTGTGTGCATAGTGACCAAAATCACCACACTTGTAGCATTTGACTTTCTTCATATCCTTGGTATTTCTTAAGTCCTTTTTCCTTTTGATGAAGTTAGCTTCCTCATAATTATTTGGATCCCTATCTATCTTTGGAACTTTTAATTTATTTTTATCTGAAGCCTTGAATGCAATCTCTTTTATTTGAACCTGATGCTTACTCACCCTCATATCATAAGCTGTGAGAGTTCCTTGTAGTTCTTCCATTGTTAGCTTTTTGATATCCATTGTTTCTTCTATTTTTGAAACCTTTGCATCATAATTCATGGGAAGTGATATCAAAACTTTTTGAGCAACTTCTAATTCTTTCATCTCAAATCCTAGGCCTCTCATGGTGTTAGTAATATCATCAACTCGAAGTAAAAAATTTGTAATATCATCAGAATCTTCTAGTTTCAATTTCTCAAATATTTTTCTATGAGTTTGTAGTTTTGCCAACTTTACCTTTGAATCTCCTTTATAAGTATTACGCAACTTGGTCCACATTTCATTAGCTAAATTACATACCATGACATTTGCAAAATTTGTTTCACGTAGCCCACTCAAAATATAATTCATTGCCCTTGTATTGATCTCAACCAATTTCTTGATAGTCTTATCTACCTCGGGATCACCTTCAGCCTTATACTCTTTTTCAACCATATGCCATACCTCATATCCTTGTGATATCAAGTAGTTCTTAATTCTAATGCTCTAAAAATCATAATTGTTGCCATCAAACAGTGGAGCCTTATTTATAGATAATCCATTATGTGAAGCCATTTGTGTTCTTATATAATCTACCCTCAAGCTGTTAGCATTTTTGAAGGAACCCGCTCTGATACCAATTGAAGAACACAAACTTATACTGTGAGGGGGGTGTGAATAGTATAACACCCTCTTTTTAATTTATTTCCAAACCAATATCAATTAGTGTCCTTAATTGCAATAACCAAATATAGCAGTGTGCATTAATGATATAGATAGCAATAGTAAACAAGTGCACAAATCACCACACACAATTGAGACACAAGATTTAATGTAGTTCACCCAATGTGGGGTACTCCACAAGATAATATCCTTTTAATATTTCACACAAAAATAAGGATCCTTATCCCAATATAAATGATTACTTTGATCTTCTCAAATCTAGGCAATACATTGATCTTCTCAGGTAGGTAATCCACTAATCTGCTTCAGCAAGCTCACAAATAACTTGGCCAAAACTGCTCTAGCAAGCTCACTAAGAACTTGCCCAAAACTTCTCTAGCAAGCTCACTAAGAACTTTCCCAAAACTGCTCTATAAAGCTCACTAAGAACTTTCCCAAAATCTACTCTAGCAAGCTCACTAAGAACTTTCCCAAAATTGCTCTAGAAAGCTCAATAAGAACTTGCCCAAAATCTGCTCTAGCAAGCTCACTAAGAACTTGCCCAAAATTTGCTCAACAAGCTCACTAAGAACTTGCTCAAATTTACTCAACAAGCTCACTAATAACTTGTTCAAAATCTACTTAACAAGCTCACCAAGAACTTGTTCAAATCTTCTCAACAAGCTCACTAAGAACTTGCTCAAAATCTGCTCAACAAGCTCACCAAGAACTTGCTCAAATATTGTCCCAAATCTGTCCACAAATCTGTCCCAAAAGTCTTCTCAAAGGCTCAATCAATCATCCACAAAAACTACCACAAATCTATCCCAAAAGCCTTCTCAAAGGCTCAACCAATCATGCTCAAGTAGCACTCAAATCTCATACACAAATCTATGAAGGCAAGGCTCAATGATGAATTCAACAATAAATTGCAATGCACTCTACAATGGATGACAACAATGATCCACAATGATCTCAACTCAAATCAATCTCAACTCAACTCAAGTCAATATTAACTCAACTCAAATCTTATATAATCATAAAGAGAATTGTTAGAGACTCAATATGTTGTAATCTCAAAGCTCAATCTCAACCCAAATCAAAATTATAGAATTTTTTGTTTCATGGGACTTGAACAATCACCTCACACAATCACTTGACTAGGCTCAATAAAATCAACTCAACCAATCACCACAAGGGATAACTCTTTCTCACAAAACCCTAGTCCAAGCATGTATCAACCAACTCAAATATTTCCAACAATGCTCAACCACAAATCTCACATAACAATGATACTCATGTTATTTTCTAACTCAAGTTCTTTGCATAGCCAATGGGCTTCAACAACTATGCTTATAAAACAAGGTTTAAACACAACTCTCAAACTAGAAAACCTTGAAGCATTCAACCAACCACTTTCGAAAAGGAAACCACAATCAATAATTTTCTCTCCAATGATATTTTAGAAATCAACCACCATAAACAAAGTCAATAGAGAATATTGCTCATACCTTTTTGATGCCTTATTGGTTGTCCACTAAATATTCCACACTCAACAAACTTCTTTTTTAATTTTCAACAAGGGTTAGAGATCATGATTAATATCACAATAATAATATCCAAATAACACATTATCACTCCTACTCAATAAGATACAACATGTCCCCTCATGATAGAATTAATCACCTTTGAATAAGAACCAAAACAACCTTCACTTTTGAAAGCCTTTACAAAAATAGAAATATCTCTTTACATACACATTTTTTCTCCCTCTAAGAAATTTAATAAAATAACCCTCAAAATAATCTTTTCAATGATATATAATATGATATACTTTCAAAATAAGAAACACTAAAATTCTCTCTTTTTCGAAACATACATCACAACCCTTATTCCTCCTAGGGCAACTTTAGAAAAAATAAAATATCTTAAAAAATTATTAACTTGCCTCTTTCCTTGATGGATCTCGTGATGTCTCCTTTCTTACCGCCTTAACCACAACCAACCTACCATTGGGACACATGCCCTCACATGTCCAAAGGGACACGAACAAAAACTTATATCATAAACTTCTACACTCTTCGAAAAACTTAACAACGCTTCGAGTGCTTCAACAAAGAAAATAACCACGACGGGACTCAATCGCAAGACCTACTGCACAACACATAGCGCACGAACCGCTAGGCCAAATATGCCTATGCATCTTATTAAACTTTGCGAACGATTTTTCAATAGACCAAAGTCACACTTCTCTCTCTTTTCACAATTCGTTCCCCAATCGAAGGCATTCAAAAAAATAAGTGCTGGGATTATGAAGTCTAAGATTTTGTTGGCATATATATATGCCTTTCCTCTTTATTAGAAATCAGAGCTATAAATTAATATAGCCTTTCCTTATTTCTTTAGTCGACGCTAAAATTAAATTATTTAATTTTAAAATTTAAATTTAAATTTTAAGTAATTTAAAATTTAAACTAAATATTTAAAAATAAATATCTCCATCACCGGGGCACCTTTTTCAATGAAACGAAAAGCCAACCTGGGTTTTAAGAAAAACCTATTTCAAATCTACCATCAATGATTTTAAATAAAACCGTTTATTTTGCCTACCTTGTTTTTCACAAAAACCCTGTATATATCCATGCTCTCCAAAATATCATAAATGCTTATTTATGAAATGCTTTGGCCACCAAAACTCAATGTGATCCATGTGAATTCAATGACAACATAAAATAACTCAAATTGCCAATAGGAAAAACATTGAAATTCAAATTAATGTGAAATACATGACTATCTATAAAATTTAGAATGTTGACCAATATTGTTAATTTGATAGTGCATACCTAATGATTAATGTAAAATACATATCTATACATTTTATAATGATAAACATGATTGTTAATTTTATAGTGCAGACCTATGTAAATTCTATGACAAGTGTAGTGAGCAAGGAATGTTTGAAATTCTGTAATTTGAACACTATCACAAGGGTATGTTTCTGTCATCAAATAGTTCCCTTGTGTTTTCTTTAATTTCTTGTATACTTTATTCTTTCATGCTCATTTTAAATATGGATAGGTAGTTTCTCCTTTGACAGACAATAATAACCACAATTATGGAACTTGGTTGAGTTTGTGCTTGAGCTACACTTATCTCTTATTTCTGAAGCAACTTGGTGAGTTCTTTTTTTGACATGTCAATTTTTTTAGAACATGTGGTACTTGAGAGTCTGCTAAAAAACTTGGTACTTAAAAATTTCAATATACAGATTTTTTTTTGAAGAAAATTTACGTTGTCTTAGCTTTTGATATTTTCGTTGAGTCTGATTTATGAGTCAAAAAGTGGCCTTGTGGAGTTTGCACCGAGTCCAAGTTTTTCTATTATGGTTGGAACAAATATTTTCAAAGAAAATTTGTGTTTTCTTAGCTTTTGAGACTTTTGTTGACTCTGATTTCTGAGTCAAAAAGTGGCCTTGTGGAGTTTGCATCGAGTCCAAGTTTTTCTATTATGGTTGGAACAAAGGTGCAAGTTTTAAAGTGGAATGCAGTTAATATATTGGCCTTGTGGAGTCTGCATCGAGTCCAAGTTTTTCTATTATGGTTGGAACAAAGGTGCAAGTTTTAAAGTGGAATGTAGTTAATATATTTGTTTTGGTATGTTTATGCAATTATCTTTAAGGCATAAAACCATGTGTTGAATTAGACATGTTATTTAGGATGTTTATCTATATTACCCTTCTTAATGCAAATGCAATTATGCCATGGTAACTTGGTAAGTTTGAGGTTTTTTGTTATTTAGGGTGTTTATCTATATTGCCCTTCTTAATGCAAATGCAATTATGCCATGGTAATGCAAATGCAATTATGCCATGGTAACTTGGTAAGTTTGAGGTTTTGTGTTATTTAGGGTGTTTATCTATATTGCCCTCCTTAATGCAAATGCAATTATGCCATGGTAACTTGGTAAGTTTGAGGTTTTGTATTATGATATCTTTGTTGCCATTGATATTTGGTTTGTGAACGTTCAAAAAGTTTTCATATTTTTGTTGGTTGTTGAATTTTATTATAGTGGAGGAATTCCTTCTAGTGGGCCTTAAACTTGGGTAAGACCCTAAAGGTCAAAGCCACTCTTTTTAACTAAATGATTATATATATATATATATATATATATATATATATATATATATATATATATATATATATATATATATATATATATTTTTTTTTTTTTTTTTTTTAATTTAACGAGTTTTTATAAGGGATCCTAGTCTTCTCATATTGAGTAGGGTTTGAACCTTGGATCTCTTAATTTAAAACTCAAAATCTTACCACCGCAATAAATTTTCAGTTATAAATAATGAAAATATAATTTTTTAATTTTAGGATTTGTCAAGGAAAGCCCACACACATAGTTATTAAGAAGTGGATGAGTTATTTTTATTTTTTAAATTATGTAGCTCTTACTGTGGGTTACTTTCATCTAAATATATTTAAAAAATCCTTACATTTCACTATACAATTAAAGAAGTTGATTGATTTTTGTTTTTATTTTTAAGAGTTGTGTAAGATTCTATCATGGGTGCCTTCAAACTAAATATTAAAAAGACCATCTTACATTTGCTATATTGGCAATTAAACATATTTAGTTTGTCATTTATTAAATATATATTTTCTTTTCTTTTATATCATCTTCTTCATCTTCTTGTAATGCAATATTTTATTATCTTCTTCAAAACTGTAATGCAATTCGCTCACATTTCTTGAAATAATTTTGATTTAAAGATAAAATTTCAATTGCTCTAGAGAGCTAAATTGCTACACTTCAATAGATTTTTGTTTTTTGGACAGTTCGTGGCTTTGTTACTACACCATAATTTACAGCATTGTTAGATTTTACTACTAACTTTTGTGAAGTCGTTTCAAGTTAGATAAGAGAGATTTTTGTAAATTGAGATCCAAGATTTCTCTTTTCAATGTGATTGCTTTAAATCATTAGTTCATATGTTTCTTTGTGGATTGAAATGTCATATTGCTTCCACCATCAGGATGAGTATTATGAATGGATCTTATCATGTCAAAGGTTACTCTGGGAGTATTTTTTTGGTGCCATTTCTCCGCACTTGCAGCCTCGATTCTACTCCACCTCATCAGCTCCAAAGTAATGATAATAAACTATAGACTTAATATTATTATGTCATAGAATCCAACATACTAAAATGAGGTTGTTGTGTTGTGACTTGACAACTTTGCACCAAATAGAGTCCATGTTACATGTGCTCTAGTCCATGGCCCTAGCCCTACAGGACATATACACTAGGGTGTCTACTCTACATGGATGAAGGTAATATCACAGAGTCCAAATTTACAACTACTACAAATTAACTAGTATTAGGACTTAATCAGATTGAGATGAAGTCTAACTTGTGTTTGTTGCTTGTCTTGTAGAATTCCATCCCTTGCATTGAATCTAATGATGACTGTAGTTGGGTACGAGTTTTTATTAGGAATTTAAATTTTAAGCTTCTCTCAAATCTCATGATTCCCATTATCATGGTAGGACCTGGCACAAGGATTGCACCATTTAGAGGTTTCCTCCAAGAAATATCTGCCCTTAAAATATCTGGATTGTAGTTTGGGATAGCTCTCCTCTTCTTTGGATGTAGAAATAGGAAAATGGTAACAATACTCATTGTCACCATAGATCCTCATTGATAAAGTTGATACTAATTCCATGAGAATAATGTACTTGATCATTTTTTGAACAATATAAATTGATTGCGAGTGCACATGAACATGTAAGACTTCATATATGAGGAGGAGCTTAACCAATATTTTGAACAATGAGTGTTATCTAGACTAGATGTAGCCTTCTCTAGAGAAGTCCCTCAAAAAGAATATGTGTAACATAAAATTTTGAAGGAGGTGAATATCTTCAAAGATACACACTTTCCTTCACAAGGAAGAATTAGACTTTTCCATAGGTTCTACTGAAGGTTTTATTGGATTGATACTAAGCATCTCATGGGAAATGCTTTATAGCCTAAAAAAAGAGATTTGAGATGTCTTTGTTTGATGGGTTACTGATTTTGTCAACAGTAGATCACATATACCTATATTAAACTCTTCTTTACAAGCTAGCTATGTATGCAGCTCATTTCACAAGGTGGCTATTTTTATGTATGTGGTGATGCAAATGGGATGACAAGAGATGTGCATCAGGTATTGTTGAACATCATTCAATAATAGGCAAGTATTCTTATGAATGGATTAGCACAAAGAATTAAAAGGACTATATGCAGTTATGATTAGGAAATACCCACCATGTTATGTGATGGTTATTGTATTTTGTTTGCGGTAAGAATCTGTGGATGCCAGAGAAGTTGAATCGATACTAAAAAAGCTGCAAACAGAAGGCAGATATCTCAGAGATGTATGGTAAAGGGAAAATGCATGTAGAAAAAATTTAACTACTCTCATGTATGCTACTTTATTTGTGAACCTGAAAGTGATCAGCAAATTTTATTCTAATGTTGAGAAAAAATGGCTCCTTTTATATGTGAAATAAAATGCACCAGAGCAACTGGTTTTGTTCATTTGATTGACAACCTCTATATGGACTTAATTATTTGGCTTATAAGAATAAAATTTCTACCATTCACTTGATAATTTACCTCAAATTCCTAAGAAAATTTTTAAATCACAATAGTAATTTGGAACAATTTGGGTAGTTTTTATCATCATCGTCATCTTCATCTTTAGAGCATACTAGTTTGAGACAGACAATAATCTGCATTTTATTCTAGACATTTGCTTTTTATCTTTTCAATTTTTTGAAAACTTAGGTCCAAAATATTTTGGAGTCAGTCTTAATGTCAAAGGTGCTTTGACACTTGCTCTAGGTCTGATCTTTGTCAGACATATTCAATTAAAAGATAATAATTATTTTCTAATTAATGAAGGGATTTCATTATCTTCATTATGTCAAAGATGTACAAAATTTTGCGTAAATTTTGAAGATCAAAGAATTATTGTACTTGAAAACTACCTCACACATCCCTCCATGATTTCAAGGACGAAATATACTCATTTTTAATATTTTGTTGATGATTCAAAATTACAAGGCTTATCAAAAGCTTACATAAATGCAGATGTGAGAGACTAGTTTATTTGGCCATGAAAATAACCCAATTTTTAAAAGTTAAATTTATCATTCAATATAAGAATGATAAATTTAGTTTCAACCAAAATTGTTTGTACATCAACCTCTAAATTGAATGTTACAACAATATTTGACACATGCCAAAAGTCGAGTAAACCAATATCCCCCTTAAGAATTACTTGGGAGGAAGAAGAAATTACATAGCATGGAATTGAAATAAGAATCACACATATCCCCCCTTAATAGTAGTATGTTCAGAATAATTTTTTTATATAGCTTTTCTGAAGGTCACCATGGAAAGAATCTTCAGGTCAATCCAACCAAACCACCGCAGTCATGTCAAAAATAGGATGACACATCTTGATAAGCATAGAAAGATTCGTGGAGGTATTGAAAATGCAACAGAAGATTCCAAAATATCTACCCAGCTAGAGATCATCAAGAAAGGAGTAAGGGGAAGTAAGGAATTTGAAATGGGGTCCTCCCTCCAAGAGTGAGAGACCTAGAATATAATAAAAACTTGTTGTATATTATTGGTTAAATGAAATGTGTGAAGACTAAGAATATACATATTTTTACTTCAATTTAGATCTCAAACCACTAATTTTTGTTATGCTCATAAATACTTGATAGTTTTATGGATTCAAACATGCTCACTAAGTTTTGAGAAGGGGTTATTATTTATTAGATAGGGGTTTACCACTAGGGGTTTAAAAAATTAGAAGGGGAGGTGGTAAATTTTAAAAATATATTTTTTTTTAATAAGCTCGTGAATGCACGTGTTTTGAAGGCTTTCAACTAAGTGATCCCTCATCTTATAACTGCAGTAAATTATTACAAAATATTTAAGGTTTAAAGTAGGAAAGTTGCCATGAACATATTTAGATATTATTAATTTATAAACAAAATAAGGAAATCAAGGATTCAATTTTTGATAAAATGAAATATTATTTGGAAGGATGGAAAGGTAAGTTCTTAAACATGCGTAGATGACTACAACTCATTAAGACCACATTAGAGCCTATCCTCTCTCTCTCTCTCTATATATATATATATATATATATATATATATATATATATATATATATATATATTTTTTTTTTTTTTTTTAAATAGGGGTTTTTTTAAGAAGCTTGTGAACACACGTGTTTTGAAGGCTTTCAACTAAGTGATCCCTTGTCTTATAACTGCAGTAAATTATTATAAAATATTTAAGGTTTAAAGTAGGGAAGTTGCCATGAACATATTTAGATATTATTAATTTATAAACAAAATAAGGAAATCAAGGATTCAATTTTGGATGGAATGAAATCTTATTTGGTAGGATGGAAACTATCCTCTCTCTCTCTCTCTCTCTATATATATATATATATATATAGGATAGGCTCTAATGTCAATATTTTAAGCAGGTATAACATTTAGTAAAATTCCAAGAAATTTTCTTTAAAAATGATGTGATAAAATATTTAGGTTTCTTTTTTATAAGTGGGATATTATTTGAAAACAAAAGAATATTTGAGGGGATAGGCTTGTGATTTAAGAATGGTTTGGTGAAAATATCAAATTAAAATATGTAGTTTCCTTTGAGACAATAAAATTGACTAGAAAACAAACCCTACCTAGAAGATCAATAACATGAAACTTCATATCAAGTAATTTATAATTGATCAAGAAGTATATTATATGGTCATTCAATAAGGGGGTTTTATAATTTTTTGTTCTAATGTTTTGTTGAAGCCTTATCCTCTTATTTATGACCCAATATGACACTGTTAACTTAGGCATGTTAAGCTTGTAAATATTTAAAGGTCAAAAATATATTATTGTGAACAAAAATTCTAAATCATAGATTTGTATTAACAACCTTGATGGAAGGAGAGGACCTCAAATAAAGAGTAGAAGATCTTCAAAATATGCAAATTAATTTGCATTTGCATATTTCTATTCACAAGGATGGGTTAGTTTAGAATCTATCAAAATATGGTTGGTCGAGTTAGGATGAAATACATTAGAGCAATCAAAATTTTGTACTTCTAATTAATTTTATTCTAAAAATATTTAGTCACTTGATGCAGTCCCTAAAAGCTCAACATTCTTTTGGTTAGCAATCTAAAGAAAGAATCTTATATGTTAGAGTTTGCAATTGTTAGCGTACTTGTATTTGTCTTTATTAGACAGACTGTTGCTCTGTTACAACTGCTGTAACAGGTTCAGTTCTGCCGGTGTCTATTCCCGGAAATGTAAACATTATTTAAGTTGTGCAATACAATAATAAACTGGTTCGCTTAATTCTTCATGGTACCAGAGCCGGATTACTGGGAAGCTGGAGGCGGACGGAAAACTTGCAGAGCGTTTATTTTTTTCTGAATTCGAGCAGTGCGTTTTTTTTCCGCGACGTGATTTCCCTGATCCCGTCGCGTGATAGCAGCTGCGGAAGAATTTTTTAAAGAAAAAAAAAGGGCGGAGGCCCCAGCGCGTTCGCAGACCGTCCCCGCGCAGGAATTTTTTTTAACGAAAAAAAAAAAAAAAAAAAAATTTCGGCCCCCGCTGAGCAGAGCCCCACAGAGCAGAGGAGGGACGCGCAGGGGACCCCCCTCACGTTGCGGGCTGTGCAGGGAAGGGAAGTCCGCGCGCGACGACGCGGACCCCATCCCCCCCCACGCGTCCACGTCGGGACCCGCGCGCAGACGCACGGGCCGGACGTGACGTCACGCGCCAGGAGGGAGCGGGGGACCCCATCCCCCCCGGCGTCCACGTCGGGACCCGCGTGCAGACGCACGGGCCCGGACGTGACGTCTCGCGCAAGGCCTGCGTGGGAGGAGGGGAGAGCCCCACCCCGCGCGGGAGTTTTTAAATTCCCGACCGCGCGGGAATTGAAGGGGGTATAAACCCCCCCCCCCCACGACGCGTAGCGTGAATTGCGCTGCGGGCGCGGCGACCCCCCCCCGTCGCGAATTGCGCATGACTCCCCCCCCAACTGGTTCAAAAAAAAAAATTCGACAGAGACGAAAATTTGTTTTCGAAGAGACGAATTTTTTTGTTGAAAAAAAATTCGAACGTCTGCGACGAAGGCAGACGCAGCGTGGGAGGACGGAAAAGAGCGGAGGAAGCGATTTTTTTTGACGCGACGAGGCGGACGAAGCTCTGCAGAGGAGGAAGCCGCGAAGCAGCGGAGGCTGCGGCAGAGGGTGTTGAAAAGGGAGGTGGCTTACTGATCATTCCGGATCAGCCCGCTGGCTCACGTGGTCGTGAGCCGTGCGGTAAGGCTCAGGGAGCCTGCAGGTCGGGGGTTCAAATCCCGCCGACTCCCCCCCAAAGGTATAATTTTTTTTTGCAAATTTTTTTTTTTAATTATTATTTTTTAATTAAAATTTTTAATTTTAATTTTTTTTAATATAGTTTTTTAAACTTTATAAATTAAAATTTAATTTTAATTTATTTTTTCTAAAGTTTTAAAACTATATAAATTAAAATTATTTATTTTAATTTTAAATTTATAATAATTATTAAAAATGCTTTGTTAAAGAAAGCCTTTTAAGGGGGGATATTTTTTCAAAAAATCAAAGGGGGATAGTGAGTAATTTTTTGAAAAATAGCAATTTGGCATTGTAAAAGGTGCATTTTCGGCTGTGACCGACACCTTGTGGGTTATTCTTGTGGGCAATTTTTTTTGTTGTATGTTGCATATTTCATTTTTGCACTATAACATTAAAAATTAAAATCAAAACACTCCCTAAGTCCCCGGAATATAAAACCCATCTGTGCAATTTTATTGCACCGCAGCTGTTCGGTATTTGCGATACCTCCGCCAGCACTTACGGTAAAGCCGTCGTGATTTGGCTACTCGTATCCGCCGCCTAATATAGCCGCTATAACGACGTCCGAGCTTGTTCTCTATAAATCGTCTGGGAGGAATAAGTACGCCATTTTTGCATTTTTTTACTCCATCCACTACCCTTTATCGCACTTGTGTTTAGGCGTAAATCCTGACGAAGTATTCTTCATAGTGTTTAGGGGAAGTTACGCCCCACGCATGAGAAGAATCTTCTATGGTAGGTGCCATCAACAAGGCGATTCCCTTTCAGCACCGCTTATGTTCCACGTATCGTATGATCTCTAAAACTCACCTATAGTCTCCCTCACGTAAGGGCGGGTGATTTTTGTTGATCTTTCTAAATACCTATAGTTTCCCTCACGTAAGGGCGGGTATTTTGTACGGTATATTGGCCTAGCAAAAGGTATATCGAAAGGGGGACCAATTTGGTGATATAAGGAACCTTCACTATGGCCGCTGTTGCAAAGTTGATGACTGATCCGCATCAGTTATTGAAAGGTCCAAATTATACACCATGGAAACATAAGATGAAGGCTATTCTCCAAATGGAAGATTTGTGGGATATTGTTACTGGAGTAGCAACTAGGCCTTCACCAACAGCAAGATCCACAGGTCCTTCAGCAGATCAGATAGCTTTTGACAAGAAAGACAGTAGAGCAAAGGTGCTCATTTTGTTTGCTATTTCAGATGAAGTGCAACCTCATATAGCTGACAAAGCAAGTGGTAAAGAGGCATGGGATGCCCTTAGAACCATCTATGAGGGGAAGAATGAATCCACCATTCTTCATCTTCAACAACAACTTCATAACCTGAGTTTGAGACAGGGTGAAACAGTTGAACTCTTTCTGTGCAGAGTGTCTGAGTTGAAAGAGAAATTGAGTTCTCTCGGAGATACTGTGGATGAAAAGCTTCTCATTTCACTTGTGATGAGAGCTTTACCTTCTTCATTTGATATGTTGATAACCTCCATCCAGGTGTCCCAACGACAAATTACCTACATCGAGTTGGTCAATCTGCTTCAACAACAGGAGGCACGCCAACTTCACAAGGATGATTCTTCCAATACAGCCCTATACACCAACAGGAAGGGGTTCTAGGAAGAAAGGTAATGGGCAAAAAGGAGGCAACTTTCGGAAAGGAGGAAATTCTCAACAAGATACGAAAGGAAAAGGCAAACAACCTCAATAGAAGAAGAGGTGGTGCAAGATCTGTGAGAAAGACAACCATGACACCAACAGGTGTTGGCATAAGAACAAGCATAAGGGCCAAAACAAACCACAAAATAAGAACAAGCAACCCCAGGTGAATGTTGTTGTTGAAGAATCTGACTCAGATTCTGAATGGGCACACAAGGTGCTCATGACTACCACAGATTCCACTCGGAGGGATCCTATTTGGTATGTCGATTCTGGAGCTAGCAAACATATGACTGGCGACAGATCGTGGTTTGAATCATTTGAGGCCAAAGAGGGCAAACCTGTCACCATTGCTGATGATAAAACCTACAGGGTTCAGGGAGAGGGTACAGTTTCAATCACTCTTCCTGATGGCAAGTGTCAGATTGACAAAGTCCTCTATGTTTCGGGATTGGCTAACAATTTGTTGTCAATGACACAAATCCTGGACAGAAATATGGTTGTCAACTTTCGTGTTGAGAATGGAAAGAAGTGTTGTACTATTACCAGGAAGGGTAAGCAGATTGCAACAGCTTCATATAAGCACGGCTTATTTGCACTAGATGCTATCTCTACTCCACATGTTGCCATGACTGCCTCTACCAAGGAGGCAACTTCCCTATGGCACAAGAGATATGGGCATCTTAGTTCGGGCTACTTACTTGAGCTCAGCAAGTATGAGATGGTAAAGGGTCTTCCTTCCCTTTCTCGCCACATTGCCAGTGTGCTCTGACTGCTTGGCAGGAAAGCAAAGATAGAGTACCATTTGAGAAGAGCTCTACAAGAGCACGAAAACCTCTGGAGCTAATTCACACCGATCTATGCGGTCCTTTCACACCCAACAGTGTTGGAGGGAAGAGGTACTTTCAGTTATTCGTAGATGACTACTCACGAAAGATGTGGGTTTTCTTTCTCAAACTGAAATCTGAAGCTTTCGCATTCTTCCAACAGTTCAAGAAATCCGTTGAGAAGGAGTCAGGAGCTTCTATCAAAACCCTCCGCTCAGATCGAGGGGGAGAGTTTACCTCTAATGAATTTTCTGCATTCCTAGATAAGCATGGGATCAAGAGACAGCTAACAACTGCCTATACTCCTCAAAGAAATGGAGTTGCCGAGAGAAGGAACCGTTCTATCATGGAAATGGTTCGTTGTATGCTCACGGGAGCTACTCTTGGGCAACAATATTGGGCATAAGCTGTCACCACTGCAGTGTATCTGTTGAATAGGGCACCCACAAAGGCCCTAAAAGGAATGACTCCACAGGAAGCATGGAGTGGTCGAAAACCCTCCATATCTCATCTACGTATTTTCGGGTGTCAAGCTTTCATGCACATACCGAAAGAGAAAAGGAAGAAGCTAGATGAGAAAACACTGAGATGTATTTTTCTTGGATATTCTGAGCACTCTAAAGGATATCGGTTGATAGATCCTTTGACCAAGAAAATTCATATCAGCAGAGATGTTGTCTTTGATGAAGCTTTCACATCACAGAGCACATCTACAATACACCAAGATATTGTGGAAACTAAGGAAGAGAAGATTCCTTCGTCAACATAGACAGGAGGTCCTTCTACATCTTCTTCACCACCACCGAAGAAGAATCCTAAATGGTGTACAAATACAATCAGATACGCAAATTTATCCACTCCTCCCAATTTGAATTTGGATAGACCTCGTACACGCAGTATGGCTCAAAAGGAAAGAGAAGCCAGAGAAACTGGTGAGGTTGATGATCTTTGTCAATATTTTGAGGAACTTTCTGTGACTCCAAGTACAAAAGTTGAGGATATGGATATTGATGATGACAGGGCATTCATGTCTACCATAGATAGTCTTGAACCTGCATCAGTGCAAGATGCTCTCAGTGAGCCTCAGTGGAAGGCCGCTATGGATACAGAGTATGAGTCTCTGATGAAGAATAAAACTTGGAAGCTTGTTGATCTGCCGCATGGAAAGAAACCCATTGGCTGCAAATGGGTATACAAAGTCAAGTACAAGGCAGATGGAACAATTGATAAGCATAAGGCCCGTCTTGTTGCAAAGGGCTATGCTCAAAAGGAAGGCATCGACTATGAGGAAACTTTTGCACCTACTGCTCGGATGACCACAATTCGGGTTATGTGTGCTATGGCAGCACAATATGGGTGGAAAGTTCACCAGATGGATGTCAAAAGTGCCTTTCTAAATGGTGATCTCCAAGAAGAAGTCTATATGACTCAGCCTAAAGGATTTGAAGTGGAAGGCCAACAGCAGAAAGTTTGCAAATTGGTCAAATCCTTGTATGGTCTGAAACAAGCTCCTCGAGCTTGGTATATAAAAATGGACAATCACCTTATGCAGCATGGATTTAAGAGATGTCCGTCAGATGCAAACCTCTATTTCAAGAAACAGGGTTCCGAGATAGTGTTGCTTGTACTCTATGTGGATGATCTCGCTCATTACAAGGAGTTCGTAAACTATGATCTCTACTCGTCAAAAGAAACTTGTGCAAATCTTTTGAGATGACAGATCTCGGACTTCTCCATTACCGTCTTGGTCCGGAATTCAGCCGTAAGGAGCACTCCATCAAAGTGTCTCGAAAAAAGTATGCCAAGACATTGCTCGATAAATATCGCATGATCGATCGCAAGCCAATGGCAACTCCAATGGAGAATGGACTTCAGCTTATCGCGATATGATGACTCACCTCGGTAGATGGTACTCTCTATCGACAGTTGATTGGGAGTCTCATATATCCGACCAATACTAGGCCGGATCTCGTATTTGCCGTCAACTATCTTTCGAGGTTCATGCAGGAGCCTAAGACCACTCATTGGAAAGCAACAAAACGTGTTCTTCACTATGTCCGTGGTACTATGGAATATGGCCTAGAATACAAGAGGAACAACAAATTCTTCTTGCAAGGATACACGGACTCCGACTATGCCGGATCATTTGATGATCGCAAGTCAACTTCTGGATACATTTTTCATCTGGGATCCGGTCCTGTCTCTTGGCACAACAAGAAGCAACAGGTGGTTGCTATTTCATCAACAGAGGTAGAGTATCGCGCCGCACGTGAAGCTGTGTGCGAAGTGATATGGTTACGTCGCATTCTGACAAGTATGGGCCATCCATCAAAATCTCCAATACACTTGTTTTGCGACAATCATGGTGTTCTGAACCTCGTCAAGAATCCAGTCCATCATGAAAGAACAAAGCACATTGACACACAATGTCATTTCATTCGAGATGAAGTTCCAAAGCACCGAATTCAGCTTCAAAGACATTCCCACCGATGCTCAAGTTGCATACATTTTCACTAAGGCACTTGGACGTGTCAAATTTGAATTGTTTCGCAGCTCACTTTGTATTGCAAAATAATGTAAGGGGATGTTAGTAGTCTAGTATAGCTATTAGTTATTACATTACCCAAATAATGTAATAAAGGGGGATGTTAGCGTACTTGTATTTGTCTTTATTAGACAGACTGTTGCTCTGTTACAACTACTGTAACAGGTTCAGTTCTGCCGGTGTCTATTCCCGAAAATGTAACAATTATTTAAGTTGTGCAATAAAGATGATAATATGGAGCTTTTGGACATGCCTTGTGTAAGAAGGATCGAGAAGCATTAGATCATTTACTTCTTGATTGCCCCTTTGCTTCTATCATTTTGGATCACTTCTAAATCATGATAATATATTAAATGACTTTAGACATTAACATTAAAATAGTGCATTAGATCATTTACATCTTGACTGTCCCTTTTCTTCTATCATTTTGGATTACTTCTAAATCATGAGAATATATTGAATGACTTTAGACACTAACATTGAAATAGTTGATAAAATGTTGGATTATTTGTTTCAAAGCTAAGAACTATAAATCTTTATGAAATATTATTCTTACTATTATTTATGAAATTTATGACTTGAAAGTAATAATAAAAAATTAGAAACAAAATTTGAAATCATACCCAAATTTAAAATAATATTATCACCTCAAATAAAACACTTACAAACATAATTCTTGTCATATAAAATTTTAAATATTAAAACACTTACAAACATAATTCTTGTCATATAAAATTTTAAATATTAAAAAAGAGAATAAATTTTTTAATTATATGATTTGAACATAGATTTAAAAAAAAAATCATCTATAAAAATGGTGTTACATGAAGGTATACTTTTTGTGCTCACATGCATACGATCTAACATAATAAGACACATCTTAACATTTTTCACAACAATATTACGTTTTTAAGGCCTCCAACACTTGACAAAAGACCTCTTTAACTCCACTCTCTTCGCCCGTCGCTAAAAGCCCCTTTTCCACACTATTCCCTTCTTCTAAAAGGACTTCCAAATAGCTTTTCACGTTGAATGAACCCGGGTTGACGTGCATCCATATCCATACCCATTTCCCTTCACGCAGCTCCATCGTGCAGAGTTTCTCTGATTCCTCAACTATGTGCGGCGTGGCCCACACCGACGGCCGCGCTTCTTGAGAAAGACAATTTATGACAAAACATACGATGGTCGCCTCACGGGACATACAAGTCTGGGGATATCTTAATCTCCACCGACCCAACTTACGGTCGAACAAATCGAGCGTCCCATACTTCAATTTGCACCTATCTTCGTCACCCTCCTCATCCTCGTCAAAGTCAGGGTCCTCGTCAAAGTCAGGGTCCTCGTCATACACTTCAGCTTCGTCGTTTCTCTCATCCTCGTCACTCTTGGCATCAACATCAGCATCCTCCGTCTCCTCAGCCCCCTCATCGTCGTCACTCTCGGCATCAGCATCGGCATCCTCCGTCTCCTCAGCACATGCTTCAAAGACCATAAGATTGGAAGAGGTGAAAACTTTGATAAGCGACTCCACACCACGCAATGCCCTTGCGTATATGATCACTTCGCCTGGCCATTTCTGCAAATTGTTCCAAAACATTCGGCCAATAACTACTACTACTAATAATCATCATCATGATGACAATAATAATAAAAGTTTCAAATAAAAAAGAAACATTTGTTACCGGTAATGTCTTTATGCAAGCTTCAACAGCCCCTATGTTGTCCGCTGAAAGTTGTAATTCCCTCAGTCCCTGCGCGTGCTCCAAACTTGTAATACCCGGCACTTCCCACTGAGTGTGGACTTCCAGTGTCTCCAATGACGTCACCTGCTCTAATCCTTCCAGTTTCCGTAACAGTTGGCATTCTCTGATATCAATTCCCTCCATGGAAGCCAACTCTGCAAAACTTGGGAGCTCAGCTAACTCCGGACACCTCTCAATGGTCAGATGTTGAAGTTTTCGCAGACTACCAATGCCCGCTATATCCTTCAACCTTTTACAATTTGACAACTGTATACTCTCGACTGTTCTCGGTAGGGTTCTGATCTCCTCTAAATCTTCACATGACAGACCCAGAGTTTCAAGGCTGGGACAAAAGTCTTCGGGAATTGACATGGTTGACATCCTCGTTTTTCCAAGACGTATACTTTTGAGCCTGGGTAATGAAGACCACTCCTCGAACTCAAAATCTCTGATTGGCGAGTCATCAATGGACAATTCTTCAAGACTAGTCAGGTGGCCGAAATCTTTGGGTAAAGACTCCACTCCTGTCGAACATATTTCTATGGATTTTAAAAGAGCGAGACGCCCCACAGACTTTGGCAAAGATTTCACTTTCTTACAAGATTCAATTCTAAGATGAGTCAAGCTAGACAAATTTCCCAGAGAATCTGGCAATGACTCCAACTCCTCCGAGCCTATTTTCAGCACTTCCAATCTCGTGAGCAGATCAATGCTGCTCGGAAGCTCGGTAAAGCTTGTATATTGCAAATCCAGTTCTCTCAAGAACGCCTGTTTTGTGATGTGATGAGGCAACATTTCCAACCCCTTGCATCCTCTAAAACTCAAGTACTCTAGCTTTGTGATGTTCTCCAAAATATCCGCGTTATGCTCCGTAAATGTGAGGTTGCTACAATCTTGTAAGTTAAGATATTGCAAGTTTTTCAGCTGCTTGAAGGAATCAGGCAACATTTTCAAATCCTTGCACCACTTAAGACTTAGATGCCTCAGGTTTGTTAAATCGCCGAAACGGCTGGGTAACATATTTAACTGACTACAAAAAGAAAGATTTAGATGCCTTAGGTTTTTTAAATCCCCGAAACGTCTGGGTAGTGATGATAGACCCTTCATGTCTTGTAATTCCAAGTGCTCCAGTGACTGCAGATTACAGAACCCTTGTGGCAGATTTTGAAGGTTTTTGGCCCCATCGCAGGATAACTTTTTCAAATGCCGAAGACGCCCTATTGACCTTGGAAATCTTTGGAAACTACATATGCCCCCTTGAACATTAAGAATCAGCTCTCTCAACTGCAAAGGAGGTTGCTGCAACCAATTTTCATTGGAGTTAAAGCAAAGGACATGCAACATTTGTTAGATTAGAAATATTCTATTTACAGACCTCGACAGCAAAACAAATTACTTACTTTCATATTATCCTGCCACAATTCTTTTAAATTGGGAGCATCATAAATCTCTAGAACTCTCAGATTTTCTAATGAAAGCCATGACGGAAGACATGAAGGCTGAAATTCATACAAGCGAAGCCACCGTAGTTCTTTTGACCTCCTCGAATATTCTTCAAAAAACTCATGCTCCTTAGAAACAAGAAGTTGCACTCCACAAATGGAAGGTGTAAACTCTATGCACTCTTTGAAAAGCGGCCTATAGTCTGAAGAGGGCATCAAAATTCCCATATACCGCAGATGATGATCAGTTGAGGCTTCCATTATCCCCCGAACTGGTGTTCTTTCCTGAATGAACGGAAAAGAAAAATCCTTAAGGTTGTTAAGACAAGTTTTCATTCCATGGTTAATGAGAGCTGATAAAAGAAGGTATTAGACTCACCAGCACCAGACTCCCGATATCCAGAATTGATGATGGAAAGAGACGATAGGGTGGCTGTTCCATTGCAATATCTCTTCCCATATCACGTAAGTGATCATGCATACTTATGCGGTTCTGCTCGTCCATTTCAACAAGACACTTAGAAAGAAGCGCTTCCCAAACATGTTGCCCACTCCAACCTGACCCATTCCATATTTCAATGGCTAAACTTTTTTCTTCTCCAAGGAAGTAACATGCTGTATCCAAGAACATCTCTTTCTCCTCTATATCCAAAGCATCGAAGCTTATTTTTAATCTCTTCATAATATCTTCGGGCAATATTCTAGAGATTTTATCCAATTGAGAAACCCAGTAATCCTTTGGCTTTTTATAAAGCTGTCCTCCCAAGACTTTAAGGGATAATGGAAGCCCTTGACAGGCATGCATAACCTCCTCGACCAGGTCTTCAAATTCTTCAATTGGATCAGATTGCATGAAAGCATGCCAACACAAAAGCTGCTTGGCATGGAATGCATTCAAGGGTTTCATTTTATAAATACAAGAGATATTGCAGGATTGAAGAACATTTAACTCCCTTGTAGTCACAATAATCAAACTACCCGCTGCAAAGATGCCCTTTTCTGGTAAGAGAGCATCGATCTGGTCCACATGATCTACATTGTCAAGAATAATGAGAACTCGCAGAGACCTCAAGCGTGTTCTTAAAATTCCCTTCCCTTCTGTTATATTGTCAATGCTTAAGTGGAACCTTTCAAATAAAAGGTCTCGCAGAAGCTTTTCCTGCAAGTTATGTAGGGTGTTCTTAGCAGCAGCATCTCTCACATCAAAAATAAAGCTGTGATTGGCGATATTGGGGCACTCTCTATTGTACAATTCTTTTGCAAGTGTGGTTTTCCCACTTCCTCCCATCCCTACCATCCCCACAATGCTTAAACGCTGCTCACGATCAAAAGATTTAAATGCACTCTTTTCAAAGTCATCTACAATCTCATCCAATCCGACAGGATGTTTTGCAACCTCTAATTGTACAATTTGCATATTTTTAAGGACAGAATTAACAATACTTTTCAACAGCCTACCTTCGTCTCTGAAAAATATGAATTAAAATTTAAAAAATCAGACCAATATATTGACAAGATAATAAATGTTTTTAGATCTAGAAGATAAGAGTTTTATACTTACTCCTTATTCTCCAGCTCATGGCCATCAAGAATTGAAACATCGTAAAGAGCTGTTTTCCACTCCCTAAGCTTTTCTGTCGTGTATCTACGCTTCTTTTCGTGCTGGAAAAACGCCGAGGCATAAACTCCTTTTCCTTCAGCATATTGCAGATCAGAAGGCTTAACATTATAGAAAATAGGCATGATTTTGGTGTTGTTTTTTACCATAAAAGACAACTCATTTAAACACCAAGGCGACTCTGCATACTTAGGAGAAAAAATGGCAATACATAATGAAACACTACGCATTGCATCTTCTATCTCTCTTGTTATTGAAACTCCATATTCAAATACTTCTCTGTCTAGAAAGACTCGCAATCCCATACGATTGAGTGCATCAAAGATATCCTTGGCAAGTCCCTCTTTAACATCACACCCGCGATGATTCAAAAATACATCATAGACCATCGATGATATGGAGGAGGATGCACATGGAAGTAATGGTTGTGGTAGAATATCTTCAAAGGCTTTTCCCTTGCCTTTAGTATCAGGAAAGCAGGTAGATGCCATGGAATTAAATTGAACTATAAGGAATTGAAACGAATGGGATAAATAAAGAAACAAAAGGCAGAATGGACTTAGGCCTTGGTCTTGCAGAGCAAAGCGTGTGGAAGGCAAATAGGCAATGCTGAAATAAGGCGAGTTGGGGAGTTACATTGGCATATGAAAACGGATTAATGTGAACACAAATACATTCCGTAGAATTGACGAAATGGAATTTCCACGTAAAAGGGTAGTGTTGCGTGAAGAATGAAAATATTAAAATAAATGTATACTCGATATAAAATTCTTTATAGAATTATTTTTAAAGGTAGCGTTGCCGGAAGAATGAAAATATTAAAATAAATGTATCGTCCATATAAAATTCCTTTTATAATTATTTTTGAACTTAAATGTATACCCGGTATAAAATTCTTTTTAGAATTATTTTTAAACTGAAATGTATACTCCATATAAAATTCTTTTTAGAATTATTTTAAAACTTATTAAGAAGGAAAAAATAGATGAATAGTTTTATTTTAAGTTTCTTAAACAACTTTTCATAGTTTTAAATATTAAAATAAATATATTTTACTATTTATTTTATCGAATGTATATAAAAAATATTACTCACATATATAAATAAATAAATATATATATATAATTTTTTGAATTATTTTTAACTTATGAACGATAAATAGATGTGGAGTTTTATTTTAAGTTTTGAGTTAAACGACTTACATTATTTTTTTTTTAATTATTTTTATTTATAAATTTGGTTTGCTAAATTTAAATATATTTTCAAATTTTTTTTTTTTTTTTTCAATGTATTCTTAATAGTATTTGTTTTTATACGATTTGATAAATATAGTAGTTATATATATATATATATATATATATATATATATATAATGTGAGAAATTTCTTGTTATTTTTTATTTTGACATGATATTATATTAATTATTATAAAGAATATTAAGAGTGACATTCAATTTTAAAGATTAATTTTTAATTACTCTCTAAAAAATAAAAAGGTAAATGATGATAATGTAATTATATATATATATATATATATATATATATATATATATATATATATATATATATATAGTGTGAGAAATTTCTTGTTTGATATTATATTAATTATTATAAAGAACATTAAGAGTGACATTCAATTTTAAAGATTAATTTTTAATTACTCTCTAAAAAATAAAAAGGTAAATGATGATAACGTAATATATATATATATATATATATATATATATATATATATATATATATATATATATATAAGCAAAAAATCTCTTGCGGGGCCGTTTTGGTCTGAGAGACCACGAACAAGGGGTTCTATGCCTTGGTCTGAGAGACCACGAACAGGGGGTTCTACACCGTCAAAGTCACCCGGGAGTCGCACCCGACCCTGCCTGTACAAACATTATCAATTGGATTTTTGATACCTAATTCAAATTTTTGGTAGGGTGGAGATTTGAACCTGAGACCTCCCTTGGAGGATTTCCCTCTCCTCTCCAACTCACCTACAACACCTGGGTGATGACAATGTAATATTGAATCTTAGGATTATTAGATTATTTTATTTTTTAGATTATTCTATGCAATACATGATATCTAAACTCACGTTGGCTTCTAGGCTTCTAGGTAGATCGTTAGTTTATTTTTAGATGATCTAAGATAGCTTTAGTTAGGTCATAAGCTTATTTTGGTTCATGTTGTTATCTTGCATTCTAAATAATCTTGTTGTCATTCAGATAATATTTTATTGCTTGTAATTTTGGCATATCATATATCTTTATATATATTTGCATATGAACAAAAGACTAGCTTTGATTGCATCAACATCAATGGTATAAAAACCAAATCATTTAGATTTTTTAGATTAAGTTTTTGAAGCTTTGTTGTTAGGTGTTTTGAATGTGTATGAAGATCATGGGTAAGATAACATTTGACTAGGAACACTCATTGAGGTCAAAATAGAAGAATAGTGCATGTGCACCACTCTAGCTTGGTCCTCACCAATACCAACCTTGGTGGCTTGAGATATCTATTAGTCCTCCAACTATATTGATAACACATAGATATTCACCCAAAATTTCTAGCCTTTGATCACTTTGATTTTCAACTATTGACTCATGATGAAATATCCTAGCATTGTCTCTCTTTGGTGGAACTCTATCCCCCTAGAAAAGTACATATTTTTGATGATATCGATCTTACCAACAACATCCACCTCACTGACATGTGTCATTCCAACATGCACCACTACATATTGATAATATTTAACAATTTTTTTTGGCTTATTTCTAGGTTGTTCCACATATCACAAGTCTTCTTTCAACACTCTAGTCTCTCAATACCACCTAGATTGTACCTCTTACATAAGAACATGACAAAACATTACCACCTACATGAAACCAACATTCTAATGTATGTTATTTCATAAGGAAAAATAAAATCATGTTATAATATAAAATGCATTTTTTGACTAAGCTAATAATCACACCTTTGGATTGATTGTATTTATTTGCTGCATTCATCATGTATAGTGGCCACATCGCTACCTACAACTTTTTGCAAACCAACATAGTCTTATGGTGTATAAAATTCAATAGCAATTTTCTTGATATTCTATCTCTTTGACATCAAATTTTTTGCACCTCATTGTTGTTACTACATCTCTTTGCATTAGTTGTTTGTGTAATGCGTTGGTAAATTTTTCTCAATCAACAAGAATCAAAGTAGTTTGGACACTTTTAGCAATGTCAAACGTGATGACATCTTGCATCAACATTGACTGTAATTCATTTGATGCCTTCCTAATAATTTTTAGGCTAACATTTATGCTTTTTAAATTGAGATTGTAGTTTGTGTTTTTTAATAGTAGTGTATTGTCATAAATCAAGATTTTAAAATAAGCTTGGATCAACAATTTTTTTTCATGATATTCTTCTAGCAAGGATAGATCTCTAGCTATATTTTGTTGACATGTTTTCTTGCCATGTTAGCATACAATTTTTTCCTCAACATAGTTTTCATTTTGTATTTGTGTACCTAACCACAGGAGCACTTTGTACCACTATTGAATAAACCATCACGATGATCTAAGAACTCCATAAGTGTGTTCTAACCTAACATTTGGTAGATGTCCAAGGTCAAAGATTGAAGATTCTCAAAAATATTAATTAATTAATATTTTACATTTGTTAAGGTATAAAGGAGGGGATGCATTTTAAAGTATATTATACACTACATAAGAAATTTATTATTGTAAAAGTAGTGCATGTATTTTTAATTGTTGGATTTATCCATAATTTGAATTTGTAAAACGCTTTTCATTTTGTCAAATTTGGTCAACATATGCATTTAATTTTCCTTTGACATCTAGATTTTAGTCACTCTACCATGGCCACTAATCTAGATGTAAGTATGGTGAAATTAGTCAATGTAGTTATTGATTTGGCCAACAAGGTCAATGACATTAGTGTCTAAACCTTACCTCCTGATATCAAAATCTATAATAATGACACTCAATCTAAAGCTAAATTAAAGATCAAAATTTATGATGGCTCTAGGAATCTAGATGCTCTTAATAGTTGGATCTTAGAATATGGAAAACTAGTTTACATATAGTCAAATTTCAATGAAGATAAAGTTATTTCCTAAATTAGAACTTTCTAGAGTGTCTAAGGTCTTAGTTATTAAATTCCAAAATACCCAAAATCTCCTTAACAATTAGGATTAGATTACAAAATATCTAGGAAAATATTTTATCCTTGAAATTATGAAGAGGATATCATCATCAATTGACTTTGCTTGAGAGAAGTGTAGATACCCAATTTTGACACACCTAGCCAATGTCATCCTCAATGAAAGCTTAGAAAACCACCTCATTAGGGCATCCTAACCTTATCAAATTAGGCATAAAATTTAGCATATCTTATCAATTTCTAATCCTAGAAAAACTCATCAATCACCTTGCCTTTGCAAGCCTTTCAATCAACAAAATCAAATCAATCATCCTCATACCCAAATTTAGGGTTTTTATAACCCTAAAAGTTAAGGTCATATTTGGGATAAATTTTGACCTATCAAATCATCTCCAAATTTCACAAAACCACCACCATTGGATAGCCCTTGAAAAGATATTTCTAGAAAGTATAAATATGCCTATATTTGGATTCATATCGATGCCTAAAATTTCAAAATAAAATTACTATCTAAAACTAAATTTTCCAGTCCTACCAAATTCACCAGTGGTGAATTTGGCCGTAGTGGCGAATTTGGTAAAATTTTTAAAATTCAAAATCTTCAGAATATGATCTGATTTCTTACCAAATTCACCACACCTATGGTGAATTTGGAAAACAATGGTAAATTTGGCAATACGACCAAGAATCTTCTACATAAAATAGGTAGCCATGGATCAAGCATCTTTTCACCTATGTCATTGATCCCACATGCTCTAGCAAGGTCTGAGATTTTTTGGTTTGAATTCATTATTATACAATTCTCCCTACAACCCCTCCTCCATATTCCATTTAAGGACCTCCTTGGGTAGGCATTTGGCAAGGAAAATTATTGTAGCAAAGCTCTATCCATATTTCTCTAGCATTTGCATTTCTTCTCTAAGCTCTTCTCAAGCAATAGCATGGCTTTTATCATTCATTAGAGTTTTATTTGCAAGCATTGGAGGTAAGCCAAGCAAGGCTAGGGAGGACTTGGGAGCAACGAGGTCACCATTGGAGGCAAGAAGGAAAGCTCTTCTAGCTTCCTTCTTCTCTCCTTTCATCTTGATTCCACAACATTTTTTCCCCAATGGTTGTAGCCTTGCTAACTTAATACTTATCCTTTTATTTTTATGCATTATATTTTATATGTTAAAATATTTCATCATATTACCTCTAATTCCTTCTTTGGTAGCCTCTAGATCTATTTTTGTAGCACTCTAACAGTATTTGACAATATTTTTTATTCATACTTTACATATTTATTGTCACTTCTCACATTTATTTTGTAGGTTCTTTTAATTTAACATCTCCTTTGCCATAGTTTATGATTCTATTCCTCTATTTTGTAGGGTTTTATCATATTTCCATTCACATATTTCCTCATTAATATTTTATCTATAAATTGTATATTCTTCCTACAACATACTAATCCATTTTTTTTCCTTCCATGCTACTTTATTTCCATAGATACCATCTCTTTTATTTCAAGCATTTACATTTGTATTCCCTTCAATTTCATGTGTAAAATATCTCACCCTTTTAGTGTAGACATCTAAAACGCGCCATGTCGAAGGTGACTACTCATATGGACATGCTAGAAAACCATATGGAGGATCTTGGACAGATTGCAAGATAGAGTAGTGGTTTTAACCACTCAATTGGGCTCCTTGGCCTAATCAGTCTGAACCATAGCCCAAACCTGCAGTCTATAGGCTGAACCGCGATTGACACCTATGGTTTACAGTCTAAACTGTAGCTGTTACCTATGGTCTTAACTAAATTTTAGTTGACCTTCATTCGAGCCAAATTGATTTGAACGACCATAAGTTCTATAAGAGGGCGACTAATGGATGAAAGCTTCCAATCCAACTGTCCTAACCACCCCATATTGATCTTGTCTTCTCCATGAAGCAACCCCTAGCCCTTGGGTAGTATTATAAATACCCCTTCATATTAGGGCAATAAAAAAAGGGTATTTTTGATAGCGAAGCACTGTCGAAAAGGAAATCAAGCAAGTATTGGAGATTTGAGCAATGAAGCCCTATCGAATTGTACACTCAACTGAGTATAGTGAGAGATATCTATTGCATTTATCCCCTTCCTACTTTCCAAGATTCATTATGAATTATATTATGGATGCCCTACGAGCCTAGGAGAGCCAAGAAGCGTATATTCAAGCAAACGAAGTCCCCTCACAACGAATCAACTGCCAAATCAATTCGAGGACACTGAAGGTGACTATTGAACATCATTTTGGACAAGGAGGTGAAGCCCACTACCCTTGAAATTGAGGGTAAACCTATCATATTGCTAATCATGGCTTTCAGCCATGGTTTATAGTGCAGACCTCTCATCAGAGCTATGATTTGTAGCAGAGGGAGCATCTTTGATTCTCAAAGATGGTTTTTTAGTGATTGTGGTTTTTGTATTAGAGGTGTTGCCATCAATGACAATGGGGGAGATTGTTGGATATTTGAGTTATTTTATGTTTTCATTGATGTCACATGGATCACATTGAGTTTTGGTGGCCAAAACATTTCATAAATAAGCATTTATGATATTTTGGAGAGCATGGATATATACAGGGTTTTTGTGAAAACCAAGGCAGGAAAAATAAAAGGTTTTATTTAAAACTATTAATTCCAGATTTGAAATGGGTTTTTCTTAAAACCCAGGTTGGATTTTCATTTCGTCGAAAAAGGTGCCCCGATGATGGAGATATTTATTTTTAAATATTTAGTTTAAATTTTAAATTATTTAAAATTTTAATTTTAATTTTAAAATTAAATATATTAATTTTAGCGCCGACTAAAGAAAGAAAGAAAGGCTATATTAATTTATAGCGCTGACATACAAAGAAGGAGGAAAGGCATATATATATGCCAACAGAATCTTAGATTTCATAATCCCAGTGCTTATTTTTTTGAATGCCTTCGATTGGGGAATGAATTGCGAAAAGAGTGAGAAGTGTGACTTTGGTCTATTGAAAAATCGTTTGTGGAGTTTAATAAGTTGCATAGGCATCTTTGGCCTAGCGGTTCACGCACTGTATGTTACTCAGGAGGTCCTACGATCGAGTCCTGTCGTGGTTATTTGCTTTGTTGAAGCACTCAAAGCACTATTAAATTTTTCAAAGGGTGCAAGAGTTTATGATATAAGTTTTTGTTCGTGTTCCTTTAGATAGGTGAGAGTGTGTGGTCCAATGGCAGGTTGGATGTGGTTAAGGCACTGAGCAAGGAGACGTCATGAGATTAAATCCCGTTAGGAATAGAGGCAATTTAAATTTTTTTTAATATATTTTATTTTTTCTAAAGTTGCCCTAGGAGGAATAAGGGTTGTGATGCATGTTTAGAAAAAGAGAGATTTCTGGTGTTTCTTATTTTGAAATTATATCATATTATATATCGTTGGAAAACTTATTTCGAGGGCTATTTGATTAACTTTCTTAGAGGGAGAAATAAGGTGTATTTAAAGATATATTTTTGCTTTTGTAAAGGGTTTCAAAAGTGAAGGTTGTTTTGGTTCTTATTCAAAGGTGTTTAATTCTTTCATGAAGGGACATGTTGTATCTTATTGAGTAAGAGTTATAAGGTGTTATTTAGATATTATTTTTGTTATTTTAATCATGATCTCTAAACCTTATTGAAATTTGAAAAAGAAGTTTGTTGAGCATGGAAAATTTAGTGGACAACCAGTAAGGCATCAAAAAGGTATGAGCAATATTCTCCATTGACTTTGTTTATGGTGGGTGATTTTTGAAATATCATTGGAGAGAAAAGGATTGATTTTGGTTTCCTTTTTGAAAGTGGTTGGTTGAATGCTTCAATATTTTTTGGTTTGAGAGGTATGTTTAAAAATTATTTTATAAGCATAGTTGTTGAAGCCCATTGGTTATGTAAAGAACTTGAGTCAGAAAAGAACATGAGTATCATTGTTATGTGCGATTTGTGGTTGAGCTTTGCTGGAAATATTTGAGTTGGTTGATACATTCTTGGACTAGGGTTTTGTGAGAAAGAGTTGTCCCTTGTGGTGATTGGTTGAGTTGAGTTTATTGAGCCTAGTCAAGTGATTGTGTGAGGTGATTATTCAAGTCCCATGAAACAAACAATTCTATAATTATGATTTGGGTTGAGATTGAGCTTTGAGATTAGAATATATTGAGTCTCTAACAATTCTCTTTATGATTCTATAATATTTGAGTTGATTTAAGATTGGCTTGAGTTGAGTTGAGATTGATTTGAGTTGATATCATTGTGGATCATTGTTGTCATCCATTGTAGAGTGCATTTCCATTCATTGTTGAATTCATCATTGAGCCTTGCCTTCATAGATTTGTGTATGAGATTTGAGTGCTAATTGAACATGATTGGTTGAGCCTTTGATAAGGCTTTTGGGACAGATTTGTGGCAGTTTTATGGATGGTTTATTGAGCCTTTGAGAAGATTTTTGGGACAGATTTGTGGACATATTTGGGACAACATTTGAGCAAGTTCTTGGTGAGTTTGTTGAGTAGATTTTGAGCAAGTTCTTAGTGAGCTTGTTGAGCAGATTTTAGCAAGTTCTTAGTGAGATTTTTAAGCAAATTTTGAGCAAGTTCTTAGTGAGCTTGTTGAGCAAATTTGAGCAAGTTCTTGGTGAGCTTGTTGAGTAGATTTTGGGCAACTTCTTAGTGAGATTTCTAGAGCATATTTTTGGCAAGTTCTTAGTGATCTTGCTAGAGCATTTTTGGGTAAGTTATTAGTGAGCTTGATAGAGCATATTTTGAGCAAGTTCTTAGTGAGCTTGCTAGAGCAATTTTGGGTAAGTTCTTAGTGAGCTTACTAGAGCATTTTTGGGAAATTCCTTAGTGATCTTGCTAGAGAAATTTTGGGCATGTTCTTGGTGAGATTGTTGAAGCAGATCAGTGGATTGCCTACCTGAGAAGATCAGTGGATTGCCTACCTAAGCAAATCAGTGTATTGACTATCTTTGAGCAGATCAAAGTAATCATTTGTATTGGGATAAGGATCCTTATTTCTTTGTGAAATATTATAAGGAGATTATCTTGTGGAGTACCCTACATTGGGGGAACCATGTTAAATATTGTGTCTCAATTGTGTGTAGTGATTTATGCACTTGTTTACTATTGCTATATATTTCATTAATGCACATTGCTATATTTGGTTATTGCAATTAAGGACACTAATTGATATTGGTTTGGAAAGAAAGTAAAAAGAGGGCACTATATTGTTCACCCCTACCTCTTAGTATAAGCTTGTGTTCTTCATTTCCTATCTATATGACCCATGACAAACCACTTCATATGTCCAACATAGATATTGCACAAGTGGTTATGGAGATTTTTGATGACTTTATTTATGCTTACTAAAATTGGTACCAAACTACTATGCTTCTCAGAGACAAATAGAAGGCATTGGAAATATAGACAGCCTTAATTGTAAATAACGTTTGTGCTATGGATTTCTATAGATGTCTTATGGCTTTGAAAATACCAAAAAATTTGAACCTGTAATGGTCTTGGTGGACATCATCAGCTGTAGAGATGCTCAAAAGTAGTTTTTGCCAAAATTTCATGGTAAATTCCATGGGATATGAACACCCATAAGGATCAAAATGACTTTAAATCTAACCACAAGCACAAGTTGAAAAAAAATTACTCCCTTTATGGGAATTTTTCAAAATAGTAAGAGAAAATGATAAAGTTTAATTATAATAACATTGTCATCAGATTTATATCCAGTATTCACAACTAGTATCCAACACAAACACTATTATATTAGAAGAGACTTACTACATTTAAAAGAAAGTTATAATATTAAAATAATCTCTTACTCTATTCACATGCAAGCCACTATTTTATATCCTACCACACCTGCCTCCATTCATCACATAATTCATCTATGTTCTTTTTTCACAACTATTAACACTAATCTTGTCCATTTAGAGGGCTACTACTAAATAGAATATGGGCTTCGTTTGTGTCCTACTGTACATGTTCATTCAAATTAACAATCATGCATCACTAATTTTAGACATAAGAAAGATGTTGATCATTAGATGCCACCATAGAAATTAAGTAAAAATATTTACAGACATACTCTAACATTTATTTATCCACATACACTTTGCATAGGGACAACAATTCCAAACTTCAACAATGTCATTCTACAAGTTGGTTTTCACATCAAGAAAGCATAGGAAATGAAATAATATTAATTTCTGCAAACAACCAAATTAGGTTAGTGAAATAAATGGACATACATCATTCTAAGTTCTAACAATAGAAAGTAAGAGGATACACCATTCTAACAAAATGAAATATGAGTGGAGTAAATATCCTTGTGAGAATAACTACATAAATACAAACTGGGAGGTAAAAAAATAACACAAGAATAACCTAAAATAGGGTGAACCCTAAAATTTCTCTAAACACAACAATATATAGATCATGTAGAAGGGGAAACTCCCATGCTCTACAAATAAAATAAAGAGAGCACTCAACAAAAGAGTACCAAAGTTAAAAATCTAGAACAACATTTCATGTTGATGAGTCCACCAAACAAAAAATCCCCATACATAATCAAATTGACAGCCCAAAGGTTGCTCATGGTTAGGGAGATACTCCAAAATCCTCTCCAAACATGCAAGGTCAAGTATCTAGAGGTAGAAAGAAAGTTGGTCATGCAAAACTAGCCATGAGGTCGAGGTCACAACTGAGGCATCGACTTTAGGTTCAGTCATTAAGCAGTCATAAACTTTTCCTAGTTCTTAATGCAAACCAAATGCAACAAGTGGTGTAAGCATCATTCCAAATTGAAACCTTACTTGTTGATAAGATTTGATCAAATTCCTACAATATCACTAGATCAAAAATCTTTGGTTGGGAACCCTGCCATATTTTATCTAATTCAGGAAATAGATTAAGATTTGAAACCTTTTGAAGAAACCCTAGCAAGATATTTTTCCAAAAAGTCACAATCTTGCATCACTCATACCATCAAACCCTAATTTTTACAATAAAACTTAGTCAAATTTCAATAAATTAAAATCTTAATATTACATTACCCTAGGAGTGAAAGGATTTTATGCTACTTGCCTCAGAAGGATATTTAGCGTAGAACCACTCGCACATGAAGGTCGCATTGTGTTAGAGATACAGGAGAAAATTGGAGTTCATGCACTCCACCATTTTGCCCTCAATTTTACATCAACTTAAACCATGGTTGTGGCTAGAAAAGAGTGTTTCAGGTTTGAATATCAGCAATGAGGAACCAAAAGGAAAGAAAAGCAATGAATTTCCTTAAATCCATGTGAGAACATAGCTATCCATTGAAAAAAATAAGAAAAATGAAATGCTTTGGGGGAAGCCTTTTGAAGAAACCCTAGCAAGATTTGTTTCTTGAAATTCACAATCATGCATCACTCATCCCATCAAACCCTAATTTTTACTATAAAACTTAGTCAACTTTCAATAAATTAAACACTTAATATAACATTACCCTAGGAGTGAAAGGATTTTATGCTACTTGCCTTAGAAGGATATTCAGTGCAGAGCCACTCGTACATGAAGGTCACATTGTGTTAGAGGTACAAGAGGAAGTTGGAGTTCATGCACTCCACCATTTTGGCCTCCATTTTACATCAACTTAAACCGTGGTTGTGGCCAACAAAGTGCATTTTAGGTTCGAATAGCAGCAATGAGGAACCAAAAGGAAAGAAAAGCAAGGACTTTCCTTAAATCCATGTGAGAACACAGCTGCCCATTGACAAATATAAGAGAAAAAATGAAATGCTTGGAGGCATGGCTTATAAAACTAAAACCCTCTCTTTCTCTTCCTTGCTATCGACTGTGTTTCCTTTTTGCCTATATTAACTAGTTTTTTTTTAATTTTTTCCTCTTTCTATAAATTTTTTTTGTTTTGTGTATCTTCCCTTGACCGAGTAAACGCTTGTTAATATCAGTGAGGTTTTTGAAATGGATGTCTCCTTTATGCAACACAATTCAAAATTAAAGGAAGGATGTTTTTTATTGTAGGGATTATTGAAACCATGCATGCACATGCACATGCACTCAAGGTGTTTTGAGGGAGAATGGCCCCTAACTAATGTGGCACAAGTTGATGCACAATATTTTATGACTATGATGGATTCAAAATTTTACTAGATACAACTTGGCAACTTTTATGATACATTCTTATTCTTCATAAATGGTGTCCACTTCATTTATTATTATTTAAATTCAAGGTTAAATATTTGGTTTTAAAAAATAAATAAAATTTTCTTCTTTATGTAATTTTAGTTTCAAATTTTACATGGTTTGTTTTGTTAAATATTTTACTATTTTAAAACTATTTCATGTTATAAATGATATAAATATTTGATATGTAACTTAAATATAAGCCCCACCCATCTTCTCTAGACCCATTTTTTACCAGTAGAATCTATATATAGGTATGCATAAAATTTAAATACCCCTCCCCTATAAGATAATTATCAATTTACTGATGATTCAACTTGATATTAAAAATACCCCCTGTAAGTACTCACATGGTATTTACCATTTCCTCAAAGTGACCCCCCTCGTGTTTCATCCCCCATATTGGTTCCACCCATTGCATTTACCAACTATCCCCTTCCCTTCCCCCTCCTCCCTACCATCCCCTCCTCCTTGATCGTGGCCTTGTCATGCAGATCTCAACCCTCACTCAACCCCCCTATCATCCTCTTATCCCCTATGTTCTCCCATGTGGCTTATACCATGTTGCTTTGCTTAGTCTATCCCCTTCCCTTCCCCCTCTTCTCTATCACCCTGTCCTCCTTGATCAAGGTATCCTCACACTGATCTCATTTCCATCCATCATGCTAACTAATTATCTCCCCATTATTCCTTTCCTCTATCAACCTGTGTAGCCTACTCCATGCTACGCGACCTCAACTATCACCCCCACCTATTCTATGGGTCTAGTCTCCATAACCCTTGTTCATCCCCTTCTCCTTCCTTCTCCTATCGTACAACCAAAATCATTAATCCTCCATGCCCTATTTTGGTCCATGGTTGCACTTTGCATATGGTTATCCTTCTCTTAGCCTACAACCACTCACTCTTCTTGACCAGTATCCTCGATGCACGTGGCCACCCTTCCTATCCAATGATCATGATCTATGTGTGATCTTATTAGGTGTCATGCACCCGACAAGCCCCTTAGAACTTGTAGCCCTTTTTCCTACTCTCCTCATTCCTATCCTCTCCTCCATGATCCATTATTTCCCTATTCTCTAGTTTTGTGCCCCACCTCATCCCTCCATTGCCTTCCCTGTGCTCCCTCACCTAAATTAAAACATAAACACCTAACCTATCACAACAATAAATCAAACACTAAACTATATAATATCATACAAAAAATACAAAAAAATGTCAATTAAAATATTAATTAAAATTTAAAAAAACAATAAAAACAATAAAAAAACACTATATATATATATATATATTTTAGACACATAAAATCTGTCATGTTTAGGAGACTACTCATATGGGCACATCCATAGACCATATGAGTGATCTTAGATCTTTCCAAGAGAAAGCAGTGGTTCTAATCACTCAAAAAGGGTAGTTCTAGCCCATTTAGGCTTAACCGCTATTAGTCAGAGTGGTTGCCTAACCTAGCTACTGAACCTCAAAGTGGTCATCTCTAGACATTATCAATGACAATGACCAGGACTGAACATGAACTACCATGAGGTATTACCCAAATCATAGGCAGTAACAATAGTTTGCATGCAAGGCGAAGGGATCTCAATGAGGAACTTCTAGAGTTCCTCCTGATTTCCCCTTCTATGTCAATTCAATACTGAACCTTCCCTCCAAGACGGTCAGTTGGCATGCAGATCTAGATTTTGGCTTTCCTAGGAAGCCAAGCCCTAGATCCGAATCTAAAACCTAGAAATCTACATATGTAGACTTATAGGAAGGCAAGACAAAGAATTTGAATTCATGCAGTGGAGCCCTATCAGATCGAAGATCAAATATTTACCCCTTTAAGGAGCATTGGAGTGTCACCGAATTGAGCTACATCCACACATTTACATTTAGATCCATCATTTCTAACTGCCAATCAGTGTAGGAGACACAACCGATAACCCTTGGACATCAATTCAAGCCAAGGAGTGATTATTACAGCCCATAAGGCCTGATGTAACCTTTAAGTTACAGGTCGCTATCTTTGATAGTGGTCCATAGGCATATTTGGGTTTTAAAATGGTATTTTCCTTTGTTCTAAGTAATAGATATTTATTTATCATTATTTCATTTACATGTCTTTAGCATAGATTTGAATATTTCATTACACTTAGATTAATATTTTTGGTTTTTCATATGCACGCTACTTAGATATACTATATTTCAATGCATTTTATGTGATTTTATTCGGATTATCATATTTTCTAACAAAATGACTCATCTGGGGAGGCTGTTCGTTCTACTTATTGTGCTATGTTGTTTCCATGCACGTAGATACAGGCTAACAGGATCATTTCTAGGTATCCAAAGTACGAGATCCCTCTAGAATGAAATAAGGAGAAGGAATCATCTATAAGCCCTCAGACAGTTTGGTCTGCAGATGCGCATTGTCTCCTTATGGGGGATATGTTCACTGTTACCCTCACTTGTAACTATCTGTATTAAAATGAGTATCCCTAAGAGGGATGTACATGTAATCGAGATCTAGAATCATTAATAAAGAGAATATTTCTTTGCTTATTATTTTCATGTTATATTGTGCTTGTGTGATCTTTTTCTTTTTTCATTTGATATAAATAAACATTGCAATTAGGGTAGGGTGCGCACTTCTCAGGGTCACATAGATGGCGATCACGATGGGACCCACCCATTTTTTTGTATGCTATCAATTTTTTATGGGTTTTTATTATTTGTTATGTGCAGGTTTAACCACTCTGATCTACAACTTCTAGCAGATAGTGACCGCCTTTGAAGGAAGCGGCCATAATCAATTGCTCTGGTTGACAACAGCTAGTATAAAACTAGAGATAGAGGTCAAACCTTTCATCATCGGATGGAATTTAAGGTTGGTACTATTCCCTGTTTTCCTATCCTTTTCTATCTGTAGTTCTTTTCCAGAAACAACAAGTAAAATCATAGCTTAAGTAGGGAAAAATGAAGAAAATGAAAGAAAAAGTGTATTTTAAGTTTTTAAATTTTCTATTAGCTTCCTCTATTCACTTCTAGAAACATCGGGCCTTTGTTTTCAAGGTCTTCCCTAGTATCCAATGATCTAGGCCCCTGCATGTTTTAAGATTACTTGCATGTGACCCAAATAGTGGTCGTCCATTCACAAAGTAGGAAGTGCATTATATGAAAATTAGCTACATTAAATTATATATGTATTTTTTTAAATCAAATATTATTTTTAGGCATGTAGATAAGTAATCATGAATTTTGGTTGACGCATCGTTTTCTATTTCAAAAGTCTAAAAATAATCCCACACAAATCACGTATCACTTTAATGCTAGTGATTTGGAGGTCATGACCAACCACTGGTAGAGATCCAGCGACGTGGCTTTCATCTCCACCCACTGCCTCAAATCCCATGTAACCTTTGATTTTGGCCAATATCGACTCCAATATCCATCATAATTCATGTAAAATCTACATGTATCTCTCTTCAGAGAGGTATATCGTTGACTGCGGGTGAACTGGGTGAGGACCAAGAGGACCTGTGCTCCTTGACTGTGTGTGGAAGTCATTACCACACATTACAGGTTGGATTACACAACCTAGACTTCATAACTAGGTTGTCGAGTTGTGAGTATACAAGTGAAATCCACTTTAATGCAAGAGTATCATCCAACGAAATGTAAAACATGTGACACAAGGTCGTATTTACAAACAACACATCATAACACACAAAATAGCTTAGGGCACATTAATCATTAAATGATATAAATATTAGTTTGCCTTGCTTGGGTTCTTTGTAATTCACTTAAGAATATAATACACAACCATCATGGTGCACACATAGAGCAAATACCCTCGATTTAACACTAAGGTGGTAACTGATGCTCGATACACTCACAGTCACACTAGCATTGATCTGCCCACCCATAGTATCACCAAACAAAGTTTGACAAGTCTTAGGGGTAACAACTCAACCCTTGGAGGGACTCCTTGAGAAACCCTAGTGAGAGAGCCACATCCTAGTTCCATATCACATAAACATGAGGATACCTCAACGTCTCCCTAATCATATAGACATGAGGAAACCTCATGGACTATCTCATCAATCAAACATATGAAGGCATCATGGTATCCCTCGTCACATAGACATGAGGAGACCTTAAGGTCTTCCTCATCACACAAACATATAGAGGCATCATGATCTCCCTCGACACATAGACATGAGGAGTTGTCACTGCCTTCCTCATCATGTAGACATATAGAGGCATCAAGACATCCATCTTCACATAGGCATGTAGGGGTTGCAAGATTCCAAACTTCATATGATACACTTAGGATAAATCAGCCCACTCAGAGGTAAGATACTAGGGCTGCATCACATCACAGACCGAGAGCACCTCCCAACCTCCTTGAGAATGAGAGAATACCCCTAGACCATGTTCTAATTGGATAAAATGGAACTCCATGAGAAATGTCATGGAAGACAATACCACTCGATGAGATCGATCAAATTTATTTGAGACCTGCCCGAAGAAGCATAGCTACTGTACATTCTACCTCAGGAATTTTTTGTATCCGTTAAGTAACTAGGCATACCGAAGGATTAGGGAAAGCTTCAAAGTGGCCCCGTAGTACATACATTACCTCATATTATAGGAGTACATAGTATAGGTCACAGTACACAGAGTAAGTCACCCAAATAGACAAGGATAGGAACATAGCAGGGGCCTCTCCAATGGTTCTAACCATTAGAACTACTCGTACAGAGTTGCAATACCATGTACCTTCAATGACAAAATAGTTTGATCACCTGCGTAAGCAGTATGACGACATGTGATATTAGAAGAAGCTACTCCAAGACAAGGAGGGAGCACTACTAGAGCATTTGGAAGCTACTAAGTGTGAAAAAAAAAGGAATAAGTGTTTACACCAACAAGAGAAAAACCTAAGATAAGAGAGGGTAAAATGTAAGCAACAAATAGATAGATTAGCTCATACCAAATCACAAGTAGGAGGTGAGCGTGATAGGCATGCTAGATACGAAGATGAATGCACGCATCATGCCTCCAAACAACAATATAATTAGGAGCAGATAGAAATAGAGTATCATAAATAGAGATACCCTAAAACTTCATCCATCATCATGGGAAATGACCACCGATGCCCAAACTGAGCAAACACAAGTCTACCTCCTCAACCGCCACGAATCAACCTTCAGGAACAAGATATTATTTCCTCAAATGTATATCATATACTCATTGAGGGAGTCCAATCTCTCAAAAATAAGGATACAGCTGGCTAGAATTCAATTTTAAGCAAAATACTCAACCAGCCTATGTGTCCCTCAGTACTCAGTCCTGCATATCCTAGGTACTTTGAAATGCCTAGGTTAGACAATTTTAAAGGTGAGGAAGATGTGCAAGAACATGTTATGAATTTCATGAATGTGTGCTTCTATCTTGAGCAGGATGATGCACTAATGCTTAGAATATTCATCATGATGTTGTTGGGCATATTAACTCAATGGTTCAATCAGTTGCCCAAGCATAGCATCATCAGTTTTGAGCAACTAGTAAGGTGTATGATCTTTTGTTATCTTAAAAGTTGTTCTGTATACCCATAAAAAAAATGGTAACATTTCCTCCCAATCTTCTCCTTCTATTCCATAGGTTTTATACAAGGTAGATACCAAGACTTTGTTTTGTTGCTTTTGCCTACCCATTCACTCTGGGATAGTACGGACTAGACGATGAATGTAAAATCCTTAACTCTGTTGTCAACATCTTGATAATATCATTGACAAAGTATCCTCCTCGGTCACTTATTATCTATATTAGAATGCCAAATCTTGTAATTACCTACTCATACAAGAATCTTATTGTACTTTTAGATGATTTTTCATGTAATGCTCTCACTTCGACCCACTTTGTCAAGTAATCCATTGGTACCACAATGTACCTGCACTTCCTTATCTGAGATGTTTTCAATAGTCTGATGAAGTCCAATCCCATATTCAAATAGTTCCTAGGGTTTTGATGGATGTAATGACATAAAGTCCCTCTTTACTAGCTTCTATTTATTTTGACAAGTGTCACATGCTTTGACGTATTATTTTACATCATTATATAATGTGGGCCACCATAATCCTGCTAGTAATATTTTCCTAGAAGTTGCATCTAGTCCCATGTGCCCTCCTGCTAAGCCTTCATGAGCTTCTTTCAATATCATTTTAACTTCTTCCTCCATCACACATCTTCGTAAGATACCATAACTTCCCATTTTATACAAGAATATTAATATCAATTGGAAAGGTGCTAACTTCATGATCACTTTATTTTTCTCTATTGCTATCATTTCTTATGGTAACTATCTTGTGGATATATTTTGGTCGATCAACTTGTACCATAACGGAACAACATTGATGGCAAACAACTGTGTATTAAGGAATTCATCCAAAAACCCTGTTCTTGCAGGTTCTACTAATCGTATTTGAGACAACTGGTCTACAATTACATGCTTCTTACCAGTTCTTACTACTACTTGGAATATGAACTCCTATAGGGTGATGAGCCACCTTTTGATCCATCCTTATATCATTGGTTTTTTTATTAAGTACAATACGGCTTGGTGATTTACATAAAAAGCAAAAACATTCACCAATATGTAATGCCTAAACTTTTGAACTATATACACCATTATCAAAGCTTCTCTTTTTGTTGTATTGTAGTTTCTCTTCACCCTTGACAATAGGTAACTAGCAAATAAAATAGGTTGATCTAGCCTAAACTGTCATTCTTGTACCAAAGTACATCCGATTACGAAATTTGAAGTATCAATATTGACGTGGAATTCCTTATCCTAATTTGGGAACACCAAAATCAGGCTACTGACAAGGTTGGACTTCAACTCCTCAAAGGCTCCTTGGTGCTCCTCTATCCATCTAAAAAGAACATTATTCTTCATCAATTAATCCAATGGATAGGATACATGTGCATAATTCTTAATAAACCTTCGATAATACCTTGTCGATATAAATAAGGTTTTAAGTGAACTCGCATCATATGGTTTTTCCATGTGCAATATCACACAGATCTTATCCAGATTTATTTTTAATCCTGCACTGCACACTATGTATCCTAACAACTTTCCATACAGTACCATCATGTAGCACTTCCCAGGTTTTAATGAGATCTATGCATTTTTTCACCTACTCATGCATTCACTGAAGGCAAAAATATGTTCATTGATCTTCCCATAAATGGACCAGTTGTTCAAAAATACTTTGAAGTTTCCTTTTGATAACTAATCAAATATATACAATATGATGCGCTGAAATGTATTTGGGGCATTACAAATCTTGAATGGTATTTTATTGTATGCATATATGCCATTCTCTACAATAAATGTGGTCTTTAGCTTATCCTCCTCGGCTATACTTAATCGATTATACCATGAAAATCCATACAAAAATGAATAGATCTCATGTCCTATGACTTCCTCCAGGATGGGATCTGTGAAGGGAATAGGGAAGGGGTCCTTAATAGTTACTATGTTTAGAATCCTAAAGTCCACATATATTTTGATTTTATCCACTTCCTTCTTCAAGGTGACCACTATAGGTGATACCCATTCACTAGTTTTCACTTTGAATATGATTCTTTCCTCCAACATCTTCTCTATCTCTACATTCGCTAATGCAACATACTTTGGGTTCATTCTACATGGCATCCTCACTGGTTGTGCTTCAATAATTAGTGTAATATTATGGACACATAACTCAAGTGGTACTCCCTTCAAGTCCTTGTATGTCCATGCAAAGACATCCTTATATTCCAAGAATATCTTAAAAGCTACCGCTTTTAGTATAGGGTTCCAATCATCACCACAATGAATCATCCTAGGTTCATCCTCCATCCCTAGATTGATGTCCACTATTTGAGGTCCTTTGTATTTGATATTTTCGGCTCACTTCCTAATTTCTCCATATTCTTGAGGCTTATGCATGGTAATCACAATGAAATACAAGACAAAATATTGTTCAACTATAACCACTTGTTGTGTAGTCAAGAATTCCTTTATCTCGATACCATACTGGTCAGCACCATATAATCAAAAGCTCAATGCCGATAGATATGGAGCACCCAGTTCTAGCCAAGTCATTTCAAGTAGCACATTGATGCTATATCCTCTGTTCATAATAACTTGTGTCAATTTGTACCCTAGGATATCCATATGAACTAATACGGGTTTCTTTTCCACATCAATCATCAATATGGTAGGGTCCATGAATTGGTCTTTTGTTTCTTTTCATGAATTGGTTGACTTTGCACTTCCATCACCTTGTGAGGTCGTATATCTTCTACCATTGCTTTCTATAATGATAGAATAGCTTCCAACAGGTTAGCCAGTTTGATCTCTATGATGGTATTCAAAACTTGTGCTAACAAATTTTGTATAACTTCTTTCTCTTCTGTTGGCTTCTTCAGTTCTTTTTATTTTGCTAACTTTACTTGTTTAGCCTTTTGTACTTCATCTTGTAGGACTTTCTTTGCTACTTGATAACACTAATTTTCTTTGCTAGCTTAGGATACTTATCCTTCTTAGCCTAATTCTTTTTTATGGCTAAAAATTCTTGGGTTTCCTCTTTAACTTGAGGAACCCCAATATCTAAATAATTTACATTTTGTGGGTTACTTGAACTTGTCTTCTTGGGGCAATTTTCCTCCTTATGTTTCTTGTATTTGAGGTGAAGGGTACTTTTTCATGAAATACCCCCACTCTTTCCAATTGTGATAGTGTATTATTGACCTCCCTTTCGAATCATACTATAAATTACTCTATCCTCCTTACCAATTGCCCTAGTTTGGCCTTCCACCTCACCGACTATTTCTATAATTGCTACGTGTTTCTTGTTGCCCACTTCCTAAGGTATTTGGTTTATCTTCTTGCTCTGGATTGTCAATACCTATGGATGTACTCTTGCATTATACGGACATAGCATTACATCGTGTCTCATCACGTTGCAGATATGACAGTAATAATTTTTTGAAAATTTTACATTTGTATGCCCCTCAGTTTTGCATTTTGTGCACCAAATATCATTCATGTTAGGCTTGTTTCTTTGTTATTTATGATCTTATCAAATTCATGATGATATGATGCTACTTTTATTTGTATAGTGTCATCTTATCCACTATCTAAATCATTGGACTTGGGATGAGATAATATTCATGTGTATGTCTATTTTGATTCACTTTCAAAATTATTTGTATGCTTTATAGATTTCTCATATGTTTCTAATGGTACTGGCTTCATTTTTTTCATATATTTCAGTAGCAATCCATATACAAACCATCGATTCATGAATATATCTGCCAAAGGTATTTGCATCTTATCTACTAACTTCTTTAGTCTCTAGTTGTGTGATTTTACATCTTTGTATAGCTTTTGCTTTGACATTCAAAGTTTTGTGAAAATGTCTCCATCATCCTTCAATGGGAAAAAATATTCAATGAATTTCTACTTCACTTGATTCCAAGTCTAGAAATATGTTGTATTTTCTCACTTTAGATACCAATATATCACCAATCCTCTTAAGGTAGCAGGAAATAAAATCAACTAGTCATTTGGTTGGTCTATACCATTTTCCCTCTAAATGGTTATACATGTTCCAATATGTCTTGTGGGTCTTCCTTACCCTCACCTGTAAAGGGTGTACATCTCTGCATGGCTACCTTGTTAGCCATCTTCAGAGAATCATCCTCGTCACTTGAGGTGTCTTGTGGAATCTCTATTTGATTCCTCCTTGGGGGTGTGTTTTTACACTCATTTTTAGAAGTTTATATCCAAGGTATCTTATTATGTCCCACCATTCATTGACAAAACTCACATGCATCTTCAATCTGCGACTTCCTTCACTAATGTGAGGAAGATGATCTTGGTCCATCTTCCTGAGACCTCATGCCCTATTGCCTTGGTTCCTGACTCCCATCCTCTATACTCCCTTGCAACCCTTCTATCACTTTCTTAGGTGTCACCATCCACTCTCCATCGTCATGCACTACTTCTTTGTCAACTCGCTCCTCTACGTTAGGTGGTTCTGCTACCTCATATTCTATCTCTATCAATAGTGCCTCAAAATCTCTTTCTTCAAATGTCCAAACTTGCTCTATTTTTGGTTCATGTGTACTATGCTCTAAGTTACTTGCATTCTCTCTTTGATATTTTCTCATGCTCCTTCTTACTGGAATGTTCTATCGTGCTTCCCATATCCTATGCCTTTCCACACTGGTGTATGTCATTCACCTCCAGTTTTGTAGTATCTTCACTTGTCAATTTGACCCATTTTAACAAAGACTCCAAGTTCATTAAGGAAATGACACCAAATTTATCATAGGAATGCAGTATTCCCAGTGGGGAGGTGGTTTTCAAGGGCTTAGAATGATCAATTTACTATTCTCAATCGATGGACCAAATCGTACAGTTGCACAGTCTTCACAACTATCAATTTATGACAATAAAACAACTTGGATGGAACCCAAATTATACTGTTGTACAGTCCTAAATCGTATGGTGATAGGGCTTGTACGATTATACACTCAGCTAATCCTTCAGATTCGGTTTTGCAAGTTGCCATACAGAGTTATGTAACCAATTTGTTTGATTTACTAATACTACCAAATCAATTAAGTTTCTTTTGTATGATTTGTAAGACCTCTAGTGTACGATTTGTACAAAATGAAGGTATAACAGGGTGCTAAATTGGATACTCTTCTATGCCAACCTCTCTCAACTAAGTTTTATAAATATTTGAAATGACAATCAATCCATATTATACCAACATGCAAGTCATATCATCAGGGTTTGAGAGATTTATCTCCAATGGCAATGCCTAAAAATCATACAACATACTTCAATACATATTCCTTGATATCATTCTCATCACACATCATTCATTAGGTTCAAATTAGTGCTTCTATAATCCAATTTTTCCATAGCAATGCATTAAGTATCAATAACAACCAAAAAGAAGTACATGCAATAGAGATAAACTACAAATCATCATACTACAATTCCAGGATCATACAATACGTGAGAGAAAACTATGAATTGTGATTATTATTTATTACTTGTCAAAAATATCATACAATCACTAAAAGGTACTCAATAATCATAGGTATGCATCAATACTTCAATCCAAAACATAACAAAAAAACTCACAAGCATTAATCACACTAACCCGAATGTAACGAATCCAATGGATAGGATATATGTGCAAAATTCTTGATAAACCTTCAATAATTCCTTTGTCTCACTTCTCTATTATCCAAATTTTTAAAGAGTCTAAATTTTCAAATTCATCATGCTAGAAAATTTGTGGGGATTCCGCCATCTCCTTCGCTTCTGCCCAATTCCAATCATGCAAATCTAGCTTCTCTGAGTCTGACTATTCTTCCTCTTACTGATTCTTCTATACAAGCTCAACTTGTTTTTCTGGAAAAATATTATTTACCATTTTTTCCCATTGTCTTCTTGTTCTTATTCATACTGGGTTGGATTTCTTCCCTACAATTTATTGCCTTTCCTAAACTGATGACTGCTCCTATTGCCATTGATGATGTGCTTGTTCCAGTTTAGGTTCGAACTACCTAGGCATTTTTCTTTGAGGGTGTACATCCTCCTCAAAACAAGTATCGTCCTACACTCCAGTGGCCTACTATATTTTCTTTATCCGAGACTTATATGGAGTCTCCTTCTGAATCGATATAGACTTTGACCACCTCAAAATGGTTAGCTGTCCTACCTCAATGTTCCTAGGTTTTGTCAAACATAGAAATTGGATTCCCATCTCTACAACAACATTCAATAATAATCCAATAGCATATAAATTCATCCTAAAATTCTTAGGTCTCTTTATCAATACTTCATGCATCTTTTTCTCTAGATAGGTAACCCAATTGTATCGAATTCCTTTGGTGATACCTTCCACATACTAAGTCATCCAGATTGGCATCTCTATGGCTCGTGTTTCTCTTGATAGTCAATCCATCACAATATTCATGGTGCATGGTCAATGTTTCCCTCTAAGCTGGGTCTATTTAATTCCTTGAGTTCTTGCACCCAAGATCTTCGCTTTAGTCGACAATTTCATAGTGGTAAGTGAAGTGATGATATGATGTGTTTCAACTTCTTCACTAACTTAGTGCCATATTAAGTAACCCAAATATTTTCCTGAATGCCTCTATTGTGACATCTATCATCACCAACCGCTTGTGCACATTGATATAGGTAAGTCTGGTTGCAGGATTATACACCTGAACCATATGTAATAGATAATTATAGAAGGTCTTCTGATGCAGTGTCACTTTTACTATTACAACTACACCAACCTTCTCAAATTATTTCCTCCAGGGGTGGATCTTATTTTCTTTGTTACTCCACCACTTCCTGCATGTATCTCCTCCATGTTGTATGAATGATATGCTTGTTATCTCAACCTGGATCTCCTTGGGTTAGCTACTTAGATTCTCCTTTGGATCTGGATAATGGAATTCACTTCTCAACTTCCTTCTCAGGATTCTTTCCTTTACCATTTCCTCCTCTTGGAATCTTGGTGGTGTCCTTTGATTAGCCCTCCAATACCTCTACCCTCTCCACGACATGTATCCTCCTCTCCTCTAAGGATGAGTACCACACCAACCGTGAGACTAAAATTATCACCCTTGGTATTTTCACGGATGTGACTCTCTCTTGTGTAGGGGTCCTGGTGACCGTTCCACTCTATTGGCTACAATTCTTCTTAACCGGTATATGAACTCTTCGACTGAAATCATTTTCCCACAATTCCTCTAATTAGCTTGTTATTCAGACATCACCTATTTTTCAATTAGAAGTGCCTTAAAAATTATATAGTCTATTATAAATTATACAGTACACCCTTCAACTTTCTCTTGTATGGTTTCCAGATCAACAACGACCTCCAGATCACATAATCTCCTTAAGTGCTTTAAACTATTCAATATTCTACAAATCGTACATCTATTACACCAAAACATACATAGCCCATGCCACTCCATACAATTTCCTTATCTAGTTTCTCCCCTCCGTTGAATCCATACACTTCCCTACAATTTGCTCAAAAGGCTTAAATCAACCTAAAAACCACCTAAAATCACAATTATTTTCTTGAAATTGTACAATCTACCCTCCAAATCATATAGTACATCCTTTGAAACCCTTTTGCACTTGAAACTGACGTTCTTCACTTCTCCTCCTTGATTTCTCACCGACCCAATTATCGAATTATCCCGATCTATCTTTTCAATGCCATTCCAAAGTAATTCCTTAATTTTTCATCACTTAGCATAATTTACCCCTAAAAACAAATATGGCTATAATGTAGGGTTGTATAATCTTCTCATTCCTTTCCTCTACTTTCTCCAGTTATTTTTTGGTTGCTTTTATCATAGTAGGGCTTATAATCTCCTCTCTCCTGTAATTTCTTTACTCCAAGCTCCAATCCGCAACTTTCTTAAACTCTTGTGTATATTTTTCCACAATTTGGTTCATGTGTGGATGCCTTCTACTAAAAACCCTTTTTTTCCTTCAGATGAAATTAAAATTTGCTTTTAATGGAGTCGAAACCCTTGCTTTTCTTCTCTGGTTTGATTTTCTTGAATGCAAAAAGTCTCCCTGGTGCAATTTTAGAAATGGGTCATGCAATATTGCAGTTCACTAATGAATTTTAATACCCATGTAGTAGATTTTGTTTAGTTGCACACTTTTCACCTTTGTTCTCCTAAAAATTTTGAATTTCTCTTTTTATGGTTTGTAAAATTTCTAAATTTAGTCTTGTATTTAAATTATTATCAAACCCTAACCATTCCAATTTTTAACTTACACCACTTTGCATGTCTTTTCATATTCCTTTCCTAGATGATTGACAGCTCATTGCTTTCCCCATGTGATTTTATCTTTTTCTTGCTCTTTTTCAACAACTCATCATTCCATACATGCGAACATTAAATGCAATGGTTGAAAATCATACAATTGCACCTAAAATCATACATTGTACGATCTAAATCATACAACATGCTTCCTTATATGATTTTGGATTTACTTTTTCCATTTTTCTTGTACGATCTCCCACTTATTCAATTTCATCCTTAAAATTCACTTGTACGATTTATTACTTAGAGATTTTTTTTTTTTCTCTCTCCTGAAGAGGTTTTTGTTTCCGATTTTCAATCCACTTTCTTCTTAATTGCATCCTAAGGTATTTTCACAATTAAGGCATTTTATTTTCTTTTTCTTTTTTTCTTTTTCTTTTTATTTTTCTCTTTCTTTTTTTTCTTTTTCTTTTTATTTTTTTTTCATTTCCTAACCTATTTACACTTTACCGATGTGGGAATCATATATTGACATTTACTTGCACAACCCCATCTAATTATTCTTTTGGAGGTTCGACCGTAACATTCCAAGTAGTTGTGTCCTCTGATGCCACTTGTTCTCTAGGGTTGTTCATCTCCACTTATGATGTTACCGAGTTCCCTAGCTTCCCACTACCATGAGTACAATTTGGTATTGTACAATTACAAGTTGGAGTATCCTCACCTGTTGTCCCTTTCTCTTATTGTACAATCAATTTATCCCTTGATAGAGGTGTCCTTACTACTGTGCTATAATTTGAGTGACTTCTCTACCTATCTCCTTGGATCAATTTTGGCTCCATACTTGGCGATTAGATCCTTTGTTGTCCCTAGTTTATTTAATCTATAAAATGCACTTTTCCTCTACCAAAAAGGCCTCTACTACATGAATGTCTTCCCCATTTTATTCCTCTTGCCATCAGGCTTATCTATGCCAATGGTGATTCCTCCCTACCTTGGAGTAATCCTTTACCTTCTATCACTCTATGAGGTCCTTTTCAAATTAGGGATGGTTGTCCCAATGGATACTACCCTATAGGATTTGGTAGGATCCCTCTTATCTTTGGTATACCTTGCATATTACTTGTCTAATTCATACATGCTAAGGGTGCATCTCTCGATCATCTAGGAGTAGGCGTAGGAACCTTCCTTGTCCTCTTCCTCCTCTAGTGTTAACATCACCTTGACTTCATTCATTCCATGGTCTAATACCTCCTTCCCTTCCTAGTTGAATCGTTAGGGATCCTTGTCGATTCCTTCCTCCCATTGCTTGGTTATCAGGAGTTATATCTACCAACTCAATGTCGACTAGTGGACTTCTATTTGGTGACAAATATCACAATATTTTAATTCTTTGATTTGCACATGCTAAGCAATGTCTCCATCTTCTTTCCTCAAAGCATCTTTGTGGAGATAAGGTTGCCAGGATCTCTTTGTATGCGTCAGAAAAAATTGTCTCATAACTTGAGTCATTCTTATTATATTCTCTTTGTTCCACCTAATCTGTTGGTAAATTCATCAGTCTCTCTAATCTTCTTACTTATATCCTTTGTCTTCTTAATTTTTGACAGGCTATTGTATATGCTTGGGGTTCAAGTTTGGTTTGACGCTTTTTTGATCTCCCTAGTTGCCAGTGTGTTGTTGTACATGCTAGGGGATCACGATCATCTTAAGGATTCTAGGATCTCCCTAGAAAATCATCATCATCACTACTTTTTGTGCTAGGTTCTCTTACTAGAAAAGGTATTCCTTCATCACTATATTCACTCCAATACACCTGTGCATTGCCTTGTGATTCGGGTGATGTGGTCTCTTTCTCAATATCTTGTCAAATCATCTATACATCTTCATTCATCATTGGAGGATAACTTGGTGGCACTTATGAACTTGTGCTTGCACCATCATTTCTTATATCACTCCTTGGAGTTATTTCCTCATCAACCTCAATTTCCCCTTTTAATTATTGTAGCCTAGTTGTTCTTTGTTCATACAGCTTTCGTACTGAACTATCCAATTCCTGGATGGTATGTTCCCTCAACCTTGCATTATGACCTTGCAACGTCTAATATTCCTCCTATAGTTATTTATTTTGCAATCATATTCTCTACTACAATAGACCTATTTGAGCTAATGGAGTAAGTCCAACCAATTCTTTGTCAATAGTCTCATTCATATTCACTTCTAGAACATCCATTTCAAAAGTATCCACTATATCTTCATATTATACTATTAGTCGTATCCTTCTTCGTCCTTCCACTTGTTGAGGTAGTTATCTATGCTCTACTCGAGGGTAAATTGTGTTCCTATTTACTTGAGGTGCTTTTTCTTGCCTTCCCCTATTTTTAGATAACAATACTATCTCTTGATGTCCTCTTTCATTTATAGGAATCCATTCTTCATCTTCCTCCATCACTCGTTCAGTCCCATCTACAAATATGACATGTACTCACAATATTATTTTTTCTTGGGTTTGAGGTGTCAACTCTTGCTATTCTATAGTTGGTCTTGTCTTCTCCCCTTTTGCAAATAAGTGTACTATTCCTGTGTCAGGATCCTCATATGATGGACTTGGCTCACCTTGAGCTCTCTATTGATATTCTTCTCATCTTCTTTGTTCGATATCTTCCAAATAAATGAATAAGCACTATAATTTATAAGGCTTCAACTTTGAACCATTCACAATGTCGAGTACCTCAGTCACATTCAATTTTTACAACTTGACCACCCCATTATTCATTACCACTTTGTAGGACCAAGCCATAAATTCTTCATCTTATCGGGCTTGATTTCTCGCTTTCCATTAAAATTTAGAACCAAGCCACCCAAACTAAGTTCTAGCTTTATCAAGTGTTTGTCATGCCATAGCTTCCTTCTTTTCTGGGCTACCTTAGTTGCCCATTGTGTCATAACTCTTCTTTCATCCAACTTGATCAATGTTGTTAGTTGCTCTTCCAAACTTTCTTGATCACCCAAGCGATGCTCCACTGCAATTGTCAAACTTGGTATCAAGAATTCAACCGGCACCACTACCTCTTGTCCATAAATTAACTGAAAAGGTGTATGATTTGTTGTTGGTTTAAAAGTTGTTCTATATATCCACAAAATAGATGGTAACCTTTCTTCATTCCACATTTTTTATACAAGGTAGATACTAGGACTTTATTTTTTGCTTCCGCATGCCTATTCACTTTGGGATAGCATGGACTAGACAATGAATGCTAAATCCTAAACTTTTTTATTAGCTTCATGATAATCTCATTGATAAAGTATTATCTTCGGTCACTTGTTATCTATAGTGGAATTCCAAATATTGCAATTACCTGCTCATACAAGAATCTTGCTATACTTTTAGTTGAGTTGTTAGGTAATCCTCTCGCTTTTACTCCATTGCTACCATAATGTACTTGCACTTCCTTCTTCGATATATTTTCAATGGCTTGATAAGGTCCAATCCCCATATTTCAAACAACTCCTAGGGTTGCGATGGATGTAATGGCATTAAGTCCCTCTTTACTCTCTTCCTTGTCCTTTGACAAGTGTTGCATGCTTTAACATATTCTTTTGTATTACTATATAGTGTGGGTCACCATAATTCTAATATTAATATTTTCCTATCAGTTGCATATGGTCCCATGTGCCCTCCTGCTAAACCTTCATGAGCTTCTTTCAATGTCATTTTAACTTCTTCCTCCATCACACATTTTTATAAGATACCATCACTTCCCATTTTATAAAACAATCTTGCTATCAATTGGAAAGGTGCTTACTTCATGATCACTTTATTTTTTTTGGTTTCCATCATTTCTTGTGGCAACTATCCTGTGGATATATATTGGTTGATCAACTTGTACCATGATGGAACAACATTGATGGCAAACAACTATGCATCAAGGAATGCATCTTAAACCCCTATTCCTGTAGGTTCTCCTGATCATATTTGAGACAAATGGTCTACAATTACATGCTTCTTATCAGGTCTTACTACTACTCAAAATACGAACTCTTGTAGGGTGACAAACCACTTGCTAACTCATCCTTGTATCACTAGTTTGTTTATTAAGTACAACAGGGCTTGGTGATCTACATAAAAAGAAAAGGGATTTTCTAGTAGGTAATGCCTAAACTTATGGACTACATACACCATTCCCAAAGCTTCTCTTTCTATTGTACTATAGTTTCTCTCCACCCTTGACAATAGATGAATAGCAAAGAAAATAGGTTGATCCAGCATAAACTATCCTTCTTATGCCAAAGCACATCTAATTGCAAAATTTGAAGCATCAATATGGACGTGGAATTCCTTAACCTAATTTGGTAACACCAAAATCGAGATACTGACAAGATTGGCCTTCAAATCCTCAAATGCTCCTTGGTGCTCCTCTGTCCATATGAAAAGAACATTCTTCTTCGTCAACAAATACAATGGATAAGATATATGTGTATAATTACTGATAAACCTTCGATAATACCCTATCGATCCAAGGAAGGTTTTAAGTGAACTTATATCATATGGTTATTTCATGTGCAATATTACATGGACCTTATCAAGATTTGTTTTTAAACCCACACTACACACTATTTTTCCTAACAACTTCCCATATGGTACCATCAGGTAGAACTTCCTAGGATTTAATGAGATCTGCACATTTTTGCACCTACTCATGCATTCACAAAGGTCAATAAGATGGTCCTTGATCTTCCCATAAATGGACCAGTCATCCAAAATTGCTTTGAAGTTTCATATTGCTAACTGATCAAATATACAGTATGATGCGATTAAATGTAGCTGGAGAATTACAGAGCCCGAATGACATTTTATTGTACACATAGATGTCATTATCCACAATAAATGTGGTCTTTAGCTTATCCTCCTTGGCTATACTTATCTGATTGTATCCCAAAAATCCATCAAAAAATGAATAGATCTCATGTCTTGTGACTTCCTCCAAGATGGGATCTATGAAGGGAATAGGGAAGGGGTCCTTAATAGTTACTATGTTTAGACTATTAAAGTCCATACATATTCTGATTTTGTCCACTTCCTTCTTCAAGGTGACCACTATAGGTGATATCCATTCACTAGTTGTCACTCTGAAGATGATTCCTACCTCCAACATCTTCTCTATCTTTTCATTCACTAATGCGACATACTTTGGATTCATTCTATATGGTCTCCTCCTTAATGGCTATGCTTCAGGTATTAGTTTAATATTATGGACACATAACTTAGGTGGTACTCTCTTTAATTCCTTGTATGTCCACGCAAAGACATCCTTATATTCCAAGAATGTCTTAAAAGCTACCACTTTCAATACATGGTTCCAATCATCACCATAGTGAATCATCCTAAGTTCATCCTCCATCCCTATATTGATGTCCACTATTCAAGGCCCTTTGTATTTGATATTTTTTGGCTCTCTTACTACTTTCTCCATATTCTTTGAGTGTGTCGGTCTTGAAGAACACAATTTTATACTAGAGGGGGGGTGAATAGTATAATACCACTTCTTACTTTTATTTCCTAACAATATTATCCAATATATCAATGGTAATATCAATAGAAGTAATTAAAGCAATGCATAAATTATCACACACAATAGAGACACCAATTTAACGTGTTTCACCCAATGTGGGCTATTCCACGGAGAAAATATTTCACAAAAAATTTCTCAATAAATATCTTGGGAATATTTCCCTAGTACAATATTTATGGACCTCTATCCAAAGGAGATATCAATCCCCTAATAAATTTTGAAAATCTCCATCCATAGGATAACTCTTTCCCCTTTGCTATTTCATGGATCTCTATCCATATGAGAACTCCTTCTCCTCTGCTCTGGTTTTTTATCCTCTCAAATACTACTACCTTGACTACACTAGCTTATGGATCTCTCTCCACTGAAGATCATTGTCCTCACTCATAAGACCTTTGTCCTCATTGTCATGGCTAATGGATGTCTATCGAATGAAGACTATTAACCTCTGATCTATCATATCCAAAGCTTACTCTCATCTCTACTCAATATTTGTCTCAAATCTGCACTAAATGCTATCCTTAGTCTAGCATAAATCTACTCATAAGTCTATATTTAGTCTGGCATAAATATGCCCTCAAATATACACTAAAATCTATCCTAAAATCTATTCTCAAGCCTTAACACAAGGCTTGATCCAATAAAAAATCAATTGTGCTTAGATCTACTCCAAGCCTTAACTCAAAGATTAAACATATCAATAAATCAACTCTACTCTCAAGTCTTCTCAAAGAATTGCCTCAAATTTTTCCACAAGTCCTCTCTATAACTTGCTCAATCTACTCTCAAGTCTTCTCTAATAATTTCCTCAAATATATCCACAAGTCTTTACCAAGACTTTCCTCAAATATATTCACAAGTCTTCACCAAGACTTACCTCAAATTTGTCCAAAAGGTTCTCCCTAGAACTTATCCAATCTTCTCAACAAGTCTTCACCAAGGCTTACCTTAAATTTGCTAAACAAGTCCTTCCTAGAACTTGTCCAATTTTCTCAATAATTATTTCCTAAGACTTGTCTAAAAATGCTTGTAAGCTTCCACAAAAGCTTACATAAATCTCTGCTTAAGACCCCTCTTAGACTTACTCAAATATGCTCACAAGATTTCACAAAAGTTTGCTTAACTCTATCCTTAATTCCCCTCTAGGACTTACTCAAATCTAGTCACAAGCTTTCACCAAAGCTTGCTTAACTCTATCCTTAAGTCTCCTCTAGACTTACTCAAATTTGATCAATAATTTCACAAAATCTTGCTTAACTCTATCCTTAAGTCCCCTCTAGGACTTACTCAAATATGTCCACTAGCTTTCACAAAATATTATTCAAATGAATTACAAAACTTGCATACAAAAATCAACTTAATATCTTACAGAAAACCTCTTCAATACCACAAATAAGTTTCACTCAAAATCTTGTTTAACCACAAAAACATATAGAGAATTATTAGAGACTCAATATGTTTCACACTCACAAAACACTCAATCACTTTCAAACTCTTTTTCAAATCAATTCAGAAGTAAAGTATATTTTTTTTCACAAAACGTGAACTATCACTTCAATACTTTCAATCAATAATGTTTAACCAAATTCACTCAACCATTCACTCAATGGAATACAACTTGCTTACAAACCCTAACCAAGTGTTTCACTATACTTCCAATAACTCACACTATGAATATCAAACCTTGACTTAATATGATTCCAAATTCACATAACAATTATACTCATGTTCTTTCGCAAACCCTAGCTCAAGATAGTTCTCAATTTCACATAACAATGATACTCATGATCTTTCACAAACCCTAGTTCAATATAGTTCTCAAATTCACATAACAATGATACTCATGATCTTTCACAAACCCTAGTTCAAGATAATTCTCAACTTCACATAACAATGATACTCATGATATTTCAACAAACACAACTCATGCACATGAAAACTCACTCAATATTTCCAACAATACTCAATAATCCTTTTCACTCCAACTTTGCATTTCATAACATTCAATCCAACAATATTTCACTCATAAGGAATATGTGCCCATACCTTTTGTTTTGATGGAGATATGTCTTCAAAACCTATCTCAATCACAATAAAATCCTCTTTGTCAATATCGAGGTTAGATAGCAACAATCTATCTCAAACCCTCCACTCAAATATTTCCCTCAAAAATTATTTCACCATACAAAATATTAACTCTCAAGTACACCTTATAATATCCAAACTTCACAAAAATAATATTCAATTCATAAACAATCAAACTTATTTGAAAATACTTTATAAACTCAATCTTCACAATTAGAAAATTAAAAAATAATAATTCCTTTGTTTAACACTTTTAACTCCAATATTCATACAATAACATTCAACACACTTAATTTCCTTTCTAACACATTATATCTCAAATCTTTATTTATTATGCTAATTAAAAATTAAAATATCAAACAACCTTATGACCCCCTATCTTTTAACTTAGCAAAAATTAATCACTTGGCCTTAAGCACCTTCACAACTATCATGTGGTCCCCTAGCACTATTCACACCTTGGATAAAATAAATCAAGTGCTTACCTTATGTGATAGCCCATGTCAACAAAAAGTTTTGCACCCTCAATGAATGCACCCAAACTCAAACTTGTAACCTACCACCGTCGTAGCACCCTAGCCCAAGGCTAGGCTACCATTAGGCTATGTGCCCAACACAAGAAACTAAGGTGCATGATATACGCTTTATCCCTTGCTCCCGAATCCTTTCGAAATTAATCAAAATGTTTACCACATTCAAAACAAAGGGGACATGAATCAAACCCCTAACTTGCCTTAACAATCCATCGATCATTGCTTGCGCTACCAAGTGTGTTGAAAATTATTTGGTGCTCCACTTGGGTTTATCACAAATCCTGCCCTCTTAAATTTAACACATGCAAATTCCTTTCTCTTCTCTTAAGTAGCACACAAATTTCTTTTTGCTTTGGGCATACGAATTGCATGGATAATTGAAATAAAAATATTGCCCCTTTTTATACCTTTTGTTGTGCACTCCAACACGTCGGCTTTCGAATTTTAATTCAAATTTTAAACTTAGACTTTTGGCGCCTTTAATATTTATTTAAATTAAAATTTTAACCTATGGTTAAAATATTTTAAGTTTTATAAATTAAATAATAACCTTTAAAATCTGCTAAATGGGTCTTTTTGAGGAGTTATTTTTTAATGACTCCTTGGACCTCGTTTTTCTTCACCTTAACCTTTTTCCCAAAATATTATAATATTATTATTTCCTTTTAAACCTACTTCGTCTTCAATCGTTTAGGCCGCTTTAGGCATATAATATTAAAATAAATATTATATCTTATTTCTTTTAACTTATTCCTTGCCTTTTGGAAAAACACCTAATGACATTAAGGACGATGAAACTTGAACATCAATCTCTTGACATCAATGACAACAAAACTAACTCAAATTTCCAATAGGTCTTGCATCAATTTCCGCATCTTCTCTTGTATATTTTGTAAAAAAAATTGGAAATTTCCATTTCTCTTCTAGATCTTTCTTAGGTTTCTAGCTGACTTTGGTTTCGTATTATTTTTCCTTGATCTCCTCTAAATCAATACAAAGGTAGTTGGACTAAAATATTTCATACTCCTCCATTTTCAAATGAAGAAGTTCGCTATTATATTGAGCTTCATATTTGCTACATTCATCCAGGTACAACATTCCTTCTCCATCTGGTTCATATCCTTCATCTCCTAAGGAATTTTTTGATTCATTGGTCGTGGCTACATCCTCACTAACCTTTTGATTGGTCAAGTTAATCATATATTTATGTTATCCCTTCATGAAAGTGATCTGATTCTTTCCCTAGATGTGATTAACTTTGGCTGCACGTAGCCATCCTCTTCCCAATAAAGCATCATATGTAGGCTTATACATAGTAATCACAATGAAATCCAAGACAAAATATTGTTTAGCTATCACCATTTGTTGTTCTGTCAAGACTCCCTTTGTCTCGATACCATACTTATCAGCACCATATAATAGGAAGCTTGGTGCCCATAGATATGGAGCACCTAGTTCTAGCCAAGTTCTTTCAAGTAGCATATTGATGTTGGATCCTCTGTCCATAATAACTTTTGTCAATTTGTGTCGTAGATATATATATGAACTAACATGGGTTCTTTCCAACATCAATCATCAATATGGTAGGGTCCATGAATTGGTCTTTTTATTTCTTTTCCTGAATTGGTTGACTCTGCACTTCCATCACCTTATGAGATTGTATCTCTTCTACCATTGCTTTTTGTATTGATGGAATAGCTTCCAACCAGTTATCCACTTTAATCTCTACGATGGTATTCAAAACTTGTACTATTAGATTTCGAACAACTTCTTTCTTTGCTGATGACTTCTTTAGTTCTTTTTCTTCTGCTAACTTTACCTGTTTAGCCTTTTGTGCTTCATCTTGTAGGAGTTTCATTGCTATTTTTTAGAATTGCTTTTCTTTTGCTGGCTTAGGATACTTATCCTTAGCCTAATTCCTTGTCACGGCTAAAACTTCTTGGGTTTCCTCTTTAACTTGAGGAACCTCAATATCTAAATAATTTACATTTTGTGGGTTACTTGAACTTGCCTGCTTGGGGTAATTTGCCTCCTTGTGGTTACCAAGACCACACCATCTACATATGTGTGTAGTGTTTGCTTGTTGTGTTTCTTATCTCTGAGGTGAAGGATATTTTTTTGTGAAATACCCCCACTCTTGGCAATTGCGATACTGTATGATTAGTCTCCCTTCTGAATCATACTACAAAAAACTTTTTCCTCCTTATCGATTTCCCTGGTTTGGCCTTCCACCTTGCTAGCTATTTCTATAATCACCACTTGTTGTTTTTTTCCCACTTCCTAGGGTCTTTGGTTTCTCTTTCTACTCTTGTATTATCAGGACCTATGAACATACTCTTGCATTATATGAACATAGCATCACCTTGTGTCCCATCATATTTTAGATATGATAGTAATCATTATGTGGACACTTTACATTTGTATGCCCCTCAATTTTGCATTTTCTGCATCAAATGTCATTCCTCTTAGGATTTCTTCTTTGTTATTTCATGATCTTATCAAATTCTTGATGAAATGATGCTACTGTTATTTGTATAATATCATCTTCTCCACTATCTAAATTATTGGACTTGGGATGAGATAATATTCCTATGTACGCATATTTCGATTCACTTTCAATTTTTTTTGCATGCTTTACAGCTTCCTCATATATTTCTAATGGTACTACCTTCATATTTTTTTTCTATAATTTGGTGGCAATCCATATACAAACTATCACTTCACCAATACATCTACCAAGGGCATTCGCATCTTATCTACTAACTACTTTAGTCTACGGTTGTATGCTTTTACATATTTGTCTAGCTTTTACTTTGGAATGGAAAGTTCTATGATAATGTCTCTATAATCCTTCATTGGGTGAAATTCTTTAATGAATTTCTCCTTCACTTGATTCCACGTCTAAAAATCTACTGTATTTTCTTTTTTTAGATACCAATCTATTGTCAATCCTCTCAAGTTAACAAGAAATAAATTCAACCAGTCATTTGGTTCATCTACGTCATTTGCCGTCCAAATGGTTATACATGTTCCAATATGTCTTTTGGGGTCTTCCTTACCCTCACCTGTAAAATGTGGACATATTTTCTTGGCTACCTTGTTAGCCATCTTTGGAGAATCATTCTTGTCACTTGAGGTGTCCCATGGAATCTTTGTTTGATTCCTCCTTTGAGGTGTTTTGCTACACTCGTAAAAAGTTTCTATCTAAGGCACCATATTCTATACCACCAGTTGTTGACCAAACTCATATGTGTCTTCACTCGATGACTTCCTTCATTGATATGAGGGAGATGGTCTTGGTTCTTCTTCCTGAGACCTCATGCCCTATTGCCCTGGTGCCTGACTCTCATCCTCTACACCCCCTTGTAACCCTTCCATAATTTTCTTAGGTGTCACCATCCAATCTTTGTCCTCATGCACTACTTATCTGTCAACTCACTCCTCTACATTAGGTGGTTCTGGTACCTCCTCTTTTGTCTCTATCAATAGCACCTCAAAATCTCCTTCTTCAGATGTTTAAACTTGCTCTATTTTTGGTTCATGTGTACTATGGTCTAAGTTACTTGCATTCTCTCTTAGAGCAATTATCGTGCTCCTTCTTACTAGAATTTTCTCTTTTACTTCTTTTCTCCTACACCTTTGCACACTGCTATCTGTCATTCACCTCCAGTTTTGTAGTATCTTCACTTGTCAATTTGACCCATTTTAACAAAGATGTCAAGTTTGATAAGATGCAAATGCTTTTCTATCAACTTAGTTTCAAGTTCCCTAGATATAGTTCATGTACTTAGGTTATTGTCCCCCTAATGATTTATCCCCACCAAAGTAATAGTTATTACCAATAGAGACCAAATTAGTTTTGTATTAGGTTTTGTGGGAGGAATCAACAATTTAATATTGTCAAGAAAAGGATCATAATTAGGCCAAAAAGTTTTAACATAAGGTAAAATTGGAGAAGATATTGGAAAACCTATATTATAAACCACTATCATAGCATACCCAAAAATGGATGGAGCAAAAGTATGTACATTGATAGAAAACCCTAGATTTGGGAAAGGGGAATTAAACAAAATTATCTCATATGCACTTAATTGAGGTAATGAATTCTACACTACATCGATATAATTTACCATGCTAATCAATATATTCAAAAACCTTATGAAAAAAGAAATGGTGGAAATAGGGAACCTATTTTGGGGTTGGGGAGATATACAAAAATAAAGTCAAAGCAACTTGCAGACTAGATATAAAAAATGTTAGAGCTTCTCAAGAAACACCCAAACGAAACTTAGAAAGATACATGAGGAAGTGGCAATGGTGGCTTGTAGATGTGGCAAAGCACCCTAAGATAAATCTCTTCCATAATACAACAATCACTTGAATATGGACAAATTTTAGCTACATCCTATGTGTGGTGGGGTGGGATGTTTTCATGACACTAAATAGAATCATCTAATGAGGTTTTATACCCATTTTAGATGCACAATATGAGAGAATATAACCTAAAAATCAAGTAAGAAAACAACCTAAACATTGAGCATGACAAAAAAAAATTAGAAAAGTTGTTGTTCAAGTAGGAAAGTCTATAACCAAAATATTTTCAAATTACCACTGGGAAAAGGAAACTGATGATCATATGTTCAAAACTCTCTAAACTCGCATAAAATTGAACTCTTGCATGCACCTCACCTTAATACCATATAGTCTTGATAAGATCATCATTAAACATTAAAAGTCATTTTGGACAAATAGTGCAACTATAATATCTTTCGTGGTCAAACTAGTATCTATAATTTCAACTCCTTAACATTAAAATATACAATCTTTGATACTTAAGTGATCCTATTATAAATATTGTAATATGTATATACACAAGTTGGGATCAAGCTGCGTCAAATATGATAGACAAAAATCCTAAACACGATAAATTATAAACATGAAGTTATATATTATCAACCATAAACTCATATGTAACTCTAAATAAGAGTTAATTTACACAATGTACATACATAAGATGGGATCAATGTACCTCAAATGTGATAAGTACACATTTTAAACATGATTAATTCAAAAATATTATTAAATATTAAACTATTAACTATCAACTCATATATCAAATGACATTGGCTCAATTGATTATATTTCTCAAATTTCAAGGACAAACAAGTTTGAATCTTGCCAAGTGATACATGCATAATTGTCAAACTATTGTAATACCATTATATGGTCATGATGTAATACTAATTGGGTCTGTTGCAATCACATATAGCCAATTATAAAATAATTAACTCATATATAACTAATTCTAAATAAAACTAAGTCTAAATAAGAAATACTCTATAACATATTATAGGTTTTGAACTCTCAATATATTATATTTTTTTATAGAGTAAATACTTCTTATACATATACATATCCACCGTGGAGATTGAACCAGGGTCACATCACCGATAATGCAAGTGGTATCCTTGCCGGTAAACCTACAATGGATATATAAACAATCCCATATGATCCTCATAATATTCTAATGTTAAATAATATCTTCATCCTTGTATTTAATCAAATACTTAGTCCTATAAAATATTAAGGATATGAAATATAAAAAATTTAAAGATACAAAAATATTATAATTATATAAACAAAATGTGCCCAACAAATTTTTTTCTAAATCTATACCATATCTAATAAAACATATTTTTATGTGCAAAATATTATCACGAATTAAGTAGAAATATTAGTAACTAAATTTTTAACTTCAACCAAGTCTAACTAAAAACTTCTAATAAAACATATTTCTATGTGCAAAACACTATTACGAATTAAATAAAAATATTAGTAACTAAATTTTTAACTCCAAATGAAAACTTTTAATAAAACATTTTTTTTTTTGCCAAATACCATTAAAAATTAAGTAAAAATATTAGTAACTAAATTTTTAACTTCAACTAAGTCTAAATGAAAACTACTCTATAAAATATTATAGGTTTTGAATTCTCGTATGAAGGTGTATCCTAATGGATCTATAAAAGAATCATGGTGAGATAAGGATACCTAACCTTGAACATCCGTCAAAAAAATTTCACACTAACCAAATAAAAATAAATAAATAAATAATAAAATAAAATTATTATTTAATATATAATATTTAATAAAAATATTTTTAACATAAAAAATATATTATTTTTATTTTTATTTATTTATATTTTTAATTAATAAATTGAAAAGTTGGAGTCACATGGAAGCCAGCCTCCATGTTGATTTTAGTTAGGAGAGTCTGATACCTTTTGTCATTGTCGTGCCCTTGTTACAATAATATAAAAAATAATATTATATATATACAAAAATTGATAGCACCACTATTTAATGTTTCTTTTGTAAATTTTAACCTACTATATAAAAAGAAGTCAATCTTCCAAATCTCTTTTAGATAAGTTAGAGTTTCAACCTTAAACCTAAAAACCAAAACCCTAACCATTACACTATCCTATATTATAACTTTTAAATGAAGTCTCATCTCATAATTTACTCAAAGTTCTTTATTCTATTTTAAAAAATTATAATATTTATGGCTTATTCTCTTAAAAATTATTTAAAGCTTATTAAATTGTTATTAACTTTAGGAAAAAGTGAAATTTGATAACAAATTTTTTTTAGGAGAATGTTTACAAATTACATCAACAACCACCCTCAAGGGGTTTGAACACAAGACCACTTAAGAAACAACCATCATCTAAGCCACTAGGGTAACTGCCTATCGGTATTTGATAACAAATTGCTAGGGTTTGATAAAGAAAAAATGCTTTGCTAGGGTTTGATGAAGAAAACCTACTCTACGGGGATGGCAGCAGCTTTCAAAGGAGGTCTAAAAATTGGAGGAACGTTGTGATGGCATCAGGTTCGGCACTAAGAGTGCATGCTCGTGATGTTTTTTATCTGAAAATGACTAGAAGAAACAAGATTTCCCAATGCATGTCGGGAACCGCTTGTTAAAGAACAATGGATGTTTGGAACGATGTGAATCCAGACCAGTTCTAGTGGTTCAACCAAACTCGATGGCGGAAGATGTGGAGTATCTAACCAAACATGCCCTTATTGGCAAATTTTTGGGCATCCGAATTTCTCTCCCCTTTGTGGAGGCTTGGGTCAGGAAGACTTGGAATCCTGAAGGTGATGTGGAGGTGATGTTGAGTGTGAACAACTATTTTATGGTGGTTTTCTCTTGTATTGCAGATCGTAACAAAGCATTTGAAGGGGGTCCTTATTTCTATAACCAAGTGGGACTCTTTCTTAAACCCTGACATATGGGTTTCAACCCGTCAGAGGAGCGGCCGTCGTGGGTTCCAATATGGGTGTGGCTTTCATGGCTCCCATTGAAATTCTTGATAACTGATATCTTGCATAAAATTGCCCTTCTGCTTGGGAAGCCAGTTGGATCATCACAACAGACAATGGATAAAAATGTAATCTATGTTGCTCGTATTTGTGTTAAAATTGACTTAAATAATATTATTCCAGATTCTATTGAAATACAGTTTGGATCAACTACATGGGTTCAAAAACTTGACCATGAAGCTCTTCCGTTTCATTGTCGGATTTGTTGTGAATATGACCACCTACAAAGAAAATGCCCTAAGTTTGTCCTGCCTGTGGCTTCAAATCCTAGGCCCTCTCGGTCTGGACAAAGTTTGGATAAATGAAAAGCCTCGATAAAGGAAGGGGAACAGGATAAGGAAGGTTTTGTTTTAGTAAAATCCTGAAACAGAGGACGAAGGGCAAATAAAGACCTTAAGGATAGCCAGCCAAATGCTCTACTCAACCGTTCTAAAATATTAGATGATCTTGATCAGTGCATGGAGAAAACTGAAATGTCGCTACCTGATGCAAATATAACAAGGCTGAATCATATGTCTCTTCTTGAGGTGGAACTTAAGGAATTTGATCTAGGGGGTTTAAATGAAGAACAAAGGGCTTTGGATCTAAGTATAGGGTACATGGTTGGGTCTAGCCCTATAAAGAAAACTATTTTGGAAAGTGGTATAGATTTAGTTATGCCCTCTCCTACTCAGGCACTGATGCAGTCATCATTAGACTGTAAAACTCCTACGGTGTTGGGATTGCAACAAAAAATAATTAAAAAAAAAATATTCAAATAAGAATATAAAGGTGGGTCGAAAGAAGGACCAGGATAAAATTAAGTTAATGGGGGATACTTTGGTGGAGTCAGGCTTGGTGAGAACATTGGACTCCCATTTTTATAACCCCCAAAAATGATTATCCTCTCATGGAATGTAAGGGGGTTGAACAACATCCCCAAAAAAAAAAATTGTTCGTGATTTGGTTCGTGTGCATTCATCGAGTGTGGTGTTTATTCAGGAGACTAAATTGGCTATTGATAGTATGTTCAATATTGCTCCCAAGTTGTGGAGAAGGTAGTAATGCCAATGTGTTGGTGCATGTGGATATGTTGGTGGTGGCGCTTGTTTATGGGATCTTGTTAAGATATCCCCTCTTACTTGGATTTCCAGCAAATGGTCTATTTCAATGGTCGGGCATGATAATGAATCTAGTGAAACCATCCTACTTACAAATGTGTATGCTCCTATTGATTACAATGGTAAATTGAATTTATGGGAGCACATTTGCTTTGTGAGAAGTTTGGCTCTCCTGTACCCATGGATTTTGGCTGGAGACTTCAACTCTATCACTTGTCTGGAGGACGTGGTGGGGTGGACCATATTAAGATTTTTTATTCTATCTTCAGTGATCATATCCAGGCCCTAAACTTGGTTGACATCAAGCCAGATAATGGGATCTTTACTTGGCACAATAGAAGGTGTGGGGAAGCTTCCATCTCAGAGAGACTGGATAGGTTTTTGATATCCAGTTATTAGATGGGTAATAACATAAGTGTTAGTTCTGTGATTCTGGAGGGTAGGGGATCTGATCATTGGCCTATCAAAATCTCTGCTTTGGAGTTAGGGCTAAAAAAGAATCCCTCTTTTAATTTTCAACTTATGTGGCTTCGTGATTCTAAGATTCATGATTTCATGCGAGGCTAGTGGACCACTGGCAAAATTCCTCATGGCACCTCTATGTATTCCTTTATGAAGCAACTACAATTTGTAAAACATAAATTGAAGATATGGAATAGACTGAATTTTGGGAACCTTTCCTTGGCTAAGTTGACAGCTCTTAGGAGGATGGAAGAAGCTTCAAGGAATATTAGAGATCAGGGATTCACGAAGGAGCTTCTTTTTGAGGAATTTGAGGTTGCGAAAGACCTTGTTGAATGGCAACTGCAAGAAGAAATTTTTTGGAAATAAAAAGCTCGAGTAGATTGGCTATAGGAAGGGGATAGGAACACAACCTTCTTTTATAACTCATTTAAGGCTCAACGTAATGGTAACTTGATTACCTCTCTTGTGAATTCTTAGGGTGCCCTACTCTCTTCTTTCAGGGATATTTCAGAAGAGACTAAGAGGTATTTTTCCTCTCTCTTCAAAGAGAACTCCCTATCAAATGATGAGAATGAAAAGCTTATTCTAAGTTGTATTCCAGCGATTGTTTCTAGAGAGATAAATGAGCACTTGATGAGTCTAATTTCCCTTGAGGAGTTGGAAAATGTTGTATTCAAGATGTAAAAATAAAAGCCCCAGGCCTAGATGGATTCTCGATTGAGTTTTATCGAGATTTTTGGGATTTAATCAAATTTGATCTTTTGGAGGTGGTCCATGAGTCCCAAAAGAACAAACAGATGCTAAGGGCCCTAAATGCTACCTTTGTGGTGCTTATACCCAAAAAAGAGGGAGCAAATTCCTTGGATATGTTCAGGCCTATTGCTATCTACAATGTTGTGTATAAGATCATCACAAAAATTATTGTTGAGGCTGAAGATATGGTTGAGCAAAATCATCTCTGAGGAGCGAGGAGGGTTTTTTGTTGGCTGATAAATCTTGGATGTGTTGGCTAATAAATCTTGGATGGGGTTGTTATTGCTACAGAAGCTATTCAATCGATGGAAACTTCTAAGGAGAAAACTATGTTCATTAAGTTGGACATGGCCAAAGCCTATGATCGGGTTAGATGGTCCTTTCTTCAAAAAGTTCTTGCTACTTTTGGATTTGAGGAGGAATGGATTAGATGGGTGATGAGTTGTGTTTCTTCTTCCTCATTCTTTGTTCTTGTTAATAATGAGCCATCGAAACTGTTTGAGGCCTCAAGGCGATTGAGGCAAGGAGATCCTTTATCTCCTTATTTGTTTATCATTATGGCGGAAGGGTTGGGAATATTTCTCAAGTCTCAAGCCATGCAAGGTTTCATTCAAGTGTGGAAGTGGGATAGTAGTTTGCCACCTCTTTTCCACCTATAATTTGTTAATGATACTGCATTGTTGGGAGTTGCCACTATCAGGGAATCTGGCAATATTAGACAGTCTCTTGACATATATCTTGTTGCTTCTGGACAGTTGATTAATGAGGACAAGTTTTATATTTTCTTCTTCAATGCCCCTGCTCTTATTCAAGCCAGGATTGCTCACATTCTAATATTTCAAGTTGGGACTCTCCCCTTCATTTATCTTGGTATTCCAATTTCATCTCATCCTCTACCTAGATCTTCTTGGCAGTCTATGCTTGATAAGTTTAGAAGGAAGGTGAATCACTGGACTTTCAAATGGCTATCCACTGCAGGTAGAGTGTTGATTTTAAAATCTGTTGTTCAAGCTTTACCCATTTATAGATGTTTTGTACAAATAGCTCCCTCTCACTTCATCAAGGACATGGATGCTTTTTCAAGATAATTTTTACGGTCTGGAAAACTTGATCAATATAAATGGAGTTTGGTTAGGTGGGATTCAATATGGAGGCTGGTGCAAGAGGGAGGCCTTGGGTTGCGACATACATCTCTTTTTGGACAGGCTTTGGTTGCAAAAATTTATTGGAGATGGTGTACCTCTCAAGATCAGATTTGGGCTAAAATATTATCTTGTAAATACTTGAGAGGTATTTCTGAGGCTGAGATCCCTAGAGTCGACTTGGTTGGGAAATTTTCGATTATTTGGGACACTCTGAAAAGAGGAGCTAATTTAATTAGGCAGCGTTTATTCTGGATTTGCAATCAGGGATCAGATGCTCTTTTTTGGGAGGATTCTTGGGATGGCCACCCTCCTATCTTGAATCAATATCCTAGGTTACGTTCCCTAAGCAATTTTTTCTTGGAAGCAGGCCGGTCTCGTGTGGAGGACTTTAAAAAATCCAATCTTTTGGAAATATGGAGATGTACAGGTGGAAAGATCCGCAAGAATGGCCCTATGGGGGACTGGCCAATGATAGAGTGGTGTTTGCTCTTATTCTTATGGGGAGGCCCTGTTCTTCATTGAGGGGTAAAGATATTTTGGCTTGGAACCCTGATCCTAAGGGAACCTACTCGGTAGCCTATGGTTATCAAGTTCTTGATAAGAAAAAGTATGGGAGTCTTCTTGTCACTTGGTGGAAAAAGGTGTGGAACAAATTTGCCTGGCCAAAATGTAACTTCTTTCTCTGGTTGGTAACTCGTAATAAATGCCTCACTTGGGATAATGTGAGTAAGAGGGGATTTCAGGGTCCCTCTTTTTGTGTCCTTTGTAGTAAGAATGAGGATGACTCTTCTCATTTATTTTTCCAATGCTCCTTTGCCAGAGAAATTTGGCACCGTTGGTGGAGCGCCTGGAACCATCAATGTTTTCATGTGTTGTCCCTGGTGGAGTTTTGGAGTAGTCTGAGCAGACCTCCGGCCAAGGCCCCCTTCCTTCGGGTGGCTTGGAATTTGGGCCCTTCTTACATCATTCGATAAATTTGGCTCGAACGAAACCGATGCATATTTCAAGGAAGCCATTTGGTTGTTCAACAGATCTAGCAAAGGATCCTGTATATGGTTCAAGAAACCATTCATAGCAAATGTGATGTGGACCCTCTTTTGGATTCTAGGGAGGAATGTACAATAAGCCCTTGGTCTCTTTGGGGATGGTGTGAACTCTTCTAGCCCTAGCAAGGTTCCTCAACTCAACAAGAAGGTTAGGAGAGATTGTAGGTGGAGGTCACCCCCTAGAGGAGTTTTAAAAATTAACACTGATGGATCTTCTAGGGGTAATCCTGGACATGCTGGCATTGGCGGTGTTGGGAGAGATTATACTGGTGGTGTCAGTTTTTTCTTTTCCATTTATAAAGGTGTTCACTCCAACAATTTTATGGAAGCTCTTGCAATTCTAGAGGCCTTGCAGAGGGGGTTTTCTCTTGGCTAGCGTAGGATTATTTGCGAGTCTGACTCTCAAATTGTGGTTAATCTTTTAAACAGTAAAAGGGTGGAGGAAGTTAATTGGTAGTTGGCCTCTGTAACCGTTCAGATTTTCAGAATGAGTGAAGAGTTCAAATTTATATCTTTTGTGCACATTCCAAGGGAATGGAATGTGGTTGCTGATTACCTGGCCAAAAGGGCTTCTGAGCTGTTGGATCCTCAGAGTATCGATAACTGGGAGAGTCTCCCATCTGGGGACTCTCAACACCTGTGGGAGTTGATCCACAAGAATGTACAGACTTAATGTGGTTTGTTTTGGTTGTCTTTTCCGGATGTCATTCTAATCTAGTGGTTTTAGCCTGTTTGACTGCTTATTTGAGTCTAGGTTGAAAGCTCAATTGTATTCTGTAATCCAAACTTTTTATCAATAAATTTTTACCTCTTTATTTAAAAAAAAAAAATTGTTATTAAATTTATTGTACTAAGACCATTTCAAATGCTCATGTTGAACTAGCTTGAATGTGTAGAACGTTTCCAAAATCGGATAAGGGCTGACTCACTAGGAGGGCAACTTATTTACTTTTCTCAAACAAGACGGTGTATGAGGATCTCATTATCCAGCAATGTTCCACGTCGCGTAATTGATTGTCAAGTTGGCAAGTGTTGACTTTCAAATGAATGTGAACTTTACCTCTCAATAAAATATCATTACGAATTATGTTCACCGCCACAAGAAAACATTTAAAAATATATATGTCAAACACTAAAACCCTATTTCTATAGGGTTAAAGTTAAAACTCAACCCACTCCATCTACGTATATATTGCCAACCAAGACGATGTAAGAGAATCTCATTATCTAGCAATGTTCCACGGCATGTAATTGATTGCCAAGTGTTGACTTTTAAGTGATTGTAACCTTTACCTCTCAATATAATATCATTACGTCCATAATAATTATGTTCACCGCTACAAGAAACATTTAAAAATATATATATCAAAAACTAAAACCCTATTACCCTCTTTTTATTGATAAAAGTTAAAGCCTAACACACTCTATGTACCTATATATATATAATATTTACTGATGTAAGAGAATCTCATTATCCAGCAATGTTCCACGGCACGTAATTGATTGCCAAGGTACCTCCCAATAAAATATCATAATGTTACCGGAAACATTTAAAAATATACATATCAAACACTAGAATCCTATTTTTATTCGGTAAAAGTTAAAGCCTAACACACACTCTCAATCTATATATATATGCACACGCTATTGTCGTCGACATCTTGATAGATCACTAGGTAGAATTTAGTAAGTGACGACATCTTGATAGATCATTAGGTAGGTAGAATTTAGTAAGTGACGAATATACGCGGTTTGTGCCATTCTAATTTGAACAAAATAATAGACTTTCATATTATTTAAAGTATTTAAATCTATACAATGTTTATGATTGTTAAGGCCAAATAATGGACTTTAGAGACAAGACATCAATGTTTTTCTATATAATGAAGCGTGACAGAAATTATTGTTTAAAATTAATTATTGTTAACCTTAATAGTTGTCGTTTGCGGACCGCTTTAATCGCCAACTTTAAGATAAGAAGGTATATACATTCCAATTAATTTTAAAGTATTTAAAAAATAAAATGATTTTAAAAGTTTGTTAAATCATAACTAATTTAACCTTAATTATTGTCAACCCCTTGGAAGAATCCCATAGTCATCGTTCACACCAAATCTTTTGTTTTATTTTAAAGTTTTGCGGACGGCTTTAGATTCTCTTCGTCATTATTTTATATAAAAAGTTTAATCACCAATTTTAAGATAAGAAAGCATATATATTTCAGGTTTTTAATATATTTAAAAAAATAAAATAATAATTAAAATTTATTAAATTATTAATTATTCACCCTTAATTATTGTCAGTCCCTTGGAAGATTCCTACATTCATCGTTTACACCAAATCTTTTGTTTTATTTTAGTTGATGTTTTGCTGACGACTTCGTTATATAGAAGGTTTAACCACCAATTTTAAGTTAAGAAGGTAGGTAAATTGCAGGTCTTTTAACTTAATAATTTTTAAAGTCTATTAAATCATAAATTATTTAAATGGTTTAAAATATTTAATATTCATATATTTTAAAAATTATTTTATTTAAATATTAAAATATATAGGTTTTATTATGTAATATTAGTTTAAATGTTTAAATTTTGTAATATTTTAAGAGGAGATTCATATTTAAATTTTGTTAAATGATATATGAGATAATATCTAAGTTTTGCTATAATATTATTATATGGTGATGATATAAAATGGGTGGAACCTCTTTCAACCCCCATATAATCCATTGACAAAAATATATATAGATTCTCAATTAATTATTAGTTTATGTAAACGGTAACAATTTTAACCATGAGTTTTTAAAAGGGATTTAGGTCCCTTTGTACGAGGGTCTGAAATTGGGTCTCTTGATGGAAAATCCAAGACTTATCTGCATAGTATCCCTTACAAGGAGTTAAATGTTATCGTAAAGTGGAAGTTTTGTGAGGGGTCTTAGTCCCCTCGATAACCGGGTTTGAACTTGGATCTTTGGATAAAAACCCAAACTGACCACTATGATATCCCTCCTAGGTCGTTTAAAAGTTTTTTAAGATGAAAACTCACACTTACCACTATGATATCTCTTCTAGGTTGTTTAAAGGTTTTAAATTTTACTACAAAGAACCTCTTGTTAGGTTGTGGAGTCTGATTTCAGCTAAATATTGATAAAACAATTCTCTGTTCCTTAATTGGAATGTAGATGACCAATCTCGAATTAGGGGTGGAAAAAGAAAAAAGAAAAGTTAATTTTAGGATTGGTTAAAATTAAGTTTTTCTAATTGTATAAAGAAAAAGAAAAGTTAATTTTAGGATTGGCTAAAATTAAGCTTTTTCTAATTGTAAAAGGAAAAAGGAAAATTTAATTTTAGGATTGGTTAAAATTAGCCTTTTTCTAATTGTAAACTTTCTAAGTTTGAATTAGGCCTTAAGTGGGGATTGGGTTAATTATGGGATGCTTGTTTTCGCATGCATGTAACTGGGTTTCCCTATTTATGTAATACCTCCGGTAGAGAGTATTTTATCTTGTTTATGGGAACTGCATAGGATTGTGTATCTCCCATAGAGAGAGCAATAAACTTAGTGTAGAGCTTGATGCAAGGGTGTTTGCATATTGAATTACTGTTAGAGTAATTGTGTGGAGATGTTGATGTTTTGAAGAGGAATTTGTAGCTGGTTTTGTTGCAAGATTTTTCCTTCAAAGATTGTATTGGTGCTAATACAAAGGACTGGTGTTTCTTGGTGGATGTAACCCACACTAGATGAACCACGTTATATGTTGTGTTTTATCTTGTCTTGCATGTTTATGTTCTTCTTCTATGATGGTTAATAGTTTTTATTGTTATCGATTAAGTTGTTTGCTTCAAGAATTTCTTTTGTTTATATAGTGAATCCTAACAATTGGTATCAGAGTGAGGTTGGGATTCAGGATTGAGTGGGAGCTTGACTTGAGTGGGAGCTATGGCAGAAGAAGGGAAGTTCATAGTGGAGAAATTCAATGGCTAGAACTATCAACTGTGGAAGATGCAGATGGAGGATTATCTATATCAGAAAGATCTCTATCTACCTCTGGAAGGTAAAGCGAAGAAGTCATCAAGCAAGTCAGATGAGGAGTGGGCTCTTCTAGACAGGAAGGCATTGGGTACTATCCGGTTGTGCCTTGCAGCTTCAGTGGCATTCAACATTTCAGAGGAGAAGACTACGAAGGATCTTATGGACACACTAAAAAGGTTGTATGAAAATCCCTCGACTTCAAATAAAGTTTTTCTAATGAAGCATCTTTACAATTTGAAAATGTCAGAAGGTGGATCTATAGCTAGTCATTTAAATGATTTCAATACGATTGTTAGTCAGTTAGCCTCGATTAAGATTAAAATTGAGGAAGAGATGAAAGCCATTCTATTCTTGTGCTCATTACCAGAAAGCTAGGAGAGCTTGGTTATGGCAATTAGCAATTTTATTTTTGGTACTCTTGCTTTTGAAAATGTGGTTGGTGCAATCCTTAGTGATGAGATGCGATGGAAGAGCACGATTGAATCATCATTTGGTGTGGATTTGATTATCAGAGGAAAATAGAAAGAAAAAGGAATGAGTTCAATGAACCGTGGAGAGAATGGATCCAAGTCCAAAGGAAAGATGGAGTGCTGGCATTGCGATAAGAAGGGACATCTGAAGAAATATTGTTGGTCTCAAAATGGAGATGGAGGAGGAAGATCAGAAGCAAACATAGTAGGTGACATGTTTCAAGAGGCTTTGATACTTGCTTCTGAAGATTGTATTGATCTTGACTATAGAAGACTAAAGATTGGCCAAGCAGTGGGAGCTATGAGTAAGAGGCATGTCCAGGGGGATGGACATGGCACCGATCTTGATGCATGATTACGAGATAGATCACATGATGCGATTGTGGCAAGTCGCATTATGTGTGAGCATGCTATGGGGGTAGACATGGTATGTGGATCTTGTCATGATGGTGATGGTTGTATCATCATGATGCATGGGCGATCGTGGAGATGTTGAAATATCACGGATTTGTGGTAGGTAAGATTGTGTGTTGCTTGTTGATCATAGGAAAAGTGCATGGATGACACATGTGATGGTTCAAAGCATGGTTACAACAATCTGGAGGAGTTGACATTCCTTGTTTGGCTTGAAGATGTTCTTTGGCAGATGCAACAATGGTAGAGTTGTTGTGGATCAGTCTCCAAGTGGGAGATTGTTAGGTTGTGGAGTCTGATTTTGGCTAAATATTGATAAAACAGTTCTATGTTCCTTAACTGGATTGTAGATGACCAATCCCGAACTAGAGGTGGAAAAGAGAAAAAGAAAAGTTAATTTTAGGATTGTCTAAAATTAAGCCTTTTCTAATTGTATAAAGAAAAAGAATTTTTTTTAGGATTGATTAAAATTAAGCTTTTTCTAATTGTAAAAGGAAAATTTAATTTTAGGATTGGCTAAAATTAAGCTTTTTCTAATTGTAAACTTTCTAAGTTTGAATTAGGCCTTAAGTGGGGATTGGGTTAATTATAGGATGCTTGTTTTAGCATGCATGTAACTGGGTTTCCCTATTTATGTAATACCTCTGGTAGAGAGGATTGTATCTTGTTTATGGGAAGTGCATAGGATTGTGTATCTCCTGTAGAGAGAGCAGTAAGCTTAGTGTAGAGCTTGATGCAAGGGTGTTTGCATGTTGAATTACTATTAGAGTAATTGTGTGGAGATGTTGGTGTTTTGAAGAGGAATTTGCAAGTGGTTTTGTTGCAAGATTTTTCTCTTTAGAGATTGTATTGGTGCTAATACAAAGGACTGGTGTTTCTTGGTGGATGTAACCCACATTGGGTGAACCACGTTATATGCTATGTTTTATCTTGTCTTGCATGTTTATGATCTTCTTCCCTAATGATTAATAGTTTCTGCTGTTATTGATTAAGTTGTTTACTTCAACCATTCAACAATTCTTTTTATTTATATAGTAAATCCTAACAAGTAATATGAGTATATAAATATATGGTAGAGACTTTCAAACTTTAAATAAAAATCCAAGACTAAAATATTATACGATGTTTAAGTAAATAAATTTTTTAACCAATTTAAATGTTTTCCATTTTTAAATGGAAACTCCGACCTTTCTTCTTTTCCTTTCCTTTTAGCAGCTGAACTCTCACCTTTCTTCTTTTCCTTCCCTTTTGGCAGCTGCACCGACTCCTTCTATGCCAAGTAAGAGTTTTTTCGGTTTTTCTTCTCCGAATCGTTTTAATAAGAGTTTTTTCGGTTTTTCTTCTCCGAATCGTTTTAATAGGAGAAATTATCTTTATGTGCACGTCAGCACGGTGGTCTGTTTTGATATATGCTGACGTATGGCAGCATCTTGGCATCTTGCAGTCGCAACCGGTGCTCCAGGTCCTAATGCAGGCACGGTTACTGCGCCGTCGATGCTGTTGAGCTTCCTGGCGGTGGCACCGCTTTTAACGAAGGCTTTCCGTTAGATTGTCAGGTGGTTTATTGGAAGTCGATGCATGGTTTAGAGAATGGGTTAGTTGGGCATGTCATAGTTGATCGTTTCGCTGTCTTCGAATTAATGTGAAGGTTTTAAAAAATTTGAAATTTTTATCAACGTTGAACCTTGTCTCTCCTCGTTCACGCTAGCAAATGTCAAAGAGGTGGTGCTGACTACTCTCAACCAATTACTCTGTAGGTTTTTTTTAACACAAGTTTTACTCACACAAGTAAAATTTCAGGTCTGCTAATTTTAATTGTTTTATTATTTTTTATTTTACACTAATTTCAATCGTTACAGAGAATTTTTGTTGATTAATGAATGGGTATAGGCAGGTTTTTTAATTGATTTATTTTAAAAATAACCTTTAAGTAGGGGAAAAGGGAGGATCAAGCTTAATACTATGTTACAGAATGTATGAAAATTAATTCACTAATATAATATATAATTAGTTGTAACAAGCCGTCAAGGTGTGTCATATTAGTTTTTATTTATTAAAACTTACGATGATTAAAAAACAAAAATTAATTACAACGCTCTTACTAGTGGTTTCTCCAAAAGGCGCAATGCAATGCATGCAATGCAACCGGTAGGTTTAATTTTTTATTTTTCAAAGTATTGTGTTTTGGTAATTAGTTTTTTTTTTTATATATATATTATTAAAAAAGGAAGGTTTTGAAAGGGCCCAAAACCTTTTACAACCAGAAATTAATCCGAACACAAGAAACATTACAAAGAAGGTACGAAGCACAATTTTTTATTTTTATTTTTAAATATACATAAAGGAATCGGTAATTATCTTTGCCTTTTTCAACAACTGGTCATAGGGTCAAGTTGTATTGCTTTTAATTGTAGTAGCGTCAAATCATGGTACTACCATTATAACCCCTGCATGGTACTACCACTATAACCCGTACTTTGCATCGGTAAACACGACCTAAAGTGAGGGAGATCCACAGTGGCTCGGTGTTGGTACCATTATCATCAAGCTGGAGCACACTCAGGGGACTCAGGTCAGACTACTACCTTTGCCTAGATTGGACATGGCCATGAGGTTTGAACCTAGATCTCCTCTTGTTAAGTGACCAACTTCTTACCAATCCACCTAGCCCCACGGACATTGGTAATCAGTTTTTTTTATTCATATACAAACTATTATTTAATTAATTAATTTTTTAAATTTGAATTTTATTAAGATAATAATTTTGTTAAATTATTTGTTATTTGATTTCTTTCTTTATAAATATGTTTGCATTTTTTAAAAGTTACCTCTAATAAGAGATGATGAAGATAAGCAATGGTATTATTTTTTTATTAAATTTTCACATTTATTTTTATTTTATTGATTACATTAATGATAATTTGTGAATCTTCCTCAATTGAAATATATTTTCATTTTTTTAAATTTCAATTTTAGTCTTCTTAAAAAAAGTTTTAGTCCCTTTAAAATTTTCATTCTTTGACTTCTTTGAAGACTTAGCCTTAGCCCTTGGGCATTTAGGTCAACCTCCTTAGATTTAAATTATTTACATGAGTCTATATTTGTATTTTTGAAATTCTACCACAATTCCTCATTGCCACCTGAAAATGGATGAGGATAGAAAAAAGTTGATCAAGAGTAAGATTATTGTAAGAGTCTTTTGAGATTCCAAGAACATAGGAATCATATGAACAATTAGGTTCAACATATGAAAAGAGGGGAACATATTAGCAAGGATAATCTTCATGCATTTTACATCATCTTTCTTTTTGCCTCTAAAATATGTAATATCTGCTCTCAATGTTTTGAATCACATATTATAGTCCTCAAAATTATCAAAGTCAACCAATTTAAGAGTGGAAATATTTAAATCCAAGCAACTTACTTTGGGATTATTAACTTTCCCAAATAACTAATGTAGTTTTGACCATACATTGATAAGGTTACTCTTTAATGTGAAAAAATAACTATGGTCCATTCAGTAAGGAAAATAGATCAAACACCTCTTTTCTTAGGTGACACATTTCTTCATCAAGGACTGTTGCTTTATCTTCTTGAAAGATGCACCATAGATCCTTACTACATGATAGGCAAATCATTTGAGTTGATCAAATACTGTAATTTTATCCATTAAGGTGAGTAACTAGGGATTTGTAATATATCTTATACAACTCAATCCCTAACACCACAACAAGTCCATGAACTAACATGCTAGTGTGTAAAGCTCAAAAAATATACAATTTGGAAAAAGAGAGCTCAAAATACTTTTGTATGCAAAAGTTATGGCCTTTTAAATTTTCACCCTAATGGACCCAAAAAAATTAAAAAATAGATGCTCAAACCTTGGGAAAGAAGAAGAAAATTTTGAACGGCCACTTTTTGATCTTTGATTCGTTGATGCACTTCACTTATTTTAAACCACTTTAGTTTTTTTTTTTTTACATAGGAGAGTTGGCTACAACCACTATTTTTAGTAACTGGTAACGCAGGGTTCAAACCATAGGGACTACAACCACCAAACCTATTCATCTCATTAATTGTCGATCCAGTGTGAGATGGGGACCACTGGTTTCTCGAGGTTTGTATCATCATTGTCATTCTGATGTGCACTCAAAGGATTCAAAGCAGACCACTACCTTTGCAAACTGCCACCACCAAGGTTAGAACCCAGGTCTCTTCTCAGCAAGTGCCCATCCAGACTAGCACATACCAATCCACCTAGCCCTTGGGGATTATTTTAAGCCACTTTAGTTGCTCTCAAATATTATTTTGTCAACACTTTTTCTAATTAGAGGGGGTCTTATAAATAATAATACAATCTTGAATGGCATGCAAAGGTGGCACGTCGATAGTAAAGTAGTCTTTGATCATGCTTTTTTTGAGTAAGATAAAATTGTCTCCCATGAGGTTCAAGCTCAAGCCTCTCTACTAATAAGAGACTTGATGTAACCAAGGTGACAAGTCCTATTTTTGATAATGAGGACTAAGACACCAATGAAGACCCTTGTTCCCTACCTACCTCAACAAAAAGGCACTTCATAGAGACTTGACCCTATGACCAAAGGGTTTTAAATGTGCTAGAAAGGGATGTATTGCTAATAGATCACTTTTGGCTATAATCAAAATTCCATCAATGATATTTTAGGTAACACCTAATGCATAGTTTTATATAAATAAAGAGGCTATTGCAAAGGATCAAACCTAAAGCTTTTCCCTTTATATTCCTCCTCAATCATCCTATTGGTCATTACGTAATGCTTCTAGCTAGTAATAAGAATCTTTAAAAATATTTTGTAACCTACTTTGCTTTTAAGCATAGATAAAAGCATGCCTCATGATGAATTAAACCCTCAACTCTCTAATGCCTAAATAGTCCTTTGCATAACCAATACATTACTTCTTGAGTGTTGTCAAAAAAGGTTCAACCCTTTGTGAAGATCCCATAAACAATTGCCAACGACAATAGTATCAACTATGAATCACATGAACCTATGAGCACACACAATTTGGAATGAGTGCCAAAGAAACTTAAATCAAATTTGAATTGATACCTTCCCACTCCCTCCAATTTTCCGCAATCTTGAGAGATAAAAAACAACGCAAAATTTGATTTGAATCTTTGAACAAAGATCCAAAAGTACTTTGATAATAACAAAGTAAGAAGATAGTAAGAAAAATTAAAATTTTAAAAAAAATTGAAGAGGAGAAATTTATCTAAAATTTAGAAGTATCAAAGGCTCTTAAAAATATTTCTACATGACCAAGAAATGTCACTTCATACCAACTTTGATACCATGTTAGAATTCATAATATTTTCTAAAAATTATCAAATCAATCCATCCAGTCAATTCTTATATAGAAATAATAAAAGATGAAAGAAATGAAAATAAATAAATGATTGAGGGTCACTCATTGGAACCACAAATAATCATTGTATTATCAATAGATAAGATTCAAAACACTCCAATAAATAAAATGAGTGATGGAGGGTATTTATAACAATACCAAAATCCTAATTGCATAAAACAAATTTAACCTCAACTGACATATCAAGAAGGATCTAAGGTTAATTACAAGTTATAATGTGGGTTTAACAATAACAAGGTTAATCGCAGCCCATAAGGCTTACATAATAAAATATTATAAAAAAAATAGTACATGAATGTCCTTTGACCTATCTAATATTACAGCATACAATGTTGGCCTTGGTCATGAATCAAATGGTAATTTCAACACATATCCTAGATAATCCATGCATAGCTCAAGTTTTTCATGAGAAATTATGCAACATGACTTGTTTCTTCTACAAGTAAATAAAATAATTGATACTTCATTGATAATAAAAGTTACAATCTCATCCAAGTTTCATAGTCATCTCTTATCAAACTTTCACACAATAAGTTAGTAAAATAATATTCCTTCTCTTATCAAAATTTCACACAATAAGTTAATAAAATAATATTCCTTTTGTACTTGGCATATTTGACCCGTAAAGTAAGTTATTAGATACACAAAATAATAACTCCTCATAGAAATATTTCATAAAATACACCTTTTAGAAGAAAATTGATTCAACGAGTCATTTAATTAATGGTTTCATAGTAAATCTTGTTTACAAAATTAAAATATAATTAAAAATATAATATTTTTTAAATTAATAAGTGAACTAAAAACTTAGTACTTTATATCTATAAAGAAAACAAATCAAAACAAATAAACCTTTTCAAAATAAAGTAATAAGCATATGAAAAATAGATTTAATGACTAAATTATTAATAAAAGTCATAAAATTTATGTAATATTCATACTTAGTAAAAAAAACATCAATGAAATTCAAAGGAGAGGTAATAATAATTTTAAAACAAGGGACAAGATATTTTAGTTTTAAGCACCCAAGAAATCAAACTAGAAATTACAAATTAGTGCCTTTTTTTAGTTCTTAAAGTCCCTAGGATCTTCTCGTGATTTTCAGTTGATATTTACCACCTCTTTATCTTACCGTTTCCTTTAATTTGTGTCAAAGAATAGCTATAATCAAATGCCTATATTAACATGCTATATTTCTTGGTTGATAGTTTATATAAAATACATGACTGTGATTCATATTTTTTTTAATGTCCTTCTCAATCATAAATCTAACTAGATAAACAAGATCATCTTTGTTATATGGTTCAAGCAAATTAATATTTGTGGTTGTACAATACATGAAAGTAATATTTTTTTAAAGTTATTTTAAGTATAATTTCAAAATTAAACATCATTGCAAACCAATTAACTATAGTTAAAACTTTTGAAATAGTCATAAGTGAAAGCAGTGAAAGTGACGAAGAGTATAAACATAGAAGAATCTTTAGAAATTTAATCATATATTATATTAAATCACAAATTAGTTTTGTAATATAGGTAGAGAATTCTAACCTTAAAAAATAAAAATTAAAATATAAAAGAACTTTGTCTCATGGGCAGTGCACCTCCCAAAGTTCAAACCATGGTGTGGGCGAGTGTGTGAGGAGGTAGGTGTGTGATGGTTGTATGTTAAATTCCTTATTGATAAATGTAGCTCTTGACTTTAGCCCTATGCATGGATCATTACTATATATATACCCAAATTATTAACAAATTAACAAGCACTATTTTAATTTTTTATTTTTGGATTTGGTTATTGTGGCAAGCAATATATATATATATATATATATATATATTTATTTATTTATATATATTTATTGACTAATATTTTTTATACACAGGCCTCATCATCATGAATAATGCAAGCGACATCCTTACCCATAAACTACACTCATCCATAAATTAAATAAATTTAGTTTGAAAAATACTATCGTAATTAAAATTACTTGATATTTTACAAAATTAATTATTAAAATTATTTTCATAGAATTGCAATTACTCACGATTTCAAATTTTTTTAAATCTATCTAAACGATAACAATATTCGTTTAGGAAAAATATGTCAAAATGGAAACAATTATTAACCTATAAACCATCGTTATTCTCAAACAATTCAAATTTATATGGCCTTGATTTCAATATATCTTGCTTAAGAAGCCCATGTACCATGTGAAATCATGCAAATGATGAGGACTCCACACGCATATGCTGGGCAATTGGAAAGGAAAGGGCTATGCATATGAATTTTCATCAGTAATTGCGGCAGTGTGCTTTATGGAAATATGGAGTACGAAGAATTCTAAATTGACTGGTCACATTATTATATATTATTTTGAAGCACTATTATGCAAATAAACATTTTCACCTGTGACTTAATCTTGATTGACTTTTAATTTTTTTTATTAAATAACAGTAAAATGGTTTTAAAACTTTGCTTTTGGAAATTTACATGGAAGAATCCATCTCTATAATAGGAAAAATGACTCCAAGAGTCAGCCCCACACTGAGTTAACTGCTGCTTCGGCGTGCTTGCTTATTATTACACCAATACTTAGTTACTAGGTAGCGGTCATCCCTATCAGTCATGCATCATGCTTCGCTCAACATACGCTGTCCGACCTGTATTGCAAATTCCAGCACTTTCTCGGACTACAGAAGCATCAACTTAAATAGAACTTTTAATCGGTCAACCTTGTTAGGCAAACTTGGCAGTGCAGTAGGCAAATACAATTGAATGTATAGGTCCTGCATATTTAGCCTCTGATGTCACTGATGAGGTCACGAATGGTGCAGGTGAACAAGAAATATGGCACCATAGCCGGCCAATTTTGTCTCCAATACCATAAACCATCGATTAAAATAGAATTTTCTACCTGTCAACCTTGGTAGGTAATTTCGCATCTTTTGACTCTGATGTCGCTCATGAGGTCAGGAATGGTGTCGGTGAACGAGAAAGATGCCACCATTGCTGGCCATCATTGTCTCGACAAGCATCAACAAAAATATATGTTTAAAAAATTAAAACGAGGAAAATATATGTTTAAAAAATTAAAACATTATTTTCGTCGCCATCTTATCGAATATACACGGCTTATGCCTTTTACCATGCCGATGACCCTTAGTAGCATTTAAATCTCTTCTTTGCAGACGACTTTAGATTCCATTCGCTTTCCAAAAAAGGTTTCTGTGTCTGTATTTTTATGTTTCCTCTGCTAAAGTTGTCCTGTATTTATCGAATTGTTCAAGTCGACATCGTATGAACAAAATTTTTGACCATTTAAAATTCCTTCCCACAATCCCATCTCCTACCCAAGTCTGTACTTCTCCTATAATCTTCCACCCATCTCGGCTTCTTCTTATTTATTTATTAAAAAAATTTAAATTATGAAGTGTAAGCAAGTGGAGGTTATCAATATCATTACAAAGACTAAATATTTTTAAAGTAAGATGTTATGTATAGCTGGAATATAATAAAAGTTATCTTTTTTATGATTCAAATTTAAATTTTTATTTTTAAAATTAAATTAATTAAGACATCTTTTCAAAACTAAAGACACAACTTTATTATAATAAAAAATTAAAATTATACTTGAATATTGGTTGAGGATCATTGGAGGGTGTTCATGTGCTAGGGTTTTCATGAAGGATGAAAATGGAAGATTGAAGAAATAACAGGTAAATTCATGAACGTTTTGCAATTTGTGGTCGTAATTACTAATCAAAGGTAGAAAATCAAGCAATACAAGCGTATATCTGCATCCATTCTATCCAACAATCAAAATGCTAAGGCTTTCATTGATCACATATTGTGGGATGACATACAGTTGGTGGTGTCAAGGCAATTAATGTAGTTATTTACGAAGGACTTGAGCAATCTAGAGCCTGAAGTGCACAAGGAGTTATTGCACTATGCGGTGGATCAAACTCGAGCCAAAGTTGTTTCTTTCGAAGAACAAGCCAACGAGAATGGATTTGGTAGTGATATTGAAACTAGTAGTAGGTGTGATCTCAGTGGTATTGGGAATGGTGATGCAAAGTCAGATAGTGCATATTTGTTTCAAGATGCTGGTATTTTGGGCTTAGAAGATAAGGAAAAATGGTCTTGGTCTCAAGTGGTGTTGGGAAAACCTAAGTCCCCAAAGACCAAGTTTGATCTACTTCCAGAAAAGGGCTAGCTTTTTATTCCATACACCTTGGTTAATATGGCCATTGAACAAGGTTCCCATCACTTGGTAGGTAGATTTTTGGGGGTTAGACTTGACCTGGAAGCATTCAAAAAATGGGCTCTTACTAAGTGGAGGTCAAATGGTCATATGGAGATTGTTGCCCTCTCTAGGGATTTTTAATGGTGAAATTGAATTGTTTTATTGATTTAGAGAGAATTTTATGAGGGGGCCTGGTTCTTTGGAAGGTATGGCCTTTTCCTAAGGATATTGGGACCTGATTTCAATTCGAAGACCCAATTTTTTTTGCAGGCCCTAGTTTGGGTTACCAAATATCTCCTTTTACTATTGGAATGAGGAGTTTTTTGCTAATATTGCCAAGGAAATTGGTCATCTGATTGTTGTGGATAAGACCATCATGTCGAAATCTTACCTCATCTATGCCATGATATGTGTTAATGTGGAATCGAAGGAAAATTTACCAGATTTGATTTGGTTGGTTTTGATATTAGGTGTTTGGAATCAACCTTTAAAGTATGAGAATCTCCCTATTAAATGTGGGGTTTGTAAGAAATTAGGGAACTTGTCTCAGACATGCCCAAACCAGCCTCCTTCCCAAGGTCATAAATTATAGCAACAAAATAAAATTGAATAAGAGGGTTCCAGGAAGAAATATATCTTGGAAGCTAAGATCCCTAAAAATTAAGTAAGTAAAGCTGATATGCAAAAGGATTCTTCCTTTAAGAATCAATTTATGGTAGATAATATGAAGGTATGTGATACTTTACCCTCCTCACAAATGAATATTGTTCTTTCTCCAAATTCCTTTGATTTTCTTCAAGAGATTACTTTTGGAGATGAAGGTAATGGCCTCTCAAAAAAGGTGGATTAGGAAAATATTTAGTTAGAAAATGAGGAAGGTGAATATGAGAAGAACCAAATAGTTTTGAAAAATTAGGTAAATCAAATTTAAAATAATCTAGAAAATTTAGTTGAGTCCAAAAAAAAATTGCCCAAACTTCAAAAACTAGACATCAAAAGAAGTTAGGAATTGATGTGGGTATTGTTAAATCTTAGGGGAGACCTTCCAATTGAAAAAATAGAGAAAAAGAGACAAAGATATTGCCAATGAAATCTTAAAAATGCACTAAGGCAAGAAGAAAAATATGATAATGCAGGCCATGATGAGTTTGAGAATAGAGATCTGCCTATCCCTTTTGGTGTTATGAGATTTTAATCCAGTTGCTTATGGGTTTTTTGCTCTTTTGGGTTCCTGTTTGGTTTGGTCCTAGGAGACCATTTCACTTTGTGGATTGTTGCACTTTGGAATGTTTTAGTTTTATGGGTTGTCTTGTTTGTGATGTGTGTATGATTAAGAATATTGTGTGGTCACTTGATTATCCAAATATGTCAGAATGGTCTATTGATTTCTCATATTAGACAACTTGATTTAGGGGTTCTAGATTGAAGAATTAATTTTTGTTTGGATACATGGCTTATGGTAATGGGTTCATCATGGGAAGGTGTTGTATAAAGGTTTGATTTAATAAGAACACTTTGACTACTTTGCATAAATTTAATTCTTAGAAAAAAGTTGCAAGGCCTGATCTAAATGTTTAATATGTTCCCCCAAGTGTGATTATAAATAAAAATATCATAAAATAAGACTAAAATAAATTTGCATAGGAAGGGCTGAAATATGACATTCATCGAACTCTGAAAAGTAGAAGGTTTATTAGTTAGACCAAAGGGCATGACCAATCATTTGTAATGCCCTTTATGATTTCTAAAGGTTGTTTTAGAAATGTCCTATTCCTTGAGTCTAATCTAATGGTATCTAGACTACAAATCTAATTTGGAGAAAAATTGAGTATCATGCAACTCATCCAACAACTAATAAATTATTGAAATAGATAATTTATCCTTAATGATTATTTTATTAATTTTCTTGAAATTCACACATAGCTTTGTGAGGTTCCATCTCTTCTTGACTCAATTATTTGATGGCAGGAGACCTGTTAGTTAGATTGGTGGTTGGTTTATTTGGGAATGGGGGTCATTTTTATGAAAATTTGGAAGTGCATATTTGTGCAACAAATTTATATTTTGATAGCTTAGCCAACCTTATGACCTGGTGCAAGGTTTGTAGCTTAAAATTTTAATATTAACTTAATTATCATCCTTCAAACCACTAATAAAACAACTTTGAAAAATTATTCATTCAAGCCAGTAGTATGGATTGTCAATTTTTAAAATTGAGTTTGATATTCTCTAACAATTGAGGTTTATTTTAGTTTAGTGAGGGCTCTTGTTAAGTACTCATACTCACTAGATTTAAATTGTGTGAGTAATTATTTCTCCAATTCATCCTGAGAAATATGAGGATACACATTTATGGCCCATTAGCACCACAATAAAGCATTAGATTCAAAATTAAAACATGCAACTGTGATCCATAAATGATATGGAACATTATGAATGTTGAAATGCTGCTCTACTTGGAATAACTATCCATCCAAATCCTTCCCATAAAATTTTAGAAAGTCTATATTTGGTAGTCAATACATATTATTATTGGGATAGATGTTGTGTGTTTCCCTTTTAGTATTACTCAACCCTTCTCCTTTACAACTAAAATAATCATATATACCATATACTTAGGTGTAATTGGCCAAGTGACTTTACAATCCTATAAATTTGTATTCATTCCCTCCTTAATATCTTTCTATTACCCTATCACATATGCCATAGATTCATTCAATGTCTAGATCTCACTCCATAACTAGATTAATTCATTAGTGAGTTATTTTCCAAGGGTTGTAGGTAAGTGTTAACCCCATTAACTGAGTTTGTGATCTATTTTTTATTCCACTTGTTGACCTATAGTGCCTACAAACATATAATAAAAGTTTAGGTCTTCTAACACTACTTTAAAAGTATAGAAGTTCTATTTTTAGTAGTTATTATTTTAAGTAATGCTAAAAAAATGTAAATGTTATATACCAAATTGATCAACCCCAAGAGATAGTAGAAAAAATCTAGACCCTAAATGGGTCATTTTTGGGCCTCAAAAAAATCTTATGGGTACTATATATCAAAACAATAATCTTGATGAGATAATCATAATGGATTAGGTCTCAAAATAATAGTCTTATCTAGATTTGTTTTAACTGTTTGACAACTACCTAGTTTGACAATGACTTTATCTGGTACTATCCCTAACTATTACTAATAACTACCCTACTTGATACTATCCCTAACTATTACTAACAATGGCCTTCTCAAATACTATCCATTATTATTGATAATTGCCTTATCTACAACTCCTTATTGTAACTGATAAGCACAATTTCATTATTACTTTGATTTTGTTTCTAACACTCTATTCTACTCACTACCCTTTTTTACTGACACCAGTGAATTATTTTTTACTAGTAAGAGTTGTTTCTATTTCATTGATTCTATGATTAGTGGTCTCCTTTATATGCTCAAGTCTGTGTTTAGGATTTTTAGAGTGATAGACTGGTGTAAGGTTTGATAAACAATAGAAATAAGGTTACAATAGTTCAAGGTGTGTGTATTGTCTATATCCTCTTTTATACCACTACAATGATTAGTAATGCTTGAACCAATATTTTAGGCCATTACTCAAAGAGGATTCCACACATACCCTTGAGCACACTATCCAAATATTTGATAGTATAGGAGGGTAGTCTTTTTAATGTTGTGTTTGATGCACATGGAAAGATACATGACTAAAAGCTTCCTAGGGATAAAATTTTATTCTAAACCTAGGGGTATCTGTATATAACTGAGATAATGTGGTAGCTCAAGTCCATATATGAGTGTTGTTTGAGGGATTGGTATTGAAGTATGATCAACCCTCACTTCACTACATGATTTACAGATAATCTAGATTAGCCAATAATGATAACTCTATGATATTTTAAACCACTAGCACAAGGTTTCTAACCTATTAAAATAAAACAAAAAATAAATAGATATAAGGTTTTACAAAATAAATTGTAGAAAGCACAAAATGAAGGAAAGTTATACATAACATACATGGAAGAGTAGGATAGGAACTATTATAGTTGCAATAGGATGCAACCTTAAAAATGGATTTGATACCACTTTAAATAAATATTCTAATTAAAATAATCACATCCATAATAATTAGAGAATTAAAGGAAATAAATAGAAATATTGTGTTGCAAAAATTTATTATCATTAATATAAATCATTCACTAATATGCAAAAATATCAAATCATTCATCCACCATACATTATCTACAATATCAATCCACAAATGAGAGAGATAGAAATACCCTTAAGGTAGGGAAACACCAATAGTACTCCTTAAGTAAGGAATCACTCCACAAGTTCTCCCAAGATGAGAGATCCACTTAAGGAGGGTAAAGTCCCATAAGCCACTTCGTGGGCAAAGAAGATTACATAATATTCTTCTCCATTGATGGTTACAACGACAAATATATCTTCTTTATATATCTATATTCTTATTCTACTTTTGGGGAGCCTACTACTAATATAATATTATATTATAATGTAATATAATATTATAATAAAATAAACCTTGAGTTATGTGTGGCCCATTCCAACCCTTATACAATATAGTAATATATCCTCAAATATTTATTCTTAGGTACCCTATCATGCCTCCCTTCTTACAAATGTTTAATCCTTGAAACATGTGAAGAAACAAGGTAATATGATTTGCTAAGCAATGTTAGAAACTGGTACCAATCTTGATCATCCAGAGATCCAAGTGAAACATGTTCATGTTGGTATACCATTTTGTTACTTGAGTATCCAAATTTTCTTCATTGGCTCCACTCTTTTGCTATTGTATTTTGATAACTTGAATGATGGGTCAAATTTTTCCTTGATGTTGATGATCCACTTTGAAAACCGGTATCACTATGCTTTCTCTACCAAACACTGCCATAGTTGGTGCCCTTATGATTCCATTTAGACCCATAATATTGGTGCCTTGAACCATGCCTCTAATATTATTGCTGCTCATGGTGGCATGGATGGCGATATGGTGTAACTTTAACTTGATGTTCTACCTTCTTTGACTTCTCAACATTTGGCTTCCTTGTTTTAAATTTTTTTCTACCAATGTTCTTTCATGTTCTCTTTATTTGGTGTGTCCTTGTGCTCTTGTATAAAATCTTCCTTGGAAACTATTACTATTATTTCCAATCAGTTGCTGCTACTTCTTCCATGGACTCTGTTGCTACTACTACCTTCTTGGATTCTATTTTAGGTTCTTCAATTTGTTTCTCTACAACCACTTATTAATTTTTCTTGTATCGTTGCTCCTTAAGCTAAGAAATATCCTGCAATGTTATCTTATTTTTCCTATACCATAACTTCATAAACTTCTTTTGCACATTAATTTTAATAGTACCCAAATAATTTAACCAAGGATAACCAAGAACAATATCCTCATCATCCATATCAATAGCATAGAAATCTGAATGTAAAACATATTTATCCATGGTGATCTTCAAATCTTCAAAAATTTGAACATGCTCACCCTCTAGTTGTATGTCCTTAATTTTTTTTCTTGAACTTGCAACTTCTTATCCAAAGAAATATTAATAAAATTATATCTGCTACCAAGGTCAATGGAAATAATAACACGTTCCTTTTGAATTCTTCCATGAACCTACAAAATATAACTTTTAGCTAAATTTAAACCTTTTTTTATTCTACTCTTGCTTTTGTAAATCCAATGATGTGCCTTCTATATTCCTCTCATTATCTTCCCTGACCTTTTCCTATTTCTCCTTGAGTAATTTTATTTCTTTTTCATAGTCTTCATTTTATTTCTTGAAAACTTCCCATTCTCCTTTCATTTCATTCCGCTCATTTTGAAATCCCTGTAGTTTATTTTTAAGGTTTGTGATGACATCCATCAAACTATTTATATTTTTTCCCTTTCCTCAAGTATTTCCTTAAAATATTTCTTACAATCTTTCTTTATAATTGAATAGGTACCCATGTGCTCACAAATATTGGTTCAATTTGATCCCAAAAGGACAAAAATTTACCCCTAGAAAAGTTTTCTACCCATTGTAAAGCTTCCCCCATAAAAAATGATGAAATTCAAGGTTGAACGTGTCTTCATTATATTGATATTTTACTATTTTCAACCAATCTATCACATCAATATCATTTTCTCCATTAAATTTTTCCCATGACACAGTTGATGCCCTAATGCAACTAGGGTTTTTTTGATAATATATATCATACCCTAATGCAAACTAGGATTTTATGAAAATAAATATCTTCCCACTGATTTGAAACTAAAAATCCATATAGACAACTAGATCTGCAATTTTTATTCCCAAAAAATAAAGTGCAACTGATTTGCTTGCCCAAACTAAACAAATTTCGTCTTTCAAAATATTTGCAACTTGAAAATTTGTCACTACCTTTTTTCCATATGGATGACTTCATAAGGTCGTATCTCCCTCAATACTACTCATATTCCTACATATGACCACTCATTTTAAATTTGTTCAAAGTTTGCACAAAATAATCCAATAATCACCTGAATCGGATAAAATTTCGCAGAGATATGGCTTCTGAAAGATGAGATATTTTTCCAAAAAAAAACTAGGAGATTCCTCACTATCCTTGTTCTAGATGACTAACTTCAAAAGGTCGTATCTCCCTTAATACTACTCAAATTCCTTCATATGACCACTTATTTTAAAGCACTTCAAATTCTACACAAACTGATCCAAGAATTGCCTAAATCAGATAAAATTTCACAAAGATATGGCTCCTGAAGGATGAGATTTTTTTCTAAAAAAAAATTGACCTAATTCTGCAATTTCACACAAAAATCCCCACTTTTCCAAAATCGTTGCTCTGATACCACTTGTTGCATAACTTTATTATCATAAACAAAAATTATTCATCCACAATAACAATCCATAAATGAGAGAGAGATAGATAATACCCTTAAGGTAGGAAAACACCAATAGTACTCCTTAAGGAAGGAATCACTCCACAAGTTATCCCAAGATGAGAGAGCCACTTAAGGAGGGCAAAGTCCCATAAGCCACTTCATGGGCAAAAATGATTACATAAGATTCTTCTCCATTGATGATTACAATGACAAATATCTCTTCTTTATATATCCATTTTCTTATTCTACTATTGGGGAGCCTACTACTAATATAATATTATATTACAATATAATATAATATTATAATACAATCAACCTTGGGTTATGTGTGGCCCATGCCAACCCTTATACAATATAATAATATATCCTCAAATATCTATTCCTAGGTACCCTACCATATTACAATACAAAATAGAAATGCAATAGTTATATCAATCACAATAGAATCACAATAAAAACTTGCAAGCCTCTTTGAGGGGGAGACCTCCTTATAAGTAGAACTTTGATACAATATGCAAAAAGAGATACATCCATCCATGCCTCTTGCCTTTTTTAAGAATATTCTCAATCGTAACCCTAATGCTCAAAGGTCGATTACACATGCAAATGGGGACCCAAGCTAGAAACTTCTACTAAAAAAATAATTACATTCCTGATAATGATTATATTAAATGGACCCATTTGTCTAGGCACCTCAAGTGCACATGCATGTTACAAAACATTATAAAATAGTAATAGGATGAGATCCTAATTTTAGAAAGGGGTCATTACATATTAATGTTAGGATAGGGTCTTGGCATTTTCCATAGTGTATTAGCAAGTATTTGAGGATTGTTGTAGTCCAAAACTCCAAAGTTTTTTGTGCTTTATATTTTGAGAAACCATATACCCTTTATTCCCAAATCCTTAATCAAGGTTAAAATTAGTAATACTTTTAGTCACCAAAATTTTAACCATACAATTTTGGAGTTTTAGGCCCTTGACTTCGTATTTTTATGCCTTTGGAAGTTGAATATTCAATTTTTAACCTTGTACTTTAAGCCTCAGGTTTCTAGATTTTGGATTTTGAATAAATAAGTTTTGAGCCTTAGAATTAAAACCATTATATTTTTTTACTTTTGAACATATAAAAATGATTTTATAGTTGGGATAGGTTTGGGAACCCAAGCTCAAAACTTGGGTAGCGTTTGCACTTGACAAATGTCCACCCTCTTGCTTCCGCATCACTTTTGAACTTGAATGCAAATGTTAAGAGTTTAGCAATATTAAATAGTGCATATTCAACCAAAGTTTGAACCTAATAATATTTTAGGTGAAATCATGGAGTGATCCTTTGTCTATGGTCAATTTTGATGGACTATAAGGAGATATATGAAGCTATGGTAACTTAGATGGTTTTTACTAATGTTAGAACACAAATAAATATTCCTTAAGTAACCATATATGAATACTTGAGTTACCTATTTCCTCAAATGTAATTATTCCAAGAAAACCCTTCCTCATATATGTTTATCTTCAAATGAATAAATTTACTTTTGGGTAATAGCTTCACTCAAGCTTATATTAATTAATAATTTGTTATTAGTGCCCAAGTATAGAACTTGGGTAGAGACTAAAAGATGTCTTTTGTAATAATGCCTAAGTTTGAATTTTGGTAGTGTAAACACCAAAAATTAACCCAACCAAATGAGTCAATTTTCCCTTAAAAGCCTAAGTACCCATTAAAAGTTGTCAAATGTAATTTTATGCCAACTATCCCTTCATTTTTAATACCTTTCTCATTCTTAGTGAATTCATAGTCATATTTGATGAATTGTGAAATCACATCCCCCTTTCTTTAGGTCTTGCCTGCCCTCTATGAATTCACTACCCTACTTAACAGACCATAAAATCGTTCATTGGTGCTTCCTATCTAGTTTTTAAAGAGGTCACTTGGTGTTGTTTGTCATTGTCTGACATGGCCATCAATGGTCATATCTATGAATTCATAGTCGACCATTATTGACTATCAAATTGTGTCTATGAGGTAAGGACTCCAAATCTTCTAGGGTATATTTCTAGTGAAAACTATGTGAACAAGTTTTTATTAAACCTACATTTCAATGAAAGGATTAAGAAGGAGAATATCCATCGATATCAATCGTTTCACTATTCCGAATTAAACAAAAGTAGATAAAAACATTGCACAGAAAATGCAGAAAGAATATAATGATTCTCAGTCATATTTGATGATAGTAGAGATAACGAGAGAGAGAGGGGAGTAAGAGAGCACATTTATCCCACCCATGTATAAATGGGTGAAGAGAGAGGATTGAAAGATATCTTTTATAAAGTTTTGGATACCTTATATTTATTAGAACATTTCGTTGATGTGTCATTGAATTCTGAGAAAGTAGTCCCCTGTTACTCTTTCCACCATTACAAATACAAAGACTTAGAAAAAAAGGAAGATGGTGTTGGAAGCGTTAAAAATGTGATTATGTTGTGAAAGAGGTTAAAAGGTGTGTTATTATATTAGCTCGTATGCATGTGAGCACAAGTGCTAAACTCAAGATTAAGATTTTTCACACACGGAAATGGTAATGCATTCTTTTTTGGTTTGTTATTTTTTAAGTCAATGACCAATTTATATTTTTATATATCTAAATTAAATTATATTGAAATTAATTATATTAAAACAAATTATATATTATTATTTTATAGTAAAACTATATATATATACTTAAAAATATAATATAAATTAAAGTTATTTGTATCAAAGTTTTATTATTATTGTTTTTTTGTTGAAAATAAAGCTTATATTAATAGTAAACAATGCAACATATATAATTATAGGGCCTTAGGACTTACAAATAAAATTGCTCTCAATCCACCACATACCAAAAAAACAACAAAAATATATAATATCTAAGTCTTTACACAAAATGGACTAGTATATAGTGTAGTCTAGCTAGATTCCTCAAGGTAATAACTTTTCATACAATAACCGCTAATACATAAATACATAAAGAGCGTAAAAATTGGCTCCCAAGAAAAATAATAGCCAACATATTACTAATATCTCTACATACAATAACCTAATAAAAATCATGGTGGATTCAGATTTTGAGCCAATTGTCATAGCAGATGGAACATCATGAGTCCACTTCTTTGCAATAGGCATATTGTTACCAAGAATGGAGGTTTGGGGTAACACCACCTTATTTATATGTTCTTGGTTCAACTCCACAATTCTAAGCTTATCATGGATATTATTTATGAGATGTATAAGAACCTGGTTATGATTATGAACTCTTCATCTACATTAGGATGTAAAGAGTGATAAAGATATGTGTCCTAAGATACCAAGTTAGGGTGTTTTTTATAGCACTTAAATACACACCCTAGCATACAAATATTAATTTATAATGAAATAAGTGATATAAAATTATAAAATTTAAACATTTTTCATGTAAATTGATACTAAATTAAAATAATGATATGATTAATTCGAGTAATTTCTAAAAAAAATATAAAAAAACACTTGAGTTATAGAATTTTTATTTTGAGAGTTCTTGTTGTTACAATATTTGTATATGCTAATTAAGAAAATAGGAAGGATGAATAGTTCATCCAAAGAATTTAGCACATCCATATCTTTGAAATGCAATGTATCTTGGATCATAATGAATTTACAAAATAAAATAGTTTTGTGATATATTAGCAATATATCCATTAATAGTACAAAAATTCAAATCAAAAGCATTATAGATTAAATAAAGTGCTATAAAAAATTATGATATACCTCTATGAGCTTCAATATTGCGTAACATATAAGATTCTTTACAAATTGAATAGTTCTTTGAATATCATGAAAAATGTTAGATACTTTATAGTCAGTATACATCCTAAGTAATTATTGAAACCACACCGCTTCATAAGATACTTTAGAGGTCAAATATATTTATCTTCAATTACAGAAAGATACATTGTTGATTGTTTCTTACCAATTGTAATGAATCCAATATAGCTAAGTCAAAAATATTTATTATTGTTAGCTCAAGCCCTAAGATTAGGTTAGTCATCCCTTGAGCATTAGGGTTGGGTTAGGTTTATGAATATTTTTACTCTATAAATAGAAGGGTTATGTTGTAGTTGATTTATCATTCATAATTTTTATCTTACATAGCCCATAGTGTGCATAAGGTATTTTTCCCTCTCTAAGTATCTATAAGACTTTGTCTTCTTAGAGTGGCTATGAATTGTATTTGATTTGATATCTGGAATGTGTTACTTGCCATATTTGATTTTCTATTATAAAATTTGAATTACTATTCTTATGGATATTTTTTATTGCATATTTTTAAGATTGGTATTATTATTGCTATTTATGGAAGTGGTTTCATTACAAGTAGTATCATAATATCAATCTTGACTCCCTATGATGGTACAAAAAATGATGCAATGACATGCCAACTACTCTAAAACTTTATTCTACTAAATTTGTATCCTATCATCTAGGTAAATTCTATCATATTTTTTGGTCCCATATTTTAGCATATTTTCATTTTATAATATTGTGAATTATTTGTTGTTTTTTAGGAACCCTCAGATAAAAATTAAGCATAACCACAATAATAATGCAATAATTAATGGAAATGCAACAACAAAATATCATAATTGCTTAAGAAAATAATTAATTGGAAACACAATAACTTATAGAAACAAAAATCATAGGCCTCTTCAATGGAAAACCTCCTTGGAAGCATAGCTCTAATGCAATATGAAATATATGAGATACATTTTATTTTCACTCCTATATTTATATAGAATCTTATTTACCCTAACCCTAAATCTCAAGGATCGATCCACATGCAATGGGGGACTGAATAACATGAGTTTATATTGAGAGGGAGGTGTGAACAGTATAAGACATAACTTTTTACTTTTCAATCCATATGACAACATCAACAATATTAAAGCAATAAGAATTCCACAAAATATCACACACATGAGAGATATGATTTGACATGGTTCATCCAATGTGGGCTACTCCATAGAGAAAATATTCATTATAAATTTTCTCAATAAATTCTTTTGGAAATAATTTTTTTATTACAATTTTTATGGACTTATGTCCAAAGGAGACACCAATACCCTTTGCTAGTTTATGGATCTATATCCATAGTATAACCCTTTCTCCTATGCTCTGGTTGGTGCTCTTCTAGAATACTTATGCCTCCATTGCACTGGCTTGTGGATATGTCTCCATAGAAGACCTTTGTCCTCACTCAAAAGACCTTTGTTCTCACTGCCCTAGCTAATGGATCTCTATCCACTAGAGAAAATTATCTTCTACTCTATTACCTCCAAATATTGATCTCAACTCTGCTTAAACTTAGTATCAAATCTACACTAAACATTGTCCTAGGTCTAGCACAAATCTTCTCATAAATCTATCTCTGGTCTAACACAAATATGCCCTCAATTCTACACCAAACTCTATCCTAAAATTTACCTCAAGCTTTAACACAAATCTTGATCAAATCACCAATCAACTCTGATCAGATCTACCCCAAGCCTAAACACAAAGCTTTGACAAATATTTACTCTCAATGATGTCCCATGTCTTCACCAAGACTTGCTCAAATCTGCTTACAAGTCCTCTCAAGAACTTGCTCAATCATAAACATACTCAAACCAATGTTTAAAATTTTTATTCAATTATTCAACCAATGAAACATAACTTTCTTAAAAAACCTAACCAAGTGTTTCACCCTTCTTCCAACACAAAGCACAATGTGGGTCTTAAACCCTAACTCAAATAATTCTCAATCTCTATTTCAAATCAAATAATTCATCAACAAGATGCACTCAAACTTGCTCATACATTTCCAACAATACTCATCAATCCTTTTCACTCCACATTATATTTCATACATTCATTTCAACCACCCTAAACAAAATATAGTATTCCCATACCTTTTTGCTTTGATGGAGATATGTCTTCAAAACCTGTTTTACTCGTAACAAAATCTTTTTGCTATTCGAGGTTAGATAGTAATAGTCTATCTCAAAATCTTCGCACAAATATTCTCCTCAATAATTATTTCACCATTCAAGAAATACAATAAAATATCAAGCCAAAAATACACCTTATTACTCCCTCTCTTTCAAAATAACATTCAACACATAAAAAATAAAGTTCCTTTGTTAAATCTTTATAATCTTCAACACTCTCAAAATAACATTCAAAACATAAAAACAAATTTCCTTTGTTAACACCTTATAATCTCTAATCCTCTCAAAATAATATTTAATATATAAAAATAAAGTTCCTTTGTTAACACCTTATAATCTCCAATACTCTCAAAATTATTGGAAATATGAGTAAGTTTTATTGTCATTGATGTCAAGAAGATGAGTGTCATCCAGGAATTTATGTTCAAGTTTTGTTGGCAAGGTTGATGTTCAAGTTTCATTAATATCCTTCAATTGTTTTTCCAAAAAGGCAAAGAAGAAGGATTAATACTATAATATTTAATATTATAATATTTAAGGATACAGGGTTGGTTTATGAAAAATAAATGCAAGGAGTTGTCGCATTATAAAGCACCTAAAAAACCCATATGATAGTATGATGGATTAAGGGTTTAATTATTTAATTTTAAATATTTTAACCCTAAGGTTAAAATTTAAAATTAAAAAATAATATTTTTAAAGGGCCAAAGTTTAAAACTTATAATTCGAATTTAAAAATTTGAATATCACACCAATGTTGGAAAAAGGGCATTGAAATTTATATAAATATGCCAAAGACCTTTGGAAAATATTATCCTTACAAATAAATGTTAATGCGACAAAGTTTGAGCGTCAAATGAGAGCATTCACATGTTTTTAGAGTTCATTGGGCAGAAGAGAATGAATAAAATAGAGGAGAATGAAAAGGTTAAACCTGAAGTGACCTACAGCGCAGGTGGCAACCAAGGGCTATGGTAAGGTATTCTAGGAACGCGAGGCCAAGGTTCGAATCTCGCAAATGCTATTTTGCTGAAGAGGAGAAGGGTTATTTTTTTTGCATCATGGAAGGTAGAATGTTAAAGGCGATAGGGCACACCTTTTAGGTCATGTTAGGTCACGTAGCCCAAGAAGTGAATGTCTAAGTGCTAAGGTACTTGGAGGAGGATAGGTGGGGATTTCAAATCCCTCCGTGAGCACTTTTACAAAGTAAAAAGGTATGCACATTGTTTTTAATTTTTATAAAGGCTTTTGCTAAGCGAAAATTGCAGAAAGTGTGCTAGAACATTATATTTAGTGTTAAAGGTGGTTGGCAAGGAAATAAAGAGGGAGATATAAGGTTTGATTAAATTAAATATTAAATTGTGTTTTAGAAGGAGTAATAAGGTGTTAAGAGGAATTATATTTTATTTTTGTTAAATAATTAAGAGGAGTAATAAGTTGGTTAATAAAAAATTATTGTTGAAGTGAATTACTTGGCTTTTGCTAATCTTTTAAAGTGTGGTGTTTATAAGGTGTAATTGATATTTAATTCTTTGTATGATGAAATATTTTAAAGGAATATTTGAATGAATTTATAAGAAGGTTTTTTCTATCTAACCTTTGAGATTGGAAAAGAGAGTAATTATGATTGATATAGGTTTTGAGATCCAATATTCTACAAAATAAAATGTATGGGCATATCTTCCTTGTGTGTGAAATATTGTTGGATGTTATGAATTCTAAGCTGGAGTGAAAAGGATTGTTTGATAAACATTGTTAAGTTTGGTTTTGATATATCCAATATTGATTGATGAAGATTTTTTTGGAATGAAGGTTGATGCTAGAAATCTTGTTTGATAAGCATTGTTTGAAATATTGAGTGAGCCTTCATGTGCATGATTAGGGTTTGTGAAAGATCATGAGTATCATTGTTATGTGAAGTTGAGAACTATCTTGAAATAGGGTTTATGAAATATCATGAGTATCATTGTTATGTGAAGTTGAGAACTATCTTGAACTAGGATTTGTGAAAGATCATGAGTATCATTGTTATGTGAGGTTTATTTGATAAGCATTGTTGAATAAGATTTCATTGAGTGATTGGTTGAGTGGACTTGATTGAGCATAATTGATTGGAAGTGTTGAAGTGATAGTTCAAGCTCTGTGAAACAAATTGTTCTTTATTTCTGGATTGAGTTGAAGGAAATATTGAAAGTGATTAAGCATTGTTGTGAGTGAAATATATTGAGTCTCTAAAAATTCTCTATATGTTTTTGTGGTAAAACAAGAGAGATTGAAAGTGATTGAGAATTGTTGTAACTGTGAATCATATTGAGTCTCTAACAATTCTCTATATGTTTATGTGGTAAAACAAGAGAGATTGAAAGTGATTGAGCATTGTTGTAAGTGTGAAGCATATTGAGTCTCTAACCATTCTCTATATGTTTCTATGAGATTAAAAAAAGAATCTATGTGAAGCTTGTTTGTGTGATTGAAGAGGTTTTCTTTAATAGATTGAGTTGAGTTGAGTAAGCTTTTGAGGAAGCTTACAAAGCAGATTTGAGGTAAGTCTTGATGAAGACTTGGTGAGCATATTGGATAAGTTATTGAAAGGACTTGTTCGACAAATTTTAGGTAAGTCTTCAAGAAGACTTGTGAGCAGAGTTGATTGATTGGTTTTTTCAAACCTTCAGTTAAGATTTGGGGAAGATATAGCAGATTTGATTTGTGATTGAGTCAAGCTTTATGTTAAGGCTTGAGGACAAATTTGAGAATGGGTTTATATCAAATCAAAGATGGATATTGAGAAAATTTGTGCTAGACCATAGGACTATGTTTAGTGCAGATTGGAGACATATTGAACAGGTTTGTGCTAGATCGAAGGACTGTGTTTAGTGCAGATCAGAGATAGATATTGAGAATATTTGTGCTAGATAGAAGGATTTTGTTTAGTGCAAATAAGAGATAAAGGTTGAGGATATTTGTTCTAGATCGAAGGACTATGTTTAGTGTATATCAGAGACAAATTTTGAGTATATTTGTGATAGATCGAAGGACTGTTTTTAGTGTAGATTTGAGATAAAGCTGAGAGTAGGATTTGGAGGTGATAGAGTAGAGGATAGTAGTCTTCATTGGATATAGATCCATTATCCAAGGTAGTTAATACAAAGATATTTTTAGTGAGGACATAGTCTTTAGTGGAGAGAGATCCACAAACCAGTGTAGTGTATGCGATAGTCTTCTAGAGGATCACCAACCAAAGTAGAGGAGAAGGAGTTCTCCTATGGATAGAGATCCACAAAATTGATTAGGGTATTGGTGCCTCCTTTGTACAGAGATCCATAAACATTGTAATAGAGAAATAATTCCCAAGATATTTGTTGAGAAAATTTTAGTGAAATATTTGTTTTGTGTAGTAGCCCAAATTTTGTAAATTACATTAAATTGGTGTCTCTAGTGTGTGTGGTGATTTGTACATTGCTTTGATTACTACTATTTATATTGCCATTGATATATTGCATAATATTTTTTGGGAAAGAAAAGTAAAAAGTGGTCTTATACTATTCACCCCCATATTAGTATAATTGTGTGTTCTTCAATTGGTATTAGAGTGGGTTCCTTCGAAAGAGTTTAACTGCTTGAAGTAAAAGCTTACAAGAACATAGATAGATCCTCATAATGGATCATCAAGGAATTCAACATGATTGTTCGATGGGAACAATTATGTACTTTGGAGTATGAAAATGAAGATTCACCTAATGGCATTTGGGAATGAAATATGGGAATCAATTGAGAATGGATACTGTAGACACCAAAACAGCACCAATCCGATTATGTGACGACAAGCACTAATTGCACCAACACACACAGCCCCCAGGGCAGCCCTTGGAGGTTAAACAGTGGTTCTAACCACTCACACAGCGATTTTGCAAGTCAGAAACCAATTTGGCACCTTTTGGACACCTTATTTCTTATTCGTCCCACCCAGGGACGAGTAAGAATTTTACTCGTCTTTCTTAGGGACGAGTGCTTACTGGCACTCGTCTCTCATAGGGACGAGTGCTGACTGATACTCGTGTCACCCAGGGACGATTACCGGCGCTCGCTTCGGGGTGGGACGATTGTAGAGTTTGACTTGCAAAAAAGTCAAATCTCGGCATATAACAACTCAGAACTGTCACTTAGCTTTCCCTGCATGACATAGGAGTGCGAGTGAGTTCTTTTAACAACACACATCTGTCACTTAGCTTTCCCTGCATGGCATAGGAGTGCGAGTGAGTTCTTTTAACAACACACATCTGCCACTTAGCTTTCCCTGCATGGCATAGGAGTGCGAGTGAGCTCTTTTAACAACACACATCTGCCACTTAGATTTTTTTGCATGGCATAGGAGTGCGAGTGAGTTCTGTTAAGACAACTCAGATTTGCCACTTAGCTATCCCTTCATTGCATGGGCGTGCAAATGAGTTTTTCTAAAACATGCAAAGACATGCACAGAGGCAATTAAGAAGCCCTTGATCAAGAAGAAGTCTTCTCTTCACAAACAAAAGCATTCATGCAAAGAAACACTTTTGCATGTTAATTCAAAAAGACCCCTTGGGTCTATAAAAACGGTGAGTTTTCTCACCCAAAAAGGATATACAGAGAAGGAGCATTTTGAGCGACGAAGTCTCTGCTAGTTCACTTACTGGCGATTTGTGCTTTCATAATCGTGGTATTTCTTTTAGTTTCATGTTTATGCTTTTGTCAAGTCTTTCATTTAGATTCATTTCAACCATCGTTAGATTCATCTTTTATGCTTCATACACAGGTGCTACTGACTTTCTTGTTTGTTTCTTTGAGTGCAGAGTTGCAGCATTAGAGGAGCGGCGAGGAGTCTACCTTACCAACGCAAGCGGCGGCAACATTTGGCCCGCCCATTCCAAACGTGGGCATGCGAAAGAGGAATTCTGAAGCAAATTTTAGAGATCAATATCTAACGCTCCTATCCCCTAAAAAGGAAGGAGACGTATTGTAACACGAATTGAAAAGAATATCAATAAAAAGGGCTATAGTTTATATTGCTTTTATATCTTGTGTTCATTCATTTGTGTTCTTTCCTTTTAATGCAATTTTGTTTAGTTTTTCCTTTTTGTTTCCGGAATCTCGTGCTTTCAATGGCGATCACGGTGGGACTTCTGTCCTCTGTTTTTGTTTAGGTTAAATTACTGATCTAAAAATTGCTTGTTTTTTTACAGGTACCTATTTTTCAACAATCGGACTGTTATTCGTCTCTGCAAGTGACGATTACAGAATTGTTACTCGTCTCACCCCGGGACGAATAAATTATTCGTTCCACCCTGAGACGATTACGGTCTGTTATTCGCTCCACCCAGGGACGATTATAGATCTGTGCAAATTTTCAGAGCAAATCAGAAATTTCCGATTAGGCAGAGAAGAGGTAGGGGTTTTTACAGCTTCTGTCAAATTTTTTTTTTTTTTTGTTTTACGGTTTTCAGTTTGAATGGCTTAGGGAAAGATTTCTTTTCGTTTGCTTGTTTCAATTTCGCAAAATTAAAACGAACCCCACACATCACGTTACATTTTAAACCAAGGCGTTGGTCGTAAGACCCCAACCCTTGAGCAAGACCAACGGTGGGTTCATCACCACCTTGGCTTAGCTTTGCATCCATTCCCCGATTGTCAACTGTTGTTAGGCGTAAATCTTGACGAAAGCTGACCGAGTGCTGCTGGGGTGATTCCCATGCGCGCGAGGATAAGTCTTCTATGGTAGGTGCCATTAACAGGACAATCCCCCTTCCGTACCGCCTACGTACCACGTACCATCTGCTCTCACGTACTTATAGTCTCCCTCTCGTAAGGGCGGGTATATAGAGAGGTTGGTATATCGGCCTGGCTGGTATATTGAAGGGGCGACCATTTTTTGGGAGTTATAAGAGCCTTCATACTTGCATTTAAACGTTTCACAAAAATTTTCAAAAACAAAACAAACAACAAAAAACACACTAAACCAGATCTAGGGCACACTATTAATCTTTAAAAGAGATAAGCATTGCTTGTGAGTGTGTATGCTATTTTTTATTTTAGACAAAAAAAAAAATCATAAAAAGAAAATCATAAATTTTTTTTTTACATTTTTAGGATAGCATTACCATGGTGAATACTCGTAGCCAAGCCCAATCACGGGCAGAAGCTGTAGAACATGCACCAAGAGAGACAAATCGTCTCCGATATAGCCTTGAAGACTTAGTCATTCCGCCTCACCGGCGGGATACAACAGTTAGTTCACATCATGCAGAACATGGTTCTAGAGCCCCATCATGGCGGGGCACTCCAACCCATACAGTCATAGAACAAGGTTCTAGAGGTGTCTCAAGGAGTGGCTCTCCAAATCAGGCCTTCAATAGACGAGACTTTAGAACCCCTTCTCTAAGGGAAACTCATGAGCAACAAGAATCTTTTCAAGACAATAACTTATATATACCACCTGGTCTAAGCACGAAGCCTCCCTTTGAAGTTCATTATGGATGGCCTAGTGATGAAACATTGTGTAATGCTATGGAACAACAACGGGTCCAAAATGAAGAATTACATAATGTTGTGGTTCCTAATTTACCCCCAATTAATGTCGAAAATAGTAGACCACATCCAGAACAACAAGTCCTCCCGACAGAGCAAGGCAATTCTACCCGCACCTTTTATGCATATCATAGACAAAGAGAGGAGGATCACTACATCCCTCCAGTCCAGTGTCCAGTACCAAAAAGATGCACGTCTGCACCTGCATTATATCCAGATCGCTTATTGAGACCAGAGTTTCAAGTTAATGCGGCCAACCTCGATAGAGGGAAGCAACATGTAGGGGTCTCAGAGTACTATGATCAAAATAGATATGTAGGAGAGACATCTCGGCCTATCAAACAAGAGACAACAGCACAAAGTAACTTGGCATTTACACAACTAGCCGCTCGCCAAGCGCAAATCATGCGGCTTAAGCAAGAACAACAGGAATTAGAACATTTGTGTCACCTTGATCAAGAGCGCATTCAGCGTCAGACTGCTTAAAGGTTTCACAACCATGCACGTGAGAGGGCCCCGATCCCTCGTGCACAACACTCTGAGATGTATGTGAGGCACAACCCTTTAGGGCGAGATAGGTCTCCACGACTTCAACAAGCATTGCCTCCAAGACCTTTTAGACCTGAGCGGGAGGCCATTCCCCGTGACCATGATGGGTATCCTCCACGGGCGCCCATCCATATTTATAGGCCTAGGCCAAACACTCCTCACGAAGATTATGAGGATTATTACCAAGAAGAAGAGCGGGTTGAAACACCCTATCAAGGCGGAAGGAATGCTAACCATTTAGTCATTCAAAGGCCTCAAGTTTCCCGCAACCCACAACGGGAACAAGCTAAGGAGGAGGAAATTATATCCTCCGATGCCTACAAAGTGTTGTTAGAACGCTTGGAGAATATGGAACTTAAGACTGGTGGGCCTCAAAAGCCTACCTTGCGCCAACTCCGTAGTCATCCAATACATCCATCAGTGCCAACACCTCCATACCCTGAACATTTCAAGCTGCCCCAGTTGGCACTCTTTAAAGGGGATGAGGATGCTCAAGAACATGTGACTCGATTTTTGAGTCAGTGCTTTGGTATACAAGACAATGATGCATTGCTATTGAGAACATTCATAACCACCTTTGCAAGGTCTGCCTCGGATTGGTTTACCCATCTACCAAAGCACAGCATCTACAATTTGGATCAACTAGTGGACGCGTTCCTAGAACGTTTTGCTTTCAATACAAAGAAAAAGGCGTCACTCAGTGATCTAGCTAGCCTCAAGCAGTATGAGGAAGAGTCCATGGTCGCATATGGGAATCGGTGGAGGACGGTGCTTTCAAAGTTGTCCTATCTCCCTCCTATGTCCGACCTAACTCAAATGTTCGCAAAGAGCTGTTTGCGATCGATCTCTGTGCTATTGCAGCTGCAGCAATACGCCACTTTAGAAGAAGCTCTGGCGCAAGCTAGACGTATCGAAGAGATCAAGATACAGGATGGCAAAATTGCCAAGCCTAAGAAAAAAGAGTGGAACAAGAGCACCAAAACAGGGAATACGCAACAGAAACCCGCCGCGGTCAATCAAGTTGCTATTAATGCCCCTACGCCTGCCCAAGCAACACAGCCTTCAAAGGCTAATTATCAGGCGGTGCCTCATACTAATTATGAGAAAGATAACAAAAAATAGGATCAAAATCAGTAGCGTCGCCCTAAGCGACAATTTACTCCATACACTGAGTCTAGGGATTCCTTGTTTGACCGTTTGTCAGCGGCAAACTTGATTAATCTGCCAGATATTCCAACAATCGATCCTAATGCACCGAAGTCTAAGGGCTATAGAGAGGATATTTTCTGTAGATTCCATCGAAGGAGAGGGCATGACCTTAATGTCTGTTGGACGTTTAAAGGTTTAGTGCAAGATCTTATTGATAATCACACATTGGTAGTGGATAACCCCATCGCACCCAACAACCAACAAATGGGTGTTTTCAAAGATCCTTTACCCACACATGATGCACAAACAAAACCTTTGCATGTCAATGAAGTGCAACAGAGTTACCCCATGGACGGGTATGTTGGAATGATAAGTATTGTGACAAGAAACAAGAGACACCCAGGAGTTGTCCCCGTGACAGCCACTAGGGAAGCTTCATCCACGTCACAACATCAACCGAATCCTACACAGTTGCCCCCACCTAGACCAGTGGTCACGATTCGATCTAGACTTACTCAAAGTCTACGGACCACATCGGCTAGGCTCTCCATTTATGAGCTTATTCAACAATCCAGCGCCCCATCGGGAAGCTCTTATGGAGATATTAAAGGCAATTGAGTTGCAACCTCACGAAGCGGATTCGTTCAACAATTTTGTGGGGCATGTTAAACGAGTGTACTTGAACCAGTTATTACCTTTAGGGAAGATGAGCTAAAAACGGTGATCGGAGATGTACCGGATCCGCCCCTGCACGTTATTACGCGGGTCAACGGGACTCCGTACAAACGGGTGTTGATAGATACTGGTTCTTCCAGTAACCTTATTACAACCGCTGCACTGAAACATCCGAAACTACCAGCCTCTCACATTGCACCTTCCACTTATACCCTTCGAGCATTTAATGATACGATATGCTCGACAGTTGGCACAATTGTCCTGCCCATACAAGTGGGACAAAAGATCATTCCTACGTTGTGCCACATTTTAGAAGGGGAAATGGCTTACAATATCTTGCTTGGACGGCCTTGGATCCGGGATATGAAGTGTGTCCCTTCAATTGCTCATCAATGTTTGAAATATACATTTGAAGGACAAGTGCACGTGGTCCCTGCAGATTTGGAACCTTTTAAGTACTGCAATTCAGTGCAAATCATGCCGCAGTCGACCCTTCCTTCAACGCACGTGGATTTCCAGTTAAATCCATCTAAACGGGGTTCGACTAAGCAAGAATCTCCCTTGCCAACTCAATCAAGTTCTCAGGCGGGATCATCTTCTTCATCCAGTCCTCCCACAACGACGCCACCTACGATGGCCACACCAACGGACAAAGGAAAGAAGCCCCTGGAAGCGGAACCACCTCTAGTCTCCAACATCTCTACAGGAGAGACGCCTAATCGAATGGAAGTTGAGACGCCTAGTGCACCCCACATGGAGTGGACTCAAGGAGAACTCCCATTCACTTCCCCTCAATCGCCAACGATTCTTGTTGAGATGTCTAACACGGGCATGGGGGAGTACATAGTGCGAAATGTTGTTGCAACGCCCACACTTCGATCTATGCAAGACATGGGAAGACCTCGACTCCCCATAGGCTCCGTGGTTCCTTTAGGCTACCCACCTAATCAGACAAATTTTATTTTTGGGGGCCTGGATCATGGCATTGAACCTTCCCGAAAAGAAGAAGAAGATGAAGATCCCTTTATGGAAGATGTCAACTATCTGGCTAACCCAGACTTCGCATTACGTTATCTTAGCCAATGCAATTGGCATGGATACGAGTTAGGCCGGTATGAACAAGGAATGCGTGTTTTGTGTCAACCAAGATACCAAATGCCTTATGACAAGTCAGGAGTAGGGTTTAACCACCCTTTGCCCCTCGACATCTTGGTCGAAAACATGCAAGGCCTAGGGATAGGCAACAAGGATGGGTTGGCATCGGATCCATATGCCAATCCAAATACGACTTATACACTTGGGGACTATTTCCCATTGCACACAAATAACCTTGTTGACCTCAACAACCCTTTCCCTACGGCTGAACAAGGAGAAACCTCACGGACTCACCCACAAGGGGAAGATGGACAAGACCACGAAGGGTCTTCTGAAAATGAGTCGGAGGACGATCATTCGCATGAATATCAAATGAATGATGATCAGGAAAGCTTCCTGAGGATGTTCCCATTGAATGATCCTAGTGAGCATAGGTTGCAAGATCCTTTAGACATAGATGACAGGTTGGAACACTTACACATAGATCCAAGACCTAGGAGGCATTTCACCCTGGCGCAGTTATAGCAATTACTGCACCCCCACTCCAGGCATACAACGAACATATTCCGCATAGAGACCCTATCAACTCATCAGTGCCTAGGGCAGACTTTGTTTGTAGGACTGCGTATAGGGCTGATCCCTTTGTGCCAGTGCCCACAGAGCCAGATCCAAAGCACCACGAACATCCAGAATATCAGAGTTGTCACATTTGCGGTAATGGAGATTACAATCATTTCATCAACATGGTCTCCATTGACTTGACCGCCCCCATCCATGATCCAGCCAATCCAACACGATTATTGCATCTAGACATAGAAGCTATTGATTGGGATCGCACTGACACACCACCATCTCCATCAGAGTATTGGCCTTGCGGTGGGATGTTTCATTTCACTCCAAGACAGACTCGGGATGTCTTTCATGCTGAGGAGGAACTTGATGTTCCAAATGATGATCTTAATTCAGCAAATGATATCCATCCGATCCCCATTCCACACCAGTTGGAAGACGGATCCCATATGTCAGTTGAAGCAACGACTGATGTAGACATCGGCACGGATCCAATGAATCCACGGATTCTCAAGGTGGGGGTAAGTCTTTCCCCTGAAGAGCGAGCCGATTATGTTGCCCTTCTTAAGGAAAAGAAGGAGGTTTTTGCATGGTCATACAAAGATATGCCGGGACTAGACCCATAGCTAGTCACGCACAATTTAACGCTTGATCCGACAATCAAGCCAGTAAAGCAAAAACTACGCAAGATGCATCCAACAGTAGCCTTAATGGTAAAAGATGAGTTACAAAAGTTGTTGGATGCCCAGTTTGTCATCTGTGTGGATTATCCACCATGGTTGTCTAACATGGTTCCTGTCAAGAAACCCGACGGGAGGATTCGCATATGCACTGATTTTTGAGATCTTAACAAAGCGAGTCCTAAGGATGATTTTCCTTTGCCGAGCATCGACGCGTTGGTAGACGCTACAGCAGGCCACGAAATGCTTTCCCTTATGGATGGTTTCTCAGGATACAATCAGATTCGTATTAATCCTGAGGACCAGCTAAAAACGGCATTCACAACGCCTTGGGGGACATTTTGTTATAAGGTCATGCCTTTTGGCCTTAAAAATGCCGGAGCTACCTACCAACGTGCCATGACATACATCTTTCACGATTACATGCACAAAATTTTGGAAGATTACATGGATGATTTGTTGGCCAAATCTCTTTTGCGCCCAGATCACATCGGTGACTTGAGTAAGGTCCTTGATCGCCTCATTGAGCATAAAGTCAGACTAAACCCCAAGAAGTGCGTCTTTGGCGTCACCTCCGAAAAGCTCTTGGGTTTCATAGTCTCCAAACGAGGAATTGAGGTTGATCCAAACAAAGTCAAGGCAATCCTTGAAATGCGTCCCCCAACCACCATCAAGCGGCTCGAGAGTCTGCGGGGAAAGGTTGCGTCGATCAAGCGCTTCATAGCGCAGTTATCTGACAAATGCCGACCCATGAATAAATTATTGCATAAAGGGGTCACATTTCATTGGGATGACGAGTGCCAGTCAGCCTTTGACGACATTAAATAGTACTTGGCTTCGCCACCAGTACTGGCACCACCCAGACCAGGAGTGTCGTTCTATTTATACATCTCAGCCACTGAGGTGGCACTGGGCGCCATGCTGTCCCAGAAAAATGAACTTCACAGAGAACAGGCTACATACTATCTTAGCCGCACCACGGTCGATTATGAACTTAACTATGCATATGTTGAAAAACTACGCTTGGCGGTGGTGTTTGCTACCAAAAAGCTACGCCACTACATGCTTAGTAATAAGACGTATGTTGTGTCTAAGGAGAATCCATTGCGATACATGATGAGTCGTACTTATCATAGTAGCCGCACGGCGAAATGGATCATGTTGTTGACGGAGTTTGACATAGAGTTCATTGGACAGAAATCTATAAAAGGTCAAGTCATTGCCGATCAACTAGCCGAGGCTCCTCTTGAAGACGATCAGCCTCTGACTTTTGAACTACACGATGATGGGGTCTTCCATGTTTTCGAATCGCCAAATTACGATGAGCCTGAGTCCCGAGCTGACATAACCCTTTTCTTCGATGGTTCTAAATGTGAGCAAGGGGGTGGTGCGGGAATTGTATTCTTCACTCCACAAGGTGCTCCAATGCCCTTGTCATTTAAATTAGACTTCCCGCTAACCAATAACAATGCAGAATACGAAGCCTTGCTCATAGGTCTTCAGACAGCAATCACCATGAACATTAAACGATTGAACATCTTTGGTGATTCGCTGTTAATTGTCAACCAAGTAAAAGGGATATACCAATGTAAATGTCCAGTTTTGAAGTCTTATAAAACCCTTGTGGATAAATTCTTGGCACAATTTGAATGGTATGACATCGAGGCACTCCCTCGATCATCAAATCATTTTGCGGATACTATGGCCTCCTTGGGGTCACTTATTCCGCAAGACCCTTACGGTGAAATGACAACCATTCAGGTTAAAACATTATCGCAATCTGCGATGGAGCGTGCAAGCTCTGATTCGACGCCAGAAATCCACATGATCCAGATTGAACCATCTCCGGATAAGTTCTCTCGAATTCGAGATTGTTTGATTAAAGCCAACTGGGGGTCCTTGTTCTCCCCGGCCCCTCTTGCTAGCAACACCACGTTGTTTTTACAAGTTCTTTCCTGTTCAGCTTTTGTTCGGGATAAACTTCAAAAGGGATTGGCCGTTCATACTATCGAGGTTTATGATCAGCAAGACTGGTATACACCCATTCGGGATTACCTCAAGCTAGGTAATCTCCCACTTGGATTGACACAAGCCGCGAAAAGATCATTCAAACAAAAAGCGGCAAAGCATGTCTTGGTAGGAGACATTTTGTATCGTCGAAATTATGAAGGAATCCTCCTTCGTTGTTTGGACCGGCAAGAGTCCGCTTGGGCGATCACCCAAGCTCACGATGGTACATGTGGTGGCCACTTCAGCGGTATGGCCATCGCAAAGCGCATTCTTCGCATGGGTTATTATTGGCCATCCTTAGAGCGAGATTGTTGCGCATATGTGAAGAAGTGCGTGAAGTGTCAGCATCATGCTAATTTGACACACGTACCTTCTCAGGCCTTACGAGCCGATTCAATCGGTTTGGCCTTTTTCGCGGTGGGGCTTTGATCTAATTGGAAAGATCTCCCCTGCGTCGTCGGGTCGTCACACGTTCATTTTAACGGCCACTTTGAGTACTTTACCAAATGGGTGGAAGCAATTCCGGCGACCACTACGACTGGAGCTCGCATTGCGGAGTTTATTTTGCATAACATCATATGTCATTTTGGTATTCCATCCAAAATAGTCTCGGATAATGGGACACCATTCAAGAATAAAGATGTGCGTGCTTTGACCACAAAGTACAAGATTCAGCATAGCTTTTCAACACCCTATTATCCGCAGGCAAATGGGCAAGCGAGGCGTCAAACAAAATGCTAGTCGCCATTCTTAAAAAGACAGTTGCGAGATAATCATAAAGATTGGCACATTCGGATCCCGCTTGCCCTATGGGCTTATCGCACCAGCATTCGGACGCCCATTGGGGCAACTCCATTTTCGTTGGTGTATGGCTCCGAGGCAGTCATGCCTTTTGAGTTGGAAATTCCTTCCCTGCGCATTTCAATGCAAGAGTTCATCGATGATGACACTGCACGGCAGGCCCGGTTAGATCAACTGACGTTGCTTGACGAACGACGCGTTAATGCTCTCGAGCATTTGCGTATCTATCAAGAGCGACTTAAGAAAGCATACAACATGAAAGTCCACTTCAGGGAATTTCAGGTTGGTGATTTGGTCTTAAAAGAGAACCAGTAGAATTCTAATTTGCCCTCCCATCTTCGGGATAAGTTTGCGGCAAAGCTGGTTAGGTCCTTACATCATTGATAGTAGAATAGGACCTGGAACATACCGGCTTGCCTCTCTTGAAGGAATCAAGGAAAGCGAGAACCCTTGAATATCATTCATTTGAGGTCATTCCACAGCTAGAGAGCCATAGTCCAACAAAAAGCTCCAAGGATTACCACAATCGCTTGGTCAACCCAAAAAGCTCCAAGGATTCCCACAATCACTTGGTCAACCTAAAAGCTCCAAGCGTTACCATAATTGCTTGGTCAACATAAATATTCAAAAATCAACAAAAACAACATAAAAATCAAAATCACAAAAACAACATAAAAATCAAAATCACAAAAACAATCGCATTTCAATTCCATGCATTCTCATAAAAAAAAAAAAAAAAAACATTTGCATTTCCATTCCATGCATTCTCATAACAATCAAAATACAAAAGTATAGTTTGCATTCCGCATTGCATACATACATTGCATACTCCGCTAGGTCATATAAGTCAAAAGCACCATAGGCTGTCATTATTTGGCAATTCCCTCATTTCCACCTTAGATCTATTTTCATAAACACCTACATCCAGCATATCACCCTTTTATTTTTAGCATCATCAGTGTCGCCTAATGTATATAGGGTTTTCGTCATTCAGATGTCTTTAAATTTCTAGCCAAGAACTGTACACAATTAAGCAGATTTTACATGGGAAAGTTTTACTTGGATCACACCTTGTTACGTAGCATCCCAACACATATTAACACACATAAAATAATTCCTAAGTTGTGTAGACGAAAGATGAAACCTGCATCGTAATCCTGGTTACCATAAGTGAAACGGCTATCTTGCTTATCCCCCTGTGCGAATGACCCTAGAAATGCTGAGAATTGGCAAAAGGACAAGCTTCCTCCCTACCCAATTCCCCATGAATCCCAAGTTCTCAAAAGTTGCAAAACCATCAAATATTTGCAAAACGTCAAAGCACTAAAATTTGACATCCTACAGTGCACACATCAAAAGACACAAATAACAGTGATTATCATCACTCTATATTCAAATCCCTTGCTCAAAAAAAAAAAAAAAAAAAACAAGACGAGTACTATCATTTTATCACTATCAAAGAGCAAGTATCCCAATACCCTTGAAGAAAAGAAGGGAGTCGACCTTGAATCCCTGGAATTCTCAGCATTTCGACAGGTCATGAGGCAAGCTTCAGTACCGATTTGGTTGATAGCCTATTGGTTACTTGTGGTAAACCTCTCGCATGACGATATATCTATCACATTAACTTGTGTACGAGATCAATGTTTGCATGTGGATGAGCTAGCTTACGGTATCCTAGATAACATCGCAGACAAATACGACTAAATACAATAAAGGAGTTCGTGGAGCTAATTAGGTGATCCTCAGTACAGGTTCGGTTGAAAGCCCATCTGGCATTGGCGGTATCCTGATGAATAACACATAAATGAACTCAATTGCACACATAGGGATGTGAAATAACTTGGTTAAATTCAAGTCAAATTTAGACCTTGTTCGGAAGTCTTGTGAGATAAACGAACAGTCTTGGTTAGTTAGTTAAAAATATCCGCATTTCGAGAAAAGCTTAACTACATTTTCAAACAACCGATACATTTCATTCCATACATCACCATAAAACAATAGACAAAATACAAAAACAAAGTTTTCATATGTACAAGCATTCCACAAAGTTATCTTATTACTATAACAAGCCACTCCAATTTTGTACAGTCTATGGTGCATCGACATATCATCCATTCCATATGCATACATCATATAAATTAGCATCATCACATTCATATTAGCATATGCATACATCAATGTAAAAACATGTACATAAACATAAATCATGCAAAAAAAAAAAAAGATACACACCAAACAGAATCATCTGTATATATATCACAACAAAATTGCCCGCAGGCTACAAAACTGGTCCTCAGACCTCCCTCCCATCATCCAAACTCCCAAAACCCCCAGCCTAGGGCGTCGGCCACCATGATCACGCAAGATCGGTGCGACGAGAGCTACCCCCCGCGGTATCTGTTCTCTGAGATCTCTCAGGGCGACTGCTCGCCCCTGCATCCCGACCACTCGCACTGCCCTCCTCTCGCCGCCTGCGTCGGGATGATGCCGACTGCTCCGTCCCGCTGTCTCTCGTCCTGTGCGACGAGCCACTGGTCGGAGGCTCTGGTATTCGCCCACCCAGGCGGAGAATCTCAGCCTCCATCTCTGACCGATGCCGCCCCCACGCTTCCTCTCGTCGTCTCAAGTCTGCCTCCCGTAGCCTCCACTCGGCCTCTCGCCTACGGTAGTACGCAATGGCATCATCACGCTGTGCTAGCTGCACCCGTAGGAGATCCCTCTCCCGTACAGCATCCGTATCACCACCCTGCTGGCGAGACGCAGCCCCTGCGCTCTCCCGCTCTGCCAACTGTGACCGCAGGCGATCCCTCTCCTGTGTCATCTTCTGCAACAATCCCGTCAAACGCGCTACCTCAGCGCGCAACCCTGCCTCTGTCTCCCCCGAGCCAGCCGGCTCTGACGCCTCCTGCATCTTCGGCTGCTCCTCCTCCCCAAAGTCATCTCCCACCTCTGCCACCTCCACCATCTCTACATCTGCAGGTGCTCCCCAACCCTCTCCTGGTGCCTCTGCACCCTCTCCGCCTCCCGCTGCCTCCTCTCCTCCCAAGGGCCCCTCCCCTCGCCACTACCGTAGCGTCCACCACTCCTGATATTCGGCTGTCACGCCGACGTCATCAACATCCGGGATGTCCAACACAGCATCTGACTCCTCCCCTAGTGGCTCGAGGATCGGCGCCGCTAGGGTCCTCTCATCACTCCGACGCCGGTAGGCTACGGGCTCCCCAGGCAACCCCTGACGTACCCCAAACTGCCGCGTCACTCGGAGGTAGTGGAAGTACTCCTGCTCTGTCCCATGCCGCCCAATCACCCATCTCCCCCTCCGGACCCGTCGAAGCCAATCATCTGCCTCTGGCCATGCGGGACAATCCCGATATGGCCTCCATATCACATCTCCGGGAGTCAGTCGTGCTAGTGCATCTCTGTAATGGTCCACGTCTCCCGCGAACCGCCGACTATGCCCCCGCTCCTCCGACCGGTACCATAAAGCACCATACCCAATATCCCTGTCCACCATCTCAGCTCGGGTAGTCCGGGGCAACCCTCGTGGTCGCTCTATGGCTATGTCCTGCCATGCCCAGCACTGCAACAAGAAAGCGCACCCCAACCCCTTTCGCCTCCGACGGCGGACCTCGTACAACTCATCATATAACTGCGCCAAAAGCGTCTGGCCCCACCTCATGATAACCGGCTCTGTCATCGGGAAATCCACTAACTGCCATACTACCTCCACTAGGTTCCATGGGAACCTCGCTCCTGACGAATCTGGCAAGAGCATGTTGGAAATGAGGCTCATGAGTACTGCATGCCTCACTCCCAACACTCCCCTCGCGTACCACCATCGTACCAGTATCCCCCCAATCTGACAATCCAGCTCTGCCCTCTCCAACGAGGTCATCCCATCCCCATCCCCTCCATGTCCAAAGTATCGCGTCAGTACCGCCGTCCTCTGGCTCCGTGGTGTCGTCCGAATGGGAACCCCGTCTATTGGAATCCGAAGAATCCGATACACGTCCTCTAGGGTGACTGTCATCTCCCCTGTAGGAAGATGGAAGGTGTTCGTACGAGCATCCCATAGGCCAATCAATGCGGTAATGTATGCCCGATCTGCCACAACTGCATCCAACCGAGCCACATGCTTGAGCCCTAGGGCATCAAGCCACTCCCAATCATCATCGAGTCCAACGCCTCGCGGGCATTAGAAAAAATGGTCGGTACTCGATGTCGACTCTTCACCACCTGCACATCACAAAAAAAAAAACAAAAACAACAAACATCAAAAACATGCATCATATCACCATTACATGTACAAAAATGCATAACTATACCGTACTATTTTTCATTCACATGTACATCAAAAAAAAAAAAATCATCAATTTTTCATTTCATCATCAAAAACACCAAAAATTTGCCATGGTTTACCTACGGTTTTTCCTAAGTTTACCATTTCAAAACAAAAAATTCATCCATTTTGCATCTTTAATTTCATCAAAATCAATAAAAATTTGACATGGTTTACCTACGGTTTACCTAAGTTTACCATTTCAAAACAAAAACAATTCATCAATTTTTCATTTAAAAACGACAACAAATTTGACATGGTTTACCTACGGTTTACCTAAGTTCACCATTTCAAAAAAAAAAAAATTCATCAAATTTTCATTTCATCATCAAAAACACAAAAAATTTGACATGGTTTACCTACGGTTTTTCCTAAGTTTACCATTTCAAAACAAAAAATTCATCCATTTTGCATCTTTAATTTCATCAAAATCAATAAAAATTTGACATGGTTTACCTACGGTTTACCTAAGTTTACCATTTCAAAACAAAAACAATTCATCAATTTTTCATTCAAAAACAACAACAAATTTGACATGGTTTACCTACGGTTTACCTAAGTTCACCATTTCAAAAAAAAAAAAAATCATCAATGTTTCATTTCATCATCAAAAACAACAAAAATTTGACATGGTTTACCTACGGTTTTTCCTAAGTTTACCATTTCAAAACAAAAAAATTCATCCATTTTGCATCTTTAATTTCATCAAAATCAATAAAAATTTGACATGGTTTACCTACGGTTTACCTAAGTTTACCATTTCAAAACAAAAACAATTCATCAAATTTTCATTTAAAAACGACAACAAATTTGACATGGTTTACCTACGGTTTACCTAAGTTCACCATTTCAAAAAAAAAAAAAAAAAATTCACCTTTCATTTCATCAAAAATGACAAAAATTTGACATGGTTTACCTACGGTTTTACCTAAGTTTACCATTTCAACAAAAAAAATTCACCTTTCATTTCATCAAAAATGACAAAAATTTGACATGGTTTACCTACGGTTTTATCTAAGTTTACCATTTCAACCAAAAAAATTCATCTTTAATTTCAAAAATAAAAAAAAAAAAAAATCGACATGGTTTACCTACGGTTTCGACCTAAGTTTACCATTTCAATGAAAAACAAATTCATTCATTTTCCATTTTTTTAATTTCATAAACATAACACAAAAATATGGGCATGGTTTACCTATGGTTTCGACCTAAGTTTTACCATTCACATAGAAAAACATTTTTCTAACCATGGTTACCCTAAAGTGTTACTCTAAGTTTCATTTTGGGTTTATCCTATAGTTTTCCATCTAAGTTTCCATCAGGTTTGCATCCATGTTTCATTCGGTGTCATTCATTTACCTTTTACTTTAATTAATTAGGGTTTCATGTTTAAACACAAGAAAAACACCATAAAAACAACTTTGCATTTTTCAAATTGACAATCGAAGAGATAGTGCACTTACTGGTCTCGCCTCGGCTCCGCCGCTCGACGACCCGGTCTGTGCACTCATGGTGGTTGGATGATCCGGCAGCGCTTCGCGTCAGAAATCTACCTCCTCCTCCCAGAGCTCCAAATCGCAATCGTTGAACAGTGCAAATGAGCCAAATCCGTCATTTTCGCATATTTATAGTTTTTGTCAGCTGGTACTCGTCCTTTACCGGGACGAGCGCTTTTCGGCGCGCTCGTCCCACCCCGGGACGAGTACCTTCGGAGATGCACTCGTCTTACCCCGGGACGAGTACAATCCTGCCACTCGTCTCACCCCGGGACGAGTACAATCCTGTCACTCGTCTCACCCCGGGACGATTAAAAAAAAAAAAAAAAAAAAACACAACAAAACCAAACATAAACATGACAAATGCCAACAAAATCAAAAATAGGTCAAAACGGTCGGGAAACTGCTCGAGCATGCTTAGCGGTAAACCATCTAAAGGCACCCTTGCACACGTCATCTTGGGTCAAGCGACTCGTCGCTTTTCTCATGTCAGTCATTCCCTCATCGATTCGTCGCTTGAGGGGGTAGTCACACTTAGTTGCCAATCAACAACATTATACCTAGTCTTGGAAAAGACACGCATTCAAAGGATCATTGCAAAAGACAATCGCGCCCCTGCTTGGGGCAGCAAACAAGCAATCATCACAAACTAATCATATACTTGGCATTCGTGAATCATGAACTCAAGGTTCCCACAACAAAAGGTTGCGCCCTTTGCCTATTCATGACTGATCAATGTCTAAGTTCAAGTAATACCTCACCGAACCGGGTTAATACTTGACTTAAGTTCCTTAGCTCGTCGGAAGCAAGGATTCAAGAATGCGTGCCCTTTCCATACTTGGGGCATCAAGAGTTGGTTAGGTTCTTGAGAAACCCTAATCATTAGTGCTTTGGTTATATTTTTGCTCGGCGTTGCGCCTTGCATAACGCTTCCCAAAAAGGGGCATCCGTAGACACCAAAACGAGCACCAATCCGATTATGTGACGACAAGCACCGATCGCACCAACACACACGGCCCCCAGGGCAGCCCTCGGAGGTTAAACAGTGGTTCTAACCACTCACACAGCAGTTTTTGCAAGTCAGAAACCAATTTGGCACCTTTTGGACACCTTATTTCTTATTCGTCCCACCCAGGGACGAGTAAGAATTTTACTCGTCTTTCTTAGGGACGAGTGCTTACTGGCACTCGTCTCTCATAGGGACGAGTGCTGACTGATACTCGTGTCACCCAGGGACGATTATCGGCGCTCGCTTTGGGGTGGGACGATTGTAGAGTTTTACTTGCAAAAAAGTCAAATCTCGGCATATAACAACTCGGAACTGTCACTTAGCTTTCCTGCATGGCATAGGAGTGCGAGTGAGCTCTTTTAACAACACACATCTGCCACTTAGCTTTCCCGCATGACATAGGAGTGCGAGTGAGTCTTTTAACAACACACATCTGCCACTTAGCTTTCCCTGCATGGCATAGGAGTGCGAGTGAGCTCTTTTAACAACACACATCTGCCACTTAGCTTTCCCTGCATGGCATAGGAGTGCGAGTGAGTTCTGTTAAGACAACTCAGATTTGCCACTTAGCTATCCCTTCATTGCATGGGCGTGCAAATGAGTTTTTCTAAAACATGCAAAGACATGCACAGAGGGAGTTAAGAAGCCCTTGATCAAGAAGAAGTCTTCTCTTCACAAACAAAAGCATTCATGCAAAGAAACACTTTTGCATGTTAATTCAAAAAGACCCCTTGGGTCTATAAAAACGGTGAGTTTTCTCACCCAAAAAGGATATACAGAGAAGGAGCATTTTGAGCGACGAAGTCTTTGCTAGTTCACTTACTGGCGATTTGTGCTTTCATAATCGTGGTATTTCTTTTAGTTTCATGTTTATGCTTTTGTCAAGTCTTTCATTTAGATTCATTTCAACCATCGTTAGATTCATCTTTTATGCTTCATACACAGGTGCTACTGACTTTCTTGTTTGTTTCTTTGAGTGCAGAGTTGCAGCATTAGAGGAGCGGCGAGGAGTCTACCTTACCAACGCAAGCGGCGGCAACATTTGGCCCGCCCATTCCAAACGTGGGCATGCGGAAGGAGGAATTCTGAAGCAAATTGTAAGAGATCAATATCTAACGCTCCTATCCCCTAAAAAGGAAGGAGACGTATTGTAACACGAATTGAAAAGAATATCAATAAAAAGGGCTATAGTTTATATTGCTTTTATATCTTGTGTTCATTCATTTGTGTTCTTTCCTTTTAATGCAATTTTGTTTAGTTTTTCCTTTTTGTTTTCGGAATCTCGTGCTTTCAGATACATACCGCCAGCTACTCCACCTATAGATAAATATGGTAAGCTCCTACATATGAATAATTCAAAGCCCAATGAATGCAATTTTAAAGGGCTTGCATGAAACAGAGTTTATAAAGGTTATGCATTGCACATCAACAAAGGAAATTTGGGATAATTTGAAAGGTATCTATGAGGGAGACAAAAAGGTCAAAAGGGTAAATTTGTAAAATTACAAGAGAATATTTGAAGACCTAAATATGAAGAAAGAGGAAAACATTGCTGCAAATCTACTTCATGTGGATGAGGTTGTTAACTCCATGCAAGGAGTTGGGCTTAAAATTGAATAAATATATGTTTGTGATAAGATTTTAAGGTCACTCCCAAAAAGGTATAGTGAAAATATTTCAGCTATAGAAGAGTCAAAATATATTGAAATTTTTACAAGGGATGAATTACATGGAATTATCACAGTTTTTGATATGAGAATAAAAGAACTTATTCCCTAGAAAGAAGCAACCTTCAAATTTACTAAGCAAAAAAAGGGTAAGAAATCATATTAAAGCAATGAGTCATCCAGTGATGAAGAAGCAAATTATGGTAGAAGGAACAAGGACCCAAGAAAATATAAAGGTACGAAATTAGTTAGATGTTTCAATTGTGGAAAATATGATCACTATGCATCTGATTGTCCAGAGGTTGGAAATAGCAATGGTGAAGAAAAATAGGATCATAAGAACAGGAAAACAGGAAGACACATGTACCAAAATAAAAGCGGGTATGGACAAGGCAAACAATGAAATAAGTTTTTCCAAAGGTATAAGAAGAGTTTTTATGAATACAAGGAAATTAAGAGTTCAAGTGATAATGATGAAAGTTCCTCAAATAATGATGAAAATAAAAATTTATTTCTGGCAGAAGAAAAAGAAGTTAGAAATAGGTAACCAATAATTATTAAGTGTTTTAGATGTGGTAAATTTTTCCATCTTGAATATAGATGCACAAGGAATGGATTTAGTTTCAGTGATGATGAATATTAAGATACACTCTAAGGACCAAAAGAAAGCTTACTTTTGGAAATAGAAGAAGAAGGAGGTGATCCTATTGAAGATAAATCAGAAAGGAATGAAGATGATCCCAAAGGCAAACAAATAGAGGAAGAATCATAAAAAGGATAAGTTGATCTTGAGGATGAGCGTATTCATGCCCTTGATGCATTAAGTAAGGTAAGAAAGTATAACTCAAAACTCAAGCTTAAATTTCGAGAATATGATGAAGAAAAGAGAAATCTTATAGAGGATCTAACCAACTCAATAGCTAAGACAATAAAATTCAAAGAGAAGTTAGAAGCAAAGGTTTTAGAATGTGAAAGGTTAGAGCATGAGGTAACTTCACTAAGGAAGGAAGTAAAAGAGTCTAAGTACAAGTTACACAGGTTTGGGAGAATCTCAAAGAACTTATATAAGATTATCAAGGTACAAAGATCTTCGTCAAAAAAAATAGGACTTGGTTTTGAATAGGTACAAAGAAAACAAGGAGAGGATTTAATCTTAAACTTCGAAGAAGAAAAAGCTTTAGAAGAAGAGAGTGTAAGAGAGAGTGAGACTTCTAAGAATGATTTGGACAATAGAAAGTTCAACAAGGAAAGGAACAATACACAAATGAGGAATATATGGAACATGAAGTAGCATAGGGTAAAAGAGACTAAGAGACCAATAGGGTCAAGGCAAGGTAGTTTCAATGGATGATGCTTCTCATGTCATAGGTTTGGGTACAAGGGTACATAGTGCAGGACACATGAAAGATAGTTTTATGGACAATTTAGAAACATACATTTTTTTCAAGGGTATTGATACTCTTGTAATCAGTTTGGTCACAAGGTAGTGAATTGCAGGTTTCATGATAGGAATAGATATGGCTTCACTAAGAGAAATCCCAATATATTTGCACCTCCAAGGAATAACAATATTAAGTTTTATAAGTGCAATAATGATGGGCATACAACAAAGTGGTGTAGAGAAAAAAATCCAGAGATAAGCAGGAATATGAATAGTTAGAGGAATCATAAGGATTAGTTGAGGAAGAAAGTGGACAAAGGTAAATATCAGTACATGCTAGGAGTAGAGATACTCCCACCCCAAAATTAACCACCTCAAGAGGATGTGGGGGAGGGGCTAAGCTAAGAGTCTCATTCTTATACCCAAGCCCCAAAGGTGGCCCCTTGCCATGGATGACAAAGGGGGAGAGATTTGAGTTAGAGGGAGAGTATTCAATCAAGGGGAGCAGTTTCTCAGGGGGAGCAGAACAGAAAGAAGTAAAGGAAATGGTAAAAGGAAAATGGATTGCCATCAAAGAGAAAGGGGAATTTTTTTGGAAATATGAGTAAGTTTTTTTGTCATCGATGTCAAGAATATGATTTTCATCCAAGCATTTATGTTCAAGTTTTTTTGGTAAGGTTGATGTTCAAGTTTCATTAATAGCCTCTACTGGTTTTTCCAAAAATGCAAAGAAGAAGGTTTAATATGATAATATTTAAGGATACAGGGTTGGATTATGAAAAATAAATGCAAGGAGTTGTCGCATTATAAAGCACCTAAAAACTCATATGACAGTTTGATGGATTAAGGGTTTAATTATTTAATTTTAAATATTTTAACCCTAAGGTTAAAATTTAAAATTAAATAATAATATTTATAAAGGGCCAAAGTTTAAAATTATAATTCCAATTTAAAAATTTGAATGTCATGTCGACATTGGAAAAAAGGGTATTAAAATTTATATAAATATGCCAAATACCTTTGGTAAATATTAACCTTGCGAATAAATGTTAATGCGAAAACATTTGAGTACCAAATGAGATTATTTGCATATGTTTAGAGTTCATTGGGTAGAAGAGAATGAATAAGATAGAGGAGAGTGAAAATGTTAAACTTGAAGCAACCTGCAATGCAAGTACCAACCAGGGGCTATAGTAAGGCATTCGAGGAACGTGAGGCTAGAGTTTGAATCTCACAAAAACCATTTTACTGAAGAGGATAAGGGTTTTTGAATTCACATTGTAGAAGGTAGAAGGTTAAAGGTGACAGGGCACTCCTTTTAGTTCACGTGAGGACGCTTAGCCCAAGCGATGAACATTTAAGCACTAAGATACTTGGAGGAGGATAGGTGGGGAGTTTTAATCCCACCGTGAGCACTTTTGCAAAGGAAAAAGGTATGTACATTGTTTTTAATTTTTATAAAGGTTTTTGCTAAAGTGGAAATAAAGAGGGAGATATAAGGTTTGATTAAATTAAATATTAAATTATGTTTTAGAAGGAGTAATAAGGTGTTAAGAGGAATTATATTTTATTTTTGTTAAATAGAGGAGTAATAATGTGATTAATGAAAAATTATTGTTGAAGTGAATTACTTGGTTTTTGCTAATATTTAAAGTGTGAAGTTTATAAGGTGTAATTGAGATTTAATGCTTTGTATGATGAAATGTTTTAAGGGAATATTTGAATGAATTTTTGAGAAGGTTTTTGCTACCTAACCTTTGAGATTGGCAAAGAGAGTGATTGTGATTGAGATAGGTTTTGAGATCAAATCTTCTACAAAACAAAAGGTATGGGCATATCTTAATTTTGAGTTAGATTTTATTGGATTTTGCGAATGCTAAGTTGGTGTGAAAAGGATTGTTTGATAAGCATTTTTGAGTTTGGTTTTGAGATATCCAATATTTATTGATGAAGGTTTTTTTGAAATGAAGGTTGATGCTAGAAACATTGTTTGATAAGCATTGTTGGAAATATTGAGTGAGCCTTCACGTGCATGATTATGGTTTGTGAAATATTATGAGTATCACTATTATATGAAGTTGAGAACTATCTTGAACTAGGGTTTGTGAAAGACCATGAGTATCATTGTTATGTGAAGTTGAGAACTATCTTGAACTAGGGTTTGTGAAAGATCATGAGTATCATTGTTATGTGAAGTTGAGAACTAAGCATTATTGAATAAGCTTTCATTGAGTGATTGGTTGAGTGGATTTGATTGAGCATAATTTATTGGAAGTGTTGGAGTGATAGTTCAAGTTCTGTGAAACAAATTGTTCTTTATTTCTGTATTGAGTTGAAGGAAATATTTAAAGTGGTTAAGCATTTTTGTGAGTGAAACATATTAAGTCTCTAACAATTCTTTATATGTTTTTGTGGTAAAACAAGAGAGATTGAAAGTGATTGAACATTTTTGTAAGTGTTAAGCATATTGAGTCTCTAACAATTCTCTATATGTTTCTATGGTAAAACAAGAGAGATTGAAAGTGATTGAGCATTGTTGTAAGTGTGAAGCATATCAAGTATTTAACCATTATCTATATGTTTCTTTGAGATTAAACAAGAATCTGTGTGAAGCTTATTTGTGTGATTGAAGATGTTTTCTATAATAGATTGAGTTGAGTTGAGTAAGATTTTGAGGAATCTTACAAAATATATTTGAGGTAAGTCTTGGTGAAGACTTGGTGAGTAGATTGGACATGTTCTTGAGAGTATTTTTTGGATAGATTTTGGGCAAGTCATTGAGAAGACTTGTGAGCAAAGTTGATTGATTGATTTGTTCAAACCTTGAGTTAAGGTTTGGGGCAGATCTAGAAAGTTTGATTTGTGATTGAGTCAAGATTTGTGTTAACGCTTGAGGATAGAGTTTGGTGTAAATTTGAGGACAGGTTTATACCAGATCAAAGATAGAGATTGGGCAGATTTGCGCTAGATCGAAGGATTGTGTTTAGTGTAGATCATAGACAGAGATTGAGAAAATTTGTGCTAAACCGAAGGACTGCATTTAGTTTAGATCAGAGATAGAGATTGAGAAAATTTATGCTAGACCGAAGGACTATGTTTTGTGCAGATCAGAGATAGATATTGAGCAGATTTATGCTAGACCAAATGACAATGTTTAGTGCAGATCAAAGACAGAGATTGAGCATATTTATGCTAGATCGAAGGACTATGTTTAGTGTAGATTTGAGATGGAGCTGAGAGTAATCTTTGGATGTGATAAAGTAGAGGAAAATAGTCTCTAGTGGATAGGGATCCATTATTGAGGGTAGTGAAGACAAAAATCTAAGTTATGATAGAGTATTAAGTGGAGAGAGATCCACAAGCCAATGCAATGGAAGTAGTAGTCTTCTAGAGGATCATCAGCCAGAGCAAAGAAGGAGTTCTGCTATGGATAGAGATCCACAAATCAACTGATGGGATTTGTGTATCCTATGAATAGAGATCCATGAACTTGATTAGGAGATTGGTGTCTCCTTTAGATAGAGGTCCATAAATATTTTAATAGGGAAAGGATTCCCAAGAGATTTTTTGAGAAAATTTTAGTGAATGATTTTCTCCATGGAGTGTCCCACATTGGGGAAACCACGTTAAATTAGTGTCTCTATTGTGTGTGGTAGTTTGTGCATTGCTTTGATTACTACTATTGATATTGCCATTTATATATGGCATAATATTGTTTGGGAAAGAAAATTAAAAAGTAATCTTATATTGTTCACACCCCTCTCAGTATAAGCTTGTGTTCTTCAAAAATAATATTCAATACATAAAAATGAAGTTGCTTTGTTAACACCTTATAATATACAATATTTTATTTTTCTAAGCAAAAAAAATAAAATATTTTTCAACAACCCTTATGACTCCCTAAAAATTCAACACATGCCTCTAATAATTATCATGTGGCCTCAACCAATTTTCACATTCCAAACTTTGGCAAGATTTAAATTAAAATTGCATACATTATATGTTGGCCCATGTCACCAAAATATTGCACACATCTTCGATTGCACCCAAACTTGAAACCACGACCAAAGCTATCGTAGCACCTTAGCCCAAGGCTAGGATGCCACTTGGGCTACATTCCCACACATGAACCAAAGGTCCACACTCCCCTACTAATGATATTGCATGATTTTTGATGAAAATAAAAATGCTTCCCTTCTTCAACAAAAGCGAACACGTGGGATTCAAAACTACAACCTGCTCCTTACAAGCACCTTAGTCATACCTTCGACCACCATCTGCACTACCAAGAACCTTGGAATATATCCTCCGTGCCACATGAACTTAAATGAATTTTGGCCTCCTTTTAATTAAAAACTCACAAACTTCTTCCTCTTCAAAATAGAGCACACAAATTATATTCCTTGCATGGGCATTCGCATATCATTTTTTTTAGCCTTTAGGAAATGAAAAACATTTCCTATTAATACTCTTCCCTTTGCATTGAAACATGTTAGCCCCTTCGAATTTCAAATTTTGAATTCTAATTAAACTTTAAACCTTAGCACCATTTAATTATTTAAATTAAAATTTTAACCTTAGGTTAAAATATTTTAATTTGAATAAATTAAATTAAAGTCTTTATAATCTAATCAATGGGTCTTGTCAGAGATATATATTTTTAATTATTCTTTGGACTTAGTTATTGTCACTTTTTCCTTTTGCTCAAATATTATAATATTATTATTTCTTTTTAAACTTGCTTCCCTTTTCTTGGGTCTTTTACCTTTTAGGCCTCTTTAGGCATATAATATTTAAAATAAATATTATATCCTTTTTATTTTAACCACTTCCTTGCCTTTTGGAAAAACAATCTTATGACATCAATGATGACAAAACTAGACATCAAACCTATTGACATCAATGACAACAAAACATTCTCAAGTTTCCAATAATCTTCTCCTTTGTCATTGATGGCATCCCTTTTTCCTTTAAGCATTCCTTTTACCTTATTCAGTTCTACTCCCATTGATAAACTACTCTCCCTAACTGAATTTTCTTCCCCTAAGTCAAATCTCTCCTCCTTTGACATCAATGGCAAAGAGACTCCTTTGGGGCTAAGGATAAGGCTCTTAGCTTAGCTCCCTCTCCACCTCCTCTCCTTTAGGTGATTAATTTTTGGGTGGGAGTAGAATTACTTCAATTTTACTCTAAGATACTCAAAATTCTCTTTTGGAAGTGTCTTAGTGAATATGTCTACAATATGCTCCTTTGTAATAACATATTCCAAACTGACTTGCTTATATGTCACCTACTCTCTCAAAAAATGATATTTGATCAGAATGTGCTTCATCCTAGAGTACATCACCAAATTATTTGAGATATGTATAACACTTGTATTATCACATAGTATGGGGATAGGGTGATCATGCTCTATATTTAAGTCCTTTAAATTTTACTTCATCCATAATACATGTCTACAACAAGAAACTATTGCAATATACTCTATCTCTACTGTGGATAAGGATACTAATGCATATTTCTTACTTAGCCAAAAGACTAAAAAATATCCAAGAAAGAATGATCCTCCACTTGTGCTTTTTCTATCATCAATGTTGCTAGCCCAATATGCAAATTTATATGCTATGAGAGTGAAATTGTTACTTTTGGGATACCAGATCCCAAAATCCATAGTCCCTTTTAAATACCTAAGAATCCTTTTTAATGCTACTACATGTGTCTCCTTTGGTGCTGCTTGAAACCTTGCCACTAGTCCCACTGCTTGTATTATATCTAGTCTTGTAGTTGTGACATACAATAAGCTACCAATCATAGATCTGTAGAATTTTTTATTTGCCTCAGGAGATTCATCATCTTTACTTAACTTGCATCATGTAACCATGGGGTTACTAACTGGTTTGCAATATTCTAACTTGAATTTCTTTAGCATCTCTTTTATATACTTGGTTTGCAAGAGAAACACACCTTTATCTGATTATGAAATATGAAGTCCAAGAAATAAGGACAAATCACCAAGCATTGAAATATCAAATTCATTTTGCATGTTGTTTGCAAATTTTTGACACATCTTATCATTTTTGCCTCCAAAAATGATATCATCCACATAAAAAACCACAATTAATAAGTCATTTCTTTCATTTTTTATGTATAAGTTATTGTCCACTATTCCTTTTTTGAAACCCTATTCTTGAAGGTACTTATCCAATCTTGAATACCAAGCTCTAGGATCTTGTTTTAGTCCATAAAGTGCCTTCTTTAACCTATATACATAGTCTAATTTATTAGTTAGCTTGAATAACTCTGGTTGCTCAATGTAAACCTATTCTTCTAGGACACCATTTAGAAAGGCTGATTTAACATCCATTTGATATACTTTTAAGTTTTTGAAGCTTGAGAAGGCTTAGAACATTCTTATAAATTCAAGTCATGCAACTGGAGCAAACGTCTCATCAAAATCAATTCTCTCAACCTATGCATAACCTTTGCATATTTATCTTGCTTTGTTTTTGAATACCTGACCATCTTCATTTAACTTGTTTTTGAATAACCATTTAGTGCCAATCACATTCTTACCTTTTGGTCGTGGGACAAATTTTGAAGTCTTACTTTTCTCTATTTGATCTAGTTCGCCATTCATAGCCTTAATACAAAACTCATCTTGACTCACCTCATTGAAATATTTTGGCTCAATTTTAGATAACAAAGATAAATTATCATGCTCATTTGTTGATATTACCTTCCTCGTATTTCTCTCATCTGGATTCCTACTGATTAGATCTCTTGGATGATTTTTTGGTACACACCTAGATGGAGTCTTAGGAAAAATTCTTTGTGTTTCTTCTTCTTCTTCTTCTTCATCTAACTCTTCTTGGTAACTTCTTCTTGATACATAATTTCTCAAGGTGGTTCTCTTGACCCTATCTTCTCATCAACTATTTTTTTGAATTTACATGGTGGAATCGGTAGCCGCCACGAATCCGGGTAGGCTGTCCAGCCTTTTATGGCCGCCATAGATCTTCTCATCAAATATTACATTTATACTTTCTATAATAATATTTTTCCTTTTGTTATAACATCTATAAGCTTTGTTCTTAGTGGAATAGCCAAAAAAAAATACCCTCATCACATCTTGAGTTAAACTTACCAAATTTTTTCTCTTCTCATATTATGTAACATTTGCTTCCAAAAATTCTAAAATATTTTACAGTGGCTGGTCTTCCTTTCCAAATCTCATATGGATTTTTGTGATGATTTACTCTTAATTGAACCCTATTTATGATATATAATTTTGTATATACTACATCTCTCCAAAAACCATTTGAAACCTTGGATTCATTCAACATGGCTCTAGCCATATTTTCAATAGTCCTATTTTTCCTTTTGACTACATTTTTTTGAGGAGTTCTTGCAGCTAAATATTCTCTTTTGATCACATGTTGTTCACAAAATTCTATGAATTAATTTGAGGTAAATCCTCCTCCTCTATCAGATCTTAAACATTTAATCCTTTTACCTATTTCATTTTCTACCAATTCTTTAAATGCCTTGAACTTCTCAAGTGCTTTTAAATTTTCTTTCAAGAAGGCTACCCAAATAATTATGGAGTAATTTTCTATAAACAATATGAAGTAACTTTCACCTAGAATACTCTTTGTCCTTGTAGGACCACATAGATAAGTATGTACTAGTTTCAATGACTCAAATGAAATAAATACTTTTGACTTGAAATTTGTTCTAATTTGCTTCCCATGCTAACATTGTGCATAAATTGTGTTTTGTGGCATTTTTAGCTTGGGTAAATCTCTGACAGCCAACTTGTACTTGTGTGCCCTTAATCGAGTTTTAGTCTTTCTGATCTCACATCTATTTGTATGAAATGTAATCGTGTGCCCTTAATCGTAAATTTGTCTCACACTCAGTAGATTGTGCCTCAACCCCTTGACATACAATACATTCTTTGTATTTGTTTTTCCATTATCCAAACGTAGATTTTATTTTCCACAAATTTTTGTTGATCCATCATCACCAAATTTTACTAATCCTCCATCAGTTTCTTTGAGTACAAGAAATTTACTCTTGTCTCCTGTCATATGACTAGAACAACCACTATCAAGGAACCTCTATTTTCCCTTATCTTGAATATGAAGAGATGTTTCTACTAACATAGATCTAACTTTTTCATGCTTGTTGTGGCTGCTCCACAACACACCCCAAAATTGGGGACCCCCTTTTTTGCACGCTTTCCAAGAAGATTGCAGTGGCCCAGATATAAAGGAGCAAAGAAGAAAGCAAGAAAATGAAAAGTTGTCGCGATATCGCGACATGTTGCTCCGTCGCGGCCAGAAATGAAAAGTTGTCGCGATATCGCGACATGTTGCTCCGTCGCGGCCAGAAATGAAAAGTTGTCGCGATATCGCGACATGTTGCTCCGTCGCGGCCAGAAATGAAAAGTTGTCGCGATATCGCGACATGTTGCTCCGTCGTGGCCAAAAATGAAAAGTTGTCGCGATATCGCGACATGTTGCTCCGTCACGGCAGAAATGAAAAGTTGTCACGATATCGCGACATGTTGCTCCATCGCGGCTTTAAAAAGAAAATTGTCGCGATATCGCGACATGTCACGTTTTTGCGGCTCAAACAAGCGAAGTACAGTGGAAAAAAAGTGTCACGATTTCGCGACATGTCACTTTTGTGGCTAAGAGCAACAGAATGCAGCATGATGAGAAAATGTCACGATTTCACGACATGTTGTGAAATCACGGTCAAAGTTGTCAAACAGAACAAGATGCCAGAAATGTCACGATATCGCGACATGTCTCATTTTCACGATGCAGGACAAAGAACTAAGTTGAAGACTCAAAGTTGTCACGATATCGTGACATGTTGTGTTTTCACGATGTTTGATGGGTAAAACAGCCAAGTACAAAAATGTCGCGATATCGCGACATGTCATGAAATCGCGGTTCATAGAGGAGAGAGAAAGACAAAGTGAAAAATGTCGCGATATCGCGACATGTCATGAAATCACGGTTCATAGAGGAGAGAGAAGATAAGGCGCTAGAATTGTCACGATATCGCGACATGTCATGAAATCACGATCAAAGCAGTCAAAACAGGGCAAGGAGAAAAAATGTCGTGATATCGCGACATGTCAGGTTTTCATGACAAGAAAGTGAGGAAGGAATAAAGGAAAGAAATTGTCGCGAAATCGTGATAGGTTGCATTTTCACGATCTGTCGACGGCAACGGAGATGAAGATAGAAAGTGTCACGAAATCGTGACCTGTCTCATTTTCATGATTTGCGACGACCTACAAGCTAAGCAAGGGAAATATGTCATGATATCGTGACATGTCAGAGTTTCATGACCTAGAGCAACCAAAGTGGATATAGAAGAAAAGTGTCATGATTTCACGATAGAAATCAAGAAGATGATGTAGAATGAAAAGGTGTCACGATTTCGTGACATGTCGTGTTTTCGCGGCTAAGTGCAGCGAGACAAACTTCATTCAAAACAAAAAAATGTCACGATATCGTGACATGTCTCATTTTGGCGGTGCATGAAGGCGAACAAGGGTCTAAGAAAAATGTCACGATATCGCGACATGTCTCATTTTCACGATACATGAAGAGGAACAAAGCTACAGATATAAAAACGTCGCGATATTGCGACATGCTATTTTTTGTCATGATTCATGGAGGGCCATTACAGAATGTGTAGGGAAGTGTTGAACACGTGTCATAGAGGCGTAGGGGCTATGATAACGCTTCAGGATCGACGGTTACAATTCGCAGAGAAGACCAAACGTTTCACGACCGAACAAAAAGCCAAAATAATGAAGAAGAGGGAGATGAAACGAATCGATCTGGGAGATGAAATGAAGCGTCACAAGGCGAAGCAGAGAGCCATAGCAGAAATTTTAAAAGCAGAAGCGAAGATAGGCATAGGGGTCGAAAACCGCTATGAGCAGAGTTGCAGAGCTGAAGGTGATAGGCCATTCTGGGCCTGCTTTTGGAGCGATTTTCCTCCACTTTTGTCTCCGGTTTTGTTAAAACTGGAAACATTATGTTCTTGTAAACTGATACATTATCTTTAATACAGAATTACAGAGAGTTGCATCTCATTGACAAGAAAGAAGGAGTTATTTTCTGCATGCTAGATTTAATGTTCATTTTTCCCCCTTTCAGATTTTTAGGCTTATAGGTGAAGTTTAATGCAAGTTTTCTTGGTTGCTTCATGCGAATGTCTAAATCTGAAAATCATAGTTAAAACCCTAGAAACCAGCACCTAACTTATCTGGATTGTGCGAGTTTACAGGTTCAATAGGTTAGGTTGTATGCAGAAAACCTCATTATCTTCGGTTTTGTCAAAATAGGAATCGTAACACTCTGAATGTACTTTAGTTTTAGTTTCTTTGCATTTTATTTTCATTTCTTTAAATTCTCTGCATTTTTATTTTCTCGAAAGTTTAACCTTAGTTTAATTTACAGTCATTAAAATAAAATACTTGAAAATCTACCGAAATCGAAAATAAAATAATTTCATCATTAAGATTAATTCACATTGAGTTCATTCTGATTAAATGAACAATCATTACAATTTCAGAATAAAATAAACCACAGTGCCCCTTGTTAACAGTTACTTGCAACCACTAAGGTATTCCGAACATTCAAATTGAATATTATTATTTATGCCAAATGCTAATATAGCGGAGACCTTGGAGAAATTATTTACAGGATTTCTTTGCAAGTAGAGGATTTGGAACTCGAATCCTATCGGAGAGTGTGTTTTCACAATCGGGTGAAAATACCACTCAACAGATTGGCGCTAGAAGGAGGGCCGAATTGGTTTACTTTATTTTGATTTTCATACAGAAATAATGTGTTTTTGATTTAATTTTGAAATTCTTTCAATCTCATTAACGGCTAAACTGCAGCATTTTTGTTGTGTTGCAGGTTTTCTTGGAGATATCGAGAGTTTCGTCAGGCAAGCTGGACCCACCGCGTCGTATCGCGACTAGGTCCCAAACAACTAGGGAAACCATATTCCATGACCTTACACTCACTTGTACTCCAAAAAATAAAACCAAGCAAGTTGTGAACCCATCAGATAGCCTTGTCACAGAAGATCTTCTTTGTTTCAGAAGCACCGAGCGGACCTACACCGGTGGTATCAATTGCCACTAGTGTACCTATTGTCAGTACCATTTCCACCGCTCTTGTAGGGTTGTCCTCATCAATCTTGAATCAAATGGCCCAACCTCCGATAGCTCCTTGGTACGGAGCTAATAATATCCCTTTGAATATTGCAGGGGATATCCATGAAATCCCTAAGAACATAGAAATATTCTTGCCCAAATATAAACCAGATGGCCCAAGGACTGCAGAGGAGCATATCCAGGCCTATAGGGATGTTTTGATAAGGTTGCAAGTCCAACATGAAGATGTGGCTTGCAGACTTTTTCCCATGAGCCTAGACCCAGTGGCCTATGAATGGTATATATGCTTACCTACTGGTTCAATCACTTCATGGACACAAATGGAGAATGCCTTTGTCAATCAGTTTAGGTCACCGTTGGATCCCGCAACCATCTACAATCAATTTATTACATGCAAAAGGGGCCAAGGTGAACCAATCAGAACCTTTAATCAGAGATTCCAAAAATGTTATAATAGAGCAGTTCGGCATTTTGCCATAGACCCCGTAGTAGCTTTACAAATCTATTTTGGGGCATTGGATCCGATGACAGCGATGTTTGCAAGGCGAAATCCTCAAGTCACCATGCTCGCCTTAGCTTACAACGAAGCTATGACCATCGAGCAACAAATGACACCACAAGGCTATGGGTTTCCCCAGATGCCTATGATGGGACAATATGCTCCATATGGTCAAGCTCCCATGGTAAATCAGATCATGGCACCGCAAATGCCAAACATGAATGCTTTCCCATATCAACAACCATATCCACCAACACCTGCCTATGCACCCATTCCGATCCAACCGATCACATCCATTCCACCCGTTCCCGCATTTTTGCAAAATAGTCAATCGACTATGCAAGGAACCAGCCAAGTTAATTCTCAGGCTATAGTTCCTTTCCCAAATCCAACTCCGATCCAAAGTGTAAATCCATATATGAATCAAATTCCTCAAAATCTGACTCAAATGTTAAATCAAGATCCCACCAATTATGCAAACCCCACGGGAACTAACAATAATGTAGCTCCACCGAAAGAGATTTATTCGGATGTTGAAGAGCTCAAGAAGATAGTTCACAAGCTGAGTAATGACATGGTTCAAAAATAGAAGTATGAGTCCCATGCCCCTCACCCAAGTCAAAATTTTAACAATAGAGGGAGACATTGGAACACGAAGCCAAACAATGGAGGCGTACCTGCCCCTATTGCCAATCAACTAGATACTTCTACAGGACCCAGTCAATCCAGTTCCCTTCTGAATCTTTCTGATTTTGCATGGGAAAAGGGGTGCAGATTGCACAATACAAAGGAGCACAATGAGAGGAATTGTCCTGAAATCGCAAGATACACTCATTGTCTCCAAGCCCAAGTAGATGACCTGGAACTTGTGCCAAATGATGGTCCACCCCAACATCAAGATGACAACATTATGGTGGTGGAAACTTTATACCGTCAAGAAGGTGAGAGTGAGGAAGAGGAAGATGAAATTTTGGAACAGGAGGTGCAAGATTTTCGAGAGTTTAGAAAGGGGAATCACGGATATCATTTGAGAAGTAAATTCAAAGCCCCTAAAACATCATCAACTCCACCCAACAACTCTATCCTTCCTCCGGATACTAAGGCGGATAATAATCCTCCTCCTCCACTTAGAAGAGAAACGTCTAATGACACGCAAAAGATAGTTAAACTTGAGAGGTCAACATATGACATAGTGGAGGATTTAAGGAAATCTAAGTCGAGCCTTTCATTTTTAGAGGCGGCCAGGTTGCATGGCAAAAAGAAGCATTGATAAAGGCTCTGGACTCACCTAATCAAGTATGGAAGGGAAAGGAAGTTGAGTCTCATTTGATTTTACGAAAGGAGAGACGGGATGTCCCGCCATTTTTATTGACTCTGAGAATTGCTGGTAAGAATTTGCATAATTGTTTGGTAGACACGGGTGCCACGAGCAATCTCATGCCTTCAGAGATATGTCAAATGCTAGGCCTACAACCTGTTTCATCCAAATGCAAGGTTTTGCAATTGGACCGATCTGAGGTAAATGTGGTAGGGACCCTATATGATGTCAAAATTCAACTAAATTCTGAACCCAGGGTCCAACAAGTGGTCGACATTCTGGTTGTTAATATCCCAAGTAGATATGGAATGCTACTTGCAAGGGATTGGATGAAAACTTTGAATGGCTATTTTTCAACCGATTGCTCACATATGTGGCTACCCTGGAAAGGAATCGCAAATCAAATCAGAGTAGAAAATGAACCGAGGCTTAAGGAAATCATAACAAAATTTAATAAGCCAAATGAAGTTCAGTTTTCTGAACCAGAGTTGGGGGTTTATGCATTTGATGTTGAAGAAGCTACCGAAGAGCCTAAAAGGGAAACATTTCATGGTAGCTCTCTTGAGGGAAATAATTTCATATGGTTGCTTAGGTTTGATGGATCCAAATCCAAACAAGGAGTAGGAGCCGGAGTCGAGCTCACTTGCCCGGGAAGTAAACCATTATTGGCTGCCTATAGACTGCAATTTCCTTGCACGAACAACATGGCAGAATATGAAGCACTGATTTTTGGTTTACAACTGGCGTTGAGCAAAAAGGTTAAATGCTTGAAAGTATTGGGAGATTCTAAACTGGTAGTCAAACAGATTAAAGGACAATATACATGCCGCGATAAGAGACTGAGCCTTTATAGAACTAGGGTAATGGACCTCATTGAGGAATTCGATGCTTTCAATATAGCCCTTATTTCTAGAAAAGGAAATCGCATAGCAGATTCTCTTGCAGTCATCGCAGGCATGTTAAATCCAGTTGATATAAAAAGGTGTAAAAAGTTCTCCATCGAATTAGTTCCTTGTCCATCGATACCTGATAATGTCAAGAATTTCCAAGTTTTTGAAAATGACAGACACATATTCAAATTTGTCATGAACTCAGGTATTTTTGAAAACCAGGTGATTGATGAGGAGCAAAGATGGCAAGAAGAAGCAGAAAACGAAAGTGAAACTACATGTCAATCCAACAAAATACCTAAAGACATAGTTTCATTGGAGAAAATGTTCAATATGGGATACAAGGCCAGAAAAGGAAAAAAGGTTCCACTCCCCAAAGATGCATGTGATCTAATTAATCTAGGGAGTGCAGACAATCCACGGGAAGTGTACATCGCAAAGGCATGTACAGTTGAAGAAAGAGAAAATATAATTCATGCACTAAAACACTACGTGGATTGCATTGCTTGGAATTATAACGAATTGAAAACATACAACCAAAACGTCATTACACATACCATCCCTCTAAAGCCGGACTCCAAGCCTTTTAGACAAAGACAACGAGTTGTTAACCCGCTATTGGAGCCCTTAATAGAAAAGGAGGTCAAGAGATTATTGGAAGCAAAGATTATTTTTCCTGTTAGGCACTCAACCTGGGTTGCTAACCTCGTTCCAGAAAGAAAGAAGAGCGGAGAGATTAGGCTATGTATAGATTTTAGAAATCTTAACAAGGCCTCTCAAAAGGATAACTATCCATTGCCATCCATTGATGAAATTTTACAAACAGTGAATGGATCTGAAATGATGTCTTTTCTTGATGGATATTCTGGATATAACCAAATTCTTATTCATCCCAATGACAGGATGAAAACAGCCTTCACAACCAAATGGGGGACATTTGCCTACCGAAGAATGTCGTTTGGACTGTTAAATGCGGGTGCAACATTTCAACGTGCCATGGACTATGCATTCAAAGGGCTTATAGGCAAGTGTATCATTGTGTATGTGGATGATATTCCAGTATTTTCAAAGAAAAGAGAAGACCATGTCAAGGATTTGAAAAAGGTTCTTCAAAGATGCGGAGAGCATGGAATTTCTTTAAATCCCAAAAAATGCATCTTTGGAGTAACGGAAGGAAGACTACTTGGTCACATCATTTCAAAAGAAGGCATATCCATTGACCCAGAAAGGATAGAAGCTATCCAAAACTTGCCTCTCTCGGGTAGTAAAAAGGAGTTGAGATCTTTCTTCGGGCAAATTAATTTTGTGAGGAAGTTTATTTCAAGCTTCACTGAGATAGCCAAACCGTTGAACAAGATGCTCAAGAAGGATGTAGATGTCAGATGGAATGAGGAAAGTAGGGTGGCCTTTCAAAACATTAAGGATGCCATTTCCAGAGCCCCTGCCCTCATAAGTCCAGACTATTCTAAACCTTTCTATATTTATGCTTTCGCATCGGAACACTCTTTTGCGAGTGTCTTGACCCAGAAAGGTGAGGATAGCGCAGAAAATCCCATAGCATTTTTAAGTGCTCCTTTAAAAGATGCTCAATTGAGGTATTCTATCCTCGATAAGCAGATGTACGCACTCTTTAAAACGGTAAAAAAATTTTGACATTACATTGTGCACAGCAGAGTTTTTGCCATTGTGCCTGACCCTGCTATCAAAACTATGTTTTTACAGAACGAGCTAGGTGAGAAAAGAGGTAAATGGATTTCTACTATCCAAGAATTTGATCTTGAAATCCAACCCATGAAACTAGTTCGAGGACAAGGACTTGTGAAGACGATTGTTGAGAATAATCCGCAAATGACATGCCAATATTCAAATGCAGAATACATTTCTAAAGATGACTGGTATGTTGACATTGTACATTTTCTATTAAACGGTAAGTGTCCATCCAATTTGAATTCCACTCAAAGAAGGGCTTTAAGACTTAAATATATTAATTATCTGATTAGATCTGGTGTTCTTTACAGAAAAAATCATGAGGGGATCTACTTGAGATGCCTGAATAAAGAAGAAGCTGCCAAGGTTCTGCAAGAATTTCATGGGAAATATGGAACTGGCCATGGTGCGGCAAATGCTACAATGCATCAAATCCTGAGAGCAGGATACTATTGGCCTCACATTTTTAAAGATGCACATGCTCATGTACGATCTTGCCACATTTGTCAAGTAGCTGCCAACAGAGAAAGAAACGCAGCCATGCCATTACAACCTGTAGTTCAGATGAGACCATTCGCACAATGGGGATTAGATTTCATTGGGGTTATTAACCCAAATTCTTTAGATTCCCATAAATTCATACTAACAGCTACAGATTATTGTACAAGGTGGACAGAAGCAGTTCCTACAAAACATGCCACTACAGATGTTGTAATAAAATTCCTTGAGGATCACATCATAACAAGATTTGGAATGCCCGATTCTATTGTTAGTGATAATGGTAAAGCTTTTGTTTCCACGCAATTTGCAAATTGGGCATACGACAATAAAGTGAGTTTAAAATTTGCATCTAACTATTACCCTCAAGGAAATGGTTTGGCAGAATCCTCAAACAAAAATTTGTTGAATATCATTAAGAAATTACTGGAAAAGAACCCTCGAGATTGGCACAGCCAATTAAAGTTTGCTCTTTGGGTAGATAGGACCAGAATAAAAGACTCAATAGGAAATACACCCTATCATTTGGTCTATGGACAAGACCCAATCTTTCCTACAAACTTGAAGCTGCAAACCCTGCATTTCATGCAAGAATACCTAGGAACAGATAACCACACTGAAGCTAGATTAAGTCATTTACTGCACCTCGATGAAAAAAGGGAGGAAGCCATGATTCACATGAGTAAACACCAAGAGGTTGTTAAAAGATGGTTTGACAGAAGAGCTAAAATTAAGTCCTTCAGAATTTCGGATTTGGTCTTACTATGGGATAAAAGACATGAAGAAAAGGGGAATCATCAAAAATTTGATTGTCTTTGGTTAGGCCCTTATCAGATTTCAAAAATTCTAGGGAAAAATACCTTCAGGTTAAGAACTTTAGAAGGGAAGGATCTGACGTTACCAGTTAATGGGCATGTTTTAAAGCACTATTTTAGCCCTTAAGTCGTAGGAGATTGATATTATATTTTTCGGTTTTGGTATGGATTTTCAAATTTTGTTTTGTTTGTTTTAAGATTACTAGTTTAGTTAGGATTTAAGTTGAGTGTTTGATTTCATTTGACATGTTTGGTTTGTTTATAAAAAAAAAAAATGATGAAAAAGTTGTTTTTGAGATGTTAACTTATGCTTTAGATCAGGGAAATATGAAACATTGGAATTGTGTGGTAGAAAGCTCCACAAGAAACACAAATAGTTTAAATAATATCGTTTGAAATCTGTGATGCATGAAGTAGTCAGTTTTTGGCAATATTCCATCTGCAATTCAGAAGAGCAATGCATTCATATTACTCCACCCATACATGCCATCTTAATTGCATATGCATTTTAAATACAAATCATTTAAAATATGTCAAATCCTCTTAGGGTTATTCTATAACATAAAATAAAAAAAAATCCTAAGGTTGGGAACTGATGCCCGAGCTATCTTGAACCAAGCACATTCTATACACATTAAAAAGAATCTTGAGCAAAATGATCAAAACCTTGCTTGGAAGAAAAGGTCAGGCGAAAGGAGTATTTCGCGTCTGTCCCATCATGCAACATAATCCTTGAAACAGTGGTTTTTACCACTTCCATAAAGCTTAAAGACCTACATAGAGTAGTAAGGATAGGACATAATTCTCATCTCGCCTAGGTTGAGAATCCGATTCCCCAAAGCTTCTATGTTTCATTTAATCATAAATCTTGGATTGGAAGGATCATACTACATGTCCCTAGTAAGGATGGGTAGTCATCCCTAAGGTCTAAGAAATAAAGGATAATATTCTCCATTTCATTTTAATATTGGATTGGAAGGATCGTACTACATGTCCCTGGTAAGGATGGGTAGTCATCCCTAAGGTCCAAGAAATAAAAGTTAATATTTCCCATTTCATAAATCTTGGATTGGAAGGATCGTACTACATGTCCCTAGCAAGGATGGGTAGTCATCCCAAAGGTCCAAGAAATAAAAATTAATATTTCCCATTTCATATTAATATTGGATTGGAAGGATCATACTACATGTCCCTAGCAAGGATGGGTAGTCATCCCAAAGGTCCAAGAAATAAAAAAAAAAGAGAATGAATGAAGCCAAATCATGGATTATGGGGTTAAGTATGCCCATGCGTGGCAGCATGTCTTGTCTAAAACAAGACCACTGACTGTTCAAACGGATAGACTAGCCTGACCATTTCATCCATAACTGGTTAAATTATTTTGTTCAAAGTGAGGTAATGAATTCCAGATCAGAATAGTAAGGATAGGGTTAAACTCCCATCTCGCTTAGGTTGGGAGTCCGATTCCCCAAAGCTCTGATTTCACTTTCACTTGCACATGGGTTCAAGATAGTAGTGACTCATAACCAACTTTGGGATCTAATAAATCAATTCATTATACATATAGTTGATCCTAAGAGGGTTTGATAGTTTTAAAATGTTTGTATATGATACTGGAAAGTTTTAAAGCCTTTATAAAGCAGGTTGTTATATCTCAAGCATATTTATCAGACTGCTCAAATCATTCATAACCTCACATATGCATTCATGTAAAATTGACAACAGAATGTGGATCAATTTCAAACGATAGGAAATGGAACACATTGCACACACCGAGCTGATACTTAATGATTCTAATGTTTCATGTATTTTTGATCTATCGGCATTTGTTTATGTTTTATGTGCTAACGCCTGTATTCAAGTTTGTATATTTTTAGGTTAGGTTCTCACCGAAATGCTCAGGAGCATTTCCTAGCAGAGTCGCCATTTGTTGTGGCTGCTCCACAACACACCCCAAAATTGGGGACCCCCTTTTTTGCATGCTTTCCAAGAAGATTGCAGTGGCCCAGATATAAAGGAGCAAAGAAGAAAGCAAGAAAATGAAAAGTTGTCGCGATATCGCGACATGTTGCTCCATCGCGGCCAAAAATGAAAAGTTGTCGCGATATCGCGACATGTTGCTCCATCGCGCCAAAATGAAAAGTTGTCGCGATATCGCGACATGTTGCTCCATCACAAAATGAAATGTTGATATCCACATGTAAAAAAAGAATAAAAAATGTCACGATATCGCGACATGTCAGGTTAAGAGAAAAAGAAAAGAGAAAATGTCATCGATTCATCTTGAAATCACGTCAAAGGTCAAAGAACAAGATGAAAATGTCACGATATCGCGACATTCTCTTTGTAGGAAAAAGTGTCGCGATACGACGTGTAGATAAAGAAAATGTGGCGATATCGGGACATGTCATGAAATCCGGTTCATAGAGGAGAGAAAGAAAGTGAAAAATGTCACGATATCGTGACATGTCATGAAATCCTGGTTCATAGAGGAGAGAGAAGATAAAGCACTAGAAATGTCGCGATATCGCGACATGTCATGAAATCGCGATCAAAGTTAAAAAGGGCAAGGAGAAAAATGTCGCGATATCGCGACATGTCAGGTTTTTGCGACAGGAAAGTGAGGAAGGAATAAAGGAAAGAAATTGTCGTCGAAATCCGATAGACAAAGAGATGAAGATAAAAGTCAACCAAAAAAGAAAAGAAAAGTTCGATTTCAAAAAAAAAAAAGAAGATGATGAAATGAAAAGGTGTCACGATTTTCGCGACATTCTTTGGCAAGGAGAAACTGACAACCAAAAATCGCATTTCAAAACCATATCACAAAAAATGTCACGATATCCCGACATGTCTCATTTTCGGATGCATGAAGGCGACAAGGCTTATAGAAAAATGTCACGATATCGCGACATGTCTCATTTTCTGTACAAGAAGAGGAGCAAAGCTAGATATAAAAACGTCGCGATATCGCGACATGCTATTTTTTGTCGCGATTCATGGCGGGCCGTTACAGAATGTGTAGGGAAGTGTTGAACACGTGTCACAGAGGCGTAGGGGCTATGATAACGCTTCAGGATCGACGGTTACAGTTCATAGAGAAGACCAAACGTTTCACGCCCGAGCAAAAAGCCAAAATAATGAAGAAGCGGGAGATGAAACGAAGCGATCTGGGAGATGAAACGAAGCGTCACAAGGCGAAGCAGAGAGCCGTAGCAAAAATTTTAAAAGCAGAAGCGAAGACAGGCACAGGGGTCAGAAACCGCTACGGGTAGAGTTGTAGAGCTGAAGGTGATAGGCCATTCTGGGCCTGCTTTTGGAGCATTTTCCTCCACTTTTGTTCGGTTTTGTTAAAACTGGAAACATTATGTTCTTGTAAACTGATACATTATCTTTAATACAGAATTACAGAGAGTTGCATCTCATTGACAAGAAAGAAGGAGTTATTTTCTGCATGCTAGATTTAATGTTCATTTTTCCCTCTTTCAGATTTTTAGGCTTATAGGTGAAGTTTAATGCAAGTTTTCTTGGTTGCTTCATGCGAATGTCTAAATCTGAAAATCACAGTTAAAACCCTAGAAACCAGCACCTAACTTATCTGGATTGTGCGAGTTTGCAGGTTCAATAGGTTAGGTTGTATGCAGAAAACCTCATTATCTTCGGTTTTGTCAAAATAGGAATCGTAACACTCTGAATGTACTTTAGTTTTAGTTTCTTTGCATTTTATTTTCATTTTCTTAAATTCTCTGCATTTTTATTTTCCCGAAAGTTTAACCTTAGTTTAATTTACAGTCATTAAAATAAAATACTTGAAAATCTACCGAAATCGAAAATAAAATAATTTCATCATTAAGATTAATTCACATTGAGTTCATTCTGATTAAATGAACAATCATTACAATTTCAGAATAAAATAAACCACAGTGCCCCTTGTTAACAGTTACTTGCAACCACTAAGGTATTCCGAACGTTCAAATTGAATATTATTATTTATGCCAAATGCTAATATAGCGGAGACCTTGGAGAAATTATTTACAGGATTTCTTTGCAAGTAGAGGATTTGGAACTCGAATCCTATCGGAGAGTGTGTTTTCACAATCGGGTGAAAATACCACTCAACAATGCTCTTTTCTCTCTCTCCTAATTTTTGAAGTTGTATTATTTTTACTTGACTTAGGAAGTACCATTTTGCACCATATAGCCTTATGCCCAAAATTATTGTATTTATAACATATGATATCATCATTCATAAGAGGTGCAAAAGAATTAAAATTTTTATTAACATTAATTTTCACGTAATTAGTGCAATGTGTGAAGAACACAAGCTTATACTGAGAGGGGGGTGAACTATATAAGACTATATTTTCATTTTATTTCTCTAACAATATTATCCAATATATCAATGACAATATCAACAACAATAATTAAAGCAATGCATAAATTTTCACACGCAATAGAGACACCAATTTAATGTGGTTCACCTAATGTGGGCTACTCCACAAAGAAAATATTTCTCTAAAAATTTCTCAACAAATCTCTTGGGAGTACTTCCCTATTACAATGTTTATGGACTTTTGTCTAAAGGAGACACCAATCCCCTAATCACATTTGTGGATACCAATCCACAAGAGAGCTCTTTTCCCTTTGCTAGTTCATGGATCTCTATCCATAGGATAACTCCTCCTATTATCTAGCTGATGATCTTCTATAAGAATACTACCTCCACTGCACTGGCTTGTGGATATCTCTCCATAGAAGACCTGTGTCCTCACTAATAATACTTATATCTTCACTATATTTTCTAATGGATCTCTATCCATTGGATACTACTATCATATACTCTATCACCTCCAAATCTTGCTCTCAGATCTACTCAATATCTATCTTAAATCTACACTAAACACTATCCTTGGTCTAGCACAAATCTTCTCACAAGTCTATCTCTAGTCTGGCATAAATTTGCCCTCAAATTTAAACCAAATTATAACCTCAAATATATCCTTAAGCCTTAACACAAAACTTGATCCAATCACAAATCAACTCTTCTTATATCTACCCCAAGCCTTAACTCAAATCTTGAACAAATCAATCAATCAAGTCTACTCTCAAGTCTTATCCAAGACTTACCTCAAATTTGTCCAATAAGTCCTCTCAATAACTTGCTTAATATACTATCAATTCTTCACTAAAACTTGTCATAAATATGTCCAACAAGTTCTCCCTAGAACTTATCCAATCTGCTCAACAAGTCTTCACCAAGACTTACCTCAAATCTGCTCAACAAGTCCTCCCTAGAACTTGTTCAATCTTCTCAACAAGTATTCACCAAGACTTACCTCAAATATGTCCAACAAGTCCTCTCAAGAAATTTCTAAATATGCTCAAAAAGTCTTCACAAATACTTGCCTTAAATATGGTCAACAAGCTTTCACAAAAGCTTGCTTAACTCTATCCTTAAGCTTTCATAAAAGCTTACTCAAATCTATCCTTAAGTCCCCTCTAGGACTTAAATCTGCTCACAAGCTTTCAAAAAATATTGCTTAACTCTATCATTAAGTCCCCTGTAGGACTTACTCACATCACTGCAAAACTTGCATACAAAACTCAACTTAATCTCTTTCAAAAAACCTCTTCAACACACAAACAAGTTTCACTCATAATCTTGTTTAACCACAAAAACATATAGAGAATGATCAAAGACTCAATATGTTTCACACTCACAAAACACTCAATCACTTTAAAACTCTCTTTCAAATCAATTTAGAATAAAGGATAATTTGTTTCACAAAACTTGAACTATCACTCCAATACTTTCAATCAATGATGCCCAACCAACTTCATTCAAACATACACTCAATGAAATAGAACTTGCTTATAAACCCTAACCTAGTGTTTCACTATACTTCCAGCAACTCACACTATGAATCTCAAAACTTGACTCAAGATGATTCCAATGTCACATAACAATGATAGTCATGTTCTTTCACAAACCCTAGCTCAAGATAGTTCTCAATCTGTCATATTATTTCACAAACCCTAGTTCAATATAGTTCTCAAATTCAAATCCAAATGAAATCAAACTATTCATCAACAATATGTACTCAAACTTGCTCACACATTTCCAACAATATTCATCAATCCTTTTCACTCCAACTTTGCATTTCACAACATTCAATCCAACAATATTTCACTCATAATGATGATGTGCCCATACCTTGTATTTTGATGGATATATATCTTCAAAACCTGTCTTAATCACAATCAAACCCTCTTTGCCAAATTCAAGGTTAGATATAAATAGTCTATCTCAAAATCTCCACACAAATATTTTCCTTAATAATTATTTCATCATACACAACTATCAAGTCTCAAGTACACCTTATAATCTCTAAACTTATCAAAATAATATTCAATACATAAAAAATCAAATTCCTTTGTTAACACCTTATAAACTCCAAGCTTCACAAAATAACATTCAATATATAAAAATCAACTTCTTGTGTTAACACCTTATAACTCCAATCTTCACAAAATAACATTCAACAAATAAAAATTAAATTCCTTTGTTAACACCTTATAACTCCAATTACTTTATTTATATTTCTAATCAAAAAAATAAAATATTTCAATCAACCTTATGACTTCCTATTCATTCCAACTTTGCAAAAATAATCATGTGACCCCTATGTAATTTGCACCTTCCAAATCCTTGGTATAAAATTAAAAACAAATTTGTTACCTTATAAATGTTGGCCCACCTTCAACAAAAATATTGCACCCTTTATGATTGCACCCAAACTTGAACTCATGACCAACCTCTACCATATCACCTTGGCTACATACCCACATGACACTTAAAACACACGAGCTACCCTTTATGCCTTGAATTCTATGATTTTCAGAAAAGAACCAAAAACCTTGTTGTGTATCAAAATAAAGGGGACATGAATCAAACCCATGACTTGTCCTGCGTGAACATCTTAACCAGCCTTCGACCACCATATATGCTACCCAACACTTTGGGACCGATTTGGTGCTCCACCCAGATTTAATGCAAAGTCTATGTCCTTAAATTTTAAAACCCGCGAATCCTCTTCTTCCTTATCAATGTAGTGCATGATTAATTTATTATCTTGGGCATACAAAATTGCATTTGGAGTTAAATTAAAATCATTGCCCCTTTTTATACATTGTTCTTTGCACTCCAACACGTCAGTTTATTCAAATTCGAATTTTAATTTGTTTGGCACCTTATGATTTATTTAAATTAAAATTTTAACCATAGGTTAAAATATTTTAATTTAAATAAATTAAATAATAACCTTTAAAATATGCTCAATGGGTCTTTTCAAGGATATATTTTTAATGATTCCTTGGACCTCATTTTTCTTCACCTCATCCTTTTGCCCAAAATATTATAATATTATTATTTCTTTTTAAAATTGCTTCTCTTTCCTTGGGTATTCAATATTTTTAGGCCTCTTTAGGCATATAATATTTAGAATAAATATTATATTCTATTTCCTTTAACCACTTCCTTGCATTTAAAAAAAAAAAACTTATGATATAATGATGATAAAACTAGACAACAAACCTTTTGACATCAATGACAACAAAACTTGCTCAAATTTCCAACAATCTTCCCTTTGTCATTGATGGCAACCCTTTTTCCTTTAACTATTTCTTTTACCTTTTTCTTTTTTGCTCCCTTTGAGAAACTACTCCCCCTGACTGAATGATCTCCCACTAACTCAAATCTCTCCCCCTTTGACATCAATGGCAAAGGGCCGCCCTTGGGGCTAAATATAAGACTCTTAGCTCAGCCCCATACCCACCTCATTTTCTTGAGGTGGTTAATTTTGGGGTGGGAGTATCTCTACTCCTAGCATACACTACTCTTTTTTTGTGTCTACCTTCTTCCTAAACTAATCCTTTTGATTTCTCTGAATATTCATGTTCTTGCTTATCTCTATAAATTTTGTTCTACACCACTTAGCCATATGCCCAACATTATTGCACTTATAAAACTTAATTTTGTGGTTCCTTTAATGTGCAAATATCTTGAATTTCCTCCTAGTGAAGCCATATCCATTCCTATCATGAACCCTACAATTAACTATCTTATGACCAAACTGATTACAAGAGTAACAATACCCTTGAAAGAGATACCCATTTCTGAAATTTCTATTGGTGAAACCATATCCTTGTCTTTCATGTGTCCTGCACTACATAGCCTTGTGATAAAACATGTGGCATGAGAAGCACCATCCATTCAAGAAACCTTGCCTTGACCCCATTGGTCCCTTAGTATCTTCTTCCTTGTGGTGTTTCCTATTCCATATGTTCCTCATGTGCATTGTTCCTTCTCCTATTGAACTTTCTATTATCCACCTTATCCTTAAAAGTATCACTTTTTATTACACTCCCTTCTTCTTCTTTGGAGCTTGAGATTGACTCCTTTCCTTGTTCTCTATGTTCCTTTTCAAAACCAAGTCATGTCTTGTTTGATTAATATATTTGTACCTTGATAATATTGTCCAAGGTCTTTGAGCTTCTCCCAAACTTGTGTAGCTTGTCTTTAGACTCTTTCACTTATTTCCTTAATGAAGCTACCTCATGCTCTAATATTTCAAATTCTAAAATATTTACCTCTGAATCCTCTTTAAATATCCTTGTCTTAGTTATTGAGTTTGTTAGATCTTGTATAAGCTTTCCTTTCTCTTCATCATATTATTGAAATTGAAGCTTGAGTTTTGTGTTCTGCTTTCTTACCTTTCTTAATTACTTAAAAGAAGAAATAAGCTCACCTTCAAGATAAAATTCTCCTTCCTCTTCATTTTTTGATTCTTTTTCTTTTATATCATCTTCATTCCTTTCTGATTTATCTTCAATAGGAGCACTTCCTTATTCTTCTATTGCCAAAAGAAGACTTTCTTATTCTAGACCTTAAAGAGCATCTTCATATTCATCTTCACTGAAACTGAACCCATTCCTTATACAATGATATTCAAGATGACCAAAGTTACCACACCTAAAACACTTGATAATTATTGGTTCCATTTTTGCCTTTTTTTTAACATCTTCATTTTCTACTGTTAGAAATATAATTTCTTATTCTTCATTATATGGGGCCCTTCCATCACTATCACTTGAATCCTTGCCTATCTTATCTGCATAAAAACTATTCTTATGCCTTTGTAAAAACTTATTTTCTTCCTTGCCTTGTTCATCCCTACTTTTCTTTTGATACCTGTATTTTCTTGCTTCCCTGTTCTTATGATCCTTTTTATCTTCACTACTGTTATTTATAGCTTCTAGATAGTCAGATGCATAGTGACCATATTTACCATAATTTAAACACTTAACTATTTTCATACCTTTATAATTTCTTGTGTCCTTTTTCCTTCTACCATAGTTCGCTTCTTCATCACTGGATAGCTCTTTACTTGAATCTAAATTTTTATCCTTTGTCTTATTTGTAACTTTAAAATATGCTTACTTTTAGAGAAAAGGATCATTTCCTTTTCTCATCTCAAAAGTTGTGAGATTTCCATGTAACTCATCTCTTGTCAATGTTTCAATATCTCTTATTTCTTCTATGACTGAAACCTTTTCACTATACCTCTTAGGGAGTGACCTTAAAATCTTCTAACAAACATATGTTTCTTCAAATTTAAACCCAAGTCCTTGTATGGAGTTAACAACCTCATCCACACAAAGTAAGTATGTAGCAATATCTTCCTCATACTTCATCTTCAGGTCTTCAAATATTTTCTTGTGATTTTGTAATTTTTCCATCTTTACATTTTTGTCTCCCTCATATGTTTTCTTCAAATTTTCCCAAATATCTTTTGCTAATGTGCAATGCATAACTTTTACAAAATTTGATTCATGTAAACCACTTAAGATTCCATTCATTTCCTTTTAATTATTCATTTTTAGGAGCTTACCATATTTATCTATAGGTGGAGTAGTTGGCGGTATGTACCCATCATCAACTGCTTGCCATATATCATTTCCTTGTGAAATTAGATAAATCTTCATTCTTATACTTCAAAAAGCATAATTGTTCCCATAAAACAATGGTACCTTATTTCCTGAATATCCACTCTGATAATCCATCTGTGTTCCTATAATATTTTCCTTCAAGTTGGTAAACTCTTATGAAGGAACCTGCTCTGATACCAATTGAAAAAAATAAGCTTATACTAATAGGGGGGGTGAATAGTATAATAACAAATTTTAATTTTCTTTCTTAAACAATATTATCCAATATATCAATGGTAATATCAATATAAGTAATCAAAGTAATGCACAAATCATCACACATAATAGAGACACCAATTTAATATGGTTCACCTAATGTGGGCTACTCTATGAATAAAATATTTTACTCTCAACAAATATCTTGGGAATCCTTCCCTATTAAAATATTTATGGACCTTTGTCCAAAGGAGACACCAATTTCCTAATCAAGTTCATGGACACCAATCCATAGGAGAACTCTTTCCCCTTTGTTGGTTCATGGATATCTATCCATAGAAATCCTTCTCCTCTGCTCTAGCTGGTGATCTTCTAGAAGACTACTACCTCCATTCCACTAGCTTGTGGATCTCTCTCCATAGAAGACATTTATCCTCACTTAGAATACCTCTATCCTCACTGTACTAGCTAATGGATATCTATCTATTGAATACTATTTTCCTCTACTCTAAAACCTCTAAATCTTACTCTCAGCTCTGGTCAATCTCTATATTAAATATACACTAAACACTATCATTTGTATAGCATAAATCTTCTCACAATTCCATCTCTAGTCTGGCACAAAATTACCCTTAAATATACACCAAAATCTATCCTTAAGCCTTAACACAAAGCTTGATCCAATCACAAATCAACTATGCTTAGATCTGACACAAGCCTTAACTCAAAGCTTGAAAAAATGAATGAATCAAGTTTGCTCTCAAGTCTTCTCAAATACTTACCTCAAATATATACAACAAGTCCTCTTAGGAACATGCTCAATATGGTCTCAATTATTCACTAAAACTTACTACAAATATGTCCAACAAGTTCTCCCTAGAACTTGTCCAATATGCTCAAAAAGTCTTCACCAAGACTTTCCTCATATTTGCTCAGCAAGTCTTCCCTAGAACATGTTCAATCTGCTCAATAAGTATTCACCAAGACTTACCTCAAATCTATCCAATAAGTCATATCAAGAACTTGCTCAATATTCTCAATAAGTCTTCACAAAGACTTGCCTTAAATCTTCTCAATAATATTTTACAAAAGCTTGCTTAGCTCTCTCCTTAATATTTTACAAAAACTTACTCAAATCTGTCCTTAAGTTCCCTCTAGGACTTACTCAAATCTTCTCACAAGCTTCCACAAAAGCTTGCCTAACTATTGACTTAAGTCCCCTCCAGGACTTACTCACATCACTACAAAACTTGCTTCCAAAACTCAACTTAATCTCTTTCAAAATACCTCTTCAACACACAAAAAATTTTCACTCAAAATATTGTTTAACCACAAAAACATATAGAGAATGATCAAATACTCAATATGTTTCACACTCACAAAACACTCAATCACTTTCAAACTCTCTTTAAAATAAATTTAGAATAAAGTATAATTTGTTTTACAAAACTTGGACTATCACTCCAATAATTTCAACCAATGATGCTCAACCAACATCATTCAAACATACACTCAATGAAACACAACTTGCTTACAAACCCTAACCTAGTGTTTCACTATACTTCCAAAAACTCACACTATGAATCTCAAACCTTGAATCAAGATGATTCTAATGTCACATAACAATGCTACCCATGTTTTTTCACAAACCCTAGCTCAAGATAGTTCTCAATCTCACATAACAATGATACTCATGTTCTTTCACAAACCCTAGTTCAAGATAGTTCTCAAATCTCAAATCAAATCAAATCATTCATCAACAATATGTACTCAAACTTGCTCACACATTTCCAACAATATTCATCAATTCTTTTCACTCCAACTTGGAATTTCACAACATTCAATCCAACAATATTTCACTCATAAGGATGATGTGTCCATACCTTTTTTTTGATGGAGATATGTCTTCAAAACCTGTCTTAATCACAATTAAATCCTATTTGCCAATTTCAAGGTTAGATAGCAAAATATCCACACAAATATTTTCCTCAATAATTATTTCATCATACAAAAATATCAAGTCTCAAGTACATCTTATAATCTCCAAATTTCTCAAAAAAATATTCAATACATAAAAAATCAAATTCCTTTGTTAACACCTTATAAACTCCAAGCTTCACAAAATAACATTCAACATATAAAAATCAACTTCTTGTGTTAACACCTTATAACTCCAATATTCACAAAATAACATTCAACAAATAAAAATTAAATTCCTTTGTTAACACCTTATAACTCCAATTACTTTATTTATATTTCTAATCAAAAAATAAAATATTTTAAACAACCTTATGACTCCCTATTCATTCCACCTTTGCAAAAATATTCATGTGGCCTCTATGTAATTTGTGCATTCTAAAACCTTGGCAAAAAATTAAAATCACAATGCTTACCTTATAAATGTTGGCCCACTCCTAAACTCAAACTCGTAACCAACTACCACCGCAGTGCCTTAGCCCAAGGCTAAGCTACCACCTAGGCTACATGCCCACACAGAACTTAAAGTGCATGAGCTACCATTTATGCCTTGCCTTCTGTGATTTTCATAAAACAACCAAAAACCTTGTTGTGTGTCAAAATGAAGGATACATAGATCGAACCCACGACTTGTCCTGCACGAACACCTTAACCAGCCTTCGATCACCGTCTACACTACCCAGCACTTTGGGATTGATTTGGTTCTCCACACAGATTTAATGCAAAGTATGCCTCCTTAAATTTTAAAACCTGTGAATCATCTTCTTCCTTCTCAATGCAGCACACGATTAATTTATTATCTTGGGCATACAAAATTGCATTTTGAGTTAAATGAAAATCATTGACCCCTTTTTATACATTGTTATTTGCACTCCAAAATGTCGACTTCTTCAAATTTGAATTTTAATTTGTTTGGCGCCTTATGATTTATTTAAATTAAAATTTTAACCATAGGTTAAAATATTTTAGTTTAAATAAATTAAATAATAACCTTTAAAATTTTCTCAATGGGTTTTTTAAAGGATTTATTTTTAATGATTCCTTGGACCTCTTTTCTCTTCACCTCATCCTTTTTCCCGAAATATTATAATATTATTATTTCTTTTTAAAATTTCTTCTCTTTCCTTGGGTCTTCAATATTTTTTAGGCCTCTTTAGGCATATAATATTAAAAATAAATATCATATCTTTTTTTCTTTAATCACTTCCTTGAATTTTGGAAAAACAACCTTATGACATTAATGATGATGAAACTGGACACCAAACCTTTTGACATCAATGACAAAAAAACTTGCTCAAATTTCCAATAATGTGCAGCTCTATGACCATGTTTGTTACATGAAAAGCAATAGCCATGGAAGATATTTTGTAACTTGTTTGAGTGCCTTGGAAAATATGATTGAGTGCTTCTTCTTTTGTTGTTCTTGTGATTGACTCTTTTACATGGTTATTCTTTGCCCTCTTCTTTCCTGATGCCTTTTACTTCCAGAGTATTAGTATGATTCATGAGCTTATCTTTGTTTGATGTCTTTATTTCTTGAGAGCTTGTCTTCTCTTTCTATTTCTCTAACTTTATATCTTGTTGTAACTTGGTCTTTTCAACTTCATTCCTTAGAGAGATAATTTTTGCTTCCAATATTTCACACTCTGCTTCTATTGCCATTAATAGATTTATCATATCCTGTTTAATTTTCTTTCCTTTTTCCACATTTATCTTGATTTTTGTGAGACTCTATAGAAGTTCCATATTTTCTTCTTGATCCTCTTGAATTTGATCCTTCAAAATTGAGTTCTTATTTATAATATTTTTCAAGTTCCTGATAGCAGTAAATAATTCCTATTTTATGTCGATCATGGTCTCTTATTCATTTTCTAAAGTCATGTGTTTTCCTATCGGATCTTCCTCCAAGCTGTTAGTCTTTTCACGAAGATACCCACTCTGATACCAATTGAAGAACATGAACTTATACTTAGAGGGAAGGTGAACAATATAATATATAAATTTTTACTTTTCAACCCATATGATAATATCAATAATATTAAAATATTAAGTATTCCATAAAACATCACACACATGAGAGATATTATTTAATGTGGTTCACCCAATGTGGGCTACTCCATAGAGAATATATTCCTTATAAATTTTCTCAATAAATTATTTTAGGAATCAATTCCCTATTACAATGTTTATGGACCTTTGTCCAAAGAAGACACCAATCACATTTTATGGTTCATGTTTCTCTATCCATAGGAAAACTCTTTATCCTATGCTTTGAATGGTGCTCTTCTAGAAGACTTCTACCCCCACTGCACTAGCTTGTGGATCTCTCTCCACAAAAGACCTATGTAATCACTCAGAAGACCTCTATCCTCACTACCCTGGCTAATGGATCTCTATCCACTAGATATTTTTATCCTCTACTATCACCTCCAAAGCTCACTCTCAACTCTACTCAAAATCTATCTTAAAACTACACTAAATACTATTCTTGGTCTAGCATAAATATTTTTACAAATTTGTCTCTAGTCTAGCATAAATTTGCCCTCAAATATGTACCAAACTCTATCCTCAAATATACCTCAAGATTTAACACAAATATTGATCAAATATCCAATCAACTCTGCTTAGATCTACCCCAAGACTAAACACAAAGCTTGAACAAATATCTGCTCTCAATGTTGTCTCAAGTCTTCACGAAGACTTGCTCAAATCTGCTTACAAGTCCTCTCAAGAACTTGCTCAATCATAAACATACTCAAACCAACATTCAAAATTTTCATTCAATTATTCAACCAATGAAACATAACTTGCTTACAAACCCTAACCAAGTGTTTCACCCTTCTTCCAACACAAAGCACAATGTGGGTCTTAAACCCTAACTCAAATAATTCTCAATCTCTATTTCAAATCAAATAATTCATCAAAAAGATATACTCAAACTTGCTCATACATTTCCAACAATACTTATCAATCCTTTTAACTCCACCTTATATTTCATACATTAATTTCAACCACTCTAAAAAAAATATAGTGTGCCCATACATTTTTTCTTTAACAGAGATATATCTTCAAAACTTGTTGTACTCATAACAAAACCTTTTTACAATTCCAGGTTAGATAGCAACAATCTATCTCAAAATCTCTGTACAAATATTCTCCTCAATAATTATTTCACTATTCAATAAATACAATAAAAAATCAAGTCACAAATACACCTTATTACTCCTCTTTCAAAATAACATTCAACACAAAAAACAAAATTCCTTTGTTAACACCTTATAATATTCAATAATTTCAAAATAACATTCAACACATAAAAACAAAATTCCTTTGTTAACACCTTATAACCTCCAATCCTCTCAAAATAATATTCAATACATAAAAATAAAGTTCCTTTGTTAAAACCTTATAATCTCCAATACTCTCAAAATAATATTCAATACATAAAAATGAAGTTCCTTTGTTAACACCTTATAATATCCAATCTTTTATTTTTATAAGCAACAAAAATAAAATATTTTTCAACAACCCTTATGACTCCCTAAACATTTAACACATGCCCCTAATAATTATCATGTGGTCTCAACCAATTTTTGTATTCCAAACTTTGGCAAGACTTAAATTAAAATTGCATACCTTATATGTTGTCCCACGTCACCAAAATATTGTGCATGTCTTCGACTGCACCCAAACTTGAACCCACGACCAAAGTCGTTGTAGCACCTTAGCCCAAGGCTAAGATATTGCTTGTGCTACATGTCCACACATGAACCAAAGGTCCATGCTCCCCTACTAATGTTGACGCATGATTTTCAATGAAAAAAAAAATGCTTCCCTTATTCAGCAAAAGCAAACGTGTGGGATTCAAAACCACAATATGCTCCTTATAAGTGCCTTAGTCATGCCTTCGACCATCATTTACACTACCATGCACCTTGGAATATATCCTTCATGCAACACAAACTTAAATGAAGTTCGACCTCATTTAAATTAAAAACTCACAAAATTCTTCCTCTTAAAAATAGAGTACACAAATTATTTTCCTTGCATGTGCATTCACATATCAATTTTTTTAGCCTTTAGGAAATGAAAAATATTTCCTATTAATACTCTTCCCTTTGCATTAAAACACATCGGCCCTTTTAAATTTTGAATTCGAATTAAACTTTAAACCTTGGCGCCATTTAATTATTTAAATTAAAATTTTAACCTTAGGTTAAAATATTTTAATTTAAATAAATTAAATTAAAGTCTTTATAATCTGCTCAATGGGTCTTGTCGGAGATATATTTTTTAATGATTCCTTGGACCTCATTATTGTCACTTCTTCCTTTTGCCCAAATATTATAATATTATAATATTAAATATTATAATATTATTATTTCTTTTTAAACTTACTTCCCTTTTCTTGGGTCTTATACCTTTAAGGCCTCTTTAGGCATATAATATTTTAAATAAATATTATATCCTTTTTCTTTTAATCACTTCCTTGCCTTTTGGAAAAACAACCTTATGACATCAATGATGACAAAACTAGACATCAAACCTCTTGACATCAATGACAACAAAACTTGCTCAAATTTCCAACAGGGACCCTACCTAATAACTCCTACTTACAATAAAAGTAACAATTACATCATAATGGGCCCATATGCACTAGGTGCCCAAGGTGCAATGTACACCAACACTAGACAATTACATAATGATGATTGTGTTAGGATAGGGTCCTAAGTATCATATTTTGGCTTCAATCCCTACCATTATACTAAAACATCAATGAGTGTATAGTTTTAAAGTGTGTACATCTATCGATACAAAATACTCTTAGGTTCTAAGATGACTAAGCCTTATTCATCCAATTGGATTAGTGTTGATTGGATCTATGTATGATTGACTATGAACTTATTTAAAGAGGAGACATAAAAAACTAGATGTATGGTGGAGGAGGTTGGAAATGATCTTGTAGTCTATAATGCCCATCCATTATAGCACCTTATATGGTCCATATAATTTAGCTACTAGATTTTGATGACCATGGAGTCCGAATGATGATTGATTTTATAGAAGCAAGCATAGGAACAACATGTCCCCAAAATTAAAATTATTTTATGAGTAGTATTGATATACTTAGTATCACATATGATTTGTGCCATATCCAAATTATCTTTGATAGGTTGGAGGACTCATGCATGCACCTTGATAATGGAATCCACTACTTAAACTTTGAAACTACCTAAATTTATGATAAAAGTGATGGTGGAGGATGTTAATAGACCACTTCATATGGTTTCATCTTGGTGGTAGAGTGATATGAATTATTATACCACCATTCGGCCAACATAATCCATTTGCCATTACATCAATTTCTCAAATGCAAAGAAACATATATTTGTTTCTAATATCTTATCAACAATTTTTGTTTACTCATTTATCTAAGGATGGTATGATAAGCTCATATTGAGTTGGGTGTCATGTATATTGAACAATTCTTGCCAAGAATTACTAGTGAAGGTGACGTCATGGTAAAAAATGATGAACTAGGGTATACCATGAAGGGAAAAAATAGAATCAATGAATATTTGGGTAACCTTTGAGACCTTGTAAGGGTGGCATAGAGGATAGAAATGAGCAAAATTAGAGAGACAATCCACCACCATGAGAATTATTGTTTTACCTTTGGACTTTGGGAGACCTTCAATAAAGTCAACGGAAATATCCATCCAAAGTCTCTAGGTTAGATAGAGGTTGGAATATGCCTAGTGTGCATATAGTTTTACCCTTCATACGATGATAAGTATCACATTTTTCCACAAAGTTCTAAATATCCATTTTCATCCTTGTTTGAAAATTGTATGTTTAGTTTTTTCATATGTGTTTAAGAACCTAGAATGTCCTACAATCAGGGAAGGCTACATTTCTTGTAGTATAGTTTTATAAAGTGGAGAATTTTTAGGTATAACAAAGCAACCTCAGTAACTTAGATATTTTATATCCCATGTATATTTTGATTGAGATTCAATATCTTTTTGAAGTTCTTGAATGATGGATTATAAGATAAAATCTTTAGTCACCTCTTCTTGAAATTGGTAGATCCATTGAGGAAATAGAGTAGTGATGGCACATAGCATACCTTAGTCTTCATATTGGTAGGATAGTGCATCAACAACTATATTTTTCTTTTTATTCTTATAAACTATTTCATAATCATACCCAAGAAATTTGGTAACCCTTTTTTGTTTTTATGACATGGAAAAATGCTATTCAATAAATTTTATAAGACTGTGATGATTTTTTTGGATGGAAAATGTTGTCCAATAAGATAAAGCCTCTAGGGATTGATAACATGTAATATAACCATCATCTCCTTATCATAGGTTAATTTTCCTAGATTTTTACTTGATAATGCCTTACTAGTAAATGCCAATGACCATCATTCTATAAACACTACACAAATCCACTTTCTAATGCATCACTTTCAACCATAAAATGATTATAAAAATTGGGCATAACTAGCACAAGACTAGAGGGGATAACTTTTTTGAGTTATAGTAGGCATATTCAATTGGTTTTGACCATATAAATAAGTTTTTTTGTAACATAGATGTCAAGGGAGATGCAATATTTCCATAATGAATATATTGACATTGAAACATTGTGTAGTCAACATGGTCTAGGACTATGTAATTGTAGGATATATTTGTGGAAACCAATTGTCTATATATTTTTAAGGGATACTTATGTAATAAAGTTGTTAGAAGTGTAGGTGGTGATATAATGCCCTATAGAAGTAAAATTAATGAATGGTTCAAGTATTTATTTGGTGTATTGTAGTATAGTGATAATGAGAATATGATATAGAAATTTCCTTGTATGCATAAATGGATTAGGTTTAAATTGGTTTATTTGCATGTTGTGAATGAATATTAGATAGAAATACACCTAGCATTATATTTTGATAAAAACTATATATTAACTTGTTTGGTAATAATAATACAATCATATATTATGTTTGAATTAGTGATATTAGTCTAAAACGAGTGTTAAAAAAAATGTAATTATCATTTGTGTGATCATATTTCAATATCAAATCTGAGATATTTATATTTGAAAATGACCATATCAAACATATGATAACCTCTTGACTCTAGATAGAAACCCCTTTTTCTAAATTTATATGTGAATGAAGAAATTATATCCTATAGTTGGTTTATACTTAGTTATTGTGTTATCCCTTCAAATAAATTTAATTTTTCTTATTATTCTAAAGCATTATAAGGTGACTTGGGCCATGGTAACTTTAAATCCAATTTCCTCCTTTGGAATTTGGAGCTAAAGTGTTGTTAGTGATAAGTGTTTATTTACTCAACCAAAGTTTGTATGCTCAAAACTTACGTATCATTCAAATTCTTACATAGAACCATGGACATTGAACTTCTATATTTTTTCTTTGATCTTTAGAACCATACATCATTTTAGGAGAATCATCCACATATTAATCTAGCCTAACCATGTTATACCAACTATTAAATTAAAGTGAATATCACCTTGAGATTTAATTTTTCAATGACGAATAGTTAGATGACTTGATGGAGCCTATCTTATCATTTCCTAAATTAGTATTTAATGCATTTTATTGATAGCCTATAATTGTTTTTGATTAAATAAAATATTATATGGAAATTTTCCAAGTTGGTTTATAGGATTCTCGTCTTATTAGCCTTAAATTTTTATGCTCTAAACTTTAAAATTCATATAGTGGAGTAATATTGCTTGTCCATTATATAACTAATTAAAAAGTGTTCATTCCATACTATAATGAGTAAAGAGTGTTGTATTTGACCATATGGTTCCATAGATAGGTTTAATAGGTACCTTGATAATGGATATTGAACCTTTATAGTTGGTTTGTTGTAAAGGGAAGAGTAGGGATCAAGTATTCTTCATTTGTATTCATAAAGAGTGTTAAGATAACCTTAATATAGGGAGTTCAAGGGATGCTAAGGTGGGAAATAAATCCGACTTGATCAATCCTAATTGTAGATAGAGATATGCCTAAATCTCCAAGTCATTTTTTGGGATAGATATGCATTTGTGGTATTTTGTTTCTAATATGAAAAGGAATATTTTATAAAATAGAGATATGTTACTAGAACCTAGTTCCACCTAGTTATAAGATCCATCCTAGTGTCAAATCCGTTGAATCTACTTCTAACAAGAAATAAAAACCAACTCTATCTTGGATATCTTATTATAAGAAGTTAGCTATTATGCAGTTTTATAGAAGGGAGTAGAGTGCTTATCCTTAATTAAGAGACCTCAATACCAAAATATGAGTGAGTACCTACTCATATGTTAGTTGAGGGAAATCTATCCATGGACATGATCATCATTCCAACTTCTATTATGGCTTCATAACAATAGATACTTGTTTATCCAATTTAGAAAATATGGTCTACACTTGTATGTTGCTATCAATGACCTTCTTCAATGGAGAGATATGAAAAACTAGATGGATATTTGAAGTGGGTGGATGGATCAATTTGTAGGTACTTGACCCATCTCATTGTAACACTTGGTAGGGACCATAGATTTTTTTTGTAAGTTTCTAGCACCCATGGAGTTATATTGATGACTGTTTATAGGGTTGCAAATGGAGGAAGACCATATCACCTACATCAAAGTTGTTGTTGCATATGATTTTGGTCCAATTCTAGATTCTCCTTAATTTTTTGGAGTGTGTAATACTACGAAGAGTGGTATCTACAACTAGAATTTTGAATCTTCCTAGAATGCAGGGTGAAGATGTTGGTAGACGGTAACCATAAACTTTTTAAAATGGTGTGACCTTGGTGGTTGTGTGGTAGAAAGTATTATACCACCTTTCACCAAGAGGAAGACATTTTTTCCATTATTTAGGATGTTTTGATGTAAAATAATGAAGATATATTTCCATGAACTTAAAAATTTCAAATTGGCCATTAGTTTGATGGTGATAAGAAAAATTAATTTTGAGATTTGTACCCTACAACTTAAATAGTTTCTATAAAAAGTGACTAGTAAAATTAGGGTCTCTATCTAAAACAATAAATTTTGACATACCATTAAGGCAAAATATGAAGTCTAAGAAAATTTTGGTAACTATAGAGGTTGTTTAGGGATGTGATAAGGAACAAAAATAAGCATACTTTATGATATTATCCGCTTGCCACTAGAATATTGATTTTCCTTCTGATTTTGGTAGCTTGTCAATGAAATCTAGAGAAATATGTGTCCACATATATTCCAAAATTGGGATAGGTTGAAGTGTACTTGGGTTGTAAACTAATTTTCCCTTCATACTTTGACACCTATCACATTATACCACAATATTTTGAATATCTCTCTTCATGCCCTTCCAAAATAATGTGTTCTTGGACCTTTCATAGGTTTTAAGAAACCATGGATATCTCATTGTGAGTGATGCATGCATTTCTTACAAGATGAATTCTTATAGTTGTGAATTTTAAGGGATGATAATATGATCATGATATCTCAAATTTCATCCATCCCACACATATATATGGCATTATTTTGGGTCTTATTAGAGTTTTTAAAATAAATATTGCAAACTTGGATCCTTAACCATATCATCTCAAAGTTGATTAGTCCATTGAGTAAGTGTTGTTGATATAACACATCAACTGCCCTAATATTCATGTTGTTGTGAGTGTGAATGAGGAACCTAGTATATAAAAATGTATCTTCTTTGCCACTTTAGGGTTAATAAAATTACGTGTGATATCTAATTCCATGATAATTATTAGTTTTTATCCTTGAAATTCCCTATCACGTTCATATTTTGGTGGGTATCCATGCCTACAAAGGCATGAACCAAGATTTCTAGCTAAGGTTCTTCTTAGACTTCAATCTACTTTATTTGTTCCTCTTATTGAAGGTCCTCTTCCACCTATTGATACCCTAGTGTTTCTAACTCATTCACATCAAGCAAATATATTTTTATTGCATACATTTATGGCCAGGTGAATACTTCTCATAATAATTATAGCATAACCCTTGAGCTCTATGAGCTTCCATATCTTCTTGACTCAATAATTTTATGGTGTGTACTTGTTAGTTAGATTAGGGTTGGTGTATTTGGGATGATGGTCATGTTTGTGAAAATTTGGAAGTGCATCTATGTGAAATGAATTTATATTCTACCAGCTTTCCCAACCTTATGACTTACTATAATGTTTATGGATTAAACATTTAAACCTTGTCTTTAATATCATCCTTCAACCCACTAGAAAAACAACTTTAAAATAAGTCTTCATTCAATATGGTAGTATGGTTTGTCAAAATTTAAATAAAGCCTAATAGTCTCTAATAGTTGAGGTTTGTTTTAGCTTAGTAAGGGATCCTATGGATTCCTCATACTCATTAGATCCAAATGGAGTGAGTAATTGTTTCTAACCCATTGGTACTATTGCAAAGCAATAGATTCAAAATTAAAATATACAGTTGTGATTAATAAATGGTATGGAACATTATTAATGTTGAAATACTATTATGCTTGGAATAACCATCCATATGAATTCTTCCCATAAAATTTTGGAAAGTCTAACTTTGGTAGTCAATATATATTATTTTTGGGATAGATGTTGTGTTTCCTTTTTGATATTACTCAACCCTGCTAATTTGGAATTACAAGAATGATATATACCATATGTTTGGGTGTTATTTGACAAGTGACTTTCCAAGTTTACAAATTTTGCATTCATTCCCTTTTTATTCTCTTTCTATTCCCCTATCACATATACCATATATTCCTTCATTATCTGGATATCACTTTGTAACTCATTAAATACTTTAATGAGTTGTTTTCTAAGGGTTGTAAAGAGGTGCTCACCCCATTAGGTGAATTTATGATCTATTTTTTGTTCCATTTTTTTACTAGTGCCTGTAACTATATACCATAGTGTAGGTCTTCTAACACTAATTAAAAGTAGAAGTACTATTTTTAGAAATTACTATTTTTAGTAATGGTAAAAAAATATAAATATTTTATATACCAAATCAATTGACTTGAAGATATGATCGAGGACAATACCCCAAATGAATGATTTTGAGATCTTGAAAAAAGCTTATGGTTACTATATATCAAATAATCAACTCGATGAGATGATTGTAATGCATTAGGTCTTAAAATAATAGTTTTTTTTAAAAGAATTCATTTTCTAACAATGGATTTATTTGATACTATCCCCAACTGTTATTGATAACTACCTTGTATGAGACTATCTCTGGATGTTACTAATAATGACCTTGTTAGATACTATCCTTGATTGTTACTAACAATTATCCTGTCTACTATGATTTATTTTTTTGATTTATTGAAAAGGGGTTTTGAAAGGATTCCCAAAACTTTTACAAAAATATAGCAAGTGGGATTGTCTCCAGGAGACAACAAACCTGGTCCATCTTGGGCCTAAAGATATTTTTAAAGATTAAAAAATTTGAATAGAAGTTGCCCACCTAGGGAAACCTTCACCAATAAGCTCCAACAATTCAAAAATTTGAAAAAAGGTTTCCCACCTAGGGAAACCCTCACCAACAATCATTAGCAATGGTTATTTATTGTTACTAACAAGTACAATTTCACTATTACTATGATTTTGTTTCTAACAGTTTATTCTACTCACCACCCTTCTATTACTAACACCAATGACTTATTTTTTACTAGTAAGAGTATTGATTGTTGTATCAATTTTATGATTAATGATAACCTTCATATGCTCAAGTTTGTATTAGGGATTTTAGAGTAATAGAACGGTGTAATGTTTGATAGACAACAAAAATGGGATTGCATTGGGTTGAGGTGTGTGTACTACCCATAACCCTCTTTTATATGATAAGAATTATTAGTAATGCTTAGACCAATATTTGAGGCCACCACTCAAAGAGGATTACACATGTACCCTTGAGCACATTGATTAACTTTGAAAGTATGGGAGGGTAATCATCTTGAGTACTATGCTTGATGCACATGGATAAATACATAACTAAAAGCTTTCTAGGGCTAAAATTTTCTCACCTAAGAGGTCTCCTAGTATATCCAAGAGTATGTAGGAGCTCAAGTCAATATACAAGTGTTGTTTGAGGCCTAGCTATTGGATTATGATCATATCTAACTTCACTAGATGCTTTATAGATAATCTAGTTTAGTCGATAATGATAACTCCTTTGTAATATTTTAAAATCATCAACACAAGGTTTCTAACCTATTAAACTAGAATAGAAAAAAAATGACTTGGGATTTCACAAGATAAATAACAAAAAGCATAAAATAAAGGAAATTTATATCTAACATGCATGGAAGGGCAAGATATGAATTATAGTAGCTACAATAGAACACGGGCCTAGAAAGAGCTATGATAGAAATTGTTAGGAAATTTCTAATTAAAATAAACACATCCCCATAATTTTTGCAATAATTAGATAATTAATGGAAATAAACATAAATATTGCATTACAAAGTAGAAATGCAACAATTATATTAATCATAATAGAATCACAATATAAAATCACAAGTCTCTTTATGGGGGTAACCTCCATATAAGTAGAACTTTGATACGATATGAAAAAATAGATACATCCATTTATACCTCTTTCCTTTTTAAAGACTCTTCTCAACCCTAACCTTAATTATCAAAGGTAAATTACACATGGAAGTGGTGACCCAAGCTAGAATCTTCTACTAAAAAAACAATTACATTCTTGATAACAATTACATTAAAGGGCCCCATTTGTCTAGGAATCTCAAGTGCTTCATGCATGTTATAAAACATTATAAAATAACATTAGGATGAGTTCCTAACATTAGAAAAGAGGTCATTATATATAAATATTGGGATGGGGTCGTAACATTTTCTATAGTCTATAAGCAAGTGTTTGAGGATTGTTTGTAGTCCAAAACTCTAAAGTTTTTTTGTGCTTTCTAGTGTGAGGAACCCTCGACCTTTTATTCAAAAATACCCAATTGAGCTTAAAATTAGTAATTATTTTAGTTACCAAATGTTTAAACATAAAACTTTGGATTTTTAGGCCCTTGACTTCATATTTTTTTGCCTTTAGAATTTGAATATTTAATTTTGAACCTTGTATTTTAAGCCTCACATTTCTAGCTTTTGGGTTTTAAATCAATAAGTTTTGATCCTTAAAATTCAAACCATTATATTTTTAACTTTTGGACATGTAAAAATTAATTTTATAAATGGGATAATTATGGCACCCAAGCTCAAAACTTTGATAGTGTTTACACTTGATAAATATCCATCCTCTTGCTTCTGCATCGCTTTAGAATTGTTGAGTGATAATTTTACCCAAGTGCAAAACCACACTCACAGTTATGATTTTGGTTAGAAACCCCTCTCTTGCAAAGAAATAAACATTTCTCCAAGGTTCCTTTTACTTTAATGTGTGCATGTATGTTTGTATAAATGTATCAAAAGTGCTTGGAATACCTTAGTGCTCTACAAAACAACTATTAACAAGGGGCCTGTGCTGGTTTTATTATTTTATATGCTAAGTTGTTATTATTCATGAAGCCTAAAAGGATAATAAATGTGATTGGCCCTCATATGACCACGATGTAGAAGTGAAATTCCTTTTATCTTGAAATTTTTTAGATAGATTTTATCTTTCTTCATTAAACATGTTTTAACCAATTTGACCCTTTTATTAAACCTTGCTTTAAGTGTAAAATAAAAGATTAAAATCTACCTCTAAAATGTGAATATGAAAATGATTAGTGGATTCATCTTATGTAGCCTTGATAGCCCTTTGATGTGCTTTATAAATAACTATCTTTAATGAAATTGATTTCCATAAAGAGAGTTAATTGATTGCTTGAAATATCCCATAAATTACCATGAAGAGAATTCCATTTATTGCTTTTAATGTAATGGCTTATGAACTACCAAATAAATTACCCCCTTCCATGAAATTGTGATTTTCATGAAGGAACCTAATTTATTACTTGAAATAAAATACCCGTTTAAAAATGCCTCATGAATCATTCCCTTTTAATGAAATTGAGGTTTCACAAAGAGAAATAGTTTATGGCTTGAAAATGAAAACAAAACTTTGAAATGTAAAATCCTGCAAAACTGAAGCTATGAAATTCCTACAAAAAAAAGTGTGAACTTTGAATAATTTAGGAATTTCAGATTTCTATCAAAACAACAATGTCTTTGCTTTAAGTGGAACCCTAAAGCTTGAATAACACAAGCTTATACTGAGAGGAGAGATGAGCAGTATAAGACCATTTTTTACTTTTCTTTACAATTAATATTATGCAATGTATAGATAGCAATATCAACAACAGTAATCAAGGAAATGCATAAATCACCATACATAATAGAGAGACCAATTTAACATGGTTCACCCAATGTGGGATACTCTACGGAGAAAATATTTCACTAAAATTTTCTCAATCAATCTCTTGGGAATCCTTTCCATATTACAATGTTTATGGACCTCTATCCAAAGGAGACACCAATCCACTAATCAATTTTGTGGATATCTATCCATAGGAGACACTAATCTCCTTTTCTTTGGCTGGTGATCTTCTAGAAGAACTACTACCTCCACTGCATTGGCTAATAGATATCTATCCACTGAAGACTCCTGTCGTCACTCAAAAAACCTATCCTCACTGCCCTGGCTAATGGATCTATCCACTAGAGATTCTCGTCCTCTATACTCTACCACATCCAAAGATCTATCTCAAATTTGTACTAAAAACAATCCTTTAGTCTAGTACAAATTTGCTTAATATTTGTCTTTGGTCTAGCATAAACCTATCCTCAAATCTGCACCAAACTCTATCCTCAAATTTACACTAAACACAATCCTTCGGTCTAGCACAAATCTATCCTCAATATCTATCCTTTTATCTACACTAAATATAGTACTTCGTTCTAGCACAAATCTATCCTCAATATCTATCCTCAAGCCTTAACACAAAGCTTGAATTAATCACAAATCAATTTTTCTAGATCTACCTCAAACCTTAACTCAAGGTTTGAACAAATCAATCAATCAACTATGCTCACAAGTCTTCTCAAAGACTTGTCTCAAATATGCCTTGTAAGCTTCCATAAAAGCTCACTCTTATCTATCCAAAAGTCCTCTCTATAACTTGCTCAATTTGATCAACAATCTCTATCCTTGAAATTTGTATTGTAAGCTTTCACAAAAGCTCACACAAATCTATCCATAATTCTTCTCAAATACATGCCTTAAATCTGCTCAACAAGTCCTCACTATAACTTGTCCAATCTGCTCACTAATCTATCCTCAAATCTGTATTGTAAACTTCCACAAAATATCACACAAATGTCCACAAGTATTATCAAAGACTTACCTCAAATCTGCTCAAAAAGCCCTCATTAGAACTTGTCCAATCTGCTCAATAATATCTATCCTTAAAGTTGTATTCTAAGCTTCCACAAAATCTCACACAACTCTATCCACAAGTCTTCTCTAAGACTTACCTCAAATTTTCTCAACAAGTCCTCATTAGAACTTGTCCAATCTTATAGAAACATATAGAGAATTGTTAGAGACTTAATATGCTTCACATTCACCACAATTCTCAATCACTTTCAATCTCTCTTTTTACCACAAAAACATATAGAGAATTTTTAGAGACTCAATATGTTTCACACTTACAAACACTCAACCTCTTTCTCAAATCAATATAGAATATAGAACAATTTGTTTTACAAAACTTGAACTATCACTTTAACACTTCCACTTGACTAGGTTTAATCAACTCCACTCAATAAATCACTCAATGAAATGCTCCTTTCTTACAAAACCTAGTCCAAGAATATGAACACTCACTCAATAATTTCCAACAATGCTTATCAAACAATCTCACATAACAATGATACTCATCATCTTTCACAAACCCTAGTTCAAGATAGTTCTCAAGTTCACATAACAATGATACTCAAGTTCTTTGCATAAACCCTAGTTCAAGATAGATCTCAACTTCACATAACAATGATACTCAAATTCTTTGCATAAACCCTAGTTCAAGATAGCTCTCAACTTCACATAACAATGATACTCATGTTCTTGTACAAAACCTAGTTCAAGCATATTAAAGCTTACTTCAATGTTTTCAACAATGCTTATAAAATAAGGTTTTTATCATAAACTCTCACTCAGAAAACCAAACTCAACAATGCTTATCAAACAACCCTTATCACTCCAACTTAGCATTCACAATATTCAACAATCACTCACTAGGAAGATGTGCCCATATATTTTTGTTTTATGAAGAAAATGACCTCAAAACCTATCTTAAACACAATTTTCTTCTTTTCCAATTTCAATGGTTAGATGACAAAAATATCACATTAACTCTCTTTAGAAATATTTCTCAATCAAAAAAATAATAAAACTCAAATACACCTTATTACTCCTTGAAATTAGCAATCATCAAAGCATACAAAAATTAATTACTCTTTTTTTTTTTGTTAAGTAATAGTATATTTACAGCGGGTTTTTGCAGAAGGATCCCAAAACCTTAGATACATAGGAATCCATGGCTACAATTGTGATTAAAAACTGGGGCTGCACCCTTGGGCAACATTCCAAGTCCCAAGGCCCTGGTGTCTACAAAAATATAGACTAGCTATAAGACCAGCACTACAAAATTTGGTCTGAGGCCACCAAAACGTGGAAAAACCACAAAACAACAAATGCCAAAAATGTAAAAACCTGTTCACCGCCGCTCTGGGAGGCCCTATGGATAGGCCTAGCCTGTACGGGGCCCGAATGACAGATCAGCTCCTCACCCTATCAGGGCCATCGCCCAGCCTATGACGAGGTTCAGCCAGGGCATTGGCCACTGAGGAAGCCGCTTTGGGAGCCAATTGTAATGTTAGGGAGGGCCCTAGATGTCAAATTTTGCATCTTGCTACCAAAGTCAGAACTAACTTCGATGGCCTCCGAGACCTCCACCTTGGCCTTCTTGGAGCTTCCAGTAGCCTTGCTGCTTCTTGGGGTTGGGTCTTTGCGATTTGAGTTGGCACCAGGAGTTAGGGCCCTGCCTGGGCCCTAGACCGAAGATCTGCATTTTTGGGTGTGCCTACACATTTTTGAGGAAGGGGAGCCTTCGGGGGATGGGGTCTCCTAGTATTTGGAAGCTACAGGGGAAGCACGGGGCGCAGTCATGCATCTTTGGGGCCCTAACGTGGGGCAGGCTAAGCTCCTGGGCCCTCATCAGTGCTGGAATTGTCTTGCGATAATATTTGGGCCAGAGCTTCAGGGAAGTTCGTGGTCTAGGTGGTGAAATCTTCTGCTGCGATGGCCTGGTTGGCCATGAAGTTGGTTGCCCTATTGCCTTCTCTGTACACATGCCGAAGGGCATGATCAGGGAGCCCTTGGAGAATGGTTTGGACTTCCCATATGGAGTTGTGAATGCGCCAAGAGCAACTTCCTAGGCTGCGGGCAGCTTTGATTATAACTTGGGAATCACCCTCGATGATGACTTTTGGGGAGGACTCCTTAAGGGCAGTTAGCCTGCTAAGGAGAGCTGCTGCTTCGAGAAAGTTGTTGGTCTGAATTCCAAGCGGAGTAGTGTACGCCAAGATTAGGGCCCCATGACTATCGTGGATGACCCCCGCCCACACCCGAGGGCCTAGGATTGCCTTTAGAAGTGTCGTCGAAGTTGAGCTTGACCCATCCGGGGGGGCAGTCCACCTTGTCAAAGATCGATGGGAGGGGGCGGGGGGGACCGAGGGGGAAGCTAAATTTTGAGGGAGGATAGAAGGGTGGCTTCACCCAGCCATCGGGGTGCCTCGATCAAGGGGATGGAGTGGGAATTCTTGAGGGCAAAGGTCACTGCCTTGGTCGCTATCCATAGGGGGGAACGGGCCAGGGAGGAGAAGGCTTTGCTGTTGCACTCTAGCTAGAGTTGCTAAAGCATATGGGGAAGGTAGGACCTCTAGAGGAAGTGGATGAAGGGATGGGCAAAGGGGTTGGGCCACTGCAACAGGAAGTCAGATATGGATTTGGGGGCCACCCACTGGATAGAGAATTGGGAAAGAATAAGGCCCAAGACTTTAGATGAGAAGGGATAGTTGATAAAGAGGTGATTGGTGGATTCCAAGGCAGCACAACAAAGGAAGCATCTATTCGAGATCTGGAAGCCCCTCTTGATCAGATTCTCGATCATCAAGATATTGTTTTGGATGGCCTCCCAAACGAAGTGGCTAATTTTGAGGATCAGCTTCTTGGCCCACACCTTTCGGGTTGGAAATGGAGCCTCGTCGAGGAATCTTTGGAGATTGTAGGAAGATATGATAGAAAAGACTCCATTGGGAATACCATGCCAAATGCATCTGTCATATCCTCTAGAAGATGGGATGACAGTCACCTTGAGGACGCACTAGAGCCTGGCAGCTTGAAGTGGGTGCTTGGGATCTAGGATGGGTTTCTAGGTAGCACGCCCCTGGTTCTGGGAAATATAGGCCGCCACTCTGGGTCCTCTGTTCGCCATCCCTGGTTATGAGAAGCTCTCTATCTATAGTTAGGGCCTCATCATGAATCCATCTGTCATCCAAAAATTTGATCTTGGCCTTGTCCTCGAGGATCCATCTAGTTCCTTTCTAGATTATGTCTTTGGTGGATATCAGGGACTTCCAAAAGGCTGATCCATCTCGGGGTTGAGATTCACTAAGAAAGGGGTAGCTATGGCAGTATTTTCTATGCACGATGCTAACCCACTCATCATGGGTGTTGGTGTGCACCTTCCAGGCATGTTTGGCCAAGAGATCCTTGTTCATGAGGACCACCTGCCTGAGCCCGAGCCCTCACTCACCTATGGGGGGGTAGACCAGGGGCCAAGAAACCAGGGGAATCCTCTTCTTATCTTCACTGCCCGACTAGAGAAAGTGTTTATGAATTTGTTTGATGTGAGCTACAATGGAGGCCGGGATTCTGAAGACTAACATGAAATATATCGGAATGCTTTACAAGACTACCGCCAAGAGGGTGACTCTACCAACCTGCGAGAGGAGGTGACCTTTCCAAGGGGCCATATTTCTTTGAATTCGCTCAATCACCCCGCCCCACAGGGCCTTGGAGGATGCACCTGTGAATAGGGGAATCCCGAGATATGAAGAGGGGAGGGAACCAAGGGTGCAGCCCAAAATCTGCCCAATTTTGATCTGCCTAGCCAAGGGGGTATGGATAAAGAAAATCGTGCTTTTTCAGAGGTTGATTTTTTGGCCGATCGCCTCCTCGTACAGGGTCAAAATATGTTTGAGAGTTTTGGCTTGGGGGATTGAGGCAGAGGTGGCGAGGATGGTGTCATCCATGAACTACTGGTGGGACATAGGGGGTAGGCCCAGTGTAGGCCTGATTCCTGAAATGAGATCGTGGGTCACAGTGCCCGAGATGGTACACCCCAGGGCCTCATCCAGGATGATGAAGAGGATTGGGGACAGGGTGTCACCTTGGCGAAGGCCTCTGGAGCTGGGGAAGAACTCGGTAGGGGATCCATTGATGAGGATAGAGAACCACGGGGAGGACACGTAGTTGCTGATGAGCCTGACCTAGGAAGGGTGGAACCTACTCTTCTATTGGACCAAGTGAACCTGGCTCCTTTCAAGCTGACCTCTATGAGCTCGTTGAGGGTGGTAAAGGCTCCAAAGTCCTCCATGCTCTTGCCCTGAACCGCTCAACCCCTACTTTTATTAGAGAGGAACAAAGGGCTGTTGAAGTCCCTGGCCAGGATCCAGGGTAGGGGGGCAAAGGCTTCTCTCATCGAGCTAATTTCCTTCCATAAGGCCACTTTCTCGACGGGATTGTTAGGAGCATAGACGTTGGACATAATCCATGAGCACCTTGACTTCACGCAATGGACTAGAATGTTGATGATTCTGGGGGATGAAGATATGAGTCTTCCCTCAAAATATCGAGGGTCACACATGCACGGTAAACCCCTAGCTGAGCCAGCCGTAGGGGTAGACAGGGACTCGCAATTGCACTAGGTATCTTGGGCTACATGTCAGGCAACAACGTCATCTATTTTGGTCTCCTGAAGGAGGAGGAAGGATGGGCAATGATCCCTATGAAGTTGGCCGAGGATCCTTTTCTTAGGGGCCCCATTAAGGCCCCTGATATTCTAGGTGATGAGCTTCATTTGACACCCTTGAGGGGTTGCTTGTCCCCTTCTTGGTCTGAGTGGGGGGTTTGGGTCAGATGGCATCTATCTTGGAGAAGCTTGCCCCAACATCGAAGAGAGTTTCGTAGGATCCATTGGCTATGTCATCTTTAGTGATCCTTGTCTGTTGATCACCTAGGGTGGGCTGCCCTCTTTTGAGTTTGCTGCCAAATTTTGTGGTAAAGGTCCTACTCTGGGTTATCTTAGGGCTGACTTCATCGGTCCTGGACGGAGAACTAGCTTCAATCTCTTCATCGGACCTCTCAGAACTACACTCCAAGGGAGGAAGCCTAGCAGGGATCGTCGAGAGGGCCAAGAGGAGGTCGAGGGAGGGAGAGTGGGAGTGGGGGGGAGAAGGGGGCCTCGAAATATGGGGCCGATGGGGAAGGGAGCCTGGATGGATCGTTTTCCTGGAGTGGGGTGCAAGTAAGGGCCTACAGGGAGGGATTCAAAGTGGACAGGGAGGGAGAACCTAGGATCGGGGCCCCATAATATGACCTAGGGGAGGGAGCAACGGGAGGGGAAACCTAGGAAAGATCGCCCTCAAGATCAAGGTCCACATGAGAGTCCTTTGGGGTAGGAGGGGGGGCCCCTTGGTGGTCCAGGCCTGGGATCTGGGGTCGTCGTGAGGGGGCCCTCAAGACGGGGCCCGACCCTATTGAGAAGGGGGTTTGGGGGAGGGCCTTCAGCCTTTCTAGAAATTGGGCATTGGTGGGAGAGGTGAAACTAAGTGCTGCAGGTGGGGTAGAAAATAGGTTTATTTTCGTAGATTAGGGGCTGGATCCAAAAGAAGGAACCAGAAGATATGGTCACCGAGGAATCGAGATTGGTGTTGATGCAAAATTTGGCATGCACCATTCGGGATCCTACCTTGGTAGCGGGATCAAAGGCCACCAGGTCCCCGATCAACTGAGCAATGAGTCTAAGGATGTCTTCATGCCACAGGTTGAAGGGAAGGTCTGGGAGACGAACCCAGACCAGGGCAAAGTTGATGCTTTGGGTGCTGGGGTGGAAGTTAGCTCCATACCGCCTGAGGAAAAGGCTTTTGCACCCCAAAAACTAAGGCCTTCCCGACAGGATCTTTATGACATCATCATTGTTGTTTAGTTTGATAATGAAGAAGCCCTTGGTTAGGGAAACCAACTTGATGTGCCCGAAAACCTTCCATTTGGTAGCCGCCCATCTATGGACGGTTTCCATATCGGGACGCCCTCCCAGGAATTTCCCTACTAGGGAGGCAGAGGAACCAGCTACCAAGGCAGAGTAGACCTCATCCTGGATAGAAATGTGGGTGCCCTCGAGGGAAATACCTAGCCCCAAGGCCTAGGAAGGGGCCCTTGTGCCTGCCAAGATCTGTTGATAGGAGGGTTTGGGCCTGCCTGGGACAAAGCCCATCCAAGGATCATGGGGCTTTTTCCCTAGCCCTTCGCTCACATCAAGGCTGGCTTTGGGGCTAGGGCCCAAGATGCCAACCCCACCCTGGTCGCAAAATGAATCAGGCACAAATCCATCCTCTGGGCCCGTCGAGGGGCCTGCTAGCCTCGGATTGGGCCCTGACATGCCTGAACCTGATCCCGAGCCTAATCCCGATCGGGAACCTACACCATGCACTGAACCTGTCCCTAGCCCTGCGTTCGCTCCTACTAATGTGCAAGGTGCAACCAAAGTATTGTCATTGTTGTCAACATAGTCAGGTTGATCAGTTGATGCAATGGATAGGAGTTCTTGATGAGCAAGGTGCAGCCAAAGTATAATGGATAGGAGTTCATTGATGAGGAAGGTGCAGCCAAAGTGCAATGGATAGGAGTTCATTGATGAGCAAGGTGCAGCCTAAGTATTGTCATTGTTGTCAACACAGACAGAGGATCGGTTGATGCAATGGACAGGAGTTCAGAGGTCATACAGAGCATGTATAATGATTCTCCAAGAAGAACGTAGTGTCCCATATGCAAAAGCTCAAAGAAAAAGATAAGAAAAGTGTCACGATATCGTGACATGTTGAGCATGCATGAGAAAATGTTGCAATATCGTGACATGTTTGGCTAGAAAGAAAAACTATCGTGATATCGCAACATGTTTGGCAAAGAAAAGAAAACTGTCATGATTTCGCGACATGTTGGCAGAGAAAAATCCAAGAGGAAAAACTGTCACGATTTTGTAACACGTTGGCAGAGAAAAAGCCAAGTGGAAAAACTATCGCGATTTCGTGACATGTTGGCAGAGAAAAAGCCAAGTGGAAAAATTGTCACGATTTTGTGACATGTTGGTAGAGAAAAAGCCAAGTGGAAAAACTATCGCGATTTCGCGACATGTTTGAAGAAGAAGCGCATGCAGGGAAAACTGTCACGATTTCATGACATGTTTGGAGAGAAGGCACAGGCAAAGAAAACTATCACAATTTCATGACATGTTTGCAGAGAAGGTGCAGGCAAAGAAAATGTGTCGTGATTTCCCAACATGTTTGAGAGAAGGAGCTCACAAAAGAAAAGTGTCGCGATTTCGCGACAATCTGCAAGAGAGGCAGTACAGACGAAAATGTGTCATGATTTCATGACATGTTTGAGAGAAAGAGCTTGCAAGGAAAAGTGTCACGATTTCATGACAATTTGCAAGAAGGATGGTACGGACGAAAAAGTGTCACGATTTCACGATAGGTTCGAGAGAAAGAGCTCGCAAAGAAAAGTGTCATGATTTCATGACAATTTGCAAGAGGAAGCGCTAAGGAGAAAAAGTGTCGCGATATCGCGACATGTCGGGTTTTCGCGATCCGATGACAAGAGGAAGCGCTAAGGAGAAAAAGTGTCACGATTTCATGACATATTGCAGGAGAGAGAAGGCAAGATAAAAAGTGTCATGATTTCGTGACATATTGCAAGAGGAAGAGCTCGAGAGAAAAAGTGTCATGATATCGCGACATGTCGCATTTTCACGACCTGAAGAGAAGAGAAGAGCTAAGGAGAAAAGATGTCGTGATATCACAACATGTCACATTTTCGTGACTAAGAGAGGAGAGAGAATGTACGAAGATAGAAATGTCGTGATATCGCGACAACAACAGAGAGGAAGACTCCGAAGGATGAAGTGTCGCGATTTCATGACAGAAGCAAAACGAAAGAGCATGGAAGCAGAAGCGTCGCGATTTCATGACAAATTCAAGGAGGAAGAGCTCAAAGGCAAAAGTGTTGCGATTTTGCAACATGTTCCATTTTCGTGGGCAAGAGACAAAGAAGAGCTCAAGGCAACGAAAGTGTCTCGATTTTGCGACATGTTCTATTTTCGCTGGTGCATGCAGAGAAGAATGTACAACATCGAAAAGTGTCACGATTTCATGACATGTCATGGTTTTGCTAGTGCTTGCAGAGAAGAGTGTACAAAAGCGAAAGGTGTCATGATTTCGTGACATGTCTTGTTTTTGCTAGTGCTTGCAGAGAAGAGTGTATGAAAGAAAAAGGTGTCACGATTTTGTGACATGTCATGGTTTCGCTAGTGCTTGCAGAGAAGAGTGTATGAAAGCGAAAGGTGTCACAATTTTGTGACATGTCATGGTTTCGCTAGTGCTTGCAGAGAAGAGTGTACGGAAGTGAAAGGTGTCGCGATTTTGTGACATGTCATGGTTTCGCTAGTGCTTGCAGAGAAGAGTGCAAGGAAGCGAAAGTGTCGTGATTTTGTGACATGTCTTGTTTTTGCTAGTGCTTGCAGAGAAGAGTGTACGGAAGCGAAAGGTGTCACGATTTCATGACATGTCATGTTTTCACTAGTGCAAGCAGATAAGAGTGTAAGGAAGCGAAAGTGTCATGATTTCATGACATGTTTCATTTTTGCAGGCAAGAGATAGAGAAGATCTCAAGGCAGCGAAAGTGTCACGATTTTGCGACATGTTTTGTTTTCGTGGTCAAATGCCAAGAAAATTCAAAGGGGTAGAAATGTCATGATTTCATGACAGGTCGCATTGGTGTGATGGAAGAAGAATAACCCAGCCAAAGTAAAATTCGCTAAAGTCATACGATAGTAATAGAGGCAGTTACAGAAAGAATTCAAGTAGCCAGAATAAGAAGAGTTAACTAGAGTCAGAACTGTAATTGTAGAAGAAAAATCAGGCAAATAAAAGAAGAAGAGTTAACTAGAGTCAGAACTGTAGTTGTAGGGGGTGTTGCAAAGAAAATATTACAGGAAAAATAAAGAAGAGTTAACTAGAGTTAGAATTGCAGTTATAGGAGTGGCAGTAAAGACAGAACGACTGTTACAAGGCTGTGATGCTGTGAAACTGTCAGAGCGGTGGCCATACCGAGAATCCCAATTAAAGAGACAAATCCATTAATAGGTTGCATATAAGAATATTGTGTTAGAAAGGAGTTACTCACAGGAATGGCTATTAATAGGCTACATGCGGGATTATGGCAGTTACAGAAGACTTAGGGTTTCAAGATGAAAATATTGTTATAAAAGGGCAGTTGCGTGCAGAGGAAAAGGTTGCTCAAAATTGAAAAGAGTGCCACCGTAAAGAGTTAAAGTGTCACTGCTAAAAGAGTAAATGTGCTGCAAAGAAGAGTCGTTAGAGTCAAAATGAGCAGATAAGGCTGTCAGAGCCGAAATAAGCAGATAAGGCTGTCAGAGTGCAGAGAAGACTGTCAGAGCATAGTAAGCAGAGTGGTAAGAGTGAACCATTAGGTTGAGCTCTATGTGGGTAGATATATATGAAAAAATCCAAAGAGATAATTAAGCTAGTTGAGCTAAGATAGAGCGAAGTTGAGGGAGAGCAGCTAAGAAAGAGCAACTGAGAGAGTGCAGCATCAAGTGCACAGAAGGAATATGTGTTTCCTAAATTGAAAGAGAGGTTGGATGAGCAATAGACCAGTAAGGGTCTTGTAGAAGTGAAGGCATATTTATGTCAATCTAAGATTCAAAATAGAAATCCAAGTTGGTGCTTGGAATCAGGGGTTGGTGCTCCTTTCTATTGGTGCAGATAAATTAGGGGTTGGTGCTCCTTCCAGTTGGTGCTGGTAAATCAGGGGTTGGTGCTCCTTTCTGTTGTAAATTAGGGTTTGGTGCTCCTTTCTATTGGTGCAGATAAATTAGGGGTTGGTGCTCCTTCCAGTGGATGCTGGTAAACTGTTTGTAAAGTTGGTGCTTTGCTCCTTCTAGTGGATGTTGGTAAACTATTTGTAAAGTTGGTGCTTTGCAAAGGCTGGATTTGGATGGAAGTCCAAGCAATCTATTTTTTAGGAGTAGCCAAAACTGGTGAACCTCGTTAAATCGTGTGTTGTGGAATGCTCTCTTGTTATATTTGCTTTATCTGTTTTAAGTTCTCCTTGCTTCAGCTTTAAGAGTTGTAGATTTGAATTTAAATAGCTACACTGATTCACCCCCCCTCTCAGTGCCATTGTAAGACTAACAATTGGTATCAGAGCCAAGTTCCCAGTTTTGGCTAAATCAGTCAGGGTTGATCTTGGATTAGTACACAATGGGTAAGAAGAATAGATCCTCCTTCAAAAAGGCATCCCAGTTAGTTTCAGTTTTTGTAGAAGAGAAATTTGAACCAAAAAAGGTAGAAGAAGTGAATTCTAAAGTTTGTGATGAAAACCTTGAGGGTGAAGTAGATCTAGAAGGTGAGTTGATCGCTGCACTTGAAGAGTTGAATATAGAAAGGAAATAGAACAAAAGACTATCCAAGAAGTTGGAAGAATATGGGGATGAGATTGAAGATCTCTTCCTACAAGTTCAAAAGGCCAAAAAAGTAGAAGAAGCCTTGAAGACACACCTGGATGATAAGGTCATGCTATAGCACACGTGAAGAGGAATCTAACAAATTTATTAGTAATCTAAAGCTACAAGTAGAAGAGTCCAAAAGGATTGAAGAAATCCTCAGGTCTCAGATCAATGAGAAAGAGACTGTTTGCTGCCAACAAGAAGAAGAGATTGTTTCATTGAAGAAACAACTAGAAGAGGCCAACACAAATCTCAAATTTGAGAATAGCACAGAGTTGCTAGAAAAAATGATAAGCCAACAAAGAAGTTCCACGGATAAGCGTGGTCTTGGATATGAAGCTGAACAACCTTCATCCTCCAAATATGCAGAGAAGAAGAAGTTCACTGTTGAAAAATCAAAGCAAGAAAAGTTTGAAGCTGAATCTTCAAAAGGAAGAAAATATCAAAGGAGATCTACAACAAAGCAACCATAGCAAAAGAGGTTCTCTCACTCTCACTCTTTTAATAATAATGCTTTTAATGACTATTGTTTTAGATGAAACCATTATGGTCACAAGGCAATTTATTGTGGTTTGACCAATAGATCAAAGAGTTATGTTGTTAGAAGTACATCTGCATTTTCGAGTGAACACCATGTGCAATGTTTTAAATGTAATGGCCATGGGCACATAGCAAGGTTTTGTCCAAGCACTTCTGTATCTAATCTAAGGCAAGACCGTAGAGTTCATCAGACTCAAAGAATGCAATATAGACAGAGAATAATTGATGTGCACAACAGAAAGGAAAATAATCATCCATCAAGGATGCACAAGAAACAACTGTGCAAGAAGAATGTTCAAGTTCAAGAAAAGGTGCAAAACGGGGATGTAGTTGAAAAACTCAAGCCCAAGTTCAGGAAAGTCTAGAGAAAGGCAGAAGAAAGGAAATCGTGTCTCCTTGGACTGAAGGAGGCTACTCCACCATTGCTCTAAGCAACTCCAGGTGGCACATCCTCAGGGGGAGCAATATTAAAGTTTTATTTTAATGCTCCTATGTATTTGATTGGTTATCTGAGGATGAAAGGCAAGTAGTCGGGAAGAGTTGTTGTATAGTTGTCAAAGTGTGTTTTCTGTTCATACAGTTGTTTGTGGTAGTGCCGTGAAGGGTGGTGATTAAATTGAGAGTTGTCTTTATTGGTAGTATTGTTGTATGTCATTGTTGTACTGGTGATGGTTCTTATTGCCACTGTCAAAAGTTAAGGATTATATCAGTTTAGATGATTTGGTTGGTTTTGTGGTACTATGTTTGTTGCTTGCACAGAGTTGGCAGTGAAATTGCAGTGTTGGAAAAATGTTGGTACAAGTGTGAGTCACTTGTCAATTTTGTTGATAGATGTGAAATCAGCGTGTTGAATGGGAAGATTGAAGAAGAAGTTTATAATGAGCAGCCAGATGATTTCCAGCCTGGTGATGAATGGTTGAGTTGCTTTCATAGAGGTTGTTTTGATCAAGTTAATGCTTTACTTGATACATGATTTGGGCTTACTCCATTGAGTTTGATTTGAGCAAGTTATTCTTTGCATTGGTGATTTATGTTGGTGGCTATTTTGTTCAAATACCTTTGGAAGGAAAAGGATGTCTACTAGTTTCCTTTTCTTGTAGTGTTTGGTTGAATGCTTCAAGGTTAATCTTGAGTTGAATGATGTTGGTTAAACCTTGTCTATAAGCATTGTTGTTAAAGCCCTAATTGGTTGAGAGAATATTTTGGCTATGGAAAGAACATGAGTATCATTGTTATATGAGTTATTGCATGGTTGGCAATTGTTGGGTTGTGTTTCATGTTCTTGAGAAAAGCATACTACATCTATCTTATTCTTTTGAGATTGAGATTGAGTTGAGATTGAGATTGGGAGTTAAGTATAGAACATATTGAGTCTCTAACAATTCTCTTTATGCTTCTATGAGGTTGATGAATCACATTGGGTCTCTAACAATTCTCTTTGTGGGTTCATGCTATGCAAGTTTTTCTTGATGAACTTGTGAGCTGAATTGAGGTAGTCTGCTAGATTCTCACTGCAGAGAAAGACAAACAGCTATCATTGGGTTCAAGCTTGTTGAGAATATCCAAGATGCATGGTGGAGATGTATGTAGATGCTGCTGGCATTGCAGAACAAAAAGTTGGCTATATAAGATTATTGTATGCCTTCACTAACAATGGACAAGTTTGAGTTTGCAAAGCAACAGAGGGTAGTTGCACAGAAGACAGTGGTCCGGTCATGTTCTTACACATGTTATATTGGTGAAGTTGACGGTGATGGTGTCATTCACTGGTTATTGCTGCTATTCACATTATTGATATTGTTGATGCCTATTATGCTTATCATGATGTTGTCAATCAGTGAAATGAAGTGGTCACTATTCGAAAGACTAAAATTAAGAATTGACAAGCCATCGGACTCAAGGGGAGCATTTATGCATCTGTTTATCATATTGCTCATGTTTATGCTTTTTGCTAACTGTAATAACTTTTTCCTGAGAATGTTGTGCATGGACTCGGGGGAGTTTTTGAAGCCGCCCTTTGGTATTATTGTCAAAGGGGGAGAAGAATTACAAGTAATTGCACACAATTACGTGTGTTGCCAACAATTCCAAAGGGGGAGATTGATGTGCAAGGTGCAACCAAAGTATTGTCATTGTTGTCAACACAGTCAGGTTGATCAGTTGATGCAATGGACAGGAGTTCTTGATGAGCAAGGTGCAGCCAAAGTATAATGGATAGGAGTTCATTTATGAGGAAGGTGCAACCAAAGTGCAATGGACAGGAGTTCATTGATGAGCAAGGTGCAGCCAAAGTATTGTCATTATTGTCAACACAGACAGAGGATCGGTTGATGCAATGGATAGGAGTTCAGAGGTCATATAGAGCATGTATAATGATTCTCCAAGAAGAACGTAGTGGCCCATATGCAAAAGCTCAAAGAAAAAGACAAGTAAGAAAAGTGTCACGATATCGCGACATGTTGAGCATGCATGAGAAACTATCGCGATATCGCGACATGTTTGGCCAGAAAGAAAAACTGTCGCGATATCATGACATGTTTGGCAAAGAAAAGAAAATTGTCATGATTTCGCAACATGTTGGCAGAGAAAAATCCAAGAGGAAAAACTGTCACGATTTCGCGACATGTTGGCAGAGAAAAAGCCAAGTGGAAAAACTATCGCGATTTCGTGACATGTTGGTAGAGAAAAATCCAAGTGGAAAAACTGTCACGATTTCATGACATGTTGGCAGAGAAGAAGCCAAGTGGAAAAACTATCATGATTTCGTGACATGTTCGAAGAAGAAGCACATGCAGGGAAAATTGTCGTGATTTCATGACATGTTTGGAGAGAAGGCGCAGGAAAAGAAAAATGTCACGATTTCGCGACATGTTTGGAGAGAAGGCGTAGGCAAATAAAATGTGTCATGATTTCGTGACATGTTTGAGAGAAGGAGCTCACAAAGAAAAGTGTCACGATTTCGCGATAATCTGCAAGAGAGGTAGTATGGATGAAAATGTGTCGCGATTTCACGACATGTACTGACGAAAAAGTGTCGCGATTTCGTGACAGGTTCGAGAGAAAGAGCTCGCAAGGAAAAGTGTCACGATTTCATGACAATTTGCAAGAGGAAGCGCTAAGGAGAAAAAGTGTCACGATATCGCGACATGTCGGGTTTTCGCGATCCGATGACAAGAGGAAGCGCTAAGGAGAAAAAGTGTCACGATTTTGTGACATATTGCAAGAGAGAGAAGGCAAGATAAAAAGTTTCACGATTTTGCGACATATTGCAAGAGAAAGAGCTCGAGAGAAAAAGTGTCGATATCGCGACATGTCGCGTTTTCGTGACTTGAAGAGAAGAGAAGAGCTAAGGAGAAAAGATGTCACGATATCGTGACATGTCGCATTTTCACGACTAAGAGAGGAGAGAGAATGTATGGAGATAGAAATGTCATGATATCGCGACAACAGCAGAGAGGAAGACTCCGAAGGATGAAGTGTCACGATTTCATGACAGAAGCAAAATGAAAGAGCATGGAAGCAGAAGCGTCGTGATTTCATGACAAATTCAAGGAGGAAGAGCTCAAAGGCGAAAGTGTCATGATTTCACGACATGTTCCATTTTTCGGGAAAAAAAGAAGCCAAAGTGTCGTGATTTCGTGACATGTTCTATTTTTGCTGGTGCATGCAAAGAAGAGTGTACGGTAGCGAAAAGTGTCACGATTTCGTGACATGTCATGGTTTCGCTAGTGCTTGTAGAGAAGAGTGTACGAAAGTGAAAGGTGTCATGATTTCGTGACATGTCATGTTTTTGCTAGTGCTTGTAGAGAAGAGTGTACGGAAGCGAAAGGTGTCATGATTTCATGACATGTCATGGTTTCGCTAGTGCTTGCAGAGAAGAGTGTACGAAAGCGAAAGGTGTCACGATTTCGTGACATGTCTTGTTTTCGCTAGTGCTTGCAGAGAAGAGTGTACGAAAGTGAAAGGTGTCATGATTTCGTGACATGTCTTATTTTTGCTAGTGCTTGCAGAGAAGAGTGCAAGGAAACAAAAGTGTCACAATTTCATGACATGTCTTATTTTCACTAGTGCTTGTAGAGAAGAGTGTATGGAAGCGAAAGGTGTCACGATTTCGCAACATGACATGTTTTCGCTAGTGCAAGTAGAGAAGAGTGCAAGGAAGCAAAAGTGTCACGATTTCATGACATGTTTCATTTTCGCGGGCAAGAGACAGAGAAGAGCTCAAGGTAGCGAAAGTGTCACAATTTTGCAACATGTTCTATTTTCACAGTCAAACGCCAAGAAAAGTCAAAGGGGCAGAAATGTCACGATTTCACAACAGGTCGCATTGGCATGATGGAAGAAGAATAACCCATTCGAAGTAAAATTATCTGAAGTCAGTACGATAGTAATAGAGGCAGTTATAGAAAGAATTCATGCAGCTAGAATAAGAAGAGTTAACTAGAGACAGAACTATAGTTGCAAAAGAAAAATTAGGCAGATAAAATAAGAAGAGTTAACTGGAGTCAGAACTGTAGTTGCAGGGGGTGTTGCAAAGAAAATCTTGTAGGAAAAATAAAGAAGAGTTAACTGAGTCAGAATTGCGATTATGAGATTAGTGATAAAGACAGAACAGTCATTACAGGGCTGTGATGCTATGAATTGTCAGAGCGGTGGCCATACTGAGAATCCCAAATAAAGAGACAAATCCATTAATAGGTTGCATGTAAGAATATTGTGTTAGAAAGGAGTTACTTATAGGAGTGGCTATTAATAGGCTACATGCGGGATTATGGCAGTTACAGAAGACTTAGGGTTTCAAGATGAAAATATTGTTATAAAAGGGCAGTTACGTGTAGAGGAAAATGTTGCTCAGAATTGAAAAGAGTATCATCATAAAGAGTTAAAGTGTCACTGCTAAAAGAGTAAATGTGCTACAGATAAGGCTATCAGAGCCAAAATGAGCAGATAAGGCTGTCCGAGCCGAAATAATCAGATAAGGCTATCAAAGCGCAGAGAAGACTATCAGAGCATAGTAAGCAGAGTGGTAATAGTGATCCGTTAGGTTGAGCTCTGTGTGGGTAGATATATATCAAAAAAATCTGAAGAAAGAATTGAGCTGGTTGAGCTAAGATAGAGAGAAGCTAAGGGAGAGCAGCTAAGAAAGAGCGACTGAGAGAGTGTAGCAGCAAGTGCGCAGAAGGAATATGTGTTTTTTGAATTGAAAGAGAGGTTGGATGAGCAATAGACCAGTAAGGGTCTTGTAGAAGTGAAGGCATATTTATGTCAATCTAAGATTCAAAATAGAAATCCAAGTTGGTGCTTGGAATCAGGGGTTGGTGCAGATAAATTAGGGGTTGGTGCTCCTTCCAGTTGGTGCTGGTAAATCAGGGGTTGGTGCTCCTTTCTGTTGGTGTAGATAAATTAGGGGTTGGTGCTCCTTCCAGTGGATGCTGGTAAACTGTTTGTAAAGTTGGTGCTTTGAAAAGGCTAGATTTGGATGGAAGTCCAAGCAGTCTATTTTTTAGGAGTAGCCAAAACTGGTGAACCTCGTTAAATCGTGTGTTGTGGAATGCTCTCTTGTTATATTTGCTTTATCTGTTTTAAGTTCTCCTTGCTTCAGCTTTAAGAGTTTTAGATTTGAATTTAAATAGCTACACTGATTCACCCCCCCTCTCAGTGCCATTGTAATACTAACACTGCTCCTGCTCCTGCTCCCGCCATCCGATTTTGCTATATTTTCAAAATATAGGAACAAAAAAAAAAAAAATTAATTACTCATTTACCCCTTATAATCTCCAATATTTAATTAACAATATCCAAATTCAAACCCTCAAAAATAATGCTTTCTATCCTTATATCTCCCTAAAATTATTAATAATCAAACTTTAAAAATAAACTCTATAGAATTCAAAAATATTTATTTTATTCAACCTTTAGCAAATCCAAAACAATAATTAACCTTGGCAAATCATGAGTGCATACCTCTCTATGCAAAAAGGGCCTCAACAGATTTCAAACGTAGAACCTCTCCAACCGAGCACCTTAGCAAGGCGCTAGATCATCGCGTGGGCTACGTGCATTTCCATAATGAGGAAAGCTAGTGCTTTCCCTTTGTGGCTTCCCCAACGGTGCAACACTCAATAAAAACAATCACCCCACTTTACAAAATTTAAGTCAACGGGTTTTGAACCTTGCACCACGAGCCTGCCAACCTTAGTGCTTCCCATGATTGTTAGTTGTGCTACAGTGCACTGTGTAATAGATAAGGAGCTCCACTCCCCTTTGTACTTTTTTTTACCATAAAAAGCTTTGAAAAACATGAACTATCTTTTCCATTTTTACACGATCTTTTAGATCTTAGCACATACAAATGGTATGGATGATTTTGATAAAGTCTTGGCCCCATTTTTATATGCATAGACCAAGCTTTGAAAATGTCGATGAGTAATTCGAATTTATAAAATGAATTTTATAATCCTAAATTTAGGATTATTTTAATTAACATAAATAGATTTTATAATTAAATTATAATTAATCAATAATTAACTTAATAACTTTAGAAGTTAATTAAATTAATTAATAAATTAATTTATAATGAAATTAATTTATAATTAATTTAAATCTCCCCTTTTAATATTATAATAAAATATTATAATATTATTTTTCTTGGGCCTCTTTATTTCTCTTTGAACCTCATCTAACCACCTAGAACCAGATTGGACCAAATGGGCATAGAATTTCCTTTGCACTGATTTTGAAACCGCTTCTTGCATTACTCACTAAAACTGACTCTTGACATCAATGACAACTCAATTACTCAAAATGTCCATCAATATCCCCCTTTGTCATTGATGGCAACCCAATTACCTTTTACCATTTTATTGACCTTTTATGTTCTACTCCCCTTGGGAAACTACTCCCCCTAACTCAATGCTCTCCCTTTAAATCAAATCTCTCCCCCTTACTCAAATATCTCCTCTTTGACATCAATGATGAATGGTCACCATTGTGGCTCAAGGCTAAGAATGAGACTCTTAGCTTAGCCCCTCCCCCACCTCATTTTGAGGTGGTTAATTCTAGGGTGGGAGTATTTCTACTCCCAGCATGCATTGATCTTTATCTTTATCCACTTTCCTTCTCATTTGATCCTTCTGATTCCTCTGACTATTCCTATTCCTACTTGTCTTTGGAATTTTTTCTCTACACCACCTTGTTGTATGTCCATAATTATTGCACTTGTAACACTTAATACTGTTATTCCTTGAAGGTACAAATATCTTAAGATTTATCTTGGTGAAGCCATATCTATTCCTGTCATGAACCTTGCAATTCATTGCCTTGTGACCAAATTGATTATATGAGTAGCAATACCCATGAAAAAGCTACCGGTTTTTGAAGTTCCCATATTCCTATATTTCATGTGTCCTGCACTATGAAGCCTTGTGCCTAAATCTACAACATGAGAAACATCGTCCATTGAATTTTCCTTGCCTTGACCTCATTGGCCTCTTTATCTCTTTTACCCTATGTTGGTTCTGTTGGGACTTAAAAATAAGGCACTCTTTATTTACAAGTTATCTTACAATATATAAGCATCAAGCTTAGGAGGGAGATATGACAAGTGTCATAAGCTCCACTCCAAGTGTCTTTCATAAGACACCACTCCAACTCAAACTGAAGACAGGGACAAGTGGCAGAAGACAAATGTCAACCTGTCAATTATAGGCATAGTGCACATTATAACAATAATAATATTTTAACATTCCCCCTTAATGTGCACTATCTTAAAAAGATAGGATAAGTCAACATTAGATAACATTCCCCCTTAATGTTATCATCTTTTACATAGATATAGCACATTGCTAAACTGAGAAAATTTGTCTTTCCCAAGTGACTTGGTGAAGATGTCTGCTACTTGATATTGAGTTGGTACCTACTCCGTGTGTATAATGTCTTCTTGGACCATTTCTCTAATGAAGTGATGATGGATCTCAATGTGCTTTGTTCTAGCATGGAAAACTGGATTCTTGGTCATCTTGATGATACTTTGATTTTCACAATATATATGTTGGACCATGTATGAATAGCCCAATATCATGAATTAATTACCTCAACCATATTGTCTCGTTAGTTTCCTCAACTGCTGCTTTATATTTTGCTTCTGCTTAAGATAGTGAAACTATGTTCTGCTTGTTTGTGCTCCATGAAATAGAGCCTTGGCCTAATTGAAAGCAATAACCTGATGTAGATCTTCTAGTTTCTGGACAACTGGCCCAATCTGAATCTGTGTATCCAATCAAATAAAAATTATCACTTGATTTATACATAAGGCCATGATGAGGTGTGGCCTTTAGGAATCTCATAATCCTCTTAGCTGCTATCCAATGGCTCTTCTTAGGATCCTATATGAATCTAGAAATAAGGCCAACTGAATAGCAAATAAATGGTCTAGTTGAAGTTAAGTAGATCAAACTTCCAACTAGTTGCCTATAAATTGTACCATCAACCCTTTCTTCTTCATCATTATTTACCAATTTCAATCTAGTTTCCATGGGAGTTAGAGAGGGCTTACACTCCTCCATGTGAAAACTCTCCAAAATATACTGAATGTACTTAGCCTGTGAGATAAAAATCTTACCAGGCTGTTGCCATACATCTATTCTTAAGCAATAGTGGAGGAGGCCTAAATCTGTCATCTCAAAGTTCTTGCATAAGTCCTCCTTGAGCAACCTTATTCCTTCTATGTCATAACCTATAATGAGAAGATCATCCACATACAATGTAACCAAAATGATGTGGTTCCTCCAATGTTTCACATAGAGAGTAGATTCTACTGCAGATCTAGTGAAACCAAGGTTGATAAAATATGAGTCAATCTTTGCATACCAAGCTTGGGGTGCTTGCTTCAACCCATATAGAGCTTTCTTTAATCTAAGGACTTTGTTGTTTTGGCCTTCAACTGTGTACCCTAGTGGTTGTTTCACATACACTTCCTCCTTCAAATGACCATTGAGAAATACACTTTTAACATCCATTTGATATATTGGCCAATGTTTTTGAGCTGCCATAGCAATAACTGTCCTGATTGTAGTCATCTTAGCCACAGGAGCAAAGGTATCCTCATAATAAATTCCCTCTTGTTTCTTATAGCCTTGAGCTACTAGGCGAGCCTTGTAGTGATCTAGTGAGCCATTTGCTTTATATTTTGCTTTGTATACCCATTTTGTGCCAATGGTATATTTTCCTTTGGGTAAATCAACTAACTCCCAAGTGTGATTTTTTCAATGGAATCTAATTATTGATCCATGGCATGAACCCATTTAGGATCACCAAGTGCTTCTTTGACATTAGAGGGTTCAGGTTTGCTAAGGACTTTGGCCATTAGGGCATAATTCACTTGGTGTCTTAGGTCTGAAGGCCTTTTACTTGTATAGGTGGGCAAATGATTTTGGGCTTCATCTATTATGGCTTGAACCCACTTGTGTAAAGGATTGGATGATGTTACTTGATCATTAGGAGGAGGAGATGGAGGACATGGATCATTTGTAGGAAATTCTTCTTGTGGATGAATTTCTTGATTTATGAGTGAAGGAGAAGGACTAGATGATATTGTATGCATGAATGGAGCAACTATTTCATTAGTTATTTCTAAAGTGGGGGACTTAGGAGGACTAGATGGGGGATACTCATGAAAGGTAACATCCCTAGATAAAATGATTTTCTTGGAAATAGGTTCATATAATTTATATGCATTGGCACTATCACTATAGCCAACAAAGATGCATTTTTGGCTCTTATCATCAAAATTCTTCCTTTTCTTATGAGGAATATGAGCATAGGCATCACATCCAAAGATTCTCAAATGGACCACATAGGGCGTCCTTCCACTCCATGTTTCTTCAAGTGTTCTTTCATGTAAGGCAGTTGTGTATGACCTATTAGTCAAGTATGCAACAGTAAGAACAACTCACCAAAATGAGTTAGGTAATATAGCAGCATGTAACATTGATTTTTCCCTATTTGTGATTGTTTGATTCATCCTTCTCAGCAACTCCATTTTTTTGCAGGGTATAAGGGGTTGTGAATTGCCTCCTTATCCCATGATACTTACAAAAATTAAAGAATTCATTGGAGACATATTCTTAAGGTGGAGATTTGATAGCCACTTTCTCTTTCAACAAGTGCGATGAATTCTTTGAAATTATCAAGGGCTTGCCACTTATATTGAATTAGGTAGATCCCTACCTTTCTGTTGTAATCATCAATGAAAGTGATGTAGTATTTAGCCCTAGTATAAGATTGAACAGACATTGGCCCACAAATGTCTAAATGAACTAATTGCAAAGGTCTATTGGCTCTCCATGTCTTTCCTATTTCAAATGGTTGCCTATGGTGTTTGGCTATTACACATGGCTCACAAAAACATTTTGACTCCTTAATATGTGGAAGTCCTTTAACTAATCCTTTTGTAGCCATAATCTGAAGATTTTTAAATTTAAATGTCCTAATATTTCATGCCACATGTAATCCAAAGAGAAAGTAGTTGTTGTATGCAAAGATGTTTGTGTTACAGATTTTTTAAGGAGGTAGTAAACACTATCCTTTTTCACTCCCATGGCATTGACATTGCCATTGGGTTCCTTAATGTAACATTTGTATTTTTCAAAATATACATTATAGCCCTTATCTGTAAGTTGTCCAATAGAAAGAAGACTCCTTTTAAGACCAGACACATACAAAACATCTATTGCAGGAACATTATTACCATCATGCAAAGTAAGTGGTGCCTCCCCAACATCTTCAATGGGTAGAGCACTTTCATCACCAAAAGTAATGAATTGTTTTGATGTAGGCTGAACCTTGGTCAACCAATCTTGCCTTCCTGTTATGTGCTTTGCTGCTCCAAAATCAATATACCAACATTTTTTATCTTCAACATTAATTTGGTTGGCTGCATACAATGTGTTTAGATTATTATTTTGTGGTTCTCCCTGTTCTCTTTGCCTTTTATAGCAATTAGCAACATTATGATTCCATTTTCCACAATATTCATACCCTTGTTGATTGTTTTTTTGACCCCCTTGAGGTCTTGTTTGCCATCTTTGCTGTTGTTGGAACTATGTGTATCTCTGATGTTGTCTACCCCTTTGATTTTGATTATGCTAATTTTGACCCTTGTTTTTTTTAGGCTGTAAAGTTGCCTTGGTGGCAAAATTTGCTGATGTGGCTTCAATTTCTTAATCTTTGATTAGGGCTTGCTCATGTTTCTTAAGTAGGATCTGAATATCCTCAAGTTTGGAATTAATTATTTTACCACTCAAGTCTAACATGGTAGCATAGGAGTGAAACTTTGAAGGAAGACCATGCAAAATTATTAGAATTAACTCATTATCATCTAGGGTTTTACTAGCAGCTAAGAAATCATTCTTAATAGACTTCACTTCCATAATATAATCGATAAGTGAGCCTTTCATACATAGATTGTGCAATTTTTGTTTGAGATACAAAATATTATCTTGACTTGGCCTATCAAACAATCTATTGAGAGCATCCCATGCTTTTTTAGGTGTTTTTGCAGCCCTTACAGTTTCTCTGCATTGAATTCCTGTAGCTAGCTTGATTATAATTAAAGCTATATTGGAATTCTTCTCAAATTATGCTTTTTCTTTAGGGTATGTAGGTTTCGTGAGTGGGTCTTCATTAGCCTGCCTATCTTTCACAAAGTCCCACATGTCATTCATTATTAATATTGATTCCATCTCATACTTCCAATTTGTAAAAGTTTGTGCTCCTTCAAGGTTCTTTGTAAGTCCACTTAATAGATTTGTAGTAGCCATGATTTAGAAAATTATTAAAAGAAAAGGGATCTCAACAAAGGATGAAGTAAGAACGACAAATGCCAAATTAGAGCCCTCAAAAAAATCTAGGGTACACCACTGAAGATCCAGAGGAGGGTTCGCGTAGTTTTTCCACTTTGAATCTTCAAGTGATTCCAACAGTGGGAGGGTTAAGTTGAACATACGTACTTTTTTCTATCCAAAGAGAGTAAGAATTAGAATTTTTCCAGACCTTTATACCAAACTTCTCAATATACCCACCCTTATGTGAGGGAGACTATAAGCATTTGAGCAGTTGATATGTGGAACATAGGCGATTTTAAAATGGAATAACCTGCTAGACCTTTATACCAAACTACTAAATATACTTGCCCTTACATGAGGGAGACTAAGTATTTGAGAAGTTGATATGTGGAACATAGGCGGTTATAAAAATGTGATGCTTGCATTTTGTAGAATTGTTACAATAGATGTGCCAATGTATTATTGCTTTATAAGAATTTGCCTGTATGTGTTTGCTTGCTTGTATATGACTTAGTTTCAAGTGTGTATGAAATGGAACTACACTTGATTACAATTATAAAACCCAAAGTCATGCAAGGGTAATAGCAAGCATAAAATGTAGACAAAGCCCAAATAGAAGATGCAAGCAACAAACACCTAGTGGCCAAGAGAGTGCCACAAAATGTCTCCACAAGAAAGAGGCAAGGGGCGCTAAATCACCCCTTTAGTTGATGATTTGTATTTGGCTAAACACAAATTAACCCCAAATGTGCCTCCAAAATATGAGACAATATCAATACCTCCTTTTACAAGATTGCCTTCAAACTTGCCAAATTCAATGAATGACTTGGCATAATGTCCCCCCCCCAAAAAACTTAAAATTTAGATTCCCACAAGTTTGCCAAATATTTTGTCAAGGAGTGTTGGATACTACCGAAAATGCACTTCAAATTACAATATCAATTTCAAACTTCAATTTAGCATATTAAATGATTTCAAAACTAAAAATAAACTGCACTAATGGATTCCCCTCAAAAACTCCTTTCCAACGACTATATATAAGGCTATAGTCAGTTACAATTTGACCCTTTATTTTAATAAAATACAACAAGACTTCTTAGAGGCAAAAAACATGACAGATTACCCTCTACAAATTTGAAACTTGAAATTTTGGCTTGAAACTGTTTCGGTGGGAAAATTTTGAAATGACCGAGTGGGAATTTTGGAGGGAATGACTTAAAAATTTGCAATCTAGCTTATTGTTACCTACTACAGCTGTAGATGTTTCTCAATCCAACAATTGGCAACTGATGTGCCTTAACAAAAAAAACAATTTTTTCATAGCCCCAAAACTGCTGCAAACAGCCAACTTTGAGCAGTTGTAACTTGCTCAATACATTACCAAATTAATTAAGTGAGTACTTGATGTTGTATTACTTCTCATAATCTATATTATGGTGCAAAAACATCAAAAAAATGACTGCTAAAAAAATTAATAAAAAAATTTCCGTTTCGGAAAAAATCACACAGGAAAAAAATAGCTGCAACAGTCCGTCTTCAAACAACCATATCTTGCTCATTTCTTATCAGATTTTTGTGTGTGAGTACTCTATTTTGTATTACTCCTCCTGATCTACGTGCTGGTGTACTCATATTCTGAATATGACTGCTCTAAAAAAAAATTCACTGTTGCAAAATGTGACGTTTTTTTTTTTAAATGTGCCTTCACCCTACAAAAAAAAATAGCCCCACATTGCCAGAATCGCCAAAACTCTTAAAATATTCTCTTTGTTTCTCATTCATAGGCTCAACTTAGCAAGTGAAGAGGATACTTCGAAGAAAACATTCAATCATAAAAATAAAAACTCTCAAACCCTAAGGGTCCCCATAGGCGAATCTCACTGCTCTGATACCAGATGTTGGGACTGAAAAATAAGGCACCCTTTATTTACAAGTTATATTACAATATATAAGCATCAAGCTTAGGAGGGAGATATGACAAGTGTCATAAGCTCCACTCCAAGTGTCTTTCAAAAGACACCACTCCAACTCAAACTGAAGACAGGGACAAGTGGCAGAAGACAAATGTCAACCTGTCAATTATAGGCATAGTGCACATTATAACAATAATAATATTCTAACAGGTTCATGTTCCATATGTTCCATATGTTCCTCTTTTATGCATTATTCTTTTCCTTGTTGAATTTTCTATTGTCCAACTCATCCTTAGAAGTCTCACTTTCTCTCACATTATCTTCTTCTGAATTTTCTTCTTCTTTATAACTTGAGGTTGACTTCTCTTTTTGTTTCTTTTGTACATGTTCAAAAACAAGATTTGTCTTACTTGATGTAGGCTTTTGTGTCTTGATAATATTATTCAAATTATTTGAGATTATTCCAAATCTGCATAACCTGTCTTTAGACTCTTTTATTTATTTCCTTAGTAGAGCCACTTCTTGTTCTAATATTTCACATTCTAAGACCTTTGCTTCTAACTTATCCTTGAACTTCTTTGTCTTAGCCATTGATTTATTTAGATCCTCTATAAGCTTTCCTCTATCTTCATCACATTATTGAAACTGAAGCTTAAGTTGGGAATTTTGCTTTCTTACCTTCTTCAATGTGTTAAGAGCATATATAATATCTCCCTAAATATCAACTTCTACCTTTTTTTATTCTTCCTCTATTTGTTTACCTTTTAAAACATCTTCATTCTCTTCTAACTTATCTTCTATAGGATCACCTCCTTCTTCTTATAGTGCCATTAGAATATTCTCTTCTGGTCCTTCAAGTGTATCTTCATATTCATCATCACTGAAACTAAAACCATTCTTTGTACAACTATATTCAATATATCCAAAATTACCACATCTAAAATACATAAGAATTATTGATGACATTTTCTTAACTTCTTTCTTTTTCTCTATCATAAATAGAACTTCATCTTTATCATTATATGAGAAACTATTATCACTATCACTTGAGAACTTACTTTCCTTATCTGCATAGTAACTTCTCTTTTGTATTTGAAAGAAATTTCCTTGATTGCCTTGTCCATATTTGCCTTTCTTTTGGTACCTATATGTTTCTGATTCCCCATTTTTATGATCCTGTTTTTCTTCATCATTGCTATTTCTAGCTTCTTGACAATCAGTTGCATAGTGACCATAATTTCCATAGTTGAAACATCTAAAAAAAATTGCATCTTTAAATATTCTTGGATCCTTATTCCATCTACCATAATTTACTTCTTCATCACTAGATAAATCATTGCTTGAATCTAACTTCTTGTCCTTTATCTTCTTAGTAGTTTCAAAGGTTGCTTCCTTTTGGAGATTAGGTTCCTCTTTTGTTCTCATATCAAAGCTGTAAGAATACCAAGTAATACATATCTTATCAAAATATCACCATATTTTTATTCCTCTATAGCATAGATATTTTCACTAAACCTTTTTGGTAGAGATCTTAAGGTCTTATCATAAACATCAGATTCTTCAATCTCAAGTTCGAGTCCTTGCATGACATTAACAACCTCGTCTACACGAAGTAGATAGGTACTAATATTTTCCTCATCCTGCATTATTAATTATTCAAATTATCCTTTGATATTTTGTATCTTTGCCTTTTTGACACTTTTATCTCTTTCATATATGCTTTGCAACTTAACCCAAATATCTTTTACTGATTTGCAATTTATAACCTTTACGAATTTTGTTCTATGCAAACCTCTCAAAATTACATTCATTTCTTTTTAATCGTAATGGTGTAGAAGCTTACCATATTTATCTGTAGGTGGAGTAGCTGGTGGTGTGTATCCATTTTCAATTGCTTTCCATATTTTATTACCAAGTGTCATCGGGTGAATCTTCATTCTCATACTCCAAAATACATAATCACTTCCATCAAATATTGATGTTGAATTATCTAAGGATCCATTCTTAGAATCCATTGTGTTCTTATAAGCTTTTCCTTCAAGATGCTAAGATCTTCCAAAGGAACCCACTTTGATACCAATTGAATAACACGAGCTTATATTGAGAGGGGGGTGAATAGTATAAGACCACTCTTTTATTTTATTTCCAATTAATATTATGCAATGTATAGATATCAATATCAAAAATAGTAATCAAAGCAATGCATAAATCACCACACATAATAGAGACATCAATTTAATGTGGTTCACCCAATATGGGCTACTACACGGAGAAAATATTTCACTAAAATTTTATCAATCAATCTTTGGGAATCCTTTCCCTATTACAATATTTATGGACCTCTGTCGAAAGGAGTCACCAATCCCCTAATCAAGTTTGTAGATCTCTATCCATAGGAGACACCAATCTCCTTTGCTCTAGTTGGTGATCTTCTAGAATAATTGTTGCCTCCACTGCACTGGCTAATGGATATCTATCCACTGAAGACTCCTATCCTCACTACCCTAGATAATAAATCTCTATCTATTGGAGACTATCATCCTCTATACTTTGCCACCTCCAAAGCTCTATCTCAAATCTACACTAAACATAGTCCTTCAGTTTAGTACAAATCTACTTAATCTCTATCTTTGGTCTAATATAAACATGTCCTCAAATATGTACCAAACTCTATCCTCAAATATGCATTAAACATAGTCATTTGATTTAGCACAAATATATCCTCAATATCTATCCTCTGATCTACACTAAACACAGTCCTTCAATCTAGCACAAATTTGTCCTCAATATTTGTCTTCAAGCCTTAACACAAATCTTGAATTAATCACAAATCAATTCTTCTAGATTTGTCCCAAACTTTAACTCAAGGTTTGAACAAATAAATCAATCAACTCTACTCACAAGTCTTCTCAAAGACTTATCTCAAATATGCCTTATAAGTTTCTACAAAATATCACTCTTTTTTGTCCACAAGTCCTATCTAAAACTTGTTCAATCTACTCAACAATATCTATCCTCAAACTCTATATTGTAAGCTTCCACAAAAGCTCACACAAATATTTCCACAAGTCTCTTCAAAGACTTACCTCAAATTTACTCAATAAGTCCTCACTAGAACTTATCCAATCTTCTCAATAATCCTTGTCCTCAAATCTATATTGTAAGCTTCCACAAAAAATCACACAAATATGTCCACAATTCTTCTCTAAGACTTACCTCAAATATTCTAAGCAAGTCCTTACTAGAACTTGTCCAATGTCATAGAAATATATAGAAAATTGTTAGAGACTCAATATGCTTCACATTCACGAGAATGCTCAATCACTTTCAATCTCTTCAAAAATATCACACTAACTCTCTTCAAAAATATTTCTCAATCACAAAAATAATCAAACTCAAATGCACCTTATTACTCCTTGAAATTAGCAATCATCAAAGCAAACAAAAATTAATTCTCATTTATTCCTTATAATCTCAAATATTCAATTAACAACCTACAAATTCAAACCCTAAAAAATAATGCTTCCTATCCTTATATATCCCTAAAATTCTTAATAATAAAACTTAAAAAATTAAACTTTATAGCCTTCAAAAATATTATTTTATTCAACCTTTAGCAAATCTAAAATAGCAATTAACCTTGGAAAATCTTGAGCGCATACCTTTCTCTGGTTTTGAACATGGAACCTTTACAACCAAGCACCTTAGCAAGGTGCTAGCCCACAGTGTGGGTCACGTGCCTTCCCACAATGAGGGAAGATAGCGCTTTCCCTTTTTGGCTTCCCCAATGGTGCGACACTCAACAAAACAAATAACTTCGCTTTGCAAAACTGAAGCCGACGGGTTTTGAACCGTGCACCACGAGCCTGCCAACCTTAGTGCCTCCCACGATTGCCAATTGCGCTACATCGCACTATGTGATAGAGAAGGAGCTCCACTCCCCTTTGTCCTTTTGTCTGTATTTTCCCTTTATGCACGATCTTTGAGAGCTTAGCACATGCGAATGGTATGGATGATTTTGATAAAGTCTTGCCCCATTTTTATATGCATAGACCAAGATTTGAAAACGTCAACGGATAATTCAAATTTTTGAATTCGAATTTATAAAATGAATTTTATAATCCTAACTTAGGATTATTTTAATTAACATAAATTAATTTTATAATTAAATTATAATTAATCAATAATTAACTTAATAACTTTAGAAGTTAATTAAATTAATTAATAAATTAATTTATAATTAATTTAAATCTCCCATTTTAATATTATAATATTATTTTGCTTGGGCCTCTTTATTGCTCTTTGAACCTCATTTATCCACTTGTGACCGGATTGTACCAATTGGGCGTGGACTTTCCTTTGCACTGATTTCGGAACTGCTTCTTCTTGCATTGCTCATTGAAACTGACTCTTGACATCAATGACAACTCAATTACTCAAAATATCCAACAAAGCTTATTCTAAAGGTCTATATATTTATTTTCGTATTTTTATATTTTTTATATATTTTTATTTTATTTTGGAGACCGTAAAAAAATATATAAAAAGACAGGGTTAAAGAAAATAAGAATAAAAAATAAAACTGAAACGAAAAAAAAAAAAAAACTAAATGCTACAACTCTAAACTTACATACAGATCCTACACAGTGCGATCTTCAAAAAAATAAAAAATAAAAAATAAAAAAATAAAAAAAATAAAAATAAAAATAAAAATAAAAATGCAAAGTATTAAAAATAACAAATAAATGAACAAAAACATTAAATACATAACATTTACTGTTCTTCCAATACATTGCAAGGTAAGATGTTCAATAAGCTCCATAGAACAAAAATGTTCAATAAACTCAATATAAATACAGAACAAAAACTTTAAATGGTATCCATAATGAAAAGTACAAACCCAGCGAAGTCGAAGAAAATCTTAAAGGAAAAAAAAAAAACCATGTAGTATAAAACCCCTGAAAATGCTTCCTCCCTTTCATTTCATAACTTCTGAATCTTTCCTCCTTCGCATGCTTGCCTTGGTAACGTTCTTTCTCCCACCCGTTTTCTTTCATTAGGCATGCTCCTCCATTATGATTTGTAACGGCCCCGCTTTCCTTCTTTTCCCTTTGAGTGGGGCTCGCACACGGATTTTTTTTTTTTTTAATAACGCATAATGTTTATTCATCCTACGGTAGCAAAACTCAATTATTAATGAAAATTCAATATAATGTTTCCATCTCCAACCCCCGGAGACCTCACAGCCATCCCTGGCTTTCTAAAACATTCTTCCATTTATTTTTGACACAGCGTTCATGTTGCGCGTAACGGACGTCATCCGAGCAGTTAGATCCGAAAACCCTCATCCTTATCCCACTATCTAGGCTGTTCGAAGAGCCTTTGTCTTTTATGCCCGCGATGACCACGTATAACTCCTCCTCGGTGTACTGTTCAGAATTAAACTGTCGGGAAACCTGCTGGTCCACTGCATTTCATTGCTGCAGCGCCGTTAGCTACCCTGCTATCCACAGCATCCACTGCAACGTCCAGGTTACGCGTTCACTTTTTCCCTGCTGGCGCGACTATGCTTCTCTCACCGTGTAACATCTTTCCACAGGTCTGCTGCGCCACTTGTCATACTATCGCAACTATTGTCCGCGATATTTCCTATCTCTGGTTTTTCTCTTATCCTCTTTGAGAGTACATGCGGCCGTTATGAACACCCACTGACAGTATTTATGCAAATTACATGTGTACTGGATTCAGCTCCTCATTGTACCTCGGAATAACGGAGACGACGAAAACGTTCGGTGAATACCAGCGTTTACCTACACTTGTCGTGCTATCCCTGTCAAAATCTGCCCACCTATACTAAAGCTATCGCTGCTAGGTGTACCACCTGTGCCTATCTGCAGTCTCATGGGAATTGTATACGTAGCCCTCGTCCCTGATATTATCCAATGAAGATGTCCTTGCCTTGATTAATATATTGCTCACAACCTTGTTTACTGACCCATGATTCATCGAACCGTAGCAAACCCTCCAACGTGGTCCTCCTGTAAACTCTTCATTATTACTGCTGCACCGCCATTAGCTGTATGCTGCAGCAAGTCCTTACCAGGTAACCGAGTCTCCGTTGTCGCATCGCAGATTACATCCATGTCATCACAAACACCATGCTGTCATCCGCATTCATCCGCGTCAAACACCATGAATTACATCGCTTTATGTCTCGTTCTATGTTTTACGGCTTCAAATCCCTTTGCATTGTCCGACTAAGGCCTCTGCACAGCGCATACACAACCCTATTGTATGCTCCACGTGCTAACATGACCATTTTGTAATTTAGACTCGTCGAAATCGGGATTTACACTCTCTTACACGCTGCTAATCCGCTGTTGGACGTCCGGTCCCAATCTTGCCTCCACCCATGCGCGGGATTTTTTTTTATTCTATGATGCCTAGCACTGTCATTAAATTTGCTCGCATATTACACTACCACTATGACCACCGTGTCTGTGAAACTGCATGTCTTGTATGCTACGATCTACTTTCCGCCGCTATCTAAATTTGGCCATATGAGTCACCCGTCCATGATGTCCATGTCGAGATTTGTGGTGCTACCCTGGGATATTTTGGATAACAGGTCACGGCTTTGATGGCGCCCACGCTGTCAGTTCCTACGGTCGCTGTCATCCCACTACATTGGGTTCACTGTGTAATATGCCCAGAGTCAACTTATTCATCCAAAAGCGCCGCACCTACACAACTTCACCTTTGTAGGGCCATTCAACCTTTGTGTCTATGAGTGCAACCCATGATAAACAACATTCTCTTCCTTACCGGACGTTATCTTAGAATTGCGAAGCTACCACTGCTATGCCCTGTTGGCATATCCCACTTTATTCAGTGTGAGAGTCGTTCGGCTTTGTTACCTGTTGACATATCCCACTTTATTCAGTGTGAGAGTCGTTCGGCTTTGTTACCGGTAGACTTATCTTTCAATCTCACACATCCCTTTGTCTCACCACCGCCAATCCAATGCGTTCGCTGCTGTTTGTGCTGTCTGCCTATTTTACTTCTACTTTGGACAACGTTGCCCATTTCACCTTCATGTCTGCAAATGCCACTTGGATCCACGTGTGTCAGGCAATGTCCATTTGGGTTAATCATTAACTTCATAAAATTAAAGCTAAACTACATTGAAAATCTAAAGTTAAAGCAAAACAAAATAATAATAATTAACACGTGAACAAAAAAAGGTTAAAACTATGTATACATATATAGTTTTATATTTATATTTATTTATTTATTATTTTTATTTTTATTATATATATTATTTTATTTTATTTTATTTTTTTATGAGGAACCTTTTATATACAACTGAAGAGTTTTAACTATCCAATTGCTCTCCAACTCCTCTACATGAGCGGATTTATTTATTTATTTTTATTTACCAAACATAAAAAATGATTTAATTTAGACATTTGAATTGTAAATTCAAAATGTTAAAATTAACCTAATTATACACTAAAAACTAACACAAATTAACCAATTAAAACAAAACACTAAACACACCAAAGGAAACCTATCAGCATTGCTCTCAAAGGAACTTAAGGGAGGCGTTACACACTAAAAACTAACACAAACTAACCAATTAAAGCAAAACACTAAACACACCAAAGCAAACCAAAAAAGGAAACCTATCAGCATTGCTCTCAAAGGAACTTAAGGAAGGCCCTCAACAATAAACGAACTTGCATTATTTCTATGGATGAAAACAACACTCAAGAAATACTGAAATTCCAAAACAATCAAAAATTTAAAGTGGGTCCCCAAGCTTTGGGGCTAGTTGTGGAAAAACCACAACAAGAACCTAAAGGCAAACCTTGAGAGTTTAACAATATTAAATAGTATTAAGTCAACCAAATTTTGAACCTAATAAGCTTTTAGGTAAAGTCATGAAGTGATTGTCTAAGGTCAACTTTGATGAATTGAAAGGAAATTAGATGAATATATTATTTTAGATGGTTTTTTTTACTAATGTTAGACCACAAATAAATCTTCCTTAATCAACCATATATGAATACTTGAATTATTCATTTTCTTAGATGTAATTATTCTAAGAAAACCCTTCCTCATATATGTTTGTCTTCAAATGCATAAATTTCCTTTTGGTAAGCTTAGCTTTGCTCAAGATTATATATTAATAAGTTATTATCAATACCCAAGTCTAGAACTTGGGTAGAGACTAAACAATATCTTTTGTAATAATGTCTAAGTTTGAAGTTTGGTAGACATCGAGCAAAGTCTTTTGAAGGTAAACATTAGTCTAGTATGAATAATATTTATTTTTATGAAACTTTGAACTTGATTGAACAATAACATGTAGTGATGATGATATTGTGTAATATGTTTGAATCTTCAAGTGCATAATGGAAATTACAATAAGGATATAATTGCTAAATATTTTTTATAATAGATGTCTTACTTGGATATTTTTAAATATAGAATTTTAAATATTTTTTGACATGAGTTATTGAACTACTAATAGCATGTCTATAAAGTTCTTCTTTGGAAATTTAAAATTATGAGATATAATTTGGTTCTTCTAGCTAATTTTTTTTTTATGACATTGTTACAAATATATTCTTTGTGTCTTAGTTGTCTTGTAAATCTAGTTTAAAGATTAAATATATCTATTTTCTAGTAGAAAGTTCAAGCTATGTTTTAACATCACAGTGGAGTAATTATACATATCACAAAAAAATGCATTAATCTTAAACCTGCTATATCAAACACTTCCATCAATTGTGCTTTTGCATCAATGATGTATGATAGGAAAATGGTTGTGATAATCATATCATTAACATACAATACAATAGTAAGTACATATGACCATTACAATATTTTATACCCATGTCAAGTATCACAATTATACCACTAAAAATTGTCATTAATTTTTAAATAGGAAGCTATTGCAAAATTATTAATACCATATATTAATTTCCTCAACCTATAAACCATATGTTATTTTTTAAGATTCACAATTCTGGGTGGTTGCTAAATGGAAAGTTCTTCTAGATCATCATTTAAAGATCACTTTTTACATCCTATGATGTATTTTCTATCTAAATTTTGTTTCTATAAAAATAATAGTTCAAATAGAAGTAATATTTACAGCATAAGAAAACAATTTAGGATAATCAATATGTTTATTCATAAAATTCCTCTAGTAACCAATCACAGTTTTTTCATTTTTATATTCATATTAGAAATAAAATTTGATTGCTATACCCATTTACATATAACTTAATTCTTACATTGATGAAATATCATTACATCCAAATTATCATTCGGTTTCCAAATAATCATACTCGTTTTGCATCATTGCTTCCCATTTTGGATCATTCTTTACTTCTTTATATGACTATAGATTATCCATTTTTATAATCCTAATCAGAAGAGCATAATTAGTAACTTGTTATCTAGGCCTCTACTCATATTTTCATATACTCCTTGTTTTCCTTGGAGTTCCATTATCTTTATATTACATCTATAGAAGTTCTTATTTCACTTGTAAATAATTACTTTGGTGTATTCAAGTAATTTCATTTGCATAGATGATACCTATGTAAGAATACAAATTTCATAAGTAGTATCATCCTTAGTAGCAGTAGAGATTCCATCAAATAGTACATCCCTTTTAATACCATTTTCTCCACTCTAAGGATTATATAGTCTAGAAGCATTAGACTCCTTGATATATTCAATTCTAATATGTCTCACTTTTTCTGTCCATTTTTTCTTTTCTCATTCAGAGTATGACTAGAAGCATCACAACCAAATATCTGAAAATGAGGGATGCTAGGCTTTCAACCGCTCCAAGATTTTTTGATTTGTAATTTTTATTAATTTATCAAGAGTTCTATTCAAAATACGTGTTGTGTTCATTACATCAAACCAAAGTTTCAAATCTATTTTCTTAATATGTGATATAGACCTAGCCATTTATATTAGAGTTTGATTTTTTTTCTTTTTGCTCCTCCTTTTTATTAGGTTGTATAAGCAACAATAGATTCTTATTAATACCATTTTCTTCACAAAAATTAAAGAAATATTTATTTATGTATATTGTACATCTATATATTCAAATAGGATTTCTACTTTGTATTTCAATAAATAATTTAAATTCTTGAAATTTCTCAAATATTCCATCCTTCATTTTTTTAAAAATACACTTGAATATTTTTGCTAGTAATCAAAAGGTGAAAAATAAACTTATAACATGATAATCATGGTTTCTACATAGGTCCTATTAAATTATTACATAAAAATATAGGGGGACTTTGTCCCTCCATGTTTTTTTCACAAACTTTTCCATGTAGTACTTTTTCATAGTATAGTGAAAACTCACTACACCCAAAGAAATCCTACCTCAACCAACTTTGCAAGATGACTTTGATAATTGTTTTATATTTTTTGTCATTGGATGATACTAATTTGAAAGGAGTAAGATCAAATAAGTTCCATAAAGTTGTGTGCACCTTGGATTAGTTTGAATTGATGATAAACACTAAATTTTGAGTTGCAAAAGAAGAGAACGTACCATCAATTTCTAAAATCCATGGTGGGTATTGATCCCTACAAAGGTGAGCAAAAGGGGCCCCTAAAATCTCCATGAACCATTGACGGGTCATCCAATGGTCTATGCCATTTCATAAAGTTTTCAAAGAAGTTAGAATAAATCTTGGTTGATGCTTTAAGGCATGTGATACACATGTTGACAACTTGTGAGGAAGTAATAAAATATCCCATCAAAGTCCATAATCGAATGATATCGACAATTCATCTTGGGAAGAAATAAGAGCCAATAGCCCATGAAGACTTGAAATGAATGTGGGGTCTTTGAGCCAAAATCATGTCGATCATTCGATCTTAATGATCATGTTAGAGAATATTACATTATTTGGTACATGTCAATGTACAACCTTGGTACATTATTGTAAACATTAGATTAGGGTTGTGTCCTATATTAGTGTGTGAGTAAATATTTTATGTAATGTAATAGTGTACAAGAAATGCACAAGTGTCATGCAATTATGTGTGCAAGTGTTATGAGTGTAAATGTGCACAAGTATCTATTATTTAAGTGTGCATATGTATCCTTAGATTAGGAAGAGTTATATGAAGAGTATAGCCCAAGTGTACATACAAGATAGTAACATGTGTATGCGAGTGTCAAGTAGAGAAGCCAAGATTCATGAGACTTGGCATATGAAAAGGAAGAGTTATGGTAATCAAAGAGTCATTCTAGAAGGGCTATATATTACTACATGGAGTGAAGGATGAAGATATAGCTAGATATAGCTAGATATAGCTAGATATAGCTAGATATAGCTAGATATAGCTAGATATAACGAGATATAGCAGATAGCGGTCTATATCATCTATAGTGTCTATATTGTCTACATAGATATTTCTATGATATATTTGTAACAAAAATAGGAGTAATACAAGTTTACATACATTTGAGAAACTAATATTGTAAGTGATATTATTGTGTGTAATTCAAGCTATTACATTCATATTTGAGCATATTATTAAATTTTATTTGGTATTATATTAAGCCTTGATAATTCATATTAGTTGACTCATATTTTTTGGAAATATTTAGCATATTGAGTTGTCATTGATGTCAAAGGATTGATTTCAAGATTTATCATTGATGTCAAAGGGTTGATGTCAAAATATTGCATGGTATTCAAAGCAGAAATATTCTTCAAGGCAAGGTATATCTAAAAGCAAGGAAAATTATTTTATTTTAAATATTATAAATAAGAACAAAGAGGGTTAAGAATTACTTGGAACAAAGTGGATTGGGCCAAAGGTTTAAAAGAGAATGTAAGATTTAAATAATTAAATGAGAATGCCAAGGGTTAAAAGAGAAGGCAAGCTAAAGGCTCTTAAGAAAAAAAAAAGTTTAAAAGAGAAGACAAGGCCAAGGTTTAAAAGAAAATAATTATAATATTTAAATATTATAATGAAAAGATTTGTAAATGCTTGAAGCAGAAATTTTTATGGAGGATAATTTTTAAATGCAAAAGCTATAATATTTAAATATTTAGATTTAAATTATTATAATATCAAAAAGGTTTAAAAATACAAGGCACCAAAAATAATTTAGAGAAAAGGAAATTTGAAGAAACCCATGTGCGTCGATGTTGTTGAAGAGAAAGGCTAGAAGATATAAATATTAACAAAAATGGATTGGTAGCTATATGGTTTAGGAGTGAAATATTCAATTTCTCCTCGTGTGCTAAATCGACGAATTACAAAAGGAAGAGAACATATTTTTTTGTGAAACAACGATCTGAGTATAAATGTGAAGTGCTGCAGTGTTTATCTCCACTAGGTGGCTATCCTAGTTGATCATTGAGCTAGTGCTAAGGCACTAGGAACAAGGAGGTAGCAGGGTCAAATTCGATGGGTCTTGTTTTGCTTGGCAGCAACGAGAAAACATTTTGATTCAAAGGGTAATACCATCAAGTTATTATGCTATGTGGAGGTGACTACCCACTACAGTAGCCCAACTGGACACCTAGCTAGAACTAGGGAATTGTGAGGTAGGAGGTCGTAGGGTCAAATTCGATGAGCATTATTTTGCAATGTGAGAAAGGAAAATCGTGCACTTGGTGGATGGAAAGGAAAATCGTGCACTTGGTGGCTGGAAAGGAAAATCGTGCGCTTGGTGAAAGGTATGAATAAATTTTTGATTAAATTTTTTTATTAAAGGAAAATTGTTCACTATGCGTGTTGAATATAAAGGGTGTAAAATACTTTGCATTGAATTTGATTTAAAGGGAGTCATAAGGTGTAATAAGTATTATTATTTAATATTGTAATTTTTGCATGAGGTAAATAGACATAAGGTGTTTTGGGTATTATTTGAAAGTTGTGACCTTGCATCTTTAGAGAGGAGAGATAAGGTGTGTTTATGATTATTATGATCTGTAGTTTTTGCATGTTATAGAAAGGATACATAGGGTGTATTTGTGACTATTATTGTTTGTATTTTTGGCACATCTTAAAAAAGAAAATTTGAGGTTTTAGTCATGATTACATTCTTTATTTTGTGAAACTAAAAGAAGTTATAAAGTATTATTTTCAAGTCTTATTGTGCACAATTTTTTAGAAGGGTTTTAATGTGGATAATTTGAAAAAGATATTTGCTAACCTGTTTTTGAAGTGGCAAAAGAAAGGGAAATTATTTTAAGACAGGTTTTGAGAAGTCAATACACATAGAAGATTATTATCAAGGTAACCTTAGAGGTATGGTGATTTGATTTCTTTCTCAAGGTGGTTTTGTTTAAGGAAATTATTTTTGATATCATATGGTGGAGATATAAGGATTGATTTGATGTGCTTTAGTGATTGATTAAAGTTGATAGTAATTGTGCATTACCTTGATTGAAATTGGAAATATATGAGCTAGAGTTTGAGAACAAGTTGTGCATGAGTATTTGCTGTAGCTCAACCCCGAAAGTTCCACAAGAACTATGCAAGGTTGCAACCAAATATCTCCTGTAGAATTAAAATTTAAGATGCACAATAATAAATAACAACAAACACAATATTTTATTGCCTTCAATCTAATTACAACACTTCTAGAAATAATAATAAGACTGATTGGAAAGGGAAAGAGTCCAGAAATTGAAATTACAACACTTCAACACCTCTCCACACATTCAAGGTTGCATATATAAATTGAAATACATTTGAGGAATTATAAAAATCAGTCTAAAAACACAAAACAAGCTGATAAACTATTCAAAATATAATCTAAGAACCTCCTATGAGCACAAATCTCAACTGGGTGCCTCCTAGCTTTCACCTACAATCAGCCCTGTAACATGCAATTTCACAATCTACCTTTTTGTGCTTGTATTCTCAGCAATAAAAAATGGTGATATTCAAGTGTATTCCCAGCCAATAATGTCTTCTCCCAAGCCAGGTTGTAGCTTTTTCTATCTCCCTCTTTTTACCCCAAAATTGTGCATAAAATCTAGCTTAATATTTTTCCCTTCCACCAATGAAATGTGGAATTTTATAAAATTCTACTACTAGGTTGTACTCCACTCCTCGATGCATCTATAATAGCAAAATAAACAACTCCAAATACCAATTAAAATATTGGTTAATTCTCATTATTCTAGGTGTGGATATTTAAAAGGTGGTCAAAATCCAAAAAAACCAAAAAAAGCACCCCGTGCTTTTTTTTCACCCTCAACCAAAATTGGACAAGAAAAAAAAATAGAAGTCATTAAATATTGGCCACATGAATTTAATTAATAAAAGAGACCTTGAAAACCAAAAAGCAAAAGCAAAAAAAGCACTAAGACAAAAATTTAAAGCAACTAAACTTGGAAAAAGCAGGATTGCTTTATTCCTGGAGATGCTCCTGTATCAGTATTGAATGATATTGGGAATAAAAGTGCAAGTGTTTGAGAACATAATTATGCATTTCGTTGAGAGAAATTTTAAGTGGAAATGTGCAAGGGTTATAGACCAATTATGTGAAGCAAATTAGTGCACTACTATGTTTAATATTGTTGGCAATTTGAGGTATTCTATGTTGTCATTGATGTCACATGGATCATTGATGTCACATGGATCATTGATGTCACATAGATCATTGATGTCACATGGATCACATTTGGTTTTGGTGGAAAAAGCACTTCATAGATAATCATCTATGATATTTAGGAGAGCATGGATACATACAAGGTTTTTATGAAAACCAAGGCAGGAAAAATAAAAGGTTTTATTTAAAACCATGGTGGGCTTATGTGGAAAGGATTTTTCTTAAAAGCCAAGGTGGAATTTTGTTTCATTGAAAAAGAACCTTCGGTGATGAAGATATTAAATTTTAAAGTTTAAGTTTAAATTAATGGAGGGCCGACCTATGTGCAATTAATGGAGGTTGCCATATATATATATATATATATATATATATATATATATATATATATATAGATGTAAAGGTTTCAATTTATTTCAAAAAGTGTGCATATTATATATTGTCGAAAATATTATTTCGAGGGCTATTTGACTAACCTATTTAGAAGGAGAAATAAGGTGTGTGTAAGAGATATTTCTAATTTTGCAAAGGGGTTCCAAAAGTGAAGTTTAACTTGTTCTTTTTCAAGAGGATTAATTCTTTTATAAGGTGACAAGGTATGCAATATTTTGATTTATTTTATTTTATGGTATAAGTGGTTTTGGGAGTGAAAAGGTTATGCAATGTTTTGATTTATTGTATTTTATGGTACAAGTGGTTTTAGGAGAGATAAGGAAGTTGTGCAATTAAAGGCCTTGGTGATGATTATTGAAAAGTGGAGTAATGTTTATTATTTTGTGATCTACTAACCCTTGTGAATATTGGTAAAAGAATTTTGTGATTGTGGCAGATTTACAAAGAGGTTTTTTTTCATCTTCATAAAAGGTATGGGCACATTATCCTATTGATTGTTTATGGTGGTTGATTTCTGAAATATCATTGGAGGGAAAAGGATTGTTTGTGGTTTCCTTTTCGAAAGTGGTTGGTTGAATACTTCAAGGTTTTTTAAATTGAGAGTTGTGTCTAAACATTATTTGATAAGCATAGTTGTTGAAGCCTATTGGTTGTGAAAAAACTTGAGTTAGAAAAGAACATGAGTATCATTGTTATGTGAGATTTGTGGTTGAGCATTGTTGGAAACATTTGAGTTGGTTGATACATACTTGGACTAGGGTTGTGTGAGTGAGAGTTGTCCCTTGTGGTGATTGATTTGAATTTATTTGATTTGAGATTGAGATTAGAACATATTGAGTCTTTAACAATTCTCTTTACGCTTCTATGAGATTGAATTAATTTGAGTTGAGATTGATTTGAGTTGAGAGTAATATTAGAACATATTGAGTCCCTAAAAATTCTATTTATGCTTCTATGAGTTGATTTAAGTTGAGTTGAGTTGAGATTGAGATTAGAACATATTGAGTCTCTAAAAATTCTCTTTATGCTTCTATGAGTTGAGTTGAGTTGAGATCATTGTGGATCATTATTGTCATCCATTTAAGAGTACATTGCCATTTATTGTTGAGTTCATCTTTGAGCTTTGCCTTGATAGATTTATGGATGATATTTGAATGCTACTTGAGCATGATTGATTAAGCCTTTGAGAAGGCCTTTGGGATAGATTTGAGGACTATATTGGGACATATTTGTGGATAATTTTAGACAAGATTTTAGACAAGTTCCTAGTGAGCTTGCTAGAGCATATTTGGACAAGTTTTGTGTGAGCTTTTTATTCAGCGTTGGGACAAGTTCTATGTGAGCTTGTTATTCATCATTGGACAAGTTATATGTGAGCTTGTCAAGTGGGTTCTGTGTGAACCTATTGAGCAGGTTCTTAGTGAGCCTACTGACAGAGCTTTGGAGGTGATAGAGTATAGAGGACAGAATCTCAATGGATAGAGATCCAAAAGCCAACATAGTTGAAGATAGGTCTGAGTGAGGAGTCTTCAAGTAAAGAGAGGTCCACCAGTTAGTGCAGCCGAGATACAGAGTCTTCTAGAATATCATATAGCTAGAGCAGAAGGAGAAAGAGTTCTCCTATGGAAGATATCCATGAACTTGAGATTAGGGGATCAACATCTCCTTAGGATAAATATCCATAAACATTGTAATTGGGAGTGATTCCCAAAGATATTGAGAAATTTTTAATAAAATATTTTCTCCATGGAGTAGCCCACATTGGGTGAACCATATAAATTGTGATGTCTCTATTGTGTATGGTTTTTGTGCATTGCTTTGATTACTGCTATTGATACTGTTATATTTACACAACATAATATTGAATTAGAAGGAAAAGTAAAAAGTGGTCTTATACTGTTCACCCCCCCTCTCAGTATAAGCTTATGTTCTTCAATTGGTATTAGATTGGGTTCCTTCAAAAAGGCTAACAGCTTGAGGGTATATTCTATAAGAACACAGATGGCTTCACGAAAAGAATTATCTTCAAATAAGGATCCATTATTTGATGGTAACAATTATGCTTTTTGGAGCATGAGAATGAAGAACTACTTGATATCACAAGGATATGAGGTATGGCAGATGGTTGAAAAATAGTATATGGTTGAAGGTGATCCCTAGGAAGACAAGACTACCAGGAAATTGGTTGATATCAATGCAAGAGCAATGAATTATATTTTGAGTGGGCTATGTGAGACAAATTTTGCAAAGGTCATGGTATGTACTTAGAATGATATGTGTACCAAGTTGAAGAATACTTATGAAGTAGATTCCAAGGTAAAGTTTGTAAAACTACAAACTAATAGAAAAAGATTTGAGAAATTGAAAATGGAAGATTCTGAAGATATTGTGAAGTTCTTACTTCGAGTTGATGAGATTACTAACACCATGAGAGGCCTAGGTTTTGATATGAAAGAATTAGAAGTTACTCAAAAGGTTTTGAGATCACTTCCCATGAAATATGATTCTAATATTTTAGCAATAGAAGAGACAATGGATATCAACAAGCTAACAATGTAAGAATTTCAAGGTACTCTCACAACTTATGAGATGAGGGTAAGTAAGCATCAAGCTCCAATAAAAGAGATTGTAGTCAAGGCTTCAAAAAAAGAGAAATGAAAAGTTTCAGAAACAGATAGAGTTTTAGAAAATGATGAGGAAGCTAACTTCATCAAAAGGAATAAGGACTCAAGGAATTTCAAATATATAAGGAAAGTCAGGTGCTACAAGTGTGGTGATCTTGGTTACTATGCATACAAGTGTCCACATGAATAAATCAGTGATGATGAAAAATAGGGTCAAAGAAGAAAAGAAGATGGAAAGCATAAGCATGACAAAGATGACAGATTCAAGCAAAATAGGTATGAGAAGAAGAAATTTTTTGTAAGGCTAAGAAATCTTACTACATTGTAGAAGCAAGTGATAGTTCAGATTACAGTGATAAATATCAGTCAGATGAAGAAGAATGTACATTCTTTGAAATAAGTGAAGAAAAGCAAAAACAATTATTCCTAGGTATTGAAGATAAAGAAGAGGATAAATCTATTGAAGAAATACATGAAGAGCTTTCCACAACCATTGAACAAGTAGATAGGTACAAGAAATGTCTAAGAATACTAAAATGCTTCATATGTGAATAATTTGGGCATATAGATGATGATTGCACATACTACAACAATTGCAACAAGGAAAGTTTATTTGAAGAAGAAGGCAACAGTTCTAGTGACAATTCCAGCAGCAGTGATGATTCCAAAAAATAAAATAAAAATAAAAAGAGGAGGTTGAAAAAGAAAATCAAGATGTTTGAAAATAAGGTTCAATAAAATAAAAAAGTCAAAATGATGCTTAATAAACACTTTCAATATTTGGAAAAAGAGCTTCAGGAATCAAAAGAGTTTGGCATCACTATTTCTAAGAAAGTAAAGGAGAGGAAAGAAAGATGTGATCATTTAGAAGAAGAAGATCATAAAAGTTTGGGGACCTAAATAAATGAGTTAGGATGATTTCAAATAAATTCAAAAACAATGGATAATTTTTTGGATTTACAATGAGATCCATTTATAAATACAGGGCTTGGTTATGAAGAAGGGAAATAAAAAATAAGTACACAAGGTCCTATATTTGTATCAGGAGGTTTCATTTCATAAATATATAAGGAAGAACCAGTTCTCAAAGAAAAAGAAGCAGCAGAAATGGATACTTATATTTCAGAGGCTATAGAGATGTGTGTCAATTTGCTACTAAACACAAATGAAGAAAAAGAAGAGGGAGATTTCAAAGCACCAAAGGTCTCATATTTCAGGTTTGGGGAATCACACTCAAAAGAAAAGGAAGTTCTAAAAGATGATCATAAGGACAATGGTCAAGAAAGGTATGAGAAACCAAGGCATGAACAAAGGGCCTTTCAAGGATATTTTTTTTCTTGTAATGGATTTGGACATAGGGTTATACATTGCAGGATCCATGGATCAAAGAAGTTTGATTTTGCTTGAAGAAACTTCAAGGGAAGAAGGTATGGTTTTTAGGGACATTGCTTCTCATGCAACAGGATTGGTCATAGAGATTTTCCGTGTAAAGGAAATGAGCAACATGGTTTTGGTTTTAGAGCTACACAATTCAGAATTCATGGTTATAATGGTCATGAAACCAGAGCTTCACAATAGAGGGTTCAAGAAAGGAATGGAGATGGAAATTATTTTAAGAATAATTTTAGGACATGGGCACCATCCAAAGGCTACAATATCAAGTGTTTTAATTTCAATAACTTTGGGCATATTGCAAGATGGTGTAGGACTCAATTCCAAACATGTTCAATGCAAGAAGGTCAAAAAGGTTCAATATAAGAAGATCAAGTAATTCATCAAGAGAAGGACATCAAAAAAACATGGAAGGAAGTTGATAGAGGAAATAATCAATGTAATATGGGAGTAAAGGTACTCCCACCCCAAAATTAATCACCTCAAGAGAGAATGTGGTGAGGGGGCTATGCTTAAGAGTCATATTTTTTAGCCCCATAGGTGTCCCTTTTGCCATTGATGTTAAAGAGGGTGATATTTGAGTAAGGGGGAGAGATTTGAGTTAGGGGGATTAGCCTCCAAAGAGAGTATTGAGTTAGGGGGAGCAACATCCATAGAGAGTATTGAGTCAGGGGGAGCAGCTTTGAATCTTAGAGATGGTTTTTACAGTGATTGTGGTGTTTGCATTAGAGGTGTTTCCATCAACGACAAAGGGGGAGATTGTTGGAAATTTGAGGTATTTTATGTTGTCATTGATGTCACATGGATAACATTTGCTTTTGGTGGCAAAAGCACTTCATAGATAATCATCTATGATATTTCGGAGAGCATGGATATATACAAGATTTTTATGAAAACCAAGGCAGGCAAAATAAAAGGTTTTATTTAAAACCATGGTGGGCTTATGTGGAAAGGAATTTTCTTAAAATCCAAGGTGGAATTTTGTTTCATTGAAAAAGGACCTCCGGTGATGAAGATATTAAAGTTTAAAGTTTAAGTTTAAATTAATGGAGGGCCGGCCTATGTGCAATTAATGGAGGTTGGCATATATATATATATATATCTGTATGTATGTAAAGGTTTCAATTTATTTTAGGAAGTGGGCATATTATATATCGTCGAAAAGCTTATTTTGAGGGCTATTTGACTAACTTATTTATAAGGAGAAGTAAGGTGTGTGTAAAGATATATTTCTAATTTTTTAAAGGGGTTCCAAAAGTGAAGTTTGACTTGTACTTGTTCAAGAGGATTAATTCTTTTACGAGCTGACAAGGTATGCAATATTGTGATTTATTTTATTTTATAGTATAAGTGGTTTTGGGAGTGAAAAGATTATGCAATGTTTTGATTTATTTTATTTTATGATACAACTGGTTTTAGGAGAGATAAGGAAGTTGTGAAATTAAAGGGCTTGGTTATGATTATTGAAAAGTGGAGTAATGTTGATTATTTTGTGATCTACTAACCCTTGTGAAGATTGGCAAAAGAATTTTGTGATTGTGGCAGATTTACAAAGAGTTTTTTTTTCATATTCATAAAAGGTATGGGCACATTCTCCTATTGATTTTTTATGGTGGTTGATTTCTGAAATATCATTGGAGGGAAAATGATTGTTTGTGGTTTTCTTTTCAAAAGTGGTTGGTTGAATGCTTCAAGGTTTTCTAAATTGATAGTTGTGTCTAAACCTTGTTTGATAAGTATAGTTGTTGAAGCCTATTGGTTGTAAAATAACTTGAGTTAGAATAGAATATGAGTATCATTGTTATGTGAGATTTGTGGTTGAGCATTGTTGGAAACATTTGAGTTGGTTGATACATACTTGGACTAGGGTTGTGTGAGAGAGAGTTGTCCCTTGTGGTGATTGATTTGAGTTGAGTTGAGTTGAGATTGATATTAGAACATATTGAGTCTCTAAAAATTCTCTTTATGCTTCTATGAGATTGACTTGAGTTGAGATTGATTTGAGTTGAGAGTAAGATTAGAACATATTGAGTCTCTAACAATTCTCTTTATGCTTCTATGAGATTGACTTGAGTTGAGTTGAGATTGATTTGAGTTGAGTTGAGTTCAGAGTAATATTAGAACATATTGAGTCTCTAAAAATTCTCTTTATGCTTTTATGAGTTGATTTGAGTTGAGTTGAGTTGAGATTGAGATTAGAACATATTGAGTCTCTAACAATTCTCTTTATGCTTCTATGAGTTGAGTTGAGTTGATATCATTGTGGATCATTGTTGCCATCCATTGAAGAGTACATTGCCATTCATTTTTGAGTTCATCTTTGAGCTTTGCCTTGATGGATTTGTGGATGATATTTGAGTGCTACTTGAGCATGATTGATTGAGCCTTTGAGAAGGCCTTTGGGACAGATTTGAGGACAATGTTGGGACAGATTTGTGGATAGTTTTATAATAGATTTTGGATAATTTCTTAGTGAGCTTGTTAGAGTAGATTTCGACAAGTTCTGTGTGAGTTTGTTATTCAGCATTGTACAAGTTTTGTGTGATCTTGTTATTCAGCATTGGACAAGTTCTGTGTGAGCTTGTTAAGTAGGTTCTATGTGAGCCTATTGAGAAGGTTCTTAGTGAACATATTGACAAAGCTTTGGAGATGACAGAGTACAGAGGATAGAGTCTCAATGGATAGAGATCCAGTAGCCATTACAGTTGAAGATAGATCTTAGTGAGGAGTCTTCAAGTGGAAAGAGGTCCACCAGTTAGTGCATGTTGAGTGGTATTTTCACCCGATTGTGAAAACACACTCTCCGATAGGATTTGGAATTTCCAAATCCCCTCTTGCAAAGAAATTAAATGAATAACTTCTCCAAGGTCTCCGCTATGTTAGCATTTTGCATAAATAATAATATTCAATTTGAATGCTTGGAATACCTTAGTGATTGCAAGTAACTGTAAACAAGGGGCACTGCTGGTTTATTTTATTTAAAACTTTAATGATTGTTCGTTTAATCAGAATGAACTCAATGTGAATCAATCTTAATGATAAAATTATTTTATTTTCAGATTTTGGTAGATTTTCAAGTGTTTATTTAAATGACTGTAAATTAAAATAAAGTTAAACTTTCTGGAAAATAAAAAATGCAGAAAGAATGAAAATAAAATGCAAAGAAAATGTAACTAAAGTACATTCAGGGTGTTACGATCCCATTTTGACAAAACCGAAGATATGAGGTTTTCTACATACAACCTAACCTATTGAACCTGCAGAACATGCACAATCCAGATAAGTTAAGTGCTGGTTTCTAGGGTTTTAACTGCGATTTTCAGATTTAGACATTCGCATGAAGCAACCAAGATAACTTGCATTAAACTCCACCTATAAGCCTAAAAATTTGAAAGGGGAAAGATAAACATTTAATCTTGCATGCAGAAAATAACTCCTTTCTTGTCAATGAGATGCAACTCTCTGAAATTTTTTGTATTAAAAATGTGTCAGTTTACAACAACAGAAGTTTCCAGTTTTATCAAACCAGAACAAATGGAGGAAAACGCTCCTAAGCAAGCCCAGAATGGCCTATCGCCTTCAGCTCTGCAACTCTGCTCATAGCGGTTTTCAACCCCTGTACCTGTCTTTGCTTCTGCTTTTAAACTTTCTGCTACGGCTCTCTGTTTCGCCCTGTGACGCTTCGTTTCATCTCCCAGATCGCTTCATTTTGTCTTCCCGCCTCTTTGTTGTTTTGGATTTCTGCTCGAGCATGAAACGTTTGGTATTCTCTGCTAACTATAACTGTCGATACTAAAGCATTATCATAGCCCCTATGCCTCTGTGCCATGTGTTCAATGCTTCTCTACACATTCTATAACGGCCCGCCATGAATCGCGACAAAAAATAGCATGTCGCGATATCGTGACATTTTTATATCAGCAGCCTTGTTCTTCTTCATGCATCGCAAAAATGAGACATGTCACGATATCACAACATTTTTATTCACCTTGTTCTTCTATCCATCGTGAAAATCAACATGTCACGATATCATGACACTTTTCATCTTTCTTTACCAATCACACATGTCACGAAATCGCGACACTTTTCTCTTTTGAGCCACAAATGCAACATGTCACGAAATCATGACGCTTTTCTTTTCTCATTGTGCTTCGCTGAACATGTCACGAATATCGTGACACTTTTCCCTTCTCGAAATGACACTGTCAAAACATCTGACACTTTTTCTATCTTACCTTGAAAATCTGACATGTCCGATATCGTGACATTTTTCCTCTACATTCACTTTGGCCTTCTCTTCTTGGAAACTATGCTTGACATGTCACGATATCTGCGACTTTTATCTCCTTGCCCTTCATCTTGTCTTGATCGCGATAATATGACATGTCGCGATATCGCGACATTTTATTTTTCTTTGACCGCGATTTCATGACAAGTCATGAAAACATGACATGTGAAATCACGACAATTTTTGTACTTAGCTATTTTACCCATCAAACATCGCAAAAACACGACATGTCACGATATCACGACAACTTTGAGTCTTCAACTTAGTTCTTTGTCTTGCATCACGATAATGAAACATGTCACGATATCGCGACATTTTTGGCATCTTGTTCTGTTTGACCACGATTTCACAACACGTCGCGATATCGTGACATTTTTCCATTTTACCTTCTCTCTCCTCTATGAACCGCGATAACGCAACATGTCACGATATCGTGACACTTTTTTCTCCACACTTGCACATGTCGTGATATCATGACATTTCTCTCTTTTTTTCTTGACCACGATACTGCAACATGTCGCGATATCGTGACATTTTCTCTTCATGTTGTATTTTGTTGCTCTTAGCCTCAAAAACGTGACATGTCACGAAATCATGACACTTTTTTCTTTTTATCTCAACATGTCGCGATATCGCGACACTTTTTATTTTGCTGTCTTTTGTTCTTCCTTTGTTCTTTTAGCATACGGGCCACTTCGGTCTTCTTGAAAAGCATGCAAAAAGGTGGGTCCCCAATTTTGGGGTGTGTTGTGGAGCAGCCACAACAAATGGTGACTCTGCTAGGAAATGCTCTTGAGCATTTCGGTGAGAACCTAACCTGGAAATATACAAACTTAAATACAGGCGTCAGCACATAAAAGATAAAACAAATGTCGATAGATCAGAAATACATGAAACATTAGAATCATTAAGTATCAGCTCGGTGTGTGCAATGTGTTCCATTTTCTATCATTTGAAATTGATCCACATTCCATTGTCAGTTTTACATGAATGCATATGTGAGGTTGTGAATGATTTGCGCAACCTGATAAATATGCTAGAGATATAGCTATCTGCTTTATAAAGGCTTTAAACCTTCTAGTATCATACACAAACATTTAAAATTATCAAACCCTCTTAGGATCAACTATATGTATAATGAATTACTTTATTAGATCCCAAAGTTGGTTATGAGTCACTACTATCTTGAACCCATGTGCAAGTGAAAGTGAAATCAGAGCTTTGGGGAATCGGATTCCCAACCTAAGCGAGATGGGAATTTAACCCTATCCTTACTACTCTGATCTGGAATTCATTACCTCACTTTGAACAAAATGATTTAACCAGTTATGGATGAAATGGTCGGGCTAGTCTGTCCATTTGAGCAGTCAGTGGTCTTGCTTTTAGACAAGACATGTTGCCACGCATGAGCATACTTAACCCCATAATCCATGATTTGGCTTCATTTCTTTATTTCTTGGACCTTGGGGATGACTACCCATCCTTGCGAGGGACATGTAGTATGATCCTTCCAATCCAATATTAAGATGAAATGGAAAATATTAGTTTTTATTTCTTGGACCTTGGGGATGACTACCCATCCTTACGAGGGACATGTAGTACGATCCTTCCAATCCAATATTAATATGAAATGGAAAATATTAGTTTTTATTTCTTGGACCTTGGGGATGACTACCCATCCTTGCGAGGGACATGTAGTACGATCCTTCCAATCCAATATTAAGATGAAATGGAAAATATTAGTTTTTATTTCTTGGACCTTGGGGATGACTACCCATCCTTGCGAGGGACATGTAGTACGATCCTTCCAATCCAAGATTTATGATGAAATGGGAAACATAGAAGCTTTGGGGAATCGGATTCTCAACCTAAGCGAGATGAGAATTATGCCCTATCCTTACTACTCCATGTAGGTCAAATCAGAGCTTTGGGGAGTTGGATCCTCAACCTAAGTTCGATGAGGATTTAACCCTATCCTTACTACTCTAGTTTTAGGCTTTAAGCTTTATGGAAGTGGTAAAAACCATTGTTTTAAGGATCATGTTGCATGATAGGATAGACCTGAAATACTCCTTTTGCCTGACCTTTTCTCCCAAGTATGGTTTTGATCATTTTTCTCAAGATCCTCTTTAATGTGCATAGAACGTGCATTGGTTCAAGAGAGTTCGGGCATCAGTTCCCAACCTTAGGATTTTTTTTTTTTATGTTTTATGTTATAGAATAACCCTAAGAGGATTTGACATATTTTTAATGATTTGTATTTGAAATGCATATGCAACTAAGATGGCATGTATATGTGAAGTAATATGAATGCATTGCTCTTCTGAATTGTGGATGGAATATTGCCAAAAATTGACTACTTCATGCATCACAAATTTCAAATGATACTATTTAACTATTTGTGTTACTTGTGGAGCTTTCTACAACACAATTCCAATGTTTCATATTTTCCTGATCTTAGGCATAAGTTGACATCTCAAATCTCTTTTTTTCTTTTTTTTTTTTTTTAATAGACAAACCAAACATGTCAAATGAAAACACACAACTTAAATCCTAACCAAATTAGCAATCCTAAAAAAAAATGAAACTTGAAAATCCATACCAAAACCAAAAAATATAATACCAATCTCATACGACTTAAGGGCTAAAATAGTGCTTTAAAACATGCCCATTAACTGGTAACGTCAGATCCTTCCCATCCAAAGCTCTTAATCTGAAGGTATTCTTCCCTAGGATTTTTGAAATTTGATAAGGGCCTAACCAAAGACAATCAAATTTTTGGTGATTCCCCTTTTCCTCATGTCTTTTATCCCATAGTAAAACCAAATCTGAAATTCTGAAGGACTTGATTTTAGCTCTTTTGTCAAACCATATTTTAACCACATCTTGATGCTTGCTCATGTGGAGCATGGCTTCTTCTCTTTTTTCATCAAGGTGCAGTAGATGACTTAATCTGGCCTCAATGTGATTATTTGTTCCCAGGTATTCTTGCATGAAATGAAGGGTTTGCAGCTTCAAGTTTGCAGGAAAAATTGGATCTTGCCCATAAACCAAATGATAGGGTGTATTCCCTATTGAGTCTTTTTCTCTGGTCCTATCTGCCCAAAGAGCAAACTTTAACTGATTATGCCAATCCCGAGGGTTCTTTTCCAGTAATTTCTTAATGATGTTCAACAAATTTTTATTTGAGGATTCTGCCAAACCATTTCCTTGAGGGTAATAGTTAGATGCAAACTTTAAACTCACCTTATTGTCATATGCCCAATTTGCAAATTGAGTAGATACAAAAGCCTTACCATTATCACTAACAATAGAATCAGGCATTCCAAACCTTGTTATGATATGATCCTCAAGGAATTTTATTACCACATCTATAGTGGAATGCTTTGTAGGAATTGCTTCTGTCCACCTTGTGCAATAATCTATAGCCATGAGTATAAATTTATGGGAATCTGAAGAATTTGGGTTAATAACCCCAATGAAGTCTAATCCCCATTGTGCAAATGGTCTCATCTCAACTACAGGTTGCAATGGCATAGCTGCATTTCTTTCTCTATTGGCAGCCACTTGACAGATATGGCAAGATCGTACGTGAGCATGTGCATCTTTAAAAATACGGGGCCAATAATATCCTGCTCTTAGGATTTGATGCACTGTTGCATTTGCCGCACCATGGCCAGTTCCATATTTCCCATGAAATTCTTGCAAAACTTTGGCAGCTTCTTCTTGATTCAGGCATCGTAAGTAAATCCCCTCATGATTTTTCCTGTACAGAACACCAGATCTAATCAGATAATTGGCAGATTTAAGTCTTAATGCTCTTCTTTGAGTGGAATTCATATATGATGGACACTTACCATTTAATAGAAAATACACAATATCAACATACCAGTCATCTTTAGAAATATGCTCTGCATTTGAATATTGGCATGTCATTTGAGGATTATTCTCAGCAATCGTCTTCACAAGTCCCTGTCCATGAACTAGCTTCATAGGTTGGATTTCAAGATCAAATTCTTGAATAGTAGAAATCCATTTACCTCTTCTCTCACCTAGCTCATTTTGCACAAACATTGTTTTGACAACAGGGTCAGGCACAATGGCAAAGACTCTACTATGCACAATGTAATGTCAAAATTTTTTTACCATTTTGAAAAGTGCGTACATCTGCTTATCGAGGATGGAATACCTCAATTGAGCATCCTTCAAAGGAGCACTTAAAAATGCTATGGGATTTTCTGCGCTATCTTCACCTTTCTGAGTCAAGACACTCGCAAAAGAGTGTTCTGATGCGAAAGCATAAATAAAGAAAGGTTTAGAATAGTCTGGACTTATGAGGGCAGGGGCTCTAGAAATGGCATCCTTAATGTTTTGAAAGGCCACCCTACTTTCTTCGTTCCATCTGACATCTACATCCTTCTTGAGCATCTTGTTCAACGGTTTGGCTATCTCAGCGAAGCTCGAAATAAACTTCCTCACAAAATTAATTTTCCCGAAGAAAGATCTCAACTCCTTTTTACTACCTGGGAGAGGCAAGTTTTGGATAGCTTCTATCCTTTCCGGGTCAATGGATATACCTTCTTTCGAAATGATGTGACCAAGTAATCTTCCTTCTGTTACTCCAAAGATGCATTTTTTGGGATTCAAAGAAATTCCATGCTCTCTACATCTTTGGAGAACCTTTTTCAAATCCTTGACATGGTCTTCTCTTTTCTTTGAAAATACTGGAATATCATCCACATACACAATGATACATTTACCTATAAGCCCTTTGAATGCATAGTCCATGGCGCGTTGAAATGTTGAGCCTGCATTTAACAATCCAAAAGGCATTCTTCTGTAGGCAAATGTTCCCCATTTGGTTGTGAAGGCTGTTTTCATCCTGTCATTGGGATGAATAAGAATTTGATTATATCCAGAATATCCATCAAGAAAAGACATCATTTCAGATCCATTCACTGTTTGCAAAATTTCATCAATAGATGGCAATGGATAGTTATCCTTTTGCGAGGCTTTGTTGAGATTTCTAAAATCTATACATAGCCTAATCTCTCCGCTCTTCTTCCTCACCGGAACGAGGTTAGCAACCCAGGTTGAGTGCCTAACAGGGAAAATGATCTTTGCTTCCAATAATCTCTTGACCTCCTTTTCTATTAAGGGCTCCAATAACGGGTTAACAGTTCGTTGCCTTTGTCTGAAAGGTTTGGAGTCCGGCTTTAGAGGGATGGTGTGTGTAATGACGTTTTGATCGTATGTTTTCAACTCGTTGTAGTTCCAAGCAATGCAATCCACGTAGTATTTTAGTGCATGTATTATATTTTCTCTTTCTTCAGTTGTACATGCCTTTGCGATGTATACTTCCCGTGGATTGTCTGCACTCCCTATATTAACTAGATCACAAGCATCTTTAGGGGGTGGAACCTTTTTTCCTTTTCGAACCTTATATCCCATATCGAACATTTTCTCCAAAGAAACTATGTCCTTAGGTATTTTGTTGGATTGACATGTAGTTTCACTTTCATTTTCTGCTTCTTCTTGCCATCTTTGATCCTCATCAATCACTTGGTTTTCAAAAATACCTGAATTCATGACAAATTTAAATATGTGTCTGTCATTTTCAAAAACTTGGAAGTTCTTGACATTATCAGGTATCGATGGACAAGGGACTAATTCGATGGAGAACTTCTTGCACCTTTTTATGTCAACTGGATTTAACATGCCTGCAGCGACTGCAAGAGAATCAGCTATGCGATTTCCTTTTCTAGAAATAAGGGATATATTAAAGGCATCAAATTCCTCAATGAGGTCCATTACCCTAATTCTATAAAGGCTCAGTCTCTTATCATGGCATGTATATTGTCCTTTAATCTGTTTGACTACCAATTCAGAATCTCCCAATACTTTCAAGCATTTAACCTTTTTGCTTAACGCCAGTTGTAAACCAAAGATAAGTGCTTCATACTCTGCCATGTTATTAGTGCAAGGAAATTGTAATCTATAGGCAACAAGTAATGGTTTACCTCCTGGACAAGTGAGCTCGACTCCAGCTCCTGCTCCTTGTTTTGATTTGGATCCATCAAACCTAAGCAACCATATGAGATTATCTCCTTCAAGAGAGCTACCATAAAAGGTTTCCTTTTGGGGCTCTTCGATAGCTTTTTCAACATCAAAAGCATAAACCCCCAACTCTGGTTTAGAAAACTGAACTTCATTTGGCTTGTTGAATTCTGTTATGATTTCTTTAAGCCTTGGTTCATTTTCTACTCTGATTTGATTTGCAATACCCTTCCAGGGTAGCCACATATGTGAGCAATCGGTGGAGAAATAACCATTCAAATTTTTCATCCAATCCCTTGCAAGTAGCATTCCATATCTACTTGGGATATTGACAACCAGAATATCGACCACTTGTTGGACCCTGGGTTCAGAATTGAGTTGGATTTTCACATCATAAAGGGTCCCTACCACATTCACCTCAGATCTATCCAATTGCAAAACTTTGCATTTAGACGAAACAGGCTGTAGGCCTAGCATTTGATAGATCTCTGAAGGCATGAGGTTGCTTGTGGCACCCGTGTCTACCAAGCAATTGTGCAAATTCTTACCAGCAATTCTCAGAGTCAATAAAAAAGGTGGGACATCCCATCTTTCCTTTCGTAAGATCAAGTGAGACTCAACTTCCTTTCCTTTCCATACTTGACTAGGTGAGTTCAGAGCCTTTATCAATGCTTCTTTTTGGCCAGGCAACCTAGCCGCCTCTAAAAATGAAAGGCTTGACTTGGATTTCCTTAGATCCTCCACTATGTCATAATTTGACTTTTCAAGTTTGACTGTCTTTTGCGTGTCCTTAGACGTTTCTCTTCCTAGTGGAGGAGGAGGATTATTATCCGCTTTAGTATCCGAAGGAAGGATAGAGTTATTTGGTGGAGTTGATGATGTTTTAGGGGCTTTGAATTTACTTCTCAAATGATATCCATGATTCCCCTTTCTAAACTCTCTAAAAGCTTGCACTTCCTGTTCCAATATTTCATCTTCTTCTTCCTCACTCTCACCTTCTTGATGATATAGAGTTTCCACCACCAAAATGTTGTCATCTTGATGTTGGGGTGGACCCTCATTTGGCACAAGCTCCAAATCATCCACTTGGGCTTGGAGGCAATGGGTATATCTGGCGATTTCGGGACAATTCCTCTCATTGTGCTCCTTTGTATTGTGCAATCTGCACCCCTTTTCCCATGCAAAATCAAAAATATTAAGAAGGGAACTAGATTGACTTGGTCCTGCAGAAGTATCTATTTGATTAGCAATAGGGGCAGGTACACCCCCATTGTTTGGCTTCGTGTTCCAATGTCTCCCTCTATTGTTGAAATTTTGATTTGGGTGAGGGGCATGGGACTCATACTTCTATTTTTGAACCATGTCATTACTCAGTTTGTGAACTATCTTTTTGAGCTCTTCAACCTTCGAATAAATCTCTTTTGGTGGAGCTACATTATTGTTAGTTCCCGTGGGGTTTGCATAATTGGTGAGATCTTGATTTAACATTTGAGTCAGATTTTGAGGAACTTGATTTGCATATGGATTCACACTTTGTATCAGCATTGGATTTGGGAAAGGAACTATAGCCTAAGAATTAATTTGACTGGCTCCTTGCATATTCGTTTGACTATTTTGCAAAAATGCAGGGACGGGAGGAATGGATGTGATCGGTTGAATCGTAATGGGTGCGTAAGCGGGTGCTGGTGGATATGGTTGTTGATAGGGGAAAGCATTCATGTTTGGCATTTGTGGTGCCATGATTTGATTCATCATAGGAGCTTGACCATATGGACCATATTGTCCCATCATAGGTATCTGGGGAAACCCATAACCCTGTGGTGTCATTTGTTGCTCTATGGTCATAGCTTCATTGTATGCTAAGGTGAGCGTGGTGACTTGAGGATTTTGCCTTGCGAACATTGTTGTCATCGAATCCAATGCCCCAAAATATATTTGCAAAGCTACTACGGGATCTATGGCAAAATGCCGAACTGCTCTGTTATAGCATTTCTGAAATCTTTGATTAAAGGTTCTGATTGGCTCACCCGGCCTCTTTTGCAAGTAATGAATTGATTGTAGATGGTCGTGGGATCCAAAGGTGACCTGAATTGATTGACAAATGCATTCTCCATTTGTGTCCATGAAGTGATGGAACCAGTAGGTAGGCAAATATACCATTCATAGGCCACTGGGTCTAGGCTCATGGGGAAGAGTCTGCAAGCCACATCTTCATGTTGAACTTGCAATCTTATCAAAACGTCCCTATAGGCCTGGATATGCTCTTCTGCGGTCCTTGGGCCATCTAGTTTGTATTTGGGCAAGAATATTTCTATGTTCTTAGGGATCTCATGGATATCCCCTACAATATTCAAGGGAATATTATTAGCTCCGTACCAAGGAGCTGGTGGAGGTTGGGCCATCTGATTCAGAATTGATGAGGATAACCCTACAAGAGTGGTGGAAATGGTACTGACAATAGGTACACTAGTGGCAATTGATACCACCGGTGCAGGTCCGCTAGATGCTCCTGAGACAGAAGAATATTCAGTAATAAGGATATCTGGGGGGCTCACAACTTGCTTGGTTTTATTTCTTGGACTACAAGTGAGTGAAAGGTCATGGAATATGGTTTCCTCAGTTGTTTTGGACCTAGTTGCGATACGATGCGGTGGGTCCAGCTTGCCTGACAAAACTCCCAATACCTCCAAGAAAACCTGCAACACAACAAAAATGTTGTAGTTATAGCCGTTAATGAGATTGAAAGAATGATTTCAAAATTAAATCAACACACATTATTTATGTATGAACAATCAAACAACGTTAGAACAATGTATATGAATTTCTTAACAAAATCAAATAAAGTAAACCAATTCAAGGCCCTCCTTCTAGCGCCAATATGTTGAGTGGTATTTTCACCCGATTGTGAAAACACACTCTCCGATAGGATTTGAATTTCAAATCCCCTCTTGCAAAGAAATTAAATGAATAACTTCTCCAAGGTCTCCGCTATGTTAGCATTTTGCATAAATAATAATATTCAATTTGAATGCTTGGAATACCTTAGTGATTGCAAGTAACTGTAAACAAGGGGCACTACTGGTTTATTTTATTTAAAACTTTAATGATTGTTCGTTTAATCAGAATGAACTCAATGTGAATCAATCTTAATGATAAAATTATTTTATTTTCAGATTTCGGTAGATTTTCAAGTGTTTATTTAAATGACTATAAATTAAAATAAAGTTAAACTTTCTGGAAAATAAAAGTGCAGAAAGAATGAAAATAAAATGCAAAGAAAATGAAACTAAAGTACATTCAGGGTGTTGTGATCCTATTTTGACAAAACCGAAGATATGAGGTTTTCTGCATACAACCTAACCTATTGAACCTGCAAAACATGCACAATCCAGATAAGTTAAGTGCTGGTTTCTAGGGTTTTAACTACGGTTTTTAGATTTAGACATTCGCATGAAGCAACCAAGATAACTTGCATTAAACTCCACCTATAAGCCTAAAATCTAAAAAGGGGAAAGATAAACATTTAATATTGCATGCAGAAAATAACTCCTTCTTTCTTGTCAATGAGATGCAACTCTCTAAAATTTTTTGTATTAAAAATATGTCAGTTTACAACAACAAAAGTTTCCAGTTTTATCAAAACCAGAACAAATGGAGGAAAACGCTCCTAAGCAGGCCCAGAATGGCCTATCGCCTTCAGCTCTGCAACTCTGCTCGCAACGGTTTCCAACCCCTGTACCTGTCTTTGCTTCTACTTTTAAACTTTCTACTATGGCTCTCTGTTTTGCCCTGTGACGCTTCGTTTCATCTCCTAGATCGCTTCGTTTTGTCTTCCCGCCTCTTTGTTGTTTTGGCTTTCTGCTCGGGCATGAAACGTTTGGTCTTCTCTGCTAACTGTAATCATCGATCCTGAAGCGTTATCATAGCCCCTACGCCTTTGTGCCACGTGTTCAGCGCTTCCCCTATAAACTCTGTAATGGCCCCTCGTGAATCACGACAAAAAATAGCATGTCACGATATCGCGACATTTTTATGTCAGCAGCCTTGTTCGTCTTCATGCATCGTGAAAATGAGACATGTCACGATATCGCGACATTTTTATGTCAGCAGCCTTGTTCTTCTTCATGCATCATGAAAATGAGACATGTCACGATATCGCGACATTTTTCATTTTGCTCTATCTTGCTACACTTCATCGCGAAAACACGACATGTCGCAATATCACAACAATTTTTCTTTCAAGCTACACTTTACTATTCTGAGCCACAAAAATGTGACATGTCACGATATCGTGATGTTTTTCTTCTGCATTCACTTTGGTTGCTTTCGATCGTGAAAACGTGAAATGTCACGATATCGTGACACATTTCCCTTGCTTAGCTTGTAGGTCGCCGTAAATCACGAAAATGAGACATGTCACGATTTCGTGACATTTTTCTATCTTCACCTCAATTAACACTCAATAGTGCAGTAGAGAGATTGAGTCTTGTAGAAGATCACATAACCAGAGCAGAAGGGGAAAGATTTATCCTGTGGAAGAGATCCATGAACTTGATATTAGGGGATCAACATCTCCTTTAGATAAATATCTATAAACATTATAATTGGTAGTGATTCCCAAAGAGATTGATTGAGAAAGTTTTAGTAAAATATTTTCTCTGTGGAGTAGCCCACATTGGGTGAACCACGTAAATTGTTATGTCTCTATTGTGTATGGTTTCTGTATATTGCTTTGATTACTGCTATTTATACTGTTATCTTTACACAACATAATATTGAATTGGAAGAAAATGTAAAAAGTGTTCTAATATTTTTCACCCCCCCTCTCAGTATAAGCTTGTGTTCTTCAAATATTCAGAGCAAAATTGCAAGGGTTATAGACCAGTTTTGTGAAGAAAATTTGTGCATTAATTTGATTGGGTTTGGGAGTACATAAGAAGGTCAATTATCAAGTGCTAGACTAGAGCTATCTTGTGAATGAAAATAAATGTGAGACATATGAAAGCGATAGAATTAATGAATGTGAGAAGGACATATTGATTGTTTGTAATGCATATTATTCTCTATATGTTCATGATGAAAAAGAATTATGGGTAGAATATGTATGAATTACTTCATTCAAATAATGCACTTGGGAAAGATATATGTTTATATGCAAGAATTGGGAATATTTAAGTAATTTCTATGAGTAGATTTGAGAAAACCTTGTGAGAAGGTTTGGAGTAGATTTGAGCAGGTTTTGAGAACCGGTTTGAGCAAGCCTTTTGATAAGGCTAGAAGTATATTTGAGCAAGTTTTTTGAGCTAGACTAAGTAGGTTTTATAAGCAATTTTGAGTAGTGATTTGAGCAATTTTGGTTAAGTATATTTGAGCAGGCCTTGTAAGCAGGCTTGGAGTAATTTTGAGTACGTTTTGTGAGCTAGATTGAGTAGGTTTTATGAGTAGGTTTGAGTAATGATTTGAGCAGGTTTTGTGAGCTATATTGAGCAATCTTTATGATCAGGTTTGAGCAGTGATAGTGAGTATATTTGATCAGGTATGTTGAGCATATTTGAGCAAGCTTGGCATAAAGTTAAACAAAGTTGAGAGCAATTTTTGCAATAGATTTGAGCAAGCCTTGTGTAAAGGCTTGGAGAAGACCTGAGCAAATGGGATTGGTGTCTCATATGGATAGAGGTCCATGAACTAGAGTAAAGGGGATTGGTGTTTCCTATGGATAGAGGTCCATAAAATAGAGCAAAGGGGATTGGTTTCTCTTGTGGATAGAGGTCCATGAACTAGATCAAAGGGGATTGGTGTCTCATGTGGATAGAGATCCATAAACAATAGCAAATGATATTGAGGTCTCCTATGGATAGAGGTCCACAAACTAGAGCAAAAGGTATTGGTGTCTTCTATGGATAGAGGTCCACAAACTTGATCATAGGGGATTTGTGTCTCCTTTCGGTTGGTGCCCATAAATATTGTAATAAGGAATTGGTTTCCAAGATATTTGTTAAGAAAATTTATAAAAAATATTTTCTCCATGTATGTAGCCCACATTGGGTGAACCACATTAAATCTATATCTCTTATGTGTGTGATGATATATGTATTGTTTTATTATTACAATTGATAACATTGGATAATATTGGTTTGGAAAGAAAAGTAAATAGTTGTATATTATACTATTCACACCCCCTCTCAGTATAAGCTTATGTTATTTAATTGGTATCAGAGCGGGTTCCTTTAGTAAAGCCTAATAGCTTGAAGGAATATCTATTAGGGTTATGCATAAGGGGTTGGACTCAAAATGTACTTGTAAAAAATGGTGAATCCTAATCAAAATCAAGGTGAATCATGGATAATCCTAAGAAAATCAAATCAAGCATCTTCATACCAAAATTTGGGGTATTTGAAGCCCTAAAATATAATGTCATATTTAGGGCCACTTTTGACCTATTAAATCATCATATAACTTCATAAAAACACCACCACTAGATCAAGCTTGAAAATATCTTTCCAACGAGTACAAATATGCCTACATTTGGATGTATATTATGGTTAATTAACCCTAAGAAAACATTGATCCTAAAAATTTTAGGCGAATGGGCTGACGTCAAGGGTCCTCATATTAACCAAATTCAAATTTTGAAAATCATAATATTTGCTCAATTTTTGAATATTCACCACTATGCATAACCCTAAATATCTTATAAGAACACAGATGGCTAATCAGGAAGAATTTTTAACACATAGAGCTCCATTATTTGATGGGACTAATTATACTTTCTAGAGTGTGAGGATGAAGATATTTTTTGATGGCACAAGGATTTGAAACGTGGCATTCAATTGATAATGGGTACACACCACCTGTAACTCCTTCCACATATATAATAGGTAAGAAACTATGTAAAAATAATACCAAGGTAATGGATGCAATTTTAAGTGGATTACATGAATCTGAGCTTGTAAAAGTCATGCACAACAAATCAAAAAAATAAATGTGGGATAAGCTACATAATACATATGAAGAATATGACAAGGTTAAGATGACAAAACTTCAAACTCACAAAAGGAATTTTGTAGACCTAAAGATGAAATATGAGTAAAATATTGCTAGATACTCACTTTATATTGATGAGGTTGTTAATATCATTCGTGGACTTGGAGAAAAGATTGAGGATTCTACTATTATTCAAAAAAAATTAAGATCACTTCCCATGAGGTATGATGCAAAGGTTTCAATAATAGAAGAAATGAAGGATCTTTCAACTTTGAGAATAGATGAACTACATGGAATTCTCATAGTTTATGAGATGAGAACAAACAATATCAAACATCTAAAAGGGACACAACATTCAAAGCTTCAAAGAAGGTAAATGATAAAGAATCAGAATCAAGTGATGAATCAAGTAGTGAAGAAGAGGCTAATTTTATAAGAAGAAATAATAAGGGTCCAAGGAAACACAAGAATATGTAGACTGTGAAATGTTTTAGTTGTGGTAACATTGGTCACTATGCAACTTATTATTGACAAAATTAATATAGTAGTAGTGAATATGAAAAATAGTACAAGAAAAATAAAGAAATAAAATTTTGTTATGAAAATAAAAATAGGCATGGTCAAGGCAAGCATGAGAAGAAGATATTTCAAAGGTACAAGAAAAGTTTTTATGTTGAAGAAGCAAGCAGTGCTTCAAGTGATAGTGATGAAAGTCTCTCAGACAATGAAAAAGAAGATATTCTATTTTTGGCAATAGAAGAGGAAGAGGATACTCCCATTGAAGACCAAGTAGAAGAGAAAGAGAATACTCCTATTGAAAACCAAGTAGAAGAGAAAGAAGATGCTCCTATAGTTGATGACCAAAAAAAGAGAAAGATTTAGAAAAGGAAGAGGAAGCCACAAATGATATGGAAAAGGAACTTGATAAGTTTAAAATTTAGAACTTAAAATTGAAGGCGCAAGTATAGGAGGATGAGAAAACAAAGGCAAATATTATATAATTTATCATTGATTTAAGTGTTAAGGTTGAAGAGGCAAGAAGAATTGAATAAGGTGTGGCTGAAAAGTTAGAGGTAAAAGAGGTAGAGTTTGAAAATCAAGAAGATGAAGCTATCTCTCTAAATAAACAACTTGGAAAATGTCTTGATAAGTTAACTAGGTTTAAGGAAAGCTCAAAAACCTTGGATAACATTATAAAAATATAGAGATATCCATTTATCAATATAGGACTAGGTTATGAAGAAGGCCAAGAGGTACATAAAGAGGAGTCAATCTCAAAAGAAAAAGAAGTTTCAAAGAAAATGATTAAATAAGAAACTAAGACCTTTTATGATGAGGTAAGAAGTGGAAGCTGTAGACACCAAAACAACACCAATCTGATTATGCAACTACAAGCACTGACCGAATTGGCATACATGCCCCCTAGGGCAGCCTCCAGAGGTTAAAAAGTGGTCCTAACCACTACCAAAGTAATTTTGGAAGGTCAGAGGTCATTTTGTCATGTTTTAAGCACTTTGCTCCCTATTCATACCACCCTAGGACGATTATAATCCTATTCGTCCCACCCCGAGATGATTAGCAGCAATCGCTCCAAGGTGGGACGATTAGCGGGTTTGACTCGCAAAAAGTCAAACCTTGACAAATGGCAACCTAGATCCGCCACCCAACTCTGCCCTCAAGGCATGGGAGTACGAGGGAGCATTTCAAGATCAGAAAGGCAGTCATAGATGCAGTCATGGAGGCCTCAATTAGGGAGGAATCTTCTCTCTCCCCCATAAATGCATAATGAGCCAAGTGGCACCCTCGCATGCGTATTCAAAGGAGACCCCTAGGTCTATAAAAATGTGAGCCTTATCAACCCAAAAGTATAATAGGGCTAGAGCATTGGGAGCAATGGAGTGCTGCCAAATTGTACCCTCATCCCTCTTTGTGCTTCTTACATCCTTAATATCTCTCTTTCGAAAGGGAGGTTATCGGGTGAATACTAGGAACTCAATCAAGACCCAAAACCTGATAAATAGGCCACAATACCACTACAAATTTGCTTACACAAGCCCATAGGAGGTTTTGGACCCATCCCACTTGGATTGGTGTCAAAACCAAGCCCCAAATAGTGGGAGTCCTACCCCCGGGGCGCCCTCCAAACTGTTGCAGTCCTAATCGCCCCACCCCAGAGCGATTAGAAATATACACCTTATTTCTTTATTGTTATTTTTTCATTATGTTTTATTTGGTTTTCTTATGCTGCTGTTCAAGTTTCATTGCATTTTGACCTGTTTTGACATGCTTTTATCATTTTTATGCGTTTACTAACCTACAGGGAACACCTTCAAATACAAGATGATCTGGGTAGAATCTACCAAATCTGACCTTCTACGTCATCTCAAAATGCCCCTTTTTGTCTAACTCCAAGTTTACTAGAATTTTTGAGGCCTTTGGATAGGACATTTGGAAGGTCACCTTTACACATTTTGTGACAGTCCCCAACATCCCACCCTGGAGCGATTAGAAAATAGTTCATGATTTCCCAAATATTCTTTTTGCAATGTGTCTCTAATAATTTCTTGATGCTTCTTTCAAAGTTTCATTGCATTCCAACATATTTTGACCATCGTTTTGCTATTTTATGTGTTTACTAGTCGGAGGCCTTGGGTATTGCATGTTTCCTTATATCCACATATGCTATTAACCGTTTGATGTTTCTCTATGCACATGATCTCAAAACCAGGAACACCGAAGGGGTAGCAAGGAATGACGAACACACTTACACAAGCGGTGACAACTTTTGGCCCACCCACTTCGAATGTGGGCACGTGGAAGACCCTGGAAGCGTACCATCCATGGATGTAACAAACTGCATCAAACGTTCTGAGCCCTAGAGAGGGGGACGCATTGTAACCAGATTGAAAGCAAAATTAATAAAAAGAGGCTCTACTTTTTTTTGCTTACATCTCATTTTATGCGTTATTTCCTTCATGCATTTGTTCTTCGCATTCGTAGGACTTAGTGTTTATATCATATTTATTTTTTTTGCATCATATCTAGTATGTTGTGCCTTCGTGTTGGTGCTTTCAGTGGCGATAACGATGGGACCCTATCCCCTACTGTTAGGATCAATTTTTTGATCCAAAATTTTATGGTTTTCTTTGCAAGTGTTACTCCTTCAGGCGTTGGACTGCTACTCGTGCCACCCTATGACAAATATAGACCTGGCATTCGTTCCACCCTGGGACGAATATGTATTTGTCCCACCCTGTGACGAATGCAGACCTGCTATTCGTTCCACCCCTGGATGATTAGAGCCCTGTGCAGTTTTTGGGTAGAAACTCAAAGGCATCTAGTTTAGATAGAGGAGGTAGGTTTTTTGAACATCCCTATGTTTTTATGTTTTCTGTTTTTGCCATTTTTCTATTTTCTTCGCTTGCATAGAGAAGTTAAGTAGTTGTTTTACTTTTTGCAATAAGAAAAGAGAAAATAAAAACATAGAGTAAATCAAATGGAAGGAACTTGATTAGGAATACATTTTCTTTGATTTTCTTGCATGATACTTGCACAAATGGCAAGTCCTCATTCTAGGTTTTAGTTCTAGTTAGGTTTCATGATTTCCTTTTTGCTACTAATGGCCTTTGAAAGATAAAACGTACTTTAAAGCATTGCATTAGTGAAAATCATCTTTGTTGTATGTTTTATTTCTTTATACAATTAAAAGGGACTGCACACACCACCTAATAAAAATAACATCAAGGAGTTGGTCTTAATATCCCAACACTTGATCAAGACCAACGGTGGATTTCATCACCACCTTGGCTTGGATTTTGCATACATATACCCTGATCACGACTATTGCTAGATGTAATTCCTGATGAAAGCTGACCAAGTGTAGCGGGGGTGATTCCCCGTGCATGAGGATAAGTCTTCTATGGTAGGTGTCATAAACAGAGTGATTCCCCTTCCATACCGCCTATGTTCCACTTACTGTTCTGCTCTCGCATACCAATAGTTTCCCTCACGTAAGGGCGGGTATATTGATAGGTTTGGTATAACGGCCTGGCAATGGTATATTGAAGGGGTGACCATTTTGGAGAGACAAGAGCCCTCATTATCCATGTACAACAAGGTTTTCTTTACAAGGTTTACTTAACAAAAATCAAACACACTGAACCAGCTCTAGGACACACATTTAATCTATAAACAAGATAATCATTTCTTTGTTTGTGTGGTCCCCTTTTGTTTGGTGTAGCATAAGAAATTGTAAACAAGATAAAAACATACATATCCTTTAGAAAACCACCGCCATGGTGTATACCCGTAGCCAAGCATAATCATGGGAAGAAGCTATAGAAAGTATGCAAGGAGGCACAAGTCACCTCCATTTAAACCCTAAGGACTTGGTTATACCACCTTGGCGGCCTGACCCACAACCTAGTCCACACTATACTGCCACAGAATAGGACTATAGAGGCACCCCTCTACGAGGCACTTTCGTTCAACATATACCCTCTCAAGAGGAGTACATACATGGGAAGGCCCCCTTAGACACTCATTATGAGTGGCCACTATGCGATGAAGCGCTAGAGCAGCATAGGGTTCATAAGGAGGGGCCACATGGTTATATCATCCCTCCACATCTCATTACTATTAGAACTAATAGGCCAAATATAAAGCGCAAGGCTCTTAAGATAGGGCGAGCCAACTCTGCCCATCCCTTTCACATGTACAAAAGGGAGCATGACGAAAACCAGTATATTCTTCAAAAGAAATACACCGCATGGGAGTAATGCGCCTCCACACCTACTAATTATCAAGATCACCTATTGAGGCCAGAGCCTCGGGTGAATGCTGCTAACCTCGATAGAAGAAACTGACCCATAGAGATCTTGAATCACCATGACCGAGATAGATATATAGGGGAGGTATCTAGGCCTCCTAGACCTAGGACGGTAGACAAATCAACTTGGCATTTGCAAAACATGCTGCCTGCCAAGCGCAAATCATGTAGCTTGAGCAATATTAACAGTAGTTAGAGAAACTGTATCATCTTAACAAAGAGCGCATTCAGCGCCAAACAGATGAGCTACTCCAGAACGCTATGCATGCGAGGATTCCAATGCCTCATATGCATAAGACATAAATTTATGAGAGGCACAACCCCTTAAAGTGAGACAGGTCTCCACGACCTTATCAAGCATTGCCTCCAAGACCTCCTAGACCTGAGCGGGAGGCCACTCCTAGAACCAATGATGGGCACCTTCCTCGAGCACCCATCCATGTTTATAGGTCACACCTAGAAACTCCTCAAGAAGCCTATGAGGAATTTGAGTGAGAAGAAGAGCAAGCTAAAATGCCCTACCAAGGTAGTGGGTGCTATCCAGCTACCCCTCCATAGGCCTCAAGTTCCTCGCAACTCACAATGGGAATAAACAAAAGAGGAGGAAATCAAATCCTCCGATGTATACAAAGCACTACTAGAGTACTTAGAGTCTGTAGAGACCAAAACTTTGGGGCCCCAAAAGCCCACCTTATGCCAGCTCCGCAGCCACCCTGTGCATCCTTCATTTTTGGCACCCCCATACCCTGACCACTTCAAAATGCCTTAATTGGCAATTTTTAGAGGGGATGAGGATGCCCAAGAGAACATAACAAGGTTCCCGAGTCAATTCTTTGGGATTCAAGACAATGATGCATTGCTTCTAAGAAGGTTTATAACCATGTTCACAGGCCCTGCCTCAGATTGGTTCACCCAGTTACCAAAGCAGAGCATCAATAATCTAGACCAGCTAGTGGATGTGTTCCTTGAACGTTTTGCCTTAAACACCAGGAAGAAGGCATCCTTAAGCGACCTAACTGGCCTTAGATAGTATGAATATGAGACCATGGCCACTTATGGGAATCGGTAGAGAACATTGCTTTCAAAGCTACCTTACCTCCTTCCCATTTCTGACATGACTCAAATGTTTTCAAAGAGTTTCCTAAGGTCGATCTCCGTGCTATTGCAGCTATAGCAATATGCCACCCTCGAAGAAGCCCTGGCACAAGCCCAAACAATTGAGGAGATCAAAATACAAGACGACGAGATTGCCAAGTCGTGCAAGAAAGAGTGACCCAAGAATGTTAAAATTGGGCCCACACAACCGAAACCCAACGCGGTCAATCAGGTTGCCATAACTATACCAAATCCTGCACAAACGACATAGCCCCCAAAGGCTAATTATCAGGTAGTTCATCTTGATAGCTATGAGAAATAAAATCATAAACAAGATCAAAATCAACAACGTTGCCCTAGGTGATAATTCACACACTTCACGGAGTCTAAAGACTCCTTGTTTGACCGCTTGTTCATGGAAAACCTGATAAACTTGCTGGAAAGTCGATCCGTAGACCCCAACATGCCAAAATCCAAGGGCTATAGGGAAGACTTGTATTGTAGATTTCACTAACAGAAAGGACATGAAATCTCCACCTGCTGGAAATTCAAATACTTAGTGTAGGACTTAATAGACAACAAAACGCTCATGGTGGATAGTCCCATAGTGCTGAGCAACCAACAGATGGAGGTCTTCAAGGATCCCCTACCTGCCCATGATGCGCAGGCAAAAACTTTACAAGTTAATGAGGTAACACAAAACTGCCCCATGCAAGGGTACGTAGGGATGATAAACATCATGACACGAAACAAAAGATACCCAAAAATAGTTGCCACCACTGCAGCTACAGGAGATGTTCCATCAACGTCATAACCTCCACAACACCCTACACAACCTCACCCACCTCGACCAATGGCCATGATTTAGACTAAACTTACTCAAATTTTGAGGACCATGTCGGCTAGGCTCTCCATTTATGAGCTCATCCAACAATCACCGCTCCACAGGGAGGCTCTAATGGAGATACTCAAAGCCATTGATCTACAACCCCACAAAGCCAATTCTTTCAAAAATTTCATGGGACATGTGAAACGATGCACAAAACCAGTCATGACCTTTAGATAAGATGAACTAAAACCGATGACTGGTGATATGGTGGATCCACCCCTGCACGTCATTGCATGGGTCAATGGGATCCCATTCAAGAGGGTGTTGTTGTACACTGGCTTGTCCAACAACATAATCATGACAGCAACATTAAAACATCTTAAGCTACCAGCATCCCACATTGTGGCGTCCACTTACACTCTTCGAGCATTCAACGACGCGTTATTCTTGATTGTTGGCACAATTGTCCTGCCCATCCAAGTAGGACAAAAGACCATTCCTACGTTGTGTCACATCCTTGAGGGTGATATGGCCTACAATATCTTTCTAGGCTAGCCTTGGATCAGGGACATGAAGTGTGTCCCCTCGATAGCCCATCAATGCCTCAAATACACATACGAAGGGCAAGTACATGTAGGCCCATCAGACTTAGAGCCCTTTAAATATTGCAATGCGGTGCAGCTGATGCCACAATCAACCCTTCCATCGACACATTTGGACTTTCAATTGAATTCATCCACATAGGGTCCGGTTTCGTCTACATCTTCGCTGTTGAGCCCCTCAACTCACCATACTGGCCCATCTTCGTCGTTTTTTCTTTCACCAATGATGCCACCTATGGTGGCCACACTGAAGGACAAAGGGAAGAAGCCCCTAGAGGAAGTACCACCATTGGTCTCAACCATATCTACCGAAGAGGTACCAACCAAATTGAAGTCGAGACACCTGGGTCACCCAACATAGAGTGGGCTCAGGAAGTACTCCCATTCCCTCCCCCTCAACCACTGATGATTATCATTGAGATGGCCAATATGGGCCTGGGAGAGTACTTAGTGTGGAACAATATGGCAACACGCATGCTTGAATCCATGCAAGACATGGGGAGACCTCACCTCCCCATCGAAACCATCATCCCTTTAGGCTACCCACAAAATTAGACCAATTTTGTATATGGGGGCCTCGACAACAACATTGAACCTTTACCTACAAGAGGAAGAGGACAAAGAGCCATTTGCTGAGAATGTTGACTATCTGTCCAACCCAGACTTTGCCTTGAAATACCTTAGCCAATGTAACTTGCATGGATATGGATGGGGCAGATATGAACAAGGAATGCACGTTCTTTTTCAACCAAGATACCAGATGCCATACGATAAATCAAGAGTAGGGTTCAACCACCCTTTGCCCCTCGACATCTTGGTAGAAACCATGCAAGGCCTAGGTCTAGGCAATAGGTATGGGTTGGCACAAGATCCATATGCCAATCCCAACACAACATACACATTGGGGGATTATCTTCCATTTTTAACAACAAACTTGGTTGACCTCAACCACCCCTCCCCTTTGATCAAGAAAAGAGAAAGTTCAAGAAGTAACCTTCGAGAGGGATATGAACAAGATCAGGGGGGTCTTTGAAAGATGAGTTGAATTATGAGGTAGCACCTTGGGACCCTTTTGAGTCTGATAGAAATCACTCGCAAGTGACACCCATTGATGATTATCAGGAGAAATTAGTGGCAATGTTCCCCTTTAATGCTCCAATCGAGTAATTGCCACCTCAAGAGAGTCCAGTCCCATCGTAGAGATTGAAACAACCCAGATGGGACAAAATCAACTTGCTCGAACAAAACGAGCTTCACATTCCACACATAGTTGTTAGAGCAAATGAAGGCCTATGGATCTCCGATAGTGATTATGAGGATGAGACTGAGATGGCATACTTTAACCATATGAGGCAACAGGAATACCCCATAAACATCAATGATATGTTTGAACAGCTAAATATGGGACCAAGGCATAGGTGGCATTTAAATCAAGTACAGTTAGACAAAGTGCTTCATCCAACACTTCGGTAATGTAGGGAGCACCTACCACCTAGAGACCCTATAAGGCAATTAGTGCCGAGGGTAGACCCTGTCCTTCTATCCACACAGGGTCGATCTTTTTGTGCCAATAACCACAGAGCCAGATTCGGGGTACAAGGATCACCAAGAAAATTTGAGTCAACACCCATGTGATAATGGAGACCAAATTCATCTCATCAACATTATGTCCATTGATTTAACCACCCCCATTCGCAATCCAACCGATCCAACATGACCATTGTATCTAGACCTAGATGCCATAGACTGGGATCGCATTGATTCACCACCATCCCCATAAGAGTATTGGCCTTGTGATGAGATGCTTCATATCATCCCAGGACAGACTCATGATATCTTTCATGCTGAAGAGGGACCCAAAATTCCCAACACAGATATAAATTCAGCAAATTATATCCACCTGATACCAACTCCACACCAGTTGGAGGATGGGTCCCACATGTCAGTCGAAGAGACGATTGACGTAGACATCGGTTCTGATACAATGAATCTGCAAATCATCAAGTTGGGGGTAATCCTATCCCCCAAAGAGCAATCCGATTACATTGCCCTTATCAAAGAGTAGAAGGAGGTTTTTGCATGGTCCTACAAAGACATGTTGGGGCTAGACCCATAGCTAGTCATGCATAATCTAACGCTTGATCCGACAATCAAGAAAGTCAAGCAAAAGATATGTAAGATGCACCCAAAAGTGGCCTTAAAGGTCAAATACGAGCTACAAAAGTTGTTGGATGCACATTTTGTCATCTGCGTAGATTAAACACCATGGATGTCCAACATGGTACCCATAAAAAATCTTTACGAGAGGATTCGCATATGCACTGACTTTCAAGATCTAAAAAAAGTGAGTCCCAAGGACAATTTCCCCTTGCCTAGCATCGATGCATTGGTAGACGCTACAACAGGCCATGAAATGCTTTCCCTCATGGATGGTTTCTTGGGATACAACCAGATTCGTATCAATCCCGATGATCAACTAAAAATGGCATTCATGATGCCTTGGGGGACATTTTGTTATAAGGTCATGCCCTTTGGCCTTAAAAATGATGACGCCACCTACCAACATGCTATTACATACATATTCCATGATCACATGCATAAAAATTTGGAAGATTATATGGATGATTTATTGGCCAAATCTCTTTTGTGCCAAAATCATCTTGATGACTTATGCAAGATCCTCGATCGCCTCATCAAACACAATGTTAGGCTAAACCCCAAGAAGTGCATATTTGGCGTCACATCTAGAAAAATCTTGGGTTTCATAGTCTCAAAATGAGGCATCAAGTTAGATCCAAATAAAGTCAAGGTAATCCTTGAAATTCTTCCCCCAACCACCATCAGGCAGCTCAGAAGCTTGCAGGGTAAGGTCGCGTCAATCAAGCGCTTCATAGCACAGTTATCTGAAAAGTGTCGACCCATGAATAAATTATTATACAAGGGGGTAGCATTTCATTGGGATGACGAGTGCCAATCACCCTTTGATGACATCAAACAATACTTGGCCTTGTTGCTAGTATTGGCACCACCTAGACTAGGAGTGTCATTCTATTTATACATCTCAGCTACTAAGGTGGCACTGGGCGCCATGCTAGCCCAGAAAAATGAATTACATAAATAACATGCTAATTATTATCTTAACCGCACCTTGGTCAGTTATGAACTTAACTATGCATATGTTGAGAAGCTATACTTAGCAGTGGTATTTTCCACAAAAAAGCTATGCCATTACATGCTGAGAAATATGAAGTATGTTGTGTCTAAAGAGAATCCATTGCGGTACATGATGAGTCATACTTATCACAGTAGTCACACGACAAAATGGATCATGTTGTTGATGGAGTTTGACATCAAATTCATTGGACAAAAGTCCATCAAAGGTCAAGTCATCACCGATCAACTAGCATAGGCTCCTCTCAAATACGATCAGCCTCTGACCATAGAACTACCTGACGATGGAGTCTTCCATGTCTCAGAATCGTCAGCTTCTGATGAGCCTGAGTCACAGGTCGACATAACCTTATTTTTTGATGGTTCTAAATGTGAGCAAGGGGGTAGCACAAGAATCGTGTTTTTCACACCACAAGGGGCTCCAATGCCTTTATCATTTAAACTTGATTTCCCATGCACCAATAACAATGCTGAATACAAAGAATTGCTCATAGGTCTTCAGACAGCCATCACCATGAATATCAAACACTTGAATATCTTTGGTGATTCGCTGTTAATTGTCAACCCAGTGAAAGGGGTATTCCACTGCAAATGCACAATTTTGCAAGCCTACAAAGCCCTTGTGGATAAATTCCTGGCAAATCTTGAATGGTACGACATCGAGGCACTCCCTCGATCATCAAATCATTTTGCGGACACTATGGCCTCCTTGGGGTCACTAATCCCGCAAGACATTTTTGGTGAGATAACAAACATTCAAGTCAAAACATTATCACAATCCACGATGGAGCGTGTAAGCTCTGACATAACGCCAGGAATCCACTTGATCCAAATTGAACCATCTCAGGATAGGTTCTCTCGAATCCATGATAGTCTGAATCACACCAACTAGGGGTCTTTGTTCTCTCCAACCCCTCTTAATAGCAACATAATGTTATTCTTACAAGTTCTTTCCTGCTCAGCTTTTGCTAGGGATGAACTTCAAGAGGGACTGGTCATCCATACCATCAAGGTTTCTAATCAATAGGATTGGTACACACCCATAAGAGACTATCTCAAGTTAGGTAGCCTCCCACTTGGATTGTTGCATGCCGTAAAAAGATCATTCAAATAGAAAGCGACAAAACATGTCTTGCTAGGAGACATTTTATACCATCAAAGCTACAAAGGAATCCTCCTCCATTGCTTGGACCAGCAAGAGTCCACTTGAGCGATCACCCAAGCACACAATGGTACATGAGGTGGCCACTTCAGCGGTATGGCCATTGCAAAGCGCATTCTTCGCATGGGATATTATTGGTCGTCTTTAGAGCGATATTATTGCACATATTTATGAAAGTGCGTAAAGTGTCAACACCATGCTAACTTGACACATGTACCTTCTCAGGCCTTGCATTTGATTCAATCGGCTTGGCCATTTTCATAGTGGGGCTTAGATATCATCGAAAAGATATCCCCTACATCGTCAGGTCATCACACATTTATCATAACGGCCACAGAATACTTCACTAAGTGGGTGGAAGCAATTCTGCTTACCTCTATGACTAGATCTCGCATTGCGGAGTTTATCTTACATAACATCATATGTTGTTTTGGTATTCCATCCAAGATCATCTCGGATAATGGGATGTCATTTAAGAACAAATATGTGCATGCTTTGACAACAAAGTACAAAATTCAACATAGTTTTTCGACACCTTATTATCCGCAGGAAAATGGGCAAGCAGAGGCATCAAACAAAATGCTAGTTACCATCCTTAAAAATACAGTTGTAGATAGTCATAAGGATTGGCACATCCAAATACCACTTGCCCTATGGGCTTATTGCACTAGCATTCGGACGCCCACTGGGGCAACTCCATTTTTGCTAGTGTATGGCTCCGAGGCAGTCATACCTCTCGAGTTGGAGATACCCTCCTTGCGCATATCAATGCAAGAGTTCATCGATGATGACACTACGTGGCAGGCCCAGTTATACCAGCTTACATTACTCGACGAACGATGCATCAATGCCCTCGAGCATTCACGTATTTATCAAGAGTGAAATAAGAAAGCCTACAACATGAAAGTTCACCTGAGGGACTTTTAGGTCGGTGACCTGGTCTTAAAAGAGAACCAACAAAACTCTAACTTTCCGCCCCATTTAAGGGACAAGTTCTTAGAAAATTGGTTAGGTCCTTATGTAATCGATAGTAAAATAGGACCTGGAACATACTGGCTTGCCTCTCTTGAAGTAATCAAGGAACTAGAACCCTTGAACATCAGTCATTTGAGGCCATTCAACATTTAAAGAGCCATGGCCCACCCTAAAAGCTCCAAGGATTCCCGTAATCGCTTGGTCACCAAAAACGCCCCAAAGGTATCCATATTCCCTTCGGTCAAACCAAAGGCTCCAAGGATTCCCACAATCACTTGGTCAACCTAAAAATGCCCCAAAGGTATCCATATTCCCTTTGGTCAAACCAAAAGCTCCAAGGATTCTCGCAATCGCTTGGTCAACCTAAAATGCCCCAAAGGTTCCCATATTCCCTTTGGTCAAACCAAAAGCCCCAAGGATTCCCGCAATCGCTTGTTCAACCCAAAAATGCCCCAAAGGTACATATAATCTCTTTGGTCAAACCAAAAGCTCCAAGGATTCCCGCAATCGCTTGGTCAACCCAAAAACGCCCCAAAGGTACCCATAATCCCTTTGGTCAAACCAAAAGCCCCAAGGATTCTTGCAATCACTTGGTCAACCCAAAAATGCCCCAAAGGTACCTATAATCCCTTTGGTCACACCAAAAGCCCCAAGGATTCCCGCAATTGCTTGGTCAACCCAAAAATGCCCCAAAGGTACCTATAATCCCTTTGGTCAAACCAAAAGCTCCAAGGATTCCCGCAATCGCTTGGTCAACCTAAACGCCCCAAAGGTACCCATAACCCCTTTGGTCAAACCAAAAGCTCCAAGGATTCTCGCAATCGCTTGGTCAACCTAAACGCCCCAAAGGTATCTATAATCCCTTTGGTCAAACCAAAAGCTCCAAGGATTCACGCAATCACTTGGTCAACCAAAAATGCCCCAAAGGTATCTATAAACACTTTGGTCAAAACTTCCAAGGATCTGTAAGAATCACTTGGTCCACACCCATTCAGGTTAAACCACCATAACGAATATTCGAAAACAATAGATAATCAAAAAACAACAAAAAAATTGCATCTCATTTCCATGCATAAAAAATCAAAACACAAAAAAACAAAAATAAGAAGCTGCATTAGGCATCACATACATACATAGAATATTTGCTAGTCATACAGGTCAAACGCACCATAGACTGTGATTACTCGGCAATTCCATAATTTTCCACATTTGTCCATTTTTTAAATGACCCAACAAGAATAATGTTAGTCGCATTTCTGCCATATCATAGTCAGTTGTCTTCTAATGTCGTTAGGGTTTTCGTCATTCAGCTGTCTTTAGATTTCTATCCAAATACTGTACAAATTCAGACTAATTTTTACAAGGTAGAGTTTTACTTGGATCACGTCTTGTTACATAGCATCCCAACACAAGATTAAAACACATAAAAATTCCCAAGTTATGTGAACAAAAGATGAAACCTGCAAAGTGGTCCAGGGTACCATATAGTAAAAAATGTTATCTCATTCATCCCCTATGCAAATGACCCTAAGAATGCTAAGAGTTTGCAAAAGGACAAGCATCTTCCCTACCCAATTCCCTAAAATAAACAGTGGTCCTTACCACTGTCAAAAATCCCCAATTCCCAAAAAGTTGCAAAACTATAAAAGTCAAAGTACAAACTCCAAAGTTTGACATCAAAACCCCCAAAGTGCACACATCAAAAAGCACAAGAAATAAGTGATCCCCATCACTCAAAATTCAAATCCCTTGCTCAAAAAAAGAAAAACAAAAATAAACAGTGGTTTTTATCACTATATATGAGAGCAAGTATCCCAATAAAATTGAATAAAATAAGGGAGTCGAACTTGAATCCCTGGAACTCTCAGCATTCGAAAGGTCATGAGGTGATCCTTAGTACTGGTTTGGTGGATAGCATGCTGGTCACTGGTGGCAAACCTCCTGCATGATGATATATCTGTCGCATTAAATTGTGTACAGATCAATGTTTGCATGTGGATGTTTGCATGTGGATGAGATAGCTTATGGTATCCTAGATTGCATCGTAGATTAATCTTACTAAATACAACAAAGGATTTAGTGGAGCTAATTAGGTGACCCTCAGTACAGGTTTGGTTGACAGCCTATCTGGAACTAGCGGTATCCTTATGAATACCACATAAACTAATTCAATCGCACACACAGGGATGTGAAATAACTTGGTCAAAGTCAAGTATGATTCATACCTTGTTCAAAAGTCTTGTAAGGTAATGTACAGTATTGACTAGTTAGTTAAAGCATCTAAGTCTCAGACAAACCATAACTACATCCTAAAAACACATGTGTTACATTTCATTACTTACATCACCATCATAAAATACAAAACAAAAAAATTACAAATGCAAAGTTATTTCAAAAAGCAATCACATAGTACAAAAAGCCAGTAAATCCTATACAGTCTATGGTGCCACCACCTGCATACCACCAAATCATTCCATCCATTCCATATGCATACATTTATATCATATAGTTAAAATCATCCGCAGTCATCATAACATATGCATACATCAACATAAATAAATATACATAAAAACAATAAACCACAACAAGTATATAATAAAAAACAAGAGAGTCATGTATATACTAAGTCAAAAATGCCCTCAGGCTACAATAAGACGGTCCTCTGACCTCACAAAAAAATCAAAAACTCAAAATCCACAAAGCCTATGGAGTCGACCACCATGATCACGTAGGATCGGTGTGACTGGAACTACCCCAAGTAGCATGGGTCCTCTAGGACCTCTCAGGGCGGCTGCTGCCAGCCCATGCACCCTACCCACCAACACTACCCTCATCCAGTTTCCTACGATGAGAGGAGGTAGACTGCTCAGTCTCACTGCCTCTCGTACGGCACAACGAACCACCTTCATCGAGCTCAGAAAACTGTCCACCAAGGCGGACAACCTCGGCCTCTAACTCCACCCGATATCGACCCCACTCCACATCTTGGCAACGATACACAACCAATGAGTTATCTTGCTATGCCAACTGAGTCCGTAGGAGGTCCCTCTCCTACAAAATGTCTCTATGCTCCTCATCCCATCTCCATAATATGCTCCTCATCCCATCTCCATAAGAGACCCCCCAATCATGTTATCTCAATATGAAACCCAGCCTTCGCATCCCTTGAGACAGCCTGAGACATGGGCACCTCCGATACGGCCTCCTGCTCTGGCACCCACTACTTCGGGGCATCCTGTACATCCAAATTCTTTGGAACCCCCAAATCGTCTCCACCGCCAGTGAATTCATCTACCTCCACCATGTCTGCATCATCAAGCGGAGCCCCCCAACCCTCCATCGATGCCTCTACACCCCCACCTCCTATTGTTGTCACATCTATGCCTCCTAGAGGCCCATCACCCTACCATCGTCGCATAGTCCACCACCCGTCATACTCTATAGTTACCCTAACATTGTCCACATTGGGGACATCAATAAATGCATCAGACTCCTCACCCAGTGGCTCAATGATAGGCCATACTAAATTCCTCTTGTCACCATAATGCCAATAGATCAAGGGATCACCACGTAATACTTGGTGCATCCCAAACTACCGTGTCACCTGGACATACAAGAAGTACTCCTGCTCTGTCTCATGCCACCCAATCAACCATCTACCCCTATGCACACGCTGGAGCCACTCTCCACCCTCAGGCTAGGTTGGACAGTCCTGGTACGACTGCCAGAACACCTGGCCTGGTGCTAGATGAGAGAAGGTATCAGTATAGTGACTTACGTCACCTGCCCACTGCCAACTCTATCCATGCTCCTCTGACCTTCGCCATAAAGCAGCATAACCAATCTCTCGATCCACCATATCACCCCGAGTAGTCCAAGGCAATCCCTACTATCGCTCCATAGCTATGTGTTGCCACCCCCAACACTACAAAATATAGCTACACCTGATCTCCTTTTGCCTCTAGCAGCGGACCTCATACAACTCGTCATACAGCTACGCTAACAACATCTGACCCCATCTCTTAATAAGTGGAGTTGATGTAGGACACTCCACCAGTCTGAACACCATCTCAAGCAGTTTCCAAGGGAACCTCATACTTGAGGAGTCAGGAAGCAGCATATTAGAGATGAGGGTCATGATCAGAGCATGCCTCACCCCTAATATGCCCTTCTCCAGCCACCACCGCACTAGAATCCCACCTATCTGGCAGTCATCCTCTGCCCTCTCCATAGCCCTATCCACCCCCCTCTCTGTCACCTACCCAAAAAACCATGTCAGTATCACCATATGTTGGTCATGATGGGTAGTCTGAATAGGCAGTCCATCTATCAAAATCCATAGAATTTGATACACGTCCTCCAAAGTAATCGTCATCTCCCCTGTTGGGAGATGAAAGGTGTTGGTGTGGGGATCCCAAAAATTGATCAGGGTAGTCAAATATGCCTGATCACCCACCACAGGCTCCAGCCACATCACCTACTTGAGCCCAAGGGCATCAAGCCACTCCCAGTCCACCACAGTCAGAGCATCCCGAGCATCAAAAAATACAGTCGACTGGCGGTACCGACTCTTCACAACCTAAAAAACAAAATAAAACAAAGAAAATATATTAAGTACATACTTAATAGAAACAAAAAAAAACACATTAAAAAAAAAACAAATGTACATGAAAGTACAAAAACATAAAAAAACTGTACAATCAACAAACAAAAAACAAAACAAAATCATCACTAGGGTTTCAACCTTAAAGTGAAAGCAAATCAAAACACAAAAAAATTAATTAGGGTTTCAACTTTAATTAGCAAAGAAAAACAAAATAACAAGCAGAGAGAAGGAACATCATACTGGTCTCGCCTTAGCTCTGCCACTTGAATATATGGTTCTCGTACTCATGATGTCCATGAAATTTTAGTAGCGCTCTGCTACGCAAACTCACACTCCTCCTCACTGATCCAAATTGCCAGAAAAAAAACAATGCAAATGAGCCCAAAACCCTATTTTTGGTCCTTATATAGGCTCTTAGGCCTGTAATTGTTCCACCCTAGGATGAGCGCTCTAGTTAGTGCTTGTCCCACCCTAGGATGATTACAAAATTGGTATTTATCCCACCCAGGGACGATTACAGCACAAGAAATAAAGCAACAAAAATTGCATTCAAAAAATGCACCAAAAACAACAATAAATCTGCCAAACAAAGGTGCCTTTGCACCTGAAATTCATGGCATGAAAAACTGATGTCGGGGTCACAAATACTCACTATCCTACTCCCTAAGAAGGCTAGCATAGCCGGATCGCTCCACGGGAAGGAGGATTTTCGACAATTTTAGCCCCAATAGGCGCCACAGAAAAGGGTCAAAACCCACCAAAAACAGTAATAAATCTGCCGAACGAAGGTGCCTTTGCACCTAAAATTCATGGCATGAAAAACTAATGTCGGGGTCACAAATAATCACTATCCTACTCCCTAAGAAGGCTAGCATAGCCGTACCGCTCCATGGGAAGGAGGATTTTCGACAATTTCAACCCCAATAGGCATCACAGAAAAGGGTCAAAACCCACAAAAAATAGGTCTGATGCTTGGAAAATTGTAATAAGCGTTCAACAAAAACAACTAAATACACCCTTACAAACGTCATCTTGGGTCAAGCGACTCATCTCTTTTCTCATTTTTATTCATTCCCTCATCGATTCATCGCTTGAGGGGGTAGTCACACTTAGTCACCAATCAACAAATACACACCCAATCAAAGAAATGGCATGCATTCAAAGAATCATTGAAAAAGACAATCACGCTCCTTCTTGGGCCAGCAAACAAGCAATAATCACAAGCTAAAAAAACACTTGACATTCTAGAAGCATGAAGATAAGGTTTTTTTAGTCAAAAAGTGACTAACTATAGAAAAACAGCTGATGCACCTTTTTGCATATTTTCCAAGAAGACCGAAGTGGCCCATATGCTAAATATCAAAGGAAAAGCAAAATACCGCAAAGAGGAAAAAGTGTCGCGATATCGGGACATATTGCATTTTCGTGGTCCAAAGCAAGGAGAAAGAGCAAGAAAGTAAAAGTGTCACGATATCGTGACATGTTGCATTTTTGCGGTCCAAAGCAAGAGGAAAGAGCAAGAAGGTAAAAGTGTCACGATTTCGCGACATGTTGCATTTTCATGGCTAAGAGAAACAAAAGGGAGCAAGGAGGCAGAACTGTTGCGATATCGCGATATGTTGTATTTTCATGGCCAAAAGCAATAAAAGGGATCAAGGAAGTAGAAGTGTCGTGATATTGCGACATGTTGTATTTTTGCAGCCAAAAGCAACAAAAGGGAGCAAGAAAGTAATAGTGTTGCGATATCACGACATGTTGCATTTTTGCGGTCCAAACCAAGAGGAAAGAGCAAGAAGGTAAAAGTGTCATGATTTCATGACATGATGCATTTTCGCAGGAGAAAGAAAAAGGAAAGAGCAAGAAGGTAAAAGTGTCGTGATATCACGACATGTTGTATTTTCATGGTCCAAACCAAAGAGCAAGAGCAAGGAGGAAAAAGTGTTGCGATATCACAACGTGAATTTTCGTGGTCCAAAGCAAGGAGAAAGAGCAAGGAGGAAAAGGTGTTGTGATATTGTGACATGTTGCATTTTTGGGGGCGAAAATAACAAAAGGGAGCAAGGAGGTAAAAGTGTCACGATTTTGCGACATGTCGCATTTTTGCGATGCAAGAAGAAGAACCAAGCTGAAGACATAGAAATGTTGCAATTTCGTGACATGTTGCTTTTTCACGAATCAAAAAGGGTAGGCAGGCAGAGAAACAAGAGTGTCGTGATTTCATGACATGCCCAATTTTTGTTGAAGAAACAGAGTATATTTTTGGCAACTGGGACATGCACTAACACCAGGGGTTGATTTTTGAAGAATGGTCAGTTGATGATTGCAGGTCCGCTGGATGATTGCAGAATAACAGGCTCGTCTAAATTTAGCCAAAATGAAATCTATTCAATCTGCGAGAAATTCGTTGTATATTCTTAGAAACTACAAATAATTACTTGTAATTGATTGAAGAAATTAGAATGTACATAGTAGAAGATACTCTTTTTAGGGTATAAATAGGAGTGAGTCGACCATGAAAAAGGGTCGGCTCTTGGACGTTTATAGACTTGATGTACATGTACTAGACTGCAAGCAATAAAAGATATTCTTCTTCTGGCTTCTGAAGCTTCTGTGTGCAAGTGTATGTATCTGGTGTTTTAACTTTTATTCATTCCAAGTTTTATAATGTATATGTTCTGAAATCTAGACTATGTACGTATAAACCTTATTTTCTAAAGTTGAACATTAAAGATAGTTACATACTTTTAGCGAACATCTAAAATTTGCACTAAGGGATTCATGTTTTCTATATAGGAAGATATAAAGAAAAACTCTGAAATTAGTAATCTGCATCATCAATGTTTGTTGTTGTCTAATATGTACTATGAGAAAAGTACTAGATTAGGCTATATTTCCCTTATCTCTTGTTCCCCTTTTCTCCCAAAAAACTCAAAGGAACCAACCTTCTCTGTAGACTAGACAGATGATCTCAAGCAAGATCTGTCTATTCAATGTTAGCAAAGTCTAAGGCACATCATTATTAACCGAAGGCAGATTTTGTTCCAATAGGTTCCCCAAAAAAAAGGTTGTACCCTTTGCCTATTCATGACTAAACAATTTCCAATATCAAGTACACCTCACCGAAAAAGGTTACACTTGAGTTAAGCTCCTTAGCTCGTCAGAAGCAAGGATTCAAGAATGCGTGCCCTTTCCATACTTGGGGCATCAAAATTTGGTTAGGTTACTGATAAACCCTAATAATTACGTGCTTTGGTCACCTATTTTTTCTTAGCACTGCACCACGCACAATGCATCCCAAAAAGGGGCATCTATAGACACCAAAACAACACCAATCCGATTATGCAACTACAAGCATTGACTGAATTGGCATACATGCCCCCTAGGGTAGCCTCCAGAGGTTAAATAGTGGTCCTAACCACTCCCAAAGTAGTTTTGGAAGGCTAGAGGTCAGTTTGGCATCTTTTAAGCACTTTTCTCCCTATTCATCCCACCCTGGGATGATTAGAATCCTATTCGCCCCACCCCGGGATGATTAGCAGCAATCACTCCAGGGTGGGATGATTAGTAGGTTTTACTAGAAAAAAGTCAAACCTTGACAAATGGCAGCCCAGATCCACCACCCAACTTCGTCCTCAATGCATAGAAGTGTGAGGGAGCATTTCAATATCAAAGAGGCAGCCATGGAGGCCTCAATCAGGGATGAATCTTCTCTCTCCCCCATAAAGGCATAATGAGCCAAGTGGCGCCCTCGCATGCGCATTCAAAGGAGACCCCTAGGTCTATAAAAATGTGAGCCTTCTCACCCAAAAATGAGAACAGGGTTGGATCATTGGGAGCAATGGAGTGCTACCAAATTGTACCCTCATCCCTCTTTATGCTTCTTACATCCTTAATCTCTCTCTTTCGAAATGGAGGTTATCGGGTGAATACTAGGAACACAATCGAGACCCAAAACCCGAGCAATCAACCACAATACCACACCAAATTTGTTGACACAACCCCCTAAGAGTTTTTTGACCCATCCCACTTGGATTGGTGTCAAAACCAAGCCCCAAACGGTGGGCGTCCTGCCCTCGGGCGCCCTCCAAACTGTTACAGTCCTAATCGCCCCACCCCAAAGTGATTAGAAATCTACACCTAATTTCTTTACTGTTATTTTTGCATTATGTTGTATTTGGTTTACTTATGCTGCTGTTCAAGTTTCATTCCATTCTGACCTATTTTGACATGGTTTTATCATTTTTATGCGTTTATTAACCTATACGGAGCGCCTTCAGATACAGGATGATCTGGGCAGAATCTGCCAAATATGACCTTCTTGGTCATCTCAAAATGCCCCTTTTTTTCTAACCCCAAGTTTGCAAGAATTTTGGAGGCCTCTACATAGGACATTTGGAAGGTCACCTTTACACATTTTGTGATAGTCCCCAACGTCCCACCCCAGAGCGATTAGAAATTCGTGCATGATTTCCTAACTGTTCTTTAATGTGTCTCTAATGATGTCTTTATGCTTTTGTCAAAGTTTCATTGCATTCCAACATGTTTTGACCATCATTTTGCTATTTTATGTGTTTACTAGCCGAAGGCCTTGGGGATTGCATGTTTCCTTATATCCACATATGTTATTAACCATTTGCTATTTCTCTATGCACAGGATCTTGATGCTAGGAACACCGGAGGGGCAGCAATGAATGACGAACACACTTACACAAGTGGCAACAATATTTTTTCCTGCCCACTTTGAATGTGGGCACGCGGAAGACCCTGGAAGCATACCATCCATGGATGTAACAAATTGTATCAAACGTTCTGAGCCCTAGAGAGGGGGATGCATTGTAACTGGATTGAAAGCAACATTAATAAAAAGAGGCTCCACTTTTTTTTGCTTACATCTCATTTTATACATTATTTCCTTCATGCATTTGTTCTTCGCATTCGTAGGACTTACCGTTTATACCATATCTATTTTGTTTTCATCATATATGGTACGCCCTACTTCCATGCTGGTGCTTTCAGAAGCATCAAAAAGGAAGAAAATAATTAACAATAAAGGAATGTGGATCATCACATAAAAGATAAGGAAAGAACCATGATATCACACTCTCCAAGGCAAAATAAATATTTCTTCCAAGGATATTGCTACTCATGTAATATTTTTGGTCATAGAGCTATACATTGCAGGGTTCATGGTAAGAATAATTTTGGCTTCATCAAGAGGAACTTCAATTCATTTGCACCTTTCAAGAATTACAATATCATATGTTACAATTGTAATAATTATGGGCATAGAGAAAAGTTGTGTAGAACAGAAATTTAGGAACTTCCAAAGACTATAAAGAATAAGGATAGCCAAAAGGTTCAAATAGGTATAACTACATAGATATGGATAAATATTGAAAGAGAAGAAGAGCATTGTAAGTTGGGAGTAGGTTTACACCCATCCCAAAATTTATCACCTCAAGAAAGGAGGTGGTGAAGGGGCTATGCTAAGTGTATTATCTTTAGATCCAAGGAGCCCTTTGCCATTGATGTCAAAGGGGGAGAGAATTCAATAAGGGGGAGGAGCTTGTTAGGGGGAGAAAATTGGGAATCCAGTTACAGTAAAAGAAATATTTTTTTATAAGGGTTGCCATCAATGACAAAGGGGGAGATTTTTGGAAATATTGAGCATATTGAGTTGTCATTGATGTCAAAGGATTGATGTCAAAAGGTTGCATGGTATTCAAAGCAGAAATATTCTTCAAGGCAAGGTATATCTAAAAGCAAGGAAAATTGTTGTAAAGAAAAGGTTTATAATATTTATTTTAAATATTATAAAGAAGAACAAAGAGGTTTAAGAGTTACTTGGAACAAAGTGGATTGGGCCAAAGGTTTAAAAGAGAAGGCAAGGTTTAAATAATTAAATGAGAAGGCCAAGGGTTAAAAGAGAAGGCAAGCCAAAGGTTTAAAAGAAAAAGAAAGGTTTAAAAGAGAAGACAAGGCCAAGGTTTAAAAGAAAATAATTATAATATTTAAATATTATAATGAAAATATTTGTAAATGCTTGAAGCAAAAGTTTTTATGGAGGACAAAGTTTTTAAGGCAAAAGTTATAATATTTAAATCTTTAGATTTAAATTATTATAATATCAAGAAGGTTTAAAAAGACAAGGCACCAAAAATAATTTAGAGCAAAGGAAATTTGAAAAACCCATGTGCACCGACGTCGTTGAAGAGGAAGGCTAAAAGATATAAATACACCACCAAAATCGATTGGTAGACTATGGTTTTGAGCGAAATATTTGATTTCTCCTCATGCGCTAAAATCGATGAATTGCAAAAGGAAGAGGACACGATTTTTGATGAAACAATGATCTGAGTATAAAGGTGAAGTGTTGCAGTGTTTATCTCAACTAGGTGGCTAGCCTAGTTGGTCATTGAGCTAGCGCTAAGGTGCTGGGAACAAGGAGGTCGCAGGGTCGAATTCGGTGGGTCTTGTTTTGCTTGGCAGCAAGGAGAAAATATTTTGATCGAAAGGGGAAGACCATCAAGTCATCGTGTTGCATGGAGGTGACTACCCACTGGGGTAGCCCAACTGGATGCCTAGCTAGCGCTAGGGCACCGTGAGGTAGGAGGTCGTAGGGTCAAATTTGACGAGCACTATTTTTGCAAGGTGAGAAAGGAAAATCGTGCACTTGGTGGCCAAAAAGGAAAATCGTGCGCTTGGTGAAAGGTATGAATAAATTTTTGATTAAAATCAATTGATTAAAGGGAAATCGTTCGTTGTGCATGTTGAATATAAAAGGGGTAAAATATTTTGTTTTGAATTTGATTTAAAGGGAGTCATAAGGTGTAATAAGGATTATTATTTAATATTGTAATGTTTGCATGAGGTAAATAGACATAAGGTGATTTGGGTATTATTTGAAAGTTGTGACCTTGCATCTTTAGAGAGGAGAGATAAGGTGTGTTTATGATTATTGTGATCTGTAATTTTTGCATGTTCTAGAAAGGAGAAATAAGGTGTATTTGTGACTATTATTGTTTGTATTTTTGGCACATCTTAGAAAAGGAAATTTGAGGGTTTAGTCATGATTACAAGCTTTATTTTGTGAGACTAAAAGAAGTTATAAAGTATTATTTTCAAGCCTTATTGTGCACATATTTTGAGAAGGGTTTTAATGTGGATGATTTGAAAAGGAGATTTGCTAACCTATTTTTGAAGTGGCAAAAGAAAGGGAAATTATTTTAAGACAGGTTTTGAGAAGTCAATACACATAGAAGATTATCATCAAGGCAACCTTAGAGGTATGGTGATTTGATTCCTTTCTCAAGGTGGTTTTGTTTAAGGAAAATATTTTTGATATCATATGGTGGAGATATAAGGATTGATTTGATGTGCATTAGTGATTGATTGAAGTTGATAGTATTTGTGCATTGCCTTGATTGAAATTGGAAATATATGAGCTAGGGTTTGAGAACAAGTTGTGCATGAGTATTGAATGATATTGGGAATAAAAGTGCAAGTGTTTGAGAACATAATTGTGCATTGCTTTGAGTGAAATTGAAGTGGAAATGTGCAAGGGTTATAGACCAGTTTTGTGAAGCAAATTTGTGCATTACTGTGATTAATATTGAGAGTAAATTTGCAAGGGTTATAGACCAATTTTGTGAAGCAAACTTGTGCATTAGTTTGATTGGTTTTGGGAGTACATAAGAAGGTCAATTATCAAGTGCTAGACTAGAGCTATCTTGTGAATGAAAATAAATGTGAGACATGTGAAAGTGACAGACTTAATGAATGTGAGAAGAACATATTGATTGTTTGTAATGCATATCATTCTCTATATGTTCATGAAGAAAAATAATTTTGGGTAGAATATATCTGAATTACTTTAGTCAAAGAAAGCACTTGGGAAAGATATATGAAATTGTTTGTATGCAAGAATTGGGAATATTTAAGCAATTTTTGTGAGCAGATTTGAGCAAACCTTGTGAGAAGGTTTGGAGTAGATTTGAGCAGGTTTTGAGAGCAGATTTGAGCAAGCCTTGTGAGTAGGCTTGGAGTAGATTTGAGCAGGTTTTGTGAGCTAGACTAAGCAGGTTTTATGAGCAGGTTTGAGCAATGATTTGAGCAGATTTGGTGAAGTAGATTTGAGCAAGCCTTATGAGTAGGATTGGAATTTGAGTAGGTTTGAGTTTGAATATTTGAGCAGGTTTTGTGAGCTAGATTGAGTAAGATTTATGAGTAGGTTTGAGTAGTGATAGTGAGAATATTTGAGAAGGTTTGGTGAGCAGATTTGAGCAAGATTTATGAGTAATCTTGGGGTAGATTTGAGTAGAGTTGAGAGTAAGTTTTGGAGTAGATTTGAGCAAGCCTTGTGTAAAGGCTTGGAGCAAATTAGAGCAAAGGGGATTGAGGTCCAAATAGAGAAATTGATGTCTCCTATGGATAGAGGTCCACAAACCAAAGCAAAGGGGATTGGTGTCTCCTGTGGATAGTGGTCCATGAACTTGAGCATAGGGGATTGGTGTCTCCTTTGGGTTGGTGCCCATAAACATTGTAATAGGGAATTGGTTCCCAAGAGATTTTTTGAGAAAATTTATAAGAAATATTTTCTCCGTGGATGTAGCCCACATTGGGTGAACCACATTAAATCTGTGTCTCTTATGTGTGTGATGATATGTGTATTATTTCATTATTACAATTGATAACATTGGATAATACTACTTTGGAAAGAAAAGTAAAAAGTTTTATCTTATATTGTTCACCCCCCTCTCAATATAAGCTTGTGTTCTTCAATTGGTATCAGAGTGGGTTCCTTCAGGGAAGCCTAACAACTTGAAGGAAGATCTTACAGGAACACAGATGGCTAATCAGGAAGGATTTTCAACACATAGAGCTCCATTGTTTGATGGGACTAATTATGCTTTCTAGAGTGTGAGGATGAAGATATTTTTGATGGCACAGGGATTTGATACATGGAATTCAGTTGAGAATGGGTACACACCACCTGCAAATCCTCCCACAGATATAAATGGTAAGAAACTATATGAAAATAATGCCAAGGCAATGAATGCAATTTTAAGTGGATTACATGAATCTGAGTTTGTAAAAGTCATGCACAACAAATCAAAAAAAGAAATGTGGGATAAGCTACAAAATACATATGAAGGAGATGACAAGGTTAAGATGGCAAAACTTCAAACTCACAGAAGGAAGTTTGAAGACTTGAAGATGAAATATGAGGAAAATATTGCTAGATACTTACTTCATGTTGATGAGGTTGTTAATACCATTCGTGGACTTGGAGAAAATATTGAGGATTCTACTATTGTTCAAAAAAATTTAAGATCACTTCCCATGAGGTATGATGCAAAGGTTTTAGCAATAGAAGAAATGAAGGATCTTGCAACTTTGAGGATAGATGAACTACATGGGATTCTCACAACTTATGAGATGAGAATAGAAAAATATCAAACATCCAAAAGGGAGGCAACATTCAAAGCTTCAAAGAAGGCAAAGGATAAAGAATCAGAATCAAGTGATGAATCAAGTAGTGAAGAAGAGGCTAATTTTGTAAGAAGAAATAAGAAGGGTCCAAGGAAACACAAGAATATGCAGATTGTGAAATATTTTAGTTATGGTAACATTGGTCACTATGCAACTTATTATCCACAAAATGGATATAGTAGTAGTGAATATGAAAAAGAATACAAGAAAAATAAAGAAAGAAAATTTGGTTATGAAAATAAAAATAGGCATGGTCAAGGCAAGCATGAGAAGAAGATATTTCAAAGGCACAAGAAAAGTTTTTATGTTGAAGAAGCAAGTAGTGCTTCAAGTGACAATGATGAAAGTCTCTCAGAAAATGAAAAAGAAGAGATTCTATTTTTGGAAATAGAAGAGGAAGAGGATACTCCCATTGAAGACCAAGTAGAAGAGAAAGAGAATACTCCTATTGAAAACCAAGTAGAAGAGAAAGAAGATGCTCCTATAGTTGAAGACCAAGAAAAAGAGAAAGATTTAGAAAAGGAAGAGGAAGCCACAAATGATATGGAAAAGGAACTTGATAAGTTGAAAAGGGAGAACTTAAAATTGAAGGCTCAAGTAAAAGAGGATGAGAAAACAAAGGCAAATCTTCTACAAGATCTCACTGATTTAAGAGTTAAGGTTGAAGAGGCAAGAAGAATTGAAGAAGGTATGGCTGAAAAGTTAGAGGTAAAAGAGATAGAGTGTGAAAAGCTAGAAGATGAAGTTATCTCTCTAAAGAAAGGACTTGGAAAATATCTTGATAAGTTAACTAGGTTTAAGGAAAGCTCAAAAACCTTGGATGACATTATCAAAATACAGAGATCTCCATTTATCAAGATAGGACTAGGTTATGAAGAAGGCCAAGAGGTACAAAAAGGGGAGTCAAGCTCAAAAGAAAAAGAAGTTTCAAAGGAAGTGATTAAAGAAGAAACTAAGACCTATGTTGATGAGTTGAGAAGTGGAAGCATCAAAGAGGAAGAAAACAATGCACAATCAAGGAACAAGGATCATCACATAAAATACAAGGAAAGAACCATGAGATCACACTCTCCAAGGCAAGATAAATATTTCTTCCAAGGATATTGCTACTCATGTAATATTTTTGGTCATAGAGCTATACATTGCAGGGTTCATGGTAAGAATAATTTTGGCTTCATCAAGAGGAACTTCAATTCATTTGCACCTTTCAAGAATTACAATATCAGATGTTACAATTGCAATAATTATGGGCATAGAGCAAAGTGGTGTAGAACAGAATTTTAAGAACTTCCAAAGACTAGCAAGAAGAAGGATAGCCAAAAGGTTCAAAGAGGTATGACTACAAAGATATGGAAAAATATTGAAAGAGAAGAAGAGCATTGTAAGTTGGGAGTAGGTTTACTCCCATCCCAAAATTGATCACCTCAAGAAAGGAGGTGGTGAGGGGGCTATGCTAAGTGTCTTATCTTTAGCCCCAAGGAGCCCTTTGCCATTGATGTCAAAGGGGGAGAGAATTCAGTAAGGGGGAGCAGCTTGTTAGGGGGAGAAAATTGGGAATCCAATTACAGTAAAAGGAATATTTTTTATAAGGGTTGCCATCAATGACAAAGGGGGAGATTGTTGGAAATATTGAGCATATTGAGTTGTCATTGATGTCAAAAGGTTGCATGGTATTCAAAGCAGAAATATTCTTCAAGGTAAGGTATATCTAAAAGCAAGGAAAATTGTTGTAAAGAAAAGGTTTATAATATTTATTTTAAATATTATAAAGAAGAACAAAGAGGTTTAAGAGTTACTTGGAACAAAGTGGATTGGGCCAAAGGTTTAAAAGAGAAGGTAAGGTTTAAATAATTAAATGAGAAGAAGGTTAAAAAGATAAGAGAAGCCAAAGGTTTAAAAAAAAAAAGGTTTAAAAGAGAAGACAAGGCCAAGGTTTAAAAGAAAAGAATTATAATATTTAAATATTATAATGAAAATATTTGTAAATGCTTGAAGCAAAAGTTTTTATGGAGGACAAAGTTTTTAAGGCAAAATTTATAATATTTAAATATTTAGATTTAAATTATTATAATATCAAGAAGGTTTAAAAAGACAAGGCACAAAAAATAATTTAGAGCAAAGGAAATTCAAAAAACCCATGTGCGTCGACGTCATTGAAGAGGAAGGCTAAAAGATATAAATATATCACCAAAATCGATTGGTAGACTATGGTTTTGAGTGAAATATTTGATTTCTCCTTGTGCTAAAATCGATGAATTGCAAAAGGAAGAGGACACGATTTTTGGTGAAATAGTGATCTGAGTATAAAGGTGAAGTGTTGTAGTGTTTATCTCAACTAGGTGGCTAGCCTAGTTGGTCACTGAGCTAGCACTAAGGCACTAGGAACAAGGAGGTCGCAGGGTCGAATTCGATGGATCTTGTTTTGCTTGGTAGCAAGGAGAAAATATTTTGATCGAAATGGGAAGACCATCAAGTCATTGTGATGCATGGAGGTGACTACCCACTGGGGTAGCCCAACTAGACGCCTAGCTAGCGCTAGGGCATCGTGAGGTAGGAGGTCATAGGGTCAAATTCGACGAGCACTATTTTTGCAAGGTGAGAAAGGAAAATCATGCGCTTGGTGGCAGGAAAGGAAAATTGTGCGCTTGGTGAAAGGTATGAATAAATTTTTGATTAAAATTTTTGATTAAAGGGAAATCGTTCGTTGTGCATGTTGAATATAAAGGGGGTAAAATACTTTGTATTGAATTTGATTTAAAGGGAGTCATAAGGTGTAATAAGGATTATTATTTAATATTGTAATGTTTGCATGAGGTAAATAGACATAAGGTGATTTGGGTATTATTTGAAAGTTGTGACCTTGCATCTTTAGAGAGGAGAGATAAGGTGTGTTTATGATTATTGTGATCTGTAATTTTTGCATGTTCTAGAAAGGAGAAATAAGGTGTATTTGTGACTATTATTGTTTGTATTTTTGGCACATCTTAGAAAAGGAAATTTGAGGGTTTAGTCATGATTACAAGCTTTATTTTGTGAGACTAAAAGAAGTTATAAAGTATTATTTTCAAGCCTTATTGTGCACATATTTTGAGAAGGGTTTTAATGTGGATGATTTGAAAAGGAGATTTGCTAACCTATTTTTGAAGTGGCAAAAGAAAGGGAAATTATTTTAAGATAGGTTTTGAGAAGTCAATACACATAGAAGATTATCATCAAGGTAGCCTTAGAGGTATGGTGATTTGATTCCTTTCTCAAGGTGGTGTAGACACCCAAAAGTTGCACATGTCTACCTCTACATACTTGTAGATCCATTTGGACACTTGTAGGTTTACATAGGCCATCCTAGACACCTCTAGGCTATCGTAGATCATTGTAGATCATTGTAGACTATTGTAGATCACTCTTTACCTACATAGAATATTGTATATTGGTATATACTATCGTATATATGCTTAGACTATCATAGAAATGCGTAGACTACCATAGATCACTTTAGATTAGCATAGCACATCGTAGACTTACATAGACCACCTCACTGGTTTATAGGTACAAAACCCTAATAAACTACACAATTCATGTCATAACCACATTTCATCTATCAAGAGACCACCTATTAGTTCCCTAAGGCAACATAAGACCTTTTTAGACTTAATTAAGGCCCCCATGGGGCTATTACTTCCCAAAAAGTATTAATTAAGTCAATTTTATTTCTAATTTAAAAGTCACTTCACTTAAGTGTACTTTTTGGATTAAAAAGGTTAATTAGGTTCCTAAACCCTAATTAGTCCTAATTATTCCCTCCCACATGTGTGTGCACCAAATTGGTTAGGATATTTTCTAGGAAACCCTAACCTAACCCTAATCTAACCTAGGGATCACCTAACCCTAGTAAACCATAATATCTCCTCACACATGTGTGAGGATGAGATATTTCTTTAGGGAATGTAGGAATGACACCTCACAAACCCTAACCTAACCACTATAGGACTTGACCTTAGGGTTTAGTACCTCTAACCACACCCCCTACACCTTAGGTTTTTCTATAAATAGTGGACCTAATTCCTCATTATACCTCTCTCTCCCCTTTTAGTTAGCCTACAAAAACTCTACAAAAATCTGACCAAAAGTGCAAGCTAAGACATCTGAATCGTACAAACAACATAGTAGCATCTGAGGAGCCCATCTAGACCAGGATCTCCCATAGAAAGCACCTGTAGCTCAATTTACCCCTCAACCTATGAATCTGACATCCAATTCACCTCCTAACCTATAAGTTGGCCCTACAGAAGATTTTTCTCTCCAAATCAATCGTAGTATACTCCATTTCATGTTTTTACAATCATTTATACAATTTATTTTTGTTTTCATTACATATTTAGTGTTTATTTGTCTTCTTCACCATGGGGCTTGACTAAGGCAAGCCCCCAAACATACTAACTCCATTTTGTAGGTCTAGCATAGATGCAAAGAGGAAACAATAGCAGAAAAACTATCGGTGGCACACATTACACATGAAGCCCACCTTCATTGAGGATCCCAAAAGATAGCATCAGATTTTTTGTATATTTGTGAAAGAAAATAATGGGAATTCTCCCTATTTGTAACCTAAAGTATTTCTACTATCAATAAAATCAACATTTCTGAATAATTTGTGTTATAGCAAGTTGTTAGATCAAGTGTAATATTTTGTACATTTCATTCTGGCATGCCCAGTGGGACCCCCACAAAGAGTTGTGCTAGACTATTTTAATAGCAAATCTAACACAATTTACTATTTTTGTTTTGTTGTAGGTACTAAATCTTGATATCACAGAAACCCTTGAAACCCTGACAACCCCCTCAGGTCATTAGAAAAGAATTTTCAGGATCCTAGATCTGATTCACCCCTCGACCTACGAATCCAGATCCAATTCATCCCCTTCCATGCAAATTTAGCATACAAGCTCCAAAAACCCTCAAACTTGTAGAGGTTAGTAGCATAGAAGAAGAGCAGACCACCTGGAGCAAAAGAAACTAGGTATTCCCCCCAAACTTTTCTGTTTCATCATTTATTTGCAAAGAAAAATTTACTAGTATATGCATCAAGACATTTGGTAAATTTCTTCTTTCTCACGCATCCATCATGCTAAAAATATTTAGTTTAGTTTCAAAAACCTGTGTAAAACTAGAAAGTTCGATTTATTTAATTTTCAAGAAAAGTTTTGCTTTCTTTTGCAAATCGCATGTCGCATAGGTCTTTCATTTCTTTCTTGTTCTACCACATCAATTTCCCTTCAAAACGCATTTCAAATTTCAATTCTAAAAGTCACATTTAGAATTAGGGTTTTCCAAATCTCTTTTGCATATTTCTTTTAAAGCAATTTCGAATTCCTTTTTACACAAAAAGCAATGTCAAATTTCTTTCATGCACTTAAGAATTAGGATTTTTCATATTTCTTTTTGCATGTTTCATTAAAGCAAATTTCAAATTCCTTTTTGCAATTACAAATTTTAGATCCCTTTCTTGTTATTAGATTAGGATTTCCCATTTCTTTCACAAATCCCCTAGGTAAATTGCAATTTTCATATTTCTTTCTACATCTTTAGTTTAAGATTGCCAATTTATTTTCACATAGATATTTCTTACATTGCTTTCATGTTTCAAAATTAGGGTTCCACAAATCCCTCTTCTCACATGCTTCACATTGCTTGTTTACACACTTTATAGCATAGGTCCTAGTTTCTTTTCCAAAAAGGTACATAAGACTAGATTTATTTTACAAAATGCATCTTACTTTAGCCTTTGCTTCCAAAAAGTGCATCTAGGGCTAGAATTTCATTTCAAAAGAGCATTTAGTTAGATTTATTACTTTATACATCATCGTTAGACAACATAAACCCACACACGCACATGGTATAAAACAAATGGTGAGATTGGACTTCATCCCCAATCCATCGTTAGAGACTGGTGTCGATGGAGTTGTACCCTCCACCAGCTCGCCCCCCAAGACACCTAACAGCCCCACAGGAGTGGTTTTCTGGCCTTCATCACTAAAAACCCTCCACTTTTGAGATTGATCTTCTAGAATTCATCACCAAAAGTAACCTTCAAAGTGGGATAGGATTAGACGCCTTCATTCACAAGGCTTACATAATCAGTGAACATGGTAACTATCGTTATTGACTAAGCCCACCCGAGGGTGAAGCAAAAGCATGGGTATGTTGGTAGCAGGTCTTAGATAGTGCTATATCTTCTCATGAGAGGATATATCGAGCTCATTTTAGCATAGTGAGTTCCCCCCTATAGGTTATCATTTTACTACGCCTTCCATACAGGTCACCATTCACACGTCACGATATTATTCTATTATATGCACCTTTGGGTGTTGCAGGAGGTTCTATACCGATGACACTCCTAATTTTCTAGAGTATTCACCCCACTACCTATGATATTATCTAGGAAGTATATTTTTCACATCAAAACACACTCAAACAAATAAAACACTTTCTTTTCTGCATTTAGAACTGATTCTAGTTTTGCATTGTTTGCATGATCACAAACTGGTTTTAGCACATCACACCACTTAGCACTTTTTTCATCTATACACAACTTGTTACTAATTTGCTTTTTTTGTAGTTACAATTTGATTCCACATGTCATAGGGTTGCTTCCAAATACCTTACACATCACACCTAGAACCATAGATCTCAGTTTTTGTGTGGTTTTGAAGCTTCATGGCATGATATACGCTATCATACATATTTTTACCCGTAGTTGAGCACATGAGCAAGTACACCATATAGAGGAGGCTCCTAGCACCCCTTCTAGTCAGTCTACCCCTCCTCCTTCACTCATGAAGGGGAAATCCACATGCACACCGGATCTACTCATAGAGTTTGATCCATGCTATACACACATGACATCTCAAGGTGAGATGTCCACTTTGAGTGAAGCCCTTACCACTTCATTCAAAGAAGATCATCCACTCCTTTCCCCTTCATCATTGCCTAATCCACCTGCTACATTCTACGACCATGTGATCTACACTACTCTAGGACACCCTCACCCTTTCTTCACCATAGATGAGGAGACCCCACCTACATCCCCCACCTTTGCACACCCTTTCTTTTAGAGTCTATCTCAATCCCTCTTTGAGAATGACTCCTCCCTATTGAACCACACTCACCCCAAGGTTGCATCATTTGTCCCTACTATAGGAATGATTTTAGACCCCTCCTCTTCCATGATAGGTACCCAGATGCCATCATTTCAAACCACACAACAACACCCCCCTTGTAGGAGCAACAAGCATCGCCTCCACCATCACACACACACTCTTCTCAAGAGTCCCAACCATCATCTTCCCAACAACCATTCTTCCCAATTTTTGAGGACATGTCACAGCCACCTCTTCAAACCCAACCCATGCAATACCAACAACACCAACCAACCACCCACACCCAATCTGGAGTGGACACATTCATCACTCCATCTTCCCAAGCTCCTACTTTAGAAGCTTACCCTCATTCCTCCTCATCATTCCCACCTACATCTCAGGCACTTGGAATGTATGCTACCCTATATTTTACTATACCTTCATCTACATCGACCTTTAGGTTACCTCCTCCTCCTCCTTTCCAAGCCCCAATTGCTAGTCCTCTTCCCACCTACGGATCAAGACCCATAGCCTATACCCCTACCTCTCTAGGCTACTCCACATAGTTTAGCTTTGCCACCTTCCATCCCTTAGGATAGAGATAGGTACCATCCTTTGACACCTCATCGTTCCCACCTCTAGCATCATCATTTCCAACACCTCCACCACTATCTACTAGACCTACATTCTTTATGCCACCCTCCTTCTTGGTCATCGCCTCCTACAACCCAACCATTACATCAGGCTCATCCCAAATAGGTACCCATGCCACAACCGCATACCCTACAGCCACAATACTACTATCCCCAAAAAATATTATTCCATAGCCTAGTGTTCCACTAGCCGTAACATCATACGTCGCCCAACAACCACCCTACTAGGACTAGTTGCCACACTTCCCCCCTCAATACTGGGAAGAACAACAACTCCAATATCCACCACACTCCTAGGCTCCACCCATCTTAGCACAACACTCTACACCTTTAACACCTAAGCTTCAACTTTTGTGAGATGAATTAAAGATGTTAAACCTACGCACAACCAGTTACAGACCACAAAAACCAACATATGATGAACTCTGCAATGAGCCAGTTCATCCATCAATTCCTATCCCACCTTATCCTTATCACTTTGAGATCCCAAAGTTTGATAAGTACAAGGGTAAGGAAGATCCTAGAAAACATGTGATCAATTATCGTTCAGCTTGCTACCAACTTCATAGTAGCAACCCCCTTATGTTACGTACCTTCTTCCTTTCACTTGGGGGACAAGCCTTAGACTGGTATAACATGCTCCCACGCCATAGCCTATACACCTTCGAATAGCTGGCCAACTCCTTTCTAGAACACTTCTCCATAAACATAAAAAAGAAGACTAACTTCTTAGACGTCTACGCCCTACGATAGGCTGAAGATGAACCCATCACCGAGTTTGTTTTGAGATGGAGATCCATCATCCATGACCTCACCCATAGCCTTCCTACTATTGAGCTAGTGATACTCTTCTCCAAGAGTTGCCACAAACACATATCCACCTCCTTAAAGCTTCATCAAAGTCATACCTTTGAAGAAGCCATTGCCCAAGCAAAAGTCATTGAGGACATCAAGGTCCAATCGAGCAAGATCAAGTTGAGACAAAAACCAACCTACAACTCTAACTTTTGTTTCAACATAAATGCACCTAACCAACCTTTTCCTCGACTACCACAAGCCAACCAAGTGGTAGATTCTACCTTAGCACCCCCACAAGTTCCACAACCCTCTCTTCCACAACAAAAAATCTTTCAAACCAATGCACCTCTCCCTCCTAGGCCTCAACGAAGCCTCACGACATGCACCTATAGGTCCCATAGTGTAACCTTACACCACTCTCTAAACCTTTTCTAGCCCTCTTCTAGAGATTATATGAGGGAGGTCACATCCTCTTACCTAAAATCTGACCATTGGATCCAAACCAACCTAAGCCTCGTGGATACAATGAGAAAGCCTTCTACCAATATCATCGATAACATGACCATGATATCGATTCTTGTCACTCTTTCTATGGTCAAGTCCAAGACCTCATCGATAGGGGTACCATCCAGGTTTCAAACCCCCTCACCCCACAAAATCAAAACTTAGGGATCTTCCAAAACCCCTTACCTGATCACAGGGGGACTAACCCCCAAATATTGCCATCTAATCCTCTAGGGCCACCTAGATAGGTCAATAGTGTCCAACACGATCCCCCATAACACGATGTAGTGAGCATGATTAACCTTACCACTCAAAATCAATGATACCCCTCATGCAAAACAACACCTATAATTTCCCCACCAATCCCATTCACATCTCCATAGTCTCCTACGACTCCTAGTGCCACACCATCTCTACCACAAAATGTCATTACAATCCATGGTAGCCTTACCCACCAGTTACATAATGCTCCCACTCGGTTATCCATATATGACCTCCTACAACAATCTCAACCCCATCGTGAGGCATTGAATGACATCCTACACTCCATTGATATGGAGATGCATGACATGAATACCTTCATGAACTTTGTAGGAAACATCCCATGATGCCTTCAATCCTCCATTAGTTTTCCTGATCATGAGATCATAGAACTCGATGGATCCCCCTCTCCACATCCAAGAAACCATCAAAAATATCACCTACAAGTGTGTCCTCATTGATATTGGTTCATCCATCAGTATTATCTCCACAGTGTTACATCATTTGCATATCCCATCAGCTCATTTTGCCACTCCATCGCTCGATCTTTATGCATTTGATGGTTCCATGAGACCCATGATAGGATCCATTATCTTACCCATCCGAGTAGGTATCCATACCATCTCCATCCTCTTCCACATCATCCAAGGTGAGATGCAATATAATATCCTACTTGGTCACCCATGGATTAGGGATATGTAGTGCATCCCTTCCATGTTACACCATTACCTCAAATACGTCCATGATGGACTTTTCCATTGTGTTCCTACCAATGGGGATCCCTTCAAATTCTGCAACATCACAGATCTCCCACCTATACCTTCATCCTATTCCATGCAACTCTTTCCCATATCTTCCCATCAATCTATTGGAGCATTGACATCTTCCCCAACATCCACTTCACTACCACAATCCTCATCAAGGACACACACCTTGATGTTAGCACCATTAGCACCACCTTCTATAGTACCTAACCCTACTACCATACCTTTCTCACCATCTTCTTTGTGGCCACCACCATCGTATCAACCATCATCTTCCACAAATCCATCCATGGTGTCGTGACCATCATCACTACCTCCCTCACACCCTACCACTCCACCTCACTCATATTCCCCTATGGAAACTCCTATTCTCCCTACACCACAAACACCTCCCCTTCCCTTTCTCCCATGACCTAGGTCATTCACCTCCTTGTGCAGTCCAATACCAACACTCTCTCCTCCTTCTTCATAATTCCCATAGGCAAACCACCCTATCCCAACTACTACAACTGAATGCCATGAGTGGGAGTAGTGAGATTCTCACCTCGATGACCATTTATTACACCCCTCTACCACCACTATAAGAGAGTCTCAAATCACACCCTCATCTTTTGATTCAGATTCACCACCCCATTCACCATCACATACATCACCATGCATTTCTATTTTTATGACAAATTTAGGCCTAGGTGACTACAATGTGCATGATTCCCATGTACATCCACCTATCATCCAGTCCACATGTGACTTTGGCCATCCCTCAACCTTAGTTTTGACCATCAAAACTATCATACAATTAGGGTCTCTTGAAAACCACACTAACTTCATCTATGCAGGAGTCGATTCCTCACTCCCGCCTGTAGTCCCTCCACCACCACAATCTAGTTTTTGTGGTACATTGGACCATATGGCCAATCCTCTAGTTCACCTTATGCTACCTTTGGTGCTTCCATTAGCATGGATTTGGGTTAGGCCATTATGAACAAGGGTTATGTACACCCATTAATCCCCATGTACAATTACCTATGGACAAATCCAGCCTAGGTTATCACCCCACTATCATCCACACACTTGAGGATGAGCTTTAGGATCTCTCCCTGCATCCTTCCCAACTTCCAAAACACACCTTGGAAGAGTATATTGATATGGACATTCTAGAGGACAACCCATATCCTCACTCCACCATCATAGTTCCATGTGATTTCTTCTAGAAACCCCTTGTTCCAACACCACATCATCATGTTGTGTCAATGAATTGATAAGCCAATTTGCCACCCTATCTCTAAATGCTCACTATTCGAAGCATGACATGACATCTCCCCCACCATCACCAACATATTTAGCCACATTCCCACCTATCCATCGACAACTCCACCACTCCTTTATTCGACCATGTTCCCCACCGGTTGTCTTGTACCCTCCATTGAGCCTCTTAGGATGCTCATAGATTATTGAGTCATCATCATCAAACTCTTCACTACCCACATGTCCCCATGACATCGATTAATATGGTTGACATGGATATTTTCTCTCCACTTTGGTACACACACCAACAAACCCATGACGACACACCAAACCTCAATTTCATCGATCTCATGCACATCTCACCAATATCGGTGCCCCAATATTTCCTACTTTCACCCCATGTCTTGCATACCACTAATGCTCCTTCACCTTCTACACCACCTCACATCCCATAGGTGCACCACACAAATATCTATATAGATTACGAGTATGATATTCTTGAGGCCATCGATGACCTCCACCTCATTCTAGTTCTAGAACAACTGTGTGATGGTTCCCACATGCTCATAGAAGAAACCATTGATGTGGATATTGGTGATGATCCCAAAAATCCTCACATTGTTAAGCTAGCTGCTAGCCTTTCCCCCAAAGAGTACATTTTGTTCATCACTTTCCTCAGAAAGTATATCAGAGTCTTCGTGTTGTCCTACAAGGATATGGCAGGCCTCGATCCCACCCTTGTAGTCCATAACCTCATGCTAGACAAAGATGCCAAATCTGTAAGACAAAAATTATGATGCATGCACCCAACAATTGCATTACTAGTTAAATCTGAGCTACAAAATCTCTTAGACGTAGATTTTATTGTACCCATATATTATCCTAAATGGGTCTCCAACATGGTTCCAGTACCAAAACCATCCAATGAAGTTCATGTCTACATTGAATTTCATGATTTAAACAAAGCTTATCCTAAGTACAACTTCTCATTACCTAACATCGACTCGCTCATCGATTCTATTACAGGCCATGAGATGATATCCCTTATGGATGGATTTTTTGGCTACAACCAAATCAAAATCAATCCTATTGATCAGCATAAAACCTCCTTCACAACCCCCTAGAGGACCTTTTGCTACAAGGTCATGCCTTTTGACCTTAAAAATGTTAGGGCAACCTACGAAAGTGCACCATGACTTATATCTTTCATGATTACATGCATAAAATTATGGAATATTATGTTGATGACCTCATCATCAAATCCAAGGAATGCTCACAACACTTAGATGATCTTTGTAAGATCTTTGACCGCTTACTAGAACATAATGTGCACCTTAACCCAAAGAAGTGTGTCTTTGGTGTTACCTCAGGCAAGATCCTAGGGTTCATTGTCTCACAATGCGACATTGAAGTAGACCCTAGCAAAGTAAAAGCCATCATCGAGATACCTCTGCCTACCATCCTAAAGCAATTGCATAGCCTCCAGGGTAAAATCACCTCCATTCATCGCTTCATAGCACAACTATTAGACAAGTGCAAACCATTCAATCATCTCTTGCAAAAGGGAGTCACTTTCAAATGGGATGATAACTACCAACAAGCCTTTGATGCTATCAAAACTTACCTTACTTATCCACTAGTTTTGTCTCCCCCACACCCATAGCTATCCCTTACTTTATACATATTAGCAACATAAATTTTGCTAGGTACATTATTAGCTCAAAAGAACGTGCTCAACAAAGAGCAAGCCATATATTACATAAGTCATACGCTAGTCGGCTACAAAATTCAATATGGATACATGAAAAAGCTATACCTAGGCGTAGTTTTCACCACCCAAAAACTTCACCATTACATGTTAAATCATACAAATTTTTTCATCACTCAAGACAATTCCCTTTTCTATATGATGAAAAAAAGTTATCACAACTCCCATATAGCAAAATGGATCATGCTTCTAACTAAATTTGACCTAGAATTCATTTCACAAAAATCCATTAAAGGATAGGTCATCGCATACCAACTTGCAGAAGCTCCCTTGCCTAATGACCAACCTCTCCTCATTCAGCTTCCTGATGATTCCATATTCCACATAATAGAAGTTGAAGAGTATGTCGAGCCAGAGACACTAGCTGATCTGACCCTATTCTTTGATGGCTCTTGATGCACTCACATTGGGGGTGCAGGTATTGTTTTCTTCACACCCGAAGGAGAACCACTCCTCTTTCTCATTTAAATTAGACTTCCCTTGCACAAACAACAATGTCAAATATAAAGCCTTAATCCTCGGATTAAAATAGGCCCACTCCATGCATATCAGATGCCTTCACATCATAGGTGATTCCCTCTTAATAGTAAACCAAGTGAAAGAGATCTGGTAATGTCGTTGTCCAGTTCTCCAACAATACAAATAGATTGCACAACTTCTTTCCCAATTCGAGTGGTATGATATCAAAGCTACTCCATGATCATCAAACCATTTTTCAGATACAATGGCCTCCTTAGGATCATTAATCCCATAAAACCCATCATTAGACACTACATGTGTATCCATTCACACACTCACCCAATTTGCCATATCGCCTACATCTCCCATAGATGATGGTGGTATTCATATGGTCGATACCAAACCACATGACCCTTGGTTTGCATAGATTAAAGATTACATTAAGTTAGGATTCCTACCATGTGACCTACCACATGCTCATCATCGAGCATTCAAATAAAGAGTGATTTGCTATACATTGTTGGGGGATATCCTTTATCATCGCAACTATGATGGCATCCTCTTGTGTTGCCTAGAACCCTATGAATCTCAGTGGATTGTACAAGAAATCCATGATGGTACTTACGGTGGCCACTTTAGTGGCATGGCAATCACAAAATGCATCCTTTACATGGGATATTACTGGCCAAATATGGAGCATGATTATTGTGAATACGTGAGGCATTGTATCAAGTGCCAACAACATGCAAACCTCACACATCTTCCATCTCAAGTGCTCCAACCTATCCAGTCCATGTGGCCATTCTCTCAATGGGACCTAGATCTTATTAGGCAAATCACACCAACTTCATCAAGCAATCACAAGTTCATCATTACTGCCATATAATATTTTACTAAGTGGGTCAAAGCCATCCCACTTGTCTAGACCATAGGAGCTAATATCACGATATTCATCATAGACCATATCATATATCGCTTTGAAATTCCTTCCAAAATCATCTATAATAATGGGAAATCCTTCAAAAATAAAACTATTTGTGCCCTTTGTGCCAAATTCAACATCCATCATAGTTTCTCTACCCCATACTACCCATAGGGTAATGGCCAGGTAGAAGCTACAAATAAGATAATTTGCTCCATACTTCGTAATACAATAGCAGATTCTCATCATGATTGGCATAATCAAATACCCTTAGCTTTGTGGGCTTACCGTATGAGCATCCATACTCCCACTAGGGTAACCCCTTTCTCATTGGTCTATGGCACCAAAGCCATCATACCCCTTGAACTCAAGATACCTTCCCTACGAGTATCTATGAAGGAATTTATTGATGATGGCATTGCTCATCAAGCCTGCCTCGATCAACTAACACTCCTTTATGAGCACCACACTCATGCCATCGAGCACACACATGTCTACCAAGACCACCTTCGTCGTGCCTACAATAGTAAGGTACACCAACACGAATTCCAAATTGATGACCTAGTTCTCAAAGAGAACCAAAAAATCACAAGTCCAACCTTGCTAACAACGAGATAAGTTTACCCCAAACTGATTGGGCCCCTTCATAATCAGACACAAAATTGGTTCAAGTACCTATCGATTGGCTAATCTCAAAGGTCTCGTTGAACTTGAACCCATCAATATCCTCCACCTTTGTACATTCAATGCCTAGTCTACATAGGCATTCACCATCATAAATTGTACATAGTGCTATTCATAAACACATCACTCATGATGCACATCATGATAGATGCATGCCTTTTATTTTACTATTACATAATACATGTACTTTTGCTTTTTATGTCATTTATATGTTGTTGGTATTTGTTTCTTTTTCTAGGATTTACATCATCTACCTCTACTTCATCAATAGAGATATGTGACCATACACATTTGCTACCTGAATCCCAATCTACAACCATGCAAGACCATATTGCACCACCCCAGTATCAATTACATCGACCAACCTAGCCATGCCACCTATCACTATACATACCAGAAAATATTCACCCTCATCTTATTCAGACCATCACACTCCACCTCGATGTCCTTCATTCCGATATAGAGGTTCATATTATTCACCTCACTAAGGAGATAGTCCGATCTCCCTATCCTCCTTTTACGATAAGGAGGAAATCATCCATGACCATGCACAATGGTCTCGTCCCCATCCATCTGGGGATACAAGGAACCCCTATTCACCAACCACTTTCCCCCACCACCTTTTAGGAATCTATCACCCATACAATAGAGGATATACATCTCATATTGTGCATCCTTCATGCTTACCATCCCCAAATTTCGAGTGGGATGTCCCTCTATACCCAAGCCCTTCACTTGCATGCTTCCCAAGCTACTTCCACATGCATACCTCCATCACACACATATCGTTATCCACAGTTATCTCTTGCACCACCCATCCTCTAGATGCCACCCTCACCACTCCAAGGCTTACCCTATCAGCAAAACCCATAGTCATCGAAGTTATTCCATTCATACCCTTCATCATCTCAACCAAATCCTCCCTCTCACATATACCACACTCCTACCTTATACACTGGAGTCTTGCTCCCCACCTTATCCAATCCCATCACCTCCACACTTTGACATTCAGCACATCCTCTCCCACCTCGAGGCTCTCAAGATACATCTGAGTCATTGTCACTACCACACTTCTACACACCAATCCACCATGGCTCATACATCTTCACCTCCCCCCAGGTCCATTCCTCATCCTTGAGTTTGACCCACATTGGATTCTCAACCCATGCCTCCACCATTCAACCTCACTCCATCTATTCCCCACTCACCTCTAGTGGAGCCTTATATCTACCCCATGCCTCTCCCATCCACACCATTATCTGAAATGTTTCATCACCTCCTTCACCAAGGCCTCCTTGTGTTACCTAAAATCCAGCCCATTGATCCATCACATCCTAAACCATGAAACTATCATGAGAACTAGTTTTGCATATACTAGGGTATGATATTAAAACTTGCCAAACATTCAAAAACCTAGTGCATAACATGTTGCATGGTGACCGCATTCCCTCACTATAATGTTCCTTTCCATCCAGTCGACTCCAAAGTCCCCCATGCCACATCATCCCTTGTACTTTGCTATTGCATGAATCCTTGACAGCCCCATCCTGCTATATTCACCACATGTCAAATTACACAAACCATCAAATCCCTAGCAACATCGTCACTTCACCTCCTCACTCACGACCTAACCCACATCACTTCACCCATCATTAGATTCTCTTCATCTTCCTTCTTATTTATTTTTTTTGCTTCTTCTTCTTACTTCCTCATGTAGTTGTATGGTCATGCTTTGAATGTCTATATACTTATATTTATCTATTTCCTCTCTTTATACCCTTCTTCTTTGGTAATCCCCTCATTATGTTGATTACCAATGCTTATGTCTTCTTACTTCTTCAATCTATAAATCCCACCTTCACATACTTTCTCTTTTTTTCATTATCGCATGTATTCCCACCAGTCACATCTTATCCTCCTACTATACGCACACCCCACATGCTAAAGTAACCATTATCACAACATCCCACCTTCACCATTATCATAGAACATACTCATTTGTAAATAAGCTTTTCAATCTTCCCTCTTTCCATTTCATGGTCTTCCTCTTGTAGATATTTCATTCTTCTATTTGCATCATTTACATTACATCCATTGCATATATCCATATGTATTTCATTATAATTTTATTTTCATGTTTGTATATTCTTCCCCAAGAAATATGCCTTTGATAGGAATAACATATGCACTTGTTAGCATCACCACTTGGATGTCCATTCCCCCTTTTTAGGATTAGGGTGTATATAGGTATTTTTTTTAGCTTTGACCACTCACTAGTTTAGTCAATCAAATATCACCTCTAGATGACATATTTTATACACTCCTTATAGCTCTTTCAGGTTGGTTAAACTTCTCTCATAGACCATTAACACAGGTTACACATATAAGAAAATTTTGAGTGTGGGGAATATAACACCTTGCATAGATATCGCCATCTAGAGAATGGTTTCCCTTGCTCATCCTATCATTTGCATGATCAACATATGACCTAGGGATAAATAAAGGGATAAGCATAACAAAGCATCACAAATACAAGTAGAAAACAAAAGCCAATACCCATATTAAATAAGTAAATATTTAAACAAAGAGCACCACAAAAATTCAAGTAATAAATGAGGCGTAGAAAAAAAAAGTAAAAGCCTCTAGATATCACCATTGTTATGCTTCATCACCTTTGGTCCTTAGGTTCAACATAACATCATGGGATGATTTCTATCACTAGCAATAGGCTCCAAGAGCCTGCCTACTAGTGGAATAGTCTTCCAAGTGGTGACACATTTGTCACATTAGTGACCTTCTTTTGTACAGATCACTGTGTACTTGTGGATGAGCTAGCTAGTGTGGCTATGTCTACAATGGGTTAATCCTACCTCCCTCAAAATGGATAAATGAACCTCACTCATTTACACACATAGGTCCATGATAGAATTTGAACTAGTTAGATTAGTTATGAGTTGTTGCCAACACTTGTACATAGTTTTTGGTCTAAGATTTGATTACTATAACTATGATTGTCAAAGCTATTACATATACCTTATACCATCCTACATCTCTGATATTATGGAATGGATCACATTCACATAGGTACATTCCATGATACAAGTGCTTCCTTTATGCATTTCAAGTCCTCTCATACATGCATCAGTGCATCTATGTTACATAGAGTTATCAAACATTACACTAATGCATTTATCGTACATGCATCCCATAAAACATTACATCAATGCATTTATCCTACATGCATCCCATAAAACATTACATCAATGCATTTATCCTACATGCATCCTCTCACATTGCATCATCACATCTATGTTACATGCATCTACCATAATTATAGCATACATTATCATATTCACATCACATCATAGTGCATTGCATTCAAATTGTACTCCTTCATATCATTCTATAGTATACCTATACTATAGTATAATCATATGCCTACACCCTACTACATATATATTCTTTCATTGTACATTTACTCACAAATTATACTATGCTATCTATGCAAACACAATTCAAACATATTCAAATCATAATCATAACACATGTATATATAACAACCACAATCAAAAGGTATATATATATATATATAATAAAAATAAATATATATATATATATATCATCCATCAAAAATACCCTTAGGCTATAAACTGGGACCATATCCATCATCCATCATCCAAAAATACCCGTAGGCTACAACAACAAGCAACCCTAACTACCACTAGGAGTCTCTCCACTCCCCTTATGGCTAGCCCTATCCTATGCTATCACATGTACAACTGTAACTCTACTATACCCTACCCCTACCCATGATGCCTGAAACCCTATAGGAGATAACACCATCTCTAAACCAAAAAAAACATCTACACCTTGTACCATATCTCATGCATCATACCCCATGCCTCTTAGACCCATCAAAGTTGTACTCTGATGACTCTACTATGAGTGTGTCCATAATCGTGATTATGACCTAGATTGTGATTGTATCTGGCCATAATAAAGAAGAAAAATCCCATGCATCACTAAGGTAAAGTCACACACTTCCTTCTTGGCTACCTCCTCATCCAATAGTTCTCCCACCTCCTTGCTACCACTCTATATATGCTCTATCTCCTATCTCAAGGCAACCACATCTGTAGGCACCTCACCTATCACCCTAGCTTGCTCAGCCTCCTCTTGTACCTATTACTATCTCACCATCTCAGCCTGCATATTTCCCAATCTCTATATCCTAGGCCTCTATCGTAGATCGCCACCTATGCATCTCTACCCTCAACTGCTCCATCTCCTCTACCACCTTAGCATACCTAGCCTTGAAGGCCTTTTGATCAACATCACTAGTAGTCTCCAAAGCTATCATCCTCTCCTCCAAATCTATCACATTCACCACTCAACCCCTCTCACTCTCATGGAGATCCCCCTTCAACTAACCCTATATATAAATAGCACCTCCTCCTTTACATCCTATATCTCCTACTCAAATGCAATCTCTACCATATCATCAAGAAACTCCACATTGATCGTATCATAAAAACCTTGTAGCACCCTAAAATTGGCGTAGTTAAACCTTAGTAAATAATTAAAATTTGAATTTTAACCCTGAACCGCCCGTTAACCGCCTGTTAAACCGCTTCCCTTGTTTTCCATGCCATTTTTAGGATTTGTTGTGACCGTTGGACGATATCGTCGTCGATCAGACGATATCGCCTCAGATCGGACGAATTCGTCTGGAGCAGAACGTCCAGACGATTTCGTCCCAAAACTTATTTTTCATAATTAGCTTCTGTTTCAACGACTTCTCTAACTCGGGAAGAGACGTGTCTGCGCAGTTAGAGACTCCCCCGTTGGAGATCTCCCAAATTGGGATGATCTCCAACCTCCTAACCTCCTCCCTAAGCCTATTTAACCTTAGGATTCTCCCCTGACTTTGAATACTGGCTGAATTTCCTATAATTTGATTTTTGCGTGCATTAGAATACCTTAAATTATTATCTGCATTTGTGCCTTTTCAAGTTTTCTTGTAGGAACCTCATTATTTTTCAGCCGGAGCAAGCTCAGATCGTCGCAGACGATCCTGTATGATCTCGGACGATCACGTCGAAATTCGAGACGATTTCGTATTTTGCAGGTGATTTCGACTACAGCCAACATTGGGGGCAATCAGTGCCCTGAGTTTGCATTCTTTGTCCTTTATCTATTGTTTTGTTCTGCATTAGTTAAGCTTATTATTATTCTGCATCTTGGAGTTCACCTCATGTAGCATAGATGCATGATAAAGTCAAAGTTAGTCATTAAAATAATGCATTTTATTTAATTTGTTATCTGGAATTGTTATTCTAGCATTTATACTGTCATTTCTATCATTTTCCTTTGTTTTTGCAATTGTATTTTTGGTTCTTGGTATCTATTTTTGTGATTGTAGGTCTCTAACGAATTCGTCTGATGAATTCGTCAGATCAGACGATCTCGTCTGATCTCAGACGATTTTCTGTGATCTGGATGATTCTGTCTGATCTCAGACGATCCTGTCAAATTCCAGACGATCTGGACTGCTTCAAGCTTCAGAATCTCCATCAAACATCCAAAATCAGGTATGACTTTTCTTATTTAGCATATTCTCTGTATTTGATATTCATTTCTACTTTCTATCTTCATATAATTTGCATTTTCATATAGCATAACTTAGATTCATTTGGCCAAACCTAAGAATTTGGATGATTAAACATAAAACTGAACACATCAAACTCATTCCCAACCTAGGCATGGAAACTGCCACTCAAAGTTTCCTGGTGAACCCCACCATCCATCAAAAATTCACCTTAATACCCCTCCCCCGAGAGGCGCGACCTTCAAAGGGCCTCTCAGTCCGAGGTACCGTCCCATCCTTCTCGCATCCCCTTCCGGGCGCGGATCCTTTAGCCTGAAGGTAAGGGTGCAAAAAATTTGGATCGATACATTTTGGTGAACCCGACGTGAATAACATAGGCATCTTTCTGATTCAAAAATATAAAATATATATATATATATATATATGTATACAAAAAAAAAAAGTAACAAAATCATCATTTCAAGTTTGTATGTTTTAGATTCAATTCTAAATAGTAGATACTAAATATTACTTTTAGAAGTACTAAAGAAACCATGAGTTTTTACTCAAATCAATATGAGCCCATCAGTAATGTTGGAAGAATTCAGCTAAATACATTTGTTGATTATGACCAACCTCATCCCTATTCAACACCACCTCCATCACACTTTTCTCATTTTTCATCCTTACCCCAACAGGACAATCCCTTTGCCAATCCTCTTCATAACGATATTATCTATTCTCCCATATATCCATATTATGTCTATCAATCCACATACAATCCTCCTCCACCCTTTCAATATTCTTCTTTCAATACAACACATCCATTTCAACAAGAAAATACTTATTCTTCCAATTCTACCATGCACTCACCTCATACTTCGCAATCTTCCTATCATCATTCTACCCATAATAAAGAAAGTAGAGGTGAGAAACCATTAGGTCCTTTTATGACGGAATTCCTAAGGCTCATATCAAAAACCTCTCGAAAACCTTCATCACGTAAATTTACTAAGCTCAATCAACCAATGGATATAATTCTCAAGTATTTACTTGACACAAATAGGATTGAACTCCCTTCCATAAGACAACCTGATACCACAACAGATTGGTTTAAACCTGAGCTACATTGTGAATATCATAGAGTGGATGGACATATGACACAAAAATGTAAAGATTTAAGATGTTCAATTCAAGATTTGATTGATGAGGGTCTTTTTAATATAAAGGAATTACAATCTACAACTGATTATAAATCTCCAGTAAACAATCAAACTCCTACACAACAAATACCAATAATCAATCAAGACATGGGGATCTCCCAAGAACCCCTATTCAATTATCAACAACAAGAAACCAATCAAATATTGCATGTTAATGTGTCCCATCATGATGATATTATTAATATAGTAACAGAAACTACAAATGAGCAACCTCAAGTTCAATCAACTCAATCTGATATTCAAGAGATGGATTCCTCATTTGACCAACCTTCAAAACTATCTTTGGCTCTAGAGAATGATCCAAAATGGAATGTAAGCATAGAAAGCTCATCTTTAGAATCAAAATCTCAATTTGAAGTCCACTTTGATAGCCAACAACAAGTGATTAACCCTCAAGCAAAGATATCCCTTTTAGAAGTATTACAAAGTTCTCATAAGGAAACGTTGTTCAAAATACCTAGCCAACAATTTGTCCTTCATGATATTTTCCCTAAGGACATAATTAATGGTGTAAACCCTCTTGAGGTTAATCATATTTCATTCTATGATGAGGATATTCCTTCCTCTACTCCACAAGAAGACTCATCTCTTTACATTACAGGATCTAGTAAAGAAATACCTGTTAAAACTATCATGGTAGATAATGGCTCCTCTCTTAATTTATGCACTTATCAATTATTCCAAAAACTCAAATTAAAGGAAGAAGATCTTAATGAATCAAATGTTATTATAAAATATTTTAATAATGAAATTCAAGAAACATCAAGTTCTATACATTCTCCATTGTCACAATTACCTTCTATCCATCATTTTTCTTCATCCATATATGATCATCCTTGTTTACCAAATAACACTCATGCATATCTTTCACATATACTTTCTCCATCTTATCAAGACTTGGAATATAGTAATAAGAATGAAGAACTTTCTTATCCTTCTGACATTTTATTTTGTAACATGATCAATTTTACACATATAAAAGTCAAATCTTTTGCTACATTATTTTACATTATAACAAAGCTTGTGTTATCGCTACCTTTTATTCATCACCTTTTGTTCTTACCTTCACCACAACCAAATTATCCTTCAAAACCGCCTTTGATTTTGAAGCAACCTTAGGCGTGCTATATTCAAATAACCTTGTATATTGTATATATTATTTTGTATATTATTTCATTTTAAGTAATCCATACAAAAATTTCAAAAACAACAATATTATTTATTCTCTCAATTCATAAATTAAAACCACAATATAAAAAAAGCAAAAGAAGAAAAGTCAAAATTATCAAAATCTTCAAAAATATTTGTTATATTTATTGCACTTATCAATTCTTGAAATATTGCAGTTATATTTTCAAATTATTTTGGATAAATTAGCATTTATTTGGAATCCCTCACTTTCACAAACACATAAATAAATATCTTGATTTTATCTGGCATGATTACTAATCTCTCTTATATCAAAGTCCACAAATTGAATTAAATAAAGTTTGAGCATAGAGAATTGATCTTGTTATTTACTTAAACCAAGCATATCCTTTCACATTAAAATGATTACATTTGCAAATTCAATACTATGCTACATAGTAGAAGTGGTTTCTTGAGCGAAAAGTTTCCCCTGCTATCCTATCATGCACATGGTCTAGAATCTTTGAGAATTGACAAAAGGACAAGCTCACCCCTACCCAGAATAAAAATCCCTTGCTCTACAACTAATCCGAGCAAGTATCCCTAGTATAGGAAGCAAAAGAAAAAGAAAAATCAAGCAAAATCATGAGAAAAAGAAGCATTATTTCTAGTATCATTTTGTACTATCTCAGCAATATTTCAGCATTATCTCAAATATCAAAGCAAAAATACAAAAAGAAAAGAAAAGAAAAAGAAAAGAAAAGAAAGAAAAAAGCAAAAGCAATAAAATCCCTTTTCCCTACCCATTGAAAAGAAAAGAAGGGTGAATGAGCTTGAATCCCTGGAATTCTCAATTATTCGAAAACTGTGAGGTAAGCCCCATAACAGGTGGTTTGTGCCCAACCCGCTTGGCCTTGGGTAATTCCTAGCGTGGTGATATGTCTGTTACATTAGCGACCTTCTTTTGTACAGACCTATGTCTGCTTATGGATTAGCTAGCTCTTGATAACCCGACTTACATAGTAGTCTGGTACGGTTATATGCATATAAATCATGGTCAATGAACACTTATTTGGTTAATTCAAATCACTTGTATCAAATTATCTTGCTCAAAACTGGTAAATGCACAAAGCAATTGCACACACATTTGTATTTGAGAGATTTTGTATCATTATGATAAATCAAGATCGGCAATGAACTCACATATGCACATGGGATTCCTTATAAATCTAAATTTTGTCTTTGAGATAATTTAAAATATTTATGCAAATTGTCTGGAATAATTTCATTTTCTTACTTGAGAACAGTTGTTTAGTATAAAAACAACTACATGCATTTTCAAAAAAATCAAAATTTTCTTTCAAAAACATGCAATAAAATCACATTTATATATAATTTTTGACTTTCGCGACGATGGTATAGTTCCAAAACCTAAAATGGAATTTTATGCCTAGCGCAAGTCCTCATCTTTATATTTTTTGTTTATTTTCAAAATTCAAAAATCAATCATGCAATAAAACTATTATATCAATTTCTTTTTTGGATTTCGTGATGATGGTATAAGTCTATACCTAAATATTCTATGCCTAGCGCAAACCATTGTATTAATTTTATTTCCCATTTATTTAAAATCATAAAAACATATGGCTTAAATCATTATGTTACACAATTATGCTTTAAAAAGAACGAACATTGTTACTATTTCATGTCATTATGTCAACATTCAATTTTGCAATGATGGTATAATTCCTAGGGAATTATTCAAAAAATTTATCACACTTAGGAATTTATGCCTAGCAAAAATCATTTTTATTATATTTCATGCATAATATTTTCATGGAAATCTGAAAACAAATCATCATCATCATCATCATTTTCATCATCACAACACAAAGTCTTAAGACAGTCTCTTAAGCACTCTTTTACTTTTAACAATATTTCTATACTGGGATTAGCTTGACGACCTAGCGAGCGGCGACTCCATGAAATGGTCATAAATAGCGACAATGTCCTTTGAAATTATTGTTAAAAGTCCCTTTTTATTTTTTTATCAAATCACACCACAAACAACCAATTTGTTTACATCAGATTATTTCATTTAAATTTTAAAAGCATGACATCAAATTATAATATTTCCAAACGACATAATTACATGAATCATCAATCAATCAAATCAAAACATTAAAGCATCATACAAACATATACACAAGTCATATCATCAAAAAGATCTCATATATATATATCAACAAAATTATGTACATCATATCAAAACTGGATTGGTATGCCACAATCTATACCTCGCATACTCAATCCTCTCAAAAATAAATAAAAATATAGTACAGTCTGTAGTCATCCAACTAGCCTCGACTGCAGAGCTCTAAAACCAGAAAAAATGAACAATAAAAATGAATTAGGGTTTTACCCTATTTTCTTAATTTTATTCAAAAACAAATTAACAACATTTTAATTTTGCTTTTTCGCGTTTTTACCTCAAACGTTCGATTTGGGTAAAAACACGGAGGGGGCACCATAGTAAGCAGTCGTACGATTCGACCTAGAATCATCGCCTAAAAATTGGAATAAATTTTTGCTTTCTCGTAAATCGAGAAGAACTCATCTTTAACGCATTTTCTTCGAAAAATTCGCTAAAGAGGGGGCAAAATGTAGCACCCTAAAATTGGCATAGTTAAACCTTAGTAAATAATTAAAATTTGAATTTTAACCCCGAACCGCCCGTTAACCGCCTGTTAAACCGCTCCCCTTGTTTTCCATGCCATTTTTAGGATTTTTTGTGACCGTTGGACGATATCATCGCCGATCAGACGATATCGCCTCAGATCGGACGAATTCGTCTGGAGTAGAACGTCCAGACGATTTCGTCCCAAAACTAATTTTTCATAATTAGCTTTTGTTTCAACGGCTTCTCTAACTCGAGCAGAGATGCGTCTGTGCATTTAGAGTCTCCCCCATTGGAGATCTCCCAAATTGGGATGATCTCCAACCTCCTAACCTCCCCCCTAATCCTATTTAACCTTAGGATTCTCCCCTGACCTTCCCCTGGCTGAATTTTCCTGTAACTTGAGTTTTATATGCATTAGAATACCTTGAATTATTATTTGCCTTTGTGCCTTTCCAAGTTTTCTTGTAGGAACCTCATTTTTTTCAGTCGGAGCAAGCTCAGATCGTCGCAGACGATCCTGTACGATCTCGGACGATCACGTCGAAATTCGAGATGATTTCGTATTTTGTAGGCGATTTCGACTGCAACCAACATTGGGGGCAATCAGTGCCCTGAGTTTGCATTTTTTGTCTTTTATCTATTGTTTTATTCTGCATTAGTTAGATTTATTATTATTTTGCATCTTGGAGTTCACCTCATGTAGCATAGATGCATGATAAAGTCAAAGTTAGTCATTAAAACAATGCATTTTACTTAATTTGTTATCTGTAATTATCATTCTAGCATCTTTACTATCATTTCTATCATTTTCCTTTGCTTTTGCAATTGTATTTTTTGTTCTTGGTATCTATTTCTGTGATTGCAAGTCTCTGATGACTTCTTCTGATGAATGCGTCAGATCAGAGATGATCTCGTCTGATCTCAGACGATTTTCTATGATCCGGACGATTCTGTCTGATCTCAGACGATCTTGTCAAATTCAAGATGATCTGGACTGCTTCAAGCTTCAGAATCTCCATCAAACATCCAGAATCAGGTATGACTTTTCTCATTTAGCATATTCTCTATATTTGATATTTATTTCTACTTTTTGTCTTCATATAATCTGCATTTTCATAATAGCATAACTTAGATTCATTTGGCCAAACCTAGGAATTGGATGATTAAGCATAAAACTGAACACATCAAACTCATTCCCAACCTAGGCGTGGAAACTGCCACTCAAAGTTTCCTGGTGAACCCCACCATCCATCAAAAATTCACCCTAATACCCCTCCCCCGAGAGGCGCGACCTTCAAAGGGCCTCTCAGTCCGAGGTACCGTCCCATCCTTCTCGCATCCCCCTTCCGGGCGTGGATCCTTTAGCCTGAAGGTAAGGGTGCAAAAAATTTGGATCGATACAAAACCACCCATACAAATAGCCCCACTTGTCTCCCCCATAGTCGTTTCCTCCTCTACAGGCTACACCTCGATACTCATAAGAACCTCTACACTCTCTCTACAAAATAACTCGAGGTGTCATCCAATAATTGCTTGGATCATCAAAGATACACCTCTATCTCACCACTATATCTATCCTATGACTTGGATTGAGTACCTCTAACTGCCCTCCCCTCTATCACAGGTACTCCACCACTAGGTGGTACCCATTGATCAACCACCCCAACGCTTGGCTCCTAAATCTACATCACCCACCAAGCATCATAATCAAGTGTCATGCCTTCATCATCCATATCTAGAATCACTATTTGTGGGTCCCACTCATCGATCCATGGTAAAACCATATGCTACTCCCCATTGTCATCCTGTCACCAATAATACACAACAAGTGCCTCTAGAATTTCCTATCATAATCTGAATTATCACATAACTCAACTAAACTGGAATAACTCATCCTATCGATTATACCATCCCACCAACCACCTTCATCAATGAATGATACCCAACTACTCATCATCATGCTCCCATACCACCCCTCCCATATAAGGCCTCCACATAATGATAATAGGTGTCAATTCACTAAAATTTACCCTCCAAAATAGAGGATCACCCTCATGTAGCCTCTTATTCAACTTATCCTCATATATCCTCCACTTTAATGCATAGGGCAAGTGTGTTTATCCATCAACATGCACCTTATAAGGCAACCTATACGGTCACTCAATGGCTATGTGCTCCCATATCCATACCTATACCAAATGAGTCCAACTCAACCCCTTTCATCCAACACACACTACATCATGGAACTCCATGTATACCTGGACCAACAATGCAGGTGCCCATGCAAATACAACACTACACTCCACCATATCACTCACCACATCGAGCATATTCTAGGTAAACAATACCCCAAAAGTGTCAGGTAAATAATAAGTAGATATCATTACCATTGTTGTGCATTGGCACTTAGATAACATCTTACTATTCCAAAGATGCTCATAATCCATATTCTTCGTATCCACCTCCCTCTATTTGTCTCCAAAGAAATTCTCTATCACAGCTGCCTACCTGTCATCCATTGTTGCCTACATTGGAATACCCTCAATAGGCAACTTATATATCATGTACACATCCTCCAGGGTGATTGTCATCTCACCCATCAAAAAATGAAAAGTGTTCTGATCCGCGTCACACTTCTCACACAATGCAGAAATATATGTTGTATTGGCATGAATACTCTTGCATTCAAACACACCTCTAAAACACACTACATCCAACCATGATATAGCCCATTAATTTCCACATTTTTTGAGAGTATTAGGGTCCATTGCTTCTATGGTTGGGAGCAGTGTTGAGGATACTTAGGTTAATCCATTTAAGCCTAAGTTAGTATTATTTATTATTTTATTAATTTTCTATTTCTTGCGCTTTGTATTCACATGAGACATAGTATTCCCATGTTGGAAATAGGTTGTTAAATTGTTTATATATTTATTTAACAGTTAGGATGTGTCTTATCTTCTAGCAGTTAGTTGTCATCCTTGTTTAGTAGATAGTTATCTATAAGTTAAGTGGTTGGCCATGTTTGGAAACTTGTTACAACCACTTAGCCTATGTGACATTCCATTGTATTACTTATATATTATTCTATTTCTAATAAGAAATCAGCTTCACGTTGAGTTCCTACATCAAACAAGGAGTCAAATAATGTCTATACCACGTGGCACACATCCAAAGAAAGGTGAAATGCTCATATATCCATAAAGGTATTAATATAGTAGTTTTTCTAATGTCTTACATAGAAAATGCAATATGAGAAGCATTAAAAGAGGTCAAAGCATCTTTGAAGAGTCATACAAAGTATTCCAAGCATGTTTGACTAGAGATAAAAATGCCCAACAAGACCAGAAAGGATAACCTGAAAAATTGAGGTATTTACCATAGAATTTTACCATATATTAAAGTTTTATATTGATAGAAGGAATAAGAGGGAAATATATTCTAAGGTCAAAAATTTATTAAAAGTAAAATTGAAGTGATAAGCATTTTTATAACCTTATAAAATCGTATTATTATTTTTAAGCCTATAATTATATTTTTGAAGAGTATTTTCTAGAATTTGAAGGCTATATTGGAGTTTTGTAAAATTGCATACCATAGTTTCAAAACCAATCAAATATTTACAAATTAAATAATATTAGAGAAATAAGGATTCTACATCAAATTAGAATTACAAAATATTGCAAATATTATTTTCAAATTTTCAAAATTTCTAATTTTTGAGGTATAAGGATTTCTACATCAAACATAGTATATGAAATTTAGAATTAAATATTTTATCCACAAATTTGGGAGATAAAAGGAATCCTACATATTGAAAATATTGCATTGAATAGATTAATCTCTAAACTCAAATTGTTAGAGATTTGAATATTTGTAAAGGGATTGTTGATTAATAATATTGTCTTTCAAACCTTAGGGAGATACAAGGGTTTCTACACAACATATAATTGAAAGAACAATATTTGAAACTTGAGAAATATCATCCTTAGTCTATCTCTCACAACTAAGGAAGTACCTTTTAAAATTGATAATTGCTTGACAAATTTAACTAGGGAGTCATAAGGAAGTCTACCTCAAAAGTTTAGGAGTATTTAAGGATTTCTTTAAAATGGAAGAACTTATCAAATATAGAGGATTTAATAGATCTACAAGGATTAGAGATTTACTTGATTCAAAGAGGAGTAACAATTATCTGATAAAAGGAAATACTTTAAGGACATATTCTAACAATATGATAGAAGTCTCTGACAAACATAATGAACATTCTCAAAGCTTCTCAAGGCATATAGGACAATAATTTCTTCTACAAGTCTATGAAAGGAGCAAGAATATAATTGCTACAACTATCCATGCATGGTTACATCAGTTAATCAAGAAAACATAAGAAGTTAAGTTGTTCAAAACAACTAAGGAAAACTTGAAGTGCACTTACTATAATAGAGAAGGTCATGAAAAAGTTGATTGTTGGAATCTACATCCTTGCACATACTATGGAAAAGAATCTCATTCATCTACTTTCTATCACTACAAAAAGGAGTTTTACTAAATTTTAAAAATTATTCTAACATTCAGAATACACTGTTTGTTTCAAAATATTATTCTTAAATATTTTGATAACAACAGATATAAGCATGAAGAAAAGGAAAGAAGACTACACAAAGATCAAGAGAAACAATGATGGACCAAAGAAGTGATTAAAGCCCTTACACAACAAGGATATCTAATAGTTTATGGTACCAAGAAATCCAAACAGAAGTTGAAGATAAAGAAAATAAATCGTACCAGGAAGAAGACTTCTAATATGAAGAACAAAGAGGAAAAGAATATACCTCTGTAGGGATCAAATAACAACATGATATCTTTCAAGAGTTTACAATCTAATGATGAAGACAAGAAAGAAGAATATGAACCTAAAAAATATGATGAATAAGAAGATCATATTGAAGACTAAAGTCTTTAAGCACTAAAATAATGTAATACAGGGGGGTGTTGGAATATATTATATTATTTGGAACATGACAATATACCACCATGGGTACATATATAGATTAGGAAAGAGTGTCTTAGATTAGGATGAAAGTATTTACTTTATGCAATGTAATAAATGCACAAGTGTGCAATGATATTTTGGCAATGTAAATGTGCATAGTTATCCACATGTGCATGTTTCATAGAATAGAAATATGAAGAGTCATAGGAAGAGTGAAGGCCAAGAATACTCCATCTGAAGAGTCACATATCCTATATATGGATGTGAAATTGTAATAGAGAATCATCACAAAGAGAAGATCAAGATATGGGATATCACCCATAGAGCAATGGAAGGTAATGTAATATGATGTATTTGAGGTCTTTTACTCAATAAGGGTTTATTGTATTTTTCAGCATTTGTCATTAGCAATATTGTGTTATTTCATATTCTAAATATAATCTTATTTTCTTAGCATTATTATTTCCTTCATATTGAGTTGAGTATTATTGATTTAGTGGCCATTGTTAGAAATAGTTTATATTCCATCATTTGGGTTATGTAAATGTATCTTCAAAGGTACATACTTAGGACATTAGATTACTTTAGGGGGAAGTTATCTAGTTACTTCATGCAATGTAATAAATGCACAAGTGTCAATGTGCAAGTTGTAAATGTGCAAGGTGTCACTTGTACAACTAGATAGAGTGTTGGCCAAGTATCCTATTTTACCTATATAAGGAAGGCCTCATTGTTAGTATAGAGAAGCAAGGGGAGTGTTGGTGACACAGTAGCTTAGGGATCTTAGTAGGTAGTTCAGTTCTATGTGGATCACCATCCATTGGTGATGGATGCAATGTAGTCCAGTAGCTTTATTGATGGAGTGCTCATTTCCTCCATAGCTACATTGTATTCATTTATATATCATTTATGTTTATTGCATATCTCAGTCATCTTGCAGATTTACTTTCTTTCATATTATTTTGCATCTCGTGATTGTTATCTCCTTTGGATATTGTATCAAAAGCTAACAGTGGTATCAGAGCTACGGTAGATCTAGTCTGTGCAGGTCTATAAGAAAATCACCATCATTATTGAGCCTGAGTGTTTTGTCAACCTTGACGCGCCATTGGACCAGTCACTATCAAAATTTCTTAGAAGAATCTAGGTGATAGAATCAAGGAGAGTCACAAGTGAGGACTGAAGGATATCTCAGTCCCATAAAATACTGAGATTGCAAAAAATGAGTCTTTCCACAGAGTTATAGGAAAACTTGTGAAGACCAGGACTCAACACTCAATCCACTAGATTGATAGAGCATCTAGTGAAGATCTAGGATATCTAGAATTTTCTAACTATTTCCTAAAGTTTCTTTTGTTGTAGATAATTAATTCTCAGAGGATTGGTACTCCTCCTATGATAGAAAGCTAGGAGACTCCAACTTCATTGCTCGAAGGTCGGCGTGCCCTCATAGTGCAGAGATTAGTTCCTTATGCAGGAGAAGAACACTAAGGAAGAAGACTTATGAAGAAAAGGTATGGTGAAGCTAGGAGACTGAAGATCTCCATTGTAGATTGAAGAAAAGGCCATAGTAGCCTTGAAGAATAGGCCATAGAAGCCTGATACAAAAAGGCCATAGTAGCCTTGAAGAACAGGCCATAGAAGCCTGATACAAAAAGGCCATAGTAGCCTTGAAGAAAAGGCCATAGAAGCCTTGATAGAAAAAGCCATAGAAGTCTTGATATTAAAAAAGCCATAGAAGCCTTTATATTGAAAAGCCATAGAAGCCTTGATATTGAAAAGGCCATAAAAGCCTTGATATTAAAAAGGCCACATAAGCCTTGATACTAAAAAGACCATAAGAGCCTTAATACTAAAATAGGCCATAGAAGCCTTGATCCTGAAAAGGAATTCAAAAGGAATATCTGATTCAGAAGTAGATTAAGATTTTAGTATTAACATATTTGTTGTAGGGAAAGAAGATTCAGTGAGTTGGGAAACTTCCTACAAAATAGTTAGGAAGGGTATCTTCTTTAGAATCAATTCAGCACCTGAAGCAAAGGAGATCAGGAGAAGATCTCATTGAAGGACTTCCAGACTTGGAAGAAGGACTAGGAGAGTCCTGCTCAAATCCAGAAGTAGTAGAATCAAAGATCCAGGAGTAGATCACATCACCAACACTTCTAGGAGTAGAAGGTTGAAGAGGTCTCAAGTGAAGACCATCAGAAGTTGCAAGATCAAAGACCTTGGGAAGGTCTCATCGAGCATCCAGAAAAAGGCTAGGAAAGCCTTACTAAAGAAATCATCAAAGGAGATCTCACTGGAGAAATCCACTACCAAGGAGAAGCCCCTGATAGTGAAGAACTTGGGACAATTATCGCCATCCGAAAACAAGCCCAAGAGAAGGAGAATTTGGCAAGGAGTGCCAAATTGCAAAAGAAGAATCTAGTGAAAGACCTCAAGATATTCAAAATCTTGAGAGGAAGATCCTGCTTGAAGTCAGAATTTGACAAGAAGACTTGAAGACAGAAGAAGCTCATCAAATCTAGGAGATTTGAAGATTACCTCTCACAACAAGAAGGCACCACTTCAGAGATAGAGACTTCTCCAAATCTATAGTAGAAGGAGAATATTACAAGAGGAGAACAAGCCACCAAATCCTAGGCTCATAAAAGAAAGTTTGAGACCATCATTTGGTGAAGAAGGGGTTGTTCAAAAATAGTCTACAAAGAGCTGCAAAACCCTACTCGAAGCAGCAACTTGGTGATCTTAGGCACCAAGATCTACATCCTCTATAGAAGTGGAAGAAGGAGCTACAAAATATTACAAAAAGGTATGCAACTACTAGTGCTAACTAAGTCATTAATTAAGATTCATTAGAGCACCTTATCTGGATTAAAGTTGCATAAAGAAAAGTAGATTACAGTCTTCAAAAGTGCAAATAGAAAGAGGTTCATTTTAAGGTTCATTTGCACATTAATTAGGAGTTGATTAGATTTTAGAATTATATCTATCAACTACCTATCATCTACTTAGAAAATAGAAAAGAAGACTAAGTCCTACAATATTAGTTGTAGTGAATTTGTAGAATAACTTCTAAAGATTCATTTTAGGTTATTCTTGAATAGTTGCAGTAGATTAATTAAAGTGCATTATCTTGAGAGTTAAATTGGAGTGATAAGGTGAAATTATTAGTGCATTAAAAAAAGGGTCTATTAGATTTATTATGCACTATTATACTACTCTCAAAAGAAATTAGCTTTTGTGTTCTTGAAGGGCACAAAATCTGATTTGTATCAAGTGTCTAAAGACACTATTGAAGCACTAAAATCTGCAACTTGTAGTGGCCAAAAGAAGCCACCCAAAAAGGTTAGAATCCTCCAAAAACTTGGAGAAGAACCTAAAACAAAAATAGAAGCTTCAAGATTGAGACTTGGTGAGTCTCAGATCCAAAGCATTACAAGAGTGAATGCAAGAAAAGAAAATGCAGAAAATTGCATAAACTAAAAGCTTCTATCTACTATTATCTAAAGCTTGGATTTAATATAAAAGTGTCCAAGCAAAAAGGGAAGGTGTCTACTCATAAAATACAACCTCAAAACCCTTGTATTGCAGGAAGAGAAATCTGCCATGAAACCAGAAATTCATATCTAAAATAAGAGTGCAAAAGGAGGCTAATGTACAATCTATAGTACATTTTATTGCACCATTTTAATCTAGTTTTTTACAGCCCAAGAGCAGATTTGGATGTGTCTCCAAAAGGCACAATATCAATAAGAAAAGCAACCAAGAAAGGCTGAATGTAAGCACTCTTCTTCCCAAGCAATAGCAACCACTCGAAGGGCGCATCTTGGATGGATGAACCTGCAAAACAAAGCCCACAAGAGGCCATCATCAAAGCTACGTAAAAGGAGTGCACATTCATCGATGGATAACAATGTGAGATAGACAACAATGTGAGATGGATAGCAACGTGAGATGAACAACAAAGTGGGATGAACAACATCTACACTACAAAATAAGGCGTCTACTCCTACCAACATAAGATGAACAACAATATGGACAACATCTAAAAGGCATCTATCTCTACCAAGGAGAAATGAACAACATCTACTCTACAAAGATGTACAAGTTTCAATATATTGGAAGCATTAAAGGAAAATGAGCTACTATCTTGGTGAAGATCATCCACCAAACGAAGCATCAAATTTGCTACTCAAGCTCCATAGCGCCTCATCAATCCACCTACAGAAAACAAGGTTGCTTGCTACTCAAGAAACGTAGCAAAGCAAAGGAATGGCAAACTAAAAGACCTAAGGAGTTATAATAATCTCCTTGGAAGGCATTACGGTAAAGGTCTACATGCAGAGAGAGTGAATGCCACTTGGCATCAATCTTCCAAGAGCAAGCGTTACAAGAACATTGCCTCTCAAATGCCCAAGCATTCGAACTTCATTCCAACTCTCAAGCATTACTAAGAAGATTCGACTCTCAACGCGTTACTAGAAGCTTCGACTCTCAAGCGCTACTAGAAGCTTCGAATCTCAATGGACGAGCATAGTGGTGACACTTGTTATTCACAAGTCCCACATGAGGGAGCAAGCATTACAAAGTGACCAGTAGAAAGGAGTTACGAAGAAGGGTGCCCATACGTAACGGACGTGACACGTGTCACCAAGCATGAGTTTGCTCCTCCAATAAAAGTGCCCAAAGTTCGAATATTACAGAAGGTAGAGAGAGAGTGAAAATGCAGTCAAAGCCAGTCAAGCACAGTGTGGAAGGAAGGAAGAAGGAGCATTTAAGTCTCCAGGTCTTTGAAGGTCAAATCTTCCATATTCAGTAGCGTATACATTCCAGCATTAAATACGTCTACCTCCATTGATTCCAGCACCCAAGGGAACCTTATCATCACTATTATATTCAGTCAAAGGGAGCACCGAAGAGTGGGGAGTCTAGCATCAAAAAGGTAAGGGTGAAATCCCATTTTATTATTGCTTTCAACTTTGGAGATATAAGGGTTATAAACTAAGGTATAAAATTTAGTTTAGTGAAAGCAAAGCTATAGGGGATAACTTACCAAATTAAAATAATATTTGCATCTCAACCTAGGAGAAATAAGGAATTCAACTTGGATTAATTTCTTTGATATTTTGCAAATATTATTAATTTTCTAATTTTCCAAATTTGGGAGTGATAAGGGTTACAACATCAAACTAGGTCTTTGGAAATTAGAAATTAAAACCTAAGGGTCATAAAAAGAGGTTATTAAATATTTATTGTTAAAGTTGGAAATTATATTTTTACTTGTCTTTAAATTTCTCAAAAAAGGACAAAAGGATTCCAACATTAAAACCTCTTGAAAATTGAAAAAGTGCTTAGTTCAATTAGGAGAAATAAGGTGTTAGATAAATTGATTTTTGACTGTACAAAATCAATCATAAAATTGAACTTTATCTTTACAAAAAGCACTATATCATACTCCAAAAACATTAAGGAGTTATTTGGCATTTTACAAAACTTGATCAAAGGTAGTCAAGTTGGGAAGATATAAGCTTTCTTCAAAACCTAAAATTAGGTGTTCATACTCTCATTACTAGGGAGACATAAGGAAGCCTACAAATCTAAAGGTTTCATCAAATCAAGCTTATATACTTCAATTAAGGAGCACATATTCTAAGACTAAGAATGTCTACTTCTACTGATAAGTGCTTCAGAAAGCAAAAAACAGATGCCATAAAACTTGGAATCATGAATCTTCTCATGAAATCAGAAGGAAGGTTAGATCTAGCTTCAAAAATAATCCATAGTGAAGCTTTAGAAGATAATTTTGATACTTTGGAATGCTATCTTCAAACTCAACTCAATGAAGCAATTGCCAATGAAAAAAGTGATATTTTACTTCCATTAGACTTTGCAAGCATATTATACATGGCACTGCTCACATATAAACACTACAAGGCAGAAAATGAAGAGAAAAAATGATTGATAGAATTACTCAAAAAGAAGTCAGAACTTGACGAATCATATCTAGAAAAACTTTTTCAATCCTCATGCAACATCAACACTTCATATTCTACTAACTCAAAGTCTTATCATGATGCCTTAAGTGATTGTTCAGGAACTTTTGTATAGATTAAAGATAGAAAAGAAGAACCATCTTCACAAGAACCAGGGAGCAGCTCAACCTCCTATGAGAACACAAAAACCAGAATCAAAGGCAAAGCTAGGGATGAAGAAGAAAACATAGTGGAAGAGGAACCAGATCAAGACTGCTCTGAACAAGCAGATAAAGGAGGAATACAATGCAAAGTCAATTGAAAGAAGAAGGCTCAGCTCCAGCTCACTCTACATCAAATGAAGATACAGATTATGTACTGAACTTAAACACAGAATGCAGAGAATGAATACAAAGCCCAAGAAGAATATGAAGATCCATATTGAAGACTAAAAGTCTCCAATACCCAAATAATGTAATACAAGGGGGTGTTAGAAATAGTTTATATTCCATCATTTGGGTTATGTAAATGTATCTTCAAAGGTACATACTTAGGACATTAGATTACTTTAGGGGAAGTTATCTAGTTACTTCATGCAATGTAATAAATGCACAAGTGTCAATGTGCAAGTTGTAAATGTGCAAGGTGTCACTTGTACAACTAGATAGAGTGTTGGCCAAGTATCCTATTTTACCTATATAAGGAAGGCCTCATTGTTAGTATAGATAAGCAAGGGGAGTGTCGGTGACACAGTAGCTTAGGGATCTTAGTAGGTAGTTTAATTCTGTGTGGATCACCATCCATTGGTGATGGATGCAATGTAGTCCAGTAGCTATATTGATGGAGTGCTCATTTCCTCCATAGCTACATTGTATTCATTTATATATCATTTATGTTTATTGCATATCTCAATCATCTTGCAGATTTACTTTCTTTCCTATTATTCTGCATCTCGTGATTGTTATCTCCTTTGGATATTGTATCAAAATCTAACAGCCAAATTATTGAGTGATTAGTCATCAAAAGCTAACAATAAATGCCTATGGGTAAGAATACAGTAAACATAGAGAAGGGATGGCCAGGTTTGGACAAAGAGGTGGTGCAAAATGGGTATCACAATGGATACTCTAGAATTTTGCACACAAGGCAAGGCATTACTTCCATTAATGCCTCTATGGATAGGGTGTCGCCTCACATTTTGAAAGGAATGAGAATTCCTTAAGAAACTCAAAAAATGCCAAGGAAACAGAAGAAACACAAAAATCTAAGCAATCAAACAAATAAACATAGCAAATGTTAATGGGTATAGTATGAATTAAATGTAGCTAGCATGAAATACAATCTAAGATGAAATATATGGATGAATATGAAAAAAGGAAAATAAAGAAGGAGAAATAAGAGAAGAAAAAGATGATGGTCATTCTAAAAACTTTCAAAGTCAATGGACACAAGAAGAAGAGATAAGAGAAGAAAATATCAAAGGATAACGAGAAGATAAGAAGGAATAAAAATGTATGGACCCTAGGTTAGAGTTTATCTAGACATCAAGGCCCTAGTGAGAGTGCAATGCATGTGAGCTATGATATAACTAGGTGTTATCACTTGCTATTGTCACAAACCCCCAAAACGCTACATGAACAAGTAGTCATGAGCAACCAACAATGCAATTATAATAAGTAGAGATGCAAGAAAATATAATGTCAGGTAACCATGCAAAGTATGATAGGTAGACATATAGTATGAGCAGGCAAGCAAATGCGACATGATCTAAGCTAAATGTAAAATAAAATGTATATGATAGATAAAGCATAATATCTTTTTAAATACATTATATTGATAGGTTATTTAAGTTTTTTACCATATAGAGAAGCCAAATAATAGGCACCTGAGACAAACTTGGTCGTTATGACAAAGGGACCTCACGAATTGGGTTGAAACTTACCTCAAAGATCAGCATGAGCATTAGAGTTCTTTTGGTTTTCCTTGAGGACAAGGTACCCAACCTCAAAAGAATGATTACAAAATTTCTTATAATAATATTGTCGAAGCCTATCCTAATAGGCTCACAAATGCTCTAAAGCATGAATGCATTTTTCATTCAATAGCTCCAGTTGGTGCAAATGGTTTGCACGATACTCATCGTCGACTGAGACATATTGTAATAAGATACAAAATGAGGGAACCTTGAGTTCAAAATGAAATACTAACTCAAACCCATAGACCAAGAGATATGGTGAGGCATATTTGAGGGTACGCACGCTAGTGTAATAGGCCCACAAGGTAAGGTAAAGTTTGATATGTCAATCATGACCGGTCTTACCAACATCTTAAATATCCTAATCAAGGACTTGTTATATGCTTTGAATTATCCATTACCCTGAGGGTAATAAGGAGTTGACCACCTATGATAAATATTGTACTTAGAATAAAGATTATGAACATCCTTATTCTTAAAAGGAGTGTCATTATCAAAAAATATTAACCAAAGGAATATTGAACCTACAAAGAATCTGGTTGAAGATGAACTTAGAAACTTGAGTTCCAGTCACAATAGCTAGGGATATGGCTTCAACCCATTTAGTGTTTTACTCAATAATTGTAATGATAAACTTGTGACCATTAGATGACACTGGGTTAGCCTTCTTGATAATTTCCAATATCCACATGGAAAATGGCCAACAAGAAGAGATAACCTAAAGGTCTTGAGGAGCATGAACAATATGATCATGATGTTGACACTTTTTGTAGCACCAAACATAATCACATACATATTTCTTCATGGAAGGCCAATAGTACCCCATTCAAATGAGATTTTTAGCAATAGCATTGTTGCTGAAATGGCCTCCACATGAATATTTGTGAGCCTCACTAAGAGCAAGTTGAGCTTCATCGAAGTCAAGACATCACAAGAGATACCTTCAAAAGAATTTCAATATAAAGTATTATCAAATCTTATGAATCAACACATTATTTTATGTAAAAGCTTATGTTTATTATAATCTAAACCATCAGGCATCAAACCATCCCTAAGGAAATTAAATATGTTCGTATACCATGGCTCAGATGAGAAATCTTTGATGGTTAGAAAATATACTGAAATAAGACAAGAATAAAATGATGTAGGTTCTCAGAGTTTTCTAATGATAATCAATGCTTGATCATCTTCTAACTCCAAATGGAACAAGGATGCGATAGTAGCATGGCATCTGCATGGCAGTTTGAGGATCTAGGAATAAACTCTATGGTTACTCGATAAAATGAGGACAACAACTTGGTAATAATCTCCTTGTAGGGCTTAATTTTATCATCTCAAATCTAATAAACATTATTAATCTAATTGACCATAATAGAATCACCAAATACCAAAAGGACTCTAACCTATAAATCTAAGGCTACTCTAAGACCAAGGATTAAAGTTTCATACTCTGCAGTATTGTTCATGCAATAAAAATGAAGTTTGAAGGACAAGAGGATGAGTTGTTTTTGTGGGGTAACTAGAATGACTCTAGCACCAGTATACTTCATGCATCTGGCTCCATAAAAAAATAAATTCCAAGACTTAGACTCTTCAATTTTGGCATTGAAGCACTCATTGAGAAACTCAACAACCAAAGTATGGGTAGCTTCTAGGGGAGCAGAGGCTAACTGATCAAAAATTACCTGACCCTTAATAGCCTTCTAACCTATGAAAGTTAGGTTTAACTCACTGAGAACCAACAACCATATAATAGCTCACCTTGAAAGGTGGGACTTAGTCATTAAATAATGTAAAGGATTAAACTTTGTAACTACCAATATCTTATGGTCGAGCATGTAGTGTCTCAACTTTTGGAAAGCAAACACTATGGTAAGGCAAAGCTTCTCTAAGGAAGTGTACCTGGTTTTATATCTAACCAAGGTTCTACTGATATATCAGATAGCTTGCTCTTTGTTATGATCATCATGTTAGGCCAACATGACTCTCAAATTGTGAGTAGTGACTGCTATGTAAAGCATCAAATACCTACCAAGCACATGAGGAACTAAGATAGGCAAGAAAGTGAGATACTGCTTGAGATAATCAAAAGTTTTTTGACACTCAAAATTCCATTGGAAGACCACATATTTCTTAAGAAGCTTAAGAAATGGCTGACACTTATTGTCTATATAAGCAATGAATTGATAAATAACTTGAATTCTACCTTGTAGGATATGCATTTTGATCAGGTTATAGGGAGAAGACATATCAGTGATAGCCGCTATCTTAGTAGGGTCCACTTAAATGCCTCACCTAGAAACTATGAAGCTTAATAACTTGCCAGATGTGACTCTAAACAAACACTTAGAGGGTTTAAGATGAACCCTGAACTGTTGAAGCCTTTCAAATATTCATCTCAAAACATGGATATGATCCTTTCGTTCTATAGAGCAAGCTAGAAGATCATCCACATAGTCTTGGAGAATATTGTACATCATGTCATGAAAAACATAACTCATGTCCTGCTAATAGGTAGCTCCTGCATTTTTCAAGCCAAAAGGCATAATTTTCTAGTAGAAGGTACTCCATGGAGTAGTGAATATTATATTGGTCTAATATTTAGGGGTAATCAAGATCTGATTGTATCCTAAGAAACCATCCATGAGCGAAAACATTCCACATTTGGTAGTGAAATCTATGATCTTGTCTATGTTGGGTAATAGAAAATATTCCTTGGGAAATCCTAAGTTAATGTCTCAAAATTTGATATATATTTTGATTGTTTCTTCCTTCTTAGCCATATGAAAGATATTGGAGATCTAATTAGAATAGTCAATAGCTTTTATAAAACGGATGTCAAGAAGTTTTTGGAGCTCCTTCTTGACTGAGAGAGGGACCTTAAGATGCATATTCCTAATTTTATGCTTAATAGGCTTAGCACTAGGCTTAACTACTAAATTATGCATAACAAGGGAGGTATCAAGACCTAGCATGTTGGTGTATGATCAAGCTTTGATATTCTCTTAACAAATTGATCAATTGCTCCTACTTGTCCATGGACAAGGCTTTACCTAACTTAAGTATTCTAGGGGCTTCCTTAGAATCTATGGTAACATATATGGTCTTCTCAATGAATATGGATAAATCATCCTCAAGAGGAGGTAGGGTAGGAATCCCTCCTAGTTACTCAAGGTCCTCAGGAGACATAGAACCTAAGTCCACTTGATAACTAGAAGACTCAACCTGCACAACATAAGGGATAGACCTATTAAAGCAAATATCATTCTAAGATACACCCTCATATTTAGCATAATACTCTAGGGTTATGATTGACAAAGAAGGAGAGGGTGTCCCCTCATCCTCAACACTCCACTCTAAACCTTGATGAGATTCATTTAAGAGAGGCTCCTGATGAGAAGAGTTGACTTGATCCTATGATGAGATATTGATTAGTGATTTTTCATTAAAATGTTTAATTTACTTAGTTTTTTTTAATTGAGGAGTCTGATAAATGAAATTGAGCTAGATCATCTGGTGAGAAAAATTTAAATGGATGAGAATTGCCCAATATAGAAACAAATTGGTTTATAAATTCAAATTTTAAACATTGATGAAAGGTAGAAGGGATGGTCTTCATTGCATGGGTCCAAGGATGTTCAAGAAGCATGAAGAACATAAGCTTATATTTAGAGGGGGGTGAACAATATAAGACCACTTTTTACTTTTCTTTCCCAAACAATATTATCCAATATATCAATGGTAATATCAATAGTAGTAATCAAGTAATGTACAAATCATAACACACAAAAGAGACACCAATTTAACGTGGTTCACCCAATGTGGGCTACTCCACGGAGAAAATATTTTACTAAAATATTCTTAGCAAATCTCTTGGGAATCCTTCCCTATTATAATATTTATGGACCTCTATCAAAAGGAGACACCAATCACCTAATCAAGTTTATGTATCTCTATCCACGGGAGATCTTCTTCTCCTTTTTTGGTTTGTGGATCTCTATCCACAAGATAACTCATCCTCATTTGTTGGTTCGTGGATATATATCCATAGGAGAATACCTTATCCTTTGCTTTGGTTGGTTATCTCCTAGAGGACTACTACCTCCACTACACTGGCTTGTGGATATCTCTCCATAAAAGACCTATGTCCTCACTCAAAAGACCTCTATCATCACTTCCTTGGCTAATGGATCTCTATCCACTAGAGAATATTGTCCTTTGCTCTATCACCTCTAAAGCTTAATCTTATATCTGCTCAATATTTGTTTCAAATTTGCACTAAACATTATCCTTCGATCTAGCACAAATCTGCACATAAGTTTGTCTCTAGTCTGGCACAAATCTACCCTCAAATTTGTACCAAAATCTATCCTCAAGACTTAACACAAAGCCTGATCCACTCATAAATTAACATTGCTAGATCTATCCTAAGCCTTAACTCAAAACTTGAACAAATCAATCAATCAACTCTGCTCTCAAGTCTTCTCAAAGACTTACCTCAAATCTATCCACAAGTATTCTCAAGAACTTGCTCAATCTCTTCTCAAGTCTTCACCAAGACTTACCTCAAAAATGCTCAACAAATATTTACCAATATTTGTCTAATATGCTCAACAAGTCCTCCCTAGAACTTGTCCAATCCGCTAGGCCCTCATGTGGGAAGTGAAATCTCCTCATGCATTTTTTTCCCTCTCTTGGAGTTGAAAATAAAAATAAAAAACCTTTGCCCTTGTTGCCGTCGAGACTCGAACTCGAAACCTTCGCTCACCCTATGCCTTACACATCGACGATTTGCCACTAGCCCAACCTGTTGGTTGGTGACAAGGCTTTAGGCCTTCATCAATTTATCACTACGTTTTCTACCACATTTTTAAAAAAATAAAATCCTTTGTCTTATGCACTCATGAATTTCACATTCCACACACTTTCCAATATTCGCACATGCATGATATTCGAAGACTTGCATTAATGTGGCAAGTCTTATGGTATTTATACCATATGCCACTTTCCTTCGAATGTCGGCGGGGGAAGAAATATTAAATCAAATTTGTGCCCAACCCTAACTTAGGGTTTAATAATTTTATTTTATAAATTAATTTATAATATAATAATTATAAATAATTTATTGATGACCTTAGGCTTTATTTTTAAACCTTTAATATTATAATAATAAATATTATAATATTATTTCCTTTGGACCTAGGTATTTTTCTTTTTCAATCTGACCACCTTTAATATTATAATAATAAATATTATAATATTATTTCCTTTAGGCCTGCTTTATTTTTAAACCTTTAATATTATAATAATAAATATTATAATATTATTTCCTTTGGGCCTAGGTATTTTTCTTCCTTCAGGGTATTTAGCCATCCTTTTGACCAATCATGTGAAGTTTTTAAACCAAATATCTTGGGCTTAAAATATAAATTTTTAAACCCTACTTTTACCAAATCCTTGCACTGATCAACGACAATGACTCTTGACATCAATGACAACACAACTACTTAAAATTTCTAATAATTATCCCATTTTCATTGATGGCAATCCTTTTTCTGTAACCATTCTTGTTTTCTTTTTCAAAACTATTCCCCTTCAGAAACTGCTCCCCCTGACTGAATTCTCTCCCCAAAAATTAAATCTCTTCCCCTTTGTTATTAATGGCAAAGGGCCACCTATGGGGATTGGGGATTAAGATAAGACTCTTAGCTCAGTCCCCTCCCCACCTCCTCTTCTTGAGATGGTTAATTTTTGGGTGGGAGTATCTCTACTTCTAGCATACATTGCTCTTTTCCTTTGTCCACCTTCTTCCTCAACTGATCCTTTTGATTCCATTGAATATTCTTGTCCTTGCTTATCTCTAGAAATTATGCTCTACACCACTTAGCCATATGCCCAAAATTATTGTACTTATAACACTTATTGTTATTATTCCTTAAAGGTGTAGATATCTTGTAGTTCCTCCTAGTGAAGCCATATCCATTCTTGTCATGAACCTTACAATTAACTGCCTTATGACCAAACTGATTATAAGAGTGGCAATACCCTTGAAAGAGATACCCATTTCTAAAATTTCTATTGGTGAAACCATATCCCTGTATTTCATGTGTCCTACATTGTGTAGCCTTTTGATCAAACCTATGATATGAGAAGCAACATCCATTGAAGAAACCTTGCCTTGAACCCATTGGTCTCTTAGTCTATTCTTCTCTGTTATGTGTCTTGTTCCATATATTCCTCATTTGTGTATTGTTCCTTTCCTTGTTGAAATTTCTATTTTTAAAATTATCCTCAGAAGTCTCACTCTCTCTTACACTTTCTTCTTCTGAAGCTTCTTCTTCTATGGAGCTTGAGATTGATTCCTCTCCTCGTTCTCTATGTTCCTCTTCAAACCCAAGTTCTATTTTGTTTTATCAAGATCTTTGTATCTTGATAATATTATCCAAGTTCTTTGAGATTCTCCCAAATCTGTGTAGCTTGTCTTTAGAATATTCTACTTCCTTCCTTAGTGAACCTACCTCATGCTCTAATATTTCATATTCTAAGACTTTTACCTCTAAATTTTCTTTATATCTCCTTGTCTTAGATATTGAATCTGTCAGATCTTGTATAAGCTTTCCTTTTTCTTCACCACATTCTTGAAATTGAAGCTTGAGTTTTTAGTTATGCTTCCTTACCTTTATTAATTCCTTAAAAGCAAAAATAAACTCACATTCAAGATCAACTTATCCTTCCTCTTCATTTTTTTATTTTTCATATTTTAGATCATCTTCATTCCTTTATGATTTATCTTCAATAGGAGCACTTCTTCTTCTATTGCCATAATAAGACTTTCTTCTTGTATACTTTCAAGAGCATCTTCATATTCATATTCATTGAAACTGAACCCATTCCTTGTACAATGACCTTCAAGATGACCAAAGTTACCACACTTGAAACACTTGAGAATTATTGGTGCTCTTTTTCTAACATCTTCATTTTCTACTATCAGAAATAGAATTTCTTCTTCTTCATTATTTGAGGACCTTCCATCACTATCACTTGAAATCTTACCTATCTTATCTGCATAAAAATTCTTTTTATACCTTTGGAAAATTTTCTTTCCTTGCTTACTTTGTCCATCCCTACTTCTATTTTGATACCTGTATTTTCCTGCTTCCCTTCACCACTGCTATTTCTAGCTTCTAGAAAATTAGATGCATAGTGACCATATTTACCATATTTGAAACACTTAACTATTTTCGTACCTTTATACTTTCTTGCGTCCTTGTTTCTTCTGCCATAGTTTGCTTCTTCATCACTGGATAACTCATCACCTGAATCTGACTTCTTATCCTTTGTCTTCTTTGTAACTTTAAAAATTGCTTCTTTCTGAGGGATATAATTCTTACCTATTCTCATCTCAAAAGTTGTGAGAGTTCCATGTAACTCATCCCTTGAAAAAGTTTCAATATCTTTTGATTCTTTTATAGCTGAAACCTTTTCACTATATTTCTTAGGGAGTGACCTTAAAATATTTTGAAAAACATCTATTTCTTCAACTTTAAACCCAAGTTCTTGCATGGAGTTAACAACTTCATCCACACAAAGTAAGTATGCAGAAATATATTCCTCATCCTTCATCTTTAGATCTTCAAAAATTTTCTTATGATTTTTAAATTTTACCATCTTGGATTCTAAAAGTTATTTCAAAACTGCTTCCATAGACATATTAATCTTTATAAAATTCCTTTGTGGAGGTTTTTGAAGTATTATATTTTGTATGTTATTAACAACATTATTAATAATCTTATCATTTATTACACCCTCTTCCACCACATGCTTGTTCTTATTCTATGGCTTAGTAGATTTTTCTTCTTTTACTTTGAGTTGTCCTCTTCTGATAAGATCATGTTCTACTTTTTTTTTCTAATTCAATGGCTTGATCAAAATATGTGATAGTAGTAGTCTCTAATGCATAAGATAAATGCTCTTGCAAACTTCCAATAAATGTCTCAAGCATATCTCTAGGAGGTAAATTATATCTCAAGCATCCAACTAGACTTCTCCAATAAGCCAAGAATTTTGAAAAACTTTCTTCCTTACCTTGTTTCAAATTATAAACATCTTTCATGGTTACATATTTCTCAACATAAGCATAAAGCTGCTAAGCAAATAATTTTATTGTTTCTTCAAAATTATTTGAGTAATTAGGTAACCGATAGTACCACTCTAATGTCATGCCACCAAGACTCTTAGAAAATGTTTTTAGTAACAACATGTCATGATATATGAGATCATGGCATGTTATTCTAAATCTTCTTAAATACTTTATTGGATATTTTGTCCCCTTATATATAGGTAAAACCTACATAAAAAATTTCTTAGGATAAGTTCTTGCAGCAACAATAGGATCCAATGGTTGTTTACACATTTATTTATAATTGTGAGTGAAACTTGAAGGTTGAATCATCTCAACTTTTGAAACCAACTGCTTTACCATATTTGTTAAATTTTGAACTTTCATATTACTGTTATGTAATATCTCCAGATTCCCTAATGGAGGGGTGTTGAGAATATGGATACTATTGTGGTATGTGGTATCTTGTTGGATATGATAAGTAACAGTTGGTGCAAAATAATAAAGAGTGTTGAAATTAGAATATTCAAGAGGAAATTGAAAACAATTTTCAATGACACTACTAATTGGAGGGACTTGTAGATTCCTTCCAATATTGGAGGTTACAATTGTGGCATAAGTCGGATGATGAACAAGATTACCATGATTTAAAAATTCACTTAAGGATTTATCATGATATCATCTAACTTCCTCAAGTAGAGCTTCTTCCTTTAAAGTTGCATCCAAGGTATGCTTGTGATGCTTGTAAAAGGTCAACATGTTCTCAAAATATTTAAAGGTAAGTTTCCCATTAGATCACCTAATAGGATCAAGACTATTTTCAACCTCTTATTATTCAAGATTATGATTTTCTCTTTCAATTTTATCATTCTCTTAGAAAATATCATCAAACCCTAGAGGCCTTCTCTCACTCGCAAGTATAGAAGCCATTAGAAGAAGGATAAAATGACTAGGATGGAAATAAAGGAACTAAAAGCTACTGAAAAAAAGCACAAAATATTATTTTTTAATGTTTTATAATATAAAAACATAGAATTAATGATCTTCATTAAATATTTAAAAGAAAATGAGGTGTTCACATTGGGTTCACCAACTATGTAGAGGGGAAAACTACCCTACGATGTACGATTCTCAAGGCTGGATCCGCAGGGAAGCCTTGAGGTGACTGCAAGGTTTGCATTATTTTGTACAATTGATGTTGGGGGAAAAGGTTTCACCATGAATGGTTTAAAGACTCACTCTAAGTCATCGGTTTTTAATAATGTTTGATGTATTTGTTTCAAGATAAATATCTATATTTGATATTTATAGATCTATGATATAAAAGATAAAGAACAATACAAAAATACAAAGTGTACGAAGACAATAGCTAACCCTAGAATGATTCTTTTTTTGAATTCTTTCTAACCACAGGGTTTTAAAATAGAAAACCTTCAAGCAAGGGATTAAGAAAAGATGCACAAATACTATTAAATCCTAAGTGCACACTATATGTTGTTTTCCTTTCAAATGCCTAGAAATTTAAGAGATATTTCTTTTATATTAGATTTAGGTTTCAAACACTCAACAAAAAACCAAAGACTAATTAGGACACTTATCTTATTTTGTGGTTGATCCTTGCGTTTATCCTTTGTCTAGCAATATCAACAATTTTTATTCCTACAATATGACTCAGTAGACACTTGAAAAATATAATCAGCATTAGGGGCCTACTTAGGCCACTATAAAATAATGCTTGGATGTGTAGCAGTCAAGCCCCCTAGGTCATTTTAGATGAACAATCATAACAAAAATACAACATAACAAAATGATAAAATATATCACATAATGCAACAATATATTCTATATGCTATCTACGATGCATATCTAGGGTTTGGGGGTAGTACTTTGACCTCAAATATGGTTTGCAAAAAATTACACCTCGTAGAGAGCAACCACAATTTTGTAGACCAACAAAATCATGCCCCGTAGAGACCGGGTAATATTTCATAAAATCTAAGTGGAAAATAATATAATGATGTGAAATCTCAATTACATAATAAATAAAATCAATATATGCATGTAAGAAGGTTAAAACACCTAGTAGATAGCACAAAAGCAAGCAGAAGGGTTAAGACCTCTGAATAGTCGATCTCTCCTTAGGGCTTCAACACAAATCCACCAAAGCCAGCAACGACAACAAACAAATCCAAGGTAACAAAAACTAGAGATTTTTTATTCTATACTTTTGATTTAGCTTTCTTATAGAAGAAAAAAATTCACTTGGAGGGATTTTGTGCAATTAGACCACATGTAATTTTAAAAATTACTTCATGAGAACAATCACTTCATTGTATATGTGTGTGGAAGGGAGATTTCAAACCCTCCTTTTATAGCATATTTTAAAGCAAAATGGGAAGAAAATTTTGGGAAAGTTGATGCAAAAATATGCCAACTTTGAAAATTAGGTTTTCTTTAAGATAAAACCCTAAAATGCAAAATCACACCCTGTAAAGGCCAATCGTGATTTCACAACTGCTGGACCCCAATGTAGTTTTAATGCATTTTAGAGGGTCAAATGAAGTTAGAACAAGATAAATCATATACTATTGGAAATATATTTCTGAGCCTAATCCAATAGTGTAAGATTTGAGAGGAAAGGAGAATATTTGGCAAGAGAAACATTGGTCCAAATATGACCCAACTGTTCCAAGAAGAAAACAAGGGATCTAGGGAAAATTGGTCATCTTAGTAGGTCAAGTTTTTGTGTCTACACCACCCCTAGGCATATGGAGTGCTATAACCCAATTAGTATATGAGGGGAGCTTAATCCTAGGTCCCATCTATAAAATTGGTATATGGGTCTTAGTAAACCAAGCTATAAGAGGCCCCACCATTAATGGAACCCTTGTAGTCTCCACCAAAAGGGTTTTAGGATTTCTGTTGATGATGTGATGTGGACTGTCACCATCAGAAAGGTTATGATATTCTATGGGCTTGATCTAGGTGAATGATGAGGGTAGCTTCAAGCTTGTTAGTAGTATTAGGTATAGAATATCCTCTATTTAGCTACTTGATATATATATTAAGCTTTAAGGTCCCTCATATAATTAATTTTGATAGTGTATTTGCTTATTTTTTTCCTTTGGGGTAGATATTTACCCCCCTATAGTGAATTTTTCACTATAATTTTCATGGGAGTTTATGTGAGGAAAAATTTGTGCTAGCTCGTTATAAGTGGGATAGGATTTTCAAAGGAAAGAATATTGGAGGACTAAATTGGTTGGAAATTATTCAAATATTAAGGAAAGAGTTAGACAAAAATGTTACTTTAAAAGTATTTAAGTTTTGTTGACCCAAAAAAATTGTTTAGGAAGTGAAGTCAACATATGGAGTTGGCAACATGGAACATCATTTAGAGAGTTTGCAATTTATGAGGAAATATATTAAGTGATTTCAACATATTTTGGTGTGATGCTTGGATGAAGAGTTATCCTCTTATTAGTTATTTAAAATGATAAACAATAGATTAGGCATATTCACTTTTTTTATATTCAAATGTAAAAAATATATTTATGTGAGGATTAGTTCAAGATCTTGGATTTTTATTAACAACTTTTTTTAAGGAGAGGATGTCAAACGAATATCCAATGAGCTTCAAATTATCTTTCAAGTGTCCTATCTACCCATTTTTATGGGGAAGTATGAATGGGTTTCAAGTATATAAAATGATGGTGGATATTCAATCAAGCAAGGGTATAAGGATTTAGGGCAATCAATTTTTTTTGCTCTCAAATATTTTCCTTGAAGTATTATTTGATCACTTGAGGTCCTCCCTATGGCCTTAATATTTCTTTGGTTAGGAGTCCAATAAAAAGTAATACAAGTGAGATTATGCAAATAAATGGATGTCATGGACTTTTTATGTTGAAAGTGTAATCTAATTCACTTTTTGAAAGATCTTAAGTAAATAAATAAGTAAATAAACATCTTACTCGACAACATACAATTCACTTTTTGAAATATCTTTAAGAATCCTCCCTGTTGATCATTTTTTAGGTGATTTTGATCTATGGTTTACAATTTTTATTTGTTTTTAGTACTTTCCATTTCTACATGATGGAAGAATGGTACATTGAAGTATTTTTTTTAGCACTAATACATTTGAATTCAAATTATGCATTGTGTATGTGCCTTTGCTACATACACTTGGCACCTTCAAAGATGCTTGGATCCTCTATCGTGAAGAAGATTGGTGTATGATATAGTGTCATGATAAAAATTTGTTGTCTAGACAGAGTGATGATAAGGTGCTCAAAATAGGTGTTAGGTTCAAGGCTCTATGCCTCTATTTTCATCATAATATGAAAGGAAAAAAGGTGTTTCACCAACAACATAGAAATATAAGTTATCCTTGTAGCCAACATATGCTATGATTTTTAAGGCATATAGGGAGATTTTCTATCATAGAAGGATAAGTGCTCAAATGATAACTAAGGTGTTGAGGGATGAGTGGTCAAAGTATTGAGGATGGTTAGGAATAGGAAAAAAAATTTACCATTGTCCTATATGGGGAGGCTATCCTTTTGCTTAGCATGCACTATATTTTTCAAGGAGTTCAAGGATATTTTAATCATAGAAGAAGTAAAACTTAGATGGTTGCCTTAGGATCTCTATAGAATTAAATGACAAGTTATGAAGGGATTTAGGTTAGGTAGAAAATATTTTATATTCATATTTCATTATTGGCATAGAAAAATTACTAAAAACACACTTTTACCTTACAAATGTATGGTATATGTTATATATAGAACAATTTTTATAGCATGTAAAAGGCCATATTTCAATTTTGATTATGGATTTTTTTAAGTGAATTGATAAAAAATCCTCTTTGGTTGACATGGCATCCAAGGGTGCCTCACAATATAATATTTTGTACATATATAACTTTCTAGCTAATGACAATGCAACAAATGGTAGAATTTTGGATAACCAATGGTGGTTGCATGGCCAAATATGAGTGGCTATCACTAGTGAGTGAGTAGTCACAAACTAGTAGGTTGAGATTCACTGTTATAGTTCTAAAGTCTAAAAGGTCAATTTTTTTTTAGGTCTCTTTGTAAAATAGAGGCCATAACTTTTGCATATAAAACCATTCCAACACCTTTCCTAAATCACATAATGTTTTGAACTCTACAAATTGGTGAAATTAATTTATGGATCGGTTCTCTTGTTATGGGTCAAATTGTGTGGAATATTCATTAATCCCCTATTTTCCTTTTTTAAAGAGAAGATTTACCATATTCTATGCAATTAGAACCTTTGCTCTATTTTGTTGGATATGGAATTGGATTTGTGATAGTTGTAGTAGATTTTGAGTCTTTTTGAGGTATATATGAATAGGATTCAAGATGTACTTTAGTTAATCCATCTTCCTCATTTGGAAAAATAATATATATTATTCATAAAGATATTATCATTAATTATCTCTTCCTTATTCTATTACTTGTCTAGGTACCCTTGGAAGTGTGTTCTATATTTTAGGGGAAAAGTTATTTGGAGATTGTACAAAGAGAGTCAAAGACAATGGGTAAGAATTCTTCTAAGTAAGCATGTTGATCCCAATGACCCAAGTTTAATATTTACTGCATTCTCTCTTCCAAATGGTTTTGCTCTTTGAAATAGTTTAAAAAATCTATTGATCTTATGATTAAAGGTTTAAGATGGATGGTGGGAACTGGAGGAAACTTTTCTATTTGGATGGATACTTGGTGTGATAAAAAATACTCAATTTAGATCCAGTTTTGAAACCTTGGATGAGATTACTTCAAAGATAAATGCAGTGATAGGGTTTCAAACATTTTTTACAAGGATCGAGAAAGAAGATACAAATGGAAAGAATTTTTTTTACAAGTATACAAGATATTGATGCTAGGAGGCAATTGAGTAGAAAGATAACAACTGTGATTATTCTAAGGGGTGTGAAGGATGAATTTATTTTGGAGTTTAATAGCTTAGGATAATACACAAAAATAAGTGGATATAATGTTCAACACCAACATAATAATAATATCACTAGTATATGGAGAGATATTTTGGATAGCCCAAGGATTCGTAAAGTCAAAATGTTTTTTTGACTAGTAGGCCATAGAAGAATTTTATCCTAGGATAACCTTATGAAAAGGGGTTTTCATGGCCTCTCTCAATGTTTTTCTGTAACAAGTAGGAGAGTATTGACCATCTCTTAGGACATTTTTCAATAATCTAGAATATATGTCAATGGATTCTTAATATGTTTGGTAAATGCATGGTGATGAATAGTAGAATTGAAGATTGGTTAAAGCAATGGCAGAGCACTTATAAAATAGAGGCTTTATAGACAATATGGGATATATCAAAAGATACAATACTTTGGACTATATGGCTAGAAAGGAATAGAAGAATATTTAAAGAAAATGAAAGCATTTTAGAGGTAATGAAAAATAATATATGTTTGTCTAAACCAACCCTATCAACTCACCCAATCCCTAATTTGGAAGTAGAGAGTCTTGATATATGGATTCAAATCATTAAATGGAATTATGATGTTGCGTAAAAGAGAAGAAAAAATAAGGTAAATAATATAAAGTGGAAACCACCAGATGTGGAATGGGTTAAATTAAATTTTGATGGAGCATCAAAAGAAAATCTAGGACCAGTAGGAAGAGGAGGAATAATTAGAAATAATAGAGGAGAGATTTTGTCTCATTATGCTTTTAATAGTGGATTTAAGACAAATAATTAAGTTGAAGATTGGGAAAATTTAGAAGGGTTAAAACATTTTAAACTAATGAAATGGAATAGAGTATGGATGGAAGGTTATTTTATCACAGTAATAAATGCAATTTTGAGGAAAGCAAATGCTCCATGGAACATACAAGAGATAATTATGGAAATTCAAGATCTTGCTAAAGAGTTTGAAGAAATCCGGTTTACACATATATTAAGGGAAGGGAAAAAATGTGCAGATAAGCTAGCCAATAAAGAGGTTTTGATTAAGGATCGTGAATTTAAATTCTCCTTTCCATGGTTAGAGGAAAAAGAAAGTTTAGTTGAAGCTCACAAAAAATTTTGATTGCCTAAGTCAATTAATGATTAAAATTTACTTTAATATTTTCCATTAGTAGTATCTATTTTATTTTGTAACAATAATGTGTTTTCATTTAGACTATTTATTATATTTTTTATGGTTGCACTTGTGTTTTAGGAAGGAAACTAGCAATTTATATTTGGTAAAGCAGACTATGATAGTGCGATGTTTTTGAAATATTACTCTACTAAGATGCAAGGCATATATAGTAGAGGTGAAGTTTTGGAATTATGAAGGCTGCTATAGGAATATTTCAAGAAGGATGCTAAATTTTGAATTAATTGTATTCTTACAGAGATTTGAAAAGATCCATAAAATGAAAATCAAGAATTCAAACATTTTATGTAAAATGTAGTTTTTTAGTTATAGCATCTCAACTCAGATGATAAGTGTATATTTTTTAAACTCTCAAGCTCTAAATAAGAGATATAATTTTTCAAGGGTGGGGGACTCGAGTACAACCCCTTATTATCAAGCAAAAAAAAAGTTATACCTTCAAGTCATATCTTATGCAACTATGGATGATTGAAGTAGATTATATCTAGATGTGGTGGTGATCTTGAATTATATTCATTTGAAGCCTTATTCAAGTGCAATTTGAATGTGTGTGAGTATCTAATAGTGGTGGTGATGACTCTAGTCCGACCTAAGTATACTTTTATGCACGAAATATTTTTGTTAGTAGCAAATTTTAAATTATGAGGGGGATTCAAATGATTCTAACTTAAATGTAGAGTCCCACTAGGGCATCCATTATGGGGGGAAGATATTATTAATATTAATATCTTATTATTAGGGTGTTTTGGAAGGGTAATATGATTCATAGCCATCACTAACATTTATGATGTGATATTCAATAAGAGTAAGGGCATTCATTATACAATGCATTTAACTTATTGTAATATTTTATTATGTAATCCATATGGATCATGATGAATCTTGTTAAGGCTAAACCACTTTATAACATGTAATTAACCTAAATACGTTTTATTATATCAACATAGGTTAAACTTCTTGATGTACTTTGGGGTTTTCATACTGGTATAAATATCCTCCACCACTTTATCATTTATTATCATTATTGTGATTCTTATCTATGGATAATATATTGATTATTTATGTTTCGTAGAGTTTCCACCATATATTTCTCTCTTTTGTCCCTTTTTATAGTTTTTATATATAATTTGAGTGGTGTATTACTTTTGTTTGTTTTTTAAAAGTATTATGAATTCCAACATTTTAGGTGTGCCTTGTGTAATAAGTATCTAGAAACATCCAATCATTTACTTTTATATTGTCCCTTTGTTTACACTATTTCAAAAAATATATATATTGGGTAGCTCCATCACCATTGAAAGAGTTATTGGATTTATTATTTCAAATCTAATGCATTATGCAATATACAATAAATTTGAAATACCATTATTTGTTAGAATTTATGGCTTGAAAGGATAATAAGATATTCTAATAATAAATTCACTCTATTATAAAATATATGCTAGTATGGTACTCATCATGGCAAGTCTTAGGTGTGGAAATATATGTGCTTCGCTCTTGGTTATAGGATTTTATTATACATATAATGGTTACCCATGACAATATGGTTAACACAATGGATTTACATGAATATATAGTTAAATGGTAATATATAGAAGTTGGACTCATCAAAATTAATTGGAATGATGATTCTAGAGGAAATATAATGAAATCTAGTTTAGGTAATGTTCTTTAGAATAATTTAGGAAAAATTATCGTTCTTTAGTTATAATCATATAGAACATCAACCTTCAACTATTTAAATACTATGTCATTTCTTATAAAGATCATGATTGTTATTGAAAATGGATGTAGATATATTTTAATTGAATATGATTCAAAATTTATTATTAATATTTTTAAATAAAATGATATGGGGATTGGATCAACAATAGCATTGGTTTTTAATTTCCATCAATTATTGCTAGAGGTAATATCTTTGAAATCTCAACATATTTGTAGAGAAGAAAATAGAGTAACAAATAGTTTATAAAATCATAATATTGATCATTAACTTAGTGCAATTTAAATTCTAGAAAATAACTAGTTGAGGAGGATTTTATCTCTTTGTGAAAATAATGCCAAGGAGTTGATAGAGGAAATATAAATTTTTAAGGAAGTTGAATAATAGATTTGATAGAAAGGCAAGTTTGTTATCGTTTAAATGACCTAATAGTAAATATAATATTTTGATATTTTGGTGGGAATAGCCCTTTATATAAGTAGCATGTAGCTTAAAACATACTAACATCGAACACTTACTATAATAATGAGGAAAATGAAGAGTTGAATATGATGATATATATTTATAAATACTTGTATTGTAATTAATTAATATATAATTCAAGTGATATTCCATGAATATTATTATGTAATTCCATGATTTAATTTGAAAAAGTTAAAAGCATAACAAATTTTTACCAAATTTGAGTCCCTAAGACTATTTGTTAGAAACCTCATGAAAGATATTTTGAACATCTCCATAATTAACATGGTAGGGAAGGCTCATGTTCAATGTATTCTATACTTTTTATTTATGAAAATAATCAGAATGAATCATGTAATATGTATTAAGTATTTTAATCCCATGTTTATTAAACAGGAAAAAAGAAGGGGATATGTTTAGCATTGGGTAATTAAGATGTAAATATTAATGGTTTAGAAACATGTATGGGAGAGACAGTCCAAATAGGATATGTTTATTCCCAATATTGGAGTGCATTGTGAACACAATGCAAAGGTGATATAAACTAGATAAAAAAAAATGATGCTTTTTCCATGTTTCTAATCTAGAGTATTGTAGATGTGAGCATTTTTCCTAGAATTGTAGAATCTCAAAGTGCAAAATAATCTTGTGAGACATTGTAATCTATTTATCAAGGCATAGAGAAAGTTATAACATGCATGAAATATGGGATACAAAAATATAAATGTCAACTTAGCCTCTAATTAAGTTATGCATATGTCATTGGCAATGTGGAGTTATTCATACAAGGTACGAAATTATATATGTTAAATTAGAAATTTTATTTTATTTTCAATCATGTATATGTAACTAGAAAAGTGAAACTAGTCATCTAATCCATATTACATCATTATTATATACTTCAATATTTTAATAAACCATATAATAATATTACAACAAATCATATTATCATGACCACCATAAGTTTTGAACTCTAATGGGTTCTTTGTGAGATAAAAATTCACACCAATTCAACAACAACCTCAAAGGGTAAATGTTAATATTCACCACTTTTTCAGTTCATGGGTTTTCGTTCGAGTCTATCTGCTTTCAAAGTCTAGGCTGCAAAAAGCTAGAAAAATAAAGGTGAGTTACAAAACTCTATTTATCCAAATGGTTATTTTCTTGTTTTATTTGCTAATAATGAAGATAGAGAGAAAACTTTTCAAGGGGGTCCTTGGATTTTTGGAAGTGCAGAGCTTTTCATGAAGTCCTTGCATATTAAATTTAAAGTTGAAGAAGATATACCTTCTATAGCTCCCGTGTGGGTTAGACTCTTTGGCCTCCCTATTGAATTTTGGAATCCTACTATTTTTTCTTCAATTGGAAACTCTTTAGAAACTTTTATGATGACTACTGATTGTACTTAAAATTTTGAACATATTATTTATGCTCGTATTTGTGTTTTAATGGATTTTGACAAACCCCTACCTAAAAATATCACATTACAATTTGGGGAAGACACTTGGGAGCAAGTAGTGGACTATGAGAACATTCGTTTTCATTGTGGAATTTGCCATGAATATGGTCATTTGGCCAGTGCTTTCCCAAATAAAATTCATGATCAAAATAAAGAAGATATAAACTCAGGACGTTTCCAAATACCTAAGAAGAAGAACACTCAGAAAAACTAGTTATGAAGGATCAATCAAAGTCATATGCTAATATGTTTGAAATCATTTCCACAAATGTTGTCCCAAGTGAGGAAGAGAAAATAATGGAAACTAAAATCTTAGAAACACAATTTAAATATGAAGGGAAGAACTCAGAGACAAACCAACAAATCAAAGGTTTTCAACGGAAAAAAAGGGAGAAAATTTACACAAGAAAAACAATTTTTCAAATGTCAAAACTTTAAATAATGCAGGTCCCAATATAGACTCCGTTGAACCATATAGTAAAATTTTGGTTGTGTACGAGCATTCTTCAAGGTTAGAAGCCATATCAGATTCAATTGGAATGAGTCAAGAAAAAGGGAAAAAAAATTGAATATGTATTCTAATCAAAAAGCAGGTCGCAAGACCAATCAATATCATATGGTAAAAGAAGGTGAAAATCTTGTAGAGGAAGGTAAGATTAATGCCCTTCCCAACTTTTTTAGCCTTGGTATTAATGAAGATCATCACTTTAGAGGACTCAAATGGAGTCTTTCAAAACAAAATGAAATTAGAAGAATGATTCAGATAAATCATCCACATCTTGTTTTCCTTCAAGAAACAAAGATGCCAATGGAGGATATGGACTCGATTGCCAGTAAAATTTGGCCAGCTAGAAAAGTGGTTTCCCTTAGTTCCCAATGGACTTCTGGTGGCATTTCTTGTCTTTAGGATCCAAAAGAGGTAGTTATTCACCATATGGTTGGCATTTGGGGTTTGTTGGCTATAGCTATTCAAAGTAAACGTTCCAACCGAATTATGCTCTGCATTACTGTTTATGCTCTGACTTCTTTGGAGTAAAAAAGAAGACAATGGAAGGATATTACTCATATTATCTCTAATTTTCCTGAAGCTTGTATCTTGATCGGAGGATATTTCAATACCATCCTCTCTCTGGATGAGAAAAGGGGGGAAATAGAAATTTGGACAAAAGCACTGACCTCATGAGTGAATATATTGCAAACCTCCATCTCGTGGATATCCAACCAGATAATGGCCTTATGACTTGGTCTAACATAAGGCAAGTCTTAGCTTGTATAATGGAGATATTGGATAGGTTTTTGCTCTCTAAAAATTTCTTAATCCATGGTCACATTCCTCAAGTGAAGACTCTTAATAATGCTGGTTCGGATCATTGACCAGTCATGGTGGAAATGTGGAAAACCAATGTGAGTTTCTCTCCTTTTTGTTTTCAATTAATGTGGATTAGAGACATTTCCTTCAGACCTCATGTGCAACAATGGTGGAAGGAAGGTAAACCTAGGCATGGGACTAAGATGTTTTGTTTTGCTAAAAGACTACAGTACATTAAATCCAAAATAAATACTTGGAACTGGAAATATTTTGGGGATGTTCATAAAAAAAACATAAAGTTACTACTCATCTTGAAAATTTGTATAATAAAATCCATTTAGATGGCCTCATAGAGAAGATAAGTGAAGATGAAATTAAACTCATAACTCAGTTAGAGGAATGGGAAAAAAGAGAAGAAATCTTATGGAAGTAAAAATCTAGAATTCAATGGCTCAAAGAAGGAGATTGAAACACAAATTTCTTCCACAAATCTCTTCTAGCTCGAAGATCTCACAACTTTATTTCTTCTTTAAAATCATATTCTGGAGATTTTTTTTATACTTGGGATGGCATGAACTCTATTGTTGTTGATTACTTTTCCAATATTTTTGTTGCTACTCCTCTTGACTCAGCTTCACAACAAAATTTTCGTCAAGCAATCCCTTCTCTTATCACTTCTGAGGAGAAATCTATTTTGACTACTCCTGTTACTATAAATGATCTTCAAAAAGTAGTTTTTAAAATGCAAAAAGGTAAAACCCCGGGTATTGATGGTTTTTCCATTGAGTTCTACCAAGAGTTATGGGATATCCTTCATGTTGATTTATTAGAGGTGGTGGAAGAAGCCAGGAAAGCCAAAGAAATTTTGAAGGTTATCAATAAAACTTATATTACTCTTGTCCAAAATCTCAAGAGGTTGATCATATCTCAGCTTTTAGACCTATTACTTTATGTAATGTTCTTCTCAAAATTATTACTAAAATCATGGCAGAAAGGTTGAAGCCTCTTTTGCATAAGATTATTTCCCCAAAGCAATGGGGTTATGTGGAAGGATGTCAAATAGTAGATGAGATAGTTCTTTCTCAGGAAGCCATCCATTCCATGGATATGCAAAAATCTCCTTCCATGTTCATTCAATTAGACTTATCCAAAGCTTATGACAGAGTGGATTGGCATTTCCTTATCAAAATTTTGAGGAAATTTGGTTTCTCTAAGGATTGGATGGATTGGATTATGGGATGTATCTCTTCAATTTCCTACTTAGTTCTTATCAATGGTAGGCCTTCTCAGTCATTCCCAACTTCTAGAGGTATTAGGCAAGGTGACCCGCTATTCCCTTATTTATTCATCATTCTTGTTGAATGCTTGGGTAGGACTATAACCAAAAAGAGAGAAAAAAACCCTTGAGGGAGTTACCATTGCTCATGGAGCTAGACCTATCTCTCATCTTCAATTTATGGATGACTCTACTCTTTTAGGTAAAGCTACAGTTAAGGAAGCTTCTAATATTAAGCAAATCATTAGTTGTTTTTCTAAGGCTACTGGGTAGTTGATCAATGAAGAAAAATCTAAAGTTATTTTCTTTTACTGCTCTTCTAGACAGGAATCCATGGTCTTGGATAAATTAAGATATAATAAGACCTCCCTTCCAATCACTTATTTAGGTATTTCCATAAATATTCAAAGGCAAAAAAATAAAGATTGGAATTGGTTGTTGGACAAAGTCAAGAAGAAAATTAGAAAGTTGACCAACATGTGGCTTTCTTCTGGGGGTAGAATCACCTTGGTAAAATTAGTCCTTCAAGCTATTCCTATTTATGTTTCTTCTATTTTGAATATCCCAAAGGTTGTTCTTCGATAATTGGATCAAATCGATCATCGTTTCCTTTGGAGTGGTACTAAGGAGAAAAGAAAATGGGCCTTGGTGAAATGGGATACTTTATGTCTTCCTAAGAATTAAGGGGGGTTAGGATTCTGATATTCTATTAATAACAACAAAGTTTTAGCTGCTAAATTATATTGGAGGATGTTGCATAACCCTATTGCTCTTTGGGCCAATAATCTTCATGCTAAATGTGCTAAGAATAAAAGTCCTGAAGACCTTATTCGCTATCAACTTCCTACCAAAGGTTCTCTCATTTTAGCAGTTCTTAAGACTGGTGATAATTTGATAAAGAAAATTTTATTTTGGATCATTCATAATGGTCAACAAGTAAATTTTTGGATAGATTCTTGGGATGGTCACAAGCCTTTGATAAATCAATTTCTCGATTGGAGTCCTTGGATGGAGGAGCTTCACCGAGCTAACTGGATAAAGGTGGCTAATTATTGTCGGTAGCATACTGGTAATTCAAAGGTTGGTAGATATTGGATCCCTATTGAGGACTGGCCTATTCAAATCCTAGAAAGACAAAGACAAGATATCCAAGGCATCCTTCATATGATATCCCTCTCTTGATCCCATGAAAAATATTATTTTGGATGGAACAACACTACTAAGGGTGAGTATTTAGTTGCTCAAGGTTATTTGACCTTATACCATAATAATCCCAACCATTCTTCTAACATATTTTCTCGATTGTGGGCTCAAAAGCTCTAGCCTAAGGTGAGGTTATTTAATTGGCTTTTATTGCATCGTAGGGTGCTTACTAGTGAGCAACTTATGAAGCGTGGTTTTCATGGCCCTTTCAGATGTGAAATGTGTGAAGAGAATGTAGAAACTCTCAACCATATTTTTATTGAGTGTACTTTAGCCTCTGAGCTATGGAGTAGAATGGCCACTTTACTTGGCTTATAGTGGTCCAATTGTTTTACTTTTGAACAGATTTGGAGGGATTGGCCTAATCAAGAGGGTGTTGATAATTTTATTAGGCAGTTAGTTTGGATGGGTTCTACCATTCTTCTTTGGAATATTTGGAATGAAAGGAACAACCAAATTTTTAATCAAGATAGGAAGGATATTCACTATATTTGGTAAAAGACCATAGCCAACTTAGTTGAATCAGTCCATCAACTCCTTAATCACCCTCAAAACTCCCACCAAATATGGGATCATGTGATGCAAATATTGAAGATTAAATCTTCTAAGGGCAACCAACTTAAATGGAATATGAGTATTAGTAAGATGGATAGGACAAGAAATTGGCAACCTCCTCCTAAGGATTTTGGAAAAGTCAATACTAATGGAGCCTCTAGAGGGAACCCTAGAAAATCTAGTGTGGGAGGAATTGGTAGACTTTCAGATGGCTCCCTGGTTTTTACTTTTGCTGAGAATTTGGGTATTCTTTCCAATAACCTTGCTAAGGGTATGGTATCCTCAAAGGCCTTCAGGAGGCTACTAAGGTTGGATGAGAAAGGGTGTTAGTTGAGTCTGACTCTCAACTTATGATTAATCTCTTGAAGACTCCTTCTAAGAATAATAAGGTGGATTGGAGAATAAAAAAAATTATTGAGAAGATTCAATTAATCCATATGGGATTATTGAAAGTTGATTACAATCATGTGGTCAGAGATCAAAACAAGAATGTTGATGCTTTAGCTAATTGGGCTTTGGAAAAATGTGATCTTACTTGTTTTGGCCACCCTCCTAGATGGTAGGCTTCTCAAATTAGGGAAGATCTTCTTTCTATCATTTCTTTGGATGGCTCCAGTTCTGAAGGTACATAGTTTCTTCTTGTTTTTTTTTTTTTTTGCCTTCTCTTTGGTTCATTCAGTTTTTTTTTTAGTTCCCTAACTCATTCTATTATTTCTTTTGTTTCCTCTGTTGATTCTTGCCTTAATAGTCCTTTGGTATAGATAGGTCATTGTTATGTTCAATTATTTTTTTTCTTTTTCCTTTTTTTTTTTTTTTGTTTAGTTTTTTAAGGTGGGTGGGTTCTTTTGTTTTGTTTTGTTTTTGTGTTCTTTGTGTTGTTTTTTTTTGTTTTTTTGTTTTTTTTTTTAATGTTTTTTGTTATTTATTTATTTTTTTTTTATTTTTTTGAATTTACATGGTGGAATCGGTAGCCGTCACGAATATCGGCAGGTTGTCCAGCTTTTATGGCTACCACAGTATTCTATGTTGTCCGCCCCAGAAGTCGCCACATAGATCTTTGCGCAGTCCGCCCCTATAACCACCATGCCACAATCATTTTAAACTTTTACGCCACTGAAAGCACTAGGAAAGGGACAAGCGTTCAGTCCGACGAGGCCCGATATTTGAACCTTGGACCTCCGCCCCCTTATGGGGTTTGGATGAACCAATTGGTCTACACCTCGGACCGCATGTTTTTTGTTATTGTTCGTGTGTTTTTTTCATTCTTGTTCTTGGGTTTCTCTTTGTTTGTGTTAATTCATGTTTTTATGTGTGAGTGTTTTTTATGTTTTATGTTTTTGTTTATTGTATGTTGTTGGTTGTTTTTTATTTTTATTTTTATTTTATTTTTTTAATTTTTTAGGTTTTGGTTGTGTTTTTTTTTCATGTTTTTTTTTGGGTTATGTCTTTGTAGTGTTATGTTGTTTTTGTCTTATTTGTGTTTTGTTATGTGGTTCTTGTGTTTTTCTATGTGGTTCATGTTGTGATTTATTTTATCTTATTGTGCATGTTTTGTTGTGCTTTTGTTTTTGACACACTCAAGAAGAATGTTTTTTATTTTATTTTATTATTTTTGTTGTTATTTACTTATTTTTAAATTGATTTTGTGTGTTTTTTGCTCCTTGAGTATGTCAAAGGTAGTAGGCCAGGTCCGAGTCCTAGGTGTTTTTGATGAAATGGATACCCCTGCCTCCTTGGGTATTACCCGAAAGTGGCATCCCTTTTGGAAATTTTTCCATAAGTAAAATATATATATCTATATATATGGAATTTATATGGTGGAATTGGTAGCCACCACGAATTTGGGTAGGTTGTCTAGTTTTTATGGCTATCACAATATTTTAATTTTTTTAACTCAAAGAAGTCGTCACATATTTCTTTAATAAGCCCATATAACCACCATGCTACAATCATTTTAAACCTTTTACACCGCTAAAAGCACCAATAAAGAGACAAGCATTCAGTCACGTGATATTCACCACTAAAATTGAAACCTTGATTTCTAATAATAAAGTCCATCTCCATGGTTTAAAAGTTAATATTCCTCCTTTATATTACAATTATCAACCACATCCAACCCAATAGGCAAGTATTATTTTTTTAAACATTCTTATAGTTTTCATAGTTAAAATTTTAAATAACTTGAAATTGACTTATACATATAATATTAGTTTTTTCTCTTAATTATTTACTAATCAAATTGAATTTAGTATAATACATTGATAAAAACTTGCATATAATGATTTTTAAATATAATTACGCATTTTAAAATGTATAAACAATAATATATTATAATCAAATGTCATGAGCTCTATTGGTTAAATATCTTGATATTCAACAACATTGGACTCTTACCAAAAACACACATAAATAATTGTTTCATAAACAATTGTTTCTATTTGATAAAACTAACATGTAATTTTTATATAATACAAATAAAACTTGTTTGAATTCTATATAACCAATTAAAATTATATAAAAATAATACATATATATGAAGTATAACTTATTTCATTTATCTTTAATAAAGTATAATTATTTTATAAAATAAAAGTGTTTTTACTTTAAAAATAAAACAAAAATAATATATAATAAAAGGAAAAAGTGATAGTAATCAATATTTGTTAGGATTTACACCATATTTGGAATGGGTATATAAGAACCTTATAAATTATAAGAATTTGTATTTTGAATTTTATTTATTTTGATAAACTTGTATGTGGTTTATGAGGCCATTATTTATCAATTTTTTTTGCTAAAGGAATAATAGACTTAAAAATATGTCTTTGATATAGTTTAAGTAAAATCGTTTACCCTATTAACATCTAGTCCTAACAGGTATATGAAATATTTGGGTCACAAAACTTATTAGGGATAGTTGATCCTCTATTAACATCTCCAATATTTGGGTCACAAAACTTATTAGGGATAGTTGATCCTCTATTAACATCTAGTTGGAACATGTATGTAGGATAATTGAGTTTAAAAACTTAGTAAGATAGTTACTCCTTTTATTTTCTCACCAAATTGTTATAATACTTTTCTTCACAAATTTGAAATCTTCTAAAAATTTCTTCCAATAAAATATTTCTATAATAAAATTTAATTATTCTACTTAATATAATTGATTTAAATATAAATTTTCATACATTAATCCAATTTAAAAATTAATAATTTACAACTCATCATTTATTAAACTCTTTAATATAAAAATAAACTATATAAAATATACAATGGATTCCCTACCCTTATTGACATGGTCTCATTGTAAGCTAACTTGATGGAAACTTTCAAACAGAAAACACAATGTATCTATCTATTTCTTACTTTGTTCATGCATTTCTTGATATCAAACAAGTACGACAGAAGCCCTATCCATTACAAGACAAATGCTGGTTGACCGTCTATGTTCACATCCAAAGACTTTTTATTACACTACCATCGGCTCTTTACCATCTATACCTATCTTATTTAGATAGAGCAGTTGCCAAGTATGTGGTTGTGTGCATATTAGCATCCTGTCATCTATTATATCAGGCTGCACATCTTCTAGCATTCTTACTTCTACTTGACCAGACCCAAGTTGATAATACCAAAAGCGGTTTGAGGCCATGTGTTCTCCTTGGCATTATCAAGCATGACTCTGCCCCATGAAATCCAAGCCTCCCAAGTCACTCGTTTATCCCAACAAGTTCCCCACTCCAACAGCAGCTTCAACCCCACCTTCGCCTCTTCTTCTGCCTTCATATATTTCTCATGGGACAAATATATCTGAGCAAGAACCAGATGCGGCTCCCCAATAAACGGATTGTGCATGCAAGCCTTCAAAAGAAGAGGCTCTGCCTCTTCCATAGCCCCATCTCCCTTCATGCAAATAGCTTCCCAATACAAGTCTCTCGCTTGAAGCTCATCTGATGTACTCAAAACAGCCCTACAATTATTGAACACCGGTGGAATAACAAGCTCTATATTCTCAAACCCCAAGTCTCTACTTTTGTTATCTTTTCTGAACTCTTCCTCTTCTCGGGCAATCATGTTATAGATTGCTCCCAAACGAGACACAATATTCATCCAGAGACCCGGCTTTCCCTCACCAGGCCACAAGGCTTTCCAGTTATTTCCAGCGTATTCCATCCTTCCATTACTATTGTCGAACAAAACATCCTGATAACCAAAAAGCTGATCAGAGAAATCAGCCATAGTAAGCATCAGAAATATGGCTATAAGTCTTCTTGGTACTCTCAAATCATCTCCTGTTCTAATATTCTTCACCACCAGCCCCTCTGGAGGCAATATCTCCTCAAATTTTCTTCTCCATTTACTTCCTCCATCACTATAACTATTTTCAGAGTCTTTCAAAGCAGCAGCGAGTTCGTCGTGCTCGTATTTGAGCAAAATTATGTCGCTTATGAGCTTGTGACGAGGGACAACACAAAACATATGGACGAGCTCTTCTGCTTCGTCTCCGATCAAATCTCTCACCTCCTGCCGCTCCACATCGGGCTTAAATAAAGCAAGATTAACATATGAATTGGAGTAAGAGGAATGAAATAAACCACACCTGGCAACAGGATCTGGAGCGTTCCATATTTTCAGAATTCGATAGACGCCCAGCAGATGGTCGAAGAATGTGCTATGCTTGTGATAGCACTCGGGGGCTCTGGATTTTCTGAGAATAGACAAGAAGCCTGGCACTGCAGGATCGATTTCTTCGTATGTTCCCAGCAGTATTGGCTTTAATCTCTGCAATAAATCGCTTAGTGTACCGTCATCCATCTCTGGATAATCTGTTAGCAATTTCGAGTTCGACCAGAATACATATGAACTCTTCGCAGACAATTTGTAAATGGACAAATTCTACACTACCTTAAGTAGCGTAAATTTAATCTCGCTGTCTTCCAATTACCGTCCCAAGGCAATTTTATCCTGTTTATGACGTCGGTGACGAAAGGTAATATCTTGTATTGGGACTTGATTCTCAGGATAAATAATGCAACTATAATATCTTCAGTGGCCCAAATGACTATCTATAATTTCAACTATTCCACGTTTTGATATTTAACTGATTTTATTTGGTTATATAGATGAATTGGTTACAATCACAATTTTTAGTAATTGATATTTAACGTAGAGTTGAGGGTTCAAACTATTAGCGAAGGCTTCCAACCCACCCACGGTCTCGTTAATGGTAACTCGGCCGGCGTGAGATGGGGACCGCAAACAGATCACTGTCATCAGTCAAGTGCAACACGAAGAGGAGTTGAATCGGGTTACTGGCTATGCATAGGCATGCACGTAGGATAGGAACCTAGGTATCCTATCGGTAAGCGCCCCAACTTACCAATCCAACTAGATCCAACGTACTGATATTTAAGTGATATTGTAATATGGTATTTCAGGGTTTTGGCTTCTCGGGTTTTGACTTTTCTTCGGCAAGTTCAAGGTTAAAACCACGACATGGGCGAGGTGGCTTCGTGTTAAATTCTCTATTGATAAGTATAGTTCTTGACTTTACGAGAGGGAGAAGACTACTAACCGTGTGTGCATTGGTTATAGAAGTTTCTCATAATAACCAAATAAATATATAATATAATATAAATACACAAAATGATTTTATTATAAATATTATAATATATATATATACAAATTAAGATCAAATATTAAAAATTTTAAATTTGATGAATTACAAAACATGAAATTTTACATTATTAACCATAGTAAGTTTAAATAAAAATTAATTTACATAATGTACATACACAAAATGAGATGTACATCAAATATTATATTAAATTAACTAAAAATTAATATTAAATATTAAATTAATAACAACCAACTCATATAGATTAATATAAATTAATTGTTTTTTAGACTTAATAATAACATGTTTTTGATGTACACAAATAGTATTATAAATTAAATAGAAATATTAGTAATTATGATTTTTAACTTCAATTAAGTTTAAATAAAAAAAATTATATTCACCACTACAATAAAATTAGTAATTGTGTCCGTCAAAGTTATTGGATTGATAAGAAGTTGAATACTTAGTTGGATATTTATAAGGAGAAGACTTAGGTTCAAACCTGGTAAACATGTCAATCTAGGGCAAGGGTAGACTTGAATCCTCTGAGCATGATGACAGCGCTACCAACCTCGAGCCACTGGGGTCTCCTTCACTCTCGATTGCCCTTACTAGGGCGAAATAAGAGCTATAGTGGTACCAACCACTATACCAACCTCGAGCCGACCGAGACTAGATAAAAGTTATAGAAATAACACCATGATTTAACACTATGATGGAGCACTACTACTAAACCTTATAACCAAATGTTTAAAAGGGAAAAATAATTTTCAAAGTAAAAAAAAAAAATTAGTAACTTATGCGTTTCTAATGTGAACAAAAACCTTCCATAGTTTTTAAATCTATTGTCCAATGTTTATTATTGTGCTTCAGAGACAATATATTAATGTTTTTCGATTTAATGTCCCGTGACATAGAAATTATTGTTTAACTTAATTAGTGTCAACCCCGTGGGATTCGAATACAATATATTAATGTTTTTCGATTTAATGTCCCGTGACATAGAAATTATTGTTTAACTTAATTCGTGTCAACCCCCTTGGAAGAATCCCCATAGCCTTCGTTCACACCGAATTTTCTGTTTTATTTTCCTTGATGTTTTGCGGACGACTTTAGATTCGTTTGGTGATTATTTTATATAAAAAGTTTAATCCCCAATTTTAAGATAAGAAGTACACACATTCCAAATCTTTTAATATATTAAAAAAATAAAATAGTTTTTAAATTTTATTAAGTCATCAATTATTTAACCTTAATTATTGTTTAAGTCAATCCGTTGGAAGAATCCCATAGTTGTCGTTTGCACCAAAGCTTTTGTTCTATTTTACTTGATGTTTAGCCAACGGCTTCAGATTCCTTTATGATAAGGTTTAATCACCGCTTTAAAGATAAGAAAGCATATATTTTTTATTTTTTAAAAAATAAAAAATTGTTAAAGTCTATTAAGTTATAAATTATTTAACCTTAATTGTCGTCAACCCCTTGGAAGAATCCAAATCCCCATAGTCATAGTTAACACCAAATCTCTTGTTTTATTTTAGTTGATGTTTTGCGGACGGCTTTAGATTCGTTTGGTTATATAAAAGGTTTTATCGCCAATTTTAAGATGAGAAGGTATGTTTTCCTGTATTTAAACAATTAAAATTAATTTTTAAATTTTATTAAATTATAAATTATAAATATTATTTAAATTATTTAATATTTATATATTTAAAATTTTATTTTATTTAAATTAAAAACGTTTTCTGTTACAAAAGATTTTATATAGTTGGTAAAAACGTTGAAACATATAAAAATAAATTTATGATTGATAAGAATGGAGCCTAGAGATAGAATTTTTTTCAGATTAGGAATAGAATGTGGTATAATTGGTGGATCTATTCTTGGTGTTAATTTCGGGATAGAATTCGTTACTCCAGTTAGAAATAGAATGTGGAATAATTGGTGGATCTATCTTTGATGTTAATTTCAAGATAGAATTTGTTGTAATTGGATTGTTAAGTATAAGTGTAATTTGTTGTGATTGGATTGTTACCTGTAAGTGTAATTGAGAGAGACCGATGTATATGAGGATTCTTGGTGTAACCATTGAAGAAGATTACAGTGGTTGGTTGTAGGTGGATCCCTTTGATGCTTGAAAGATAATAAAAGGACTCAAATATTCTTTGTGGATGTAGCCCACACTGGGTGAAGTTACATCTTATATTCTCTTCTTGTGTGAAATTGTTTTACTATCTTGATTATGTTTTTCTTCTGAAAATCATATGTGATTTATTGCTCATAATTATTGATAAAAATAATTGAATTTTAACAAAGATTATACATTATATAAGTAAATGAAGTGTATTGGGGGAGAGCGTAATGATACGGGTTTTGGTTCTTCTTTGGGAGGTCCAAGACTCAAACCATTGCATGGGCGAGTGTGTTTTTCTTCTGAAAATCATATGTAATTTATTGCTCATAATTGTTGATAAAAATAATTGAATTCTAACAGAGATTATACATTATATAAGTAAATGAAGTGTCTTGGGGGAGAGTGTAATGATACGGGTTTTGGCTCTACCTCGGGAGGTCCAAGACTCAAACCACTGTGTGGGCGAGTGTGTAAGGGTGTGGTTGTATGTTAAATTCCCTATTTATAAGCATAACCACTGAGTCCTATGCATTGGTTGTAGGGGTTTTTCAAACTAATCAAATAAAAAAAAACAAGTAAATGAAGTATGGTTAAAAATAATTATATATTAAATAAATGTTTCAGGGAGACGGCACAACGGTTAAGTCTTTGGCTCTTCTTTAGGAGGTCCAAGGTTTAAACTGCAGTGTGGGCGAGTGTGTGTGTGGGGTGCTTTGGCTCTTCTTTAGGAGGTCCAAGGTTTAAACTGCAGTGTGGGCGAGTGTGTGTGGGGTGCTTTGGCTCTTCTTTAGGAGGTCCAAGGTTTAAACTGCAGTGTGGGCGAGTGTGTGTGGGGTGCTTGTGTATTAAATTCCTTATTGATAAGCATAGCTCTCGACTTTACAAGGGGTTATGATTGGGAGGAGACTCATCAATCCTATGTGTTGGTAGTAGGGGTTTCTCACACTAACCAAACCAAAGCGCAACGATGTGAGCTTTGGTTCTTCTTCAGGTCGTCCAAGGTTCAAAGTACGATGTGGATGAGTGTCTCAGGGGGTAGGTGTATGTTAAATTTGCTATTGATAAACATAGATCTCAACTTTAATAAGGTCATGGTTGGGAGGAGACTGCCCAACCTTTTGCGGGGTTATGGCTGGGAGGAAACTACCCAGTCCTATGTGTTGGTCGTAAGGTTTCTCACACTAACCAACACACAGGTTTGGGCAAGATCCCCCAACCATGACCCCTCCTAAAGCCGAGAGCTATGCTTATCAATATGGAATTTAATACACAAACACCACACAACCACCACACACCCACCCCCTCACACACTAGCCCACACCACGATTTGAACCTTGGACCCCTTGAAGAAGATCCAAACCCGCGGTTTGAACCACGCCGCGGTGTGATCAACATAGCTCTCAACTTTACAAGGGTCATGGTTGGAAGAAGACTGGCCAACCTTGTGCGTTGGTCCTAGGGGTTTCTCACACTAACCAACGCACATGGCTGGGCAGGCTCCCCCAACAATGACCCCTCCTAAAGCCATGACCCCTTCTAAAGCTGAGAGCTATGCTTATCAAAAGGGAATTTAACACACATATACCCCTCACACACCAGTCCACGCGATGGTTTGAACATTGGACTTTCTAAAAAACCAAACCCCTACGATAATTAAATATTATTTTATCTTTTAACTTTTATTTATATATTAAAAAAAAAAACATGATCCTATGGATAAAGGAGAGCTTGAGTGTTTTTATATAGAAAAGGAGAATAACGGTGATCGGTGATTGTGGACATTAAAAAGTTAATTTATTTATTAAATTAAATATTTTCCATTTTTAAATCAAAACTCTGGTCTTTTCTTTTTTTTCTTTTGGCAGCTGTACGGGCTGCTTCTCTTCCAAGTAATTTTTTTTTTTTTCGTCTGTGAATCGTTTTAATAGGGGAACGTATCTTTATGTCCACATCAGCACGGTGGTCTGTTTTGATATATGCTGACGTATGGCAGCATCTTGGCATCTTGCAGTCACAACCGGTGGTCCAGGTCCTAATGCAGGCACGGTTACGGCGCCGTCGATGCTGTTGAGCTTCCTGGCGGTGGCAGCGCTTTTAACGAAGGCTTTCCGTTAAATTGTCAGGTGGTTTATCGGGGTTTGGTGGTTGACCATGGTTTAGAGGATGGGTTGGGCATGTCATAGATTATTTGTTTGGCTGTTTTTGAATAAATGAGGAGGTTTCCAAGAATTTGAAATTTCTGATAAACGTTGAACCTTTTTTTTTGCTTTATTCACACTGGCAAGGAAATGTTAAAGAGGTGGTGCTGACTAGTCAACCAGTTATTGTGAGGGTTTTGAGATTGCAGGTCTGCGAATTTCAATAGTTACATTGGATTTAGATTTTGGTTGATTAATGAACGGGTAAAGTACTTTTTTTTTTAACCGTGTAAGTACGGGCAAAACGGAGGATCAACCTTAATCGTCATAATACCCTTGACGGGGTGACTCGGTGTGTGTCATATTAGATGTTTTCTTTTAATAACTTCCTTAACCTATTTGACTCCCTGTGGTGTCGCGCAACACATTTTTGTTGATTAAAAAAAATATATACAAAGCTTACTCACTAATTACCACGATACACTTACTAGCGGTTTCCCTTGAGGGTGCAATGTAATGCAATCGGGTAGGTTTACGATGCGTTTTTTATTGGTTACTTATATCAAAGCTTTTTTCATCATCAAATTTTTAATATTATTTTTTTAACAAATAAAATCTTATTTATAAATTTATTTTTTAAAATTTGAATTTTCTTAAGATAAAGATCAATATTATTCTTGATTTAATTATTTGTCATTTAATTTTCATTTTTATATATGTTTTCAAAATATTGCCTTCAATAAAAATAATAAAACGTGAGTAACAATATTATTTTTCATCAAATTCGTACATTCATTTATTTACATTAATCATAATTTCTGAATTCCTCTCAATTTTTTTAATTTCAACTTTAGTCTCTTTGAAAATGTGTTGGCCCCTCCATTTTCATTTTTTTTTTTTGGACTTGTTTGAAGACTTAACCTCATCCTTGGCCCCTAAGTTTTATCCTTCTTAGATTTAAAATTCTTTGCATGAGTATGTATTTGTAGAGTGACATCATAATTCATCATTACCACTTAAAAATAAATTAAAAGAGAAAAAAATTGATAAAAACAATTTTTTTTTTTAAGATTCCAATCACCTATAAACTATTAAATTCAACATTAAAAAGAAGAAGATAAATTAACCACAATAATCTTCATACATTTTATGCATCTTTCCTAAAAATTCTACTAAAAATATAGTGCCTCTAAATTTAAACAATCTCAAAACAGCCAATATTATCTTTCTAATAAGATTATGAAAAAAATTATTAATTCAAAACTTAAATAATACAACTCATATATCTTTTCCTTCCTAAGTTTAAAAAATATTTTTAAAAATATATTTATTTTTGTTTTAAATCACCGTTAGTTGTGAAGTATGAATAAAGAATCGGATTGAATAACCCACTTCCACCTAAGTTTAAAAAATATTTTTAAAAATATATTTATTTTTGTTTTAATTCACCGTTAGTTGTGAAGTATGAATAAAGAATCGGATTGAATAACCCACTTCCACCAGCAATTAAACTCTACGTGACACTTTGTTAAACAAGGAATCTCTCTTAAATTGGAAATTGCTCGGTGAAAACTTTTAGAGTGAAAGCAAAGAAGAAAACGCATTGGATAGGAAAGACTTGTAGTTGAAAGGTCTTCACAATTATGAAGATTGTCTTTTCAATCACCGAGTTATGATAAGTGTGAGTACGACAAAGTGGAAGAGTCTCTTTTCACCTTGAGAAACTCAGTCCAGCCTAATTGTCCACCGAACATTCTTTTTGTTGGAGATTGAGCACACTAAACTTACGTTTTTAGTTTTAATATGATTGCACTTCTGCACGCTAACGCATTTCAACCATTATTTGGTAGTTTTCGAATTTTAGGTGTAGAGATCCCGCGGAAGCGGCACATCGTCCACTACTCTATTTGTGAATATTATTTGATTTATATATACTTAATCATGCATTAAATGAAATATGTGAAAACAGATGCAACCGAGATACAAAGAAATGAATGAATAATGCTCTTTATTGCTTTTCTCAAGTTTGGTTACATATAGATCCCTCTAAGGGATTCCCTTCATTTGATACATATTTTACAAAATAGGGCAGCAGATGTGTGGTATCCCCTTGCAAGGGGTGATGCGCTCTCGCAGGCTTCCCGGTGATGCACACGAAACTGTATGAGGGCTTACAGATGCCTCCTTCTCTAGGTCTGGTTCCTAGAGGGATCCTCTTGCTTTCGTATGTTGATAACATGTCCAGTGAACCTGTGGTCCTGCAAGCATGAAAACAATAACAAACACTCATCTATCTGATATTACCTCCCCGGATGAGGTTGTTAGCAATAACCCTAATGATAAATAGGAATATGCTCAATGACAATAGAAACTAATGCTATGAATGCAAGTAAATGCAATAAATCAGATCTATGCTAATGGCGTGAAAACATGTAATAAGCTAAATGAAAGAAACTAATGCTAAGAACCCTAGACTAGGCCTACGGGCCACTGTTCGTGATAGTGGTCGCTAAGATGAAAACCTATCTCTATTGCTCCAAGGCTATGGATCTAGGATTATTTCTGAAGTTGAAATGGTTGTCGTTTATGCCTGATGTTGAATATCCTACATATGGTAACCTCTCAATCGGCCAACACTTCGTTGCTCCTAAAAGGTGCTCCAATTTGCTCTCCGATCCGATAGGGCTTCACTACAAGAAAAGCTCTCCAAGTCTCAAAAAGCTCTCCTCAGTTGTATCTCTACAAAAAGGTCTCTGAATTCTCCCTTGGTGCTCTTAGGTTTGCACCTTATAATGTATTTGAAGCCCTAGGTCAATGTCCAACCCTAGGACTGAATTCTGCATGCACACTAGATGTTAGCATGAGAAGTTTTATCTTTTTCTGTGTTTGAAGGCCAGTTAAACTGATGTCTAAACCTGGACTTGAGTCTCTCATGTAGACTGGCTGTGAGGAGGAATGCAAAGTTATCCCCTCTCGGCCTTATTGCATGCAAACTGCCACTTCCACCCGATATTAGGCTATTTTGATGGCAAGTTGCATTTTAAAGCTTAGTCGTTGTCGTCTGTAGCGGCTAGTGATTGGCCGCTCTGAGCTTTAGCGGCCAGGATCCAGCCACTCTGGTTCATAGCGACCAGGCTTGGATGGGCTAAAACTGCCCCAAAATGAGTGGTGAAAACCACTTTTGGCACTTGGAAGGTCCCAAGGTTTAGTCACATGGTCTATGAATGCCCATATGAGTAGTTCTCCTAAACATGACATGTTTTAGGTGTCTACAGATGCCCCTTTTTGGGATGCGCTATGTGGAAAAGATACAGCATGGAGCAAAAACATAGACTACTATGTTTGTAGGGTGTATGATGATCATTGGTCTGATCAACGCTGGATGGCCCAGCCACACAAGATGGCATGCATCCCTGAATCATTGCTTCAACCTGATTGAAGGCTTAGTTATGCAAGAAGTTTGCACATGTTTACTTGCACTCATTCCTCAAATGCAATCGGGTAGCTTATGTCACTACAATAGAACCGACCAGAGGAGAGCTACAAATTGGCATGTTATATTTGCTTATGAACCCAACAAACGAGGGGAAGTTCTGTGATAGTTGCTTGCAATGATTCATAGGACGAATGCGATCTTGATATGGTTGAGTGATCTTTGGTTGACTTTGATTATGATTGTTTGAAGATTTGAACTACCCCCTCACAAAACAAATTGATGAGGGAAGGGTAATGAACTAAGTGACAAGTCGCTTGACCAATATGCCTGGTTTGGTTCCTTTCTAGTGTTTGTTCTTTTTTAATGGGCAATCCCCCATCCAAGTGTGACTTCACTATTTATGATGATCATTCATCCCTATCCCGAGGAGTGGTCCGGCCATAAATAGCCTTCTTAGGGAGTTAGGATGAGTGATTCTATTTAGGCTTGTGTTGAATCACTTGGCTTAGTGTTGTAATGTCATAAAGGAATTAAGATGATTCCATCGCACCCGTGGAGCAGTCCGACCATCTTGGTCTTCTTCGGGATTGAGGGGGTACATCACCATTCCAAAATGATTAATTTACCCCAAGTAGCCCTATGGTAACTCACTCATCTCACCGAATTGCATGGAGTGCAAATCGCTGCAACCGCTGAGTTGATAGAGTAAGTAACTGGATACGAGGCTTACTTGAGATTTTGTTTTTATGTGATTTTTTTGTTATTTTGAGCATTATGATGTTTATGAATCATCAAAATGTGTTTATTTGATTTTTTTGCTATTCCTATTGGAAGGAATTTTCTTGTTTTTTGTCTGTGTTGTTGGCCGCTGTCAGATCCAACGACCCCCAAATGCCTGTTTGTGGTCGCTCTCGACCTAAGCGGCCAAGAAATGTGGGTCGCTGATGACAGCAACGATCGAGGCATAACTTGGGAAATATAAAAGCAACCTAGGGTTTTGACTTTTCACTTTCTCTAGCTATCAATTTGCTTTTCTGAGATCTGGAGTGAAAGTGACTTCTATGACTTGGAGAGCTTATCGACGAGGACCATGGCTACGCGAGGTGGGGCATCTACGAGTGGAGGAGCTAGAGCTTCTCGGGTACTTTTCGAAACCCTAACCCTACTCATTTTTTAGTAAAATGAACCACACTAAGTAATCGGTGAACGAACCTCATTAAACTTGTCGACAATGAACCAAACCTGTAGATAGGCTTAGTTTAGGATTTATTTTGGTGGGCTTGCCCTCCTTTTTGCTTTCTTTTGTAATTTTTTGGATGTTTCTAGCCTAGGGCATACGCGTTTGTCGCGTCGCCCATCGGTCGCTACCGCACAGAGCGGCCATTTTGGCCCGTGGCTTGGCCGCTGTCGACGACAGCGATCGGTTCAAAACTCAATGGTTAAAATTATGACCATTGGGATTTGGCCGTTGCCAGCCTCAACGACCGATTTTTGGTCACTGTAGATGAAAGCGACTAGGAACCTTAGGCAATTTTTTTGATTTTTTTGTATTTTGAGATGATTAATTGATTTTTTTGAGTTTTTGAGTTGTCTTTTCTAAAATTTGTTGCATGATTAGGTGTGTTTATTCTTGTTTCACTTAGACTTAGGATAGTTTATCATTATTTGCACCATTTTACATGTTTTATTGCATTTTATGCCTTAAATGCACTATAGTTATACCTTGATTTTTGTCCTTAGATTCTTTCTGCTCGGGCTCGGGACCCGAAGCTCTTGCTTGACCTCCTATCGCATATGGTTGATACGGATTGGGCATGGTTTAATGCCCGCGGATTATAGTATGTGACTAGGCTACCCCAGATTATGTCAGATCAGGCCTACCTCACGGCCCTGGCTCACCGATGGGATCCTAGGACTAATACCTTCCACCTTCCTACCGGTGAGATGACTATCACACCGGAGGATGTATACAGGATTTTCCGGATTCCTTTTGATGGAGTGGCCATTGTTTCTTCGATCACTAAGGACCGCGAGGCAGTCTTTGCTTGGGTGTTTGGGGGGCATGCTTGAGGCTGCCCTCAAGGACACCAAATATGGTGGTGTGTCCATTCTACGATGGTACAGGGAGAGGGTCTTTTCTGAGAGGCATGCGGTGTTGTTGATGGTTGTCAACAACATACTTCTACCAGACTACTCAGGTTTGAGGTTCCCTTGGAACCTCCTTGCGATGGTTCAGGATTTGGTGGATAGTGAGGACCCTATCATCTATGCATGGGGGAGTGCTTTGCTAGCATAGTGCTATAATGAGTTGTATCGCATCCATCGGTGGGGTCATGCCAGCATTGCTTGCAGCTTGCTTCTACAGATATGGGGATGGGAGCATATCCATGTAGATCATCCCAGAGGGCTTCCCATAGAGATCATCGAGATTGATGATTCGATGTAGTGCTATACCACCAGATGGGCTCGAGAGCATGAGAAGTGCAAGAGCCACCCTCATGCGAGGGAACTCTCTCATTACATTGCTTCTTTCACTGGGCTGTAGGCCCAAGATATCATATGGTACCCATATCATGACTGCCCGACCTGGGATGATCCAGCCAGATTTATAACTAGGACACGACGCGAGTGGTGGATCATTGGCCATAAGGGCATCATCAGAGAGTACTTCTTCTACTCTCACATCCTTCATCAGTACGGATTGCAGTAGGATGTGCCTCTTGTCCCAGTCCTGTATAGGTGCATCATAGCAGAGAAAGACCTTCGTCCACCCCACATCACAGAGCTTACCGATGATGAGGATGCCCCAACAGTTGATGTAGGTATTGATGGGGGAGTCACAGAGGCTTTCACATAGTGGTAGGGGGATCAATTATGGCATGGTGATGGTAGCTTGGGCCGCAAGGATGATGACGATGATGGAGGTGCAGATCCAGTAGGGTAAAGAGTCCAAGCTAGGACTGAGGGATGGGGCCAGCCGATAGAGCAAGCGGTAGTAGAGGAGCAGGAGGCTCCTGAGGAGGAGGAGGAGGATTTGGATCTCGAGGAGAGATATTCTCCTCTTAGGGCGCAGCTACATGAGGTAGAGGTCGAGCTTCAGTCGACCAAGATCTAGGTACAATGATGGGATGCCACTATATCATAATGGGATGCTACTATAGCACAACTCATGACACAGATACAGGTATTGTAGTCTGCTATCAGGAGTGGTGCTACCAGGATGTAGGTTGTGGTTGTTCCTTCTATAGAGGTTGAGCTTTAGTCGGCCAAGATCTAGGTATAGGAGCGAGATGCCACTATAGCCCAGCTCATGGCATAGATATAGGCTTTGCAGGATGCTACCGAGAGTGCTACTACTGGGATGCAGATTTTTGTTGCTCCTCCTATACCATAGGGCCCTACAGGGGTGGATCTAGGGGTAGAGACTAGGCATCTGCAAGGTTTTTTGGATGAGTGTGATGCATAGATCTCTGATGATGCAGCCTATATTGTCACTCTCCTACGATAGATCAAGAGGCTGGGAGCCATTCCTAGGGAGAGGCCAGGTGCAGGTGGGTCACAGGTTAGCAAGTGCTCTACCTCGGGGTAGTCTTCAGTTAGGTCGAGCCAGAGGACTCAGGGCCATGCAGAGAGACCAGCGATTTCACACCATTCTACCCGAGATCCATCCACAGGGGGCGGTGACCCAGGGGGTGCAGGCCCGGTTTGATTCATGATGTACTTTGGCTTTTATTTTTGAGGTCAGCTGACCTACATGACTGTAGCCCATGGGCATTTTGTACATCCATGTACTTGATTCACACATTTATATATGAGATATTTTGGATTATGATTCATTATGTGCATCATTTATTGCTTATGTTTATGTTTTATTTATGTGAGGTGATTATGATGTTATGATGGGTTGATGTATGTTTAGATGATAGGTGATATCTATGATGATGTGGATATGTTTAGATGGATGCTTATGTAGATGCTTTTATATGATTATTAGTATGATATGATGTATTATAAGTTGCTAGTTATTGACTTAGGGATGGATTTATGATTGTGTACATAGATGGATTATGATGTATGCATATGTGGATGCTTATGGGGTTTTATGTGTTTTGATTATGGCTATATGATGTGGTGCATATGGATATTGCCTATATGAATTGCTTACTGCTTTATGATGTAATGCATGTGGATGCAATGATTGTGATTTTTAGATGTAAATGGACGAGTTATGAACTATGTATTTGTGGATGCAATGTTATTGTTAAATGCATGTTTTAATTTTTGCTTTAGTTTGTATGCATTCGACTTGTGTTATGTTATGGTAAATGCAATGCGCGTAATGTATTATCTATATGGTGCTTGCTCTAATGTGAATGAACCTATATGCTTTAATCATAAGGAATGCATATGATATGAGTTTAACAATCTAATGGGTGACACCACAGAAAGTATATTAGTTATGAATGTAAATAATCACTCTTATCACAAGAATTAATTATTTGATCATCCATATGTGAAATGCAATGGCATGGAATGTATGTATTTTCTTGATAAGCTTCAGTAATTTAAAAGATTCAAAATAGTCAGTGGTCATGTAAATATCATTTTTGACATCTATCCGGTATCTAACCTACTCTGTTAACACCCTTTAATTCACCAAACCTCATAAAGAAAAATTGATGATGTGATTTGTTGCTATGTAGGAAGTTTTTGAGGTTTTTCCTGAGACTCAAACACTCTAGTTACCCTATCAACAGTTGCATACTGACCATACAAGACTTTTGAAAAGCAAGGCTTTCATCATGGACCTAGATACTCATTATCCCTGTGTGTGCAAATGAATATATTTAGATAGAACTCAAGCATTTCCTCCAATGTCAGGCGGGATTCTTTCAGCCCATTGCTAAGATCGGGGATCCTCAATTGTTCATCTGATCCTGTGTTGGACTTAGTTGGACTATACCACTAGGCAGTATTGGGTTACCCAAAGCTAGCTCATCCACATGCAAACATTGGTCTACACAAATGCAAGATGCTATTGTGATAGACATATCATCATGCGTAAGGACACCACCATTGCCAAGTTGGCTGTACACCAAACCTGTAATGGGGATCTCCTTCCGGGTTTGTACAATGCTGAGAATTCCAAGGATTCAAGCTCCATTCCCTTATTTTCTTCATCTTATTTGGGATACTTGCTCATGCTTAGTGATGAAAATCACTATTTATTTTTGATTGATTTTTTCTCTTGAGCAAGGGATTTATGTAGAGATGATAATCACTTGTTTGTTTTGACTTTGACTTTTGCTTGATTTTGGGATTTTGCTTGTTTTAATGAAAGCAAGGGATTTATGTAGTGATGATAATCACTTGTTTTTGGGTAGGGTAGAACTTGTCCTTTTTCCAATTCTCAACACCTTTGAACCGGTTGCACAGGGGGATAAGCAAGGAAGACCCTTTTCGCTTAAGGCAACCTAGACCACTTTTGCAGCTTTTATCTTTCCCTTGTACCAACTAGGATTTTAGTGTTTTTAATTAGTGATGGGATTCTGAATATCCAAGGCACTATCACCACTAGACCTCACCCTCTACTAATCAAGATGGCTTTCCACAAAAGTTGATAAGACCACTAGATATGGTTGAATGACCAGAAAACCTTAGCCTATTCCTTATAGCAACAAGAAGTGGTTGTGTTGAAAAACACAGTTACACACAATGGATGAATGGGTGAAGATGGATTTGAGTATGTGATACAAACTGTGGCATCATTTGCAAGATTGTGATCATAACCTATCATGATGCAAATGCAATGGATGGGGATGTTCAATGCAATGCAACTATATGGATGAAGGTGTAAGATGCAAATGTTTTTGTATTTTTGATTTTTGCATTGTTTTTGTATTTTTGATTATTATGTATTATTTTTGTGCTTTTGATTATTTTGACCAAAGGGCTTATTGTGCCTTTGGGGCTTTTAGGGTTTGACCAAGTGGTAAGCAGATACCCTTGGAGCATTTTGATTGAATTTGACCAAGCGGCTTGGATACCCTTGGAGCATTTTGATTGAGGTGACCAAGCGGTATGAAGATACCCTTGGAGCATTTTTGATTGATTTTGACCAAGCGACTTAGATACCCTTGGAACATTTTGATTTAGAATCTTGACCAATCATAAAGATACCCTTCGAGAATTTTATTAAATCTTGACCAAGTGGCATAAAGATACCCTTGGAGCATTTTTATTTTTGAATATTTTATGTTTTTATGATTTGTTTGTAATTTTAATGCTTTGTATTGTTTTTGTACTTTATGACATATTTGAATGTTTTTGTATTTTATGTATAAAATGCCTTCAAGTGAATGATATTGAGAGGCTCAAGCTCTTCAAAACCATCCAATGATGTGAGGTGATATGCTCCAAGCCCAACCCTTTCCAAGATTATGTATGGGCCTATCCAATTTGCCATAAATTTGTCTCGTAGGTGCGGCGACAGATTTGAGTTTTGTTGGTTTTCTTTGAGCACAAGATCCCCAACTTTGAATTCTCTTAAGTGGACTTTACTATTGTAAGCTCACGCAAGGTGACCCTGATAAACGTGGAGATGCTCCAAGGCATTGACTCGGTGTTCATCAAGAAGCGTTAATTGATCAAGGCGGCCTTGCTGCACGGTGTCATCATCTATGAAGTCCTTCAATGCTATGCGTAGGGTTGGAATTTCCAACTCTAGGGGCATGATGGCCTCAGTGCCATATACAAGTGAAAACGGTGTTGCCCTAGTGGGCATCCGCACACTAGTCCTGTATGCCCATAATGCAAGAGGTAATTGCAGATGCCAATCCTTATGATTATCTTTCACCGTCTTCCTCAAGATGGAGACTATTATTTTGTTTGAGGCTTTTGCTTGCCCATTTGCTTGTGGATAATAGGGTGTTGAAAAACTATGTTGAATATGGTATTTGTTCATCAAAGTGCACACATTTTTGTTCTTGAAATATGGCCCATTATCCGATATTATTTTCGAAGGGACCCCAAAATGACTTATGATATTGTGGAGTATAAACTCCGCAATCCTTGGTCCAGTTGTCGATGTCAAGGGGATCACTTCGACCCATTTGGTGAAATACTCGATGGCCGTAATGATGAACGTGTGTCAGCCTGAGGATGGGGGTGAGATCTTCCCAACTAAGTCTAGTCCCCACTGCGAGAAGGGCCATGCTTCCTGGATGGGTTGCAAGGCTTGGGATGGCAAGTGTGTGAGGTTTGCATGATGCTGGCATTTAACGCATTTCTTGACATACTCGCAACAATATTTTTCCATAGTGGGCCAATAGTAACCCATTCTCAATATGCGCTTAACGATGGCCATGCCACTGAAGTGACCACCACACGTACCATCGTGAGCCTACAAAATTGCCCAGGGTGCTTCCTACGGCTCAAGGCAATGGAGGAGCATTCCATCATAACCTCGTCTATAAAGGATCTCTCCCAATAAGATGTACCTTATTGCCTTCTATTTAAATGTTCATCTTTCAACATGTGATAGGCCTTGCGGTACCATTCCAAGCTTTAGGAAATCCCGTAATTGGGAAAGCCAATCCTGATAAGCCATAACTTCTATAGAAAATATGGCATGTTCCTCCTGCATTCCGAAGCTTGTGAATACAGATTGAGAAACAACCCTATGGTGAATGGTTGTACCACACTCCATAGGACCTTGAGAGATCAAAGACCCCCAAGGTGTCATTCGCAAGAAATCTCTAGCTCTGAAGGACCAATCTAGATTTGGTTCGATATTGATCATGTTGACTGATTCTTGATTATCAAAAGCCTCACACTGTATCGTAGAGTGCGAGAGCACTTTAACGTGAATGGTTGTGAAATCTACAGATGGATTCTAAGGGATTAAATATCCCAAGGAAGCCATGGTGTCCACAAATCTATTTTACGTACGAGGGATTGCCTCGATGTCATACCATTCCAATCGGGCTAGGTAGGTGTCAACAAGTTCCTTGTATGATTTCAGGATTGGGCATCGACATTGGAACAAACCCTTGACTTGATTAACTATGAGCAAGGAGTCACCAAAGATATTCAATATTTTAATGCCCATTGTAGTGGCTATTTGAAGTCCTAAGATCAGGGCCTCATACTCGATGTTATTATTTGTGCAAGGGAAGTCTAGTTTGAATGATAAGGGCAATGGAGCACCCTGCGGTGTGATAAAGACAATCCTTGCTCTGCCCCCTTGCTCGCACTTCGAACCATCGAAGAACAATGCCATGTCTCTTTCTTTCTCAGGTTCTTCAAGTTTCGGTGGATCTGATAATGCAAAGACTGCATCATCGAGCAATTCTATGGTGAGAGGCTTGCTATCCTGAAGAGGTGCCTCTGCTAATTGATCAGCTATGACTTGTCCCTTGATGGACTTTTGGCTTATGAATTCTAGGTCAAATTCTATCAATAGCATGATCCATTTTGTAGTACGTGTATTGTGATAGGTCTTGTTCATCATGTACTACAAAGGATTTTATTTGGATATGATGTAGGTCGTATGGCTCAACATGTAGTGTCACAACTTTTTGGTCGTAAAGACCACTACCAAACACAACTTTTCTACATATGCATATCCTAGCTCGTAACTCACCAAGGTGCGACTGATGTAATATATGGCTTGCTCTTTATCTTGTGCATTCTTTTGGGCCAGCATGGTGCCCAAAGCAAAATTAGTAGCCGATATGTATAGTAAAAATGGTACGTCTAGCCTTGGTGGAGCCAATACTGGTGGTGTTGCTAGGTAAGTTTTGATCTCTGCAAAGGCTTGTTGGCATTCTTCATCCCAATGAAAAGGGACTCCTTTGCATAGTAGCCGATTCATGGGTCGACATTTATTTGATAATTGTGCAATGAATCATTTTATGGATGCTACCTTGCCTTGCAGGCTTCTTAACTCCCTAATGTTGGTAGGGGCGGCCATTTCCAATATAGCCTTTACCTTTGTAGGATCGACTTCAATGCCTCACTTAGAAATGATGAACCCCAAGAGTTTACCAGAAGTTACGCCAAACACGCACTTCTTAGGATTCAATCTGACGTTGTGCTCAATGAGGCGATCAAAGACTTTCTTAAGGATTTCAGTGTGCTCTTGCCGCAATAAAGACTTAGCCAGTAAGTCATCCATGTAGTCCTCTAAGATTTTATGCATATAGTCATGAAATATGTATGTCATGGCCCGTTGATATGTGGCACCAACATTTTTAAGGCCGAATGGCATCACCTTGTAACAGAACGTTCCCCATGGAGTAATAAAAGTGGTTTTGTGCTGGTCTTCGGGTTTAATTCTGATTTGATTGTAACCAAAAAAATCATCCATTAGGGAGAGCATCTCATGACCTACAGTGGCATCAACAAGAGCATCTATGTTAGGCAACGGGAATGAATCCTTTGGAGTTTCCCTATTCAAGTCTCTAAAGTCTGTGCAAATACGGACTCTTCCATCGAGTTTTCCCATGGGCACCATGTTTGAGACCCATTCAAGATAGTCGATAGGAATGATAAAAATCACATCCAACAATTTTTGTAACTCGTTCTTCACCATCAAAGCGATGGTTGGATGCATTTTCCTCAGCTTTTGCTTGATCGGCTTCTTCATGGGATCCAATGAAAGGTTGTGAACAACTAACTTTGGATCAAGCCCTGGCATGTCTTTGTAGGTCCAAGCAAAAATGTTAGGCCTCTCCTTAAGGAGAGGGATTATGATGGCTTGTTCCTCTAGAGATAGACTTTCTCCAAACTTGACTTTCTTTGGTTGAGTAGGATCATCACTAATGTCCACCTCAAAAGTCGCTTCTATAGCCATATGCGACCCATCCTCTAACTGGTGAGGCATGGGTATCAAATGAATGTCATCGATGGGATTTATAGGTCCTACTGACTCAGGATCCAAACCAGCATGGAATACATCATATGCACAACCTGATACAAAATGAAATAGTTGTAACATCTCTTCGCTAGGGAAAATATCCTCAAGCTCTATAGGTGAATCAACATGATCCCAATCAATAGCATCTATATCAAGATACAATGGTTTAGTAGGATCTACTGGGTTATGAAGTGGAGTGGTCAAATCAATGGAGATTGTGTTGATGGATGGAATGAAATCTCCAAGACCACATGGGTGAAATCTTGTCTCAGAGGTTTTCCCTCCATACTCGCATTGAGGCTCTAGAGGAAAAGGAATCTTCGGATCTGGCCCATGAGTAGGCCAGATAACAGGATCATTGGGTTCCAAGAGCTCTCTAAATGTAGGCAGAGGGGGATTGATCGCACGGTAAATGGCATCTAAGTCGATAGGTCTTCCCAAAAATCGTAAGCCAGGGTCTATGGCAAGTATCACTTCTCTTTCTACCAGCATGTTGACTTGTCGCAAGTGGTGAGGCCCAAGATAAGCCATCTCGATCTCATCTTCATAATCATCATCACTTATCCAAAAACCATTGGCATTGGTATGTGGTCCTAAGACAAGGGGCACGTGTCTTGGCCCTAAGTAGGCCATCTCTATCTCATCCTCATATTCTTCATCACTTATGAAGATGTCATTTGCATTAGTCTCTTGCCCCAAGCTATGGGACCACTACCTTGGCCCTAGGTAGGCTCTTTCTATTGAGTCCTCTGACTCATAGCCACTTTCATCCGATATGTATCCACTCTCATTGTGGTTGGACCAGGTAAGGCTTTGTAAATAGCGAGGCCCATGATAGGCTAAGCTTACCTGTACTTCATCATTGCTTACCCCATATCCATTTTCTTCTCGCTCTTCATCCCACAAGGTGCAACCTGTAGGGGTGGCATCAATTGAGAAGTTTGGATGATAAATATCTAGTGGTGGTATGTTTACCACGACCACTTGTCTGTTGATCAGATGTCTTGTACTTGGTGGGTGATAAGGAATAAAATCGATGTCTTCTCCTAACCCCAAGCTTAATCTATCCAAGGATGCTTCTAGAGAGTCATCTTGACCTCTGATGTGGTAGCCTAACCCAAACTTGTCAGTGGGAAGCTGGTATTGTGGCTCGCATGGACGCCTACGCCCCTGCTCATATATACCAAGACCATAGCCATGCCAATGGTAACATTCAAAGTAGCTTAGAGAAAACTCAGGATTAGAGAGGTAATGAACATTAACGATGAATAGTTCATCATTGTCCTCTTCTACATCTGAAGACTCTTGGGTGCAGTCCAAGCCAACATAGATAAAGTTGGTCTGGTTGGGAGGGATTCCAAGTGGAACCATTATTCCCACTGGTGGTCTTAGGTCTTTCGACCATCCCATGTCTTGGGTAGACTCAATGATGGATGTGAATGTTATGTTGTTCACAAGGTACTCTCCTATTCCTGTACTTGCCAAGTGTATTTTTGCATGCGATGTGGATGACCCTATAGACGACACTGGCGAAGTGGGTTCTAGTATTTCCTCGGCTTGATCCTGGAGATCTTCTTCTTCCATGGGACTTGGGATTTCCACAATGGCTATAGTTAGCAATTCCTTGGGCTTTTCTTCCTTGATTAAGGGTACCTTTAGCTTTTGATTGTCTTTAGGTTTAGACATTGATGGTCTCTTAGAAGCATCAGTTGTTTTGGGTGCAAGAGGAGGTGCCGATGTAGATGGGTCTTTTCGTACCCCTTTGTCTCTGTCATCTAGTTGCATAGTTGGAGATGAAGGTCCTACATACAGGTGGGTGGAAGGAATCACAAAATCTCCTGGAAGATCCACCTGATGGACATATTTGAATGGCTCTTCATCAGCTAGAACTACATAGACTTTGTCATCGTGCACATACTTGACACATTGGTGTAAAATCGAAGGTACACACTTCATGTCTCTTATCCAAGGGCATCCTAAGAGAATGTTGTATTGCATGTCACCTTCCAAGACATGACACATCACAGGGATGGTCTTATGCCCCACCCTAATGGGTAGGACTATCATTCCCATAATAGAGCATAAAGCATCATTGAAAGCTCTTAACGTGTAGGCTCTTGGAATGATATTGGATTTGGGGATCTTAAGGTGCCCTATTTCTATTGTTGTGATGATGTTGATTTATGAACCTCTATCGATCAAGATCCACTTAAAAGGTAAATCATTGACTAATGCAACAATGTGCAGCGGAGGGTCTAGTAAGGCAGTAGGTACTGTATTAATATCATGATCATAAAATTGAATTACAGGTTCTTGGTATTGTTGTACTTATCCCACAAAATGAGTGAATGCATTCGAATATTGTGGTTGGAGCTCAATTGATCTTAAAATATCCATCAAAGTCTCCCTGTGCTTTGGGGACTATTGTATGAGCTCATAGATAGATAGCTTGGTCGGAGTCATTTGTAAGTTTTGTTCTAGTCTACTCCAAACAGTTATCATAGGTCGGGTTGGTGGACCTAGAAGGTTTTTTTACCCCTGCCTTTGCCTAGGTGCAGCTGGGACATTAATGGGAGCCATAGGAGGTTGTGGTTGACCATATCATCTACTCCTGGTGGCTATATTGACAATTTCAACCATCCCAATGCATCCATGGGTAGGTGTATCGATTCGGACCTGATTGACTTGGGCACCTTGCCCTCTAGGGACCTCATGGTTTGGAAGTGGGTTTTTTTATATGCCCATATCTTTGTTATCGGGAGCCAATGGGTTGTCAACTTTAAGTTCTCCCACTTCAATCATATTTTACACCTGGTTCTTGAAACCCATGCATACTTCAATATCATGCCTCGATATTCTATGATAAGGGCAAAACTGATCTTCCCTATATCCTTTTGTTTTAGGATAGTTGGGATCTAAAAGAGGTATATAAGGGAAATCTGATCTTCCCAACCTCGCTCAACTGGTTGAAAATTGATTGCATTGAATCTGACAGAGGTGTAAAATAGTGAGGTGGCTTGCGTTCTCTATTTTTATCTTGATTGTTCTTTTGATCGTAATTGGTTGGTGGGGGCTATTCTTGGTAATTTTGGGGTTGCTACGCAGCCCCATATTTAGGTGTAGCCAATACTACTTGATTAACTAGAGTAGGGTTTTCTTGCTTCTGCTTGTATTTATCATTCTTTCCATTTTTGTTCCACTCCTTGGTTCGGAGCTTGATGGTTCCCTCATCTACTTTTATGTCCTCAATGAGTTTGGCATGTGCCAAGGCTTCCTCAAATTAAGGATATTATTGAAGTTGTAACAAGAGGGAGATGTGTTTAGAACAACTCTTGGTGAACATGCGGATGATTTATTCTATGGGGACGGAGAATGATAAATTTACCATGACCTTTATCCATCTATCCCCATAATCCATTACTGGCTCATCATCATAGTGTTTTATGTTGGCCAGGTCCAAAAGGTTCACCTTCTTCTTAGCACCAAAGGAGAAACATTTTAGGAAAGTGTTTACTAGTTATTCAAAAATGGATATGTTGTTCTTGGGAAGCTGGTTGAACCATTGGGTGGCAGCCTCAAAAAATGTCATAATGAAAGTTCTCAGCATAAGAGCATCATTGTCTTCAAGATGAAAACATGCATTGATGAAATTGGTAACATGCTCTTGTGCATCCTCTTTGCCCTTGAATTTTTCTAACCTAGGCATCTCAAAGTGCTTAGGATATGCAGGGCTAGGAACTGATGGGCACAATGGTTGGTTGTGTATTTTACTCAATGTTGGTTGGTTTCCAGCCGTATCTTGCTTCTTAAAGGATTTCATTTTTTTAGCAAGTTCCTAGAATGCCTTTGAGGCGAAGAGTTCCTCTTCTTGCAGGCCTACTTGTGGTGGTAAGGAGGTAACCCTTTATCCACTTGAATTTTTCTATTCTCTTCCCTCCTACGAGGGGATTCAGGATGTGTTTGATCCTAATCTAGCATGTTTACCCTTTCCCCACTAGTTTGATTTTGTTCATTATTTGAGTGGTGGTTTTTTTGTGTCTTCTTGCTTAGTGCACCCTTATTTTGGGGTTCAACGCGTTTATCTCTTTGGTGATCACTACCATTTTCTTGTAGGTTGATACGAGCTATTTGCTCAGATTGTTCTCTTAAATGCTTCTCATTTTGGTGCAAGGGACTTTCTCTTTGTTTATCATGCTTGAGAGTATCCATCGGCTCTCGCTCTTTTTGTAATACATTTTCTAGCCATCGTACGCGGTCATATTGCACTGTTAAAGAAGACTCATGTTTGTCTGATTCTGTTCTTGTGGTTCTGATTCATAGATTCCTCAATGAGGTTTCTACTGTTTCTTTGCTCTTGCTAGCTAATGTGACTTGTTTAGTGTGTTGATAAGTACCTATAGAATTTCTATGTATACTGTGAGGTTACTTTGAAGCTTCCGCAAGTTGGGTGGTGCATTTGGAAGTAACACTTTGTGAACTTCCATATGCAGAATTTTCTATGGCTATGGTTCTGGGAGTTGGTGTAAACTCAGCTAAAAGAGACCAACAAAATGGACTCCAATCACATAACGCAAATGCAATATAATGAAAGAAACCTGCAAATCGATATTCTTCTCATTCTTGAATTCAAATCCCTTCTCAAAAATATTAACATCCATCATATAGCAACCAAAAACCAAAGAAACCCTAAAACATATTTTTTCTAAAAACTGCTAAAAATAGATCTTTTTTCTAAAAATTGCTAAAAATAAAATTGAGTCGGATTGCACCCAAATTTAGTGCACACATCCCTCTTACAATAAATAACCTTAATTTAAAATATTAGGTCTCAAAAAGGTATAACAAAATATAATAAACTTCTAACAGCCAAAAAAACCCAAAAAATCCAAGAACCTATTCTAAAAGTTAATTTTGGGGCACTAGATGGAGGATTTGGGTCTCGAAAACATGATTTTTGGAGGGTCAGGAGGATCAAAGATCACCCTAATGCATAACACACATGTGGAACCACCTGTTAAATTTCAAGGCAAATGAGCATACAGTTCACAAGTTATGGCTCCAGCAAGGTGCATCATTCTTCTCTGGTGAAAAAGAACTCAGCTCCTGCAGGTTCAATTGAATTGAAATCCTGTAGCTTTTGGTTATCAATTTCCTTTAGCTCTGAATCTAAAACCCAAGTGTTATCTAACTGTCGTAATCCTTCCCACTGAACCAGGAATCTATTGTAGCTCCTATGTTTGGTGGTGTCACCTTCTTATCGAGCACCTGTGTAACTTTGTCTTTTTATTCTCAGGCATCTGTCATGCCCAATTTATTGTCTCCTGTAATTCACCATCCTCGATAGTACAAAGATAATGAAATAAATTAGAAACATTAAAAATGGGTGAAATATCAAATTCATCGGGTAACTCCACTTTATAGGCATTATCATTGATCTTCTTCAAAATCCTACATGGCCCAATTTTATTAAGTTTCAGTTTGTTATACATCCCCTTAGGAAATATTTCTTTCCTAATATGAACCATGACCATATCACCCTCTTCAAACACTTTCACCCTTCTGTGTGCATCAGTAGACTCTTTATAGTGAGCATTACTACTCTGCAATTTTTCCCTCATCGACTCTTGCACTTTCTGGATATGCTCAGCAAATGCTTTTGCATCATCACTAACTTGTTCCCCAATTGGTAACTCAACCAAATCTAATAAACCTCTAGGATTTTGACCATAAATAATTTAAAAAGGAGATTTACCTGTCAACCTATTCACTAAATTATTGTATACAAATTTGACTTGTGATAAGGCTAAATCCCATTGTTTTGGTTTTTCTCCAACTATGCATCGTAAGAGGTTTCCCAAGCTTCTGTTCACTACCTCGGTTTGCCCATCGGTCTGTGGGTGGTAAGAACTACTGAACTACAACTTGGTGTTCAAATTTTTCCATAATGTCCTCCAAAGTGACTCAAGAACTTAGTATCCCGATCAAAAGTAATGGTCTTTGGAACACCATGCAACCACACAATCTCATCAAAGAATAAGATTGTAATCCTAGTTGCATCATTAGTTTTTTGGAAAGCAATGAAATACACCATTTTTGAAAATCTGTCTACCACAACAAAAATTGAATCCTTACCCCTTTGTGTCTTGGGCAACCCCAACATGAAATCCATACTTAGATCGGTCCATGGTCCTATAGGAAATAGTAGTGGCATATACAACCCTGTATTTTGTGCATGGTCCTTAGCCATCTGACATACTCTGCATCTAGAGATAAACTTGATTATGTCTCTTTTCATTTTTGGCCAATAGTACTTCTCCTCTACAAGAGTGGTAATTTTGGCTACTCCAAAATGTCTAGCCAAACCCCCAAATATGTAATTCCCTAAATATGTTCTCTCTCATAGAGCCATTGGGAATGCATAATCGATTACCCTTAAAAAAGTAACCATTCTATAAAAAATACTCTTCAAAAATAGTATGGGACTCACCCTCTACTACACTTTTACACTGTTGCACAATATTCCCAAAATTTGCATCAGATTCATACAGATCTTTAATCCCCTCAAATCCTACAACTTCATTCTCCATAGTGGTCAACAACACGACTCTCCTACTCAATGTATCAACAAACTTATTTTGTTTGCCCGAATTGTGCTTTAGGAAAAATGTATACTATTGCAAAAATGAAACCCATTTGGCATGACTACTATTTAACTTTTTCTAAGAGTTGACATACCTCAATGCTTCATGATCAGTAAACAACACAAACTCCTTTGAGAGTAAGTAATGCCTAAAATGTTGCAATGCTTACACAATTGCATAAAATTCCACATCATATGTATAATAATTCTTGCTTGCATCATTCAACTTCTCACTGAAAAATGCTATAGCTTCTTTCTTGCATCATTCGTGCACTCAGTTATAGGGGCAACTATACTACTGAAGTTCTTGATGAACTTTCTGTAAAAGGTAGCTAGACAATGAAAGCTCCTTACTTCTATTATAGTTCATGAAAGAGGCCATTCTAGAATTTCCTTCACTTTCTCATCATCCATCCTCATGCCATATCTTGAGATTACAAATCCTAAAAACAATAAACTATCCTGAAGAAATCTACATTTCTTTAGATTTACATACAATTTCTCCTTCCTAAGCATTTCTAACACTAATTTCAGGTGTAACAAATGCTCCTCTTCACTTTTACTATAAATCAAAATATCATCAAAATACACAACCACAAACTTACCATTATAGTCTCGTAGTACTCTGTTCATCAACCGCATAAATGTACTAGGTGCATTAGACAACCCAAATGGCATCACCATCCACTCGTACAACCCATATTTTATCTTAAAAGTTGTCTTCCATTCATCCCATTATCTAATTCTGATTTGGTAGTAGCCACTCCGTAGATCAATTTTACTGAAGTATTTAGCTCCAGCCAATCCATCCATCATGTCATCCACTCTCGGCATAGGATATCGATACTTTATTGTGATCTTGTTTATGGATCTACTATCCAAACACATCTGCCTGTCACCATATTTCTTCGGGGTCAACAATGTTGGAGTCACACATGGACTCATACTCTCCCTAACTAATCCCTTCTTTATCAATTCTATCACTTGCCTACTCAAATCTGCATTTTGTGTTGGGTTTCGATAAGCTACCTGATTTGGTAGTGTTGATCCTGGAATCAATTCCATGTGATGTTGGATATTCCTCTTTGGTGGTAGCCCATCCGATAACTCCTCTGGTGTGACATCTTTATATTCACTTAGAAACTTAGCTGCTACTGTAGGCATAACCACTTCTTCTGTTTCTAGCTTCCTAGATGTTAAGGCATAATAGAAGCTAACATCCTTGATCTCTGCAAGAAACTCCTTCATCATCAACAAGCTCTCACTTAGCCCATCCTTATTTAGAGGTACAAGAACTACCTTTACACCATCCTTTTAGAACGTGTAAGTATTCTTTCTCCCATTATGGTTAGTATCTCTGTCGTACTACCAAGGTCTTCCCAACAGAATGTGACATGCATCCATCGAGATCACATCACACCATACTTCATCCTTATAAGTACTCCCAATTGAAAATTTAATTAAACAACTATGATCTACTGTTACCTCATTCTCATTATTAACCCATGATATGTGATATGGATAAGGATGCTTTTCGCATTCCAAGTTCATTTTATCAACCATGACATTTGATACCATATTCTCACAACTACCACCATCAATGACAATGTTACATACCTTCCCTCCTGATGTACACCTTGATCGAAATATATTCGTTCATAGCCCATAATCATCACCATATATGGTCTACCCCTTTGCTTTTCTCTGCACCTTCTCTTTCTTAGGAACAATCATCATCCTATTTATCATAAGTGCTTCCCCCATGTAAGCAACAACTTCATCCTCATCCTGCTCTTCCATCTCAACCAGATTGACCCTTCCTTGTCCTCCTTGACCCCTTTCTTGGACATCACATTGGGGACACTCAAATGCTTTATTCCCCTCCTCACCACATCCATAATAAGTATACAACCTTCTTGGATCATTTCCATTTTGTCCACCACCGTAACCTCTACCTTATTGGTATCCTCTTCCTCTCATATTCTATCCATCTTCTTGTTTAGCAGGTATTAAGGATTCCTCCTTGAGAAAATTAGATCCACTTCGACCCCGACCTGAAGAGGGTGTGAATCCCTTCTTACCTCTTTTATTAACCCTTTTTAATTGCTCCTCTACCTTGAGGGCTATTTGATATGCATCCTCCACTGTAAGAGTGCGATGCATGCTCATCTCATATTGGACAAAAAAACTTAGGTCATTTACATACTTGAAAACCCTTTGATACTTCGTCTCATTGTGCTACAATCGAATGGATAGATTGTATAATTTATTAGTATAGTCCTCAATTCTTTGATCCTTCTGTCAGGGATTCTAAAATCTACGAAATAGGGTTTGGGAGTAGTCTACAGGTATAAATTTTTCTTGTAACTTCTTCATCTTTATTTAATCCCTGATCTTTTCCTTTCCACTTCTCTATCGTGTAGTTTGTAAATGATCCCACTAAATAAATGCATTTCCCTTCAAATTTGTGCATGCAAGCTTAACCTTCTTCTCTTCAACAAGGTTACTCCATTCAAAATATTTTTCCATGCTATTGATCCAATCGATCAAATCCTCTGGTTTCAACCCACTAGCATACTCAGGAACCTCAATCTTAATCCCATATCGATTCCTCTTAAGCCCTTCTAGAGCTCATATTAGCCGATTTTCAAAACCATGCTCTTATTCCTTTGGGCCCTCTGGTTCTGATTCTATGTGGACATCAAATCCATGTTCCTCAGGTACGTTTTCATCATCAGATCCTTGATCTACATGCACCCTGGGATGTCTCTTTCCCATGTGATCAATCATACCAATAAGTCATGCTATTTCTGCATTCAGATCCTCAATCTGCCTATTCATCTAGGCATATCTTCTAGATGGCATATTTCCTTCACTAGCGAGATCACACCTGCTCTGATACCAAATGGTGTAAACTCAACTACAAGAGACCAACAAAATGGAATTCAATCACATAACACAAATGCAATATAGTGGAAGAAACCTACAAATCGATATTCTTCTCATTCTTGAATTCACACCCCTTCTTCAAAAGATTACAATCCATCATATAGCAATTGAAAACAAAAGAAACCATAAAGAAATCCTAAAACGTATTTTTCTAAAAATTGCTAAAATAGAAATGAGTCAAATTGCACCCAAATTCGGTGGACACATCCCTATTACAATAATGAACCTTAATTTAAAATATTAGGTCTCAACTTAAGGTATAACAAAAGATAATAAACTTCTAACATCCAAAAAAACTAAAAAACCCGGGAACCTATTCTAAAAGCTAATTTTTGGGCACTAGATGGAGTAGTTAGGTCCCGAAAACATGATTTTTGGAGGGTAAGGAGGTTCAAAGATCATCATAATGCAGAACACGCACATAGAACCACCTGTTAAATTTCAAGGGAAACGGGCATATGGTTCACAAGTTATGGCTCTGACAAGGTGCATCAGTTGGCCTCAAATGAAACTGATCCAACTCATCTAACTATCTTGTTTTCTATGGTTGATCTTGTGGGATGCCATTTACTCCAATGAGGTCATGATATATTGGAATACTTCCTCTTGTGTGAAGGGTATCTTCTGTTTGGTGCCTATGACTAGATGTAGCTCTAGTTTCATGCCCCTCAACGGGCAGATCTGTTCTGAGTGTCCCTTGTGAAGTTTGAGATGTTGTGACTCTTGTGTGTCTTTTTGGTGATGAAGGCTTTGTGGTCCCATCATTCCTTTGCAAGGATGGAAGTGGGGAAACCTCGTCATCCCTATGTGAAGAATAGGGTCTAGATCCCCTCTCATGTCTATGAGAAGAGGAAGCCCTTGAAGCCTCCTCATGTCTTTGAGAAGTTTCTATGTGTCTAGAGGAGGGCCTTGAGGCCTCCTCTCATATCCATGATGAAGGAGGTCTTGAAGCCTTATTGTGTTTAGGTGATTTATTTCCATGATGTGTCTCCATAGCTAGGTTTATTGAGGAGAACCTCCACGGGTTGAGTTATCACCTCTTAGGCTTGTGGAACTACGTCCCATGGTCTTATGAATAGGTGTTTCAATGTTACTACAACTTCGCCTATGGGTGTGTGTTGTTTTAGATTCTACCTTAGCATTGGATTGAGGGTGCTTACTTCTAGTTTTAACCATAGTGTTTACAAATTTATCTTTTGTATTGCAATTAAAGATAATCAAACAATATAAAGCAAGTTTTTATCTTGAGTACCAATTTACGTGTGCCCTAAACTATTTGTTGCATTTTGATGTGTTTTTGTTCTTGTTTTCTTGCTCTTGTTTTAGATTTAGAATGAGGAGACTCATCCATAGTGGGAATCAAGAACACTCATGCCAAATGTGATTTTTCCAAAAAGAGACTAGGGTACATCGCTTAAATCCCATTGGGGGGTTCGCCTAGCTCTTCCAGTCTGAACCAATGATTGTTCCAATAGTGGGAGACAACTTGAATATGAGTAACTTAGTAACACTATAAATAAGTACCTTATTCCATTCCAAGAAAATCTAGGGGGCAAGCCGGTGGAAGGAGATGAATGCCAACATCACCGGACTGAATTGAGGGTTGGTTATGAAATCCAACTCCCTAATTTTTAAAACATGTGTGCATGTATGGGGTTCATTTTAAATTTGCATAAAATAAAATGCATCATATAGTAGAAATGCAGCTTTCTTATATGCCTAATACAAATAACATTTCAATTTTCAGAAAGATGCATACACTAATATGAGTTTCATGGATGTACTTTATTTTGTGCAGATATGGCCTTTATTAGGGCCTCAAAGCAAGCAAACCAACAAACGATTTTTAGCATGTTGGACTCTAGGGCGGAATTTACAAGCATAATTCGCTGTTCCTAGCAATGCCTAGTGGAAATCTAAGAAAAACCCTAAAATATGCAAGATGAAAGTTCTTTCCTTTACATTCCTTAGTTTCCAATTCAAAATGTGTCTTAATTTCACTATTTTAGGAGAACAGAAATAGACAAAGGATCATAAAACATCAAAAAACTATACCAACCTCTAATCCAGCTTAGAGAACAGAGATTATATCTTTTGCTGCACTCCAGTTCCAACTATTGTCGACCATAGTGGATGATTTTTGGCCGTTGTTAGCAGGAGCAACTAATTTCTGATCGTTGTAGACCAGAGAAGCTAATTTCTAGCCGTTGTAGACTAGAGTGGCTAATTTTTTGGCCACTGTAGACTAAAGCAGCTAAACTTGCACACAAAAACATGAATTAGTAAATCGGTAGAAAATAAAAATATGGTAGGGGTCCCACTGTGATCACCATCTATAGCGATCCCAGGGAAGCGGTACACCATCCACTACTCTATTTGCAAATATTATTTGATTTATATATACTTAATCATGCATTAAATGAAAGATGTGAAAATAGATGCAACCGAGATACAAATAAATGAATGAATAATGCTCTTTATTGTTTTTCTCAAGTTTGGTTACATATAGATCCCTCTAAGGGAATCCCTTCATTTGATACAGATTTTACAAAACAGGGTAGCAGTTGTGTGGTATCCCCTTGCAAGGGGTGATGTGCTCTCGTAGGCTTCCTGGTGACGCATACAAAACTGTATGAGGGCTTACATATATCTCATTCTCCAGGTCTAGATCCTAGAGGGATCCTCTTACTTTTGTATGTTGATAACCTGTCTAGTAAACCTGTGGTCCTGCAAGCATGAAAACAATAGCAAATGCTCAGCTTTCAAAGATTGCCTCCCTAGATGAGGTTGTTAGAAAATACCCTAATGATAAATTAGAATATGCTCAATGACAATAGAAACTAATGCTATGAATGCAATCAAATGCAATAAATTAGATCTATGCTAATGGTGTGAAAACATGTAATAAGCTAAATGAAAGAAACTAATGCTAATAACCCTAGACTAGGCCTACGGGCCACTATCCGTGATAGTGGCCATTAAGATGAAAATCTGTCTTTATTGATCCAAGGCTATGGATCTAGGATTATTGCTAAAGTTGAAATGGTTTTTGTTTATGCCTGATGTTGAATATCCTACAAATGGTAACCCATTAGTCGACTAACACTTCGTTGCTCCTAAAAGGTGCTCCAATTTGCTCTTCGATCCAAAAGGGCTTTGCTACAAGAAAAACTCTCCAAGTCTTGAAAAACTCTCCTCGGTTGTATCTCTACAAAAAGGTCTCTGAATTCCACCTTGGTGCTCTTAATTTTACACCTTATAATATATTTTGAAGCCCTAGGTCAATATCCAGCCCTAGGACTAAATTTTGCATCCACGCTAGATGTTAGCATGAGAAGTTTTATCTTTTTCTGTGTTTGAAGGCTAGTTAATTGATGTCTAAATATAGACTTGAGTCTCTCATGTAGAATTATTATGAGGAGGATTGCAAAGTTATCCCCGCTCAGTATTATTGCATGCGAACTAACACTTCTGCCTAAGATTAGGATATTTTGATGGCAAGTTGCATTTTAAAGCTTAGCCGCTATCGTCTACAACGTCTAGTGATTGACCACTCTAAGCTTTAGTGGTAAGGATCCAGCCGCTCTAGTTCATAGAGGCTAGGCTTGGATGGGCTAAAACTGCCCCAAAATGAGTGTTGAAAACCACTTTTGGCACTTGGAAGGTTCCAAGGTTTAGTCACATGGTCTATGAATGCCCATATGAGTAGTTCTACTAAACATGACATGTTTTAGGTGTTTACATTAGGTGTTTGTTTGGAGTTTGGCTTGTTGCATTCAATGTTGTTTACTGTTTTAACATATTGTAACCATATGGAGGTTGTAGATTCCTTCTGGTATGGTGTGATGTGCATTAGTCCAAAGGATTTGTTAGTGGTTTGTAACAGATTTGTCAATTCTAGGTTGAAGTCATAAGTGTGAGAATATTTCTCAACTTACCTATTTGTACACTTTTGATTTCAGTTCTGATCAGAAGGTCTATATATTGTAATGCCTGGGATTCAATAAAAATTCAATGAGCATTTCTCATTGTGGTATCAGAGCTAGTCAGGTCTTTGGGTTGGAGAGAGCCTGTGGAGTGTTTGCTTTTGCACATTGCCTCAAGGTTCCTTGCTATTTTTTTAGCATCATGGCTAACAGCAGCAACTCATTGCCAATTCCAAAATTCAATGGTGAAGACTATGAGTATTGGGCCATAAAAATGAAGACCCTACTCATTGGAAAAGGATGTTGGGATATAATTGAAGATGGATATACTGAGCTCGCTTGATTGGAATGTTGTACCAGTTGTTGATAGACAAGCAAAAAGAGAAGCACACAAGAGAAATAGCTTTGCTCTCTACCACATCCAAACAACCTTGGATAAGAGCCTCTTTCCTAGAATTGCTAGTTGTACAATAGCTAAGGATGCTTGGAAAGCTTTGAAGGATGGCTTTCAAGGCAATGATCAAGTGAAGCAAGTCAAATTGCAAACTCTCAAGAGGGAGTTTGAGAATTTGAGAATGAAGGAAGATGAAAATGTGGGAGAATATTGTGTGAGAGTAAAAGCTTGTGTGGACAAGATGAAGTCTCTTGGTGAAGAGGTGAACAATGAAGTCATGGTGAAGAAAGTGTTGAGAACACTTCTTCCAAAGTGGAATCATGTAGCTATCATAATTGAAGAGAGTAAAAATCTCACTACTCTTAATTATGATCAGCTCATTGGCTCTTTAACATCCCATGAAGAAAGGCTATCTTCATCTTCAAATGTTGGTGGAGTTGAAGAAAAAGCCTTTACATCCAAAGAAGGTGAATCTAGTTCAAGAGGCCAAGGAAGAGGCCAAGGTAGAGGGAGAGGTAGATCTCCTTCAAGAGGAAGAGGTAGAGGAAGAAGAGGTGGCTTCCAAGGAAGAGGAGGTGCTCAAGGAAGAGGAAGAGGTGACAAGAGTGACAAGCAATGTTACTATTGTAACAAATTTGGACACTTTGAACAAGAGTGTAGATTGAAGGTATCCCATGAAGGAAGGAGTAGTGCACACTATGGAGAGGAGGAAGACTCCTCAATTTTATTTTTGTCATATGGCAAATCAGATCAGAATTTGAATGAGACATGGCTCCTAGATATTGGTTGTTCCAACCACATGACCGACAAGGGGGAGTTGTTTTCCACAATGGACAATTCCTACAAGTCCAAGATCAAGCTTGGAGATGATAATGCATTACAAGTTGAAGGTAAAGGAGCTATGGAGGTGCACACCAATGAAGGTAAAAAGAAGGTGAATGATATATACTACACTCCAAATCTGAAACATAATTTGTTGAGTGTTGGTCAAATCATGGAAAAGAATTATAAGCTTATTTTTGAAGATAACAAATGTGTCATCTATGATAAGAATCATGGGCATAGGCTTGTCACCACTATTCCTATGACCAAGAATAGATTGTTTCCTCTAAATTTTGGAGAACAAGGAGCTAATTTTGTAAATGTTGCCATTGATAACAAGAGCTGGTTGTGGCACTTAAGATTTGGGCATTTGAATTTCCCAAGTTTGAGATTAATGGTATCTCAAGAAATGGTGTATGGGCTGCCCAAGGTTGAAGATCACAAAGGTGTGTGTGAAGGATGTGCTTTGGGAAAGCACTCAAGAATGAGTTTTCCAAGAGGAAAAGCATGGAGAGCCTCCTATCCTCTTCAATTGGTGCATTCTGACATTTGTGGGCCAATGCAAACTCAAAGTATTGGTAAGAATTCATACTTCCTCACTTTCATAGATGATTTTTCAAGAATGTGTTGGGTCTATTTTTTGAAAGCAAAATATGAGGCATTTGCTTGTTTTAAAGATTTCAAGAATCATGTTGAAAAGCAAAGTGGGCACTATATAAAATGCTTAAGAACTGATAGAGGAGGAGAATTTTGTTCAAATGAATTCTTGCAATTTTGTAAATATTGTGGTGTTAAAAGGCAACTCACTTCTGCCTATACTCCACAACAAAATGGTGTGGCTGAACGTAAAAATAGAACAGTTGTAAACATGGCAAGGAGCATGCTACAAACAAAGAAATTAAGTAATATGTATTGGGCTGAAGCTGTTAGGACAACCATCTATATTTTGAATAGAAGTCCAACTTCTAGCTTGGATGGCATCACTCCATATGAAGCATGGTATGCAAAGAAACCAAATGTAACTCATTTAAGAATTTTTGGTTGTTTGGCTTATGCACATATTCCAAAAGAACATAGAAGGAAACTTGATCCAAAAAGTGAAGCATGCATTTTTATTGGGTATTGTGAAAATACCAAAGCCTATAGGCTCTATAATCCAAAAACTCATAATATTATTGTATCAAGAGATGTGATTTTTGATGAAGGGGGAGTTTATGGTCATCAAAAAGGCCATATTGAGAAGTCAAAATCTATTTTGAATGGTGGTATTATTGATGATATTGATGATGAGCAGCCCACTAATGTTTTAGTTCCAAGTGCTACTAATCCACCAAGCAACCCCTCATCTAGTTCTTCAGTTTCAAGTGCAAGTCCAAGTCCACCAAGGAAGGTAAGAAGATTAAGTGATATTTATCGAAGGAGTACAATTCAAACACATGAAGAGAACCCAAGATATGAGACAATCAATTTTACTTTATTTTCACAAACTAATTTTGAAGAAGCATGTGCTAATGAAGTGTAGTCAAAGCAATGCAAGATGAAATTAACTCCATCAAGAAGAATGATACTTGGGAGCTAGTTGAGCTTCCAAAAGGCAAGAAGGTTGTGGGCTCTAAATGGGTCTACAAAACAAAATATAATAGTGATGGAAGTATTGAGAGGCACAAAGCAAGGCTTGTGGCCAAGGGGTTCACACAAAGGTATGGCATTGATTATGAGGAGACCTTTGCTCCAGTTGCAAGACAAGAAACAATGAGGATGGTTCTTTCTATTGCTGCCCATAAAGGATGGAAGGTACATCATTTAGATGTAAAGAGTGCATTCTTGAATGGCTATCTTGATGAAGAGGTTTATGTGCAACAACCTCAAGGATTTGAAGTGCAAGGTAAGGAGAATCTTGTGTATAGGTTGAAGAAGGCCTTGTATGGTCTTAAGCAAGCTCCAAGAGCTTGGTATTCAAGGATTGATGGTTACTTTCATCAATATGGCTTCATGAGAAGCAAGAGTGAGCCAACCTTATACTACAAGAAGGAAGGTAATGACATTCTCCTTGTTTGTCTCTATGTGGATGATTTGATTTACTTGGGTAGTAACTCAAAGATGAATGATGATTTCAAAGATGCAATGATGCAAGAGTTTGAAATGAAATATTTAGGCTTGATGCATTATTTCCTTGGTATGGAGGTGTATCAACAAAATGATAAAATCTTCATTTTTCAAACTAAATATGCCAATGATATGTTGAAAAAAATTGGCATAGAGAATTGTAAACCTGTTGCAACACCAATAGCTCATGGTGAGTTGTTGAGTAAAGATGATGGAACTAAAAAAGTTGATGTGACCACATATAGAAGCATTGTTGGGAGTTTGATGTTTCTCACCAACACTAGACCAGACATTGCATGTGTTGTCTCACTTGTATCAAGGTATATGAGTGACCCTTAAGAATTACATATGAAAGCAACAAAAAGTGAGGTATGTAAAAGATACAACTAATTTTGGCATTCATTATTGTAAAAATGATGATATAAAACTTGTTGGCTTTAGTGATTCAGATTGGGGAAGTAATATAGATGATAGAAAATCTACATCAGGTAATTGTTTCAGTCTTGGGTCTGGTTTGATTACATGGTCTTCAAAGAAACAAAGTACTATTGCTCTTTCTTCTACAGAGGCTGAATACATTGCAATCACAAGTGCTAGTGCTCAAGCATTGTGGTTGAGAAAAGTCCTTGAAGAAATTGGAGAAAAACAATATGGTCCTACTACCTTGTATTGTGACAACATGAGTGCTATACATTTAGCAAAGAACCCAGTTCATCACAGCAGGTCAAAACATTTTGACATGAAGTATCACTTCATCCGAGACATGGTTGAGAAGAAGGTCATTGAGTTGAAGCATTGAAATATTGAAGATAATATTGTTGATCTGTTTACCAAGGGAGTAATCAAAGCTCAGTTTATGAAGCCGAGGAACTTCCTAATTAATCCCCTCAGCATCAAGGGGGAGAATGTTGGAGATTGAGCACACTAAAGTCATGATTTTAGCTTCAACGTGATCGCACTTCTGCACGCCAACGCATTTCAACAGTTGTTTGGTAGTTTTCTAGTTTTGGGTGTTTGTTTGGAGTTTGGCTTGTTGCATTCAATGTTGTTTACTGTTTTAACATATTGTAACCATCTGGAGGTTGTAGATTCCTTCTGGTATGGTGTGATGTGCATTAGTCCAAAGGATTTGTTAGTGGTTTGTAACAAATTTATCAATTCTGGGTTGAAGTCATAAGTGTGAGAATATTTCTCAACTTACCTGTTTGTACTTCTGATTTCAGTTCTGATCAGAAGGTCTATATATTGTAATGCCTGGGATTCAATAAAAATTCAATGAGCATTTCTCACTTTTTCAACCCTACCCTTTTACATGGAAATTCCATTTTGTAAATCCTACGTAATTTTTTTGTGTTCACATTAATCCATATTCTCTATTTCCACATGCCAATATAGCTTTGCTTGTCTTAGAATTGTTGTTTTATACCCTTTGCTTTCCACACACTTTGCACTGCCATAAACCAAGCCCAAATCCCATTCTACCTTTTGTTTCTTTATTTTCCCCAATTCATTTTAGTTGTGTATAATTCAATTGAATTCGATGGCATCTACCTCCTCCTCTTCCGTAGATGCCAAAGATACCAAAGATAAGGAAAAATTCTTTGAAGATATTCTAGAACATCTACTACTTACATTTGCATCCTCCTCATCGAGGGTTTATGTTTTTGAATCATCGTGGGTGTGATGTTGAAGAGGGACTTTCTAAAGATATATACGATGCACTTAACCGCATCAGAATGCGAGTCTTTCTCGACAAAGAAGTTATTCTTCAATGCCAAAAGAGGTAGAAGATGCAATGGGTAGTGCTTCACTGTGTATGGTTATTTTCTCTCCCAACTATGTAGAGTCATTTTGGTTTATAAAGGAGTTGTTTTTTATGGTTAAAAACAACACCAAAATCATCCCAATTTTCTATAATGTTGAGCCTTCTCATCTGCGATGGGTGGCTCAAAGAAAAGGATTTTATGTCTCGGAATTTTTTGAGCACGAAAATAAGCGTAGATGCATGACACAAAAGCTTGATGAGTGGGAAACATCTCTGTACAATTTTTCATTTCTCTATGGCCTTGAACTGAAGAATAAGGAGTAAGTATTAAATACTCTTATGATGTAGATGCATTAAAGTTTTTAATATTACTTTAATTACTTATGAATGTATTGATTTGAATTTTTAAATTTTAAATTTTATTTTTCAAATATAAAGGTACCTTGTTGAAAAGTATTGTCAATTCTATTGTTAAAGATATGCAAATTGTGCCATTAGAGGTAGCACAACATCCGTGGGAGCGAGATTGGATGAGATTGTAGGGGAATTTGAAAAGAGTGCATTTAAATCTTCTCATCGTGGGTAGCATGTAAAAATTGTGGGCATCGTAGGTATGGGAGGGAGTGGGAAAACCATGTTTGCAAAAGAATTGTACAATAGAGAATATCCCAAAATCTCCAAGCAAAGCTTTATTTTTGATGTGACAAATACTACTACTAATAACACCCTACATAACTTGCAGGAAAAACTTATGCAAGACGTGGAAGCTTCATGTTAAGGATTCATAATGTAATATAAGGGAAGTAAATTTTGAGAAGACACTTAAGGTCTTTGTGTGTTCTTATTATTTTGGATGATGTCGATTATGTGGACCAGACCAATGCTTTCTTACTAGAAAATGACATCTTTGAAGTGGGTAGTTTGATTATTATGACAACAAGGGAGTTAAATGTTATTCAATATCGCAACATATCTTCAATTTATAGAATGATAGCCCTGAATCCCTTCCATTCCAAACAAATTTTCTATTGGCATGCTTTCATGCAATCCGATCTAGTTAAGGAATTTTTAGACCTGGTGGAGAAGGTTATGAATACCTATCAGGGGCTTTCATTATCCCTTAAGGTATTTGGAGTACAAATTTATAAAAGGCCAAAGGATTATTGGGTTTCTCAGTTGGATAAAATCTCTAGAATATTGTTGGACAATATTACAAAGAGATTTAAAATAAGCTTCGATGCCTTGGACAAAGAGGAGAAAAATATGTTTTTGGATACAACATGTTTCTTCCTTGGAGAAGAAAAATATTTATCCATTGAAGTATGGAATGGATTAGATTAGAGCGGCCTACATGGTTGGGAAATGCTTCTTAGTAAGTGTCTTGTTGAAATTGACCAGCAGAACCACATATGTATGCATGATGACCTACTTGATATGGGAAGACAGGTTACAATGGAACAACCACCCTATCGTCTCTTTCCATAACCAAATTTGGGTATCTGTAAATAGGCATATGTGAGTTTAATACTTCCTTTTGTTAGCTATCATTAACCAAGTAAATGGAAACTTGTTTTTGTTAGAAATTAAACTTGATTTTACATGCTTGAAATATCTCTAGCATATCTTATCACCAAAAATCTAATCATCATATTTTATTGCATGCACAATTAATATTGGTAGTTGTAGATATGAAGAGATCCTAGAATGCTCAATGATAAGCCTTATACCTTATTAGAAGATAATCCTTATTCTCTCATTCATATGACTATATAAGGTGGTGGTATCTTTCATAAATAGTGAGAAGTGCACAACAATACAGAGAGTGGTCGAGAATAGAGTACTAGAGTGCAGAGTAGAAGAGAGTGAAGAACACAGGAGCATAGAATAGAAGAGAAGAAGAAGGGAAGAAGAATAGTGCAAAATAGATATAGAGAAAGGAGTTGGAGCTGCAACCTTTTAGAAACCCCATTGGGTGTTCAACCTACAACTTAGATTGCATATGTGTTTGTAAAGCTTCAATTTAAAGAAGCATTTGTGTAAAGTTATATTTTACCCCAATACTACAGTTGTAGTCAGTTCATTTTTCAGTTAATATAAATGCATTTTTCCTCTACTTGAGTCTTTCACACATTTTCTCCTCTAAAATGTTATTTCAGACAACTTCTCCTCCGAAAAGAGTATTTCACCCATTCATCCTCTAAAAATGTATTTCATGAATTTTCCACTATGAAAAGACACTTTATGACTTAATTATTCTAAAAAGGTGTTGTTGACCATGATTTGACCAATGAAAGTCCATCCGCCCATTTTGTCATTTTCTAAAACCCTTGTTTTACATTTTATTTCCCTGAAAATACATTTTGGGACTCCCTTATCCCAAAAAGAGATTTCGGGACCTATTTTCCCGAAAGAGGCTTTTAGGATTTTTTTTATCTTGAACAAGTGTTTCAAATTGGTATTAGAGCTAGAGCCTTCTCGTGTATGATAAGAAGCAATATATTTCGGTAGTAACCCTTTGTAGTTGCAGATCCCATGGTTCAATGGCAAAAATTAAGATTACTAGATCATTCAAATGAAGATCTTGTTCGGGTCTCAGGAGTTATGGGACCTAGTCCATAATGGTTACTCAGAACCAATAGATGTAGTAGCCATGAATACTCTCTCCCAGGTGGAGTCAGATTTTCTAAAGGAAAATTGAAATAAGGACCAAAAGGCATTATTTTATATAATGCAGGTGATTAAGGAGACAATCTTCCTGGGAATTACAACAACCACATCGAAGGCAACATGGGAAATCTTAGCTAGCTCCTTCTCGGGCACCTACAAGGTGAATTTGGTACAATTACAGATGTTAATAAGGGAGTTTGAAATATTGTTGATGAGTGAGTTGGATTCCATGAGCGACTTATTTACTCGGATGATGGGTATCATCAACCATATGAGGATGAATGGTGAGAATGTGGAGAACCATAGGATTGTGGAGAAGATACTAAGGAACATACCAGTAAGATTTGATTTAGTAGTGATTGCAATAGAAGAATCAAGGGATTTGAAAACTCTCTATATATGAGCTCATGGGTTTTCTGCAAACACATGAGTAGAGTCTAAGTTGATCAACTCAATCCTCACTAGAGCAAGATTTCAAGGCACATATCTCATTTTGAGATGGTAGCAGAGAAGAATCCCACCAAGGTGCCTCCAGTTCTCAAGGAGGAAGATGCAGAGGTAAGCATGGAAGAGGCCATAAGAAAGGAGGAAGGTCAAAATCTAGTGACAGTGAGACCAACTACAACTTCCATCAAGTAGGAGGAAGAGGCAATGGAAGAAATTAGCAAGGAGGATAAAATCATAGGTGTGATAAATCGAAGATCCAATGTTATTACTGCAAGAAATTTGGTCATCATAGCTATGAGTGTAGAACGAATATGACTAAGGATAATAAGCAACAAGCCCACTACATAAATTAATCTAAAAATGTAGTGTAGATATGCTTGTGGGAATATGTTGTTAACTTGCAGTACTGAGGAGGAGAGCCAAAAGAACACTTGGTATCTCGATAGTGGTTGCAACAACCACATATCTATGAATAGAGAAATTTTATCACAAATTGATGAAACAATAAAGTCTGAGGTAAATATGGGGAACAACAACAACATACATGTCATGGGAAAAGGAAAAATCCTTATTTGCACCAAGCAAGGTGAAAGGAATCAGATCACTGATGTGTATTATGTGCCTGGGTTGAAACACAATTTTTTGAGCTTTGGACAACATGTGTAGAAGGGGCACACTGTTCAATTTAAATATAGAGCCCACACCATTAGAGATAAATAACATGGGTAAATTACAACTGTGTCCATGATAAAGAACAATATGTTTCCCCTTTAGATTCAAAATGAACTATTGCTTTCGTTTAGTGTAGTTGTGAAATATGCAAACTGGCTGTGGCATCTCAGATTCGGTCATCTGAGTTTCAGTGGGCCAAACTTGCTGCACAAGAAATAAACGGTGAGGGGTTTACCTCTTATTGAGCAACCAAATCAAGTTTGTGAAGGTTGTTTGGTCGACAAGCAACACAGGGGTGCATTCCCTATAGGACAGTCTTGGAGAGCTTCATAACCATTAGAGCTGGTACACTCAAATATTTATGGTCCAATGCAAACCAACACATTTGTCGAAAATAAATACTTCCTGATTTTTATAGATGACTTCAGTCAAAGGACATGGGTATATCCCATCAAAAAAAAGTCAAGGTATTTTGATAAATTTAGGGAGTTCAATGCTCTGGTTGAGAAACAGAGTGACTATTATGTGAAGACTCATAGAACAGATGGAGGAGGTGAGTATATCTCCAATAAATTCCACAATTTTCACAAATACAATAGAATTTGAAGGTAGTTCATTGCCAGATATACACCATAGTAGAATTGTATTGAAGAGAGGAATAACAGTTTTATAATGGAGATGACATGAAGTATGTTGAAGGTAAAGAGTTTACCGCATAAGTGGATAGAAGTTGTATGTTGTGAAATTTATCTACTAAATCGATGTCCCACGAAGAGTGTGAAGGACAAGATTCCTCAAGAAGTATGGAGTAATAAAAAGCCTAGTGTGGCTCATTTAAGAATTTTTGGATGCATAGCATATGACATGTTCTAGATGAGAAGAGAAATAAGTTGGATGATAAGGTAGAAAAATGCATCTTCACTGGGTATAGTGAATAGTCCAAGGCATATAGGTTGTATAATCCTATGACAAAGAAGCTGATTATCAGTCGAGATGTTAAGTTCTTGGAAGATGAGCATGGAACTGGAAATTCTAGATTAGTCAGCCAGAACCAACAATCATTGAGTCTAAGGACTTGGAAGAAAACAAAGTGCATCATCCTGTAGCTTCAAGCAACAATACTAGAGCTAGAAACAACACTGTCTCATCATCACAAACACCTCCACTTGTAATAAGGATCACCAACTTGAAGACACTCACAAAGACGAGGAGCTTGCAAGACATTTATGAGGTAACCTGAAATAAAATAGATGAACATTTTGATTTTTCTTTATTTTCTGAGTGTGATCCAATTTCATTTGAATAAGAAATTCAGAATAAAAAATGGGTGCAAGCTATGGATGATGAGATAGAGGCCATAGAGAAGAATCAAACATGGAAGTTGATGGATCTTATAGCAAGGAAGAAGACCATTAGATTCAAGTGGGTATATAAAATTAAGTTTAATTCCCAAGGAGAAGTTGAAAAACATAAGGTCATATTTGTGGTAAAATGCTACAAGAAGTCAAGGATTGACTATCATGAGTTATATGCACCTATAGCGAGACTTGACATAGTTAGGAGGATCCTAGCATTGGCAACCCAAAAAGGTTGGAATGTTTACTAGATGGATGTCAAGTCTATCTTCTTAAATGGAGTGTTGGAAGAAGAGGTCTACGTTGACCAGCCACCTAGCTATGAGCTGGAAGGACAAGAAGGCAAAGTACTAAAATTGAAGAAAGCCTTATATGGGTTGAAGTAAGCACCCAGGACTTGGTATAGTCGGATTGATGCTTACTTTTAGAAGAATGAGTTTATAAAATACCTATATGAGCACACCCTATAACTAAATATAAATGCAGAGGGAGAGATGATCATTTTTTGCTTGTATGTAGACAATCTAATTTACACTGGCAATAGCAATGTGCTATTTGACCAGTTTAGAACAACCATGAAAAAGGAGTTCAAGATGTCGAACTTAGGTCTGATGAAATACTTTCTGGGAATTGAAGTTGACCAATCTATGGATGGAATCTTAATTTCTTAGGGTAAGTATGAAAAATGTGTCCTAAAGAGGTTTAATATGGAGGACAACAAACTTGCCACCACACAAGTTGCTACAGGGCAGCAAGGTTGATCCAACATTATTTAAACAACTCGTTGGAATTTTATGTACCTGACTACAACCAGACCAAACTTGATGTTTGCAGTGAGTATGATTAGCATATTTATGGAAGCACTAAAGAACACTCACTTGTATGGAGGCAAAAGAATACTGCGACATGTCAATGGGACTAGAAACCATGGAATTTTCTATACCAAAAAAGACCAGCTTGAAATAATTGGCTACATAAATAGCGATTGGGCTGGTAGTATAGATGATTAGAAGAGCCCTTCTGAGTATGCTTTCCATCTTGTATCAAGAGAAATTTTGTGGTCCTCAAAGAAGCAACTGATAGTTGTGTTGTCCACTACTAAGGCAGAGTATGTTGTAGCCACTTCAACCGCATGCCAGGTAGTATGGCTATGAAGAATCTTGGGTGAGTTGAATCATCTCTAGGAAAGGGTAACAATGATTTACTATGAAAAAAATTCCACCATATAACTATCAAAGAATCTATTTTTTTATGGCAAGATGAAGCATATCAATATCCACTACCATTTCATCAAAAAGCTGGTGAAAACTAACAAAATTGAGTTACTAATTTGTAAGTCAAAAGAGCAAGTAGCAAATATTTTCACAAAACCTTTGAAGGATTAGGACTTCAATAGGATGAAGGAAATGCTCAACATCAAATTCTTTGTGAAATATTGTTTAAATGAGGATATTATAAATTAAACTTGATTTCACACACCTGAAAGATCTTTGACAGATCTTATCATCAAAAATTTGATCATCGTAATTTCCCACGTGCACAATTAATACTAGCAGTTGTAGATAGGAAGAAACCCTATAATACTTGATGATAAGTCTTATCCTCTATCAAAATATAAACCTCATCCTCTTATTCACCTAGCTATATAAGGTAGTGGTGTCTTTCAAAAATAGTGAGAAGTGCACAATAGTGTAGAGAGTGGTTGAGAACAAAATAGTGGAGTGCAAAGTAGAAGAGAGTGAAGAACACAAGATCGTAGAGTAGAAGAGAAGAAGGGGATAAGAAAAACATAGAATAGATATAAGGAAAGGAGCTAAATTTGTAGCCTTCTGGAAACCCCATTGGGTGTTCAACCTACAACTCATATTGCAGATGTGTTTGTAAAGCTTCAATTGAAAGAAGCATTTGTGTAAAGTTATATTTTATCCTAATACTACAGTTGTAGTCAATTTGTTTTTTTAGTTAATATAAATGTATTTTCCATCTACTTGAGTATTTCATGATAAAATATGCAATTACAAATATTATTGATAGGAGCATTTAAATACAAAATGCTAAGGCTAAAGATAACCTTCCAACACGTGAAATAAAATCCCCTAATCAACGCTAACTACTCACGCTAATGAAGCTAACAATAAAATATGCTATGTCTAACAATAAATCTTTATTGTTAGATGTACATGAATAGAATAAACAATAATCTACCCTAACATAGTAAATAAGAGGTAATATCCCAAATGAGGGAATATTACTCGAACACCCCCCTTATTCCATTAACTATCCCAATACAGTGAAGAAGAAAAGAAATGAAAGAATGTCAGTTTTTGCTTTGGCTCGGGCTCTGGCTCATGGATCTGGCTATGGATCTAAGTGTACCTCTAGATTTATACCTCTAGGTCTATCTCTAGATCTGTTGATGAATCTGCCTCTGTATCATTGCCTCTGGATCTACCTATAAATCTGCCTCTAGAACTGTATCTTAGGTTCTGTCTCTGGGTCATTGTCTCTAGGACTACCACTCATTCCGTCATAGGATTTGCCTCTAGGTATACCATAGGTTTTACCTTTTTTATATAAGCCATACAACATTTCTTTCATCATGGTCCATTGTGTGAGATATTTCCATCCACAATCTATATAAACCTTGTTGGCCATTTTCACTTCGTATCAACAATTTGAAGAAGAGTGATTTGTACATCCACATGAGTCACAAGGATGTAATTTCCAACACCTAGCTGCTACATGTCCTATTCTACCACAATTACTACAACAATACTTTGTAGGAGTTGTAGGAGATTTAGGATTTACAAATATGGTTTTACTGGTACTTGCTTGTCCAGAATAGCCAAGGCCTTCATTCTTTGCCCTGATATTTAGCATTATTGGAGTTTTAATGCCTTGTTCATGTTTACCTAATCTCTCACCATTGAATCCCATTTTATTCATCAATTTGGATCCAAATCCTTTGGTTTATTTTTCAAAACACCCAATATCATCATCTACATCAATGTTTTTAACAATATGGAATTTTTCACTATTGATGAGATTATGAAGTTTATTTTTAGGAGGGTCATTTTATAAGTCACTGGTGTCACAAGAAACATCTGCTACTAGGATGAGATCACCTATGCTACAACTGATATCTACCATTGAAGGTATGAGGTCACTTGTATTACAACAAGCATTGGCCATAGTGGGCTCAAGGTCACATGTGTCACAACAAGCATTCGCCACCATGGGCTGAAGGTCACTTGTGTCACAACAAGCATCGACCATTAGGACCTCTTTTTTCTCACTGATGTCCCTTTTCACTTTACGTTGGGCAATTCCAAGTGCAACCAATGACATGTATATTGCCCTTACAACACCAATAGGGATTAGAACACCATTTGTATGAATGTCTTCACAAGACACAGAATCATCGAGTATGGCATCTACACCATTGCGTAGTGTGAGAAATGTGCCATCCTCATAAAAATCTATCTTGTCCATCTCTGTTGGAAAGTAGGGACCTTTAACTGATTTTGCAACACCATTAGTTGATTTTGAAGAATTTTTCTTCTTTGATTTGCCTATCCTTGAAGGTGTTGATCTCTATCAAAAATGCACCTTATAAAAAGGAAGTTTTGCAAAATTAGTGATTAAGGTGGCTAAGGTGTCAGTCATTGCCGAAAATGCACCTTTACAACTTGTTCCTCCCTTTTTGCAAAATTTTATTGAAGTAGGAAAGAAAGTTGTATCCTCATAAGTGAAAAATATGCAACTTATGAAGCCTCAAAGGCGTTTGTAAAGATTACCTCCTAGGAAAATTTTCAAAAAATTTCACCAGAAAAATCCCCCCCTTTATTAAAAGGACTTCAAACAAAAAAATTTGCTATTTATGAAGCCTAAAAAGAGAGGTGTGCAATGGTGCTTCCTAGGATTACAAAGTGGTCCTCGTTTGATTTAATTTGCAAAAATTTAATTTAAGGAACAAATTTAATTAATAATATTTTTTTTTGTTAAAAATCAATTAAAGTAGCAATAAAATTGATTTAAAAAACAAAAATAATTAAATTATTTAAAAAATATTTGAAAAACTTTAATCAAAAATAAATTTTGCAAAAAACTTAAATATACCTTTTGGATTTTGATGGGTTTTGAACCCCTAACTCGATAGTCGAAAATACCTTTGTTGTTGGCCTCCCACCACCCCGGATACCACTATGATGGATATTTAATGAAAAGATCCCATATTAGAAGAATTGTCATGTTCGAGCAACCACAAATGGGCAGTGCTCCTCTTCGCACAGCATGGCAACGCTTCTCTTCGGGCGACGACCTTAAAAAAATGTGTTTAATTTTCCATTTTTAGGAGTTGCGATTGGAATATTTGCTGCTTTATGAAACGGTTTGACTCTAGATCAATGTAGAACACAAGCTTATACTGAGAGGGGGGGTGAACAGTATAAGACCACTTTTTACTTTTGCTTTAATTCAACTTTAAAAATAGTATTATGCAGTGTAGAGATAGGAGAAATAAAAATAGCAATTAAAACAATGCACAACACACCATCCACAAAAAGACACAACAATTTACGTGGTTCACCCAAGGTGGGATAATCCATGGATAAAACTTTCCTCTAAAAGTTATATCAAAGTCCTCTGGGAATCCTTCCCGATTAAAATTTTTATGAGCCTCAGCTCAAAGGAGATACCTTCCCCTAAATCTGCTTTGGCTGGCGATCCTCTAGAAGACCTCTACCTCCTCTGCCCTTAGCAAGTGGAACTCTATCCACAAAAGACACCTGTCTTCCTTGCTCTGGCTGGAGATCTCTGTCCTCAACTCTGTCACCTCAATGCTGGTCCTCGAATTTGCACCAAGACACAGTCCCTCAGTCTGGCACAAATGCCCTCTTCCTCTTTCTCTGATCTGCACCTAAACATAGTCCTTCGATCTGGCACAGGTCTGTCCTCTTCCTCTGTTCTGCATAAAATACAGTCCTTCGCTATTTTCTCGCAGTCACGGCTGCACTCGATCGAACAACGACCTTTGCACTTCTACGCATTCACAGCAGTATCATCTTCGCACACTCTATTTCCTTACAGTCTCCTACACTTAGAAGATTCAATGAAATGCACTCTTATACTGCTATCGATCTTCGCACTTTGCTTTTTCGACGATCGAACTTCACTGTCGCACTAAATCTGTGAACGTCACTCTTCAAACGCACACTTTGATCTATAAAAAAACTCTTCAAGCAGCCCTCCTTTTATACTTACAATCTCAAGATTAGAACCTTGATCTTAGTCGGCTACACATCCCTAAAACAACGTCGACGCAAAATCCTACGCTGCATCGGCCCAGATTTAACTCTATCGGCTCCACTGTCTCCCTGTAGCTTCTGGCATGAAACTTCAACATGTCGTGATATCGCGACATTTTTATAGTCGTACACCTTCTATAGCCTGTTGTCGCGAAATCGTGACACCTTGGCCTTTGATGACTTCTTTTGTGCTTCTGTCATGAAATCGTGACATCTTTGCCTTTTGCTGACGTCATCTCACTTATGTCACGAAATCATGACACTTTAGTCTTCCTGACCTTCCTCTCCGCTTTTGTCATGAAATCGCGACACTCCTTCATTTTTCTGACATCATCATCATTCCTATAGCGAAATCGTGACACTTCTGTCTTCATGGCCTTCCTCTCTGCTTTTGTCACGAAATCACAACACTTCTTCCTTTTGCTGACGTCATCATCATTTTTGTCGTGAAATCATGACACTCCTGTCTTCATGGCCTTCTTCGAGGCTTGCACTAGTGAAAATGAAACATGTCACGAAATCGCGATGCTTCCACCTTCAAGCTCTTCCTTCTTGACTTCGTCACAAAATCGTGACACTTCTTCCTTTTGCTGACGTCATCATCATTTTTGTCATGAAATCGTGACACTCCTGTCTTCATGGCCTTCTTCGAGGCATGCACTAGCGAAAACGGAACATGTCATGAAATCGTGACGCTTTCGCCTTCAAGCTCTTCCTTCTTGACTTCGTCACGAAATCACGATGCTTCTTCTGATGAAGACTTGCTATCAATTTTTGTTGCGAAATCATGACATTTTTGCCAACTAAAAGCTGCCAACTCAACCTGTCATGAAATAATGACACTTTCTGCATCCGTACAATTTTTTTGTAGCCTGTCACGAAATCGTGACACTTCTGGCTTTCAGCTCTTCTCTTTACTGCATGTCACGAAATTGTGACACTTCTGGCTTCCATATGCTTTCTCCACTACCTATCACGAAATTGCGATGCTTCTCCTTTCAAGATCTTCTCTTTGCTGCATGTCACAAAATCGTGACAGTCTTCAACTTGACCTCTGTAGCATGTCGCAAAAATGCGACAGCCCTTACTTAGAACTTTGCATCATGTCGTGAAATCGTGACAGTTCCTGAATCACTTTATCTCTCTTCAATATTGTCGTGAAATCGTGACAGATCACACTATGAACTTTCTCTTCTGCAACATGTCATGAAATTGTGACACTTTCTTGTCCGTACAACCTCCTTTACAGAATGTCACGAAATCATGACACTTTTCTTTCTCTGCCTACCTGCACTGTCCGAGTCGCGAAAATGCGACATGTCACGAAATCATGATAGTTTTGCCTGCTTCGTCTCTGCCTTCCCGCATGTCACAAAATCGTGACAGTTTTGCTTGAAATTTCTCTCTCCTCAAACATGTCGCAAAATTGTGACAGTTTTGCCAACTCTTTCTCTCTCCTGAAACATGTCACGAAATCACGACAGTTTTTCCAACCGCCTGCATACTTTTTCTTACTTGTCTTTTTCTTGATCTTTTGCAACTGGGCTACCCTGATCTTCTTGGAAACTCATTGTCCATGCTGAAACCTTCATCAAGACACATTATTTGACATCAAACCAAATTGCTTCAAGACCTTCTTGACATCAATGACAACAACTACACTTAGAGCAAGAGCAATGTACCCAAGGTACCCAAAATTGCCAACAATCAAAAGGTCACATGTTTAGTTCATGGTGAGGTCACCTTCCTGCAACTTATCTATTACAAACAATGATCTTTAAAAACTACAAGTCACATAATGAGACTTCTTTTATTTGCAACAACAGTTTAGGGGTTTTGTTGCATATTGCTATCAGAAGCTATAGAACATTGTATGTTATTTGCAACATCGACGCTTTACACCATGCTACGTACAAAAGATCGAATTTGGCCATCATCTGCAAAGTTGAATCTCATGAGCATCATTGATCAAAATTGCACGTGAGGATCCACTGATGGGATTTCACCATGCTACAAAGCTCACTGTGTAGGCTGGAGCAAGGGATCGTGCCCTATCATAGTCTCCATAAGCAGAAGGATTGAAGAAAAAAATAGATGTCGAAAACACTTCAGATCAGTATCGAGATCTTGAATCTCTATCACGGATGCAAAAACATAGTGATTCTGTACAAAAACACTCTACTGCATGACAAGAAAGACTCGATGCAAAATTATGTGCAAGATGCGATTGATGTCTATGATTCTCTCTAGTGATTTATCTTCAGTAATCAATGTTTTTTTTTTTATAGTGATGCGATCTATGCCACTGGAAATAGCATTGCAAATTCAATTATCAACCTCCTCCAGCCATGCGTCCTTCATGCTGACTACAAATTGCCTGTGAATCATAATCTATCAGGATCAAGTATCTGCAAATAATCTTGAAAATAGATCTAAAGGTATTCTTGTCTTCCCATATTCCTAAAACCAAACTCCCTACATCAGGTTTTTGTTCGATGGTTGCAATACACCTGTGCTATCACCTAGAATTGTTGAAGATGCTACTGCCAACACTAGGAGCATGATTTGATCTAACATAAAATTTTCCAAGGGGATCCGAGTAATAGTAAATAACTCTAGCTATTATCCCACATGTGGGAGGTTGGGACGACAAGGAGGGTATAAAATAAAACAAACTCACTTTAATAACTGACCACCTCATGGTGGTCCACCTTTTCTTTGATTTTGCTCACCAACCCTATTAGCTCTCCGTATAGTTGTCCCACTAGCCCATTAGAGTCTCCTCCACGTCAGCCTTAGACCCTCCATCCATTCTAAGCTAGCTTCTGTCATGATCGAGTCAACAACATCCACTCCATATCGCGGTGCTGAGTCCACTGTGGATCTTGTGGACCCATCAAATTCACCATGTATGTGTTAGATCTACTAGAGTCCATGTTGTGTCTCATTAGGTACTAGGGAATCTGTGTCCAGTGCGATCGTTAGGTAGCGGGTAGTGGTCTAGTCCTATCCAGTAGTCCATCAACTTTATCAGCTCAGTCGTTCGTGTGGTCCACATGAGACCTGAGTTTGTAGTTAGATCTAGTATGCTTCTTATAAAATATTCTCAATTTAGATCTTCATCCTAGTTTTCTTGTCCATCACAAGTACATCCAGACCTTCATCCCAGTTGTATCTTCCATCACAGGTGCATCCACCGTGCTGTTGGTGCTAGTCGATAGACCTTTATTGTCATGTCAACCCTGTTGTCGATGTCAGGTTAGACCAACTACTGGGTGTAGATCTTCCAAGTCCAACATCATATGGTATACACCTTCAAAAAATATGTTGAGGTTGGAGATCAAGTCCTCATCAAGCATCTCAAAAATTATGCCTGAGATGCGCTGGTCGGTCAACATCGAGAAATGTGCCTGGGTCGACTCGGCTCTCAGGCTACCACCAATGAGCTGAGAGCATCAAGCTCTAATACCATGGTAAAATAGGTGATTATAAATATTATTGATAGGAGAATTTAAATACAAAATGCTAAGGCTAAAGATAGCCTTGCAATGCATGAAATAAAATCCCCTAATCAATGCTAACTACTCACACTAATGAAGTTAACAATAAAATATGCTATGTCTAACAATAAAGATTTATTGTTAGACGTACATGAATAGAATAAACAATAATCTACCCTAACGTAGTAAATAGGAGGTAATATCCCAAATGAGGGAATATTACTCTAAAATTTCATGATTTTTCTCCTCCAAAAAGTTATTTCAGACAACTTCTCCTCCGAAAAGGGCATTTCACTCATTCATCCTTCAAAAACATGTTTTGTGACTTAACCATTTTGAAAAGGTGCTTTGCAACTTAATTATTTTGAAAATGTGTTTTTGACCACGCTTTGACTAGCAAAAGTCCATCTGCTCATTTTGTCGTTTTTCTAAAACTCTTATTTCATGTTTTATTTCCCCGAAAATACATTTTGGGACTCCCTTGTCCCAGAAAGGGATTTCGGGACCTATTTTTTTGAAAGAGGCTTTTGAGACTTTTTTTTTATCCCGAACAAGCATTTTAGTTTTGACAACTTTATTGATTTTTCTTTTCCATTCAAGAAAGAAAGCTGATTCGGGGGATAATGGAAACCTCAACTAATGTTTTTTGTAAGCCACTATACTGGGAGCCCTCTTTATACTATTGACCACTTTTCAAATCATACATAGAGATTAAACCTTCTAGTTGCGGAATACTTCTTCTTGTTGGAAACAATGAATTTTCGAAAGAATATGAAACGCTGTCAAAAGAACTTTGATGGCTTCGCTTGATTAAGTTTCAGTATTTATGTCTTCCATAATGGATTTCATTAGAAAATTTGAGAGTTTTTGAGCTATATGATGTTGCCTATTTCGTAGAATTGTTACATGATAATATGCAAGTAAGTAATCTGTTTCGCTAGCCAGGTTTGTAAATAGTATATTTCCAAGCTAACAAATATTGCGTATCTTTTATTTTAGCTCCAATGAAAATTGGTTGCAATAACCTTCTTTGTATTTGAGAAAGTTTATTATTCATTTTACAGATGACAACTATAGTTTCCAAATATTTTCAAGGTCAATAGGATGTCTTTGATATTTAAAAAAGTTTTCCTACATTAGGGAAAGATTCCTTCAAAATCTACCAAATGGGTTTTCTAATATGGAGTCACTGGAGCACTTGGAATTACAACAACTCTAGCATCTATAATCACTACTGAGTCGTTTAAGGAATTTAACAAACCTAAGGTATGTAAATCTTAAAGAGTGTCATCTTTGAAGATGTTGCCTGATTCCTTCAAGCAGTTGAAATACTTACAATATCTTAACTTACATGGTTGTAGCAAGCTCACATTTACGGAGTATAATGCCCATATTTTGAAAAACATCACAAATTTAGAGTACTTGAGTTTTATATGATGCAAGGGGTTGGAAGTGTTGCCTCATCACATCACAAAGTAGACGTTCTTGAGAGAACTAAATTTGGAAGGAATAAGGTTTAGCGGGATTCCGAGCAGCATTGGTCATCTTGAGAGATTGGAAGTGCTAATAATAGGCTCGAAGGAGTTGGAGTCATTGCTAGATTCTAAAAAATTTGTTTAAATTGACTCATCTTGGAATTCAATATTATCAGAAGTTGGAGTCATTTCAAGATTCTTTGGAAAATTTTCTTAGCTTGACTCATCTTGAAATCCGCTCTTATGAGAATTTGGAGTCATTACCATATTCTTTGGGAAATTTATCTAGCTTGAATCATCTTGAAATCCAATCTTGTAAAAAGTTGAAGTGATTGCAAGATTCTCTGGGAAATTTGTGTAACTTGACTCATCTTGAAATCCATTCTTGCTCTTTTAGACATTTGTCAGAGTCTCTTGGGCATCTTGCTCTTTTAGAGTCCATAGATATTTTTGACACAAGAGCGAAGTCTTGTCTTTACCCAAAGCATTGGGGAACCTGATTAGTCTTAAAACTTTGTCCATTCATGGCTCGCCAATCAGATAAATATTTTTTGAGTTTGACGAGTCTTCGTCATTACCCAATCTTAAAAGTAAATATCTTGGATATACTAGCATGTCAACCATGCCAATTCCTGAATACTTTTACCCCAACCTTGAAACATTGTATCTGTCAGATGTTGATTTTTTAGAATATATCATAACCCTACTAAGAACAATCAATACTATAACCTTATCATCTTGTAATAGGTTGAAGAATATAGTGGTCAATGGTAGTCTCTGAAACCTCAAAATTCTGACCATACATGAGTACCCAAAGTTAGATGAGCTCCCAAGTGTTGCAGAGTCCACTTCCATTGAATCAATTAGAATCAGATATTATCAAAGTTTGAAGAACATAGTGGGTATTGGTAGTCCACAAAACCTTGAAATTTTGACCATATTGATGTATCTAGAGTTGGTTGAGCTCCCAAGTTTTGTAGAGTTTTCTTGCATAAAAAAAATTAACATCAGAGACTGTCAAAGTATGGATATAGTAGCCATTGGTAGTATGCGAAACCTACAAAGTCTGACCATAAATCGATGTCTGGAGTGAAATAATGTGAGAAATAAAATTATGCTTAGGATATACGCAACACCTAGATGCGCATGATAGTTGCGCAGCGATGAATCTACGCAATTGTGGTTGATCGAGGGTCAACCTCTCAAGCGCACAAGTAGTTCTTGCACACTGTGAGAGGTGCACACAAAAACCCTATGCTTAGGAAATATGCATTGTTGAGTCTACACGATGTAGGCTAACTAGGGAGGTCAACCTTTGCTTGCACATGTTGGAAGGTGCGCAAGGATGAAGCGCACACAAGGGTTGTGCTTAGGAGATGCGCAACACCTACTTTGCGCATGGCAATAGGTGCTTGTTGATCGAGGGCCAACCTCTCTTGCGTAATGAAAAAGTGCACAAATTCTATGTGCACCAAATAAAGTGTGCAACACTTGAAGTAAATTAAATCATGCATGACTTGGGTTTTTTTAAGTCACTAGAGGATAAAGCACTAAAAGACAAAAATGTATTTTTGTAATATAAACTATGTGTTGTGCTTATGCGCATGATAACAATTGCGGAATGCCTATGCGCTCACGAAAACAACACAAGGGTAAATTGGAGAGAGAATAATGCAATAAGAAATTTGCACAAATGGATTTTATTAATCAAAATTAAATAGACTGTAGATGTAATTTTACAAAGTAAAATAGAAATATTTACACAATTATCTGCAAGAAAAGTTGTAGGTTCAACTTAGGTGGAAGACTGTGAATGTTGTCGATTCACCTCCTTTCTTTGACTCCTTCTGCTCTCTTTGCACTGTGCACTATTGCTCTGATTATCTCATTGCTTCTTTCTGAATGGAACCACCACCTTATATAGTCGGGTGAAAGAGAGGATATGACTTATCCTCTAACATACCATTAATGTAAAACTAGGGTTTTTAATCAATCATTGAATGAATTAGGGTCTTCAACTATCGATATTAATTTCTCACATGGGAGATTACGACGATTGAATATTAGAGATCTAGGTGATCAGTTTTTTTAGAGATCTTACAGGTATGAAATCAAGTTTAATTTACAACACCCTCATTTAAATGATATTTCACAAAGACTTTGATGCCCAAAATTTTCCTCAGTCTATTAAAGTCCTCCTCCTTCAAAGGTTTTGTGAAAATATTGGCTACCTACTCTTTTGACTTGCAAAACAGTAACACAATTTTATTAGCTTTCACCAGCTCTCTGATGAAGTGGTAGCGGATATCGATGTGCTTTGTCCTGCCATAAAAAACTAGATCCTTCGACAGTGCTATGGTGGAATTATTTTCATATAAAATGATTGTCGCCCCTTTCAATGGATGATTTAGCTCACCCAATATTATTCGTAGCCATATTGCCTAGCATGTGGCTGACATGGCGGCAACATACTCTACCTCTGTAGTGGACAATACAACTATCGATTGCTTATTGGATGACCATAAAACTGCTCTCAATCCAAGATGTAAAGCATAGCCAGAAGTGCTTTTTCAATTAGTACTACCAGTCCAATCACTATCTGTGCAACCAACCAGTTCAAGCTGGTCTTTTCTGACATAGAAAATTCCATGGTTCTATGTCCTATTGCACAGCGTAAAATCCTTTTTTCTTGCTTTCCAGTGTGTGTCCTTTGAAGTCTCCATGAACCTGCTAATTAAGCTCACTCTAAACATCATATTTGGTCTAGTTGCAATAAAATACATGAGACTGCAAACTAACCTCTTATACAAAGTTGGATCAACATTTTTATTGCAATCCATTTTGCTTAGCTTCAAACCTGTTGCAACAGGTGTTATGGCAGGTTTTCTATCCTCCGTATTAAACCTCTTCAAGAAATATTTTGTATACTTTCCCTGAGAAATTAAGATGTCATCTGCTGATTGGTCAACTTCAATGCATAGAAAGTATTTCATCAGTCTTAAGTCTGTCATTTCAAACTCCTTCTTCATGGTTGTTCAAAACTGATAAAATAGCACATTGCTATTTACAGTGTATATTAGAACATCTACATATAATAAAATGATTATAATTTCCCCTTCTGCATTCATCTTCAGATATAGGGTGTGCTCATGTGGGCATTTGATGAACCCATTCTCCTAAAAATAAGCATCAATCCAACTATACCATGTCCTAGGTGCTTTCTTTAACCCATATAGGGCCTTCTTCATATATAGGACCTTATCTTATTATCCTTCCAACTCATAGCCTGGTGGCTGGTCTATGTAGACCTCTTCTTCCAACACTTTGTTGAGGAAGGCATACTTGACATCCATCTGGTAAACACTCCAGCCTTTCTGGGCTACCAATGCCATGATCATCCTGACTGTGTCAAGTCTCTCTATAGGCGCATACATCTCATGATAGTAAATCCTTGAATTTTTCTTATAGCCTTTTGCCACCAATCTGGACTTATGTCTATCAAATTCACCTTGGGAATTAAAATTATTTTTATATACCCATTTGACTCTAATGGTCTTCTTCACTGTTGGGAGATCTGTCAACTGCCATATATTGTTCTTCTCCATCGCATCTATTTCCTCATCCATAGCCTTGACCCATTTTTAATTTTGAATTGCTTCTACAAATGAAATTGGATCACACTCAGAAAATAAAGCAAAATTAGAATGTTCTTCCTCTACTTGATTTTGGGTTATCTTATAAATGTCTTGCAAGCTCCTCCTCTTCGTGGGTGTCCTCAAGTTGGAGATCCTACTTGCAATTTAAGGTGTTTGTGATGATGAGATGGTGTTGCTACTAGCTCTAGTGTTGCTACTTGAAGCTATAGGCTAATGCACTCTATTTTCTTCTTCCAAGTCCTCAGACTCGATAATTGCTAGCTTGGGATGGCCAGTGTTTTATTTCTAGTTCCATGCTTCATCCTCCAGGAACTTCACATCTCGGTTGATAATAAACTTATTCATCATAGGATTATATAGCCTATATGCCTTCTACACTTCACTATATCCATTGAAGATGCATTTCTTCGCCTTGTCATCCAGTTTCTTTCTCTTCTCATATAGAACATGTGCATATGCTATGCACCCAAAAACTCTCAAATGAGCCACACTAGGCTTCTGATTACTCCAAGCTTCCTGAGGAATCATGTCCTTCACACTCTTCATGGGATATCGATTTAGTAGATAAACTACACAACATATGACTTCAACCCAGAACTCATGTGGTAAATGTTTTGCCTTCAACATTCTTTGTGCCATCTCCATGATTGTTTTGTTCTTTCTCTCTACAACACCATTCTACTATGGTGTGTATCTAACAGTGAGTTACCTGCAAATTCTATTTTGCTTGCAAAATTTTTGGAATTCATTGGAGATATACTCACCTCCTCCATCTATTTTGAGAGTCTTCACTTGGTAGTCGCTCTATTTCTCAACCAAAGCCTTGAATTCCCTAAATTTGTTGAATGCATCTTACTTTTTTTTATGGGATATACCCATCGACTAAAATAATCATGAAATTTAGGAAGTATTTATTACCGGTAAATGTGTTGGTCTACAATGGACCGCAAATATCAGAATGCACCATCTCCAATGGTTGTAAAGCTCTCCAAGATTGTACTATAGGGAATGCTTCACTGTTCTACTTTCCAACTAAGAAACCTTCACAAACTTTATTTGGTTGCTTAATAAGGGGTAAACCCTTCACCATATACTTCTTGTGTAGCAAGTTTAGGCCATTGAAGCTCAAGTGATCGAATCTGAGATGCCACAACCAGGTAGCATATTTCTCCACTACACTGAATGACATCAACAATTCATTATTAATATGCAAGAGAAACATCTTGTTCTTTGTCATGGACACAATTGCTATTTGCACATGCTCTTTATCTCTGATGGTGCAGGATCCATATTCAAATTGAACAATGTGTCCCTTATGCACAAGTTATCCAATACTCAGCAAATTGTGCTTCAACCCAGGCACATAGTACACATTCATGATCTGATTCCTTTCATATTGCTTAGTGTGGATAAGGATTTTTCCTTTACCGTTGATAGGTACCTTGATTTTGTTCCCCATTTTCACTTCATATTGGACTGTTTCATCCAACTGTGAGAATATCTCTCTATTCTTAGTCATGTGGTTGATGCACCAACTATTGAGATACTAGATATTCTTCTGGCTCTCCTCCTTAATACTACAAGTCAACAACATGTTTCCACTAGCATATCTATGCTCTACATTTTTAGACTCATTTGTGTAGTATACTTGCTATTTGTTATCCTTGACCATCTTACTTCTACACTCAGAGATATAATGACCATATTTATTGTAGTAATAACATTGGATCTTAGATTTATCAGTCCTCTGATTAGATCCTCCTTGTTGATTTCGGCCACTGTCTCTTCCTCCTGCTTGATGGACGTTGCAACTAGTTTCTCCGACATTAGATTTTGACCTTCCTCCTTACTTGTGGCCTCTTTCATGCTTGCATTTGCCTCTTCCTCCTTGATAATTGGAGGCTCCTTGGTGGAATTCTTGTTTTCTACCATATTATAATGAGAGTTGTGCCTTGAACACTTTCTCTAACAAGGATTGAGTTGAGCGGCTTAGCCTCTACTTATGTGTTTGCAAATAACCCATGAGATCATCAATAGAGAGGGTTGCCAAATCCTTCGATTCTTCAATCATGATCACTACTGAGTTAAACCTTGCTGGTAGGCTCCTCAGTATCTTTTCCACAATCCTCTAATTCACCATGTTTTCCCCATTCAATCACATATGGTTTATGACATCCATTGTTCAGGTGATAAATTCACTTATGGACTCCAACTCACTCATCTACAAGTTCTTGAACTCCCTCCTCAATATCTAAAACCACACTAGCTTCACCTTGTTGGTGCCCTGGAAGGAGCTGGCTAATATTTCATAAGCCTCCTTCGATTTGTTTGTTGCTACAATTCACGAGAAGATTATATCCTCAACTACATGTATTATGTAGAATAATGCCTTCTGGTCCTTCTTCCAATTCTTCTTCAAAAAATATGACCCCATCTAAGAGATAGTGCTAAACATTGATGTATCTACTGGCTTTGCATACCCATTTTGGACCAGGTCACATAGCTCCTACGACCCGAATAAGATCCTCATATGAATACCCCAGTAATCGACATTTTTGCCATTGAACCATGGGATCTGCAACTGTAACAGGTTATTGCTGGAAGCCATTGCTTCTTATCATATATGGTAAGGCTCTAGCTCTGATACCAATTTGTAATAATACATAAAACAAAATTACACTCAGGACATGCATAGCACTTGGATACGCATGATAGTTGCACATCGATGAATCTGTGCAAATGGTGGTTGATCGGGGATCAACCTCTCAAGTGCACAAGTAGTTCTTGCACACCATGAGAGATGTGCATAAAAACCCTGCACTCAAGAAATGCATACCATTGAGTCTACGCAATGCAGGTTGAACGGGGAGGTCAACCTTCTCTTGCACACATTGGAAGGTGCACAAGGATGAATCACACATAAGGGTTGTGCTTGAGAGATGTGCAACACCTACTTTGCGCAAGGTAAGATGTGCCTATTGATCGAGGATCAACCTCTCTTGCACAATGAAAAAGTGTGAAAATATTATGCGCACAAAATAAAGTGCGCAACACTTGAAGTAAATTAAATCATGCATTATTTAGGTTTTTTTAAGGCACTAGAGGACAAAAGACTAAAATATGAAAAATATATTTTCATAATATAAAATATTTTTTGTGCTTATGCATGAAAAAAATTATGGAATGCTTAAGTGCTCACAGAAATAGCACAAGGGAAAATTGAAGAGAGAATAATGTGATAAGAAATTTGCACAAATGAATTTTACTAACCAAAATTAAATAGATTGTAGATGCAGTTTTATAAAGCAAAATGGAAATATTTACACAATCATCTGCAAGCGAAGTTGCAGGTTCAACTCAGATGGGAGACTCTGAATGTTGTTGATTCACATCCTTGCTTTGACTCCTTCTCCTCTCTCTACACTATTATGCACTACTACTTCGATTGTCTCATTGCTTCTTTCTAAATGGCAACACCACCTTATATATCCGGACAAGAGAGGATAAGGCTTATCCTCTAACATGCCATTAATGCAAAACTAGGGTTTTTGACCAATCGCCAAATGAATTAGGGTTTATTCCTATCTTCAACTACCGATATTAATTTCTCACATGGGAGATTGTGGTGATCGAATTTTAGAGATCTAGATGATAAGATTTGTCAGAGATCTTATAGGTGTGAAATCGAGTTTAATTTCCAACACGAAGTTAGCTGAGCTCCCAAGTTTTATAGAGTTTTCTTCCATCGAAGCCATTAGCATCATAAAATTTCAAAGGTTGAAGGATATAGTGGGTATTGGTAGCTTGTGAAACCTTCAATTTTTAACCATAGATCAGTGTCCAAAGCTATTTGATTTTTCAAGTTTTGCAGAGTTCACTTCCATGAAAGAAATTGAAATTAGAGGATGCCAAACATGAAAACTGGAAGGATTAGAGTAGTTGACATCATTGGAGACACTAGAAGTCCATACTAAGTTGGAGGTGTCGGGTATAATAAGTTTGGAGCATGCGTAGGGATTGAGGAGATTACAACTTTTAGCCGATAACATAGGGGCTCTTGAACCTTGCATAAAGACACTACAGGTAACAAATTCTTCTTTAATGTGAAACTGTTATTATTATTATTGTCGTCATGATTATTATTACTTATCATATCCATTATTGGTCCAATGTTTTGGAACAATTTGCATAAATGGCCAGGCAAAGTGATGATATGCGCAAGGGCATTGGGTGGTGTGGAGACACTAGTCAAAGCTTTCACCTCTTCCAATATTAGGATCATTGAAGTATGTGTTCTCAATGATGATGGGGCTTGCAAGAATAACGATAGTGAATAGGATGTGAGGGTTGAGGAGATAGATAAATGACCATGTTAGTGTATATGATGAAGATTGTAAGGATGAGGAAGAGGTGACTATCATATATTTTGTCATAAATTGACTTTTCCAAGAAGTGCAGGCCAAGGTGTTGTACATGGTGGGGGAAGAACAAGATCACTTGATAAAGCTGCATGAAGGAAAATGGGTATGGATACATGTAATTTCCCATGGTTTATTTCACGACATCAATTTAACACTCAATTTACAAGAAGGGAATAGGGAAGAGAAGTGGCTTATAGCCAAGGGTGAAACGAGAGTAGTCAAATATGTCTTTTATCAGGCGTTGGACACCTTAAAAATATAATATTACTATGAAACAAGTTAATAAAAGGTGTCTTATTATAGTAGATCATCTGCATGTGAGCACAAGTGCTAAAATCAAGGTTAAGGTTTCTCATATACAAAAATAGTGATGCATTGGTTTGTTAATTTTTAAGCCAATAACCAATTTATTTATTTTTAAGATAAAATTAATATTATTAATTTTTATAGATAGATAGGTATTAATGTGGAATGAAATATCAATCATGGAATATGTCACTAGACTTGCATCATCACATTAACCAGTTAGAAAGCAAGAGGACCAACCCCCACACACATGCCCAAATTTGATGTTAATAGGGGTGAGGAATCCCACAAAGCGGGACCAAGGACTTGCACCTTTAAGCCTACTACCCGATTGGTAAAGAGTATGGCAAGTGTTGGGGTTTATAAACCACTCAAGTTAATGTGGGATTATTAAAAAACACACACAAACTACATTAACAAGATAGATAGGTATTAATGTGGAACGAAATTCCAATCATGGAATATGCCACTAGACTTGCATCATCACATTAACTAGTTAGAAAGCAAGAGGGCCAGCCTCCCACACACATGCCCAAACTATGTTGAATTTAGTCACATCAAAATAAATATTATAGTATTAGTTCACTTTAAAATTATATACTTAAAAAGATATGATAGTTTAAAGCTATTTGTGTGAATATTATATTATTATTATTTTTGTTTTGAAAAGGAAGTTTGTATTTATAGTAAAATATGCAACACATATAATTATAGGGTTCTAGGTCTTGCAAATAATTTTTTTTTAATCTACCATAGACTAAAATAATAATAACATTATATAGTATTTAAGTCTATAGATAAAATGGTCTAATATAAGGTATATCCTAGTTGGATCGCTGAAGGTAATAGTTTATCATACAATATATTTGCTAATACATAAACACATAAGAACATTAGGGCTTGTTGTGAGGTAAAACAATAGCCAACATATTACCAACAAGCCTCCATACAATAGTTTGATAAGAATCACGGTGGATTCTACTTTCAACCATTGCCTCAAAAAACAAAACATCTTAAAGCAACTCCCCCATAGTAGTAATCTTGTGACCAGAAATGGAGCTTTGGGGTAGCATCATCTTCATTATATGTTCTTAGTTTTACTCCATAATTCCAATGTTGTCATGGAACTTTCTAATGAGATATCCAAGAACCTAGTTTTGATTGTGAACCTTGTTCACCTGCAATAAGATGTCACACATGAGGAGCTATGCCTAGCCAAAGGGGACAAATCCTTCCAGTAAAATAAAATATTCACCCTATATTGTAAATAAAATATATAACAATGACTCAAAAAGTCCTAGATACTATTATAAGGATCACAATAAACCGAGAGATCAAGGAGGCTAATTTTTCAATTAACACAAGTGAAGAATGGTGAGAGAAGATAAAAAAATGCTTCCTAGTCTCCTCTAATAGAGGGATAAAACCAAAATAAGTATTTTATAGACTCCACTCATCCACAAGTGGCACAAAAGGTCTAGGTTGGTTGAGCTTTTCTAGATGTTGAAGAGAAAGGATTTTTTATTGAAGGACTCTCCAAGAAAACAATAAATCTTAGGTAGTAAGTGGCACTTCCATAATTCGTTGATGAGAAAAAGCCATTAATGTTTTGAAATATGAAAGTACCACTTATTTTTAAGTTGAGAGAAGTCAAAGGAAGGGATTAAGTGAGAATATAGCTATTTAGAATGGATGGCCTATAAGGGATAATTATTCTACTATTTTAAATCAAACCAAGAGGACTAAATAAAGCAATTCCTTTTTATAGTAACCAAGCAGGAATAAACTTGATAACCTCCTCAAATGCCACTCTACAATGGCAAAGAAGGAGATACTAACACACTTTTTGTTTCCAAGACAATAACTTCCCTAAAGACTCATCCCAGATATTTGAGAGTAGTAATAAAGCATTGGTTTCTAAGAATAGATGCTTGTATTTCTTAGAAAGGGATAAGGGGCTATCATGTCTTTGGATAAAAAGGTTCTACCATATGTTTTTAGAGGCTATAAAAAGACCATATTGCAATGAGTAAGCCTTCTATTGAATCAAAGAGTTATAGGCTTGCAAAGTAGTCCAATTCACACAGAGAGGTAGCAAACAAATGATGAGAAAAAAGGATGATATGAGAATTGCATCCTTCCAAGGAATATGAATCTATTTGTGTTTATAGATAATTACACCGATCCTGGTTCTAATGAGGACCTTCTAGATTTCATCTTTCATTAAGGATTTAGTTATCCACTTTGTTGTAAGACATTTATCTTGAGTGATAGAATCAATATTGCCAAGCCTACCTTGGGCCTTAGGGATAATGCAAAGCTTCCAAGGGATATCTAGTAAGAAAAAAGCCATGTTCCATTCACTCCATAGAAATTGACTCAACATAGAGGTGAACTTATGGAAACTAGCTCTACTCAAAATCCAACAAGAGGAGTAATAAACATGCAAGGTGTAGGCGACAAAATTCATATTTCTTTTCCTCTAGGTAAATGGATCCATGCCTAAAATGGGATGGAAATTTGAAATCTACACCTCGATGTGAGGGGTACTTGGTGATGTATATCCTTTGGTGATTTTGAACAGTTGTGGGTTCACCAAGAAGTGTTTGAATACCACCTCTAAGTCTGGCCAAAGGGTGTTGTGATGAGGCCCAAAAATGCCTCATTATTGCATAATGTTTGACTACCATATGATAAGTTAATTGCCAAATAGTTGAATAAAATATACTATTTGTTAAGTGTTTACATGATTTTATGTTAGGAATCCTATATCTCTATTTTTGACTATTTTCAGCATTTTGGGTCTGATTTTGCTTGATTAAGTAGCAAGTAAAAACATGCATTTAAATTAACCAAATGTGGTATGCTGATATCCATTAACTTCTCAATGGTTTTTGAATGTTTTTCTACCCTTCAACTTGTTTCAAATCCACATTGAAGCCAAAATTTTAGGACTGTCATAAATTTGAAAAAAACAGCCATATAAAAATCAGCAAGCTGTCACTTTATAGGAACACCTTGAAGTTGTCAAGCAAAGCATGAGGATATGGATGGAATGATTTTAGAAGGACTACATAAGACATATGACCTATTTAGAAACATTCCCACATGTTTTAAATAGGCAGCAACAGGGTATAACAGAGCAGGGACAATTGTGCAAAGACTTGTTGCACTATTTCAGCATTGTTACTTGGTGAATGAAGTGTATAAATTCAGTAGCAACTTGATGTACTCCTTCATGTTGATATTTGAATAATTTTTCCATGTTATAATTTTTTTGAATTTGCAAGAAATACCAATATTTTACAACTGTGTAGCAGAGTTGGAAAATGCAGTAATTTACCATGTAAATTCTAGCAAGCTACCAATGAATGGCAAGGCATGGAATTCACACATGGAGAGGAATGAAGGCTATTGCAATCTGATCCTGAGGGCTAATCCACCTGAGAAATGCAGCTAAAATCACTTGAAGAGCACACAGTTGGTCATTCCAAAGATCTTTGGAATGAGCAGACATCTTTGAAATGAGAAATACAGTCTCTTCGAAATGAGCGCACATCTTCGAAATGAGAAATACAGTCTCTTCAGAATGAGCCACTTATCTTCAGAATAAGACCAAAAAGTGCTTTTTGAATTTTTGACTATTTTTTGACGATGGAAAAAGGGAAAGAATGTTGATAAGGTTAAGTGAAAATATCTCCCATATGATTTTGTTGTCCTTGCCGTCCAAAGCCACCATTCATGGAAAAGATCAATTTTGATCCTCTTCTAGGATAAACACAGAAATAACTACAGGATAATAGGAAGTTGTTTGCAAGATAGAAATGGAATATCCTAAAGTGAAAAAATATTTATGAGATAATTCTAGACTTCTCCCATGTACTCCCACCACTGAAGATGCTTTCTAAGGTCCAATGACTACTACTGCAACACAAACTATCCAGATTTACATTTATTTCAGATCTAAAATTATTGGCAAATCACTGTAAAGTAGCACATAGGCTGATTTGAGCATGGGATATGTTGTAAATATGTATATAAATAACACAACTCCCTCTTTGGTTGAGCCAGTTAGGAATTAGAATAGAGGAGAGTTTTCAATAGTAGCAAATAGGACTATACAATAATTTTTTGTAACAGATTTTAGCATGTTTTGTCATCAATAAAAGTGCAGTTATTTTATCATTTTTTGTTCTGAGTGTTAATTAGTTAAGGAGTTTTTTTCACCTTATTCTAGATCAGGAAGTATGGGCCCAATTTCAGATCTAGAAGGAGGATTTTTATGACAGGTTTTAATCTGTAATTTTGTTGTAGCAGAATTAATAGATTACTTGTCAAGTTTACTTTTCTTGTTTTAAGTTTGTATAATGTTCTTTATGTTTTCTATTATGTTTGTGTACAACATTTGTGTGTGTGTCAGCTGACAAATTATATTAAGCATTTTTCCTTTTCTTTCCATGTTTTTCTTATTTTTCTATTTTAGCAACTTTCCATTTTTAGTATATTTCATTTTGCTGTCAATTCCTGTAGCAAAAGCTTAATGACCTTTTGTGGCAAGACATTGACATGTGTTTTTAGCATAAGTTTCATTTACAAGCATCATTTCAATTATGCAAGAGTAACTAGGTTTCAATTCAGAAAATGTAACTTAGGATTTCATTTCAGCAACATTTCAATTTAGCAATTTCACTTCTGTTATTTCAATTCTGCAAAAGTAGATTAGATTTCAATTCAGCAATTTCAATTCATGCAATTGTAGTTAACTTTAATTTTTTGAACTTAGAATTAGTTTTTATTTCTTGCAAGTTTTCGTTCTACAGATTAGGTTTAGTGTGACACCAAAAGGCTAAACCAAATTTGTTTCACCCAATAATTGCTTGAAATTTGAATGCTTGAATTGCACTCTACCCTAACCTTCTATCGTAGATAGCCTTGGACACCACCTCGAATTGATAAATCATTGAGATTAAATGATGAGATTCAATGACACTCATCATGTCATTTAGATATATTATTTTTAGTTTACAAAAACCTAGGTTTAGGCTAAAATGCAACTAAGTTCTAAACTATATATAATTTTGATCTTTCCTTAAAAACAAAAAATAATATTTATGCTATGATGGACCTATCTAATTTTTTTTTCAATATTTGTTCTATTTTATGAATGCTTTTTCACAGATATCTAAGAAACAAAGTATAGATTACACTAGAAACATAGAATACAAAAATGGAATGAAAACACAATGCTTACCTAACCTGGATGGTTGTGCAAAATGAATTCATGACTTGTATGATGAATTCATGACCTCTGTGTGAGCTCGTAGCCTATAAGCGAATTCATGGATCTAAGCGTAAATTTGTAGAAAATATGCAACTAATCACACAAAACACTAAAAAATATAATTAGTGTTTGGGCATCTGCTTAGAATACTGTATGATGGATCCTAGTGACATGGTAGTAAAATCTCCTTGGTAATTTTAGCAAACCGTGCATAAAAATATGGAAATCATAGATCTATTTGCAAATAAATGAAATACTGAATTGAAATAATGTAACAGTGTAGAAAGTAGAGTGTTATAAAATATAGAATGATCAAGATGCAATATATAAGATGAAATAATAGATTTGGAAGTAGAGGTTTAGCCCCAAGCCTGTAGTTTTGCAAATTGATGACCTGCAAGTGAATTACGACCTATGAGTGAATTTGAAAATGTGCCCATGAATTTTCTAGATGTGCTAAATGTGAAATGCAAATGTAGAAAATGAAGTATAGATATCAAGGTAAATGCAAAATAACTTGCTCATAGTGAAAGTATCATAGATTTGATCATTTGGTATTGCAAGGGTGATGGTAGCAAAATAGATTTATCAACAACAAGACGAGCTCCAAAAGTGTTCTCCAATCAACAAGGAACCTGTTTCTTTCACTCAACCTACAATAAATCTATCAACTCTTACTTTATCTCCATCAAAATGCAATTATTCCTTAGTTTAGCAAATTTTCCATTAACCTATTTAATTTACCATTAGCCTCCTTTTGGGAGGTAGAATGTGAGTTTAACAACTTGAATTGACATGAATGAACCAAAAATTGCAAGATTCGAGGAGGAAATTTGGGCAAATTAGTCAAATTGGGAAAATTTCCAATTTGAGCCAATTTGTGGGTTAAAATTAAAGCCCACAAAATTATAGAAGATGTGAAACCAACCAGATTTAGGTAAAACCAAAATGGTCATTTGGGTAAGTAGGTGACAGTTTATCTTAACGAATTCATGGGCTAAATTTAGGGGTCACAAATTCATGAGAAATGGGGTAAAGTGGAATGTAGGTTGACACATGTGAGAAAAGGGTGAGGCTTGGTGAGTATATGAGTTACGTGTGCTAGGGGAGGGGAAGGATTGTGACATTAGGATCAAAAATAAAAGAAATATGTAGATGCTTGAGTGAAAATGATAGTGGCTGATGTGGGCAAAAAAAGGGGTGGGTGGTTTAGAATGAATGGTTCATGTGGAAATGTAGTTTAATTTTTTTTACATGTAAATCGATGCATAAAAATTGATGGATTTTTTTGGTCAGGGTGCTCCCTTGAGTTTCATGAGGAATATGATATTCTTAATGGAACTCGAAATGACTAATGGAAAAGAAAATTTAAAAAAATGAAGAAAAGTGGGTGGGTTAAAATGGGGGGTGGGGTAAAAATCTAATTCATTTTTACTTTGCAATTTCTTGGTTTGGGGCTTTGGAGAAAAATGGCTCTTCCAACTCATAGATCAAATTACATGCAAAACGATGACAAAGAAGTGACGATAAGGATCCGAGTAAGTAACAAATTATCCTTTTGCTTGAATTTTATGCTTTGTATTCAATTTTTGGCAATTTCATCCAAATTTCTCACTGGATTTTATGCCATGTGGCTATCGAGATGAATTCACAGCCTCACCATGAATTCACCTCACTAGGGTTTCACAAATTTGTAAAACCCTATAAAATTTACAAATTCACATGGTACAATCAAGACTACAAATTTACAATATCCCTAGCAAATTCATAGAAACCCTAGAAAATTTGTAGAGGACTCACAAATCCATGTTTTTTGCTTGTTATGTTGCAATTTTACATTGATATGATGATTTGATGATTATGATAGACTGATGATGTGTAAATTTGATGTTTTTGATTGTAGTATAGTTCTCCCAAGAATCGAGAGTGGTGTTGTAGGGACTTCAAGGAATAGATGAGGGGTGTTGATTGTGTTGAGAGGGATTTGATGGAGTAGGTGGGGCTTCTCTAGGTAGAAGAAATGCCCAAGGTGGATGCATACTAATCTCTCTTGATAGCATTGGTAGACAGGTGTATCCAGAATTATCAAAATTCTAGTTATATATGGGGGATATAACGATGACTTTGAAAGATGTATGGTGGATACTTTGAATTCCTATAAGGGGTAGTTAGTGTACCAATATTTGGTACAAGAGAAGTACTTAGAGCAGCTAACCAGGTTTCAAATTTTTTGATCAAACAGAGTGACATCAACATGGAGTGCATGGTAGAGATATAGGGTATCTCTACATTAACAATAGTGTTGAGTGAAGTGGTTTCCATATTACTATATTGTCACATGAGTAGGCGACATCTACCATGGGGTCTCACAGGAGTAATAGCTGAGATGTAGGAGATCAATATACGATTTGCATGAGGTTATTTTGTAATGTATCATTTGTACTAGTTATTGTATAATGTCATGTAGAAATGACATAGCTGCATTGTCCTCATCATCTTGCTCCAGGTGTGGATTAGGAGCATCTGGAAGTGTAGAGACCTATTGGATTGCCTTGATAGTAGGTAGATGTGGAGTGATCAGATATATACCAATGGGATACCTTTAGGGAAAGGACTGGAGTAGGTGGTGGGATTTATGCAGTTAGGAAAGTGGTGGATGAGTTGCATCCATGATGGATCACATGGAGGCCTTGGAAGATTTACCCAGGTTGGGATGAGGATGGGATACAGTTGGTTCATGTGGGGAGGATCTGGTGGCTATGATTAGAGAAGGGAGAGGTGGAGTTGTACCATTTTGATCGAGTGTAGATATATTTTGGACTAGAATATGGGATTCCATACTTAGGAGATATATGGTTTTGATGAGTGACTAGAGATCCACCAAGTGTAGGTGGGGACCTTGATATCACATGATTTGTAGAGCTTGATGAGGATGATCCTACTATGATAGATCATGGGATAGATGATGTGGGGATGGAGGTTGAATACCTAAGATGGTATCAGGATTTGAGGCCTAAGAGGATTACTCCTAAGTCACCATGACTTGTACGATACGTGGACTATAGGATGAAGCTAGTGGTTTAGAAGGTTGCTCAATGAATGGGAGAGGACAGACTCTAGCAAGCAAAGGTATCTAGGTCTAGTGAGAGGGTGGTACCTATACAAAGATATGGGGATGCACCTATACCCAAAGAGGGAGATGCACCTAGAAAGAGAGAGGAGGATGCCCCTCAGTAGAGAGAGGAAAAGACACATCAAAAAATACATGATGATGTTGAGGTGGGCGATGGGGGAGAGATGGGTGGTACTAGTGGAGGGGATCATTTATGAGTGGTGGATCTAGAGGATGAGGTGGTCACTCTAAGGGTATATATATCAACACATGTTGAGTATACCCAGTTACTAGAGACTTAGGTGATACAACTTTGAGCTCAAGCACAACAACCAGTGAGGCAGTACCCTCCACGAGTAGTAGAGATCAATGACTATTATATGATCTTATGACATTGCAATGATGAGAGGAATTTTACCAAGATATCTACTATCAGGTCATTATAGAAGGTCAAAGGATGGATTTTATAGAGTCATTAAGGAGTAAAAATAATTCACGATCGAGATCATGGATAATGACTTAATATGTGAACATGCATCCATCGAGACCACCACCAGATATGGGGGAGGATTAAGGATATAGGGTTTAGGGGATGGTATGTCATATATTTATTTTTGTGACATGCTTCTTCGATTACTAGAAAACGAAAAGGCGAGGAATACAAAACGATACAATCTAGGAGGTGAAACGAAGCACCGCAGAGCGAAGCAGAGAACCGTACCAAAAAGTATAAAATGCAGAGGCACAGATTGGTACAGGGGTCGAAAACCACTGCGAGCGGGGTTGCAGAGTTGATGGTGATTAGCCATTCTGGGCCTGCTGTGGAGTGTTTTTCTTCCACCTTTTGCTGGTTTTGAGAAAAACCAGAGATTCTGCTATTGTAACAGGACATATTTTTAATGCAGAATTGTTCAGAAATTTGCATTTTATGGGCAAGAAAGAAGGAGTCATTTTCTGCATGCAAGATTAAATGTCTATTTTCCCTTTTCAGATTTTAGGCTTGTAAATGTAGTTGATGCAAGTATTTTCTTGGTTGCTGCATGCGAATGCTTAAATCTGAAAACCTCATTCAAATCCTTAGGAGCCAGCACTTAGCTTATCCGGATTGTGCTTGTTTTGCAGGTCCAATAGGTTAGGTTGCATGCATGAAAACCTCATATCTTCGATTTTGTCGGAATAGGATAGCATCAGACTGAACGTGTTCTATTTTTAATTTTCTCGTATTTCTTTTTCATTTTATTTTATATTTTCCGAAGGTTTAATTTCAAGACTTTAAAATGAACATTAAAAAAATTACAAAATCTAAAAAAAAAAACAATGAACAATCACTAAAGTTTCATGGTGAAATAAACCAACATTGCCCCTTGTTTACGGTTACTTGCAATCACTAAGGTGTTCCAAGCATTTAAATTGAATATCTTTATTTGAGATTACTAATACTCAATTGCAAATGCTAATACAACGGAGACCTTGGAGAAGTTGTTTGTTTGACTTCTTTGCAAGAGGGGATTTGGAGTCCAAATCCTAAAGGAGAGTGTACTTTCACAAGTGTGTGAAAATACCACTCAACATTTTGGCGCTAGAAGGAGGGCATGAAAGATCAGAAGAAAAGAGGTACAAAAATCACAAACAGGGAAGCTCGAACCGGTTTATTTCAGATTGATTTAAATGCTATAGGGATTTAAATTTTGAATATTTCATGCCCTATTGGTTATTATCTTTAGCCCTCTTTTAACAATACAACATTGTACTGTTAAAAGGAGGACATGAATTGCTATGCATTGTTCTAACGTTTTTTGATTGTTCATACAGGAATAATGTGTCGTGATTGGATTTAAAAAATAAAAATAAAAATAAAAATTTCTTGACTAACGAGGTTGTCTCCATGCAATTACTTTCATTTGATTTTAATGGATACATTGCTTGGTTGATGCTAACATGATTATTAACACGTTACAGGTTTGATATTTGCTAGTCATTTCATGCTCACTCGTAGGGAATTATTTTGTCTAAAATGTATTGGTTGTCGGTATTATGCTCTTCACTTGCGTGTAATGCGATCTTGTGAATCAGAAAGCCTACAACACTAGGAGTATGCTCTTCACCTGCGCATATGCGATCTAGTGAACCAGAAACTAATTTACATTTTTAGAATATTGTTGTGTCATGGTTCCTTCTTTATTCATGACTAACAAATTGGTTTTGAAATTATTCTCTGAGTTTCATTAATGGCTACAACTGCAGGAACGTGGTATGGGATACATGCTAATCCTTTGAATATTAGTGGAGATTTTCATGATTTACCCAAGAATGTAGAAAAGCATTTGCCCAAGTTTAAACACAATGGTCCAACATTAGCCGAGGAACATATTCAAGCCTATGTGGATATCCTAGTCAGATGGAATGTTGAACATGAGGATGTGGCATGTAGAATGTTTCCTGGAACCCTAGATGAGGTGGCATATGATTGGTACATCAATTTACCCGTTGGTTCTATTACATCTTGGACTCAATTGAAAGATAATTTTATCAATCAATTTAGGTTACTCATTGATCCTCTCACGATATATCAACAATTTGCTTCTTGCAAAAGAGAACCTAATGAGCCAGGTGAGAAGTTTCAACTTGAGATTTCAAAAACTTTATGCGAGACTAATTTCTCCCTATACTATTGAGGAAAGTGGTGCTCTTCAAATATACTTTCGAGCATTGGATCCATTGTTTGCCATATTTGTTAGGATGAATCCCTTGGTTACCGATCTTGCATCGGCCTACACAGAAGCTATGATTGTAGATCAACAATTGAGGCCACAAGGTTATGGAATGGAGCAATCAACTATGGTAGGACAACTAGGGGCTTGCAATCAAGCCTCGATGGTAAATCAAGCATGGGCACAACAAAATTTGATATCAAATGTTTTTCCCTACAATCAACTTTATCCTACCATACCAACTTATGCTCCCACGTGTGCTTATACAAGTACTTCCATCCATCCAACTATGCCTCAATTAGAGAATCATGTGGTCACTCATGGAACCATTGCAACAAATGTTCAAGCTTCGTCCATGGATATTAATCCAACTAATCCTACTACTTCTACCACTCAACCCAAAGAGTTCGTATCGAAAGTAAAAGAGCAAAAGAAAGTGGTTAAGAAGGTATGTAGGCATGTTCCATCACAAAAACGAGCACATCAATGTATGCATCCAAATCATCCTAATAAGAAAATTCGTAATGCCGATCTTAATGATGTTTCATGTTATGCTTCTTCAAGTGATACAAGAAATTTTGAGGTGACTCACGTTGAAGTGAATACCTATTCGAAATGTCTTGAAGAGCATGAAGATTTTGGAGAAGAAATTCTATGGATGGGTAACAAGAAGTTGGAATCAAATAATCACCATCTTGTTTTGGAAAATAAATATCCAGAATCATTACCCAAAAAGGAGTATTTGGATGAACAAACTTATGTGGATATGATTTGGGCAGATGTACTTGCAAAGGATTGGAGCAACTATATGACACGAAATTCAAAAATCGATCCCATTGTAGAAGCTCCTAAGTCATCACAAGTGGCTGAAAATGAATTTGAAATAAAATCAACAAATGAAGTTGAAGACATAATCGAATTTCACCACTTGTTCTCGAAAGGCACTTTGGATGATGCTCTCGAAAGTGATGACCAAGAAGATCCACACCTTCCAAATTGTGATAAAATTGAATCATGGGTTACAAATTTGGATTATGATAGCCTTACCAATTTGAATTCAAGAAATAACCCACTTTTGGAAATAACGGGACCATCTAAGGAAGGTGAAGATGAGTTGGATGAGAAACAGGTTGATGAATCAGAAGATGAAGAAGAAATACTTGAACGCCACAACTTGAACTTGGAAGATGATTACTATGATTCGTGGAAGAAATGGGAAGAATATTATCAATCTAAATCTTCTAACAAACTTGTTGTGTCAATTAATATGCAGGATAACTCAATTGCTTCCTCACATGAGGATACTATAAATCTTGTACAATTTGAGAAATTTTTGGAAGAGAAATTCGAATCTCATCAAATGTTGGAGCATGATAAGGATTCTACAATCATGAATCAAGAAAGAGAGTCACTTGCTTTAGATTCCTTTGAAAGAAAAGAAGTTGAAACTCTTGATCCACTTACTTGTGCTACAACGATTATGTCATTTCAAAATGAGAAAATTACAAAACCTAAATCATTTGGGTTTGATATCATTGATGATCCAATTGAAAATCCCACGTTATCCAAAACAACCCAAGTGATTGATCATGGAAATATGTTAGTTAACCCACCCCTAGATAGACAAGACTTATGGTTTGAAAGGGATGGACACGTGTTCAATTGGGTACCTAAGTTTGGTGCCTTTGATAAACAAATCATGGAGAAAGAACAAGTGCTACATTATGATGAAATGCCATTGAAGGTGAATGAAGAACAAGGATTAATTCCTAACCACACCTTTGATAACATTACTTTAATGAATGAAAAGGAGCTTGATGCATTTAAATTGCTAAATCAAATTCATCAACAATTAATTCTTGAACCTAGGATAAAAGCTCCTAATGATCTCAATGTGGTAAATATCCTAGATGCTTGCAAACTCTTACACAAATTTGATTGGCCTACAAATTTGGAAAATGATTTGGCTTTAAAATTTTTAGAAATAGGCTCTTGCTTACAAAGTCTCATTTTGGATAAAGAGAGCCTAGTTCTAAATCATGAATCGAACTATGAAACTGATACTTTCAAGAATAGACAAGATAAAATTGAATATCATTTATTGTCTAATCATTTTAGTATTTTAACGCTCACCTATGAGAGTACTAATGGAATTAAATCTAATTGGTGGGGTGAGCAAGGGAAGTTAAAATTTGGTGCATGGTGTGGTCTAATATTGTTTTTGGTGGATTCCTACAACACTTGGCATGTATATCACCTTATATTTTTGTTGAAGTGTTCTAATCATGTTTGGGATCCAGGAAAGTAATAGTCCAAGCTTGGCATCATCTTGTACTATATTGTATATAGATTTTGGTTTTGGTTTGGGTTTGTGCTTTCAAGTTTCATTTTGGGATTGCTATTTGGATTAGGATTTAAGTTGTGTGGTTGATTTCATTTGACATGTTTAGTTTGTTTTGATAAAAAATAAAAAATAAAAATAAAAAAAAAGAAGAAAATTTGAGATGTCAACTTATGCCTAAAATCAGGAGAATATGAAACATTGGAATTGTGTTGTAGAAAGCTCCACAAGTAACACAAACATTTAAATAATATCGTTTGAATCTTGTGATGCATGAAGTTGTCAATTTTGCACATTATGGTAAAATAGATGATATATTCCAAAAGAAGCAATGCATTCATACCTCATGTCATATTCCACATTGCATATACATGTCATCTGAGTTACATTTTCATTCCATGGGCAATTATTGAGAAGGTGTTGAATCCTCTTAGGATTATTACATAACATATATTAAAAGGATCCTAAGGTTGGGAACTTGCTGCCCAAACTATCTTGAACCAAGCACATTCCATGCACATTAAAAAGAATCTTGAGCAAAATGGTCAAAACCATACTTGGATGAAAAGGTGAGGTGAAAAGAATATTTCATGTCTGTCCTATCATGCAACATAATCCTTAAAATAGTGGTTTTTACCACTTCCATCAAGCTTAAAGCCTAAAATCAAAGTAGTAAGGATAGGGTTAAATCCTCATCAAACTTAGGTTGAGGATCCAACTCCCCAAAGCTCTGATTTGACCTACATGGAGTAGTAAGGATAGGACTTAATTCTCATCTCGCTTAGGTTGAGAATCCGATTCCCCAAAGCTTCCATTTTTCCCATTTCATCATAAAGCTTGGATTGGAAGGATCGTACTACATGTCCTCTGCAAAGGATGGGTAGTCATCCCAAAGGTCCAAGCAATAAAAGTAAAACTAATTTTTTCCATTTCATCTCAATCTTGGATTGGAAGGATTGTACTACGTGTCCTCTGCAAAGGATGGGTAGTCATCCCCAAGGTCCAAGAGATAAAAGATAATATTCTCCATTTCATCTTAATATTGGATTGGAGGGATCGTACTACATGTCCCTAGCAAGGATGGGTAGTCATCCCAAAGGTCCAAAGAAAAAAGAGAGAGAAAAGAATGAATGAAAGCCAAGTCATGGATTATGGGGTTAAGTATGCTCATGCGTGGCAACATGTCTTGCCTAAAAGCAAGACCACTGATTGCTCATATGGATAGACTAGCCTGACCATTTCATCCATAACTGGTTAAATCATTTTGTTCAAGATGAGGTAATGAACTCCAAATCAGAATAGTAAGGATAGGGTTAAATTCCCATCTCGCTTAGGTTGGGAATCCTATTCCCCAAAGTTCTGATTTCACTCACACTTGCACATGGGTTCAAGATGGTAGTGACACATAACCAACTTTGGGATCTAGTAAATTAATTCAAGTATACATATATTTGGTCCTAAGAGGGTTTGACAGCTTGAATATGTTTGTTCATGATATTAGAAGGTTTGAGCCTTTGTAAAGCAAGTGGTTATGTCTCTAGCATCTTCATCATGCATCAAATCCTGCACAAATCATTCATAGCCTTGCATACAAATCATAAGTAAAACCGACAATGGAATGTTGATCAAGTTCAAATGATAGGGAATGAAACACATTGCACACACCGAGCTGATACTTATGATTCCGATGTTTCATGTATTTTCGATCTATCGGTATTTGTTTATCTTTATGTGCTTGACGCCTGTATCTAAGCTTGTATATTTCCAGGTTGGGTTCTCACCAAAATGCTCAGGAGCATTTGATAGCAGAGTCGCCATTTGTTGTGGCTGATCCACAACACACCCCAAAATTGGGGACCCACCTTTTTTGCATGCTTTCAAAGAAAACTGTAGTAGCCCAGATGCTCAAAATCAAGGAAAAAGCAAAATTTCACAGAAGGGAAAAAGTGTCGCGATATCGTGACATGTTGCTCCTCGCGCAAAATAAAAATTATCACGATATCGCGACATGTTGCTCCGTCGTGGCCAAAAATAAAAAGTTGTCGCGATATAATGTAAATAAAATTGTATATGAATGTTGTTAAAATAAAAATTGTCGCGATATCGCGACATGTCGCTCCGTCGCGGCCGAAAATGAAAAGTTGTCGCGATATCGCGACATGTTGCTCCGTCGCGGCCAAAAATAAAAAGTTGTCGCGATATCGCGACATGTCGCTCCGTCGCGACCGAAAAGAAAAGTTGTCGCGATTTCACGACGTGTTGCTCTGTCACGGTCGAAAAAGAAAAGTTGTCGCGATATCGTGACATGTCGCTCCGTCGCTGCCCAAAAATGAAAGTTGTCGCGATTTCGCGACATGTTGCTCTGTCGCTGCTGAGAAAAATAAAGTGTCACGATTTCGCGACGTGTTGCTCATCGCTGTTGGAAATGAAAAAACGTCACGATATCACGACATGTCAAGCTTTCGCGGCCCAGGCAAGCAGGAAGAGGTGTTGATAAAAAATTGTCACGATTTCGCGACGTGCTGTGAAATCGCAGTCCAAAGAGGAGAGAGAAAGATAGAATGGAAAATTGTCGCAAAATCGCGACATGTCACGTTTTCGCGACCTGAAGCAGCAAGACATGCCAAAGATGAAAAGCGTCATGATTTCACGACAAGAAGCAGCAAAGGGGTACGAAGCAAAAAAACGTCGCGATATCGTGACAGGTCACGTTTCATGGCTCCAAGTAGCGAAATGGTACGAAGGAAAATATGTCACGATTTCATGACAAATACCAAAGACCCAAATAGAAAAGCATCGCGATTTCATGACCGAAAGCCGCAAGACAGTTCCAAATGAAAAACATCACGATTTCACGATAGGAAGCAGCGAGACAACTCGAAAGAGAAAAGCGTCGCGATTTCACGACAGAAAGCAGCCAAGTGGTACGAAACGAAAAATTGTCACGATTTCATGACAGAAAGCAGAAGATGGTGCAAAAGAGAAAAGTGTCACGATTTCGTGACATGTCTCATTTTCGCTGTGCATGATGGCGGACAAGGCTGTTGGCCGAAAAATGTCATGATTTCGTGACATGTCTCATTTTCATTGCAGGCAGAGGAACAGAGTTGCATGCAGAAAAACGTCGTGATATCACGACATGCTATTTTTTGTCATGATTTACAAGGAGGCAGTTACGAAACATGTAGAGAAGCATGGAACACGTGGCATAAAGGTGTAAGGGTTACAGAGGCATTACAGTTCATCGAGAATATTAAACGTTTAAGACATCGAACAGAAAGTCAAAGATAACGATGAGACAGGGGTGAAACGAGCAGCCACTAGAAGACGAAACGAACCGTCATGGAAGGAGAAGCAATTTTCCAGCAAGTATAAAATGTAGAGGCACAGATTGGTACAGGGGTCGAAATCGCTGTGAGCGGGGTTGCAGAGTTGAGGGTGATTAGGGCCATTCTGGGCCTGCTGTGGAGTGTTTTTCTTCCCCTTTTTGCTGGTTTTGAGAAAAACTAGAGATTTTGCTATTGTAAAATGAGATATATTTAATGCAGATCTTTTTTCAAAAATTTGCATCTTATGGGCAAGAAAGAAGGAGTCATTTTCTGCATGCAAGATTAAATGTCTATTTTCCCTTTTCAGATTTTAGGCTTGTAAATGGAGTTGATGCAAGTATTTTCTTGGTTGCTTCATGCGAACGTTTAAATCTGAAAACCTCATTCAAAACCCTAGGAGCCAACACTTAGCTTATCCGGATTGTGCTTGTTTTGCAGGTCCAATAGGTTAGGTTGCATGCATGAAAACCTCATATCTTCGATTTTGTCGGAATAGGATAGCATCAGACTGAATGTGTTCTAAGTTTAATCTTTTGTATTTCATTTTTATTTTTTTTGCTTTTTATATTTTCCAGAAGCTTTAACTTTCAAGACATTAAAATAAACATCTAAAAAATATCAAAATCTAAAAAAAAAACAATGAACAATCACTAAAGTTTCATGGTGAAATAAACCAACATTGCCCCTTGTTTACAGTTACTTGCAATCACTAAGGTGTTCCAAGCATTTAAATTGAATATCTTTATTTGAGATTACTAATATACATATGCAAATGCTAATACAACGGAGACCTTGGAGAAGTTGTTTGTTTGACTTCTTTGCAAGAGGGGATTTGGAGTCCAAATCCTAAAGGAGAGTGTACTTTCACAAGTGTGTGAAAATACCACTCAACAAGTACCAAGATTTTTTATTGTGAAACACCAGTCCGATGCTATGTATATGTGACTTTTGAGATATACCATATTGTATTTTTGGTGTTATTGTTTGTGTTATGCATTTTGTGGATGTTTTTATTGTTTTTTATGTTTTATTATTGATATATGTTGGGGATGATATTAAATCGAATCGAGTTTTAACAAGAAGTTTACCCTATCCATACTACTTAAGTCCCATTATTATTATGTATTTGTGAAAAGAGTTGGAGATTTGGGAATCAGATCTCAACCACTCAAATTGAGTCTCGATGAGAAGTTTACCCTATCCTTACTACTCACTCTTTTGCTACTTTCTTCTTCCATTTTTTATAATTTTGTAAAGAATATGGAATATATGCATAATGGGACAAGCAAGAAAATTATTCGCTTAAAGGTTGAATTCAATCATAGTGTCATACCTCCTTGACACAAGATTTTATTAATTAATGTGACATGTGTCTGGTTCAAAAGTGGCAGTCAGTTACTAAAACACAAAATTTGCTTAGTGAACATAGTATTTTGGTTCAAGAGAGATTTTTAATCATATTCAAGCATCAAAATTTTGTTAAAATATGAATCATGTAATTGTTTCAAGATGGACTCTCAATCAATCAAGGAGAACAAGATTACCTACGAACAAGATAACCTTTATTTAGGATTATGGTGGATAAGTGTGACCATATATTGTATATAATTGAGCTAATAAAAAGCAAAATGTGAAACATGCAAGCTATGAAATACCTAATTATGGCTATGTAATGTGATATAAAAATAATGATTATGCAAGATTGGTTACATACAAGATGATTTTTTTTTGGTTCTATGTACAATATGTACAATGATTTATGCATAGTACCTTTTGATGTGCATTATATTCATTGGCTCTTTAAGACATTTTCCATCCAATCTAGCCAAATGGTATGCACCTGATCCAAAATTCTTGGTTAAAAAAAAATGTCCTAACCAATTGGGTTTTAATTTTCCTTTTAAATTTGTTCGAGCAATAGTGTTTTTTTATTTTCTTTGAGAACGAGGGTACCAACCTCAAAAGAATGGTTACAAACCTTTTTGGAATAAGACCACTTGAGTTTTGCTTGATAAGCACAAATCTTATCTAAGGTGTTGATTCACTTTTCATCAAGTAGTTCTAACTAACTCAAATATCTCACACGATACTCATCACCTACCTCAACATTTTATAACAAGATTCCAAGAGAAGGTACTTTGAGTTCAAAAGGTAATACAACTTCCACGCCATATACCAAGAAAAAGGGAGAAGCACCCATAGAGGTTCTAACATTGGTCCTATAAGCCCATAAGGTGGGATATAGTTGAATATGCTAATCATGACCAAACTTGTTAACTAACCTTTTTACTATTTTTATTAAAGTTTTATTGGATGCTTCTACTTGTTTGTTTCCTTATGGATAGTATGGGGTAGACCATCTATGTTTAATCTTATACTTTGCACAAAGTTTGCCTATGTCTTTATTTTTTAAGCAAGTTCAATTATTCAAAAAGATAGTTGAAGGGATCCCAAATCTACATGTGATTTGGTTAAATATGAAGAGGGAGACTTGGACCCCTGTGCAATATGCTAATGACATGGCTTCAACCTACTTGGTGAAGTATTCAATCACCATTATAATTAACTTGTGGCCATCCAAAGAGATAGGATTGACATTCCCTATTATATCGAGGCCCCACATAGAGAAGGGCCAAGGAGAGGAGAGAGCTCAAAGTTCCCAGGAAGGAGCATGAATGAGATTGGCATGACATTGGCATTTGTCATATTGATAGAAAAAATTATTTGCATTGTTCTCCATGGAAGCCCAATAGTAGACCATTTGAAGGAGCTTCTTGGAAATAACATTACCACTAAAATAGCCTCCACATGATTCTTCATGAAATTTTCTTAGGGTGATCTTGGACTCATCAACATTAAGACACCTTAAATGAATTCCCTCGAAAGAACATAGATATAAGGCGTTCCCAAGGATGAAAAAATGATAAGCTTTTTTTCACATAAAAGCCTATGCTTATTATGGTCCAAAATATTTGGAAGTGAGTTTCTATGGAGGAAGTTTTGAATATTTGTGTACCATGGATCGAATGGCATATCTTCAATGACAAAGACATCTAACAATATAAGACAAGATGCAAATGAAGTGGGATCCTAGAGTTGTCAAAATATTATAGTAGCATGATCACCTCTAGCTCTAAGGGAATCAATGAGACAATTGCTACCATAACATCCATAGAATGATTGCTTGAATGTGGAATGGACTCTATTATGAATTTTTCAAACAAATATAAAAGTTTAAGAACAAACTCCTTGTAGAGGTAAAGCTTTTCATCACGAGTTTGATAGACATTATTGATTTGATTCACCACCAGTTGGGAGTCCCCAAAGACTAATAAAATCTTATTTGTAATGTTAAGGCTGCATGTAGAACTAGAATCAAAGATTTATATTCTATCATATTTTTGGTGTAAGAAAATTGAAGTTTGAATGATAAAGGTATCAATTGATTTTGTGGAAACACAAATATGATACTTGCACCAACACCACTCATACAAAGGGATCTTTCAAAGAATAAATACCATAAGTCAAAGTGGTCTACCTCTAGGTTAAGACATTCATACAAAAATTCCACTATAAGAGGGGGAATAGACTAGAGAGGAGCTTCATTGAGTTGATCAGCTATAACTTGTCCTTTAATTAATTTTTGGCCAATGAATGTCATATTGAAATCACTAAGGGTCAGGACCCATTTTGCAACTTATCCTAATAAGTAAGGTTTGCTCATCAAGTAACACAATGGATTAAATTGAGAAATGATGAAAGTTTTTTGATAGAGCATGTAATGATGAAGCTTTTGTTTTGAAAATGTAATAATGATACAAAGCTTTTCAAGGGGTGTAGAGAGTTTCATAACTCACTAGAGTTCTACTAATGTAGTAGATAGCTTGCTCTCTCTTTTCATCATTGTGTTGGGCAAGTAACACCTCTAAGGTGTGAACTGTAGCTAATATGTATATGATGAAGGATCAATCTGGCATGGGTAGAATTAGTACTAGTGGTATAAGAAGATAGTTATTAAGAGATTCAAAAGCCTTTTAGAACTCATCATCCTAATAGAAGGGTATACCTTTCTTAAGGAGTCTAAGAAAGGGTTGATATTTATCTGCAAGCTGAGCAATGAATTGACGAATAACTTGGATTTTGCCTTGTAAACTATGAAGTTTAATAATATTAGAAGGTGGTGGTTTATCTACAATGGTGGAAATTTTAGTGGAGTATATCTCAATACCCCATATATATACAATAAACTCCAACAATTTATTAGATATGAATCTGAAGATACATTTTTTGGGATTCAAACAAACTTTATATTTGTGAAGTCGATCGAACATCCACAATAAATCTAAAATATGATCCTTATGCTTAATTGAATATCCTATAATATCATCCATATAGTATTACAAAATATCATGCATCATGTAATGGAATATATAGGTCATAGCGCACTGATATGTAGCACCTACATTCTTTAAGCCAAAAGGCATCATTTTACAATAGAAGGTTCCCCATGGTGTAATGAATGCAGCATTTGCTTGGTCCTCTAGTGTGATACAAATTTTATTATGACCTAAGAAGCCATCCATAAGAGACAACACCCCACTCCTAGCCATGAAATCCATGATCTGATCCATGTTAGGGAGGGAGAAATCATCCTTAGGATAAGCGATGTTAATGTTCCTAAAGTCTATATATATTCTAAGTTTACCTTCCTTTCTGGCTATGGGAACTATTTTGGAAATCCAATCAGAGTAATCAATAGCTTGGATAAATTCCATGTCTAAGATCTTTTAGAACTCTTCCTTAACCAAAAGGGAAACTTTGGGATGCATTTTTCTAAGTTTTATTTGACAGGATTTGCCTCAGGTTGGTTCTTTGTAGGAATGTAGCCAATGTCACATCATGTAGGCCACATATTATTTTCAACTGGCTCTTGTATGTCATTTTGTAGATGATCCAAATATTTACTTAAATAGCCCATGTTACATAAAATTTTCTTAGGAATTGGATATTAGTCCGATAAGTAGCAATGAATGAAATTATCTTCTTCAATAAAAAAACTTCTACCAACGATGATTTCATCTATGGTATATCCAACAATAATAAAGGTACAACTACCAACATGATAGGCATCTTATTTCTTGCAAGGTAATACCATAGTTTGGGGAGATGGTAGTAGTTTAGAAAGGGTGAGAGAATCTTGAGTGATAAAATTCTCCTAGATAGGTGATGGTGATGTGATGGAAAAATTAGCGAGTGATCGGTCCATAAGTGAATACGAGTTGGATGGAAATGGGTTAGTTGTACAAGATGGATGAGGTGTGTTAGAAGGTTCTAAATGATGGTTAGAAGTGGAAATGTGATATTAAGCAGGTTTGTTGAGTTTATATGAAGAAGGGTGGTTGATGGAAGGTGGTAATAATGACAAAGATGGAAAAAATAGAGAATCTGATGGCTCAACCATTTCATAGTACTCAAACAGTCTTGGGTCCTCGTGAATGGTAAATAGTTGATTTTTGAATTAAAATTTTATACAATGGTGTAATGTGGATGGAATTTTCCTCATGTCATGAATCCATGGACACCCTAGAAGGATGTTGTATGATGCAGTACAAGGTACCACATAAACAGATGTATCAAGGATTCTTGGGCAAACCTATAGTGGGATAGAAATCATACCTCAAGATTCCTAGGATTCATCGTTAAATATTTTTATGATCAAGTCTAACTTTATTAGGTCTTCATATTTAAAACTAAAATTTTAAAGAAGTCATATCTACAGATATTGAGAGAAGACCCATTATCAATTACACCTATTTAATGAGAACATCTTCAATCAGTGTTGTGATATAACGGGGATTATCACTCTGTATGCAATGATAAGGAATATCCTAATTATGAAAATATATGTGATAAACCCTATGAGATGCCACAACATTAATTATAGAGGAAGGATTAATATCTTGAGGCACCACCATTTGGCTCAAGGATTTTATTAATTCTTTCCTATGGATGGGATAAGATCAAAGAAGTTCGAGGAGAGATATTTTGGTGGGTGTATGGGAAATTTGATGCTTTATATCAAAATTCAAATCTTGTTTAGGCTTGATCACACTATTCTTTTTTTGTGGTACCTTCAAAACTAAAGGAATCCTAGAAGTACTACTTGGTTGTGGTGAAGGCAATTGAGGAGGATTTGTTGATTGAGTAGCTTGCTGTGTAGGTTTTGCTTAAGAATGTTGGTGAGTTGTGGATCCAAGAATTCTATCTATGTTGTTGGATGGGGGAAGAAGCTAAAGAACAAGAGGAAAAGATGGATGGGATTGAACAATATGAACCCTAGGATGTGTTGGTTGTTCTAATGGAAGTAATTGATGCATATGAGGATGTATTGGTAAAATATTTACATATGGAATCTCAGGAACAGAAATATCTATGACAGGAACCATGGGATCAGAGTCCTCCTCCAAGATATTGGAGGTAATTGAAATTATGTCAGATTGGGTGTCCAACTCACCTTCAAAATGATTAGAAGATAGAGGTTGTTGAACTTCCTCTTGATCTTTCTCAGTTGTTCCAGCAGAATGTGAAGACACAAACATATTTTATGGAGATTTTGGTCTTGTTACACTACTAATAATGCCAACATAATGCTTTGGGGGATTCATTTTGATAGTTCACTTGTTGTACCGATTTTTTACCATGATTGGGTAGTGGTGTTGAAAAATACCCAAATCTTGATTTATAGTTTGTGTTTGTTATGTAGGAGGTTGAGTGGTTGGAGGAGGGTCAAAAATCACAATAGAAACCTCAATTATTAATTTTCCATTGTCAATTAAGTCTCGGACCACATGTTTCAACCTCTTGCATGCATTTTTCAAATGGCCATCGACCCTATGGAAGTCGTAGTGTTGACCAGGCTTATACTAATTAGCAGTGGTATTGGGTTGCTAACTTTTAGGTAACTCTATCAGACCTATGTCCAATAGTTGTTTTAGAAATATTTGATGAGTGTCATCAATTCTCGTCATTTAATTTAATTCAATTCAGTTTATCAAATTTGGGGATGCATCCTAGGGTTATATACATTAGAGACTTTGAAACCGTAGTTTAGGTATCGAGACACTAAATTGTTCTATGAAAGTTGGAAATATTTGCAAAAAGGAAACTACATTAATTTAACACTTGCATGAAAGGAAAATTAACTAATTTATAGAAATTGAAAATGCGAAAATTGAAAATCACTAAACTACATTTGCTAAATTGGAAATTGCAAAAATAAAATGTTAAAATTGAAAACTAGCTAAAACAAAAATTAAATGTAGAAATTTAAATATCGAAAAAATGACATTTACAGAAATAAATTGTGACCAGTCGACTATAACAAAATGAAACATAACATGTTGATAAAAACATGAAAAAAATATAGGGAAAAACACAACAAAATTAGAGGAGTGACAAATTTAATAAAAACTACTAAAATTAATTAACACAGAAAATAAATTCTAAAACTAAGTTAGTACACCTTCCACTAATCCTCAGAGTGGGCCCAAGCTCTAGGCTTAGTGAAAGGTGAAGGATTATAGAAGAAAATAAATTAACCTACAAAATTAATCAACTGCATACAAAGAACAAAAAATAATCAAATTATGATAGTGTACCAAAAATACGCATGTGTCTTCTTATTTTCTTTCTTCTCCTTTCTTAAACAATTTCAAAGGGGTAGAGAAGGAGTATTTATAATAAAATACTCAACTTTATCTACCTACAATTAGGGGTAAAATTTAGAAAATACTTTGCTATCAAAACGTGATTGCTGATTTTTTGTATTGTTGCAAACAAACTTAATCCAGAAATAGGACAAAAATTGTTTATAGGCAGTTGTACGTTTGTTCACGTCTCAAAATAATAGGAATTGGTTGGAAATAGGTAATATTACATCCATCCACATATTTTTCTTATTTTCCTCCCTAAAAATATGCCAAAAAGCTATTTTCAGCATATTTTGCTTTTTAATTGACTTTGCCACTCCATGAGAATATGCTTTGGTGTGAAATGACTTGGAAAATGGTTTTGAGTCACTTCCAAGTGCTTTTTCAAGTCTTCCTAAATTTTCTCCATGCTCCCAATACATTTTCAAATCAAATATGAGTGCTAAAACTTGTCCTCCTTTAAAACTATAGGTTGTTGCCCTGTTTTACAAATTGTAAATTTTTTTTAGTAGGTCTTCTTTCTTCGTTTTAGCTGCAACGTAGCTTTCTGGAAAATTTATTTGAGGTAGAAAAACACTTTAAAAATGCTCAGCTAATCAGAATTCATAAAGCCTTTATTTACTAACTATTTTTATTATGCATTTTTACTGCTAAAATCATGCAAAATAACCATAAAAACTACATAAAACCTATTCAAATAGAAAAATATCATTTTTTGTAATTACTATGTTAATATTCAACATAAAAATGAATAATTATTAAAATACTTGGAATTTTTAGGTAAAATAGGTAATTTTTATGTGTAAAAACATTAAAATAATGAGCCATTTTATGGCCTCATCACCATTGACAATGGTTGGTTTAGGTTGGTGAAATTGCATGGTGGGGATTTTTGGGGAGATTTTAGTATCACCTTCTTCAATTTATTAGTAGCATTAGTGTTTGGGATAGGTCTAGCATCCATGACCTCATCTCCTACCACATGTTTGTTTTTTTATTGAGATTTGGAGGTTTTGTCTTCTTTTCTTTTTAGTTGACCTCTTCTAATAATATCCTTCTCCACTCTTCTTGCTAAATCGATAGCTTGATCAAAATAAGTTATTGTAGAAGTCCCTAACTCATAGAAAATTTATTCTTGCAAATTTCTAGTAAATATCTCCAACATTTCCCTAGGAGGTAAGTGTAGTGTAACTTTCCTATGACCTTTCACCATCATGCTAAAAATTTGGAAAAGTTATCTTCTTTTCCTTATTTTTAGTTGTAGAGATCTTTAATTGTCACATATCTCTTAATATATACCCCAAAATAATACAAAAATAACTCAGGTATTTCCTTGAAATTCCTCAAGGAATGTGTGGGTAATTGGTAACACCACTCTAGGGCCATGCCCCCAAGGCTTTTAGGAAATATATTTAGTAGTAATATGTCATCATAAGCGATGTTGTGACATGGTATTATGAACATCCTTAGATGTTTTATATGATCTTCAGTCCCATTGTAGATGGGTAGAATAGGCATGGTGAAGTTTTTTGGGCATGACCTAGAGGTAACAACAAGATCCAATTTATGGTTGCACATTTCCTTATAACTATAAGTAGGATGATATGGATCGATATGATCCAACCACATGGCCAACTATTTCACTATTGCTTCCAAATATTGATTTTGGGGATTGTGTACAATTGGTTCTACTATATTTGCATGAGAGGGATAGTAGCTTGATTGAGAGATGTGATATGGACATACATTAGGAATTGTGACACTATTATGCAAAGGGTTGGAAAAAGAAGTATTGCATTGCATATATGGATATATCACATTGTAAGAAGAATTTGGAAGTGGTTGTGACTGAAATAATGATGTAGAATAATATGGAAGGGAGGTTCATAGAGGAACCAATCGAGATAGAATAGATGAAGAATGAATAGGTTGTAAAAAAGAATATTTGGGCAAATTGAATTGGGGAGGAGGTGGATTTACACCCATCATAGGAACTTATAGAATCCCTCCAACATTAATAGTTGTAGCAGTAGCATTGATGCATGGGGAAGTATCCTAAATATGTGTATATTGACTATGAGATGAAATATTGTACAATGGATTAATATAAGTAGTGCAATGTGGTGCAGATAAACTGTATAAAGTTCTAACCAAGGGTGCATTTGGATCAAGATTAGAAAGAAGAGGGTGAATATCAAAAGGTTCACCCTTCTCATTGTGAGCCTTGTCTTCTATGGCTTTATCAAAGGTCTCATGATTAACCTTCATGAATATCCAAAAATATTAGAGAGATCCAAATTGGATGGTTCCATCATTATTTTCTCGAGGATCTAAGTCAATCTCTTCTTTGTTTTGTTCAGGTTTTGTAGCCTCAATATTAGATTTTTTTGTATCAACTTGGTCCTCTAGAGGATCATCAAATTTTTTACCACTTCTCCATGTTATAGTCATGTTTTGAAAGGAGTAAAGAAAAATAATTACTTAGAAAACAATGCCACACAATTTATTTTCCTTATTTTGTTGTTTAGGACTAGGCTTGTTCAGTCTTGTTTGTGTACCCAATTTTTTTAATGCATGAGATTCACATCGGGTTCACCAAAGAATGTAGGTACCAAATTTCACACCCCTTTACCTTTAGGTAAATGGATCTATGCCTAAAATAGGATGGAAATTTGAAATCTACACCTCAATTTGAGGGGTACCTGGTGACGTACCTCCTTTAGTGATTGTTGAACAGTTTTAGGTTTATCAAGAAGTGTTTAAAGACCACCTCTAAGTCTGGCTAAAGGGTGTTGTTTATATGTATTATTTTCATTTTACAAACACCTAGGTTTAGGCTAAAATGTAGCTAGGGTCTAAGCTATATGCACTTTCGATATTTCCTTAAAGACAACAAATAATATTTAAGCTACGATGCACCTATCTAAACTTGTTTTCAATATTTTTGTGTTTTTTGAATACTTTTTCATAGGGATCTAAGAAATAGAGTGCATATTACCTTAAAAATAGATAATACAAAATTGAAATAAAAAATAGAATGCTTACCTATCTTGGATGGTTATGCATAATGAATTCACGACCTGTACAGTGAATTTGTAGCCTTTGTGCGAACTTGTAGCCTATAAGCGAATTCATGGATCTGAGTACGCATTCGTAGAAAACTTACAACTAATAATACAAAACACTAAAAATTATAATTAGTATTTGGGGATCTGCTTAGGCCACTGTATGATGGATCTTAGGGATGCGATAGTCAAATCCCCTTGGTCTTTTTAGAAAACCATGCATAAAAATATGGAAACCATAGATCTATTTACAAGTACATGAAAAACTAAAATGAAATAGCAAAATAGTTTAGAAAGCAAAGTGCTATAAATACAGGATGATCAAGATGTAATATACAATATGGAATAATAAACCTAGAAGTAGAGGTTTACCCCCAAGCTTGTAGCTATGAAAATTCATGACCTACACGCGAATTTATGGTATGTGAGCGAATTCACGGACGTGCCCACAAATTTGCTAGATGTGCTAAATGTGAAATGCAAATGTAGAAAATAAAGTGCAGATATCAAGTTAAATGTAAAATAACTTTCTCATAGTGAAAGTATTGTAGATTCTATGGTTTGATCTTACAAGGGTGATGGTAGCAAAATAGACTTGTCAGTAGCAAGACAAGCTCCAAAAGTGTTCTCCAATCATCAAGAAACCTACTTTTGTCACTCAACCTACAAACAATCTATCAACTCTCAGTTTATCTCAATGAAAATATAATTATTTCTTAGTTTTCCAATTCTCCATTAACTTGTTTGATTCACCATTGGACTCCTTTTGGGAGGTAGAATGTGAGTTTAACAACTTGGATTGACACAAATGAATCAAAAACTACAAGATTTGAGGTGGCAATTTGGGTAGGTTAGTCAAATTGGGAAAATTCCCAATCTAAGTGAATTCATGGGCTAAAATTAGAGCCCATGAATTCGTGGAAGATGTGAAATCAACCAGATCTAGGTTAGGCCAAAATGACCATCTGGGTAAGTTGGTGGTGGTTTATCTCAACGATGTCATGGGCTATGTTTAGGGTCCATGAATTTGTGAGAAATGGAGAAATATGGAATAGTTGGCACATGTGAGAAAAACCCGTGAGAATAGGGTCGATTGTGAAATCATGACACTTCTTCACCTTCTAGTTTCTTCTAGCTATCGACCCGTGAGAATAGGTCCAGTCACAAAATCATGACACTTATTTGCCTTCCAGTTTTCTTCTGGCTATCAACTCATGAGAACAGGGTTGGTCATGAAATCATGACACTTCTTCACCTTCCAGCTCCTTCTAGATATCAATCCATGATAATAGTTTCGGTCATGAAATCGTGACACTTCTTCACCTTCTAGCTCCTTCTGGCTATCAGTCTGCGAGAACAGGGTTGATTGCAAAATCACGAAACTTCTTTACCTTTCCACTCCTTCTGGCTATCGGCCCATGAGAACAGGGCTGATCATGAAATCATGACACTTATTTTTCTTCCATATCCTTTTGGCTATCGACTCGTGAGAATAGGGTTGGTCATAATATTGTGACACTTCTTCACCTTCTAGCTCCTTCTGGATATCGACCCACGGGAACAAGACTAGTCACAAAATCATGACTATTCTTTGTACTTCAAGATTTTGATAAATCTACTCATTACCATTAGTGTAGTAATTTTGACCTACATTATTGGTTCCTCTTGGGGAATTCTACTAGAAAAATATCAGAATCTAGAGCCTTCATCCCATCGGAGTAAAAATAAGAAAAAAAAGGGGAGGAGGTAGGTATAAAATAAAACTGGTTATCATAGAAGCAGAATGTGGCTATTCTTCAGGATCTTCTTCTTCATTCGAGTTTCCCATTTCTCCTTCTACTTGGTTTCTTGTATTTACTTTTGATATCATTATTTTCAACTTTTCTAGTCTCCCTTTGTTTCTCTATATTTTTGACATCATTATAGGTGATACAGAACTACTTCAAGCTTCATCATCTGGATCTAAAGTCTTCATGAATGTCTGGTATAAGTATTCTAGTTCTTCAACCTTGCCATAAGACAAAACCTTTGATATCAAAATAATTTATGTAAGCAAGAGTTGATCTGTGTAAGATCTTAAGTCAATTTGAATACATGATCTTCTTATATAGGTTCTTCTCAGCCATCTATCTCATATTCATATTCAATAAAAGCCTTCCAGGAAGCTTTAAGTTCATACTCTCCTAAAAATTTTGAATATTCATCCCAAAAACCTCAAAGTCCACAATTATCTACCAAACTCAAATGCTTGAATATACCTTTAGCCTTGGCCTTCAGTTCCTGAATTATTTTAACACTTTGAGTCACGATCTTGTGCCTTCTGAAGAAACTTTGGGCTACTATTTTGGCTTGGAACCATGTTTCATTTTGGGTTATATTTGAAACCATTTCTTGTGTGCTTTCAGCCAAAACATGTATCTTAGTCACAACAATTAACCTTACCTGCAAAAAACTTATGGAGACGGTGAACTCATCTTCCACCTAATTTAGTACTTCTTTTATTTTTTCTAATTATAATAATGTAGGTCATGCCTTCAGGCCCATATTTAGTATAACTTCAAACATATCCTTTCTAACTAATTTGGCATTTTCTTTAGACAAACCAATAGCTTTGATTTTCTCTTCTTGAACCTACTTCTAGAGATATTTCACCTATTCATTCAAAGCTTGGATTTGCTCAGTAGATTTTCTTGCTTCATATTTGTACTTGGCTGCTTTATTTAATCTATCTTCCAACTTCTTTGCTTCAAGCTTCAAATCATTTTCAATATTCCTCTACTCATTTAGAGTTGATTCTAATTCTTTCCTAGCTTCTTTGGATCTAATGAAATTTTATTTGTAATATTCTACATTCAAATATATGGTCCCTAGATGGGCCTGAGCCATTCCCCATACATCCTGCATTGACATTTGAGTAATATCTTCAGTAACCATTTCAATTTGATAATTGTTCAATGTCATTTCCCATTCAGCTTTCTTTACTAATGGTGTCATCTTCATCCTTGAGCATTGCATGCTAATGGGATCTAGAGCCACTATCTCCTAAGTGTAGGCTATGTTTTTGGATGCTTGAGCACAGTGATACTTCCACTATTTTGAGGTGTTTGTGTTAGTCTTATTTAGTTTTTTTAGATTAGAAATGATAGGGTGATTTTTAGCCAAAGATGTAGGGATGGATTGCAAGTTTAGGAAATTTGTAGTGGGGGGAAAGCAACGATGACTAGAGTGGCATCTACGTTCAGTGGTCCTGTGAGGGAAACTATGAGGATGATCAAATATTATATGGGATCTTATGGTGGTTGTGAAGTAAGTGGTGGTGAAGGTGGAGGCTGCTAGTTTATAAGGGATGAAATATCACCTTTGAGAGTAGAATGGGAAGGGTATTCTCTTTGGGATTGTGAAGAAGATGAAGTAGAAGAGATAGCAATTATACCTGACACCCCTGATGATGTTTGTGGATTCATGTCTTCAATAGAGGTGGTATTTCTCCCAACTATTCAGGTTCTAGAACATTATCTTCCTACGATGAAGGAGATTGTTCTGTATCCTTTTTTGCATCCCTTATTTCATAACCCTCATTGATTTCTTCATGCCTACTCTTCTTCAGCTTATCCCCTATAACAAACTCTAATGTCCTTTTTGTGAAAACAAGAGATTTGTCATAAAAATTTGTATCTGAGGTTGAAGGAGGAGTAAATTTGGAATTCATCTTCTCGGGGACCTCTTGTTGTTTAATGGTAATTCCCTTCTCTTTACTTTGATTTACTTTATCCTTTTCTGCTGTAGGAGGATTTCTTTCTTGAGTGGCATGAAAGCTTGGTGAAACCTTGTCTACAAGGGTTTCTAACCATGTAGCTTAGTATTGGCCATACCTAAGGGAAAACTCATGGTCTTTCTTCAATCCCCTATTTGAATGGGTCATATTAATTTGCACTCTCATAATCCACGAAGCCAGAATCTTTGTTGTTGTCCACTTTGGCCCTCTTTTTTATATTCTTCATATATCCTTGTCTTTTAAAACATGGCTTGGACTATTTTCAGGATCATAATCTACCACATGTTCATAGAAATCATGCCACGAGGGAAAATATTGCATATGATCTACATGCCATTCTAGCGCTTCATTTTTTGCATTGTTCCTGTATTGCTCAATGATTTCTCTATTAGATATATGATGTTTCTTGAAAGTAGTCTTGTTCAAAGTAGAATATCTTTTTGCAAACCTTTCAAGGGGATCATATTTCCATCTCTATGGACATTCCACTAACTTTAGGTCTTTTAGGGCGTGAGTGATTTGCTCATGTTGCCCTTTCCTGGACACAACTATACCTTCAAATTGGAAAGGCATCAGACATGTACCAATTCTACTTATCCCTGTACCAAACTTATAATTAATGTACTTCATTTGCCTCACATACTCCAAGACAAACAATCGATCAGTAACATAGTGTAGAAGCAAGAAATATTTCCCTATGAATCCATAGAGTCAGATGACCACCCCTTGAGTAAAAATAAACTAGTCACCTTCTTTCGCATGAGGGTGCTACAAAACATTTTGAACCTTTGGGGTAATCTTTGTACTTATACATACAAGATTCTTAGAGCTAGTCCTAGAAATTCCCTATTAAAGTGATAATATCATTCGACCTTTGAAAGTACCTTTGTCCATTCGTATACTGGTATTTTCTCCCATTTTCATCTCTATCAATTATAGATATGAAAGAAATTTGCTTTGAAATAAAAAAGAAGAAGATCCATACCAAATATGATGAAAACCTAAAATACACCTAGGATCCTTTCTGCATCTTAGACAAGCCTTCATGGATTTTTTGAAATAGTAAATATGGCCAGTCGAAGAAAATTGGCATGGTGCTCTCGTCCATGATAAATATGTTATAGAACTTAGGGTTTGAGATGCACTGAGCTACTGCAATCTATGACCCGTAAACTTGCACATCTAATTTTAGTCCTCCCACCATAGATAACATAGAATAAAGCTCCTTGCTCTTGAAATTTGATAGGGGAATGGGGGCTTCTGGAAGAATTCCTCCAGTAGGTGGCTCAACTAATTATGATTGCAGGAAATTCTTGATGTTATTAGTGGACGTGTATAATTTTTCCTGTTCAACCAGATCAAATGACTTGGGTTTCAAGGTGGGTTTTCAATTAGTGGTGAAGGCAACCATGAAAACATTGGGATCCAAAGTAAAAAGGACCTTCCCCTCAAAATACCTAACAATTCTTTGCTTCTGGTCGTAGAATTTTACTATAGCTCTAATCAACTCAGGGAAAGGGTGAATGGGTGTGCACTTGTACCAAGAAATCAAGGAATAGGAAGGAAAAGTAACTAGGGATGAAAAATTCATACCTTTAGCTATTCTCACCTCCACATATTTTTGAATTTTCTCTAGGATTCTCCATGTGATGACTGTGTTTGTAATCTTAGCATCCTTGTATGTGAACTTGCATTCCTTTATTATGCTTGATGAGTTACTACAGTAGCTGAACATGACCCAACCACGGTAGTGGTTGCTTGTTGTGTATTTTAATGAGGAAAAATCTCTAGGGTTGTCCACACAAATCTAGAGCTCTGAGTATAATTTGGGGATAATTTTATAAAAAACACTTGAAACAATGGAGTGGGAGAAAAGAATGGCTTCCATGACGCAAAAAAGGAGTGCATGCATGATTTAGGTTATTATGTAGTAATTGCAGTAGGTGTTGCAAATTCCTAGAGTAACTTTGAATGTTGTTTCCATATTATTTTGCGCACCACCTTCTTTGAGCCAATTACTACACATCACCTCTCTTTCAAACTAATAAATGTGTCACCCTTTTTTGGACCAATAATTTTGAACGGTGTTATTTCATACAGAACGTATCTAAATTTGAAAAAAATAGTTTCCCACCAACCATGAAATCATGTCACCTTTTGACTTTGATTGAGACATGTCCTTATGTCGTAAAATTGTATCTCTTTTTACTTTTCGACTTACTTCTAGCTTTTGTCCCATGAGAACAAGGTCGATCGAGAGATTGCAACCCTTTTACAAGATGTGACCTAGAAATACATTATGTTGCAAAATTATGACTCTTTTCACTTTTGATCTCGCTTCAATATTTTGGCCCGCCAAATAAGGTCGATCGAGAAATCTCGACACTTCTACAATACGTGACTTAGAAATACATATGTACATAAAATACAAAGAAGGGGAAAAGAGTCCCTAGGTCACTTAAAATAGAGCTTCAGGTGGAATCCATTGATAGGGATAGGTTGTGTGTGTCCCTCTTAATCCTTAAGCTAGAAGGAGTTATGTTGTTTTCTAGTGATTATTTCAAAATGACCTTCCCAAAATGCATCAAATTTTTTATGGTTTCCTGGTTTCACCTTATTCTTATTCCACCTCAAAACTAAATCTCCAAATTTGAAATTTATGAGGGTAGCCCCTTTGTCAAACCATTTTTTAGTTTCTCCCTTGTGTTTCTGATAATGATAGTAGGCTTGTCCTTTATGCACTTCTAGTTGCAAGAGTTTTAACCTATTTTCCATTGGCTCTGCCTCTTCAACACCAGTTTGATTGAGCAATTTCAAATTAGGTATTTCTATGTGTACAGGGAGAATAGCTTCCTTACCATAATCTAAAAATTAAGGTGATGTGTTGATGGATTTCTTTATTTTAATCCTATCATCCCATAATATCTTATTTATTAGTGAGTGCCAGCTTCTCTTGTTATCCCTTAAAGTTCGCTTTAGAATCCTAAGTAGGTTCTTATTTGTTGATTCTGCTAAACCATTTCCTTGTGGATATTAATTCTAATAAGTTTTCAAATATATCCCATATTTACTAGAAAATAAATCATTTTAGCATCTACGAAGGATGAACCATTGTTAGTCACCAATGCATCAGGTATATAGAATCTTGTTATAAAAATTTCCACAAATTCCATCACAATTGCTTGATCAACTTTCTTGGAGGGTACTGCTTCAACCCATTTGGTGAAATAGTTTGTAGTAGTTAGAATATATTTGTGTCATACAGATGAATTAGGTTATATTATCCCAATGAATTTCAATCCCCATTGCTAGAATGGTTCTTCAACCTGAATAGGTATTAAAGGCATATAAGCATTCCTATTCCTCCCAATATATCTTTGACATTCTTCACAATTTCTAGTTATCTTGAATGCATCTGAGAAAATGGATGACCAATAGCAACCGCTCCTAATTATCTTCAAAGTCGTAGTTCTTACTGAATAGTGCCCTCCTGATAGACCTCCATGGAATTCCTCCAAAACCTTCTATTTTTGGTCATATTTTATACACCTTAGCAATACACCATCCAAATTTTTTCTGTGCATCTCCTCTGGTAATAAAGTATACTTCAAAGCTTGGATTCTATATCTTCTCCTTCGTGAAGCATTTAAACTTGTTGGACACTTTCCAGTCTAAAAATATATTACGAGTTCATCTACCCAATCAATATTTTCTAATGGTTGATCATCCCCTCGAATTAGTTCTTGCACCTAGCAGGCTATAAACTTTGTTAAGGCTTGCTTGGCCAGTTATTGACATAAGGCTCTGCCTCTCACCAGTTTGATTGGGTGAATTTCCGCATTATATTCTTGTATATTTGACACCCAACCAGTCCTTTTCTTGCCAAGTTTTCCCTGTATAATAAAATTCCTAACATTGGGATGAACTACATACACAATGGTTTTGCTTTGTGAAAACAAATACCTAATTTTTTTAATGATTTCATGATAGCATATACTTGTTTTTCAATAAATTTATATTTTTCTTCATTTTCTTGCATGGTTTGACTCAGGAAAGTGATAGGTTTGTCTTCATTATCTTTACATTTTTGAGTAAGGATTGCTGCATAACTCTCCTATTCACCTACAACATATAGAATGAAGCACCTAGAATAATCCGGGTTAACAAGGATGAGTGATTGAGCTATATGTTCTTTTATTCTTTTGAAATTTTTCTTTCACAAGTCTGTCCATTTAAACTCAACATATTTCTTTAATAACTTGGTCATATGCTTGACAATTTGTACAAAATCTGCTATGAATTTGAGCATGAAATTGATCTTCCCAAAGAAGGATTGTAGGTCTTTCTTGTTCGAAGGTAAGGGGAATTATAATAGTGCTTTTACTCTATTAGGATCTATGGGCAACCCGAATTTAGAAATTACATGACCTAGAAAGACTCTCTCTTGCACAACAAATAAGGACTTGTTTGTATTAAAAGAGATACTGAAATCCCTACATTTCTTGAAAAAAATCCTAAGATGTTCAACATGATCCTCCTTATGGTGAGAGAACACTATCATATCATCTAAGTAAATTACTATGATCTTATTGACAAGTTCCCCAAAAGCCACATCCATTGCCCTCTGAAAAGTTGCTCCAACATTACATAATCCAAAAGGTATTTTTTGGTAAGCAAATATTCCCCATTTGGTAGTGAATGCGGTCTTGTATTGGTCTTCATATTTAAGCCATACCTGATTGTATCCAAAAAACCCATACAATAATAAGAATATTTCTACCCCTACCACAGTATGTAGATTCTGGTCTATTTTTGGGAGAGGGTAGTGATCCTTCAGCGAAGCTTTATTTAGATTTTTTAAGTCTACACAGTCTAATATCTTCATTTTTTTTCCTTATTGGTATTAGGTTAGCCACCTAAGTAGAATATTTTTTAAGGTAGAAAATATTAGATTCAAGTAGCTTCAACAATTCTTGTTTCATCAAAGCTTTATTTTTTGGGTTTACTAGCCTCTATTTTTGCCTAAAGGGTTTTGCATCCTTTTCAAGCTCAATAGTATGTTGTATAGTTTCTTTCCTATATACTTTGAGATGACTATAAGCCTAGGCTATAATATTAGGGAATTATTTGCATAGTTCTCAGATTTGATTCAATTTATTTTATGTACAATTGAAACCAACTTTAATGAACCTTTTAGGTTCTAGTTAGACTTCTTTTTATCTGTGTTTTACAACCTTCATATTGTGACCTATTGATCTATCATTGTTGTTGAAAAATCTCTCAAGGGTGATAAACCCTTTTGGGATATGATTATTTTTCGCTTGAATAAAATCTTCATCTTCATCATCTTTTAACGCTATCACCTAAACAATTCATCTAATAGATCAGGAAGTCTAATATCTGATCATCACTTTTGAATACCTACCAAAAGGTATCTTTATCTGGTACTGAAGGTCTATATATAATCCTAAATGTCTTGGATTTCTGGATAACATTACTTATAGGATATAAATTGGCACCTAATGATGCTAACATATCAACATGAGTATTCTTCTCTCTAGGTATTGCTTTAATATTTAGAGCTTAAAAAGCTTCAAATAGATCTCATACATTATTTATGTAAGCTTTAAGATAATGTTGCTTACTAATGCATATTTTTATGACCTGATTTACTATTAGTTCCAAATATCCAAAAATATACAACTATTTAACTCCTATTTTCTTAGCTTTCTTCAGGACTAAACAAAGTACCTCATATTCAGCTACATTATTGGTACAACTCTAGGTTAAGCTACAGGAGAAAAATATTTCATTACCTATTGGGGAGATTAGGACTATACCTTCTCCAGCACCATTCTTGCATCTGGCACCATCAAAAAAAAGTTTCCACACTTGATCCGTAGATGGGTCTACTTCATGTGAAGGAGTGAAATTACTTTTCTCAGGTTTCATAATAGAATAACTTCCAATTTCTATCTCAATCATAGCATTGAATTTCTTGAGCGAAAATTGATCTTCTACTTCTAATCCATCCAAGGCTTCTTCCATCAAGTTTAACTCTTCCATTTCTTCAGTCATTATACTCACAGTACTAGCTTATTTTCTTTCCTATTCAACTTTTTCAATGTGGAAGGTAGATGGTTTCTCATTAAATATTTTGACTCTTTTGCCTTTGAATGGGATTTATAAGTGTGAGTAATCTAGGGATAAATATCCTTCAATTTTGGCTATGAATTCTCTAGATAGACACATACCAAAATAAGGTTCCAAATCTACTACAACAACTTCCTGTATGACTGTAATTTGAGGTATCTTGTGTAGCACTATAGGGATATCTTTAATCACTCCCACAGTCTTAACTAGAGTACCATCCAATTGCAAGACATCTAGACTACATCTGGTGTATTCCATCCCCATAATGCCACACAACTTTTGGTATTATGGTAGTTGCAACTCTTGAGTCTATCATACAATTATGCACAATCCATCCTTCTATTTGAAGAGATAAATAGAAAGGGGGAGGCCTATTTTTCTAGTAGTCGATGTTAAACTGGCCTAAGCTAAATTTAACAGAGATGGGATTCTACTTTTATTTTTTATTGACCTCAAGGATCCCTGTAATAAGTCAAATTGTATCGGGAATTGCAATGCATCATACATACTTGCTTTGGAAGGGATCTTCTTCATTTCTTCCACTATGTTGAAGGAAGGTGGATCAATGTTATTCTATTTTCCTTTTGTGAAAGTATCATACTTGTTTCTATACCCTTGAGTTGCATATATCCTTTGACGCTTGGTCAAAGAGGGATATCTTAACTTATCCCTTGCTTGTTCTTGGGTTTCAAATTATCTCTGTGAGAGGGCTTCCTTGTGTATTTTTACCTTTGTTTTTCAAACTGGGCTTTGGGGAATGTTTTCATGAGGGGGCCTTTTCCCAACCTAATTTACTATAGTTGAGGGTACTTTAATGGGGTTAAGCTCTTAAGGATATACCTGTAGGGGCTTCTTTCCTGATATTTTTAGGACAACAACTTGCTCTACTGAAGGTATCATAAGATTGTGATATTATTCCCTAATCATAATTACTTAGACCTTATGAGCCTTTTTGCCCTTTTAGTGGCTACTTTTTGGATATAATGTTGATGGATCATACACGAACTTTCACCATGGGGATTACTGCATGTGGAACACCAAAAATCTGATTTTATTGAAGAGTTGGCAGGTTCATTATTATCGTTAGCATAAACCATGTTTGATCTCTCCTAATTTTTTCTACTTGTGGAGGCTTGATCTCTAGTCACCTGTGGAAATCTCCTTGTCTAGAAACTTCTATCAACTTCTCTTATTTCCATTTGAGGTCATATTATTGGTCAAATTCTTCATGGCTAATTGTATGTCTAATATGAATGCAAGTTGAGGATTAGGAGTCAATAAAACTGATGATACAGGGATTGTAGGAATAACGGGTAATGTCGGAGGAGCAAGGGGTTCTTGTATTACCAGTACATAAGGTTGTCTGGTCCATGTAGGGAGATCTACATTGGATACAGAGGTAGAGCTTGAAAGTTAGTATTAGATGTTTGTGGAATATCTAGAAATATATACTTTATCATCTTTGGGGGAAGCCTTTCGATAGCATTGAGATATTTTTATGCTTTTAGAGCTTCTTGGAATTTTTTTGGGAAGGTGAACACTTGAGACTATTTGATAACCATACTTATTTATGAATTGAAAGCTCTCAAGTAATAATACATCACTTGTTTATTTGTTGGTCTTAGCCCAGTAGGTACCCTATACCAAGTATGACTAAACCTAATATTGAAATCAACTATATCTTCTTGAGGATGTTTATGAATAACAATGAAATGATTGAGTAGAGAAAAAGGATCAACCTCTTGATTGAACTCTTCTACCAATTTACCAGCAAGTTGGTCTTAGGTGGCTATAGTCTGATTAAGAAGAGCCTTGTACCAGTAGAGCACTTTTCCTTTCAGAGAGATGACTAACAACCTTATCATTAAATATTCTTCTATAATATTGTGTATTTCTACTAATGAGGCTACATATTGGTAGTGTTCATAAGCCATTTTGCATGTACCATCATATTCAGGTAATGCTTTCAAATCTATTGTAGGGATATGATGCTAGACCACTAGATTCAAATGGCCTAAATTATTCCATGTGGGGTAGGGTAGATTGGGTTGATTTACAACCATTATAGATACCATACCGATTGGTATTATAGTAGTATGGTAGCTACGCTTGAAGATCCACTAGTAGCAGTACCAGGGAGAGTTGTAGGGGTAGCATTTATAGGTCTAGTAGTTATGGTAGAGGAAGAAGTTGATCGAGTAGCAAGTACAAGATTAACTCTAAGGCTATCGAGATGTAATTCAAAGAACTCGATGGGTTATTCAAATGTTTTTGCTTTAGATCTAGTTTTGATATATCTTAATATTCAACCAACAAATAAATAAGGAGTTTTGGGTTTGATCTTTCGAACGGAGTCACCAGGTGATTTAAAATTTGAACTGGACAAAGACAAACATCATAACTTTGAACTGTAAAGATAGTGGGATTGGGTTCCACCGGGTGTGCCAAATATTTTTGGTGTAAAATCTATCTTTGGTTATGTTTACACCCAAGACTTTGCCAACATTGAATGACCGGGTCAAAATAGAGATTACTTGGTTCAATCTCTAGAGAAGACTGGTTCCTTTCTTGTTTATAGAAAAAGAGGTGTAAAATGCTTAAAGAGAGGGAAATATAGCTATTGCTAGAACTTTGAAAAGGTATAGATTAAACAACAACAATGAAATGAACATACTTATAAGTCAATCATTCTTAAAATCTCTAAATGGGAATAACCAGTCCTCTGATGTAGATCAAGTCTTAAACCAATCACTAACCCACAAAAATCATTAAAATGAATCTAAAATGTAGAAATCCAGATATAGAATTAATGTAATTCATATACCATATAGCTTGAATAAAAGTATTGATTCATTCATACATACATTCATCACACAGGTTGAACTAGAACCCAAAGTAGGGATTTTATCTATATTGCTTGAACATAAGTCTTACATACATTTGATCTTGTAAATACCTAAAAGCCAATCCCTTTTCAGGGTGCGTTCACCCTATATATATACACTCCCTACATAAAAAAATATCAAAACTTGTTACAATAATATGCCAACTGGCTTTGGTGAGATGCTAAATAGTGCCTATTGGACCAAGGAGAAATGATGTAGTGGTATCTCCAACAACAAGAGGTTAAGATATGATTCTTTTGTTTTCACTTATTGGTCAATATTCTAGAGACGTGGCCACCCAAATGTATTCCACTCTTCTATTTCTTGAGCTAACGACCCACGAGAACAAGATCGATCGTAAAATCGTGATACTTTTTCACCTTCTAGCTCTTTCTAGTTGTTGGCCCATGAGAACAAGATCGGTCACGAAATCGTGACACTTCTTCACCTTCCAGCTCATTATAGCTATTGGTCCATGAGAATAGATCCAATCATAAAATCGTGACACTTCTTTGCCTTCCAATTTCTTTTGGCTATCAACCCACGAGAATAGGGCCGATCGTGAACTCACGATACTTATTTGCCTTCCAGATCCTTCTGGCTATCAGCCTACGAGAACAAGACCGATCATGATATCGTGATACTTCTATACCTTCTAGCTCCTTCTAGATATTGGTCTATGAGAACAGGCCTGGTCGTGAAATCATGATACTTCTTTGCCTTCCATCTCCTTTTGGTGACCAATCCGTGAGAATAGGGTCTATCACGAAATTGTGACATTTTTTTTTCCTTCTAGCTCCTTTTGGCTATCGATCTGTGAGAACAATGTCGGTCATGAAATAATGATACTTCTTTGCCTTCCATATCCTTCTATCTATCCTTTCATGATAATAGGTCTAGTTGTGAAATCTCAACACTTGTTCACCTTCTAGCTTCTTTTGGCTATCGGCCCACGAGAACAGGATCGATTGCGAAATCGTGACTGTTCTTCGTACTTCAAAATTTTGAGAAATCTCCTCATTCCCCTCAATGTAGTCATTTTGACCTACAGGTCCTCACCCAAACTAGAGAATTTTTTGCATTTTAACTTAGCATTCTTCCTAGGAATGAGATTAGCTTCTCCATATTTTTTAGAGTAAAAAATGACTTGACTAGTCTTGTCTTCTGTGTCTAGTTTGAACCTTAGGTGCTTTGAACTCCTAGCTTCCTGCATGCTAAAATTGGGGTTCATATGAGACTCCATCCTAACCACAATAGATCTAGGGGATTTCACCCCTTTAGCTTCCACCATCAATATTTTGGGGGACTTCGGCAGACCCCCTTCATTGACGTAGCTTGAGAGGATTAGGCTTCTCATTAGGGGAATTCAAGTCTTATTTGTAAGACTTCTTTGAGGAATTTGGCATGGTCGAAGAAGGCTCCTTTCTATCAGACTGAATAGAGGCACTATCCACATTAGAGGCATCAACATGAGTCACCTGCTTTCCAAGACTGAGTTTCCTCACCTTGTCACCATGCTTTGTGATGTGCTCAGACAAAATTTTCAATAAAACTTGATGGAGGGGGCTAGAGCAAAGGCCACACTTTACTTGGTCCATAATTTTTTCAATGGATATAAATATAAAAGTTGGGATATTCATCATCCTATTCCTCTGCAAATGATTAAGAAACATAAAGTGAAAGCTTCGAACTATGGTAGTTTGGCCATTGGGAGTAAAATAACTCATTACTATCAAATCCACCCCATCCTAAGGGACTTGAGGGAATCCCTGAGATATCCATTTTAACATTTGGTTAGGTGCTCTCCTTTACCTCTAAAAAGTAAAACTTCTTTGGGCAGAGAGTTCTTGACCCTATTGATACATTCTCTAGCAGTGGGAAATCTCAAAAATGAAGGGAATGGAGATGGTAAAATCAAGGCCCTTCACCATGACTTTGCTCTTGGCCCATGAGAAAGTGATATTATTGGCCAACTCAAAGTCAAAACCATTAAATTTATGAATGATATGCATTAGGTACCTTTTCTCTAGGATTCATTAGACATTAGTATCAAGAGACAGAGTGACAAACTCAATTCCTTTCAAATCCTCAACCATTTCTAGTGAAATAGAGTTAACACCCTCACTAGAATTTCTAAAAAAAGATGACACTCAAAGGAGACTTGATAGGAATCTAAAATAGTGCACGTGAGTCCAAGTGCCTTTCCTTTTGAAATTTAAGTCTACTCTTTCATCTAGATGTTTACGCCTGACAAGGCAAGTACACCTTCCAATCTCTCTAGCAGTACCAAGCAATCTTTGCCACCCCTAGAAATAATTATAACAAACATCATCAATATCCCTTGATTAATGTCAAGATTATATGGAAATACCATAAGATCAAAAATCAATTTGGAATATTTGAAAATCGGTGCTCCAACATTGGGAAGGAAGGCAAGAATCTATAAGTATGATCATGAGTTGAGACTTTTTGAGTCATTGTTATATAGTATATTTAGAAAGTAAGGTGTAGATTTTTTTCTAGAGGGCTCCACTCTCTTCGGCTAAGTGTAGCTCCCTCATTAATGACATCTTGTTACAAGTGAACAAGGTTCATAATCAAAACAAAGTTCTTGGACATCTCATTAAAAATATCCATGACAAGCTTAGAATTGTGGAGCTAAAATATGAACACATAATGAAGGTAGTGTTAGTTAGAGCTTAATTTTTGGTCTCATGATGCTCTATCCATTGAGGTAATGGTCCAAAAGTGAAATCCATCATGATTCTTATCTAAATATTATATGGAGAACTATTGGTAATATTTTAGCTATTATTTATCTTGCGACCCCTAGCATTCTTATGTGTTTATGTATTAATAGTTATATTGAATGAGAAACTATTACCTTGAGGTATCCAACTAGGCTATGCCCTATATGTGGTCTCAATTGTGGCCTACTGTGTCACTCCAATGCTAAGTGCAATTGTCTCGAGCGGAGATAATTAGAGATGACAATAGTTTGGTCACTTGATGCCCTCCCTAAGTCTAAAGCAAGAATCTTATAGGTTATAGTTTTAAAAAAAAAAAAAAAAATGATAATGCAGTGGTAGAGTGATGAGACCAAAACTCAATACCCACAAATTTAATTTCACCGGTGAACCCTATCTGAATTAGTGCAGAGAAAGAAAAAAATAGAAAACTCACGATACACAGATATCACACAAAAAATTCTCTATTGTATCTTCCTTCCTTCATTAACGGATTACAATCTTATTAATTTCTAAAAACAAAAAACATAACACACAGCCTCCTGTCACATCTTCATTCACTCCCCCCTTCTATAAACAGACCATTACCTAATCTATATCCGCCTCATTCATTGTATTGAATAGAAGTTTCCAGAACACTGAAAAGACTATGGCAGTGGTAGAGCCTTCGAGAAAATCGGTATTTAAACTGTGCACTACATCCTGTATTTTCCTACTACATTTCCGTATCCTTATTAACGCAAACAGTTGAAATTAGGTAAATACATGTTTACACATGACAGCCTTTCCCAATGACTTACAGTGCTATCCCAAAATATATCCCTTGGCAGAAATAAGATGGCTGACACTCTCACTTTATGTCCCGCGAACAAAATATTATACCGAACAAATAATGATGCTCTTGCATCATTCGCCCATCGTACAAATATTTTGTGAGCTCCTGCTCACAATACTAAATTTATTTTGCCTTCAAGTGCTAGTTTAATTTTGATTCGTCAATCCAAGTATCTTCCTCAGGTCCAGCACCTTTCCACCTGACGAGATACTCTTTGTATTATTTACGGTGTGTTTTCTTAGCAACCCTCTCATCCAGTACCTTACCAATTTCTTCTCTCGTTTTCTCAAGAATTTGCTTTGCCCACTCTGCTATTTTACCCTCGTCATTGTTTTCGTCAAATTGATTTTTCCCCGGATAAGAATATAAATCTGCAACATTAAAAATGGGTGATATGTCTATCCCTGCAGGAAATCTATCTCATAGGCATTGTTTGATAATTTGCGGAGTATTTTGCACGGACCTATTTTCTTATATTTTAGCTTATTATATGTTCCTCTAGGAAATCTTTCTTTCCATAAGTAAACCGTTACGGAATCACCCACTTCAAACACCTTTTCTCTCCGTTTTTCATTAGCCTTCTGCTTATATTTCTGATTACTGTTCATAATCTTCTCCCGAACCTCCTCTTGAATTTTCTTTATATGCTCAGAAAAATCTTCAGCTTCTGCATTCTTTCTATCCCCAATGATTTTCACTAAATCCATAACTCCTCGTGGCCGATCTTCCATATACTAAATAAAACGGGGATGCTCCACTTGTTCAGTTCACTGAATTATTGTAAGCGAACTCCGCTTGTGCTAACACAATATCCCATTGCTTTGGCTTGTCGCCTGCCAAACAGCGCAGTACATTCCCCAAGCTCCGATTTACAACCTCGGTCTGCCCATCCGTTTGAGGATGATAGGCCGAACTGAAACCCAGTTTTATCCCCAATCTCTGCCATAGCTGTGTCCAGAAATGGCTCAGAAATTTAGTATCACGATATGTAGTAATACTCTTGGGTACTCCATGAAATCTTAAAATCTCTTTGAAGAACATTTTAGCGACATGCGATGCATCACTGGTCTTGTAGCAGGGAACAAAATGTGCCATTTTAGAAAATCTATCCACCACAACTAAGATGCTATCATACCCACGTTGTGTCTTAGGCAAGCCCAGAACGAAGTCCATACTTACATCCTCCCAATGGTCCATTCGGCACAGGTAATGGAGTATACAGTCCAGCATTTTGACTGGTCCCTTTTGCCAATTGACAGGTTCGGCACTTGGCTACAAACTTTGCTACATCTTCAGGCATCCTTGGCTAAAAGTATATCTCCTTCAGCTGCAATAGAGTCTTATCCCGACCAAAGTGTCCCCTAAACCTCCACGATGAGTCTCCTTAATCAAGTTTTCCCTCGACGATCCACGCGGAATACATAATTGTAGATTCTTAAAAAGAAATCCCTCTTGAATGAAGTACCATACACAGTGATCTTGACATTTCTGCCAGATCTCAGCGAAATCTGGTCATCTTTGTATTGCTCCTTCAGTTGTTTGAATCCTACAATTTCTACCTCTATGGATTTAACAATATACTCCTCCGGCTCAAGGCATCAACTACTTTATCGTCACTCCACCTTTGTGCTTCAAAACAAAAGTATAGCTCTGTAAATATTCCACCCATTTGGTTAGTTTCGTACTTAAATTATCCTGGCTGTTAATATATCTCAGTGCCTGGTGGTCTGTGTATAACACAAACTCCTTTGGCAGTAAATAATGTCGCCAATACTTTAAAGCCTGCACTATAGCATATGGTTCTTGCTCATACACTGAATACCTCTGTTTTGCTTCACTTAGTTTTTGGCTAAAATAGGCTACTGGTCTCCCTTCCTGACTCAATACGGCTCCGATTGCTTTACTACTAGCATCACAATCAACCTGAAAAACTTTTTCAAAGTCTGGAACCATTAATATCGGTTGCTCACTCAACTTCTTTTTCAGCAAATTAAAACTTTCCTCTGCCTCTGGTGTCCATTTAAATACACCCTTTCTTATGCATGAGGTTAATAGAGCACATACCTCACTGAAGTTCCTAATAAAATTGCGATAAAAACTAGCCAGACCATGAAAGTTCCTTACTTCAGTCACATTATTTGGTGTTGGCCACTCCTTAATTGCAACAACTGTAGTCGGATCCATTTTCAAACCTTCTTTGGATATGAAAAAATCCAAATATATTAACTCTTGCTTCATAAACAAACACTTCTTTAACTCTTCCTTCATAAACAAACACTTCTTTAAATTTATCATCAATTTCTCCTCTTTCAGCCTTCCTAAAACTTGTCTCGGGTGTCCCAAATGCTCCTCTCTATTCTTAGTATAAATTAAAATATCATCCAGGTCGACAATAACAAATTTCCCCAAAAAAGGTTTCAACAGCCTCATGAAAGTACTAGGCGCATTCGTTAACCCAAAAGGCATTACCAACCATTCATACAGCCCATCCTTAGTCCTGTTTTCCATTCATCTCCCTCTCTTATCCTAATATGATGATAACCACTTTTTAAATCTATCTTTGAAAAATATTTAGCACCGTTTAAAAAAATCCAGTAAATAATCCATACGAGGTATAGGAACCTATACCTGATAGTGATTTTGTTAATTCTCTTGAGTCGGTACACATTCTCCATTCTCCATATTTCTTTGGCATCAAAACATCAGGTACCGCACAAGGACTTAAGCTTTCTCTAATTAATCCTTTTTGCAGCAACTCCTCTGCCTAGCGATTCAGTTCTACAGTCAATTTTGGGTCCATATGATACGGTGCCTTATTTGGTAAGCTACCTCCAGGAATCAGATCAATTTTATGGGATATTTTTCTCACAGGTGGTAATCCCGGTGGCAATTCTTCTCCTGTGATCTCCTCATTATCCACGAGCATCTTCTTCACCTCCTCAGGAATTTCTTCTTCCTTCGGTTCCTCTCTTGGTATTACCATATAACATAGCGATGTATCCTTAGATTCTTGCAAGAACTCTTTCTTCCCCAACAATACCAGCCCATTACAGGGTTCGTTCTCCTCTGGCTTCAAGGGTTTCAGGGTAATTCTCACTCCTCCCTTCTCCACAAAAATAGTATTAAGTCTACCATTGTGCAACATCTTTCTATCATATTGCCACGGTCTTCTCAATAATATATCACAAGCATCCATGAGAACTACATCACAGAGAACCTCATCATAATAACAACCAATCTTCATATTCACCTTGCACCTCTGATTAACCAATACATGGTGTCCCTTCTGCAACCATGATACTCTATATGGGGTCGAGTGTGCAAAAATCTGCCATTTTAAATTCTTTACAATCCCATTTGACACCAAATTCTCAGTGCTCCCACCATATACAATAACATTATATACCTTATCTCCAACTCGGCATCTTGTACGAAAATACTCTTCCTCTGCCACGGTTCCTTTTGTTTCTTAGCTACCCATAAAGTTCTTTGCACCATTAGCTGTTCACTACGTCCAGCAGCACTCTTTGGAGCTGATGGTTCCTCAGGACTCACGGTAGACTCTGCTATCTGGGTTCTACTCTCAGCTCTTCAATTTCCTCTAACTGTATCTTGGCATTCATACAATCTATGCTCTTCAGCGCCACAATTATAACATATTACCGTGGATCCCCTTGAGCCTCTTACTCGACCATGGTATGCATGTCCACGGCCACGATAGGGTCGATAATTTCCCCTAGGCGGATACCCAGAATTGCTCTCTTCATCTTTTTTTGACTTTAATCTTTTAGGAGAAGGTTTACCCCCGACTCTTCCTCTTTTTGCGGATTGGGATTGCTTCCTATTTAGTTTCTCTTCAGCCCTTACAGTGTATTGATACGCATCCTCCATCGTCCTAATATTCAGCATACTGATCTCATCTTGGATAGCAAATCTCAAACCATTTACGTACCTTGCGATGGTTGCACTCATAGCCTCAGATTGTCCTGCTCTTATGGATAATTTCTGAAACTCCTCAGTGTAATCTTTCACATTTAACTCCTTCTGGCGTAGATTCTGCATTTTTTTGAACAACATCTGCTCATAGTCCTTGGGAAGAAATTGTTTCCTCAACTGGTTTGCCATTCTTTCCCAGGTTTTAATCAAATGCTTTCTATCTTGGACATTTTTCCTCTGCACCTGATCCCACCATAGTGACGCATGACCCTTTAGCTTTGTCACGGCTAACTTGACCTTTCTGTCATCATCCACATCTTCTAAATCGAAGTATTTCTCCATCTCAGAGATCCAATCAATAAGCTCATCTGGGTTTAGGCTACCCGAATAACTAGGTAGATCTGACTTAGGCTTGCTCACATGTTTTGCAAAACATCTGGCAAGGCGCTCTTCAGGGGTCTCCTCCGCCTCGTCAAAACTGGAATCATCATCAGTCTGACCGTCTTCACTCTCCAATGGGTCTCTCTCTTCACGTCTCTTGTTCTGCTCTTCTACAGCAGCCAATCTTACCCTCAACTCTCGTAGCTCTTCCTCCAACTCCACTTCACGGAGGTTGCACATATTTCGCCTCCTACCTCCACCCCTGCCATGCCTTCGCTCATTCTCTTGCTCTGCTTCTCCTCTACTTTCGGCATTAGAGTCACGATCCGCCATTCTTTGCCCAGAAACAACAACAGCGCTCTGATACCACTTAACGCAGTGGTAGAGTGATGAGACCAAACTCAATACCCACAAATTTAATTTCATCGGTGAACCCTATCTGAATTAGTGCAGAGAGAAAAAAATAGAAAACTAACGATACACAGATATCACACAGAAAATTCTCTATTGTATCTTCCTTCCTTCATTAACGGATTACAATCTTATTAAGTTCTAAAAACAAAAAACATAACACACAGCCTCCTGTCACATCTTCATTCACTCCCCCTTTTATAAACTGACCATTACCTAATCTATATCCGCCTCATTCATTGTATTGAATAGGAAGTTTCCAGAACACTGAAAAGACTATGGCGGTGGTAGAGCCTTTTGAGAAAATCGACATTTAAACCGTGCACTACATCCTGTATTTTCCTACTCCATTTTCGTATCCTTATTAATGCAAATAGTTGAAATTAGGTAATTACATGTTCACACACGATAGCCTTTCCCAATGACTTACAATGCTATCCCAAAATATATCCCTTAGCGGAAATAAGATGGCTGACACTCTTACCTTATATCCCGCGAACAAAATATTATACCGAACAAATAATGATGCTCCTACATCAGATGATAACATGGAGCTTTTAGGCATGCCTTTTGTAGTATATAGGAGTATTGGATCATTTACTTTTTGGTTGTCCTTTGATTATACCATTTTGGACCACTCCTAAAGTATAGGAATATATTGGGTGGTTTTAGATGGTAATGGTAAAATAGTTAATGAAGGTTGAATTCATTGTTTCAAAGCTAAAGCAAAGCATTAGACCTTCAATGACTTTTTTTCATTAATAGACTATAAAAATATTACTTACTACCTAAAAATTGTTTGCTTGGGGAATCCTTTAATAAAAAATCCCTCCCTTTAACACCTAGCAAAGCTCAACAATTAAAGTCTATCAAACTCTTCATTTTATCCTTCTATCATGGAACATTGAAAAGTGTTTGTTGATCTACGCATTATTAACATTAGTTTTATTTATTTTTTAAATGAATTGATGATTGACTTTAAAAATAACAAACCAAGAAAGAAAGCATTCTTAATCTTGAGTTTAGCACTTGTGCATACGAGGTAATGTAATAAGACACATTTTAAAATGTTTCAAAACAACATTACATTTTTAAGGCGTCCAACACTTGATAAAGCAAGTCTTTGACTCCTCCCTCCTCTCCCGTCGCTAAAAACCCCTTGTCCACCCTATTGCTTTCATTTAAATGGATTTCCACGCCAGTCGCTAAAAACCCCTTATCCACCATATTCCTTTTCATATCCACCCTATTCCTTTTATTGAAACGGATTTCCAAATCCCTTTCCACTTTAAATGAACCAAGGGATACATGTATCCATACCCATTTCCCTTCGCGCAGCTTTATATTGCAGAGATTCTCTTTTTTCTTCGCTATATGCTGTGTTGCCCACACCCGCGCTGAAGCATCGTGTTGAGAGCGACAATTTATGACAAAACATACAATAGTCGCCTCCCGGGACAAACAAGTCTTGGGAAATCCTAATCTCCACTTACCCGACTTAGACGACCGGACAGACCAATACGTCTTCTTATATTTTAATATGCACCCATCCTCATCTTCGTCGTCCTCGTCATACACATCAGCTTCTTCATTTCTCTTGGTGGCAGCACATGCTTCAACAACCATAAGATTGGAAGAGGTGAAAGCTTTGACAAGTGATTCCACACCACCCAATGCCCTTGCGCATATTATCACTTCGCCTGGCCATTTCTGCGAATTGTTCCAAAACATTCGGCCAATAATGGAGACGATAAGTAATAATAATAATAACAGTTTCATATTAAAAGAAACATTTGTTACCTGTAATGTCTTTATGCAAGGTTCAAGAGCCCCTATGTTGTCGGCTATAAGTCGTAATCTCCTCAGTCCCTGTGCGTGCTCCAAACTTTTTATACCCGGCACCTCCCACCGAGTGTGGACTTCCAGTGTCTCCAATGACGTCAGCTGCTCTAAACCTTCCATTTTCCCTGAAATTTGGCATTCTCTGATTTTTATTTCCTTCATGAAAGCGGTCTCTGCAAAACTTGGGAGCTCAGCTAACTTCGGACACCCCCTTATGGTCAGACGTTGAAGGTTACGTAGACTACCAATGCCCGTTATATCCTTCAACCTTTTACAATCTACCAAGGTTATAATCTTGACTGTTCTTGGTAGGGTTCTGATCTCCTCTAAAAAATCATCATGCGATAGATCCAGAGTTTCAAGGCCAGGACAAAAGTGTTCAGGAATTGGCATAGTTAACATGCTAGTATATGCAAGAAATATAGTTTTGAGCCTGGGCAATGAAGAAGACTCTTCGAACTCAAAAAATAATTCTCTAATAGGCGAATCAGTAATGGACAATGTTTGAAGACTAATCAGGTGCCCGAATGCTTTGGGTAAAGACTTCACTCCTGTCGAACATATATATATAGATTTTAAAAGAGCAAGACGCCCGAGAGACTCCGGCAAAGACATCACCTTCTTACAAGACTCGATTCTAAGACAAATCAAGCTAGACAAATTTCCCAGAGAATCTGGCAATGACTCCAACTCCGTCGAGCCTATTCTGAGCACTTCCAATCTAGACAAATTTCCCAGACAATCTGGCAGTGAACTCATCTTCTTACAAGATTCGATTCCAAGATCAGTCAAGCTAGACAAATTTCCCAGAGAATCTGGCAATGACTCCAATTCCGCCGAACCTATTCTCAGCACTTCCAATCTAGACAAATATCCCAGAGAATCTGGCAAAGATCTCACCTTCTTAGAAAATTCGATTCTAAGATCGGTCAAGCTAGACAAATTTCCGAGAGAATCTGGCAATGCTTCCAACTCTGCCGAACCTATTCTCAGCACTTCCAGTCTAGACAAATTTCCCAAAGAATATGGCAAAGATCTCACTTTCTTACAAGATTCGATTCTAAGATGAGTCAATCTAGACAAATTTCCCAGAGAATCTGGTAAAGATCTCACCTTCCAACAAGATTCGATTCTAAGATGAGTCAAGCTAGACAAATTTCCCAGAGAAACTGGGAAACATCTTACCTTCTTACAAGATTCGATTCTAAGATGAGTCAAGCTAGACAAATTTCCCAGAGAATCTGGCAAAGTTCTGGCCTTCTTACAAGATTCAATTCTAAGATGAGTCAAGCTAGACAAATTTCCCAGAGAATCTGGCAATGACTCCAACTCCACCGAGCCTATTCTCAGCACTTCCAATCTAGACAAATTTCCCAGAGAAGCTGGCAATGACTCCAACTTCTGGGAGCCTATTCTCAGCACTTCCAACCTCTCAAGCTGACCAATGCTGCTTGGAAGCTCGCGAAAGCTTGTTCCTATCAAATCCAGTTCTTTCAAGAACGTCTGCTTTGTGATGTGATGAGGCAACACTTGCAACCCCTTGCATCCATTAAAACTCAAGTACTCTAGCTTTGTCATGTTTTCGAAAACATCCGCGTTATGCTCCCTAAATGTGAGGTCGCTACAACCTTTTAAGTTAAGATATTGCAAGTGTTTCAGCTGCTTGAAAGAATCAGGCAACATCTTCAACTTGCTACACCACTTAAGATTTAGATGCCTTAGGTTTGTTAAATCCCCAAAACAGCTGGGTAGTGATGATAGATCCTCCAGATATTGTAATTCCAGGTGCTCCATTGACTGCAGATTACAAAATCCTTTTGGCAGATTTTTAAGGTATTTTCCCCCAATGCATCCAATGCAGGATAACCTTTTCAAATGCCAAAGACATCCTATTGACCTTGGAAATCTTTGGAAACTACGATTCTCTAATCCAAGATCAATAGTCAGCTCTCTCAACTGGAAAGGAGGTTGCTGCAACCAAATTTCATTGGAGTTAAAACAAAAGACATGCAGCATTTGTTAGATTGGAAATATACTATTTACAAACCTGGAGAGCAAAACAAATTACTTACTTGCATATTATCCTGCCACAATTCTTCTAAATTGGGAGCATTATAAAGCTCTAAAACTCTCAGATTTTCTAATGAAAGCCATGACGGAAGACATGAATGCTGAAACTTAAACAAGCGAAGCCACCTTAGTTCTTTTGACACCGTTGCATATTCTTCAGAAAACTCATTGTTCGCAGCAACAAGAAGTTGTATCCCACAACTGGTAGGTTTAAGCTCTATGTACTCTTTGAAAAGCGGCCTATAGTCTGAAGAGGGCTTCACAATGTACCGCTGACGATCAGTTGAGGCTTCTGTTATACCCCGAATTGGTATTCTTTCCTGAATGGAAAAGTTAAATCAATAAAGTTGTCAAAGCAAGTTAAGATTTGCTTGGTTAATGAGAGCTGACAAAAGAAAGTATTGAACTCACCTGCGCCTGTCTCCAGATACCCAAATTTGGTGATGGAAAGAGACGATAGGGTGGCCGTTCCATTGCAATCTGTCTTCCCATATCACGTAGGTGATCATGCATACGTATCCGGTTCTGCCTGTCGAGTTCAACAAGACACTTACTAAGAAGCCTTTCCCAACCATGTAGGCCGTTCCAACCTGAGCCATTCCATACTTCGATGGCTAAACGTTTTGCTTCTCCAAGGAAGAAACATGCTGTATCCAAGAACATCTCTTTCTCTTCTCGTCCAAGGCATCGAAGCTTATTTTTAATCTCTTTGTAATATCTCCGGGCAATATTCTAGAGATTTTATCCAACTGAGAAACCCAATAATCCTTTGGCCTTTTATAGAGTTGTGCTCCCAAGACCATAAGGGATAATGGAAGCCCCTTACAGACATTCATAACCTCCTCGACTAGGTCTTCAAATTCCTGAGGTGGATCGGATAGCATGAAAGCATGCCAACAGAAAAGCTGCTTGGCCTGGAAGGGATTCAGGGCTTTCATTCTATAAATACAAGAGATGTTGAGAGATTGAATAACTTTTAACTCCCTTGTTGTCACGATAATCAAACTACCCGGTGCAAAGATGCCGTTTTCTGGTAAGAGAGCATCGATCTGATCCACATGATCTACATCGTCCAGAACAATGAGAACGCGTAGAGACCTCAAGCATGTTCTCAGAATTCCCTTTCCATCTGTTATATTGTCAATGCGTGAATTGAAGCTTCCAGAGAGATCTCGGAGAAGTTTTTCCTGCAAGTTATGTAGGGTGTTCTTACCAGCAGCATCTCTCACTTCGAAAATAAAACTGTGCTTTGCGATATTGGGACATTCTCTATTGTACAATTCTTTTGCAAGCGTGGTTTTCCCACTCCCTCCCATCCCTACGATCCCCACAATGTTTACATGCTGCTCACGATCAGAAGATTTAAATGCACTCTTTTCAAAGTCCTCTACAATCTCATCCAATGCCACAGGATATCGGGCTACCTCTAAGGGCCCAATGTCTTTTAGCACAGAATTGACAATACTTTTCAACAACCTATCTTCGTCTCTGAAAATAAAAATAAAAATAATAATATTTAAAGGCAATTAAAGAGTGCAAAAAATCGATACGTTTAAAAATTTAACAACCCTAAAAGATGAGTATTTTACACTTACTCTTTACTCTTGAGCTCATGGCCACGAAGAAATGAAACATTGTGAAGAGCTGATTTCCAATCCTCAAGCTTTTGTGCCGTGTATCTACTTTTCTTTTCGTGTTGGGAAAACGTCGAAGCATAAACTCCTTTTACTTGAGCCACCCATCGCAGATCATAAGGCTCAACATTATAGAAAATAGGAATGATCTTGGTGCTGTTTTTAACCATAAAGGACAACTCATCTAAACACCAAGAAGACTCTGCATACAGGGGAGAGAAAATAGCAATACAAAGTGAAGCACTAAGCATCGCATCCTCTATCTCTTTTGGTATTGAATCTCCATATTCAAGTACTTCTTTGTCTAGAAAGACTCGCGGTCCCATGCGGTTGAGTGCATGGTAGATATCTGTGGCAAGTCCCTCTTTGACATCACAGCCGCGATGATTCAGAAATACATCATAGACCATCGATGAGGAGGAGGATCCAGATGAAAGCAGTGGTTGTGGTAGAATATCTTCAAAGGCTTTTCCCTTGCCTTTGGTGTCAGTGGAAGAGGAGGAGTTAGATGCCATGGAATTCAATTGAATTGTACGCAACTGAAAAAAAAAGACAGAATGGCCTTGGGGCTTGGTTTCTGGCAGAGCAAAGCGCGTGGAAGACAAAGCAATGCTAGGACAAGGGGCGTTAAATTATATATATGGAAACAGATGCGGATTAATGTGAACACAAAAACATTGCGTTGGATTTAAAGAATGGGCATCCTAATAACTTAGAAATTTAAATAAATAAATTCTCCCAAGAAGATGGGAGAAAAATAGCCTTGGCGTAGGAGATGGGATTGAGGAATGGAAATTTCAAGGGCCAAAATTTGACCAAATAACAGCTGTAAACTTATACCTTTATGTTTTTAAACATATATTTTAGTTGATGCTTTTATGGTATTGGAGAACAAAATTGTTAAGAGACAATGATGGCCGGCTATGGTAGCATCCTTCTTGTTCACCGACATCATTTCTGACCTCATCAGTGACATTCAATTGTATTTGCAGGACCTACACATTCAATTGTATTTGCCTTCCGCAGTGAAGTGTCGATTAAATTTCAAAGCCCCTAGACTCCGCAGGATTTACTCGCGATGTCGGGCTGCGCGGGGTAAAATCCGCGACTTCGAGCGGATTCAGTCCGGTCAACGCCCGATTGCGTAAGTCAACAAGAGCGTAGTCGGACTCCGCTACGCAGTCGGGTGGGGGCTAAAGGACTTAGACGAATTTTGAAGAGGGAGCCCGTCGGACTGCGCTGTCCTTTTGGGCTGTCCCGTCAGACTGTGCTCGAGTCAGTCTGTGCAGTCGGGCTGCGCTGTGTAGTCGGGCGGGCAGCCCCACACTTAGGCAAATTTTTGCCTATCAAACCTATCGACCAAGCACAGGAATGTGTAGGAGAAAGTTGCAGCGACGTCATACGTGGGACTCCAAAACTTAGCTAGTTTTCAAGATCGCTCCTTCTGGGTGCGATTGATGGAATTCCACAAGAGGGCAAGAATTGCTGTTAACAAGGGTTAGCATTCAAAGTTGTGAAAGAACCGGCTATGTTCAAACAACTCTAAATCTAAGCTGAGTGCAGAGGAGTAAGTAATAAAGAAACACAAACAGAAATTTGAAACCCTACAAAATTCCTGAACAATGGCAATATTTATTTATCTAAGAAACCAGGTTACAAAGATCCTCGAACGAGGATATACGGACTTCTGCAGATGAATCTGTAGGATAAACTAAGCAACAAACCAAATGCCAAGGCTGCTGATCGGACATGAAACAAAATGAGCTTTACTGCTCACTGTTATGGTCTGCAAAATGACTGCTGCTATTTCCTCTTCCACACTGATGCCCGCCTCTCCAAAATCCCCACCAACAAAATGCACCCCAAGCTAGGGTTTATAAAGCACGGGCTAAGGAGCCAATCACCAACTACCGCATGGATGAAATTAACCAATCGCCTAACTCGCACACGAGAAATAAAGACTGATTGGACTGGCGACACGTGCAGCGTTATATCCAAATTTTAGGCAAAATGCCTAGCTTTGTTGTTTTTGGTGATCGAAGTTTGGTTGCGCTCATTTTCAATGCGCAATTGGACGACTCGTGAAAGACAGGTTTAATATTTCTAACACCCTCCTTTAAACCTGATTTCACAAGCACTTTGACTCCTAGCTGTTCTCGCAATCTGCTAAAGTCTTTCTCCTTCAAAAGCTTCGTGAAAATATCTGCCAACTGCTCATTGGATCTACAAAACTGCATTTGATTCCCCAAACTTCACCAACTCTCTGATGAAGTGATAACGGATGTCAATGTGCTTCGTCCGGCCATGGAACACTGGATCTTTCGATAGTGCTATTGCAAAATTGTTGTCGTGCCCGTTGGAGGATGGTTTAGTTCACCCAGAACTCTTCGCAGCCAAACTGCCTGGCATGCGACTGACGTGGTGGCGATATACTCTGCTTTGACAGTGGACAATGCAACAATAGTTTACTTCTTGGATGCCCATGAGATTGTCCCTGATCCGAGATGGAAAGTATACCCGGATGTGCTCTTCTGATTGTCGGTGTTGCCAGCCCAATCGCAATCTGTGTAGCGCACAAAATCTAACTGGTCTTGTCTGGCATAGAATAGGCCATGGTTCTACGTCCCATTGACATAGTGCAGGATCCTCTTGCCTGCTTGCCAATGCGTGTCCTTCGGAGTCTCCATAAAGTGACTGATCAAACTGACTTCCAACATCAAATTTGGCCGAGTTGCAGTCAGATACATCAGACTGCCAACTAGCCATTTGAACAAGGTTGGATCAACATTTCGGCCAGAGTCCAACTTGCTCAGCTTCAAACCTGTGGCAACAGGTGTTATGGCAGGTTTGTTATCCTCCATATTGAACCGCTTTAGGACATCCTTCGCATACTTACCCTGAGAAATGAAGATGCCATCTGTCGATTGGTCAACTTCGATGCCGAGAAAATATTTCATCAACCCTAAGTCCGTCATCTTGAACTCCTTCATGGTTGTTCTGAACTGATCGAACAAGACATTATTGTTACCAGTGTAAATCAAATCATCCACATACAGACAGACGATGATTAGCTCACCTGCTTCATTGGTCTTCATGTACATGTGTGCTCATATGGACATTTTATGAACCCATTTTTCTTAAGATAGTTGTCAATCCGGTTGTACCAAGCCCGGGGCACCTGCTTCAAACCATACAGGGCCTTCTTCAATTTTAGGACTTTGCTCTCTCGACCTTCAATCTCGTAACTAGGTGGCTGGTCTATGAGTACTCCCTTTGCTCATGTCTCCCTCTGATCAGCTTGCCCTGTAGCTCTGTAATGGTGGCATCCTATACTGCCAACTATGCCTACACTCCCTACTCATCCAAATTATCCTCGTCATAGTCCACCTGCTGACCCTCCACATCCATGTGGTCCATCCACTCATCATCTATCCAGTGATGCACATGTCGCTCCCTTGAGTCTGCCTCCTCATCAGGTCACTCCCCCAAGCCTAGCTCCTCATCAGTTGGAGCCTCACTTGGAGCATCTTTGTGAGCCTCCTTTGTCCCAACGGTCATGTCACCCCCTAGTGGTCCATCCCCATGCCACCGATGCATCACCCACCTGGATTCATACTTTGTTGTGGTCCCTACATCATCTCCCTTAGTGGTAGCCTCCATAGAATCTACCTCCTACCCAAGTGCCTCCATTATATGCCAAGTTAATGTCCTCTCATCGCCACAACATCGATAGATAACTAGCTCGCTAGGTAACCCCTAGCATAGCCCAAAATGTCGTAATACTCGAGCATATGAGAAGTACTCTTGCTTGGTCCCATGTCACCCAACTAGCCACCACCCTCGTCGTACCTGTCATAGTTGTGCTTTAGCCTCGGGCCATGCTGGATAGTCTCCATATGATCTCGAGATAACTACATCTACCCTAAGCCGTGAAAACGAATCTACATAATGCTCAATCAAACCTACATCGGGATGACTTTGACCCCTCTCTTGATCTTGCTACCATAGGATCCCATATCCTATCTCCCTATCCACGATTTATGCTCGTGTCATCCAAGGTAGCCTCCATGGTCGATCTACGATAATATGTCACCATACCCACACCTACAATAAGAAGCTACAACCCAATGCTTTCCACCAATGATAGTGGATCTCGTACAACTCATCATAGAGTTGTGCTAGTAGCGTAGTACCCCATGCCATCACTAAAGGCCTCCTTGTGGTGCACTCCACCAATGTAAATACCAGCTCCAACAGGTTCTATGGGAACATGGGTTCTGATGGGTTCATAAGTAGCATGTTAGAGATAAGTGTCATTATTAGGGTATGTCTCATCTGCAAGACCTCTGCACCATACCATAGATCCACCAAGATGCCTCTGCTAGGCAAATCTTGCAGCGTCTCAGGCTAGTCATCTTTGAAATATCTCTCCAAAATTGTATCTTTGAGATCCCGATGAGTAGATATAATTAGATACCCCTCTATTGGAATGTGCAAAATTTGGTAGACATCCTCTAGGGTCACTTTCATCTCCCCATTTAGCAAGTGGAAGGTGTTGGTGCGAGGGTCCCATAGATCTATCAACGCCATTAGGTAGACTTTGTCCCCAATCACTGGCTCCAAGCATGTCACTTGCTTAAGACCAATGTTGTTAAGCCATTACTGTTCCAACTCTATTAGTAGACCACATGTGGTCCTAAAGAGAGTCAAATATCAATACCGACTCTTAATCCCCTGGCAGGGGCAAGCAAGCTTAAAAACAAAACCAAAACAAAGCAAAAAGAAGCAAAACAACACCCCAAAAACACATAAAAAAGGGCCATTTCTTAAAAAATCATGGCCGTCCCACCCAGGTATAGCCCCAAAATTGGTGGTCTTCCCACCCAAGGATGGCCCCCAAACAACTCAGGGTGGCCATCCCTCCTAGGGATGGCCCCCAAAATTACCCAAAAATGGCCTTCTCGGCCACCAAAAATAGGCATAAAATGTCCTAAAAATGCAAAATAATGTAACAAAAATGCACAAAAACCAAAAATAAAGCACAAATTCCTACATAATATCACTACTAAGGTTCATTTACTGATATTTAGTATGTTTTGTTGGAAAATGCGAAAATAATTACACTTCCAAGTTTAATAAAGTGTAGGAGCAAATTCAGCCCTTACTCGTATCATGTCGGCTCCACTACTCATTGAGTCCTCAAGTTGGATCATGGTTACTATGGGATGGTTTTAATAGCACTCCACTTCGTAAAATCACTCTCCTACTCCTCACCTCTCAAACTACCAAATTAAAAGTGCATAAATGAGCCCATTTTTCAAATTTTGAGCTTAAATAGCCTTGCAAAAGGCATGGCCATCCTAGGGTGGAACAACTGGTTAATATGGAAACTATCCCACCTTGGGATGGCCACATATTATGCAGACATCCCACCCTAGGATGGCCACCAAAAAACACCTCAAAAACAACAAAGAAAAGCACCAAAAATGGCTTAAAAACCACCAAAAATAGGTCAAATTTGATAAAAATTCACTTTGGATCAAGATTGAACCAAATTTTTCATGGATTAATTGAAAAGTCTCTACTTCAATCCCCAAGAAGACAACTATTTTCAGACTTCCCCATAGGAATGAAGTATTCAATTCCTTTCTTCCATGAAATATCAATAAAATCATCAAAATCCTCACAAAATTGAGAAATCCTACAATGGGTAAAGTTGAAGGAACCCTAACCAAGTCATATAGGTTAAGCGACTCATCACTTTTATCATTGGTCATTCCATAATTGAAACTTCACTTGAGGGGGTATTCATAATTAACAAATTTATAATCAAAATCAATAATCAAACACTCAATCATGCAAATCACGTTCGTCAATGAATCATTGCCAAAAACAATCATGCCCCTACTTGGGGTAGAAAACAAGCAAAAATTTCAATTAAACAAATGCTTGGCATTACTAAACCATAAAGGATGCTAGGCCTCATCTCTTCATGATTGAACAATGTCCAAGATCAAGTCAGCCTGATGCAAAAGGTTATACTTGAATCAAGTTCCATAACTTGTCAAAAGCAAGGATTGAAGGATGCATGCTCTTTCCATGATTAGGGCATCTAAAGTTGGTTAGGTTATTGAATAACCTTAATCATTTGACATTTTAGTCATCTATTTTTACTTTGCGTTGTTTTGCACACAATGCATCCCAAAAAGGGGCATCTGTAGACACTAAAATCATGTCAATATGATTAGACTGCCAAGACATGTTCTAATAGATACCCTATGGTCCCCTTGGGAAACCCTCAAAGGTTAAATAGTTGTCCTAGCAACTTTTGGGAAGTTCTACCCAAATTTTGGGAAGTTATGGGTCATGTAGGCATGGCTATCACACCCTAGGACAACCACAATTCGTGGTCATCCCTGGGTTGGACGACCATGACTGTGGCCTTGGACCCTCAAAAAGTCAAAGGTAAGACAAATGGCATCCATAATCTACCATTTATCCCACCCATTGAAGCATGCCAGTATGAGGATGCATAACTCTCATGCCAAGTTGCAAATTGGAGGCCTAAAATGGAGATTCCTTCCCCCTCCAATGCATGGCAAGATTTGGACAAATGGTGGCACCTGCCTCACATGGCCTCGCATGCCAATTTGACCATATGCCCTCTTGAGCTATAAAGTGGATCCATTCCACCCAATTTTAGGGAGGAGTATTTGCAATATTTTTCCATGAAGTGCTACCGAGATTTATCCCCAGCTCACTATGCATTTTCCCTTGATATCTCCATCGAGTGAAGGAGGTTTTCAAGTGATTTCAAAATGTGCAATATGTTTATAAAATTGACCCATTTAAGTGAATCAGATCCCCAAATTTGATGAAAATACCTCTAGGAGTAATTTAGACCCAATCCCAGAGGAATTGGTGGCAAAAACCACCATATTTGGTGGTCATCCCACCCTAGGACGACCCTCAAATTATGATAGTTCTCAATGGGTCACCATGGGATGGCCACAATTTGGAGTACAATTTCTCTTCTATTTTTGCATAGATATATTCTAGAATAGATTTTATGCATTCTGTTAAGTTTTTGTGGTGTTTTGAGTTGTTTTACACCTATTATCATGTATTTCTTATTTTGCAATCCTAAATGGCACACCCTAGGATAACCATAAATATGTGTGCAATTTCTTTTATGTTTTTTTATTAGATCATTTCTAGAGCACATTATATGAATGATCCTAAGTTTTGGTAGCATTTGGAACAATTTTGAATCATCTATTACATATTTCCTCTTTCAAGCTCATTGTTGCATACACCTTCATATTTTCATCTTAATCCGCACATGCTATTAATCAATTTTAGTTTCTTGTGTGTATATCCAGGTATCACAACACATGAGGAAGGAGTAGCAAGTCAGAACATCGATAGAACATTGTGGTGGCATCAAAAGCCTACTCCCTACAATCGTGAGTGCGAGGAAGACACTACAAGCATGCTTTGGATTTCTAAAAGGATTTGATCCTTTGAGTACTGTAATGAGTTGTATCAATTAAGAGCCCTCGAGGAGATATTTTGTAACCGCATAATTTACAATTGCATTAATATAAAGAGAACTACCCATTTCTTTCATCTATTTTTCATTTTATGCTTACTTTAATGTCACTTTCGTAGTGCTTAGATCAACATAGCAATATATGCATTTCATTTACCTTTGCTAGGTGCACCATTTTTTTCGCTCTACACTTTTATTTTCGTAGGATGTTCTCCCAAAAAAATCAACATCAAGCAAATGAACTTTGCTTAATTTTATTTCTCCAACAGATATATAAAATTGAAACAACTTATGTGTGATATGGGTTACAGAGGAAAAGGTTTGGGTCATTTTGAAAATGGTATACACGAACCATTTGAGGTTGAGGAATGGCCTGCCCAATGTGTTATAGACTATATCCCTACAAAATATTAGCCTTTTTCTTTTAATGATGATGATCACCTAATCACATATGAGGAATATTTAAAAAATTTAATGAATAATAAGAAGAGAAGGCAAACTTATTTTTATTGCAATATGATTTTAATAGTCCAACCAAAAAATGATTGCCACTCTCGATGAGTGCATATAAGGAGATGTCTTTTTTGACATCTCCCTCAAAGAAGTTATGAGGAACAATGTCTTATTTGATGGGTCCATCCCATGTGTAGCCCATGTCCACACATAAACCCCACAAGAAGAGTTATCCAAATTACCCCTAGAAGAACTTTAGGAAATGGGTCTTTCACCTACCCCTCCTCACTTTGAAAGGGACTTAAATATTTTGGTAGAAGATATCTTAAAAATCCATATTGGAACATAAATTAATCCTTGCATGGTCAAAATTGGAGCTACCTTGAGTAAATAAGAACAAATGAAATACATAGAACTTCTTGCGGAATACCTTGATATCTTCACATGGATGTATGTAGATCTGCCTGGTTTAGATCCTTCTATTGTCATGCACCACTTATTGGTGCATCTTGATGCTAAACCTATAAAATAGAAACATAGGAAAATGAATCCTAAAGTAGCCTTGTTAGTTAAATATGAGTTGCAAAAATTTTTGGATGTGGATTTCATTCAGGCTAAAATTAATCTGATTGGATATCAAATGTCATTCTAGTAACCAAGAAAGAGGCTACTAAAATAAGAGTATGCAATGATTTCAAGGACATCAATGTTGCATGTCCCAAAGATGATTTTCTCCTTCCTAATATGGATCAAGTCATTGATTTTACAGTAGGAAGTGGGATGTTATCCCTTATGGATGGATTCTTCGGATATAACCATATCCATATAGCACAATAAGATCAACCCAAAACTGCTTTCATTACACCTTGGGGGACTTTTTGTTGGAAAATAATGCCCTTTGGTCTAAAGAATGTGGGAGCAACTTATGAATGGGCTATGACCTACGTGTTTCATGATATGATGTATGATATCTTCAATGATTATGTAGATGACATCATAGCTCGATCCATTAAGGAAGAGGATCATATTCTTGATTTATGATGAGTATTTAATAGACTTCATGAATACAAAGTCTGCTTAAAACTGGAAAAATGTGTTTTGGAGTAAAATTAGATAAATTATTGGGATTTATTGTGTCTATGCAAGGAATAGAGAAAGACAAAATCAAGACAATCATCGATATTCCACCACCAAAAACTTTAATAGAACTCATAATTTTACAAGGTAAGCTCCAATATATCCATTGTTTCATTGACAAATTGGTGGATAAATGTCAACCTTTCTTAAGTTACTTAAGAAAGATACCTTTTTCAAATGGGATGAAGAATTCCAAAAATCCTTTGAAGTTATTAAGACATATTTACTTACACCGCCCATGCTTATTCCTCCTAGGCCCGAGTATCCTTTTATTTTATATATTGCTACCTCAGAACTTGCATTAGGAGCAATGCTAGCACAACATGCCAAGGATAAGAAAGAAAGAGATATTTATTACATAAGTAGAAACTTGATAAGTTAAGAAACTCATTATACTCCTTTAGAAAAACTCTTCTTATTTGTTGTGTTTTCTACACAAAAACTGTGCCATTATATGCTTAGTCAAAAAAATTTAGTCATAGCAAAATTTGATCCATTAAGATACTTGATGAGTAGACATTATCTATCAAGGTGCGTAGAAAAATGGGTTATGGCTATGAGTGAGTTTTATCTAACCTTTATTGGCCAAAAATACATTAAAGGGTAAGTCATAGCTGATCAACTTATCGCTGCTCCACTTGAATCTACTCATCCTTTAACAATAGAGTTTCCAAATGAATGCCTTAACCTAGAAAGTGAACCTATAGATTCTTGGACTCTATTTTTTGATAGAGCTCATTGCATGAGTGGCACAGATGCAAACATTATATTAGTGTATCTCCATAAACAACTTATCCCATTATATTTTAAAATCTAATTTACCTGTACAAATAATATAGCAGAGTATAAAACCTTGATCCTTGGGTTACGAGCAACTTTATCCTTAAATGTTAAAACTTTATTAGTTTTTGAAGACTCACAACTCATGGTAAATCAAATCAATAACGTTTATCAAACCTGAGATGAGAAACTCTACCCTTATAAAGAGTATGTTTTGAAATTTATATCTTTACTTGAGAAAGTTACTATCGAAGCTATCCCTCGTACTAATAATCATTTTGCGGATCTATGGCAACAACTGCTTATATTATTCCTTTGGAGTTGGATGATGATCATGCTACTATCATAATTCACCAACTTCGGCAACCTACTTCGTTAGAATATTTCCTAGCACCCTTAGACATCTTCGCAATTGAAGAAGCATCCTTAGGATCATGGTATGAAGATATCTTTAACTTTCTCCAAAATAGGTCATACCAAGATGGCTTAGATAGGAATCAACATAGACTATTACATAAAAGAGTTGTTCATTTTGTAATCGTCGAAAATACTTTATATAAAAGGTCTCTTGAAGGCATCCTCCTAAGATGTCTTAACATAGAGGAATTGATAAGGAACTAATACTCATGATAATAATTAATTCCTTAATGCATAATATTACAAATTAGGTGCTTTAAATAAGCACAAAATACAAATCGTAACCCTGGGATTACGTGATAATGAATGACTCCATAATATAAGCGATAAGGAGAAAGCCGATTACTTATAAAACAGAAAACACCTAGACTTAGACCAAATCAACATGAGCGACAAAAGTGACTCACGTGTACAAGACGACTAATTAAACCTAAGACTAATTCCTAATAATCATCAACCTAAGGTTGATGAAAATAATTAAACCATATCAGGAATCCAAGAAAGCACTAAGCGAAGTGCACTATGGATCTTATGAAGATCATTTTAGAGGTGGAGCCATAACTAAAAAGTTCCTGCGAATGGGCTATTTTTGGTCCTCCATGGAGAAATATGCCAATGACTATGTGAGTAGATGTGACAAATGTTAGATACATGCAAACTTAGTCCATGCTCCAGCCCAAGAGCTTCAGGCTATTTCTTCCCCTTGGCCTTTTTCAAAATGGGGCCTAGACATTATAGGAAAGATTAATCCAATTTCATGATATGGTCATAAATTTATTATAACAACAACTAAATATTTACAAAATGGGTAGAAGCCATACCTTTGGCTTCTTGCACAGGAACCCAAATCTCAAAATTTATTTTCAATCAAATCATCTGTAGATTTGGGATTCCATCCACACTTGTTTCTGATAATGGAACTTGCTTCAAAAATAAAGACATACAAAAACTTTGTGCTAAGTATAAAATCCAACATAGATGGTCTACTGCTTACTATTCGCAAGGAAATGGCCAAGTTGAAGCATCTAATAAAAAATTAATTAAAATACTAAAAATATTGGTTAATAAATCAAGACGAGATTAGCATACTTAATTATATCCTACTTTATGTGGTTATCAAACTAGTGTTCGAACCCCTACCGATGCTTCTCCCTTTTTCATGGTATATGCTCTAACAATTCCCCAAAGTGCTTATGCTCTTTGGGGCTTTTGTTAAGTTGACCAAAGGGATTGTGTCCTTTGGGGAATTTTTTAAGTTGACAAAAGGGCTTACGTCCTTTGGGGCATTTGTTAAGTTGACCAAAGGGCTTATGCCCTTTGGGACATTTATTAAGTTGACCAAAGGTCTTATGTCCTTTGGGGTATTTATTAAGTTGACCAAAGGGCTTACGTCCTTTGGAGCATTTTTTAAGTTGACCAAAGGGCTTATGCTATTTGGGGCATTTGTAAGTTGAACAAAGGGCTTATGTCCTTTGGGGCATTTGTTAAGTTGACCAAAGGGCTTATGCCCCTTGGGGTTTTTGTTAGTTGACAAAAGGGCTTATGCCCTTTGGGGAATTTGTTAAGTTGACCAAAGGTCTTATCTCCTTTGGGGCATTTGTTAAGTTTACCAAAGGGCTTATGTCCTTTGGGGAATTTGTAAGTTGACCAAAGGGCTTATGCCTCTTGGGGCTTTTGTAAGTTGACCAAAGGGTTTGTGTCCTTTGGAGCATTTATTAAGTTTACTAAAGGGATTATATCCTTTGGGGCATTTGTAATTTTACCAAAGGGCTTATACCCCTTGGGGCTTTTGTAAGTTGACCAAAGGGCTTGTGTCCTTTGGGGCATTTGTTAAGTTGAGTCTTGACCAAAGGGCTTATGTCCTTTGGGGCATTTGCAAGTTGACCAAAGGGCTTACGTCCTTTGGGGCATTTGTTAAATTGACCAAAGGGCTTATGTCCTTTGGGTCATTTGCAAGTTGACCAAAGATGTTATGTCCTTTGGGGCATCTGTAGTGATCTCGGGGAGCGGCACACCGTCCACTACTCTATTTGCAATTTTATTTGATCTTTTAATGTTTAATAAGCATTAAATGAAAGACATAAAAGAGAAACATAGCCGAAATACGAAGAAATAGATAAATGAATGCTTTGTATTAATATTTCCAAGATCCGATTACATATAAATCCCTCTATAGGATACCCTTCATTTGATACATGATTTTACACAAAGAGGGTAGCGGATGTATAAAATATCCTCGTGCAAGGGGTGATGCACTTTCGAAGGCTTCTTGGTGACACACATGGAACTGTATGAGGGCTTACAGATGCCTCCTCTAGGTCTAGTTCCTAGAGGTATCTTTGTGTTTCTAAATGTTGTGGATCTGTCCGATGAACCTGTAGCCCTGTAAGAAATGAAATAACAGTACACACTTAGCTGTCCGAGATTGCCTCCCTAGATGAGGTTGTTAGCAATAAATCTAGAAATAAAAGGAAATATGCTCAATGATAACAAATGTAATGAAACTAGTGCTATGAAAGCAAATAAATGAAGCAAAATGGATCTTATGCTAATGATATGAAAACATGAAGCAATTTGCATAAAAGAAACTAATGCCTAAACCCTAGACTAGGTCTATGGGCCACTGTCCAAGATAATGATCGCCAAAATAAAACTTCTCTCCCGATCCACAAGCTATAGATCTAGGTTCATGTTGGTCAAATATCTTCCTAATCAATAAACACTGCGGTTATGCACCCTAGATACAACCAACATTGAAAGGCCAGAGGAAAGAGATGTCCTCCGTGCCAATCTCCAGAGAGGGCTGGTTCCCGAAATAATTCTAAAACTGGTAAAATACTAAGGATGCAAGAAAGAAATTGGAAATAACGAAAAGAGATGGGAATTATGGCCACAGGCCAAAGTGTAGAATTGGTGTTACACTAACTAGCAGGAAAAAACCCAAGCACAAATTAGCATTCATGAAAGGAAATGAAACAGAACAAGCTTACAATATTGCCATAATAACTATCAAAATGTTACTCCAGCATTCGCTTTTTACTTAGCAACTTTAAATCCAATGACATAATTTAAATTCAACATCAAATTAGATAGACAGGTAGAAATAGAAGCACATTATATAGAAAATAATTATACACAAGACCGCTCACAAATTCAGAAGTCCGAATGCCTTTTATTAATGCAGAGAGCTTGGAGAGATCTCTTGCAAAATGTCTAATCCCCCTTTTACAATGAAATTTACATAGTATTTAAGGAGTTTTTCGCCTCTTTCATTTAATACATATGAGGGAAGAATGTCTGAGAATCAAAGATAAAATCGGCAAAATCCTCGAATTCTTGTAAAATAAATTTTCCAGGGGAACAAATTTTTGAAAATTCGAACTTCGAACGGAGGTGCGTCTGTTAGGAGAAAATATTAAATTCTTCGAATTGCCTCTAATACATTGGAAATCATGAAGGCTCGTTTCCCTTAGCCTTCCTCTTCGTGATCCACAAAATGGAGTAACTGAGAGTGCCCTTCATTTAATGCCAAATTCAACATCTTAACTAAAGTTCCATCCTTTCTATTTATCTTCACCCCTTCAGACGCGCACGATCTTGATACAAACATGTTCGCTCAATTCAAGGGCAAACGATATGTTCGCCCCTAAGGGAAGGCAAACGTGATTTTCTACCATAACCAGGTGGTTCACCCATATGAGAGGCGAATGGTGTGTTCGCCCCTTGACTAGGGTGAACATAATTTGATTCAAGCGCGTGCACTAAGTGGTTTGTCCATAGGAGAGGCGAATGGTGTGTTTGTCCCTCGACTAGGGCAAATGTAATTTGATTCGGATGTGCGATCACTCTTGGCGATGCCAAGGCACGTTCACCCCTAAAAAGGGTGAACGTCCCGTTCGCCCCTAAGGGAGGGCGAAAGCGATTTCACGCCTTTTAATTTTTTTTTTCATTCTACTTTCAAATTGATTTACCCTTAGAAAGGGTGCAAGGGACGTTCACCCCTAAGGAAGGGCGAACGTCAATGCACAAATTTTTTTTGCAATTTTACTTCAAACTTTTTATAAAACTCATTATCTCCATCATTTTGGACTCCGAAGGACATCTCCCCATTAATCATTAAATGCATTATATTTCAAAAAATTGTTTCAACTTATTACAACTTATCCAAAAATAAAAGAGACAAATATATTATCGATTTATACAAAATTTCCAATGAATACAAAATGGCCAACATTTCTTGGCGACTCATGGGGTATCCAACTCGCATGGATGCAAGCGATCCCAAGCCTTTATCCATTGGATGCATAGTTCTTTTTGCCAGTTGTTGCTGCCTTCTTCGTTGTGGAAGCTTTCTTCTTGGATGCTTGTTGCAAGCGTTCTGCTTCTTCCTGTTTTGCCGTGGCTACAATGCAAAGTACTTCCACATGTTTTGCCTCTTCTGTCGCCTTTGTCGTTGCTTCACGATCTGTCACTGCTTGCTCTTCTTGCTCTATGATAACCTCTAAAAGGTCCTCGTAGGTGCGAACAGCCTCATGCCAAGCTTCAGTATTAAATAAGCAGGGAACGTTGAGGGATTCATAAATGAAGCAAAGATTTTGCACATCCATCAAGCTGAGGCACTTTGAATGTTGGGCTAATTCATAAAGAGACAACTCCAAACGTGTATATTTTTCAATTAGAGGCAACACTTGCAATAAGAGGATCAGTCAAGGCGTTAATATCCACAGTATCTTCAATAAATGCACTCTAGAGCTCTTGCAATTGCTCCATCGAAAGAGGTTTGCCCCATTCATCCAGGAAGGTAGTGAAACCCAACCGGTCGATAGTCTCAAAATGAGACATCGAAATAGTATGCTCCCACTCAATAGTATTGAGGACAACCCGCCCTTCATTTACAAGGTCCATGCGTTGAAAATATCTTTGTAGGATTACGTGCACTCGGGACAGACCAGGCATAATCCATCTCACTAAGAGGGTGAGTATTCATAGACGTATTCAAAAATGCTTGTATCTTCAAAGTCGTCTCCATATGGGGCGCCAACAAATCCTCCACTGAATCAATTTTTTGTTGCCCAAGTTGGATTTGTATCCTTGCTTCCCATAAGTACTACAACACTTTGACGGCTTGTGCGGCCAACTTGGTAGAATTTTGGGCGAAGCGAAGGCGAATATCTCTTACACTATCGCGTAAAAATCCTGTAACAGGTGCGAATTTGGCTTCCATATGCTTCTTGAGTTCTTCAACCTACTTCTAAAGATTATGCATTTCAATTCTAGTGGCATCATGATACTTCAAATGCACCTGGATTTGATTGCACAAGTATTCATTTTTGGTGGTTCTCTTTTCTTTTGTTGCCCTGCTCTTGGCAAGGCGCTTTCAAGCTCTAGCACCTTATTTTGCACTTCAAAATATTTCTCTTTATAATGCTCCCCGTGCAAATACAACGAACTCATATCAACTTGCATATTACCCATTTTTTCAATGGGATTAATCCACGTCAGATATTCAGTGATTGTCTCAGAAACATAGTCTTCAGGCTGCAATTCGCCTTGAGGTTTTTGAACCAGCGGAGTGAATGTTGTCATATGAGCCTCCTTGGCAATTGGATCGAAAGCCACCTTCTTGATTGGACGTGCTAGTGCCAAATCCTCCTTTCTTCGCATACTCTTCAACCATTAGGAAGAGCTCAGATGCGCCCGATTTAATTTTTCAATGTCTGGCTACTTACGGGCTACCTGTATATCTGGGATAGTCTACAACTCCAAAAATGGTGTAAATGGAACAAAAAATTTTGGGCGACCAGGCCCAGTGGACACGGATGACACAGATTGCAATGAAGGAATGGACACGGGAATGGTGGAAGGAAGAAAAAGGGTGAAGGAAGTGGAAGATGCAGGTGCGGCTACAGTTGTACTAATTTTAGATGGAACTTGGGTGCTAACAGCTGTAATAACATAGGAAGTGATAACTGAGAGAAAGAGATGGAAAAAAGGATTTGCCCCCGATGCATACGAACTAAAAGAAATGAAAGACGAAGGGGCAGGAATGAAAGGAGAAACAACGATTTTAGAAATGGAAGAAGTCGAAGCGAAAGAAGAAACTATAGAAAATGAAACGAAAGGACTACCAAAATGTGGAGTGATAGAAAGTGGAGGAAACAAAAACGTAATAGATGGGATCGAAGAAGAAATCGTTGTGTGCTTGATGAGAGAGAGAAGAGGGAAAATATGACGTACCTCGGGGCACAGTCACCACTTGTTTTGTAGATGAGGGAGGTTGTGCAACTGCCTCTTCTTGATTTACCTTTAGTTTGCCAACACTTAGGGTTGTCCCCGCATCCATAATATCAACATGAGAATCTTTAGAAAGCTGCTATTCCTCTTCCTGCTGTGCCATTGGAAATATTTGTGCTACATAAGTAGGAAGTTCAACATTGGGTGAAGGCGTTGCTACGAAAATAAAGGTTATTGTAGAACTTGGTGCAAAAAAAATTGTAGTACCCGAAAACATGGGCAGTGTCACAGTGGAAGTAGTAGTTGCACCAGTGCAAGGTCATTTAGCTGCTTTAGGAAATGGAGGTGCCATTGGTCGTTTCTGTTGTTTGAGCATGGGAACCTCCTCTTGAGGGTGCTTCATCCTTTGTGATCACCTTTTGAAGACATATTGTTATTGTTCTTCTTCTTCTTCTTCACCTTCCTCTTTGGTGTCATCCTCAACTGTAGGATTTTCCTCCTCAGGTTCGCTCTCACCACTTTTGGACTGCTGAAAACTTTGAGGTAAAACAGTGGTAAAAGCAATGAATTGATAAGATTTCACAAACTTATCATAAAATTCAGAAAATTGGGTATCAAGCTTCATCCCATAAGCATTATACGGCTTCCTCTTATGAATGTGCATCATCCACCAATTCATAATTTTCTCCTCCATCCAATCAGGATTCGCTTCTTGGACAATTGTGAACAAACCTGGAGGAGGAATATGCGTTGCATTATTTTTTGGATTATACTCCGCTTCCTGCTCGTAGTAATTATGCCATGGAGGAAGGGAGGACATCTTCTCTATATGCCAGTTCATGTTTGGCCCATCAAAATTGTTTTGCCACCTCTGAATATCTAGGCGTGGGCAACAATGAAAGGACTTTAACTCCAAAAACTTTTCGAGTGGGTCATAGCGCCAACTCTACGGTAACTCAATTAAACCCAGGTCTTGAAGCGCCACCATCAGTAGGCAATTTTTCCCAACCTGATTCACTTCTATACTCCCGAACTTGAAGGGCATAGTACAAGTTGTCTTCTTTCCTCATCTAGAGCCATATATATCATTGATATAATCCATCTGGCGCACCACTTCCATTGCAAAAATGCACGTAGTAGAAAAATAAGGCAACAAAAATGGTTTACATGTATATCCAAAAATTCAAACTACCACGCCCTGAGTGAGCAAAAATATATCACCCTCTTACTTCGAAAAAATTGCATCTCTCAAGTCACGAGGCACTCGGTCACAACTGCCACAGAGCAATTCAATGGCGGGGCCCAAAAACCAGCTATTAAAGCTGTAGACAAACTCTTTCTTTGTTAACACTTGAGTCCACTTATAAACCGATAGAGGCTCATTATTTTTGTCCATCTATGTAACAACGATAAAATAAAAACATCGTTGCATCTGATAAAAGAAGAACCATACTAGCAATGACCTATACTGGAATGACCTAGATTTCCCTTCTTGTAATCTCTATAGCTGCGAATTGATTCTCCATGAAATAAATTTGGCCCAATCAAAATAAATCAGATTTTTGCCCTGCCTCATAGCAGCGGGCGAATAAAACTCCACCTTGGAAATGCATTGAGCCATAGTTGCCTGTTATTTATGCACTATTTCATCTGAGGGCAACCCAGCAATCTAGGCAAGCATGGAATAGATGTCTTGGCACTTGAATTCTGAAATAAGTTTAGGCAAACTCGGTAGCTGCCCCATCTATGGATCTTTGACAAGCTGAGTTTCCATGAATTATCTCATTGTAACTGTGGAGACATACCTATCCTCTTGTTCATCCATATGGATATTTTTGTTTACTGCATAATTCGGTGTGCCTACCCCATAGGTGAAAGCTTCTCGAACCTCATCCGGTGTAATTGTGAATAGAATCTCTTGTCTGGAATTTCGGATGGCCCTAGTAGAGGAGTCATAAAATTGTGCGATTAACTGAATAAGCTTGGGGCATGGATGTACAGGCGAACAAAGATACCATGAAAGCTATGAATTGTGAGGCATCATGAGCCAACTATTATAGGAAACTCCCTGACTTACTACGGCTTCAACCTCTTCCCTCAACTGGTCAACTCCTTTATGCGTGATCAAACAATCACCAATCTCAACCATATTATCTTCATAAGGATCCATGCCAACATAATCATTTTGTCGGGCTTTCTTGGCCCTTGAACTTATTTCTCTTTTCTTAGTGGGCTTCGCTTCTGTGACCTCCTATGCCTCTGCTGATTCTTTGTCGTGTCTGCCCATTTTGCCAAACAAAAGCAACGACTCTTTTGCAATTCCCTACTCCAAAATCTCGAAAATTCTTCTACACTTCAAAGCACAGGATACAGAGAAGCAAAATACTTTAAAAAATCAGGGCAAAAAAATAAAATTAGCCTTTTACCTCCCAAGATTTATAGAGTCACTACCAGCTATTGCAGTAATTACAAAATTAAATGCAGGCGTGCCTTCAGGGAGAAATATTCTTCGAAAACTACTCAAATGTACTTTTTAAGGTGCGAAAATATTTTTTCTGGTTCGCTATCTGATCCTCCTAAAAAAACATGCCCTCTGCGCTGCTCAATATTATAGAAAAATGTGCCCTGGCGATAGAAGCTTGTTAGGGAAACCAACCCGTCCATTACTCATTCGATCATTAATTTCGACTGCTACCTTGGAAAAATCAATTTGAATGCTTCCCACGTTCAGAAATCATTACTCGAATTTATTGCCCACTACTTTCGATTATTGCCACGTACTCCTTGGGAATATCTTCTTCAACAAAAACCCTCTCACATGCTTATAAATTCATGGGCGCATGTGTTTTAAAATCTCGTAGCGCACCTCCTGAAAAAACGACTTTTTTTCTCTTTTTCTAAAAAAAGAAAAACAAACTTTCTTTTTTTTTCTTTTTCTTATCACTCTTTTTTTTTTATATGACGTCATCCAAGTGCGTTCGCCCTTAAATATAGGCGAACATGACGTTCGCCTCTTTCAACAGGCACATGTGAAACTCTATCACTACTTTACCTATCTTTGAGTTTCTTTTCTCCTCTTTTTTTTTTCTTTCGGGTGAATGACGTCTTAACCATCATTTATTCTTTTTTCCTTTTTTTTTTTAGAACATATTTATGCCTATGCATAATTGTTTAAAATGCATGAAAATATTTACATATATATAGGATGTTACCTTTGATTCGAAATATTACGAAACATAAGCCTTTAGATGAAGGCCATTCACTGGGATAGGGAGCTCATACCCTTCCATGTCACAAAGTCAGAATGCATTAGAAGAAGTAACAACAGAAATCCGAAAAGGTCCTTCCCATATTGCGTCAAATTTTTGATGTTTTCCTGGCTTCGATTTTTTCTCGTTCCACTTCAATACCAAATCCCCCACCTGGAAGCTTCGATCAGTCATTTTTTTCTTGAACCACTTCTTCATCTCAGCAGCATGTTCTATGAAAGTATGGTAGGCATGCTCCCTTTCTTCTTCTAATTGCAACAATTGTGCCAATCTAACCTCCATTAAATCATTTTCTTTGTTATCATCACGAAACATCTGCAATGCTTGGAGCACAGGGAGCTCAATATGCGTAGGAAGGATAGCTTCTTTCCCATACACCAAAGCGTACGGGGAGGTCTTTATTGACTTCTTCACTGAAATGTGGTCAGCCCAAAGTGCCTGATTTAATAACAAATGCCAACTCTTCTTATTGTCGCCCATTGTTCTCTTCAAAATTCGGAGCAGATTCTTGTTAGTTGACTCAGCCAATCCATTCCCCTATGGGTAATAATTGGAAGAGGTCTTCAGGTAAATTCCGTATCTACTAGCGAATTCTGTAATTTTGGCTCCAATGAAGGGAGTGCCATTATCGATGACTAAAGAATCTGGTATGCCGAAACGAGTAATAAGGCTTTCCAAAAAAGAAATAACAGTCGTATGATTTGCCTTTTTGGTAGGTATAGCTTTTGCCCATCTGGTAAAATAGTCTATCACCGTCAGAATATATTTATGTTCGACAGAGGAATGTGGATCTATAACTCCTATAAAATCGAGACCCCACTACTAAAATGGCGCTTCCACATGGATCGAATGCAGCGGTGATGCTCCTTTCCTAACTCGACCCACATATCTTTGACAACTATCGCACCGTTGGCTTATCTTATGTGAATCGATGAACATAGTGGGCCAATAATACCCCACTCGAATAATTTTCAGGGCCATAGGCCTACCTGCATAATGCCCTCCTAATAGCCTAGAATGGAATTCTTCTAGAATCTTCTCTTTCTCAAAATATTTTACACATCTAAGAAGTATACCATCAATATTCTTATAATATAGGTCGTTGGGCAACATTACATACCTGAGTGCTTGTAATCTGAACCTTCAGCGCTGTGAGGAGTTAAGGTGGCTAGGACACCTTCCAGAAACAAAATACTCAATGAGTTGCTCGGTCCATTCCTTGTTGACTGTTGCACTATTTGCACAAATTACATCTTCGCGACTTGTCTCAACAACGACGCTTTTGGCCAACTCCTGACATAGAGCACGTCCACGAACGAGTTTCATCGGTTTAATTTCTACATCATACTCTTGGATCTTCGAGACCCATCCAACCCTTTTATCACCCAGTTCTCCTTGAATGATGAAGTTCCGAACATCAGGATGAATGACATAAATCATAGTTTTACTATGAGAAACAAAGTGGCAAAACTTCTTCAAGGCCTTCATCACTACATAAAATTGTTTCTCTATAAAGTTGTACTTTTCTTGATGTGGTGCTATAACCTAGCTTAGAAAAGTGATAGGCTTTTCTTTGCCATCATGTTGCTTTTGCATTAGTACTACAGCATAGCTCTCCTGCTCACCCACTGCATAAAGTATAAAGTCTTTGGAGTAATCAGGGTTGATTAACACTAGCGCTTGAGTAATTCTCTCTTTGATTTCTTGAAAATCTCGCTTCCTAGCTTCTATCCACTTGAATTCCACATTTTTCTTCAGGAGCTCGGTCATGGGCTTGACAACTTGGGCAAAATCAGCAATAAACTTACGCACGAAGTTTATCTACCCAAAGAAGGACTGCAAATATTTCTTATTAGTTGGTAATGACAAACTCATAAGTGCTTCTACTCGTGCAGGGTCTATGGCCAATCCTTCCTACGAAATCACATGTCCCAACAACTTCCCTTCCTTGACCACAAAAATTGACTTCTTTGGGTTTATAGAAATCCCAAATTCTTGACATTTCTCAAATATTTGCCTTAGATGGAAAACATGATATGTTCTGCAATGTGAAAACATTGTCATATCATCAAGATAAATCACAATGATTTTATTTAGCAACTCACCAAAGGTGACGTCCATGGCTCTTTGAAAAGTAGCTCCGATATTTGAAAGTCCAAAGGGCATCCGTTGGTAAGCAAATGTGCCCCACTTAGTTGTAAACGTTGTCTTGTATTGATCTTCATCTTTAACCCAAATTTGATTGTACCTAGAAAAGCCATCTAGCAAGGAAAATCTCTGAGCACCAGCCACGACATGAAGAATCTGGTCTATCTACGGCAGAGGATAGTGGTCTTTAAGTGACGCCTGATTTAAATTTCAAAAATCAACGCATAGACGTATGTCCCCATTCTTCTTCCTTATAGGAACCAAGTTTGCCACCCAGGTAGAATGCTTAATAGGGTATATGATCTTTGCCTCAAGCATCTTCAGTAACTCTGCTTTCATGAGAACCTCAATCTTGGGATTAACAGGGCGCTGCTTCTATCGAAAAGTCTTAACTCCTTCTTGTAGCTTGATAGTATGTTGAATCACGCTCTTGTCGTATCCTTTCAAATCTTGATAACTCCATGCTACTATATTTGGGTATTCGGAGCATAGATTTCTAATGCCCTCAATCTCATCTGGTTCACAATCGGTACCAATCTTGATAACTTTTCATGGCTCCAACTGCAATTCTCTGAATTCCTTAGCATCCACCTTAATCCTATGCTTATCAGCCCTATCGCTTTGATCAAATAAACTTTCTAGCGAAATCAAACCTCGAGGAATGTGATTATTTTTTAATTGAATCATACCTTCCTTTTCTTCTTCCACAAGAATCCTATCTTCTGCGTTGGCAGCTTCTTTTAGCAGAAAATTCACTATTTGCTCATCATTATCAAACACCTACCAATAGAGGTTCTTATCAGGAACGGAAGGTCTATAAATCACCCTTATTGTCTTGGGCTTGTGAACCACTTGCTCAGTAGGAGAATAATTAGCGCCCAAGGAAGCTAAAATATCAGCATGTCTATTTTTTTCTCGAGGAATTGCCTGAATATTCAAAGCTTTAAATGCTTCCAAAATATCCCATACTCTATTGCGATAAGCCTTCAAGTAATGTTGCTTTGATACACACTTATTTGTAACTTGATTAACAATAAGCTCCGAATCACCAAAAATCTGTAGTTGTTCGATTCCTAATTTTTTGGCCTTTTTTAGGCCAAGGCATAACGCTTCGTATTCAACCGCATTATTTGTACAACTCTAGGTCAATCTATAGGAGTAAGTTTTTTGTATACCTTCAGGGGAAATCAACACAACACTTGCTCCTGCACCATTCTTACAATGAGCACCATCAAATAACAACTTCCATAACTGATGCAAAACAGGTTATGGGGATTCAAGGATTTGCTCTTGGGACTTCTCTGTCTTCTGAATTGAATAACAACCAATATCTGTTTCGATCATAGCATTGAAATATGTCAGCAGGAACTCATCTTCTAGACCAAGCTCTTGGGGTATTTCTTCAACCAAGTCAACTTCCTCCAATTCTTCGGTCATCATATTCACCGCACTTGGGACTTGTTCTGCCTCCTCAATTTTTTCAATATGAAAAGGGGAGGGCTTCTCATTATGAATGTGAATTCACCTACCTTTGAACGAAATCTCCAGATGTGAATAATCTAGGGAAAGATAACCTCCCAACTTCGCTATGAATTCTCTTGAAAGGCACATGCTAAAGTAGGGCTCTAAATCAACAACCACCACTTCCTGGATGATGGTAATCTATGGCATGCTATGGAGCACTATTGGAATATCCTTGATTACTCCAACAGTCTTAACTGGCATACCATCCAATTGTAAAACTCCTAGGTTGCTTCTTGTATATTCCATTCCCATTACTTTGCATACTACCTTCGGCATGACAGTAGTGGCAGCACCAGAGTCGATCATACAATTATGCATGATCCACCCTTCCATTCTCAAAGATAAGTAAAATGAGGGAGGTCGATTCTTCCCTATCGCTGAAGTGGGGAGCGCTTGAGCCAAGACTATTTGTAAATGATCCTTCTTTTTATCTTTGGAAGTCTTCAGAGATTCTTGCAATAAATCAATCTGCTCGGGTAATTGCAATGCATCAAACAAGCTAATCCTTATCGGAATTTTCTTCATTTCTTCCATGATACTATAGCCACGAGTAGGTGAGATCTTTTCTTCTAAAGGCCGCTCATATTTGTCTCGGTACTGCTGCGTAGCGTCGACTCTTTACCTTTTCGTCAATGAAGGATACTTGAGTATTTCCTTAGCTTGCTCCTTAGTTTCACTAGGAAATGGAGCAGTAGCGATGCGTTGCGAAGTTGAAGGCTGAACCCATGCCTTATCTTGCGCTTGATCAGGTAATGAGTTTTTAAATTTTTCAGCATCAAGAATATTTGTTGGGGATGCCCGCTTTTCTTCCTGCACTTTTGGAGCCATAGGTACTTTCAAAGGTTGCAAGTCTACAGGATCAACAGTCACTGGCTTCTTTCTAGACCTAGTAAGGACTGAAACTTGCTCTAGGGACGGCACCATACAATTACACTCCATCTCTCGAATCATGTTGACTTGCCCGCTCGAAGAAATTTTTGTTAATGTCTGAACATAGTTCAGATGTACCATACATGTGTCTTCACCATGAGGATCATTACATGTAGAACACCAATATGTCCTTTTGGATCCGTTACTCTCATCATTTGCTTGGATCATGGTGTTTTTCTTAGGTCCCTTGCTGATAGATACTTATTCTTGGGTTATGGGTGGAGTCTGAAACCTTCTTGATCAAAACTCAGCCTCAACTTGCTTCTTCCTCACAGTAGTAAGCTCATTAGATATCATCCTCAAAGTCGCATTATTGGATTTTACTTCTTGTAACAAGGTCGTGAGAGGATCTATATTGGGTGATGGAGTTGGCATTGGCAATGGCAAGGGCGTTGGTGGTGCAGGTAATGGTAAGGGCATTGGGGGTGCTGGCAATGTTGGAAAAGAAATGGTTGAAGGTTGTGATGTTACTGATGGGATGGGAAATTGTGGAAAGCTCATAGCAAATGACTATGGAACAGGGATAGGAGCTATTTGAGGAGAGCTCAAATTCCATGAAGGAATAGGATACATCGATGGCATAGGCTACGAAAATGCATTAGAGTAAAGATACTATGGCAGATTAGGGAGGATAGGCATCATCGCCTTCGGAGGAAGCCTACCTATAGCAATCAAATCCGACTCGACATTTTGAGCTTGTGTATAGAGATCGAGAAATGTAGTCACATTGGCCTGGCACATCGCCATACCAATATCGGTACTGAGTGCTCAAAGATAATAAAATGTTGCTTGCTCATGAGTTGGTCGTAAACCATCTAGGACCCTCTGCCAACTTCGTGCAAACCGAACATTGAAATCTACAAGTTCCTCTTACGGATGTCTTTGGATTGAGGTGAACTGGTGCAACAGAGAATACGGATCAGCTTGTTCATGGAAATTCTTAATCAGCAGCTCTACCAATTGATCCCACGAGGTAATGGTACCCGACTGCAAAGATCGGTACCAATACAACAATTTCCCTCTCAATGATAGGACCAAAAGTTTTATCATCACATCCTCATCAGTTATATCATGAATAGTTGCAAGAGAGGCTACATCTTGGATATGCTCATAGGCAGTTTTCCCAGTACCATCATATGTGGGTAAAGCCTTCAAAGTAGCTTGAGGTATGGGATTTTGTGCCTGCAAATTCAACGCTCTTGAGCTATTCCAAGTCGAAAACTACCTTGGAAGTTGTTGATGTGGTGGAGGATTTTGGGCCATGTGGACGGGAATATGAGGAGCGGGCCTCGAGATGTTAGCGGTTGTACTAGGAGGAAGCTGAGGGAAACTGGTGGCAGTGCTTACAGGACTCACAGGGGCAGAAAACACACCAGCTAACCGGGAAGATGAAACATGTGGTATGGATGAGATATGTGGAAGTGAAGATGTTCATCAAAAAGTGGCTATTTGAGGATGCTCTCCTAGCCTTTGAATGTCTAGTTCATAAAATCTAATCTGATTATCAAGATTTTTGGATTTTGATCTTGTATTCATGAGAAAATAGCTTTCGCCGTCCTCACGCTTACGGAGTTCTAGGTAAAAATTGAGTCGCCAGATGTTCTAATCTCAAGCAGGAAGGCGAACACCAAACCTAATGTTTCTGGAAGTGGAACCTTAAAAGTCCCACCGGGCGTGCCAAAAACTATTGGTCAAATATCTACCTAATCAATAAACACTATGTTTATGCGCCCTAGATATGACCAACATTGAAAGGCTGGAGGAAAGAAATGTCCTCCGTGCCAATCTCCAGAGAGGGCTGGTTCCCAAACTAATTCTAAAACTGGTAAAAGACTAAGGATGTAGGAAAGAAATTGGAAATAACAGAAAGAGATGGGAAATATGGCCATAGGCCAAAGTGCAGAATTGGTGTTAGACTAACTAGCAAGGAAAAAACCCAAGCACAAATTAGCATTTATGAAAGGAAACAAAACAGAACAAGCTTACAATATTGCCATAATAACTATCAAAATGTTACTCTAGCATTCGCTTTTCCCTTAGCAACTTTAAATCCAATGACAAAATTTAAATTCAACAGCAAATTAGATAGACGAATGGAAATAGAAGCACACTACACAGAAAATAATTATACACAAGACCGCTCACAAATTCAGAAGTCCGAATGCCTTGTATTAATGTAGAGAGCTTGGAGAGATCTCTCATAAAATGTCTAACCCCCCATTTTACAATGAAATTTACCTAGTATTTATAGAGGTTTTTGCCTCTTTCATTTAATACATATGAGGGAAGAATGTATGAGAATCAAAGACAAAATCAGCAAAATCCTCCTTGAATTCTTGGAAAATACATTCGCCAGGGGAACAAATTCCTGAAAATTCGAACTTCGGACGGAGGTGCATCTATTAGGAGAAAATATTAAATTCTTTGGATTGCCTCTAATACATTGGAAATCATGAAGGCTTGTTTCCCTTTGCCTTCCTCTTCGTGATCCACAAAATGGAGTAACTAAGAGTGCCCTTCATTTAATGCCAAATTCAACATCTTGACTAAAGTTCCATTCTTTCGATTTATCTTCGCCCCTTCAGATGCGCACGATCTTGATACAAACAGGTTCACCCAATTCAAGGGCGAACGATACGTTCACCCCTAAAGGAAGGTGAACGTGATTTTTTGTCGTCGCTAGGTGGTTCGCCCATAGGAGAGGTGAACGGTGTGTTCGCCCCTTGACTAGGGCAAACGTAATTTGATTTAGGCATGCGCACTAAGTGGTTCACCCATAGGAGAGGAGAACGATGTGTTTGCCCCTCGACTAGGGCAAACGTAATTTGATTTGGACGCGCGATCGCTCTTGGCAATGCCAAGGCACGTTCACCCCTAAAAAGGGTGAACGGCCCATTCGCCCCTAAGGGAGGGTGAACGCGATTTGGCACCTTTTAATTTTTCTTCATTCTACTTTCAAACTAATTCGCCCTTAGAAAGGGTGCAAGGGACGTTCACCCCTAAGGAAGGGCGAATGTCAATGCACAAAATTTTTTGGTGATTTTACTTCAAAATTTTTATGAAACTCATTCTCTCCATTGTTTTGGACTCTGAAGGACATCTCCCCATTAATCATTAAATGCATTAGATTTCAAAAAATTGTTTCAACTTATTACAACTTATCCAAAAATAAAAGAGACAAATATATTATCGCTTTATACAAAATTTCCAATGAATACAAAATGGCCAACAGTTCGTTGTTGATGTTAAAAGATTGTCATCTCTGAATGGATGATCACCTCTCAGTCGGCTAGCACTTCATCGCTCCTCAAGGGTGCTCGGATCTACTCTCCAATCTGATAGGGCTTCGCTGCATATGTTCTCCAAGAAAAGTTCTCTCAAAGAAGGTTTCTAAAATATGATCCCAGTCCCCTTGGTGCTCTTAGGTTTGCACCTTATAATGTTTTGGAGGTTTAGGTTAATGTCTAAACCCTAGGACTAAATTCTGCATGCACACTAGATGTTAGCATGAGAAGTTTTATCTTTGTCTACCCTTGAGATCCAGTTAACTGATGTCTAAATCTAGACTTAAGTCTTTCATGAAGACTGGCCATGAGGAATCATGCAAAGTTATTCCCACTCAGTTTTTTTGCATGTAAACTACCACTTTTGCCCATGATTGGGACAATTTGATGGCAAATTGTCTTTTAGGGTTTAGTCGTTGTCGTCTACAATGACTAAGGTTTGGCCACTCTGAGATTCAGCGGCTAAGGTTTGGCCACTCTGAGCTACAACGGCTAAGGTTTTTCCGCTCTGAGCTATAGCGGCCAAGATCCAACTGCTCTGGTTCATAGTGTCCAGGCTTGGATGGGCTAAAACTATCTGCAATGACTAAGGTTTGGCCACTCTGAGCTACAACGGCTAAGGTTTGGCTGCTCTGAGCTGCAGTGGCCAAGATCCAACTGCTATGGTTCATAGTGTCCAGGCTTGGATGGGCTAAAACTACCCCAAATGAGTGGTGAAAAACACTTTTAACACTTGGAATGTCCAAAGTTTAGTCACATGATCCATGAATGTGCCCATGTGAGTAGTCTCCCTAAACATGACATATTTTAGGTGTCTATAGATGCCCCTTTTTGTGATGCATTATGTGGGAAAAACACGTGGAGCAAAAATATAGATCACCTATGGCCATATTGTGAGTTGACCAAAGGTTTGTGATACCTTTGGGGCTTTTTGTGAGTTGACCAAAGGGCTTATGCCCTTTGGGGCCTATGTGAGTTGACCAAAGGGCTTATGCCCTTTGGGGCCTTTGTGAGTTGACCAAAGGGCTTATGCCCTTTGGGGCCTTTTGATTTGACCAAAGGGCTTATGTCCTTTGGGGCATTTGTGATTTGACCAAAGGGCTTATGTCCTTTGGGGCCTTTGTGAGTTGACCAAAGGGCTTATGTCCTTTGGGGACTTTTTAATTTGACCAAAGGGCTTATGTCCTTTAGGGCATTTGTGAGTTTGACCAAAGGGCTTATGTCCTTTGGGGCATTTGTTAAGTTGACCAAAGGGCTTATGTCCTTTGGGGCATTTTGGTTTGACCAAAGGGCTTATCCCCTTTGGGGCATTTTTGTTTGACCAAAGGGCTTATCCCCTTTGGGGCATTTTTTTTTTACCAAAGGGCTTATGTCCTTTGGGGCATTTGTAAGTTGACCAAAGGGCTTATGTCCTTTGGGGCATTTTTAAGTTGACCAAAGGGCTTATGTCCTTTGGGGCATTTGTTAAGTTGACCAAAGGGCTTATGTCCTTTGGGGCATTTGTTAAGTTGACCAAAGGGCTTATGTCCTTTGGGGCATTTTTAAGTTGACCAAAGGGCTTATGTCCTTTGGGGCATTTTTTAAGTTGACCAAAGGGCTTATGCTCTTTGGGGCATTTGTTAAGTTGACCAAAGGGCTTATGTCCTTTGGGGCATTTGTTAAGTTGACCAAAGGGCTTATGTCCTTTGGGGCATTTTTTAAGTTGACCAAAGGGCTTATGTCCTTTGGGGCATTTTTAAGTTGACCAAAGGGCTTATGTCCTTTGGGATATTTTTAAGTTGACCAAAGGGCTTATGTCCTTTGGGGCATTTGTTAAGTTGACCAAAGGGCTTATGTCCTTTGGGGCATTTGTTAAGTTGACCAAAGGGCTTATCTCCTTTGGGGCATTTGTAAAGTTGACCAAAGGGCTTATCCTTTGGGGCATTTTTAAGTTGACCAAAGGGCTTATGCCCCTTGGGGATTTTTGTGAATTGATTGCTTAACTATTTGATTTTTTATTAGGGGAGGTATGATACCAGTAATGCCCCAGTTGATGTTTAGAAATATTTTTGTTTTGATTTTATGTTATGGATGTAATGATGGATGCTATGCCTAGATAATGATTTGATTTTGCTATATGTATGTAATGTGTTGGTGACATGTGCTAGCTAGATGATGGATGTATGCTTTAGATGGTATGATCTAGATGATGATGATGGATGCATATGTGGATGCATGTTTAATTTTGGTGTATTGTATGCATCTAACTCATGTTGTTATGATATGGTAAATGAAATGTGTGAAATGCATTATGATGGTGATCTAATGTACATGAACCTGTATGCTTTAATCACTTAAAACATAAGAAATGCATATGATATGATTTTAACAATCTAATTGGTGACACCACAGAAAGTATAACAACCATGAATGTCAATAATCATTCTTATCATAAGAATTAATTATTTAAGCATCCATATGTGAAATGTAATGGTGTGGAATGTATGTACTTTCTTGATAAGCTTATGTAATTTAAAGGATTCAAAATAGTCAGTGGCCGTGTAAACATCATTTTTGACATCTATCCGGTATCTAGCCTACTTTGTTAATACCCCTTAATTCACAAAATCTCATAAAGAAAATTGATGATGTGATTGATGATATGATTTGTTGCTATGTAGGAATTTTTGAGGCTTTTCCTGAGACTCAAACACTCTAGTTACCCTATCAACAACTACGTACTGACCATACAAGACTTTTGAAAAGCGAGGCTTTCATTATGAACCTAGATATTCATTATCCCTGTGTGTGCAAATGAATGTATTTAGATAGAACTCAAGCATTTCCTCCGATGTCAGGCGGGATTCTTTCAGCCCATTGCTAAGATTGGGGATCCTCAAGTGTTCATCTGATCCTTATGTTGGACTTAGTTGGATTATACCACTAGGCAGTATTGTGTTACCCAAAGCTAGCTCATCCACATGCAAACATTGGTCTACACAAATGCAAGAAGCTATTGTGATAGACATATCATCATGCATAAGGATACGTCGCGGACCACGGGATCTCCTTCCAGTTTTGTACAATGCTGAGAATTCCAGGGATTCAAGCTCCATTCCCTTCTTTTCTTCATTTTATTTGGGATACTTGCTCATGTTTAGTGATGAAAATCATTGTTTATTTTTATTGATTTTTCTTTTTGAGCAAGGGATTCATGTAGTGATGATAATCACTATTTGCTTTGTTTTTGTGCTTTTTAGTACTTTGAACTATGATTTTGGGAATCTTGAATTTGCACTTTGTTTCAGGATTTTTGCTTATTTTGATTTAAGAAAGGGATTTAATTGGGTAGGGTGAAGCTTGTCCTTTTGCCAATTCTCAACACCTTTAAACCGGTTGCATAGGGGGATAAGCAAGGAAGATCCTTTTCGCTTAAGGTAACCTAGACCACTTTTGCAGCTTTCATCTTTCCCTTGTACCAGCTAGGATTTTAGTGTTTCAATTAGTGATGGGATCCTGAATATCTAAGGCATTATCATGATTAGACCTTACTCTCTATTAATCAAGATGGCTTCCCACAAAAACTGATAAGACCACTAGATATGGTTGAATGACCAGAAAATCTTAGCCTATTCCTTATAGCAACATGATATGGTTGTGTTGAAAAACATAGTTACACACATGGATGAATGGATGAAGGTGGATTTGAGTATTTGTGGTTGTGATACAAACGGTGGCATCATTTGCAAGAATGTGATCATAACATATGCAAATGCAATGGATATGCATGTTTGATGTAATGCAACTATATGGATGCAAATGTAAGATGCAAATGTTTTTGTATTTTTGATGCTTTCAATTGTTTTTGAGTTTTGATTATTATGCATGTTTTTGAATTTTTGATTTTAAATTGTTTTTATGCTTTTATGTTTTGCTTTTGACCAAAGGGCTTTAAGATGCCTTTGGAGCCTTTTGTGATTTGATTTGACAAAAGCTTTAAGATGCCTTTGGAGCTTTTTGTGATTTGACCAAAGGGCATTAAGATGCCTTTGGAGCTTTTTGATGATTTGACCAAAGGGCTTTAAGATGCCTTTGGAGCTTTTTGTGATTTGATTTGACCAAAGGGCTTTAAGATGCCTTTGGAGCCTTTTGATTGATTTGACCAAAGGGTTTTAAGATGCCTTTGGAGCCTTTTTTTTTAGTTTTCTATATTTTTAAATTTAAATTATGAATGTTTTTGAGTTTGTTTTAATGTCTTGACCAAAGGGCTTAATATGCCTTTGGGGATTTTTGTGGGTTGACCAAGCGGCATGAAGATGCCCTTGGAGCATTTTTGATTAAGTTGACCAAGCGACATGAAGATGCCCTTGGAGCATTTTTGATTAAATTTTGACCAAGCGACATAAAGATGCCCTTGGAGCATTTTTGATTAATTTGACCCAAGAAACCCTTTTATTAATTTGACCAAGCATGAAGATACCCTTGAGCATTTTTATTTAATTTGACCAAGTGGACAGAAGATACCCTTGAGCACTTTGATTAAGTGACCAAGCGACATGAAATGCCCTGAGAAATTAGATTATAAATTACATGCCCCTGGTGCCTTTCGTTTTTTATTTTACTATTTTTTGATTTGTTTGTATTTTTATGTTTTATATTGTTTTTGTATTTTATGACATATTTGAATGTTTTTGTATTTTTGATATATTATGGGGGGAAGGTGTGATACCTTAAATACCCCCAATGTGTGTGCCACTCAATGAAAGTGAGGAAGGTGTGATACCTTCAGAACCCTCACTTTGTCTCATTGAACTTGATGTGGATGATGGGGAAGGTATTTTGGTAGGCTGGGGCACTATGGATGAATCATCTATGGGAAAAATACCACTATCTATGAGACTCTGAACCACATTCTTGAATCCATTGCAATTGCAAATGCCATGCCCCTCTATTTGGTGATAGAGACAGTAATGGTCCTCCCTATAACCCTTGGGTTTAGCTCTATTTGGGTCTAAAGGCTTTATGGGGTAAGGTGATGACCCTAGCTTCCTGCAACTTTTGAAAAATATCAGACATAGACTCGTTTAAAGGAGTCCAAATGCATTGTTGCTGCTTTGATTGTTTAGCATGCTTTGGCCTAGTATGAGGACCAGGTTGAGCCCTAGGTATGTCACTTGCTGGCTCAAGGGGCTCTTCTTGCCTTTTCGGTGCAAGAGATGGATTGCTGACTATGGTCACTTGTTGGTTGACAATTTGAAGTTGCTTTTTGTTGAGCATGTTGTGTACTATGGCTTTGAAACCTCGACATGATTGAATATCATGCCCATTTTGCCTATGATATAGACAGTGTGACTCTTCCTCATACCCTCAGGGTTTAGGATGATTTGCATCTAAAGGTTGCACCTCTAGTAGGGTGATGGCATTTGTGGAAATTAACCGATTGAAAATTGATAATGCAGGCTCAGGCAATGGGGGATACTTGTTCGTATTTTGAGGTGGTCGAATCGGTATTTTCTCTGGTTGAGGCTTTTCTTGTGACTTCGTAAAAGATGGTTGGACCTCAGATGAGGGTTGCTTCTGTAACTCTAGGCTCTCAAGTTGGTTCATGATAAAGTGTAATGCCTCATTTTGTTTCTCCATTTGTGCCTCTATATTATAGAGGTGATTTTGCATATGCTCCAATATCGATACGGCTTTCATGTGTATTTCTAGCGATTGGTTTGAAATACCATTGTCTATTGAAGGAGGTGATAAAGTAGGTGCTAAAGATCCACCAGGTAACTGTAACTCACCCATTTCCTTTATTTGAGTAAATGTGGATGCTTCATGATGATCCACTTTGTTAGTGGTATCCACATGCTCATGTTTATGATTTAGTTCATGTTTATGTTTCACTTCGTAGTGTTGAACTGTGCCAGCTTGAGTATCCCCAATATGATGTGGGGAACACTTGTTCTTGCTCTTGAGGAGGCAACATGAGAAGTGAGTCGGGGGTGACTAATGCCAATGGTTTTGATCCCTTCACTAGGGAAGCAACATCTGATTGCTCCACATCTTGTTTTATCTGCTTTAGAGTCACTTGGTCCTCTGCCTTGCTATTGACCATTGCCACAAACTCTTGAGAAGGCACTTTTTCTTGTGTCTCATCGACCTTCTTGTAATATTTGAATGGCTCAGGATCATGGGGGACCACATACACTTGTCCTTGGTGTATGAATTTTAGATTTTGGTGTACTATGGAAGGCACACATTCCATATCCCTCATCCATGGTCTGCCTAGAAATATGTTGTACTACCTCTCACCTTCCAAGATATGGCACAATGTAGGTATCATCTTTATCCCAACCTGTATAGGTAGGATTATTGTGCCAATTGTTGGGGAAGTAGCATCATTGAAGGCCCTCAATGTAAATGTTGTGTCCTTAATGCGTGAAGGTGGCAGATTTAAATGCTTCAAAGCTGCAGCTGTGATGATGTTGATGGATGACCCAGTGTCAATCAAGACTCTCTTGTATGGAATTTGATTGATGCTTACTATGATGTGGAGCGGAGGATCAGGTTCATCCTGAGAGATTGTCTTAATCTCCTACCTATGAAAGGCAATCACAGGGTCCTTTTGTAAGTGCATTGAACTTATTGTTGGTATGTACTATGATAGATTATCAACTTTAGTTGACTTTTTTGGTATGTTGGGTTGATCAAGGCATATTTTGCTTCCTATTGTAGTATTGATCACACCAATAAAACCCTCTTTAGGTGGGGCTATGTGCACCTCATTGACATGCTCAACTTGATTGTTGTTGGCCCCATGATTGGGGAGAAGATTTTTGAATATGTTGATGTTTTGCAATTCATTCTTATCCAACATATCCTGCACTATATTCTTGAATGCAACACAATCCTGGATATCATGGCCATTTTGCCGATGATAAACACAATAGAGATCTTCCCTATACCCCTTAGGTTTGGGGCAATTAGGATCCAGGATGCGCTCCTTAGGCAAGTTTAAAACCTTGGCCTCAAGAAGGTGGTTGAAAACTGATGCCAAGGATTTAGGCAATGGCGTATAGTTGTGAGGGGGTTGTTTCTATTTGCCCCTACCTTGATTCTTGTTGCGCTGGTTGTAATGCATAGTTGGAGGTTGAGCCTGATAGTTTTCTTGTTGTTGGCTCTGTGCTACTTTTGGAACATTTAACACAATCTGGTTGACGTGCATAGGTTCGGTCTATTGTGGTTGATGTTGCATGCTCTCGTTCCATTCTTTCTCACTATGGAGCTTTAGGTCTCCTTCTTCCAACTTTATATCTTCAATAAGCTTGGCTTGAGCCAAGGCTTCTTCGAATGTATCATACTATTGTAGTTGCAATAGTAACGAGATGTGCTTGGTGCAAATTTTTGTGAACATTCGGATTAGCTCTTCGATCGGGATGGAAAATGACAACTTTGCCATGATTTTTCTCCATCTATCCCCATAATCCATGACTGGCTCGTCATCATACTACTTTAGGTTGGCCAGGTCTAAGAGATTCACCTTCTTCTTAGCACCAAAAGAGAAACGTTTTAAGAATGCATTCACTAGTTGTTCAAAGGTGGATATGTTGTGCTTGGGAAGCTGGTTGAACCATTGGGTGGCAGCCCTCAAAAATGTCATAATGAAAGTTCTTAGCATAAGGGCATCACTCTCTTCTAGATGAAAGCATGCATTGATGAAGTTGGTGACATGCTCTTGTGCATCCTCTTCACCCTTAAATTTTTCTAACCTAGGCATCTCAAAGTGCTTAGGATATGCAGGGCTAGGAACTGATGGGCACAATGGTTGGTTGTGTATCTTACTCAGTGTCGGTTGGTGCCTAGTCGTATCTTGCTTCTCAAAGGATTTGATCTTCTCAGTGAGTTCCTAGAATGCCTTTGAGGCAAGGAGTTCCTCTTCTTGTAGGCCCACTCGCGGTGGTAATGGAGGTAACCCTTTATCCACTTGTCTTGTTCTATGCTCCTCCCTCCTACGAGGGGATTCAGGATGTGTCTGATCCTGATTTATCATGTTTACCCTTTCCCCACCAGGTTGATTTTGTTCATGGTTTGAGTGGTGGTTTCATTGTGGGCTTTCTTCTTGCCTAATGCACCCTTCTTTTGGTGAGTCAGCGCATTTATCTCTTTGATGATCATTACCATTTGCTTGTAGGTTGATACGAGCTAGTTGCTCAGCTTGTTCTCTTAAGCATTGCTCATGTTGGTGCAAAATCCTTTCTCTTTGTTTGTCATGTTCGAGAGCTTCCACTAGCTCTCGCTCTTTGTGCAATGCATTTTCTAACCGTCGCACGTGGTCATATTGCACTGTTAGAGAAGACTCATGCTTGTCTGATTCTATTCTTGTGGTTCTGATTCGTAGATTCCTCGAAGAGGTTTCTGCTGTTTCTTTGCTCTTGCTAGCTAATGTAACTTTCTTTGTGTGCTCTATGTGGTGATAAGTGTCTCTATGATCAGACTCTGTATGAGACTTGTGGGGTCGCTTTGAAGCATCCCCAGGTTGAGTGGTGTGTTTAGCAGTCATGCTTTGTGAGCTTCCAGATGCAGAATATTTTGTGGCTATGGTTCTGGAAGTCGGTCTCAAATAAATTTGATCCCACTCATCCAATTGATCTTGGAGCATTTGTTCTCTCTGAATTGTATGTGACCCATGTGACTGATTTGATCGGTTTGTTGTGTTGGGTCTATGACTCCTGCAACTCCGTGCGAGGGTTCTTGCCTATTTATTTGAATTGCACAACAAGGTTGGCAACTCTCTTCCCTCTATCTTGCCCCTCATTGGGCTGATTTGAACTCTCAGTGTAATGAGATGTGGTGGGTATGGAACCTGATTCCCTCTCTAGATTGGAGGTCTTGCTCACCATGGGAGGTCTCCCGACCATAATTTTTGTTATAAAATTTTTGACTTCCAAAAAAGGTTGTGGGTGTCATATATTAAAAATGATCAGTGCGATACACTGATCACAATGAGCTATAACTCCAAAATTTGAATTTTGGGTCAAAAATTTGTATTTTTGAAATAATTGGCCAACCGGGGCCCATGGGGAAATGCCCACTTTTAGGAATTTTTAGGATTTTTTGAACCGTGAAGAGTTAGGACTCAAAATTTTTGGGAGAGGTGCCCCAGGGGCTAACTAAGACAAAAAAAACAAATTTGGCACTTTTCGGAGTTGTCTAGCCCACTTTATGACTGTTTCAGTGCAGTTTTTCCCTATTTTCAGCCTCGAAAATAGAGTAAAAATAAAACCAAAATAACTTTTTCGTTATAGCTCCGATTTGCACGATTCTCGATCCGTTGGATGCAGAATAAAAAAGTAGTTTTTTATTTTTTTTCAATAAATTTCCCTAAAAATTAGGGTTAGGGTTTGGTCCCAAATAACAAAGAAACACACAAAGTAGACAATATGATTATCTCTTTTATGGATTAAATGTGTCCTAAAACTGGTTCTAGTGTGTTTAGATTTGTTGTTGCTCTTGCTTTCTTGCTCTTGCTTTGGATTTAGAATGAGGGGACTCATCCATAGTGGGAACCAAGAACACCCATGCCAAACATGATTTTCTCAAAAAGAGACTAGGGTACACCACTTAAATCCCAGTGGGGGGTTCGCCTAGCTCTTCCACTCTGAACCAATGATTGTTCCAATAGTGGGAGATAGTTTGAACATAAGTAACTAGTACCACTATAAGTAAGTGCCTTACTCCATTCTAGGATATCTAGGGGGCAATCCGGTGGAAGGAGGTGAATTCCAACGTCATCGGATTGAATTGGGGGTTGGTGATGAAATCCAACTCCCCAATGTTTAAAATGATACGTGCGAATGTGTGTGATTCTTTTTATATTTTGAAATAGAAAGTGATGCATCAACCAACATTCATGACTATTTTCCTACAATGCCTAAAAAGAACGTTTCATTTTTAGACAAATGCATCTATAACTAGTCTATATGATTTTAATGCACTCTCCTATTTTGTGATGAAAATAGCCACTGATTGGGCCACATGCAAGCAAACCAAAACACAATGGCCTAGCATGCTGGAGACTAGGGTAGACCTTACAGGCAGAGGTCCACTGTTCCTAGCAACACCTAGAGGAAATCTAAAAGAAACCTAGGAAATGCAAAATGTAGTTTTTATTTATTTTTTATTTTATTTTCCCTAATTAATCTATGTTTATGCTTTTTGTTTATAGAAATAAAATACAAATAGAAAATCAGAGAAATATCGAGAAGGGGTACCAACTTTGAATCCCACTCAAATGATAGAAATTTTGCCCTCTGCTACACTATAGTAAAGAGTGGAACATTTAATTTATCATAATAAACCTATGAGAGATTCACTATTAGTTATTTTTTCTAATTTGGTTGAAAGCAAGAACCAAAGAGACTTCAAAATCTAATATTAATGTTTGTCAAGATTTACCAGTAATATGTGTATGAAACTAGGACTTATTGTACATATATATGTGTGCATCAAGAAAATTTAACTAATATCCACTTCATCAAACTAAAAGAAACATAAAATATACCTATAAAGGATAGTCAAATATGGATATAAATCTAATTGCTAATTATTACACACAATAACCCTTAAATAGGCACATACAAGAGAATCTTGTGGTGACCATGTACAAGCTAGCTAAATTTGATAGCACATTGGACTACCCTACCCTAGATGGAAATAACAACTTGCCCAAATGGGCACCACAAATTGGACAACATGCCGAAGGGGCACAATAAACTGAATAGACAAAGGGGTATCTTCTATCTCATCATTGCTCTTAATAATAGAAGCATTGGAATCCAATGCTCACAACAAAGAAGAAAATAATTTAGACATTTAATGATGAGAAATCCATTACATTTGATGCCGAATTTATTCTTGTTTGGCCACAAGATAAGAGGTAATGGAACAAAATCAATTTTGATGAGTGTGGATGTCAAAAACCCAATTAACATCAAGCAAAAGTTATAAATCAAGAACAATATCTACGAAATGGATGATGGTAATCTTAAGCTCCAAGGTTGACTCATAATATGGTTTAAGAAAATCAATATTCACGAAATAAATTTGTAAGTGAACTAGAAGAACATGTTTAAAAGCATTCTTAGACATCCAATGAAGGATAGTTTAGGTTCTATAATGAAGAGGCTTGACCTTACTATATGCTTTGTGCTAAAATTAATATTTGTCCAAGTATAATCAAACTTTATATTTAACCTAAAAATAATGTAAGATGTGACAACAATCTATGAGTTGTTCATATTTTTCTTGAGTCTTTAATCTAAATATTAATATTAACATTTTATTATAAATTTAATAATAGTTGATGTTTGAAATTGTTTAGTTATAGGTTTGAGGTGTAGAACAATTGGTTCCTCCAAACCTCGTAAGGGGGCAGAGGTCCAAGGTTCAAATATCGGGCCTCATCGGATTGAACACTTGTTCCTTTCTTGGTGCTTTCATTTGTATAAAAGGTTTAAAATAATTGTAACATTGTGGTTAGAGGGGCCGACTACGTGAAATATTGTGTGTTAACTTTTGGATAGATAGTGCAAAATATTGTGATGACCATGCAAAATGGAAAACATACCCGGATCATTGTGGACTACCCATTTCACCATTAAAAAAAAATTCTACTCCCAAATTAGCTCCCAAATTTATCGGTTCCCAAGTTTTCAAACACTATGTACTTGATGCCAATGACATGGACAACATCCATTACAATTTACTAGTAAGCTAGGTTATGAATATTGATAACAAGGAAATAACTCATAGAGAGAAAAGCTCGTAAGGATAAATAATAGATATAAAAAACTTTGTATTGAGTCAAACATACTTGTGAGGTGAAGAATCACCACTTCACATCTAGGGGCAAGAAGACAAATACAATTGAATGTGTAAGTAAGAAAGAAAACAAATTCACTTATAGGAAAATACAATTGAATGTGTAAATAAGAAAGTATGTCATTGGCCCCTAGGGTGTAGTGGACTTTTGTTCTTCTTTGGAAGGTTTAAGGTTTAAACCACGGCATGAGTGTGTGAGGGGTGGGTAAGTGGGTGCAGCGGTTCGGGCTTTTGTTCTTCTTCGAGAAGTCTAAGGTTTAAACCGTGACGTGGGTGAGTGTGTAAGGAGGTGGGTGTGTGGTGGTTCTGTGTTAAATTCCTTTTTAATAAGTATAGCTTTCAACTTTAAGAAGGGTCATGATTAAAAAAGACTGCTCAGCCATAAAAATTTCTCACAATAACAAAATAAAAAATAAAATAAACTATGTCATTGCATATATGACATCATTGATGAGGTCAAGAATGGTTTAAGCTTTCTCATTGCATATTTTAATCTGACATCATCGATGAGGTCAAGAATGGTTTAAGTGAACGGTGAAAGAGCAGTCCTTTCAAAAGGCGACGGTTTGTAAGGTGCCACCATAGCCGGCAAGATTCCTATTGTCCAACGATTCAATCCACAACACCATATTGTCCAACGATTCAATCCACAACACCATACGCAACGCGCGAAACAAAGGCGTAATGTTCTTTTTGTTGTTTTCTTATTGTTCTTTTATTAGTAATGTTTGGGAAGGAGCGCCCTCTCCACCACCAGGTTACAAGGTTTTAAGGGGTGGAGATTTTTAACTGATACAAATGGGAGATTACTCTTTTCATTGTTGTGCGTTAATGTCTATATAAAAATAATTTTAAATAACATTATTTTTAAAATTTTATATTTTTAAAAATTTGATAGTGAAATGTACAATTTAAATGAATTTATAAAGAAAATAATAATATATAATAATAAGAGTTAATATTAATTGAAATAATTAAGTTGGTATAATTTTAATTTTTTTTTAATTTTAATTTTAAATTCAGAAAAGATAATTTTATTATATTTTAATTATTTTAAAGATTATATTTTAATTATTTTAAAGATTTTTTAAATTTTAGTATTAATAACTTTCTTTTATAGTTGTAAATTTATTGTAATGGTCTAAAACCTTCATAAAAACTTATTTAAAAAAAAGAACTTTCGCTTAAACATTATAATCTCACAAAAATTAAATAAACAGATTAGATGAAAGATTAACGACGAAGTTTAGAGGGCCAATTAATAGCTATAAACGTTTACTATTCTCTGCAGTAGAATAATTATATACATGCAGACAACTTTGACGGAGGAAACATAGATATACATACAGAAAGCTGGTTATATATATATATACATAGCGAATGGAATCTAAAGTCGTCCGCAAAGGGACAACAATTTCTGTCGGTAAACATCTTCTTGAAAGAGGTTATTTATATGGAAGTACGATGACATCTTATGTTTTAAGAAGTATAATTATTTGGATTTAGCAATCGTAAACACCAACGAGAGAATTAAAAGCTACTTAAGGTTTTCGGCGTTCATGGTAAAAGGCATAAGCCTTCTCTTTCCGACAAGATGACCACTAAATTTTTAAACATGTATTTTAGTTGATGCTTTTATGGTAACAAAGTTGTTGAAAGACAATGATGGCCGGCTATGTTGTCATATTTCATGTTAACCTGCGCCATTCCTGACCTCATCAATGAGGTGAGAGGCGAAATATGCAGGACCTACACATTCAATTGTATTTGCCTATTATAGACATGGATCATCTTTACGGTTATTCAATCATTCTTTTGAAGTCAAGCAAAGATGAAGTCACTTACGGTTATTCAATCATTTTTTTTTGAAGTCAAGCAAAGATGAAGTCACTTACGACATGTAAGGATATTTATGGGAAGAGAAAAAATTCACTTATGACGTTTATGTGTATAATATTGTTTTAAACAGTATATAATAATATGATCAGTAAAGTTGTAAGTTTATATTAGTGGTAAAGGTTTTGGTTTTTTTTTTGAAAGGTTTAGTGTTTAAATCCCACTTAAAATGGAGGATCCAAAACCCTCATAAATGTTTTTGTAAAGTTATTGAAAAAATAATGCGACCAATCAACTTAGAGTACTTGTCACTCTATATTTCAAAGTAGTTATTTTTGTGTCAAATACCTACCATTTCTATTTTGGACTTGAAGAGTAGACTTGATTTCTTATGTAGTTTGGATTACTTTGAGGCTTATAGGTCAGCCCTTTGGCATTCTCAATGTTTATGCTTCCAATAATGCTTTAGGTAGATGTGAGCTTTGATGGTGTATTCCTTTATCCCTTTTTCTTGTCACTTGGATCATCAATGGTGACTTTAATATGGTTGAGTATGAAGATGATAATGTTGGGATCCTTACTATGCATTGGGCTATAGGAGAATGTAAGGCTTGGTACTTTATAAAGAACAAATTAGAGCTATTTGACCCTAATTCATATTTTCCTCCTTCTCCAATCATACTTGGTTCTTTCAATCTAATCAACAACAAGGAGAAAATCAAGTGTTGAGATGCCTTGATAGAGCTATGATTTTTTATCAAAGTGCCTTTTCCTTTTCTTGCTTGTCTAGTTTCCCTCATTTCATGGAGGCTCTCCTTGATGTCATCTTCTTTGATCATTCCCATTTTTTCTCCATTGAAATCTCTACCTTCCTTCCTTAGTTCACCTTACAATTATTTCTAAATACCTCATTTCTTCACCATCCCACCCTTCTTTTATATATTAAGAGGATATGAAACTTGGTTCCTTAACCTTCTAGTCCTAGTGATTAGATTGAGTGGTGGTTAGACGTCATCCATAGAATGACCTTATTTCTTATATTTCTTGATAAATGTATCATCGACTTCAGACATAGGTCAAATGCTACTCTCAAACAAAAATTGGTTAAGGTTTTTCGATAACTTGAGTCTTCTCATTTTAATTATGATCTCCAATAGCATGTGGTACAATTTCATCATAAACTTATATTGGTTGAACTTTATGATGTTAGGGAAGCTCAAATCAAGGCTAGAATAGATTTACCCAAAATTGGATATAGAGCCTCTAAGATTTTTTTCTAGCATCTTTGACCTTGTTATCATAGCACTTGCATCAAGACTATTTAGGAGGTTGGGGTTCTTATTACCACTTTCCCAGATATTACACAAGATTTTATTCAACACTATAGGTAGGTATTTGCCTCACAAGAGAGTTTAAACTAGAGGGAGCAAGCTCTCCAAGATTGTATTATTGTCATCTCTAACAAACTCTCTAATGCTCAAAGAATTGCAAGTGATCGACCACTCTCACTTGAGAATTTGTATGAGATCCTCTCTTAAATGGATAATGATAAAGCTCCTGGGCTAGATGGAGTTTCCTATAAATTGTACAAAGCCCTTTAGAACCTTGTAGGCCTTGATTTGTTCCATGTTTATTAGGAAGCATTGAAAAATGGATCTCTTGGACCAAAAATTATCAAGGATAGGGTATTACATAGTGGTGAATTTTGCATTTTAGCATGAATATTCGGATTTTCAAAATGTTAATTTTACGAATTTTGGGATTATAGAGGTCAGACCATTCGCTCAAAAATTTTGAGATCTAATTTTTTTTAGGGTAAATTCACCTCGTTGTCATAAGGTTTACCACCTAATTTTTGCCCTAAATTTATTAAAAATAAGAAATATCCCACCCAAATAACCCCTTGTAACATATATATATATATATATATATATATATATATATATATATATATATATATATATATATATATAGCTAACCCTAACGACAACTCTCATACAATTACAATATATTTTTTTGGATAGTGAGAGATACAAAGCAGAATGCGACTGGCAGAAGGCGAGTGAGATAAGGCGAGTGGCATAAGGTGATTGGTGAAAGGTTACTAGAAGAAAGCGACCAGCATAAGGCAACTGGTAGAAGGTGACTAGAAAAAGGTGACCGACATAAGGTGAGTGGCATGAGGCGAGTGACATGAGGTGACTGGAATAAGGCGACTGGCATAAGTGACTGGCATAAGGCAACTGACATAAGGCGACTAGCATAAGGCAACTAGCATAAGGCGAGTGGGATAAGGCAACTCGAAGAAGGCAATTGGCATAATGCAACTGACATAAGGCGTGTGGTATAAGGCAAGTGGCATAAGGTGAGTGGCATAAGGTGAGTGGTAGAAGGTGACTGGCTGAAGGTGAGTGGCATAAGGTAACTGGTATAATGCGATTGGCATAAGGTGACTGACATAAGACGAGTGGCATAAGATGAGTGGCAGAAGGTGAGTGGCATAAGGTGATTAGTGAAAGGCGACTGACAGAAGGTGACTGGTAGAAGGCGACTACCATAATGCGACTGGTAGAAGGCAACTGGTAGAAGGTGACTGGTAGAAGGTGATCAAAATAAGGTGAGTGGCATGAGGTGAGTGACATGAGGTGACTGGTATAAGACGACTGGCATAAGCAATTGGCATAAGGTGACCAGCATAAGGTGATAAGGTGATTAGTAAAAGGCGATCAACATAAGGCAAGTGGCATAAGGTGAATGGTAGAAGACGAGTGGTAGAAGGCGGCTGGCATAAGGTGACTGACATAATGTGAGTGGCATAAGGTGAGTGGCATAAGGCAAGTGGCATAAGGTGAGTGGCATAAGGCGAGTGCCAGAAGGTGACTGGATGAATGTGAGTGGCATAAGGCGACTAGCATAACGTGATTGATAGAAGATGACTAGCAGAAGGCAAGTGGTATAAGGTGACTAGCATAAGGTGAGTGACAGAAGACAAGTGGCATAAGGTGATTCAATTTATAGGTAAGTTTATTTTACCATTAAATTTAATTTAACATTTTATTCATGGACACTCAATAAGGAGGTTTATTTTGATTGCAAACTATATTCTTGGGATAGGTATTCTATAGTTTCTAGCAGTAGTTCTCTTTTATACAAGTTATTTTCATTTTTAAAAATGATGTTCTTTATTCATGTTATTCTTCTATTCATACAGGTAAAATGTCAACTACATGTAGTGGAAAGAAGGGAGGTCAGTCTTCCAATAAAAAGAGTATCCTCAAATACTTTCATAATATTTCAAAACTTGATCAGCCATCAACATCTGCACAAACTGAAGGTATGAACACCTTTACTCACCAATTAATTTTTTTACTTTGTTAATTTTAAACATAATTTCTTCATTCATAAAGAACTGTGCTTTTTGGTTGATGGCTTTGTCTATTTTTATCTGTAGAAGGTATGCTTTTAAATGCCATAGTGATAATGAACCTACTATTGAAACTAGTATTATCTCTAAAGAAAATAATGTTAACCCTGGTATACCTCCACTTCCACATATCCACATTAATATACAGTCCATAGATGAAAATATTCTCAATCAAATCGAACAACAACATGAAAAAATTCTTGAATCTAACATGCAAAGTGGAAAAGAAACTAATAGTTCTTATGCAGTCTCTACTTCTGGAGAATCTTCATCTAAAAAAATAAATGTGCAAAGTTATCTAGGTGGAAAATTAACAGATCATTTCAGCCTGATTGGATATCATAATTTCTATTTATTGAGCTAGTGCTGCCATAGAATAGTAGTGATGCTATAATAGAATTGATATGCATAATTTGTATTTAGAAACACATAAAGGAGCATAGATTGCAACTTAAGAAAGATACAATAGAAAAACATTGTGGAAATGTTTATATCAAAACAAAAGAAGGTGATAGACCAACACCAAAAACTTATAGGTGGAAGGATGCATCAAAGAGCACACATATAAGAAATGTGTAAGAATATGATAAAGAAATGAAACAAAATCAAACATTGGTTGAGAAAGGTGCAACGATTCAAGCCTAATTTCAAAAAATGAATAAGTTAACTTTAGCTTCAAAAAGTTTGTAGTTTGTTGTTGTATTCTCTATTCTTAAGAAGGGTAGACCTATGTCTAATTTCATGGATTATAAATCTCTATTTTGACTAGCTGATGTTCAGAAATCACCCAACGCACATTGGTTAGATTGAAGTGATTGGGAAATGGCAAAATATCTCTCATTGGTTGAGTGGGTTGACCTCAGAGAGAAAGTAAAAAAGGCAAAATTCATTTCACTTTCAATTGATGAGGTGACTATTTTTGAAAATGCATATTGGATTTGCATGTATGTTTACACATTGGAAAATCATTTAAGACAACCTCATTTACTTGGAATATGTAAAATGATGGAAAATTGTAATGCATAAAATATTTACAATGTTGTTGTAACTAGTTTAAAAGAAAAAGCAGGGATGAATGAAATTGAAATAGCCACTACGTTAATATGTGTAGGAACTGATGGTGCTGCTACAATGCAAGGGCACATGAATGGTCTTTGTGTTAGAGTACAAACATCGGTTGCCCCATATTTGATCCCTATTCATTGCATGGATCATAAAATGAATCTTGCATACAAAATTTTGGATACATTTACAAATGTTGTGACAGTGGAAGAGCTTGTCCATAAAATTAATGAATATTTTTCACATAGCCCAAAAATATTTTTAGAGTTTTAGCAGTTTGCACTAGGAGTTACCGAAGGTAAAAAGCTATTGAAAGATGTGGATACTAGGTGGATTTCGATGTATCAATCGACATTAAGAGTTTTCAAAGAATATCAATCCTTGATAGGGTTTATGTAATCATAGGGTAGGTGATAAGGCTAAATATTTACTTTTTTGAATGAGTGACTTTGAAACTCTTCTCACATTGTGTGGAATTATTCCAATGTTGGAAAAAATGAATACTTTGATCAAAATTGCACAAGAAAGATCAATTTATATTGTGGATTTCATTACGATGAGAATATAAATTTACATGCATATTGATATGATGTACGTATCTGGTCAAAATTTTATGGATCCCATGTTTTAGAGTTGGAGAGCATTAACAAACATGAATGATCCTCAGAGTTTTTTGAAGTTCAATATAAACGATCATCTATGTATTAATGTCCACAAAAAGGAAATACCTTTATATTGTTATGGTGTGCAAATGGATATAGCTACAAATGAAGTTGAGCAAATGCCCATAACCTACAACATATTTCATGTAGTTGTAGATGATACAAAACTTAAACTAAAACAAATAGCAGAATCATTGACAAAAGAAATAAGAGACCATTTTCAAAGAGATGAATTGTTAGAGGCTATGGGTGTGGTTAATCCGATGTTTTGGGATACTTTTAATGAATACTAGAATATAAATTCTTTATTTCTCAAATACATGGGCAATCTTGCTAGCCATTTTAGTAAAAGTGTTGTAGTCAATGGTATTGAAATCAAAGGTATTCTCAATAGAGATATTTTGATGACACAATCAAACTATTTTCGAACAAAAATGTCTACTCAAGTTTCACAACTCTCTAACCGTCATGAAGTAGGTTCTATTTCATGTTTGTGGAGAATATTACAACCAAGTACTATCTTACAACATACTATGAGTGAATATTTTCATTTATATGAATTATGTCAAACAATGATTTTGGGATCCATGGAGGATGAAAGGGTGTTCAATGCACTATCATATGTAAAATCTAAAGTTTGGAATAGGATGGAAAAAAAATTGAAGAATTGTTTGAGAGTATATGTGTCGACCTATGAGGTGGAGGAGTTTCCTTGAAAGAGTAATGTTACATTGACATTATTTGGCAGAGAAAAGAGGTGTAACGAATATTGATGAGGATGAGGATGATGGTAACACTGGTCAGATTGTGATGATAGAAATTTTGGGAATGAGTGTAGAACATTTTGTACAATCTAAAAAGAGTTTGTTCCAGCTTCCAACATTATGATGCAAGGATGCATTCATTTGATTTGATTACACATATTATAATTTTATTTTATTTCACATATCAGAATGAAATGATGCTTTCATTTGATTTGATTACACATATTATAATTTGATTTTATTTCACATATCAGAATGAAATGATGCGTTCATTTGATTTGATTTGAGTTCACATATTATCATTTGATTTGATTTCACATACTATCATTTGATTTGATTTCAAATATCAGAATGAAAGGATGCTTTCATTTTATTTGATTTGAGTTCACATATTATTATTTGATTTAATTTCACATATTATATTTTGATTTGATTTCACATATCAAAATGAATGGATGCCATTGGATACTCTGTATAGAATAGCCCTCTGATTTTATTATGTATTAATGATTACACATGTGTTACACATATTCTTTGATTACACATGATTTGATTATTAGATTATCTAAAATGTGTTACTGGATATTTTGTATTAGTCTAAAGTTTCTATTTTTCTTGTAGATTTGTAATGTATAAATTGTTATAGGCAATTTGTAAAAGTAAATGTCTATGCTGCATTTTTTGTCATTTAAAATTAATTCATATAACATAAAATAACATCTTACTGCATCCACATGCTTCAAAATTACTTAATATATCAACAAAAAAATCAAAACATAACAACATTCAAAACAAATTTTCCTAGAGATAACACTTTTGTTTGGAATTTTTCTCTTTCATTTATTTTAATTTTCAAAAAATTTACCATTCATTCACAATTTACAAAACATATCAAACATTATTTATTCCACTCCAAATTAAAAACAACAAACTTCTACATCATCATAAATAATCAAAACATAGTAATAATTAAAACAAAATTTCCAACAGATAATACATATTTTTTGCAAATAGTCTCTTCCATTGAATTCAATTTTTAACAAAGATACCATTCGTTCGCAATTTACAAAACATATCAAATATTATTTATTCCACCTAAAATTACTTAATACATCAACACATATAATTATAACATAACAACATTCAAAACAAAATTTCTAATAGATAACACATTTTTCGAAAATAGTCTCATTCATTGATTTCAATTTTCAAAAAGGATACCATTCATTCGGAATTTACAAAACATATCAAATATTATTTATTCCACTTAAAATTAAAATATAACAATAATTAAAAACAAAATTTCAAAATGATAATACGAATTTTTTAAAAATTGTCTCTATCATTGATTTTAATTTAAAAAAAAATACCATTCTCAAATAATTTATAAAAATATAAAGAGTTTTTTTCACTTCAAATGCAACACAACAAACTTCTATTCTTTTTCAATGTTTCCTGAAGGTCCACCCACATCTACCTCGATATCATTTTCTTCTAATGCCCCAACCCTAACCAAATTTTTTGTTGTAGTGTTGATCACCGATAACAAGGCACTCTCTTACTTCACTTGATCTTCTTTGAAAGGTGCATTCAACTCCTCTTTTTATTTCATTTTAGCCTTGACATCTAGGCCCATGTATCTGATAATCTTCTTCAACAAATTATTTTCTCTAACCATCAGTTGTAACCTCTTCTTCAATTCAATAGCATTATTAATGCTAATTTTGGCAGTCTTGATCAAAATTTTCATGGCACTGACTTGTTTCTTTAGGTGCTGGAAATTAGACAACAAAACAAAAATATAAAAAGGTTAATATTTATAAACAAAACATATTTAACATTTTTTTTTTAGTTAGATGTAAAACTTACATCAGCTGTAAGTCCTGCTATTTCTATAACTGCTACTTTGTTCTAATCTAATGTCCATTCATTGAAATATGTTTTGGGCTTCTGCATTGAGGTTTTCCAAATGATTCAAAAAAATAGCAATAATTTCATATCTGTATGTAGACTCAGCCTCCATAGTTCAGATTCATCTTTATGTAGCAAAGCATCGAGATTTTGGGGCTCATTCTCAACCTTTAAAAACAACTTTTTTCTCTTTGAAAATTTCTTATATCGGCCATTGATTGCTTTAATCAAAACCTTGGCCCGATATTCACATTATTTCAATTTATTAATATCCGAAAGAAGAGTATTATGAACTACAACTTTACATCTATCAACTAATAACATATTTTCAAAAACGTTTAGGATATCATCATCTGTTACACTATGGGCGATGACTTGTTGTGGGGCGGAGGGGGAAACTTCAGTGGCATATACATTGACATCCTATTCTCCATCAATGCCCTCTTCATCCTCAAGAATATCACTTGCATTTAAAGGTTAATTTTTAGGATTCATACCCTAATAAATAAAGTCACATTCTAGAGTTCTCGAGGGCATTTGAGATGCACTCTCAACATTTGAAAAAATAGCTAAGGTTAATAATGGTAAAATAGAAACATTAGATGATGACACATTTTATGTCTCTATAGAACTTCTTGCATGATGAGGTGGCGGAGTGAGGAAAATTTTACCATGCATGCATGATTGGTTCCTCACAGGTGGAACTTGCTGTGGATGGACATAAACTTGCTTTGAATGAATAGGTAGTGGAACTTGCTATGGCTATGGCTGTGACTATTGCTATTGTTGTGGTTATGGTTGTTGTTGTGGTTGTGGCTATTGTTGTGACTGTTGCTATGGCCATTGTTGTGGTTGACCAGATAGTGGAGCCATATGTTATTTTAGCCTTTTTAATCTAGCAGGTCCCTCTATTAAATTTCACACAAAAACATAAATTTATTTTTTGTGTAAATAACAATAGAATTTAAAAAATATTTATTTAAACCATACATACCAGACTCAAACTCTGTAGCCATTGATGATTCAACCATTTACCCTTTATCTAAAAAATATTTAAAACACATTAAAAAACATAATTTTAAGTCATTAAAATAAATAATTTAAAATAGTATTTTTAAAGAGTAAGGTTACCTTGTGGGCTGGAGGTAACCTCTTCCACGTCGACATTAACAATTTTAAAAGTAAAATGTGTCGTAGGTGTATGCTGAATCAGATCACCATGAGACCTCACACATTTGGTGGGAGTTATTGGTGATGACTGCGATTGCATATCAGAATCAGTAGATACTTCTCAAACCCTAAATGTGGCATCCCTTTTACTTGAAAACTGAGATGCTCTTCTCTATTTTCAAAATAAAATTAGAGAATAACAAGATAGAATGGAAAAAAAGAAAAACAAAGATATTCCAAAAAATATGTTTACCTGTATCTCATCATCAGACATGCCAATAGACAACAAAATAGGGTGTAATGCAGTGGGAGGACTGCTTTATTGAAGGTTGAAATAAGCTTTCTAAAATAAACAAAGAATAAAATTATTGGTAGTCATTGTATAAGCAGATTGAATTTTTTGGGCACTCAAAAGGTCGTGTTTCAGGCGGTTGGAAATGTGCATGGACCAATCAAATCTACCACCACCAATACAACAAATCAATAAATAAAGTGCCCAAAATCTGCAGGTCGCCCTTGCAGAATAAATCTTGCTTAAAAAAATTCAATGCAAGTATAGAGAAATTTATCTCCAACATTGCAAATGTTTAAGCCCCTTTTGGACTTAGAATAATTAACTAAAAAAAGAGACAACATTATTAGAAAATAAAAAGTACAAGGAGAACGTTATTAGAGAAATGAAACTACAACACAACAATATTTAATGTTAAATAAAAAATAAATTTTTATATTATACCTTTCAAATTGTTAGAATGAACGATGTAAATGGTTCCAAGGGTGTATTTATCATTGTTGGTTACGGCGTACTGGTTTTTCACCAATACACCATCCGAAAATGGTAGCCATATTAGTCGCTGCACATAGAAGGCTTTAAAAAAACAATGTCCTTGTTATCCACTCGTATCAAAATAGTGGACACGTCATGGTTGTAACAAGAAACGATATGTTGCATCAATTGAACGTCAATGTTCAATTGTGGCATATTCAACACACCAGCAAGTCCAGTAGTGTAAACCCATTAGGAATATTTTCCAGGAGTGTTGAAAATGCTCTTAAGGTTGGTGTAGAAGATGTTCTTGAAATACACTTTAGAGGGAAGAGCAGAGGAAGAGCTAGCCATCTCTGAAAAGATGCAATAAAATGGTTTGAAAAACCAAAAAAACACTCAAAAATACCTTGGAAAACATTGCCAAAACCTTCTAGAAACGCTACCAAAATATTCTCAAAATGCTGCCAAAACGCTCTGAAAACATTGCCAAGATGGTGCCAAAACGCTCTGAAAATGCTACCAAAACACTGCCAAAATGCTCTGAAAATGCTTGGAAACCACTATGGAAAATGTCCTAAAATACTGGAAAAAGGTTTAAAATTGCTCTAGAAAATGCTGTGGAAGAGGCAAAAAATGACCCTGCAAATGAATTTATAGAATTTTGCATGGTGAAAGTTAATAGATGCACGACACGTGGTAGAATATAGGATACATGGCGTCATCTAATTGATGAATCATGATGGTTGCCTTGTGCCACTCACCATTTTCCAGTCATCTTATGCCACTCACCATCTACCAGTTGCCTTATGCCACTCACCATCTGCTAGTCGCCTTATGCCACTCACCATCTGCCACTCGGCTTATGCCACTCATCATCTGCCATTTGACTTATACCACTCGCCATCTCCTAGTTGCCTTATGGTACTCACCATCTGCCAGTCGCCTTGTACCACTTGCCATCTGCCAGTCACCTTATGCCACTCACCTTGTGCCACTCACCATCTACCAGTCACCTTGTTCCACTCACCTTATGCCACTCACCATCTTCCAGTATCCTTGTGCCACTTGCCTTGTGCCACTCGCCTTATGCCACTGACATTATGCCACTCACCTTGTGCCACTCGCCTTATGCCACTCGCCTTATGCCACTCACCTTATGCCACTTGCCTTGTGCCACTCATCTTATGCCACTCGCCTTGTGCCACTCGCCTTGTGCCACTTGCCTTATGCCACTCACCTTATGCCACTTTCCTTATGCCACTCACCTTATGCCACTCATCTTGTGCCACTTGCCTTGTGCCACTCTCCTTGTGCCACTTGCCTTATGCCACTCACCTTGTGCCAGTGCCTATAAAATTTTATTGATAATTTTAGTGGAAAAAAAGAAAAAATCACCATGTTTTGAAAAAATTTCTTCAAAAATTAAAAAAATCGCCCCAATGTTTATACACTTTTCATGTTGATTCACCCCGATTTGATAAATACTTTTTCGATACTACCCCTTATGCATAACCATAATCAAGGATAATATAAACTTTATTCCAAAGGCTAGAGACCCTAAGTTGATCATCAATTGGCATCCAATCACACTTCTCAATATTTCCTACAAGATCATTACAAAAGCCTTAGCCTTAGTTTTGCAACATTTACATCCTACCATAATTAGAGCAAGGTAAAAAAGTTTCATAAAAAGCAAATATATTTTAGATAATTTCTTGGCTAAATGGGAGGGAATAAAATGGATGAAAAAATCCAATTGGCAAGCCCATGACCACATTGAGTGGCACTTTATTTTTGTCATGCTTAAGGCTTTAGGTTTTGGTAAAGGTTTCATCTATGTAGTCAAGATGCTTTTTATAGATGCCTTTATTGTCGTCATTATCAATAGAACTCAATCAAAGTCTGCAGTCAAGATGCTCTTTATAGATGCCTTTGTTTTCCTCACTATCAGTAGAACTCAATCAAATGCTATTCATCTTTTTCATTCAATCAAGCAAGGATACCCTATTTTCCCATCTATGTAATTATAGTTAAAGGTTTTAGTTATTTATGGGTTCATAAATACAATTTGAGCCTTGTGAAGGGTATTTCATTTTCCAATAGTCAAGACCAAATGATCAATGGACACTTTGTATATGACTTTGTCCTCACATTAGTTGACGATGAAGTGTCCTTCACTCAAGCCATTCATTGCTTGGATAAATTTTATCTTATTTTTGGTTCCAACATCCAATGGTGGAAGACTCTATTTTTTATAGTCTACATCTTCCCTCCCAAATTGGTTGAATCAATTTCCCTCAAGATGCATACAAGGATAATGTTTTGGTTCTTAGGTATACCCTTCATCTTCCATAGTTTTCCTTTCAAACTCTTGAAAAATATTATATAAAATATTGAATCCAAGCTTGTCTATTAGACCACTAAAATGCTTTCCCTTGCTAGCAAGTTTTAAATCTACTCTAAGATCATGGTTACGACCCATGTGTATTATTCCTCATGTTGGGTTCTATCCAAGGCTTGTTATCAAAATCTAGATAAGTTGCTTAGAGATTTTATTTGGAAAATTTTACGTTAGACTCTGGTTTCCATAGAGTAGCATGGAATTTTTTTAGCTTACCCAATAAGAATCAAGAATGGGTCTTCTTGAATTCAAACACTAAGGTATGACATTATGAGCTAAATGGATAATCAAAGCTAGAAATATGAGGAACTTTAGAAAGTTTTAGTTAAACATTGCATTAGCTTAGGCTCTCTCTATGGGTGTAAAGCATGGAGAGGTATGGATTTTTACTTCCTTCTTGTTGCTCTTGTTTCCATCAAGTTTTCAAGTTTTTTTTCATCTATAATTTTTGGCAAGCTTGGAAAAATATCAAACCATGGCTCTAATGGAAAGGTAATAATTTTTGGGATGTATATTCCATCCATTCTATGAACCTTGATGGTTTCCTATCTTGAATATCTAGGGAGTCTCTTTTTTTTTAATCCCTTTAATGCATGCACACAAATTCTATAAAAGGGATATCTCTATAGTGACCAACTTGTTTGTCCGATAGACTAGGGATTGGCATCCTTGGAATTATATCAAGTTCAAGTTCAAAAGTACCTTTGTTGATAAGGAAACCTTTAAAGCATTTAAAACAATTATACTTAATTCTATGCTTCATAATATCATAGTGTGCTCTCAAAATCCCTGATGGAAGTATTGGCAATGGTATATAGAGACACCCCTTGTTAATTATAAGGCTAGATTGGGTTACAAATAGTTTTCACCAGAATTACCCATGGTTGAAAAACTAAATTCTTGCTAAGGCCTCACTTCATCTAGGTATATTTTGGCCCATTGTTTTCACATAGTTTAGTCTACTTATGTCGAACCCAAGCAAGTTGTATTTTCATGGAGTTTAACTCACCAAGGCATTAAATGACTTATATACATTAGGATTCCCAACCTAATGTGTCCATTATACCATGAACATGAAGATATTCACCTCTTTTGAAGATGTTATAAGCCTCAAGATGCATGAAAGTGGATTTATCCTCTTTTCCAACCTATTCTCCCACAATAATTCACATGGAAATAAATTCTCCTTAGAGACCCTCCTCTCCTCCCTTTAATGTTTTGGAACCTCTTTAGAATTGATATTTTATTTTATTTATAAAAAACTAGAAATAATTCCTTATTATCTCATACCTCTGTTATTCTATTCTGTAGTGTTGTTTACAAGGTCAATGTGATTGTTTCCATGGTATTGTAGACTTTAGTGTAGGCAATGGTGTCTAGAGACACCCCTTGTTAATTATAAGGATAGATTAGGTTATGAATTGCTATCACCATACTTATCCAAGGTTGACAAAATAAATTCTTGTTGGGACCTCTCTTCACCCAGGTATCTTTGGGCCCATTGTTTCACATAGTTTTGTTTACTTATCTCGAACCCAAACAAGTTATCTTTGCATAAATTTTAACTCACCAAGGCCTTAAATTACTTTTCTACATTAGGGTTCCCAACCCACTGATTCCATTCTATCATAAACCTGAGGATCTTCACCTCTTTGGCTATGTTTTACACCTCAATATGCATGGAAGCAGATTTTTTTCTCTTTTCTAGCCTATTCTCCCACAATAATTCACATGACAATAAATTCTCCTTGGAGACTCTCTTCTCCCTTCGGTATTTTTAGAAGTTTGAAACCCTTCAAAATTGACATTTTATTTTATATAGGGAAATCCATAAATGATTTCTTGTTCTCTCATCCCTTTGTTGTTTCATTCTATAGTGTTTTTAGCATGGTCAATGTGATTTATTTCATGCTACTAAAAAATTTATTGTAGTCCAACAAAGTGGTAATGAAGTTGACCCATTTGTAGGAATTGATTGAATAGTGGAGGAATGCTCCTTGCTTTATTTTATTGCACTAGCCATATCTCTTGCTAGTTATATAGAACTTAAGACAAAATATGATAGATTTGATCATTGAGGGGATCCATCCTCTCTGTCATGCCTAAACACATGGTGTAAATGAGACGTGATGACTAGAAGCAATCTACCAAAGATAAGCCTGTATAGTCTTGGTAGATGTGATAAAAAAAATTAGAGATCTAATATATGTTTGGCATTTTTTTTATATGGATAGTTAATGACTCATTTACAAGAATTGATTACAGACTAGAGGAATACTCTCTACACTAGGAAAATGCTTTTTGCACTATTTTCTTCCATTGGCCATTTCTTTGGCCAAATTCACAAAGCTTACGAGTAATTGTGGTAGGTTTGGTCATCAAGATGATTTATATTCTATATCAGGTTGAAACACACATTGTAGGTAGGATGTTACAACTAGGAGCAATCAACCAAAGATAAGCCTCCATAGTCTTGATAGATGTTATAATATCAGTTAATAATTTGAAGCATGTTTGGCCTCCATTTTTATGAATAGTTTTTGACTATCTAGGGGTGTGCATATACAATGATTTTTTATATTTTAATTAATATAATGATTCCACCCCCACCCCATCAAAAAAATCCCATCACATGAGTTTCTCGTCTATATCATTTTCATCGTTGCACATGGAAGGTGATATTGTTGAGCAAGATATAATAAGGCAAAGATCATATAAGCTTGAACTGTTTGAAAATAATGTGGGTTTAAAGGTTAATAATTCTTTGGTTTTGGTATTTTAAAAAAACATTAGATAGACTAAAAAATAATTAAAAATGGTGATTAACTGTAATTTTATAAAAATAATTTTAGATAAATGATTTTATGAAAGATAAGTAATTTTAATTACTCTTCAAATTAAATAATTTCATCAAGATTATTAGTTATTTAAATGTATCCATGGACATAGAAATATTGCTTATTAACTTGTTATTTGAAATTCAATATATTTTAATGAATTTAAAGTTATTTCATATTTTAGTCTTTAAATTTTGCTATAAATTAAAATTCCAGCTACTTATATTCAAAAAGTAATCTATGATCAAATAAAATTTATGAGTAAATTTCTAATATTCATATTCTTCATCCCTCTTATTCAAGGTTCTCATGACTATTTTAAACTATAACTGGTTGGTTTGTAATGGTCTTGAAGTTTGAAATGATGCCTAGAATAACTAAAGATAATATATTCATTGAAATATCCAATATTTAATGAAGTCAAAATTTAGATACTATGCATGGTTTTACCTTCAAAATTTTCCATATTATTTATGTGTTATACAACTATAAATATAAATTTACTTGAACCATATAACAAAGATGATTTTGTTTGTCTAGCTAGATCCATGACTCTGAAGCATATTTAAAAAAAATGATGAATCGTAATCATATATTTTATATAGAGACTAGAAACCAATAAATATATCATGTTAATATAAGCATTTTATTTAGCTATTCACATTAATTTGATAAAAATTGAAGGAAATTGTATGCTAAAAAGATGAAAAATGTCAATTAAAGATCATAAGAAAATCTTACAACCTTAAACAACAAGAGAAGACCCTTATTTGTAAATTAGGATTTGATTTATTGGATGCTTAAAACTAAAATATTTTATGCCTTATTTTAAAATGTTTATTACCTTTCCATTGGATTTTATTTATGTTTTCCTTGTTAAGTATGAATATTACATAATTTTATGGATTTTGTTGATAATTTAGTCACTAAATCATATTTTCATTTGCTTACTATTTTATTTTAAAAAGTTTTATTTGTTCTAATTTTATTTTTTATATAGATATAAGTATTAAATTTCCAGCTTTATCATATTATCCTCATTTATTAAATTAAAAACATTGTATTTTATAGCAATATTTTAATTTTGTAAACAAGATTTACCTAGATTAGATTAAACCTATTATTTACTAAATACATTTGAACAAGAACATAGTTTCTAGAAAAATCATGAATATGAAGTCATTACCTAAATATCTCATTGAATTAATTTTCTTCTAAAAAGTGCATTTTATAAAATATTTTTGAATCATTTATTGCATATCCAATCACTTACTTTAATGGTGAGATATGGCAAGTACAAAACAAGTATTATTTTATTAATTTATTGCATAAAGGCTTTATAGGAGATCTATGAAAAAATTGAACAAGATTAGAATTTTTACTATATTATTTTAAATTATGGTTGAAGTCGAAAGGTCCTCTAACATTTTACAAGAAAGTTAAAGGTTTTACATTAAGCTTAGAGTTATATCCTACCATAAAAAAATCTATGCAAAACAAAACAACTATTAACTAAAATAAAGAATATATTTAAGAGAAAAAACAGACGAAAAACTATGATAAAAATGCATGTTGCAATAAATGTAATATTTTGGTATATTGATGGAGTGGCCCCAATAGAAGCCACATATAACCTATTAAAAAAACTATGAACCAAAATACTTGAAACATTCTATGTTACAACCACTCAAAACATTATGTGATGACTACGAACATACACGAACAATAGACTAGAAACACCACCCCATAAATGAGTAACAAAACACCTCTTACATGAAGGAAACTAAGCATGTGAAATTTGTCTGTTAACCATATTTGTTTAGTTTAGTTGGTCACCCATTTTGCACCTTTGCAAACTCCAAACATAGGTTAGCCTCTGCACTACAAGATGTTTCACCCCCACAAAGATAGTGGCACACCAGGGGCCACCCTTCCTATGAATTGAACTTGGATCTCTACTAGGAGAGTGTAAAAACCCACAAAAAATAAACCAAGAGAGATATATTTTTTTATCAAGGTTCATAAAGAAGTCCTAATACATTCTAGTATTTATAAGGCATAACCACATTTTGGGTTAATGTTATGATAAACAGCACTCAAGTGGATAGGAGTGGCCAACATCTCATATTTTTGGTGTTAACCTTTCTAAACATTACTATTTATGAAGGATTCCAATAGTGGTCCCCTCAGCTTTACCATATCCTCATAGATATAGGACAACTTGAGCATGGTGTAGGAATTATCCTTTAAGTCCCATAACACTTAAAGAGATATGTATTTTTCCTAACCCTATAAATTTTCATCTATGTAGGATTATTTTGAGATAATGCCTTAATGCTTAGTTACCACACCTTCATGGGCTAAGGTCATTACCACTCACCTGGTTACGAGCATGGTCACTTGATCTTCACCATTTAAGGTGCCACCACTATACTAACTTGTGAATGATTTCCAAAGACCTCACCACTTGGAAACACCCAAGACTCACCGTTAAAGGTGTATCATTCTCAAATATTTGGTTATTGCATCTCTACAACTCCTTCTATATATATATATATATATATATATATATATATATATATATTATGTTATTGCATCACCACAACTCCTCCCAATATTGCATTGTCTTCTTGAATCAAGGGTTCTAATATGGCTTTAGTTTTTTTCCAAGAACCCAAATCACATTTGGAGTCTAACCTTTAAAAATATTTAAACATATCTCTAAAATAATATGAAATAATTCCAATGCTTCGAAATAATTTTAACAAAATCAAATGCACCATAAAACTTATAATGAAAAAAGTATTTTAAAATCACATAGGATTTCGATAATAACCATGGATAATCATATTTCATAAACTATGCATTGAGCATAATTATTCATTTTGCACATAGCCAATTATTTAAAGAACTTACATAAATGAATATCATCATATAATCTTTTATTATTAAAAAAAAATCTTAAACACTAGTACATTACATTATTTCTTCATCCAAAGATTTATTTCTTCAACATGCATTGATGTAATAGAATTTGTGGATCCATCATTTCATATTTTTTTCAAAGTCCTTTATTTTAACAATTCTTCCCACAAGCTTGAAAAGAAATTTAGGGATCATGATAGCTCATGAATTTCTTATGCAAGCCTAACATACACTAAGCAATAAAATATGCAATCATACAAACAAGCATTTAAGAAAAACATGTCCATGCAAACAAGGAGAGAATCCCATACTTTGATGGATTTTTAAGCCTTGATACTACCATTAATCTCATTGGTTAAATATCAAAGGATAAAATATAATATAGCCACAAAATAATAAGATCAAGATAATAATGTGAGTAAATTCATATGTATACCAAGACTAATAATATATCAAATAACATTCACCAATAAACAACAATATGAATGTAGATAGTCTAAATCAAACATGTACAAAGCATGTAAAACAACTTATAATATTAATAGCTCAAGATGTATGTAAACTTTATTACTTCACTTGCTCTTAAAAATATGATAATGATCTCTTGTTCTTCTCTCTTATTTCCTATTTTTCTTGTTGTATTAAGTATATTTATGGAGTGTATATCCATAGTAGATAACTCTTAGGATAATTGACTATATCTTTCCATATGCCAAGTCTCATGACTCTTGGCTTCTCTACTTGACACTTGTATACTTGATGAACACTTGACTCTATATTGTATGTACACCTAAACATGACTCTTGAACTTACCTTTGCACACCAATACTAAGACACTTGTGCATATATTTACATTAAGACACTCGTGCATATCTTTACATTACATATTTACACTCTTACATATAAGACACTTGTGCACATAGACTCTCATTACACTTGCACACTCACTCATATGACACATGTGCATTTCCTGCACATACACACTTAAATGAAAGGGTAAATAATACTCACACTCTAACGTTTGACTCAAACCTAATATAATATTTACATATGTACCATGAAGATACCATGGCGGTACATTAGCATGTACCAAATAATGTAATATACTCCAAAACCCCCTTGTATTATATTATTTGGTTATTGAATACTTTAGTATTCAATCATAGTATTCATCTTCATCTTCAATGTCGAAGTGACCTTGCAGTGTATGTGATCTAATTTTCTTGTAGGACACATTTAGACCATATTTGATCTATTTTTCTCTTCCTTGTTTTTTGAATTATTTCTCGTCCTATAATTTAAAAATTGTATACTTGAATCCATTGTTAGAAGTGTTAGGAGGTGAATTCAATATCCAAATATCCAATGTTCTTCAAAAGAGAGGTGCATGGTGGTGCAACTTATGGACAAGAAATAAACAATTTCTTGGAGTCTTCCTTTGGGATAGGAAATGAATAGTTTTTTGGAGTCTTCCTTTGGAAGAGGAAATGAACATTTTTTGGAGTCTTCCTTTGGGAGAGGAAACAAACAATTTTTCGGAGTCTTCCTTTGGAAGAGAAAATAGGCAGTTTTTGGAGTCTTACATTGGGAGAGGAAAAAAACAACTTATTTTTTTATAAAAGGGGAATGACCCCTTGCATGTAAAGGTGATGTAAATGTAGAATTTTACCGAAATCAATAAAATATCAAGCTACCATTGCCTCATTTTTTTTCCTACACATTAGAGGTTTTCCATGTAAAATTTGTGTTACTGTATTTTTTCCTTGCATATAATTTAATATTTTTATAACATCTAGTATCATAACCTAGGGTTTTGTGTGAATGGGAGCCACAGCAATGACTGGAAGTGTAAATAAGTTTGAGATTTAAAAATTTTGTTGGAAGTAACTTCACCCTATGGAAGATGAAGGTGGAGGATTTGTTAGTTCAAAATGACCAAGCCCTAGCCTTGAAAGGGGTTGTGAGTAAACCAAGGAGCATGAAATATGAGTGGGTAATGCTGGATAGGAATGCGGTTTCTACAATTTTTCTATGCCTAGATGACTTTGTCTTGTTCAATGTTGTTGAAGAAAATATCGTAAAATATCTTTGGAAGAAGATTTAAAAGTTGTATGAGATGAATTTTGCAATAAATAAGTTTTTTTCTAAAAAATAGCTTTATAGCCTAAGGATGAAGGAGGGTTCATCTATGGAAGATCACTTGAATGAGTTTAATACCCTTATCAATAAACTAGTTTTAGTTAATATGAATATGGAGGATGAGGATAGAGCTATCACCCTACTTTGTTCCCTCCCAGAGACTTGGGATCATTTGGTGATGACCATTAGCAATTCATCATCAGGAAATCTAAAATTTGATGATGTAGTAGCCACTTTGTTGGTAAAAGCTTTGAGGTGAAAAAATTCTCTAGAACCCTCAACCAATTAAGCCCTAGCTGTGAGAGGTTGATCTTTTGAGATGAGTTAACAAGGTAGACCACAATACAAATCTAAGTCTAAACGATGCAAGCTAAAAGAGAAGTGATGGCATTGTGGGAAGCCAGGGCACTCAAAAAAGGATTGTTAGTAGATAAAAAAGATAAAAATGGTGAAAACCAATTTCAACCATCAACTGAGGCCAGTATAGTAAATTCTAGAGAGATGAAAACATGTGAGGATTTCTATATCAACAACAACATATCAGTAAATTCATAGAGACTGGTTTGATAAATATCATCCATATAATGGTGGGATGGTCTACTTGTGTCATGATCATCCTTTAGAAATTATGGGAAGAGGGGACATAAGGATCATGTTGGACAATGGTAGAGAAAGGATGTTATGTGATGTACGACATGTGCCAGATTTATGGAAGAATTTGCTCTCAATCAAGATGATGGATAAGCTAGGGTATTCTATCACTTTCAATAACAACTATTGCAAAATTACTAGAGGAGCTCTTGTAGTAGTAAAAAGATAATTTTATGGAACCCTGTATAATTTATGTGGTGATACGATGATAAACCATGCAACAGCAACAACTTCAAGTCAATATGTAATAATGTTATGGCATCAAATCCTAGGACATATGAGTGAAAAAGGTCTAAAAATTCTGCATGACTGAGATGATTTCTTGGATTAAATCTTGTACTTTAGACTTGTGTGAGCACTGTATATTTGGGAAAAAGAGTGTTCAATTATTGTAAGCCTTGGTAAGGGTTATAATTTTCTACAACTCATACATTCTGATATATTTTGACCAATTCCCACTCAGTCCTTAAATGGTGCTATATATTTTGTGATATTTATAGATGATTATTATAGAAGAGTGTGGGTTTATTTTCTAAAGAATAAGTCAGAAGCTTTGCAAAAAATTAAAGAGTTTAAATCTCGAGTAGATAAAAGTTTGGGCAAGTCTGCTTTATGTCTTAGATCAGATAATGGGGGTGAATATTGCTCCAAGAAATTTAATAAATTTTGTATGCAGGAAAGAATTAAGCACTAGAATACTATACCATATACTTCACAAAAAATGGTGTGGCTGAGTGGATGAATCACACAATCATGAAACATGCAAGAAGTATGCTCAACACATCCATGTTGTAATACAACTGTTTATCTCATTAATAGGTCACCTACAGTTGCATTGGATGGATAGATTCCAAAGGAGGTTTGGTATGGTAAGCCATTTGATTACTCTTATTTACATACTTTTGGCTATGATGCATTTGCCCATGTGCCTAAATAAAAAAGGTCCAAACTTGACCCAAAGTTAAGCAAATGTGTTTTTCTTTGCTATGGAGATGCAGTAAAGGAGTGTAAATTGTGAGATACTATTTTCCACAAGGTAATTATTAGCCGAGATGTTATTTTTGATGAAAAATCCATGCAAATGAAGGAGGTACAACAAACACCTAATGTTGTACCAATTGAAGTAGATATGAACAAAGAGGAAAATAAAAATTAGCATGCTAAAAAAATTTATCTGCATGATGAATTTTTTGACCAACATGCAGAAAAATAAGTAGAACAAGGAAAGCAGCCACAACAGTCACAAGACCAAGAGCCACAACCAACAGATCATTGGTTTTGATATCTACATGCTCAAAAAAGTGTTTGAAAAGATATTCTCCTATTTTGTAGTATTTGTTTCTTTGTTAACCGATGATGGTGAGCCTAGTTCATTTTAGGAAGATAGAGAATCTGAGAATGCAAAAAATGGAGGAAAACCATGGAGGAGGAAATGGAAGCACTTTACAAGAATAAAACATGGGAACTTGTGGATATACCACCTTGAAGAAAGGCTGTTGGAAAAAAGTGGGTGTATAAAGTAGAGAAGAAGAATGATGGGTTTTTGGAACACTATAAAGCTCACTTGGTGGAAAAAAATTATGTGCAAAAGTTAGGTATAGACTTTAATGAAATTTTATCTCCTGTTGTGAATATGACTACTATTAGAGTTTTACTTACACTTGTAGCAACACATGATTTAGAACTAGAGTAGCTTGATGTAAAGACTACTTTCTTGCATGGTGATATTTATGAGGAGATTTATATGTATCAGCTTGAGGGCTATGAAGAAGGAGACAAAGAGCATTTGGTTCATAGATTGAAGAAATGTCTGTATGGGCTTAAACAGACGCCAAGGATGTGGTACAAAAAATTTGACACCTTCATGAAGATCCAAGGTTTTAGCAAGAGTGAAGCTGACCATTGTGCATACTAGAAGAGGTTTGATAATGGTAGTTTTATTATTTTGTTGTTGTATGTTGATGATATGCTAGTTCCAGGCCCTAAAATGAAGAAAATCATTGATATTAAGGCTCAGTTATCTAGGACATTTGAAATGAAGGATTTATGAGCAGTAAACCAAATTTTAGGGATGAAGATACGAAGGGATATAATAAGAAGGAAGGTTAAGTTAGAAGTCATATATTAAAAATATTTTGTAGTGCTTCAATATGCAAAATGTAAAACTAGTTAGTACCCCACTTATTCACACTTAAAATTATCTTTCGAACACTATTCCAAAAAAAAATTAGTGAAGATAAGCATGTCTTGTGTAACGTATTCATCGGTAGTAGGAAGCCTCATGTATGCCATGGTAAGCACCAAACTGAATATTTCCCAAGCAGTGGAAGTTGTCATTCGGTACATGGTAAATATTGGTAAGGAGCATTGGAATGTAGTGAAGTGGATATTGAGATATTTAAGAGGCACTTCAAATGCTGCTATTTACTATGGATCGAAAAATTTACAAGTTAAAATTTTTGTAGACTCTAATTATTGTGGAGATAGAGATGGGATAAAGTCCACTATAGGATATACTTTCACTCTTGTTGGTGGAGTTGTGAGTTGGACTTCTAAGTTGTATTCTGTGGTGGCTTTATCAACCACTGAAGCAGAATATATTATCGCAACTAAATCCAACAAAGAGGTAATTTGACTAGAACGGTTGTTGGGTGACTTCAAGATAATGCAAGAGAATACATTGCATTGTGATAGCCAAAGTTCTATTCAGTTAGTGAAGAATGAACATTCAATTCATTCTATATTGATTTGTAAAATATTGGTTACAATTTATAGGATGGGAAGAACAGATTTGAGCTCAAATTTTGGAGCTCTATTGATTTACGTAACAAATATCAACCTAAACTTAGACTAAGTCTAACCTCTTCCTATAATTTCTCTTAACAACAAAGATGCTAACTTAAACTTAGCTACGTAGGAGAATAGTTGCATTCACACGTAGTTACATATAAAGTTCAACATTCTCCCCCTTAAAGTTGAGAGGGCTGACAAGACAGTCTCTCAGCTTTATATATTGAGCTTTAGCAACTCCTTTGGTGAAGATGTCCGCTATGTTGTCCAAAGTGTTGCAATGTCGTAGCTCAACCACATGTTTCTCCACCATGTCTCGAATGAAGTGATACTTCATATCAAAGTGCTTTGACCTGTTGTGGTGGATAGGATTATGTGCCAATTGAATGGCACTCATATTGTCACAATACAATCTGGTAGGACCACTTTGTCTCTCTCCTATTTCTTCAAGTACTTTTCTCAACCATAAAGCTTGGGTACTAGCATTTGTGATTGCTATGTACTCAACTTCAGTAGATGATAATGCTACAACAGTATACTTTTTGGAACTCCAAGTAATTAGTCCTGACCCAAGACTAAAACAATTCCTTGAAGTAGATTTTCTATCATCTATATTGCTGCCCCAATCACTATCACTAAAGCCAACTAATTTTACAAAATTACATTTGTGGTAATGGATCCCAAAATCCAATGTACCCTTTACATATCTCAAAATTCTTTTAGTTGCTTGTAGATGAAGTTCAGATGGATCAGCCATATACCTTGAAACAAGAGAAACAGCATATTGAATATCCGACCTTGTGTTGGTGAGGAACATTAGACTCCCAACCATGCTCCTGTAAGTGGTCATGTCAACTTTTGGTGCTCCATCTTCTTTGCTCAATTGGATCCCATGACCCATTGGAGTTGCAACAGACTTGCATTGCTCCATAGCAAATTTCTTTATCATATCTTGAGCATATTTGTGTTGACATATGAAGATCCCTTTTCCTATTTGATGTACTTCCATGCCTAGGAAGTAATGCATCAAGCCTAGATATTTCATTTCAAATTCTTTCATCATGGAGTTTTTGAACTCCTTATTCATCTTAGCACTACTACCCATGAATATTAGATCATCCACATATAAACATACAATGAGAATGTCTTTACCTTGTTTCATGTAGTAGAGAGTAGGTTCACTTTTGCTCCTAGTGAATCCATACTTTTGAAAGTAGCCATCAATGCATGAGTACCATGCCCTTGGTGCTTGCTTGAGGCCATACAATGCTTTCTTCAATTTGTAGACAAGGTTCTCCTTACCTTGTTCTTCAAAACCTTGAGGTTGTTGCACAAAAACCTCTTCATTCAAGTACCCATTAAGAAAGGCACTTTTAACATCCATGTGTTGAATTTTCCACCCTTTGTGGGCAGCCAAAGAAAGTACTAGTCTGATGGTCTCCTATCTAGCAACAAGAGCAAAGGTCTCCTCATAGTCAATCCCATACTTCTGAGTAAACCCTTTTGCTACTAGTTACCTTGTGTCTTTCAATGCTCCCATCAACATTGAACTTGGTCTTGTAGACCCATTTACATCCAACACATTTCTTGCCTTTAGGAAGCTCCACTAGCTCCCAAGTATCATTCTTTTTTATAGAGGTCATTTCCTCTTTCATGGCTTGTTGCCATACATCATGAGTGCATGATTTTTCATAACTAGATGGCTCTAGCTCTACACTAGTCATTAAAGCATAGTTTACAACATCACCCTTAGGCTCTTGAGAGTCATCATCACCATACATGTGCAAATTTTCAAGTCTTTTCAAAACTGCATTCATCTCACTAGCTTGGCTTCTAGTGTACCTTTTTTGGAAATTCTTATCCAACATTTGAAAAGAAGGATGGTGCTGAAGTGTTCTCTTACCTCTTGATGGAGAATCAATATCCATTGGTGAAGAACTTACTGATCTTTGTGGAGAAGGACTTGGAGTAGCATCTGTTGTACTTGAAGTAGTACTCATACTTGGGCTTGGAGGAGGACTTCCTTTGCTATTTTTGGGCTGCACTTGCTGCACTTGAGAGGAACTTGCATCATGAGATCCATCATCAACAAAAAGTTTTTGATGACCCCATACTCCCCCTTCATCAAAAATCACATCTCTGGAAATTACAACTTTATGTGTTTTTGGATTGTAGAGCCTATATGCCTTTGAAGACTCACAATACCCAATGAAAATACATGCTTGACTTTTGGGGTCAAGTTTCTTTCTTGTTTCATCAGGAATGTGTGCATATGCAAGACAACCAAAAACTTTGAAGTGTTTTACATTTGGCTTTTTTTCATACCAACCCTCATAAGGAGTCATCCCATCTAAACTAGAAGTAGGACTCCTATTCAAAATGTAAACACTTGTTCTAACAACATCAGCCCAATACATGTTACTGAGTTGCTTTGTTTGAAGCATTGATCTAGCCATTTCTACAATAGTGTGGTTCTTTCTTTCAGCCACACCATTTTGTTGTGGGGTGTAGGCAGTAGTTAATTGCCTTTTGATCCCACAATCTTTACAAAATTTGAGAAATGCATTTGAACAAAACTCCCCTCCTCTATCAGTCCTTAATCTCTTTACAACATACTCACTTTGATTCTCTACATTATTTTTGAAATCTTTGAAACATTCAAAAGCTTCATCTTTAGTTTTCAAAAAATAAATCCAACACATTCTAGAGAAATCATCAATGAAAGTGAGAAAGTAAGAATTGTTACCCAAGCTTTTGGTATTCATTGGACCACAAATGTCCGAATGTACCAATTGTAGTGGATGGCTTGCTCTCCATGCTTGTCCTCTTGGAAACTTGGTTCTTGAGTGTTTTCCCAAAACACATCCTTCACACACCTCCTTGTGCTCTTCAACTTTTGGCAATCCACATACCATAGCTTGTGAAGTCAACAACTTCAAGCTTGCAAAGTTAATATGACCATATCTCAAGTGCCAAAGCACACTTGGATTTTCTATGGCCACATTAGCAAGTTGGGCACCTCCTTGTTCCCCAAACTTAAGAGGAAACAACCTATTATTTGTCATAGGTACTTGTGTAACAACTCTATTACAATTGTTTTTGTCAAAAATTACACATTTTCCATCTTCAAAAACAAGCTTGTAGTTCTTTTCCATTATTTGTCCAACACTAAGCAAATTATGTTGGAGTTTGGGGGTGTAATAGATGTTGTTTACCTTCTTTGTGCCTTCTTTTGTTGGAACCTCCATGGCTCCCATGCCTTCAACTTGTAGGGCTTTGTCATCTCCCAATTTGATCTTTGACTTGTAGGTGGAATCCATTGTAGCAAATAGCTCTTCTTTGCCACTCATATGATTTGAGCAACCAGTATCCAAAATCCAAGTTTCATTGAGATTTTGATCTGATTTTCCATAAGTAAGGAACATATTTGAAGAATTTCCTTCCTCTTCTCCATAGTTTCCATATTGACCTCTCCCTTCTTGAGAAGTCTTGGACCAACAATCTTTAGCAAAGTGACCAAGCTTACCACAATTGTAACAAGATTTCTTTGATTTGTCACCTCCTCTTCCTCTGCCTTGGTTGCCACCTCTTGAGCTACCTCTTCCTTTGCCTCTCCTTTGTCCTCTTCCTTGTCCTCTTTCTTGGCCTCTTCCTTGGCCTCTTCCTTGTGGCTCACCCTCCTTGGATGAGAATGCTTTGTCATCACCTCCATAGCTTGTTGATGTAGAACCCTGTAGTATTTCTTCATGAGACATCAAAGAACCAATAAGAGCATCAAAAGTTAGAGTAGACAAATCTTTAGACTCCTCAATAATGATTGCAATATGGTTCCATTTATGAAGAAGTGTTCTCAACACTTTCTTCACAACTACTTCAGTTTTGATGTCTTCTCCAAGGGTTTGCATTTTTTTTACAATGGCTTTCACTCTAACACAATAATCACCTACATTTTCATCATTTTGCATTTTGAGATTTTCAAAATCTCTCTTCAAGGTTTGAAGCCTCACTTGCTTCACTTGAACACTCCCTTGATAGCTATCTTTCAAGGATCTCCATGCATCTTGGGTTGTTAAACAAGAAGCAATCCTTGGAAAGATGCTTTTCTCCAAGGCTGCTTGGAGATGGTAGAGGGAAAAAGAGTTTTTCTTTTGGGTATCCTTCATGCTGGTTTTATCTGCTGCACTCAAGGTTGTCCAATCAGCAGGTTCGGTGTAGCCTTCTTCGACTATGTCCCATAGTCCTTTTCCAATGAGTAAGGTCCTCATCTTGATGGACCAATACTCATAATACAGCCCATTAAACTCAGGAATGGGCAGATTATTATTTGCAACCATTGAACTATTTTTTTGTTCTCAAAATGAGCAACAAAAATAACTACAGGTTGTTTTTAATCTCGGTATGAGTGGCTTCTGCAAAGCAGACTATTCCACAAACAATATTTTCGACCTTTGAAAATCTTGTATCTCTTCTATTTTATAAGAAATGCTTCAAAATGACAAAATCGAGCAGTAATATTAGTATTTGAGGCAATCAATCAGACTGACAGATTTTCTAACAATGTCTCTCCTTGTCTAATTTGCAAATTCTTATCCAAAAAACAAAGTTGCTGTCTTATTTACAAGAACATCAACAAACAACACCAGCCTTGTTGTCTTACTTGCATCAGTTTTGGCTCCTCGACGCAGAACCACCACACAGCTCACAACAAATATTTTGATACAGTCGCCTCTATGATTAAAGCAAACCAAACAGTCAAACAGTCTCGACAACGTTCATGTTGTCGCTCCCGTCGCCAATAAAATCACCACCTACACCTCCACAACGTAGACTCATCCAAAGACTCCTTACTTGTTTGATCGAAACGTACACATAAAGCTACACAAGATTTTTTTTGTAGGCCTTCCGTAGTAGATTGCGTCTGCTACACAATGAGATAGCTTATCCAGACGTGTCAGCAAATCAAGTTTTTTTTTTCTCTGTGATCATCTACATGAAGTTTTGTTGTTGTGTGCTCACAGCATGATCTCTCTTCAGCATTTGTGTCATCAAATCAAAATTTTGCCTACTCATTCTCTTTTCAGCAGCCTACACATCTCTATGGTAGCCTCCAAACGTCCTCTGCATTCTCTACATACTCTAATCACATGGATAACCTCTGTTTTTACATCACGTGTGCACACTCATAGCAGGGATTGTTGTTTTTTTTTTATAAACACCACCGTACCTTCATCGAAGCACGATTCACCTCACAACTAGTAAAAATGAGTGTGTAAATGTAAATTATGCTTTTCAACATTTCACTTACAACATCTCATTTACATAAAATTATGGTAAAAATGATGTTTCGTGTAGCAAACTTTTATCGACGTCTGACTTATCTTTGCAGCAACAGCCAATCATGTCCAACGTAGGCAAAACAACAGCAACACAGGCTGCATTCTCAACACGGTAATTCCACGTGAGTTTTTCAACGTGTTTTTCCATGATAGAGGGCGTCTGACTTCTCTTTGCAGCAATAGCAAATGACATTTTTGCTATCTTCACTCACAACATGTTCATGCACAGCACATCCTCCACGCAAAAAAATTCAATAGAAGTCTACGCTGGTTCTCCAATGATATCTATCCAAGATGTATTTGCTTCCAAAACGTATCACAGAGACTCACACAATGAGCTCAGTTCACATCGCAACAACACGTTTCAACCCGCCAAGCTTCGGACTGCAACACTCAACATTCCTTCCTTACACAACGCAACAACAGACTCCTCTCGGATCTTCTTCCTGGACTGAACTCACAACTGATTGGATGGGCAATCCAAAGAAAAACTAAGTATTCCCCTCTCGCTCTGATACCACAATGAACATTCAATTCATTCTATATTGATTTGCAAAATATTGGTTACAATTTATAGGATGGGAAGAACAGATTTGAGCCCAAATTGGAGCTCTATTGATTTATGTAACAAATATCAACCTAAACTTAGACTAAGTCTAACCTCTTCCTATAATTGCTTTCAACAACAAAGATGCTAACTTAAACTTAGCTACGTAGGAGAATAGTTGCATTCACACGTAGTTACATATAAAGTTCAACAAAGAACCCAAAATTCCATGATCACATGAAACACATTGATGTTAAGTACCATTTTATAAGAAATGTGGTGGAAGGAGGTAGGATCCTATTCCAGAAAATTGATATTGAAGTGAATCCTACAGATATGCTTACAAAGTCGGTTAAGACAAAGAAGTTTGAGTTGTGCAAAACTTTTGTGAACTTGTTGAAAATGTGATAAAGGTAGCATTGGGCAATTTGCACTTGGATGGAAAAACATTGGTAAAATAATTCTTGTATATCAACTTCAAGTGTGAGAATGTTAGGAGGTGAAGTCAATATCTAGCTCTCCAATGTTCTTCATAAGAGAGGTGCATGGTGGTACAACTTAGGGAGAAGAAATAAACAATTTTATGGAGTTTTCCTTTGGAAGAGAAAACAAACAGTTTTTGGGAGTCTTCATTTGAAAGAGGAAATGCAAATTTTTTAGAGTCTTCCTTTAGGAGAGGAAACAAACAGTTTTTTGGAGTCTTCCTTTGGAAGGGAAAACGAACAATTTTTGAAGTCTTCCTCTAGGAGAGGAAACAAACAATTTGTTTTTTCTATAAAAGGCAAATGACCCCTTGCATGTAAATGTGATGTGAATGTAGAATTTTGTTGAAATCAATAAAATATCAAGTTGTCATTACCCCGTGGTTTTTCTTGCACATTGTAGGTTTTCCACGTAAAATCTGTGTTACTGTATTTATGTGTTGTGTTTTTTGCTTGCACGTAATTTGATATTTTTCTAACAAGAAGAATAAAAATTGCATCCTTTCAATCTTATGCAAAAACAAAGCAGGATTGTTGGTGTCTCTAAAAGAAAGTTGAATAAAAATTCTCCTTTATGTCTTGCTAAGTGGTAAGTTGGTCTTTGCTTTTGGATAACTGTTTTAGTTTAATTTGTGTTTCTTTTGACTTTGGAGGCTGACCTGTGCTTAATTAACCTTATCTTTTCCCGTCTCCTCTAATGTAAAACGTTCAAGAACCTTTCAAAACTCTATCGTTCACCATTAATCAAAAAATATTTAAAATTGTTCTGTTGTATATCTAACTTCGGCTCCCAAGCTTATAAAAGCTATGTACACGATGCCAATGCCATGTACAAAGTATCCATGAGTATTTATTCATAGTCTAGGTTATGAATATTGATAATAGGGAAATAGTTCTCTAAGAGAGAAACTCGTAAAGATAAATAATTGATTTTAAAACCTTTTATTGAGTCAAACATAGTAATTAACTTGTGGGGTGAAGAATCACCACTTCACTACTGGGGACAAGAAGGCAAATACAATTGAATGTGTAGGTGTGGCATATTTTACCCCTGACGTCATTGATGAGGTTAAGAATGAACGGGCGAAAGAGCACTACTTTCAAAAGGCCACGGTTTGTAAGGTGCAACCATAGCCGGCAAGATGCCTATTGTCCAACGTTACAACCCACAGTACAATACGCTACACGCGAAACAAAGGCGTAATGTTCATTTTGTTGTTTTCTTATTGTTCTTTTATTAGTAATGTTTGGGAAGGAGTGCCCTGTGCACCACGAGGTTACAAAGGTTTCAAGGGGTGAGCTTTTAACTAATACAAATGGGAGATTACTCTTTTTATTATTATGTGTTGTGCGTTAATGTCTATACAAAAATATTTTTAAGTAATATTATTTTTAAAATTTTATTTTTTTAGAAGTTTGATAATAAAATATATAACTTAAATAAATTTATAAAGAAAATAATAATATAGGACAATAAAGGTTAATGTGTATTTACTTTTATTAAAACAATTAATTTATTATAATTTAAAATTTTAATTATAAAAAGATAATCCTATTATATCTTACTTATCTCTTAACATCTTCAAAAATATACTTTTAATGGTACTAATAACTTTCACTTAAACATTATAATTTAAAAATTTAAATAAATAAAATGGATGAAAGATTAACGAGGAATTTTAAAGGGCCAAACTTTGATCAAATAATAGCTATAAACGTTTACTACAATGTCCAGTCGAATAATTCTATAAATGTAGGACAACTTTAGCGGAGGAAACTTAAAAATACATACAGGAAGCTGGTTATATATATATATATATATATATATATATATATATATATATATTTTTTTTTTAAATGATGGTGAATGGAATCTAAAGTCGTCCGCAAAACATTAACTAAAAGAAATATATGTTTAAGGGAGGGACACCAGTTTCTGTCGCTAAACATCTTCTCGAAGCAGGTTATATATATGGAAGAACCGTGACATCTTAATTTTGAAGAAGTATAATCAGGGAGAGAATTAAAAGCTACTTAGGGTTTTCGGCGTTCATGGTAAAAGGCATAAGCCGTTTATATTCGGCAAGATGGCCACGAAAATAACGTGTTATTCGAAGACAAGATGAAAAAAGCAGCGCGTTAGAAAAACCTAGGGTTTGATCGCGTTGAGGAAAATGCAGTCGTTTTTTAGCGCCGTTTTGGGATGGATTCAGCGGTGCCATAGCCATAGGACAGGTGCCATGTCTATCAGAGGAGGCTATAGGGCAGGTGGTCGACGGAATTTTACGTCTTATGACAGTGGAGGATCAGGAGATGCTCGATTGGGAAGAAAATCAATTGATAATTCACTATTTGATACAATTGATAATATTGTTGATGGAGATGAATCGGATGATCCGAATGCAATTTCTGCTAGTTGTGAGATGGAGGAAGATAGAGGCAAGCGAGATCGTTCCCGGTCTTCTCTTGTTTCTGGTTTTTATGGTACTCAAAATGGACGTGGCTCTTCTAGGGCACTTTTCTTCTCATATCGCTCTGGAAACTCTATGTCTACTATAAAAAAATGGGGAGATGCAGAAGCCACGGAGACTGAGATATCAGAGTCCATGACAATTACCAACGTTGACGACTCTATTGCAATCAAGGATACGAAGAAAATGACTTCTCCTCCCGGATCATTTGCAGATGTTACCAGAGGATTTGCAAATCCAACCCCGGAGACTCACTCTACTAACATGCATGCAAGAACAAAGTTTTTTCATGAGAATGAAATCAGTCCATTCAATGGATCTGATGAGATGCAGGGTGAGGATGAAGGATGTCGACTAGATCGGCTAGATTCAGCAATGGCAAACGCCAATAATGATGTAGCTCCTGAGATTGACGAATTATCCTTAGAGGTAGAGTCTGATCTTGAATACTGTCACACAATGAACGAATTATTGAACAAGGGAATTATTCTTTTCTTTCTCCGAAAAATGCCTACAGAAGAGGACTTTCAGAAATGAATCAGGACCAATTGGGTAGCCAAAGGGATTAATATCCAATTTTATTGGGGTTTTGGGGGTAAATACATCTCAATCTTTTTGAAACAGAAGCAACAACTACATACATTCTCCAATTTAGAACAATGGCGATGGCAGGATCTGCAGCTTATGTCCAATCTTGGCATCCCAACTTCAATCCCTTTGATAAAGCTCAATCAAAGTATCCTCTTTGGATTGAATTTGTTTCTATGAAGTCAGAATTTAGATGTTTGATCCGCTCAATAGCTCAGAATTTTGGGAGAATCTTGATCAAACCCCCAACATCTATGTCATTCAGACACAACCCCCGAGTCTGTGTTGAAGTTGATCTACAAAGAGAACTCCCCAAGCATTTTAAATTGATAACCTTAGAAGGGATAATTTTATAGAAAATCCAATATCTAAATCTACCCAATGCATGTTTTGTGTGTCAATCTCAGGATCATCAGATAAGGGATTGCCCTCTCTGTAAACCGCCTAAACCTAATGATCCAGAGCCTCAGGAGCCTAATGATAAAACTAACATATCAGACCCACAATCCAACCAAGAGAATTACTAGAATAAAAACATTACCCCCAAAGAAGCATTGAAAGAGGATCAATCTCAAAATAAGAAGAATGATTGGAAGGAAGACATAGAAGATCCACAGGCTGAATTCTCTTCAGAATGGGTGCATATCAAAAAAATGAAAGAGGCTAGAGACTTGGTAGAAGCACCTCCAAAGAACAAGCACAGATCTGTCTCATCCAATCGAAGAGATAATAATAGAAGTCCACATGCAACAAGGGAGAATGCTATAACCCAAGTAGAAAACACTTCATCTCGAAGAGATTTTATTTCAGGTTTTAAACAGTTGAGTAACAGGTTTGAGGTTCTCATTAACTTAGTTACCTAATGAAATTTCAAATTTGTTCATGGAATGTGAGGGGAATGTCTATCCCAACAAGAAGAAGTATAGTAAGTAACTTTTTGAAATCTGTAAAGTATGATGTGGTTTATCTTCAAAAAATTAAAGCTAGTGGTTTTTATTTGAAAAGTTGTATGGATTTTAGTTGGAGAGGTGCTTGGTGGTTTTTGGTAAGAAAATTTCAAATTCAAAAATTCGTTGACTTCGGTCTTATCCTAGTTGACCGAGGGATTAAATATTTTGGCAGGGAGTAATTTTTTTGGCATGAAGAAGTTTTTGGGAGGAAAATTTCAAATTTCAAATTCAAAAATTCGCACCAAAGCAGCAAAACCAGCAAACAAGGTGAAAAAACTTCATTTTTGCTTTGTTTTTAGCAAAATGTTTTGCATTTTTTTACAAATGTCTGCAAATTGATAATATTTTTGCCTCCTAACGAACTTTGGCATTGTAAAGGGCTAAAATTTTATCATTTTAAGTGCTAATTTGTATTGCAAAATTTTTATTAATTTTTGTAAAAGCATTTTAAGATAGCCCATTTTTGTGAAATTTGGAGAGCAAAATTTTGTAAAATCTAGGCAATTTTTTACATTAGGAAACCAAAATTGTTTCTAATCCTAGATTAGTTCTTGCAAAGACCATTTTGTAATCCTCCTAGTATGGCATACACTCGAAACCAAATGGCTCATGACCTCAAAACCAACATGGAAAACCTTATTGAAGCAGTAGATATTTTGAAAGAAAAAGTGAGAGAAATTGTTGTGCAATTCAATCTTGGTGAAATAAAAATCCACCATAATCATACCAACAAAGCTAAATGTGAGGTCAAGTTCTATGATGGATATAGAGATCCAGATGTCTTATCTGCATGGATTTTTAATATGCAAACTTGGTTTGCTTATGCTAAAATTCTAGAGGATGAACAAGATACATTTGCTACAATCAAACTTACAGGTTTAGCAAAAGTTCTAATTTTAGAAAAACAGAGCCATAATGCCACAATGACTTGGAAATAATTAACCCAAATTTTGAAAAACACATTCTTTCCACCAAACTACCAAAGTGACCTCACTACCAAGTGGTATCGATTGAGGCAAACCTATGGGATGTCTGTTTCCGGCTATATTTTCCAATTCAATAGGCTAAGGGTATTGCTTTGTGTGAAATATTTAGAAGAGGACTTGATTAACAAATTCACTCATGGCTTACAAGATCAAATTTTCAGGAAAATAAAGTTCAAGATTTTCCTCACCTTGGATGTGGCATTCAATCATGTCATTCTTACAGAGGAGAAAGTTGGCGCATACACAAATCTCGTTCATCACAGGAGAGCTCTTCCAGAGGTAGGAATCAGCATCAACATAAGGTGAAGAACAATTCTCATTATTCCCCTCATTCTTCTTCTTCTCCCATTTCTCCTAAAGCACATTCGTATTCCTTTCATGTTAAAGATCCTTCTTCTTCATTGTATTATGAATTTTGTAAAAAGCATGGTCATGTAAAATCCAAATGCTTTACTTTTGCAAAATTTAAGAAGAAGAAATATCTATTTGTACAACCTACACATGAGGAACCACATGATGATCCTATTGTGGCTACAGGGATAGAAGAAGAGTATCCTGCTTTAAAGGGTAAATTGAACAAAGTTACCCTTATGACAAATGTATTTTCTCAAGGGAATCATGACCATTTGTTTGTCACTAGAGCCCACCTTACACATGATTACTATGTTTATTGTATCATAGATAATAGATCATAAAATAACCTCATTGTAAAGTTTGTTGTGGAGAAGTTGAAACTTCCCATCAAGCCACATCACCAACCATATGCACTTGGGTGGAAATATGTAGACTCCACATCCAACATCACCCACACTTGCACTTTGACTTTTTCTTTTGGTGACAAGTTTGTGGATAAATTTAGGTGTGATGTCACAGATATGGATTGTTGTGGGCTATTTCTAGGTAAACCCTATCAATTTGATATGAATGTTATCTATCATGTTAAAAATAACACCTACACATTAGATTTGCATGATAAAACTTACTTGATACAAAGCACTGCACCTACTTCCAATTTGATGTTAAGTTGTAGGTAAGTAAGGAAGCCTTTAATTCAAGCACTCATTTTGGCTCCTACTAGCATCAGTTCCACACAAAATGAAGAACAAGCACCATCTAAGGAAAAAGAAGAAGTTTCACACCCACCTAATGAACAATCACAAGAGCAAGTGGTTAAGGAACCCACCATTCTCACTCATGAGAAATATGTCATTCACTCCATTGGCATAATTTTGGGTACACCTCTTCTTTTACACAACCACTTGTTCCACTGAATTTACCTTTGGCTTTGCCCACTTCCACCATTGTACACATGGAGGAGCAAGCTAAGGTTACTTCATTCACTGAGCACCAACAGAGCCTTCTAGGAAATATACCACAAGACTTGTAGGAGACTCCACATGGAGTGGTATGTATGCATCACAATCCTCATTCACCACAGGTTGGATATAGAGCTTGGGTTTCTTTAGATAAGTACCACTTTCCAAAAACACCGTTTCAAGATCCTCGTTTGGTACATGATACTATTTTCAACCATATAACAGCAGTGGTACCTGATCGTCAGCTTTTGCTCATTTCAGATAGAGTTTTTGAGATGAAGACTCATCACACTGGATAGGGTTCTTCCACTACATACCTTATCACTCATCGCGGTCACTTTCCACACATGGATCACTGGATTCCTCACCATGATATGTCCCATTCCATATTTTTTTATAGCTTTGGGATCCAATGCTTATATGGTTGGGAGAAGTGTTGAGGATACTTAGGCTTATCCACTTAAGCCTAAGTTCATATTGCATTATTTATTATTATTTCTTATTTATTACACTTTGTATGCATGTGAGGCATAGTATGCCCACATAAGACATAAGTTGTTATGGTTTTAGATGTTAGTTAACTGTTAGAGATCTTATTTGTCTTCTAGAAGTTAGTGGACATCCATAGTTAGCATACTGTTAGCTAGTAGTTAAGTGGTTGGCCATGTTTGGCAGATTGTTGCAACCACTTAACCTACATGAGATTCTTATGTATTTCTATATATTGCATTGCATTTGAAGAATAAAGTATCTTCCTGTTAGAGTTATCTACATCAACCTTCATGATACACCTTGTAAATATTAGACTAGTATCAAGTCTTAGATTAGAGTGTGAGTAATTTTTTTATGTAATATAATAATGTACAAGAAATGCACAAGTGTCATGTGAGTAAGTGTGCAAGTGTGATGTGTGTATATGTGCACAAGTGTCTTATATGTAAGTGTGCACAAGTGTCCTTATATTAGAGAGTGCTAAGTGAAGAGTCATGTATAGGTGTGCATACAAGATAGAGTCATGTGTATGCAGGTGTCAATTAGGGAAGCCAAAATTCATGAGACTTGGCATAAGGAAATGAATGGTCAAGTAACCAAAGAGTCACTCTACAATGGCTATGTATTACTCCATGGAGGAGCATATTGGATATAGCATAAATAACATTCATTTAGCATTCATAACATTGATAGTGAGAAAATTTATCCTTATTGTAATAGAGTTTTATGATACATTTGTAAGAGGAAGAGGAGTAATAAATATTGCATACATTTGACCAGCTAATATTGTAAGTTGTACTACATGCTTTGTACATGTATAATTTAGGCTATTACATTCATATTTTTGCATATTATTGAATGGTAGTTGATATATTATAAGCCTTGATTTACAAATTATTTGACTCATATTATTCGCATTTACATAATTATATTGATCTTACTATATTACGACTATCATATATTTGATCCTATTAATTTGATCCTATGATTTTATATTAATATTAAGGCTTTAAAATACATCGGTGGCATCAAAGCTACAACAAGGAGTTTATTGCATAGGATAAAAAATTTTAGTTGCATATAAAATCAAATTTTGTCCAATGTGACAAAATTGGTTAGAGTCTATCTACTTTAAAGAGAGATAGACGTAGACTCTATTGTAAGATCAAAAGTAGAAATACTAGAGTCTTTCCATTTTTATATGAATAACTAATGAAGACTAGAATTTAGCTATAGAGTCTTTCCACTAGGTTGAAGGATAACCAGTGAAGACTAGAACTCATATTTTGGAAAATCAACTTGAAGACAATCGATTATTCAAGGAAATAGCCAACCTTGATACTAATAAATGATTTTCAAGGACATAGATAATCCTTCACAACTAATTTCTTAGGTGTGACCTAAGACATTGTTGTAGCAAAAAATTATTTTTCATAAGTGTGAAAAGCTTCATAGAAAAAATAGAGAATACTTTCATCTTCAAGTGTAAGAGAAGGCATAAATTTTTCATCAAGGAGGGATTGATTTAAGTTGAAGGTTATTCAAGTTTTAGGTAATAGATAAATTGACCTTGATATAGTAGATTTTGGTCTTGAAGATAAACCTTGATATTGATAAAGCATATAGGTCATGAAGAGAGCCCTTGATAAAAGTTTAAAGGAAAACTTAAGTGAACAAGTTTTAAACTATTGAAGATTTGGGTCATATTGATCTTGGCATTGGATCAAGAAGCTAATATAGAAGACATATTCCATTAGGAAGAGTTCATTATTTAAACGAATAAATATTTCAAGGAAAGAAACCATTAGAAAAATTCCCTTATAATAAAGATAAAAGAGGCCTAAAGAATTTGAAAAATAGAAATCAAAGAGAAAGGCTCTTCATAATAAAAATGATGTAGTTCTATTTGGTTTTACATAATGTAGATAAAGACCTGCATCTAGGAAGGCCAACATTAGAGCAGTTAATGTGAAGGTCAACATTCGAGCAATCAATGTGAATACCAGTGTTCAAGCAGCCAATGAAGAGCACAACATCTAAATGCAAACATAGAAAGCAATGTCCAAGTAGTGAACATAGAACGTCTAAGAAACCAACATAAATATCAGTGTCCTAGTAGTGCACGAGCATAATAATGGAGTGTACTAGCTATAAACATATATTTATAATAATAAAAATTATTTTCTTTAATAATAATTAATTTTTTAATAAAAAGATAGGTGACTTCTCCACTACATTATGGAATACATATATAAAAATCATTCATGAACGATACAATGAACAATATCCTTGGGATTTTGAGATAGTACAAAAAATACAAATTTAATATCTATCATAAATATATTCGTATCATCAAGTGGTATTAGCTCAACTAGTTAAATTTCTCAAAATTTCAAGGAGGAGACCCAAGTTTGAATTTTTCCAAATGATACATGGATAATATCCAAGCTTTGTTGTAATACCACTATGTAGTGATGATGTAATATGGGTGGGACTGTTTCAATCCCATATAATCCATTGAAGAAATAAATATATTTGAATCAGATAATTTGAATAGAGGAACAATAACTGTGTTCAAAACTTTCTAGAGACTATAGTAAAGAGAGGAACATTCAATTTATCATGATATACTTACAAAACATTCAATATAAGTCATTTTTTAAATGTGGTTGAATGCAAAAACTAGAGAAAATTCAAAATATTAAATTTTATCAATATTTACTTATACTATTTGTGTGAAACTAGGACTTATAGTACATACTATGTGTGCATATAGGAATATTAAGTAATATGTATTTCATCAATATAAAAGAAATATTAAAATATACCTATTTCATGTTTGTAAAATGATATTTAGATATATAACTAAATCTAATTGCTAATTATTACACACAATAATATTTAAATAAGTACATATAGAAGAATCTTTTGTTGATCATGTACAAGCAAACTAAATTTTACAGCACATTGGATTACCCTAGTTGGGCATTGATATGGAAAAATCGAAGCTAATTATTATTGAAAACATAGGACTTTAAATAAGTCCAAAAATAAAACCGTAATCCTGGAAATCATCAACTGCTCCAAGGATTTACGTACAAAATCAAGGAAAGGCTAAAGATGCAAGCCCTAAAATGCCGAAAAGAAAAACACCTAGACCTAGACTATTCAACGGAGCTTATCAACACCTCACGTTGATTATTCTTATGACTAAGCCTAATTAAAATATCCTAGGTCTAAAAAGAAAATAGCCCCTAGGTCTAAATTTCCTCATCAGGCATAACAACTTGCTCAAATGAACACAACACATTGCACAACATGCCCAAGGAGGCTCAAAAAATTGATTAGATAAAGGTTCATGTTATTCCTCATCATCACTCCTAATAATAGAAGCATTGGAATCTAATGCTCATAACAAAGAAAAGAATAATTAATACATCTAATGAAGATAAATCCATTATATAACATTTATTACTGTTTGACCACAAGGTGAGAGATAATGGAACAACATCAAGTTTGATGAGTGTGAGTATCAAAAGTTATAAATCAATAACAATATATATAGAATGGGCAATGGGAATCTTAAACTCACTACACCAAAAAAAAGGCTCTAATGATGGCTAAAATAAGGCAATTTTTGATGGCAAAAAAAAATTCCCTAATAGATCTTAAGAAGGTGGTTTATAACCACTCTCTTAAGATAATCGTCATCTTATCTCTAAGAGGGTGGTTATAAGCTACCCTCTTATCTCTAAGAGGGTGGTTATAAACTGCCCTCTTATCCCTAAGAGTGGTTTATAACCATCCTCTTAGGAATAAGAGTATGGTTTATAATTGCCCTCTTAGGGGAACCCAAAGACGGTGATTATAAATCACCATCTTTGGGTGCCCCTAAGAAACCAATTATAAACCACCCTCTTAGAGGCACCCGAATACAGTGATTATAATTCATCATATTTGGGTGCCCCTAAGAAACCAATTATAAACCACCCTCTTAGGGTCACCCTAAGACAATGGTTTATAATTGCCCTCTTGGGTTATATAAATATATTTTATAATAAAATATGAACATCACATCACATCATATCATGATGTGATGTTCATATTTTATTATGTGCATGAATATGCTTGTGAGAACCATGAGAGTATGGCCTTAGAAGTGACTTCCTTTGATATAAATACATGCATTCACTTTTTTAAATTTTAGTGAGTAAAGAATTTCATGTTGTTCATTTTTTTGCTAGGGTTTGCCATGAAATTTCTCTAAAACTGTGATATTTTCTACTTTACCCCTAGTTCTTCACTTCGTTGAATAAATCTATAACTAAAAAATCCTTGTTGGTTTTCTTTTCTATAATCCAAGACTATCCTTCACTAAGAATTCTCATAGAGTAGATAATATTCAAAATGGTGAGATATGAGGATCGAAGAAAAATATGAAGGCATAGAACGAGACATGAAGATAAATTTAATATTGGAAGAGATGAGGTTAGTTAGGTTTAGTGAATTTTGCATTATTTTTGGTATTTATTGTAAGTTTTGCGAACCCATGTCCTTTTAGGGTTTGGAATTTTTTAGTTTGTAAAGTTGTGTTTACACATGAGATTTGTAAAATTTAAACCCTAGGATGATGTTAATACCCTTTTGAAATATAGTTTAAACCCTGGGGTGATATTAGTTTATATAATAAAACTTAAACCTTAGGGCTTGAAATAAAATTTAAACCCTAGATTACCTTAATCGTGTTCATTTTTTGGTTGGGGTTTGCCCTAAAATTTCTCTAAAAATGTGACATCTGCTACTTTATCCATGGTTCTTCACTTCATTGAATAAATCTATAACCTAAAATCCTTACTATTTTTCTTTTCTATAATATTTGTTGGTTTAATGAATTTTGCATTAGTTCTAGTATTTACTGTAAGTTTTTTGAACCCATGTCCTTTTAGGGTTTGGAATTTTTTAGTTTGTAAAGTTGTGTTTACACATGAGATTTGTAAAATTTAAACCCTAGGATGATGTTAATACTAAATCTTCTATTGTACACCATATTTAAGGGAGCTCTATGAGGGAGTCTCGTGGAAATGAGAATTTTTTTATATTATTTTTTCAAGCATGCTCTTTTTTCCAGACTTCCTTTTGATGAAAAATAGAATAATTTTTTTTCTCCCTCTTTATTTTGTTTATCCTCAAATGCTATTGAAGACAACTCATTTTTATAAACAAATTATTTTATTTATCTAGGCTTGTTGGATTTTGGGTTGATTCTTGTCTGCATTTAGTCTTTCTTAAGTTTTACCTTGTTCCAAAGCCCAATGGCACAAGTTGTGAGAATGCTTGCAAGATGTTAGCAAAGGTTGCTGATTTTGGCTTTGTACCATCAAAATGCATTGTTAATTTTGGCTTTATATACCTCCAAAATTTATATTTGAGCATATATTTTCTAACTTTTTCTAGATCATGAATTTACCTTCTCAATTCCAAACAATCTGGTTCTAACAAATTTCATAAAAAAAATTGAAATATACATCCAAGGAATAAAATAAAAATATACATTGAATGATTGAAATCAATTGGATAGTTTTTAAGTTAAGGATCAAAAATTGAAATATACATCCAAGGAATAAAATAAAAAAATTGAAATATGCATCCAAGGAATAATATAAAAATATCTCTTAGTTTTTCCTTCAGTTTTAAGAGTTCATTTTCACCTGATAGTTTTAATAAGTTTTAACATCAAGTTCAAAGTCATAACTTTTGTTATTTTTATGCGAGGCTAATATTGTGGTGCAAATCCTAAAATTTTAGGGGAATAGATCTTAATACCATACCATTGGCTAGGGACATTCTTGGTGTATAGCTAAGGTGTAAAAAAATGCTAGTAGATATTATATAGAGAGAATAGATAGATTGACTTATATTTACACACATTAAAGATTGCAAACAGTTTCTTGCGTGAAATACATTATTCCTATGGGGTCCTGTGCCCCCATGATATTTTCATGGTCTTCTAAAACCATCTTGAATTCTTTGAGAAAAATACACAATCTAACTTTCATGCTTACCACCTACTACTACTCATATGTGTTTTGAGGTGGACTAGTCAAGGAATTTCTTTGGGCTTGCTTCCTCCTTGCTTACCTTTGTAAGCTAGTATGTGTCCTTTTATGTTCTTCATGTGCTTCTCTCCTTTTTCACTGAACTCTAATATTTTCTTGCAAATACTACAACAAATTCTTTTACACGATGCTCCCTACAAATAGTTGTAGCTTTTGTTCAATCTTTTGTAGTTCCTTTGTAACTACTAGTTTTTGATCTAGCATATAGTGACCAATAGTGTAGTTGCTTATTCACCTCCAAAAATGGTTCCATTAAACCACAAAACCTCTCCTCTTTGCTGCCATAAAACCACAAATCACATCTTCTTTTCTCATCCTAGGAGAAGATTATATCAGTCCAAAATTCTTTGCAGAGTTCTTCCAAAACCATTTACATAATGCACTTAGCAACTCGTCAATTTCTCATTGAGAAAATTTTGCTAATGAATTTTTATCCGTTTGATTTGATTTTTTTCTAATGGGTTTTCCCCCTTTGTTTTGTTTTGATTTGGTTTGGTTTTTTGGAGGCAACATAAATAGCCTTCAAGTAACCTTCATGAGCATTTTTTTTTTAACTCTTCTTGTTTTTAGCTGAGCATTTTTTTTAACTCTTCTTATTTTTTGCTGAGCATTTTTTTAACTCTTCTTTTTCTCGTTGAGAACTTTTTGCTAATGGTTTTTTTACCTTTTGATTTTATTTTTGCTAATGGTTTTTCCTCTTTGTTTTTATTTGATTTGGTTTGGTTTGTTGCAGGCAACATAAATAGCCTTCAAATGACCTTGCAACAACTGCAACTTTTCATTAGCATTTTTTAACCCTTCTCTTATTTTTGGTAGCCTTCAAGTGGCCTTGCAACAATTACAGCCTTTCATGAGCATTTTTTAACTCTTCTCTTATTTTTTTCCTTATACAAGATCAATCATAGTTATAATACTTTGCTTGGATAATAGAGCTTGTGTGGTCTACAAAGGAGCAATTACAGCCTTTCATGAGCAATTTTTAAACTCTTCTTATTTTTTGCTGACCAACAATGCACTTATCTTATTTTCCTTTTATAAGACCAACAATACTCCTCAAAAAATGCTCCTTCATGGGCATATTTTAATTTTTTTCTCTTAATGCTCCTTTGTAGGGACCAACAATGCTCCTTTGTAGTTAGTTTTTCATAGGCATTTTTTAAAATTTTCTCTTAATGCTCCTTTGTAGGTAGATTTTCATGGGCATTCTTTAAACTTTTCTCTAAGACCAACAATGCAATGGACATTTTAAAACTTTTATTCTATTTTCCTCCTATAATAATAAAATATAATATCATAAAAAATACATTAAATTATAATATAAAATTGTAAAATCCTTTTCTATATTGAAAGAGCTCAAGCTTTTCAATGACATTTATCTATTCTTGTTTGTGGTGTGGTCTAGACATGTATATGGTCATTTGTCCAGTGCTTGCCCAAATAAAATTCTTGATCAAAAGAAAGAATATATAAACTCAAAAGGTTTCCAAATTCCTAAGAAGAAGAACACTCAGAAAAAACTAGTTATGAAGGATCAATCAAATTCATCTGCTAATATGTTTGAAATCCTTTCCACAAATGATGTCCCAAGTGAGGAAGAGGAAATAATGGAAACCGAAATCTTAGAAACACAATTTAAATATGAAGGGAAGAACTCAGAGACAAACCAACAAATCAAAGGTTTTCAACTAAAAAAAAAGGAGAAAATTTACACAAGAAAAACAATCTTTCAAATGTCAAAACTTCAAATAATGCGAGTCCCAATATAGACTACGTTGAACCATCTAGTAAAATTTTGGCTGTGTACGAGCATTCTTCAAGGTTAGAAGCCATCTCAGATTCAATTGGAATAAGTCAAGAAACGAGGAAAAAAAAATTGAAGATGGATTCTAATCAAAAAGCGAGTCGCAAGACCAATCAATATCATATGGTAAAAGAAGGTGAAAAGCTTGTAGAGGAAGGTAATATTAATGCCCTTCCCAAAATTTTTAGCCATGGTATTAATGAAGATCATCACTTGGAATATTAGAGGACTCAAAGGGAGTCTTTCAAAAAAAAATGAAATTAGAAGAATGATTCAGATAAATCATCCACATCTTGTTTTCCTTCAAGAAACAAAGATGTCAATGGAGGATATGGACTCAATTTCCAATAAAATTTGGCCAGCTGGAAAAGTGGTTTCCCTCAGTTCCCAAGGGACTTCGGGTGGCATTGCTTGTCTTTGGGACCCAAAAGAGGTAGTTATTCACCATATGGTTGGTAGTTGGGGTTTTTTGGCTATAGCTATTCAAAGTAGACATTCCAACCAGATTATGCTCTGCATTATTGTTTATGCTCCGACTTCTTTGGAGGAAAAAAGAAGACAGGTGGAAGGATATTACTCATATTATCTCTCATTTTCCTAAAGCTTGGATCTTGATCGGAGGAGATTTCAATACCATCCTCTCTCTGGATGAGAAAAGGGGGGGAAATAGAAATTTGGACAAAAGCAATGACCTCATGAGCGAATATATTGCAAACCTCCATCTTGTGGATATCCAACCGAGATAATGGCCTTATGACTTGGTCTAACAGAAGGCAAGGCTTAGCTTGTATAATGGAGAGATTGGATAGGTTTTTGCTCTCTGAAAATTTCTTAATCCATGGTCACATTCCTAAAGTGAAGACTCTTAATAATGTTGGTTCGGATCATTGGCCGATCATGGTGGAAATGTGGAAAACCAATGTGAGTTTCTCTCCTTTTCATTTTCAATTAATGTGGCTTAGAGACATTTCCTTCAGACCTCGTGTGCAACAATGGTGGAAGGAAGGTAAACCTAGGCATGGGACTAAGATGTTCTGTTTTGCCAAAAGAGTGCAATACATTAAATCCAAAATCAAGACTTGGAGCTGGAAAGAGTTTGGGGATGTTCATAAAAAAAAACATGAAGTTATTGCTCATCTTGAAAATTTGAATAAGAAAATCCGTTTAGATGGCCTCACGAGAGAAGAGAAGTGCGAGATGAAATTAAACTCACAACTCGGTTAGAGGAATGGGAAAAAAGAGAAGAAATATTATGGAAGCAAAAATCTAGAATTCAATGGCTCAAAGAAGGAGATCGAAACACAAATTTCTTCCACAAATATCTTCTAGCTCGAAGATCTCACAACTTTATTTCTTCCTTAAAATCAGATTCTGGAGATGTTGTTTATACTTGGGATGGCATGAACTCTATTGTTGTTGATTACTTTTCCAATATTTTTGCTTCTACTCCTCTTGACTCAGCTTCACAACAAAATGTTCTTCAAGCAATCCCTTCTCTTATCACTTCTAAGGAGAACTCTATTTTTATTGCTCCTGTTACTATCAATGAGCTTCAACAAGTAGTTTTTAAAATGCAAAAAGGAAAAACCCCAGGTCCTGATGGTTTTCCCATTGAGTTCTACCAAGAGTTCTGGGATATCCTTCATGTTGATTTATTAGAGGTGGTGGAAGAAGCCGGGAAAGCCAAAGAAATTTTGAAGGTTATCAATAAAACTTATATTACTCTTGTTCCAAAAGCTCAAGAGGTTGATCATATCTCAGCTTTTAGACCTATTGCTTTATGTAATGTTCTTCTCAAAATCATTACTAAAATCATGGCGAGAAAGGTTGAAGCCTCTTTTGCATAAGATTATTTCCCCAGAGCAAGGGGGTTATGTGGAAGGACGTCAAATAGTAGATGAGATAGTTCTTGCTCGGGAAGCCATCCATTCCATGGATATGCAAAATTCTCCTTCCATGTTCATTCGGTTAGACTTATCCAAAGCTTATGACAGAGTGGATTGGCACTTCCTTATCAAAGTTTTGAGGCAATTTGGTTTCTCTAAGGATTGGATGGATTGGATTATGGGATGTATCTCTTCAATTTCCTACTTAGTTCTTATCAATGGTAGGCCTTCTCAGTCATTCCCAGCTTCCAGAGGTATTAGGCAAGGTGACCCACTATCCCCTTATTTATTCATCATTCTTGTTGAATGCTTGGGTAGGACTATAACCAAAAAGAGGAAAACAAAACCCTTGAGGGAGTTACCATTGCTCATGGAGCTAGACCTATCTCTCATATTCAATTTGTGGATGACTCTACTCTTTTAGGTAAAGCTACAGTTAAGGAAGCTTCTAATATTAAGCAAATCATTAGCTATTTTTCTAAGGCTACTAGGCAGTTGATCAATGAAGACAAATCTAAAGTTATTTTCTTTCACTGCTCTGCTAGACGAGGAATCCATGGTCTTGGATAAATTAAGATATAAGAAGACCTCTCTTCCAATCACTTATTTAGGTATTCCCATAAATATTCAAAGGCAAAAAAATAAATATTGGAATTGGTTGTTGGACAAAGTCAAGAAGAAAATTGGAAAGTGGACCAACAAGTGGCTTTCTTACGGGGGTAGAATCACCTTGGTAAAATCAGTCCTTCAAGCTATTCCTATTTATGTTTCTTCCATTTTGAATATCCCAAAGGCTGTTCTTCGAGAATTGGATCAAATGAGTCATCGTTTCCTTTGGAGTGGTACTAAGGAGAAAAGAAAATGGGCCTTGGTGAAATGGGATACTTTATGTCTTCCTAAGAGTGAAGGGGGGTTAGGATTTTGGTCTTCAATTAATAACAACAAAGCTTTAGCTGCTAAATTATATTGGAGGATGTTGCATAACCCCAATGCTCTTTGGGCCAATAATCTCCATGCTAAATATGTTGAGAACAAAAGTCCTGAAGACCTTGTTCGCTATCAACTTCCTACCAAAGGTTCTCCCATTTTAGCAGTTCTTAAGACTGGTGAGGATTTGATAAAGAAAAAATTATTTTGGATCATTCATAATGGTCAACATGTAAATTTTTGGATAGATTCTTGGGATGGTCACAAGCCTTTGATAACTCAGTTTCTCGATTGGAGGCCTTGGATGGAGGAGCTTCACCGAGCTAATTGGATAAAGGTGGCTAATTACTGTTAGTACCATCTTGGTAATTCAAAGGTTGGTAGATATTGGATCCCTATTGAGGACTGGCCTATTCAAATCCTAGAAAGGCAAAGACAAGATATCCAAGGCATCCTTCATATGAGATCCCTCTCTTGGTCCCATGAAAAATATTGTTTTGGATGGAACAACACTACTAAGGGTGAGTATTCGATTGCTCAAGGTTATTTGACCTTATGCCATAATAATCCCAACCATTCTTCTGACATATTTTCTCGATTGTGGGCTCAAAAGCTCTGGCCTAAGGTGAGGTTCTTTAATTGGATTTTATTGCATCGTAGGGTGCTTATTGGTGAGCAACTTATGAAGCATGGTTTTCATGGCCCTTTTAGATGTGAAATGTGTGAAGAGAATGTAGAAAATCTCAACCATATTTTTATTGAGTGTACTTTAGCCTCTGAGCTATGGAGGAGAATGGCCACTTTACTTGGCTTACAGTGGTCCAATTTTTTTACTTTTGAACAACTTTGGAGGGATTGGCCTAATCAAGAGGGTGTTGATCATTTTATTAGGTAGTTAGTTTGGATGGGTTCTACCATTCTTCTTTGGAATATTTGGAATGAAAGGAACAGCCAAATTTTTAATCAAGATAGGAAGGATATTCACTATATTTGGAAAAATACCATAGCCAACTTAGTTGAATCAGTCCATCAACTCCTTAATCACCCCCAAAACTCCCACCAAAGATGGGATCAAGTGATGCAAAGATTGAAGATTAAATCTTCTAAGGGCAACCAACTTAAAGGGAATGTGAGTATTAGTAAGATGGATAGGACTAGAAATTGGCAACCTCCTCCTAAGGATTTTGGAAAAGTCAATACTGATGGAGCCTCTAGAGGGAACCCTGGAAAAGCCGATGTGGGAGGAATTGGTAGACTTTCGGATGGCTCCCTAGTTTTTACTTTTGTTGAGAATTTGGGTATTCTTTCCAATAACCTTGCTTGAGGGGTATGGTATCCTCGAGAGGCCTTCAGGAGGCTACTAAGGTTGGATGGGAAAAGGTGTTAGTTGAGTCGAACTCTCAACTTATGATTAATCTCTTGAAGACTCCTTCTAAGAATCATAAGGTGGATTGGAGAATAAAAAGAATTATTGAGAAGATTCAATTAATCCAGATGGGATTTTTGAAAGTTGATTACAATCATGTGGTCGAGAGATCAAAACAAGAGTGTTGATGCTTTAGCTAATTGGGCTTTGGACAAAGGTGATCTTACTTGTTATGGCCACCCTCCTATATGGTGGGCTTCTCAAATTAGGGAAGCTCTTCTTTCTATCATTTCTTTGGATGGCTCCAGTTCTGAAGGTACCTAGTTTCTTCTTGTTTTTTTTTTTTTTTTGCTTCTCTTTGGTTCATTCAGTTTTTTTTAGTTCCCTAGCTCATTCTATTCTTTATTTTGTTTCCTCTGTTGATTCTTGCCTTAATAGTCTTCTGGTCTAGATAGGTCATTGTTATGTTCAATTTTTTTTTTTTTTGTTTTTTAAGGTGGGTGGGTTCTTTTGTTTTGTTTTGTTTTTGTGTTCTTTGTGTTGTTTTTTGTTGTTCATGTGTTTTTTTTTTTTAATGTTTTTTGTTATTGTTCTTGTGTTTTTTTCATTCTTGTTCTTGGGTTTCTCTTTGTTTGTGTTATTTCGTGTTTTTATGTGTGAGTGTTTTCTATGTTTTTTGTTTTTGTTTATTGTCTGTTGTTGGTTGTTTTTTATTTTTATTTTATTTTATTTTTATTTTTTAGGTTTTGGTTGTGTTTATTTTTCATGTTTTTTTTGGGTTATGTCTTTGTAGTGTTCTATTGTTTTTGTCTTGTTTGTGTTTTGTTATGTGGTTCTTGTGTTTTTCTATGTGGTTTGTGTTGTGGTTTCTTTTATCTTATTGTGCGTGTTTGGTTGTGCTTTTGTTTTTGACACACTCAAGGAGCATGTTTTTTATTTTATTTTATTATTTTTGTTGTTATTTACTTATTTTTAAATTGGTTTTGTGTGTTTGTTTGCTCCTTGAGTATGTCAAAGGTGGTAGGCCAGGTCCGAGTCCTGGGCATTTTTGGCGGAATGGATACCCTCGCCTCCTTGGGTCTTACCCGAAAGTGGCATCCCTTTTGGGATGTTTTCCACAAATAAAAAAATAAAAAAAAATAGTAGGAATACGATAAATTTTATTATCATGGCACCCCTAGGGATTGTAAAATTGTTAAGGTTCACTCATGGGATTGGAACATTGGCTTACTATGTGAAATACTAGAACTACATTTTTTTGGCTAATATTTGTCATTTGACTTGCTTCTCTATCCACAAAGGAGTACTTTATCATTGTTATAATTAAAACATGATTGTATATTCTTGCAAAATTTATTTGGCTCTCAGATAAGCTCTTGCCTCTATCCTTGAGATTCATTGTATACTCGAATAACTTTCGCTTGGATCCTATGCACAAAGTGACTACAAATTGAATCTTGCTCTGTTAAATAATATTAAATATTTCTATTACATCATCAACTTTAGTAAAGGTGGAAACAATTCCCTAGAGTGTATTGTGTAGTAATAAGCTACATATGAAACTCCACTTACCTTGTGCAAGTTGGAATTGGGCAATAGGATTATTATCTTCACTTTTAATCATTGGATGATCCTCAAGACTCAAAACATCAACTCTAGCCAAGTCAATTGGATCAATATTTTATGTCCATCAAGTATCATGGACAAAGCTTGGCTAGGAGCAGCTAGGTATTTTAACTATATTATCTCCATTAATGAAGAAAAGTTGTGATTTAAATCAGATATACCTGTATAACTATACTTTATTATTTTTGGGGGGTTCTATTTATAGAAATAGTGAGGACTATTATCATGGGTTCACTAGTTCCTATATTTTGCAAGAAATAACTCAATGGACCCTAAAAGAACTAGATGTCCATGTGGAAAGTGCTCAAATATAGAAACTCTTGGTTTTTTGGAGGTTCATGACCACTTCATTTGTCATGGGATTGATAAGACATATAATCAGGTTTGTTTTGCGCAGAGAACAACCCTCTAGTTTTGATAAATATGTATCAAAAATGCACTCTACCACTCATGAGGGTTAAATTACCAAATATGTACAAGATGACATCATTGGAATGGTTAGTGACACATACAAATTGTTCAATGTCATATGCCTAGACAATGGACAAGAACTACAAGATAATGATGTTGAGTTCCAATCATCTTATGGAGCAGTTTCTACTAATGAATATCATATCTTGCTCAAAGATACCAAATGACCATTGTACCTAAGCTGTACAAAGTACATAGAGCTATCTATGATCACTAAATTGTATAATCTTGAAGCAAAACATGGTTGAACAAAATATTTATGACTTATTGGATTTGTTGAAATATATACTCCCAATCGATATTACAATTCTAAATTCCACATATGTGGTGAATAAAATGATGAGTCTATTAGGATTAGATTATGTAATGATACAATCATACATCAATGACTATATTTTATATTGGAAAGATCATGAAAAGAAATAAGCTTTCTAAACATGTGGTGCATCTCGATGGAAATTTGACCCTCGTTCACAAAATTTATGCACTAATGTTCATATGAAGGTGTTGAGGTATTTCTCCATTATGCTCAGGTTGAAGAGAATGTATAGATAATGGATTTTATTATATCATTAGATTTTTTTTGTTTTTTTCTTTCAACATTATTCAATGCGATTGAAGTGAGTTACTTTCTTCCTATAGCTCTACAAAGGTTATAAAGAATATGATATGGCATTCCAAACACAAGAGTTTATATGGAAATAAGTGATATCCAGTTGAATTCTCGATATGGAAAACTATAGATGTTAAGTGAAAATATTTTTTCGACGATCCACATAGTGTACAAATTGCAATGGCAAGTGATGGGTTCAACCCTTTTGCTGAATTTAGTACTACGTTTAGTTGTTGGCCTATTGTGTTTGTTGGGACTGAAAAATAAGGCACACTTTATTTACAAGTTATCTTACAATATATAAGCATCAAGCTTAGGAGGGAGATATGACAAGTGTCATAAGCTCCACTCCAAGTGTCTTTCGAAAGACACCACTCCAACTCAAACTGAAGACAGGGACAAGTGGCAGAAGACAAATGTCAACCTATCAATTATAGGCATAGTGCACATTATAACAATAATAATATTCTAACATTCCCCCTTAATGTGCACTATCCTAAAAAGATAAGTCAACATTAGATAACATTCCTCCTTAATGTTGACTTCTTTTACATAGATATAGCAAATTGCTAAACTGAGAAAACTTGTCTTTCCCAAGTGACTTGGTGAAGATGTCTGCCACTTGATATTGAGTTGGTACATACTCCATGTGTATAATGTCTTCTTGGACCATTTCTCTGATGAAGTGATGATGGATCTCAATGTGTTTTGTTCTAGCATGGAAAACTGGATTCTTGGTCATCTTGATGGTACTTTGATTGTCATAATATATATATGTTCGACCGTGTATGAATAGCCCAATATCCTAAAGTAATTGCCTCAACCATATTGCCTCCTTAGTTGCCTCAACTACTGCTCTATATTCAGCTTCTTCTGAAGATAATAAAATTGTGTTATGCTTCTTTGTGCTCCATGAAATAGAGTCGTGGCCCAACTGAAAGCAATAACCTAATGTGGATCTTCTAGTTTCAAGATAACTATCCCAATCTGAATCTGTGTAGCCAACCAATGAAAATCATCACTTGATGTATAGATAAGGCCATGATGAGGTGTGGCCTTGAGGAATCTCACAATCCTCTTAGCTACTATCCAATGGCTCTTCTTAGGATCATGCATGAATCTGGAAATAAGGCCAACTGAATAGAAAATATCTAGTCTAGTTGAAGTTAAGTAGATCAAACTTCCAACTAGCTTCCTGTAAAGGGTACCATCAACCCTTTCTTCATCATCACTATTGACCAATTTCAACCTAGTTTCCATGGGAATGAGAGAGGGCTTACACTCCTCCATGCGAAACCTCTCCAAAATATACTTAATGTATTTAGCCTGTGAGATAAAAATCTTTCCAGACTATTGCCATACCTCTATGCCTAAGTGTTGTGGCTAATCCACAACACACCCCAAAATTGGGGACCCACCTTTTTTGCAGGTTTTCAGAGAAAATCTCGGTGACCCAAATGCCAAAAATGAAGAAAAGGGGCAAAATGCACAAGTGTAGAAAGTGTCACGAAATCGCGACATGTCGTGAAATCGCGACATGTTGCTCCGTCGCGGCCCAGAGAGGAGAGAGAAAGGCAGAAGGAAAAACTGTAGCGAAATCGCGACGTGTCGCAAAATCGCGGTCAACGTGGTCAACGGTAGCAGGTGGGCGAAAACGTCGCGAAATCGCGACGTGTTTGATTTTCGTGGCTTGAAAGCGGGCAGGAGGCACAAGGTAGAAAATGGTCGCGAAATCATGACAAAACTGAGACAAAGGTGCATAGCTCGAAAGGCGTCACGAAATCGTGACAAAACTGGGATAGAGGTGCATAGCTCGAAAGGCGTCGTGAAATCGCGACGTGTCGCGTTTTCGCGACGCAAGTGGATAAAAAGCTTAAGTATCAAAACGGTAGCGAAATCGCGACAGAAAATGAAGACCATGCCCAAAATAGAGAAATGGTAGCGAAATCGCGACAGGTTTTGGCAAAGTGTACGGATGAGAAAACGGTAGCAAATCGTGACAGGTTGCGAAGAGATGGTCCAAAGGAGAAAATGGTCGCGATTTCATGACGTGTTTTGGCAAAGTGTACGGATGATGAAAATGGTAGCGAAATCGCGACAGGTTGTGAGAGATGGTCCGAAAGAGAAAATGGTCGCGATTTCGTGACATGTTGTGGCAAAGTGTACGGAGATCAAAACGATCGCGATTTCACGACAGATTGCGGAGAGAGGGCCCGAAGGAGAAAATGGTCACGATTTCGCGACAGGTTTCGGTCGGAGCGTACGGAGAACAAAGGCGTCGCGATATCGCGACATGTCGCGATTTCTGACATGTCACGTTTTTACTGTGAAAGCGAAGGAGCAAGGCCGCGGGTTATTTTTAGTCATGATTTTCGAGGGACCATTATGAACCTGCAGAAATGCTGAACACGTGGCGCAAATGCAGGAGGATCATTGTAATGCTGCGGATCAACAGTTATATTTAGCGGAGAAAGTCAAGCGTTGCGAGTTCGAAGCGAAGGGTTAAAAGCATCAAGAAGGGGGAAACTGAAACGAAGCATTACGGGAACGGAAATGAAGCATCACGGAGGGGAACCGAGAGCAGCAACAGAAAGTTTAAATAGCAGAAATGTAGATAGATACAAGGCTGGAAATTGTAAACAGAAAAGCATTATTTTATTGAATAAAGGAGTTATTTGGCGAGAGTAACTTTTGTGTGTGAAACCAAAAGGAGATTGAAGGCTAAGACTACTATTTTCCTGTATATCTTTCCTTTGCATTATTTTGTTTTGTATCTATTCGTTTACACCGTAATGTGGGTTGCGATAGGTGAATGATAAAACAATGCAAATTATTTATTTCCTTAGAGTCTAGCATCTGATTTGATTTGACTGTGTTTATTACAGGTCTGTTAGGTCAGGTTGTTTTAGAGCTTCATCTCATAACTTGGGGTTTTGCAGGGAGGAGATTGCTAACCAGATTAACGTCCTTCTTTGGTTTTCCAGCTGATTCGCATAAGAACATTTCTGATTCAGTTTTTGATATATTTTTAATCTCATTTAGAAGCTAACGTTAAAATAGCAGAACAATTAAACAAAAGATAAAATGAACCAATTAACACTAAAATAAACCGCATGTTAATTTCATTAATGTCAGAACATAAAAGGATTTTTTCTTTCTTTTGTTACATGATTGGTTATTTTAACAAATTAGGGTTACAAAGTTTGTTGTGAATCAACAAAGGCCCCTTGTTAACAGTTACTTGCAAGATCTGAGCTATTCTGGGATACATTCTTTTATTTGCATTAAGTCGAAATTGGTTTTATGCATATAGAGATCTGTTCACAAGAAGCTTGGAGAAATAAAAAAAAAATAATAACTTATTTCTTTGCAAGAAAGAGTCTTCTGGTTTGAGACTCCAGTTGCGTGTTCATTTTGTAATGGGACAAAAAATTCACTCAACATTTTGGCGCTAGAAGGAGGGCCTTCTTTATCGCTTTGTGATTTTTGATTTGTTCTAACAATTAACGTGGGTAGTTTTGTTTCCACTTATTGTGCTTGCAGGTATAACATTTAGATACTGTATTTTGCAAGTAAGTTGAGAGAAGTCTTTTGAGTTCTAGAATTTCCAAGCTGGCCCAACCTGAGTACATTGCTACTAGGTCCAAAACCACAGGGGAAACTATCTTCCAAAGCCTTTCTCCCACTGCTAGGAGGCCGAAAAACAAAACATTAGAGATAGAAATACCACCCAGTATACTTGAGTTAGGGATTTCTTTAGACTCAAGTACGTCTAGCGGGCCTGAGCCCTTAATTTCAAGTGCGACAGTAACACCAGTTGTATCTGTCTCCATAGTTCCAAGCGTTTCCATTGTTCCCACAGGGTTAACACCTTCGAACAGCATGGCCCAACAACAACAACAACAACAACAGCCACCTGCCCTTTGGTATGGTGCTCAAAGTTCCCCCTTAGATATTCTCGGGGTAGTCCATGACTTGCCTAGAAACATTGAAAGGGGATTACCCAAATTCATTCACGATGGTCCCACAACAGTAGAAGATCATGTCCAAATCTACAAAGATTACATGTTTAGGCAAGGGGTTACTCACGAGGATGTTGCTTGCCGAGTTTTCCCTGCTAGTCTAGACCCCACGGCCAATGAATGGTATCGAAATCTGCCAGTAGGGTCCATCACTTCATGGGCCCAATTAGAAACCGCATTCATAAGCCAATTTAGAATGTTATTGGATCCCTCCATAATCTACAATTTGTTCGTATCATGCAAAAGATTACCCAATGAACCCATACGAACATTCAACCAGAGGTTCCAAAAACTATACACGAATCTGACTCGTCACTTTGCGGTAGATCCTGCGGTCGCTTTGCAATTATATTTCGGAGCCTTAGATCCTTTAACGTCTTTGTTGACTAGAAGGAATCCTCGAGGTTACGACGCTTCCTTTGGCCTATGCAGAGACAATGACTCTCGAGCAACAGATGAACTTGCCAGGAGCAGGATTGTCTCAGTTGACTGGGATGGGACAATATGGCCCATATAGTCAATTTGCCATGATGAACCAGTTAATGGCACCACAAGTTCCTATGATGAACAATTTCCAAACACCCACCCAAGTGGCGCCATTTCCAAGTTATCCGAATGCCTCCGTGCAAACGCAGGGATTAATTCAAAATAGCTCGATGGGTTTGCCTGGGTTCGGCATGGGCAGTAATTTGTTGACCTTGCCGGGGTTTGCTCCGATTAGCACGCCAAGCCCAACGACCTATCCAACAATCACTCCCATTCAAAGTGTGAATCCAGGGTGGAATCCTCCTGCCCAGACCCAAGCTATTCAAAGTGTGAATCCAGGATGGAATCCACCTGCCCAGACCCAAGCCATTGTACCTATTCCAGAGGTGGCTAATGCAACAAACACAACTGGACCCAGAATTATAGTGCCTCAACCACAGGGGTCCGAATCCGCCATAGAAAACATGAAGGAAACCTTGGCCAAAGTTTTGGTTACGGTGGGAAATGTCAATAAAAAAGTGGACCAAGCCATGGGTCATAGCCGGCCTCATAACCATAGAGGAAAAGGAACGTACAACACGCAGCCGAATAATGGGCGAGTACCCAATCCCGTAGCCAATCAGGCAGATGTCTCGAAAGATTTTGGAGAATCGGGACCTTGTGATAACGATTGTATGCACTGTGGCCACGGGAAGCATGAGTCTATATTGACTGAGGTTATACATTCCCAAGAAAGTGAAGAAGAGGAGGATGTGGAATTTTTTGGAAACGAAGATGAAGAAACATTGGAAGTTCATGCCAACAAACGTTTTGGGAAAGGAAATCACAAGTATTACACTAGGAGTTCTAAGGAGCCCAAAACTTCCTCTACTCCTCCAAGCAACCAATTACTCCCTCCTGATTTCAAAGGAGATGTCAATCCCCCTCCTCCATCCAAAGTGGAAAAGTCTAAGATGGTGCAAAATATGTCAAATCCAGAAAAACCCACTTATGACTTGGTGGAAGACATGAAGAAAACTAAGGCCAATGTCTCAATGTATGATATGTCCCGATTATTAGGCCAGGAGGTAAGTCCACCCAAAAGTTTAGATCCATCTGCCCAAGTTCATGAAGCTAAAAGTGCTGAGTCCCGATTGGTTTTACAAAAGGAAAAACGAGATATACCTCCTTTTCTGATAACCATTAGAATTGCAGGTAAAAACCTGCACAATTGTTTAATAGATTCAGGGGCCTCGGCTACCATCATGCCCCTAGAAATCTGTAGAAAATTGGGACTTACACCAAAACCTTCTAGAAGCAGGGTGGTGCAGCTGGATAGATCAACCATGGAGGCAGTGGGAGAAGTGGGGGATGTTCTCATTCAGGTCAATTCAGAACCCAGGGTTCAACATCACATAGACATATTGGTGCTCGACATTCCTATCAAATATGGCATGGTTTTGGGAAGAGATTGGAGTAAAAACCTGAATGGTTACATTGTGACAGATTCTTCACATATGTGGTTGCCGTGGAGGGGAGTGGCCAACCAAATTCGGATTGATAGTGAGCCTAGGCTCAAGGAGATGATCACGGAGTACAACAAACCGAATGAGATCCAATACATTGAGGCGGAGCTGGGAGCATATTGTTTGGACATAGAAACACCTGAAAGTTCCCAAAATGAAAATATTGGGTGCAACGTTACTGAAGGACATCAGGACATTTGGACTTTAAGATTTGATGGATCCAGGTCCAAACAAGGAGCAGGAGCCGGTGTTGAATTGTCATGTGCGGATAAGGAGCCTATGTTCGCTGCATACAGACTACAGTTCCCTGCCACCAACAATATGGCAGAATATGAGGCCTTGATTCTCGGACTTCAATTGGCCCTTCGGAAGAAAGTTAAGTGTATCAAGGTCCTTGGTGATTCGGAACTGGTGGTAAAACAAGTGAAGGGACAATACGTATGTAAAGACAAGCGGCTCAGACTTTACCGAACCAGGGTCAGAGATTTAATAGACGAGTTTGATGCTTTTAACATATCTCTGATCTCTAGAAAAGGCAATCGTCTGGCAGACTCTCTAGCCGTAGCCGCGAGTATGTTGAAACCAGTGGATCATAAGAAATGCAAGAAATTCTCCATAGAACTGGTCCCTTGTCCCTCGATACCAGATAATGTCACGAATTTCCAAGTGTTTGATAGTGACAGGCACATATTCCATTTTGTCACTAATTCTGGTATATTTGAAAAGCAGGTTATAGATGAAGATGAGAGGGATTTAGAGGAGGAATATTTGGAAGAAAAAGCTATTGGAAAATGCAATAAGATGCCAGATGAGATGGCTTCATTAGAAAAAACTTTCGATATCGGATACCAACCAAGAGAGGGTAAAAAGGTTCCACCTCCCAGAGAAGCCTGTGATTTGGTTAACATTGGAAGTGCAGAAAACCCTCGAGAAGTATTTATAGCAAAAGCATGTACCAAGCAGGAGAAGGATTCCATAGTCAATGCATTAAAGGAATACATAGACTGCATAGCTTGGAGTTATAAGGAGTTGAAAACCTATGATCAGAATGTCATAATGCACACGATTCCGTTGAAGCCAGATTCCAAACCCTTTAGGCAAAGACAAAGGCGAGTCAATCCATTATTAGAACCCTTGATAGAGAAAGAGGTGAAGCGACTGTTAGAAGCTAAGATCATCTTTCCTGTTAGGCATTCCACATGGGTTGCTAACCTGGTCCCCGTGAGGAAAAAGAATGGAGAAATAAGGTTATGTATCGATTTCAGAAATCTTAATAAAGCCTCACAAAAGGACAACTACCCGTTGCCCACCATTGATGAAATACTCCAAAAGGTAAATGGGTCGGAGATGATGTCATTCCTGGATGGTTATTCGGGATATAATCAGGTCCTTATCCATCCTAGTGATAGGATGAAAACTGCTTTCACCACAAAGTGGGGCACCTTTGCATACAGGAGAATGCCTTTCGGACTATTGAACGCAGGTGCCACCTTCCAACGAGCTATGGACTTTGCTTTTAAGGGACTCATAGGTAAGTGCATCATCGTCTATGTAGATGACATTCCTGTCTTTTCTAAGAACAAGGAAAACCACGTCAGGGATCTTAAGAAAGTCTTTCAAAGATGCAGGGAACATGGCATTTCTCTCAACCCAAAGAAGTGCATTTTCGGGGTGACAGAAGGGAAGTTATTGGGACATATAATATCTAAGGATGGAATTTCCATTGACCCTGAGAGAATAGAGGCCATACAGCAGATTCCTTGTCCCAACAGCAAGAAGGGGTTGAGATCATTTTTTGGGAAGATCAATTTCGTCAGAAAGTTTATTGCAGATTTTGCAGAAATAGCAAAGCCTTTGAACGACATGTTAAAGAAAGAGGTCCAGATCAAGTGGACAGATGAAAATAGAGATGCTTTTAAAAACATCAAGGACGCGATTTCTAAAGCCCCGATTTTAGTGAGTCCCGATTATACGAAGCCTTTCTATATCTACACATTTGCTTCAGATCACTCCTTTGCGAGTGTTCTAACTCAGAAGAGTGAAGGCAACATTGAAAATCCTATTGCCTTCCTGAGTAGTCCTCTCAAAGATGCGAAACTGAGATACTCCATCTTGGACAAGCAAATGTATGCTCTGGTTAAGACTGTGAAAAAATTCAGGCATTACATAGTCCACAGTAGGGTCTTTGCTATCGTCCCGGATCCTACAGTCAAAGCCATGTTCATACAGAATGAATTAGGTGAAAGACGTGGTAAGTGGGTTTCAACTTTGCAGGAGTTTGATCTTGAGATTCAATCGATGAAGATAGTGCGGGGACAAGGGTTGGTGAAGGCAATAGCAGAAAAGGATCTCACAATTTCATGTCAACATTATGAAGTCGCAGATATAACCAAAGATGAGTGGTATACAGATGTGGTGTATTTTCTACTAAATGGTAAATGTCCACCGCACTTGAATTCTACTCAACGAAGAGCCTTGCGCTTGAAGTCTGCTAATTTCCTAATTAGATCCGGCACGTTATACAGAAAAAACCATGAAGGTATTTACCTTCGTTGTGTTGACCAAAAAGAGGCAGTGCAGATTCTCGAGGAATTTCATGGTAAACATGGAACAGGACATGGGTCCGCCAATGCCACGGCCCATCAAATCCTCAGAGCCGGTTATTATTGGCCTCGACTATTCAAAGATGCCCATACTCATGTGAGGTCATGTCATATATGTCAAACTACAGCCAATAGAGACAGGGGTGTTGCCATGCCTTTACAATCCGTAATTGAGTCTAGACCTTTTGCGCAATGGGGCCTGGATTTTGTTGGGATTATCGGTCCCAATTCATCCGATTCCCACAAATACATTATGACAGCTACGGATTATTGCACAAGGTGGACTGAAGCTATCCCCACAAAGAATGCTACGTCGGAGGTTGTTATTAAATTCCTAGAGGATAATATTGTCACTCGGTTTGGGATGCCTAACTCAATTGTAAGTGATAATGGTTCAGCTTTTTCTTCTTTGGAATTTGCTAATTGGGCATTTGACAGCGGTGTGAGTTTAAAATTCTCTTCCAATTATTATCCGCAAGGTAATGGATTGGCCGAATCATCTAACAAGAATTTGTTAAATGTCATAAAAAAATTGTTGGAAAGAAATCCGAGGGATTGGCATAACAAGCTTAAGTTGGCTCTTTGGGCTGACAGAATCGGAGTCAAAGAAGCAATAGGAACATCTCCTTACCATCTGGTTTATGGACAAGATCCCATTTTTCCTACAAATCTCAGGTTACAAACGCTGCATTTCATGAAAGATTATTGCGGAACTGATGATAAACTTGAGTCTAGACTAACACAATTAATGCATCTGGATGAAAAAAGGGATGAGGCTATGCTTCATTTTAGTAAACACCAGGATGTAGTAAAGAGATGGTTTGACAAAAAGTCTAGAGCCAAGGCCTTTAAAATATCAGATCTAGTGCTGTTATGGGACAAAAGACATGAGAAGAAAGGGGATCATGATAAGTTTGACTACTTATGGTTGGGTCCGTACCAAGTTTCAGAAGTCCTAGGGGAAAACAGTTTTAGACTAAGAACCTTGGATGGAAAGGATTTGGCATTACCTGTCAATGGGTTGCACTTGAAACACTACTTCCAGGCTTGAAGCAGTTGGGTTTTGTATTATATGTAATTAGGCCATGCTTTGTTTCTTTTGTGTGTGCAGATTTGATATTTAAGTTGTGTGTTTTTGACATGTTCAGGTTTTTGTATTAATGTTGTGCTTTGTTTCTTTTGTGTGTGCAGGTTGGACATTTAGGTGGTGTGTTTATTTGACATTTTTCATTGTCTTATATATATAAAAAAAAAAAAAAGGAATAAAAGTTTGAAATGTTAAACACATGCCTAAGATTGGGAGAATATGAAGCATTGGAATTATGTTGTAAAAGCTCCACATGTAATACAAACAGTTAATTAATATCGTTTGAGGCTTGTGATGCATGAAGTAGTCAGTTTTACAAATTATGGCAATACTTCATCTGCAATTCAAAGGGCAATGCATTCATAGTACATCTCACTTTGCATATACATGCCATCTTAGTTGCATATGCATTTCAGATACAAATCATTAAAGTGTGTCAAATCCTCTTAGGGTTATACTATAACATAAATAAAGAAAAATCCTAAGGTTGGAAACTGAGTCCCGAAATATCTAGAACCAAGCACATTTTGTACACATTAAAAAAGATCTTGGGCAAAATGATCAAAACCTTGCTTGGAGGAAAAGGGTCAAGCGAAGGGAATATTTCATGTCTATCCTATTATGCAACATGATCCTTAAAACAGTGGTTTTTACCACTTCCATTAAGCTTAAAGCCTAAAATCAGAGTAGTAAGGATAGGGTTAAGTCCTCATCGAACTTAGGTTGAGGATCCAACTCCCCAAAGCTTTGATTTGACCTACATGGAGTAGTAAGGATAGGGCATAATTCTCATCTCGCCTAGGTTGAGAATCTGATTCCCCAAAGCTCCTATGTCTCATTTCATGATAAAACTTGGATTGGAAGGATCGTACTACTTGTCCTCTGCAAAGGATGGGTAGTCATCCCCAAGGTTCAAGTAATAAAATTAATATTCTCCATTTTCATCTAAGACTTGGATTGGAAGGATCGTACTACATGTCCCTAGCAAGGATGGGTAGTCATCCCCAAGATCCAAGAAGTAAAATTAATGTTTCCCATCTCATATTTATATTGGATTGGAAGGATCGTACTACTTGTCCTCTGCAAAGGATGGGTAGTCATCCCCAAGGTCCAAAGAAATGAAGTTAAGTCATGGATTATGGGGTTAGGTATGCCCATGCATGACAGCATGTCTTGTCTAAAAAACAAGACCATTGACTGTTCAAAGGGTTAGACTAGCATGACCATTTCTTCCTTAATTGGTTAAATCATTTTGCTCAAAGTGAGGTAATGAATTCCAAATCAGAGTAGTAAGAATAGGGTTAAACTCTCATCTCGATTAGGTTGGGAGTCCGATTTCCCAAAGCTCTGATTTCACTTTCACTTACACATGGGTTCAAGATAGTAGTGACTCATAACCAACTTTGGGATCTAATAAAACAATTCATTATACACATGGTTGATCCTAAGAGGGTTTGATAATCTTGAATATTTGTGTATGATATTAGAAGGTCTATGCATTTGTAAAAGCAAAATCTCTAAGCATATTCATTAGGTTTCACAAATCATTTACAATCTCACACATGCATGCATGTAAAACTGACAATGGAATGTTGATCAAGTCCAAGCGATATGGAATGAAAACAAATAGCACACACCGAGCTAATACTAATGATTCTGATGTTTCATGTACTTTTGATCTATCGGTATTTGTTTATCTTTTATGTGCTAACGCCTGTATCTAAGCTCGTATATTTCAGGTTGGGTTCTCACAAAAATGCTCTGGAGCATTTGACAGCAGAGTCGCCATTTGTTGTGGCTAATCCACAACACACCCCAAAATTGGGGACCCACCTTTTTGCAGGTTTTCAGAGAAAATCTCAGTGACCCAGATGCTAAAAATGAAGAAAAGGGGCAAAATGCACAAGTGTAGAAAGTGTCACGAAATCGCGACATGTCGCGAAATCGCGACATGTTGCGCCGTCGCGGCCAAAAATAGAAAAGTGTCGCGATATCGCGACATGTCGCTCCGTCGCTGCTGAAGAATGAAAAATTGTAGCGAAATCGTGACATGTTGCTCCGTCGCGGCCCAGAGAGGAGAGAGAAAGGCGAGAATGAAAACGAGCGTAGTACAAAATCATGGTCAACGTGGTCAACGGCAGCAGGTGGGCGGAAACGTCGCGAAATCGCGACGTGTTTGATTTTCGTGGCTTGAAAGCGGGCAGGAGGCACAAGGTAGAAAATGGTCGCAAAATCGCGACAAAACTGAGACAAAGGTGCATAGCTCGAAAGGCGTCAGAAATCCACACGAAAGAGAGTCGAAAGGCGTCGCGAAATCGTGACGTGTCGCGTTTCGCGACGCAAGTGGATAAAAAGCTTAAGTATCAATTTTTTACGGTAGCGAAATCACGACAAAAAGTGAAGACCATGCAAGAGAAATGGTAGCGATCGAGGTTTCGGCAAAGTGTACGAAACAGAGAAGACGTCGCGAAATCACGACAGATGAAGACCATGCCCGAAGAGAAATGGTAGCGAAATCGTGACAGGTTTCGGCAAAGTGTACGAGAGAAGACGTCGCGAAATCGTGACAGTTGAAGCCATGGTCCGAAGAGAAAATGGTCGCGAAATCGTGACAGGTTTCGGCAAAGTGTACGGAGATCAAAATGGTCGTGATATCATGACAAATTGCGGCGAGAGGGCCCGAAGGAGAAAATGGTCATGATTTCATGACAGGTTTCGGCCGAAGCGTACGGAGAACAAAGGCGTCGCGATATCGTGACATGTCGCGATTTCGCGACATGTCACGTTTTCGCTATGAAAGCGAAGGAGCAAGGCCGCAGGTTATTTTTAGTCATGATTTTCATGGGACCATTACTGAACATGCGAGAAGCGTTGAACACATGGCAGAAAGGCATGAGGATCATTGTAACGCTTCGGATCGACAGTTACATTTAGCGAGAGAAGATCAAGCGTTGCGAGTTCAAGCGAAGGGTTAAAAACACCAAAAAGCGGGAAACTGAAACGAAGCGTCAAGGGAAAGGAAACGAAGCGTCACGAGAGGGAACCGAGAGCAGCAACAGAAAGTTTAAATAGCAAAAATGTAGATAGATACGGGGCTAGAAATTGTAAACAGAAAAGCATTATTTTATTGAATAAAGGAGTTATTTGGCGAGAGTAACTTTTGTGTGTGAAACCAAAAGGAGATTGAAGGCTAAGACTACTGTTTTCCTGTATATCTTTCCTTTGCATTATTTTGTTTTGTATCTATTCGTTTACACCGTAATATGGGTTGCGATAGGTGAATGATAAAATAATGCAAATTATTTATTTCCTTAGAGTCTAGCATCTGATTTGATTTGATTGTGTTTATTATAGGTCTGTTAGGTCAGGTTGTTTTAGAGCTTCATCTCATAACTTGGGGTTTTGCAGGGAGGAGATTGCTAACTAGATTAACGTCCTTCTTTGGTTTTCCAGCTGATTCGCATAAGAACATTTCTGATTCAGTTTTTGATATATTTTTAATCTCATTTAGAAGCTAACGTTAAAATAGCAGAACAATTAAACAAAAGATAAAATGAACCAATTAACACTAAAATAAACCGCATGTTAATTTCATTAATGTCAGAACATAAAAGGATTTTTTCTTTCTTTTGTTACATGATTGGTTATTTTAACAAATTAGGGTTACAAAGTTTGTTGTGAATCAACAAAGGCCCCTTGTTAACAGTTACTTGCAGGATCTGAGCTATTCTGGGATACATTCATTTATTTGCATTAAGTCGAAATTGGTTTTATGCATATAGAGATCTGTTCACAAGAAGCTTGGAGAAATAAAAAAATAATAACATATTTCTTTGCAAGAAAGAGTCTTTTGGTTTGAGACTCCAGTTGCGTGTTCATTTTGTAATGGGACAAAAAATTCACTCAACACTAAGCAATAGTGGAGGAGGCCTAAATCTGTCATCTCAAAGCTCTTGCATAAGTCCTCCTTGAGCAACCTTATTCCTTCTATGTCATCACTTGTAATGAGAAGATCATCCACATACAATGGAACCAAAATGATGCGGTTCCTCCAATTTTTCACATAGAGAGTAGATTTTACTGTAGATCTAGTGAAACCAAGGTTGAGAAAATAGGAGTCAATCTTTGCATACCAAGCTCGGGGTGCTTGCTTCAACCCATATAGAGCTTTCTTTAATCTGAGGACTTTGTTTTTTTGGACTTCAACTGTGTACCCTGGTGGTTGTTTCACATACACTTCCTCCTTCAAATGACCATTGAGAAATGCACTTTTGACATCCATTTGATATATTGGCCAAGGTTTTTGAGCTGCCATAGCAATAACTGTCTTGATTGTAGTCATCTTAGCCACAAGAGCAAAGGTCTCCTCATAATCAATTTCCTCTTGTTGCTTATAGCCTTGAGCTACTAGGTGAGCCTTGTAGCAATCTAGTGAGCCATATGATTTATTTTTTTCCTTGTATACCCATTTTGTGCCAATGGTATATTTTCCTTTGGGTAAATCAACTAACTCCCAAGTGTGATTCCTTTCAATGGAATCCAATTCTTGATCCATGGCATGAACCCATTTAGGATCACCAAGTGCTTCTTTGACATTAGAAGGTTCGGGTTGGCTAAGGACTTTGGCCATTAGGGCATAATTCACTTGGTGTCTTAGGGCTGAAGGCCTTTTACCTGTATAGGTGGGCAAATGATTTTGGGCTTCATCTATTATGGCTTGAACCCACTTGGATAAAGGATTGGATGATGTTACTCGATCATTAGGAGGAGGATATGGAGGACATGGATCATTTGTAGGAAGTTCTTCTTGTGGATGAATTTCTTGATTTATGAGTGAAGGAGAAGGACTAGATGATATTGTATGCATGAATGGAGCAACTATTTCATTAGTTATTTCTAAAGTGGGGGCCTTAGGAGGATTATATGGAGGATACTCATGAAAGGTAACATCCCTAGATAAAATGATTTTCCTGGAAATAGGTTCATATAATTTATATGCATTGGCACTATCACTATAGCCAACAAATATGCATTTTTTGCTCTTATCATCAAACTTCTTCCTTTTCTTATGAGGAATATGAGCATAGGCATCAAATCCAAATATTCTCAAATGGCCCACATAGGGTGTCCTTCCACTCCATGCTTCTTCAAGTGTTCTTTCATGTAAGGCCTTTGTGTATGACCTATTATTCAAGTATGCAGCAGTAAGAACAACTTCTCCCCAAAATGAGTTAGGTAATATAGCGACATGTAACATTTATTTTGCCCTATATGTGATTGTTTGATTCATCCTCTCAGCAACTCCATTTTGTTGCGGGGTATAAGGGGTTGTGAATTGCCTCCTTATCCCATGATACTTACAAAAATTAAAGAATTCATTGGAGACATATTCTCCACCACTATCTGATCTTAAGGTGGAGATTTGATGGCCACTTTCTCTTTCAACAAGTGCGATGAATTCTTTGAACTTATCAAGGGCTTGCCACTTATATTGAATTAGGTAGATCCACACCTTTCTGCTATAATCATCAATGAAAGTGATGTAGTATTTAGACCCAGTATAAGATTGAACAGACATTGGCCCATAAATTTCTGAATGAACCAATTGCAAAGGTCTATTGGCTCTCCATGCCTTTCCTATTTCAAATGGTTGCCTATGGTGTTTGGCTATTACACATGGCTCACAAAAACATTTTGACTCCTTAAGATGTGGAAGTCCTTTAACTAATCATTTTGTAGCCATCATTTGAAGATTATTAAAATTTAAATGTCCCAATATTTCATGTCACATGTACTCCAAAGATAAAGTAGTTGTTGTATGCAAATATTTTTGTGTTACAGATTTTGTAAGGAGGTAGTAAACACCATCCTTTTTGACTCCCATGGCCTTGACATTGCCATTGGGTTCCTTAATGTAGCATTTGTATTTTTCAAAATAGACATTATAGCCCTTATCTATAAGTTGTCCAATAGAAATAAGACTCCTTTTAATACCAGACACATACAAAACATCTGTTGTAGGAACATTATTACCATCATGCAAAGTAAGTGGTGCCTCCCCAACACCTTCAATGGGTAGAGCACTTTCATCACCAAAAGTAATGAATTGATTTGATGTAGGTTGAACCTTGGTCAACCAATCTTGCCTTCCTATCATGTGCTTTGCTACTCTAGAATCAATATACCAACATTCTTTATCTTCAATGTTAACTTGGTTGGCTGCATACAATGTGTTCAGATTATTATTTTGTGGTTCTCCCTATTCTCTTTACATTTTATAGCAATTAGAAACATTATGATTCCATTTTACACAATATTCATACCCTTTTTTATTATTGTTTTGACCCCCTTGAGGTCTTGTTTGCCATCTTGGTTGTTGCTAGTGTTGCTGTCGATGTGGTTGCTAATGGCACTATTGATTTGGTTATTGCTTGTACTGTTTCTGATGTGGTTGTTGTTGGTACTGTTGATTTGGATACTACTGGTACTATGGGTATCTCTGATGTTGTCTATCCCTTTAATTCTAATTATGCTGATTTTGACCTTTGTTTTGTTTAGGCTGTAAAGTTGCCTTGGTGGCAAAAGCTGCTGATGTGGCTTCAATTTCTTCATCTTTGATTAGGGCTTGCTCATGTTTCTTAAGTAGGATCTCAATATCCTCAAGTGTGGAATTCATTTTTTTACCACTCAAGTCTAACATGGTAGCATAGGAGTGAAACTTTGAAGGAAGAACATACAACATTATTGGAATTAACTCATTATCATCTAGGGTTTTACCAGCAGCTAAGAAATCATTCTTAATAGACTTCACTTCCATAAGATAATCGATAAGTGAGCCTTTATACATACATTGTGCAATTTTTGTTTGAGATACAAAATATTATCTTGACTTGGCCTATCAAACAATCTATTGAGAGCATCCCATGCTTGTTTAGGTGTTTTTGCAGCCCTTACAGTTTCTCTACATTGAATTTCTATAGCTAGCTTGATTAGACTTAAATTTATATTAGAGTTCTTCTCAAATTGTGGGTCTGTAGGTGCAGTCAATGGGTCTTCATTAGCCTGCCTATCTTTCACAAAGTCCCACATGTCATTCATCATTAATATTGATTCCATCTCATACTTCCAATTTGCAAAAGTTTGTGCTCCTTCAAGTTTCTTTGTAAGTCCACTTAATATATTTGCAGTAGCCATGATTTAGAAAAGGATCAAAAGACAAGGGAGCTCAACAAAGGATGAATTAATAACGACAAATGCCAAATTAGAGCCCTCAAAAAAATCTAGGGTACATCGCTAAAGATCCAGAGGAGGGTTCGCCTAGTTTTTCCACTCTGAATATTCAAGTGATTCCAACAGTGGGAGGGTTAAGTTGAACACAAGTGCCTTTTTCTATCCAAAGAGAGTAAGAATTAGAATTTTTCCAGACCTTTATGCCAAACTTCTCAATATACCTACCCTTACATGAGGGAGACTATAAGCATTTGAGCAGTTGATACGTGGAACATAGGCGATTCTGAAAGGGAATAATCTTCCAGACCTTTATATAAAACTACTCAATATACCCACCCTTACGTGAGGGAGACTAAGTATTTGAGTAGTTGATACGTGGAACATAGGCGGTTATAAAAATGTGATGCTTGCTTTTTGTAGAATTGTTACAATAGATGTTCCAATGTATTATTGCTTTATAAGAATTTATCTATATGTGTTTGCTTGCTTGTATATGGCTTAGTGTCAAGTGTGTATGAAATAAAACTACACTTGATTACAATTATAAAACCCAAAGTCATGCAAGGGTAATAGCAAGCATAAAATGTAGACAAAGCCCAAATAGAAGATGCAAGCAACAAACACCTAGTGGCCAAGAGAGTACCACAAAAGGTCTCCACAAGCAAGAGGCAAGGGGCCCTAAATCACCCCTTGAGTTGATGATTGTATTAGGAAATATGAATCAAGAATAGTCCCAAATATGCCTTGAAGTGTGATACAATTTCAATACCACCAATGATGATAATACCTCCAATTTTGCCAAATATAATGAATAACTTAGCTTAATGTCCCCCCAATGACTTAAAATTGAGATTCCCACAAGTTTGCAAAATATTTTGTCAAGGAGTGTCGGATACTATCGAAAATGCACTCCAAATTACAATGTCAACTTTAAACTTCAATTTAGCATATTAAATGATTTCAAAACTGAAAATAAACTGCACCAATGGATTCCTCTCAAAAAATCCTTTCCAACGACTATATATAAGGCTATAGTCAATTACAATTTGACCCTTGATTTTAATAAAATACAACAAGACTTCTTAGAGGAAAAAAACAGGACAGATTGCCCTCTACAAATTTGAAATTTGAAATTTTGGCTTGAAACTGTTTCAGCGGGAAAATTTGAAATGACCGAGCGGGAAATTTTGGAGGGAATGACTGAAAAAATTACAATATAGATTATTTTTACCTACTACAGTTGTAGATGTTTCTCAATCCAACAACTGGCAACTGATGTGCCTTAACAAAAAAAAAAAACAATTTTTTTCGCAGCCCCAAAAACTGCTGCAAACAGCCAACTTTGAGCAACTGTAACTTGCTCAATACATTACCGAATTAAGAAAGTGAGTACTTGATGTTGTAGTACTTCTCATAATATATATGTTTTTGTAAAAACATCAGGAAAATGACTGCTAAAGAAATTAATAAAAAAAATTCCATTTCAAAAAAAATCGCGCAGGAAAAAAACAGCTGCAATAGTTCGTCTTCAAACAACCATATCTTGCTCATTTCTTGTCAGATTTTTGCGTGCGAGTACTCAAATTTGTAGTACTCATCCTAATATACGTGTTGGGATACTCAGATTCTAAATATGACTGCTCTAAAAAAATTTCGCCGTTGCAAAATGTGACGTTTTTTGTTTTTTAAATGTGCCTTCACCCTGCAATAAAAACAGCCCCACATTGCCAGAATCGCCAAAAATCTTAAAAAATTCTCTTCTTTTTTCATTCACAGGATCAACTTAGCAAGTGAAGAGGATACTTTAGAGAAAAAATTTGATCCTAAAAAAAAACTCTCAAACCCTATGGGTCCCCATAGGCGGATCTCATCGCTCTGATACCAGATGTTGGAACTGAAAAATAAGGCACACTTTATTTACAAGTTATCTTATAATATATAAGCATCAAGCTTAGGAGGGAGATATGACAAGTGTCATAAGCTCCACTCCAAGTGTCTTTCAGAAGACACCACTCTAACTCAAACTGAAGACAGGGACAAGTGGCAGAAGACAAATGTCAACCTGTCAATTATAAGCATAGTGCACATTATAAGAATAATAATATTCTAATATTCCCCCTTAATGTGCACTATCCTAAAAAGATAAGTCAACATTAGATAACAATGTTGACCCCTTACAACCTCCCACCATGGATGTGGATGAAGAGGAAACATTCAGTGCTTACCTTGTTAATACCTGGCCCCAAGCAACTAGGAAATGATATTGATGTTTATCTACAACCATTGGTTGACAACTTACACGAACTATGGACTAAATGAGCAAAAATGTATTATGCTCTTTCTAATACTATGTTTAATATGAGAGCAATAATTATGTGGGCCATTTATGACTTTTATGCATATGCAAATCTATCTAGATGTCTAACAAAGGGAAATGTAGCATGTCCAATATGCAGGGATAACACATGTGCATAATATATTTAATATAGTAGATATATTGTTTACATGGACCACAGGAGATTTATTCCTCCAAATCATTTGTTTCATAATCAGAGGGCATATTTCAATGGTAAAAAAGAGCTTGATAAACCACCCAAACCTTTAAATGGGATGGAAATACTGAAAATAGTATAGAGAATTCCACCAAATTGGGGAAAGAACAACTCAAATAAAATGAAATGCAACACATATGAGGATAACATATTTGTTCTTGTAGCAGGATGGAATAAGAAATCTATATTCTTCAATCTATGGTATTGGGAGGTATGACATGCAACTTTCTTTCTGTATTTGTTGTTATATCTCTCAATGTTGAGAAATATCTATTTGATGTTGCTATCTATGAACAATATCTTCTAGTTCATCACAACTTGGATGTGATGCATGTGGAGAAAAATTTCCATAGTAGCCTATTCGAAACACTACTAGGTATTGATGGAAATTCAAAGGATGGCAAATACTCCCATGAGGATTTATAAAATATGGGTATTAGGAACACATTGTCTCTAGTAAGCTCAAAAGGAGGTGGGGCAGGGGCTAAGCTAAGACACTTATTCTTAGCCTCGAGCCCCAAAGGTGACCCTTTGCCATTGATGTCAAAGGGGGAGAGATTAGAGTAAGGGGGAGAGATCATAGTAAGGGGGAGAAACTTTCCAAGGGGAGTAAATTGGAAAGAGCAAGAAATCAGTAACAAGTTCTTGATAAGTTATTGCGTTGCCACAAATCACAAAGGGAGAGATTTTTGGACATTTTGAGTCCATAAGAGTTGTCATTGATTTCAATACAGAAATATGGCATTGTTAATTTATGAAGTTGTCTTTATGCCAAAAATCGAACCACCACTAACATCGGGTGCAAGTGAAACATATCATAGTATACCGTGCAATATTATGAATGGCAAATTTGAATGGTTTTAATTTAAACCTATGGTGGCAATTTTAATGGTTTTTATTAAAACCAATGGTGGCAATATTAATGGTTTTTATTAAAACCAATGGTGGCAATTTTAATGGTTTTTATTAAAACCAAAGGTGGCAAGTTAAATGGTTTTTGTTAAAACCAATGATGTCAAGTTAAATGGTTTTCATTAAAACCATGTGGGCAAGTTGCAAGGTTTTTCTAAAAATTGAGGAGGCCCTAAAGTTTGGTTTAAAAGACCAAAGGCATTTAATTATTAAATTATAATAATTAAATTCTTTAAAATAATTTAATTTATTATATTTAATAAATTAAATTAAGCCAAAGGTTGGGCATTTTAATAAATTTTGGACGCATATTATAAAGCATTGGCGTTGGGTTTTTCACAAGCAAGACTTGCCCCTCTTCCATCGATGTCACTGCGTTCTCACCGCTGACGTGAAGAAACGAAGGCACATGGTATATTTATACCATAGCCCTCCAAAATTTTTTGCATCCTCTCATCTGCTAAAATATTGAAACTCTGAGTATTGCACATTTTTGCCTTGTGAAGTAGAATTTTGTGCGAAGACTTAGGGAAATATGAGAGAAGAAGCCAAGATGTTGCTTGTGGAAGTCAAAGAGCGCAAGAAGTGGAGGCTCCAAGGGAGCACGTGGCTCCATGTGGTTGGGAGCCAAGGTGAAAGCGCTTGAGGAGAGAAGCGCTTCATGCAAGGCCAAAGTTGGTAACATTATTTGATTTAATATTTGATTTTTAATTTAGGCTAAGGTTACACTTAGGAGAAATAAGATGGTAAATGGTTTGATTAGTGACTAAGATATTTGTGTTAGGATCCTCAATCCTAACATTATTAGTTAGTATTAGTTAGTATTATTAATCATTTAATTATTATATTATTAACTTATAAAGTGAACCATCACAACCCTTCATAACGTGAACCATCACGTCTTTTCATACGTGAACCATCATGTCTCTTCACCAACGTAGCTTTAGGGTAGGTATATATATTAGGTTGGACATCCATATCAAATCATCCAAGAAGAAGAATAATAAGCATAGATTTTAAGGAGGGAGCCCCCTATACTGGCAAAGCGATTACGATGGAACCCCCTTTGAGTGGCCTACGATTACATTTACATTAATTTGTTAATAATTTTATAGTAAGACCTTGGGGTATTACCATTTGGTATCAGAGCCATGTGGGACCCAGTCATGTGGGAATTGCGCAAATATCTTCATCAAATCACTTATGTGCGTGAGTATAAAACTCGGTTTGAGGATATCACCAAACACAACACAATATTGGATGAATCAATTCTCATCAATGGCTTCATTAGGGGATTAAAATAGGAAATTATAATGGAGGTGACAAGGTTCAATCCCTATACCATGATGCAGACCTATGGATTGGCAAAATTAGCTGAAGATAAAATCAATGCACAACAATGATTAGGGAAACCACTTATGGAAAAATCATTGACCACTTACATCGCTCCCAAACTTATGCATAATGGAAGGGCACAAAGCACTTACACAACCCCCAAATTTAACCGAACTTTACAAATTAAACATATTAGCTTTGAGGAGATGAAGGAACGATGAGCAAAAGGACTCTGTGATAATTGTGATGAACAATTTGGACCCCACCATAAATGTGCTACACTAACATTGTATTTATTGAAGGAAGTTGATACATGTCTCTCAATAGAGCAAGCAGATGAGGTAGTTGTGTCTGAAGCGACCAGTGTAGCTACTCACTACAATGAAGAAAATGAGGTCGATGTACAAGAAGTGATTGATGTACTAAGCAAGGATAAGGTAGACATACCCAAAGTGATCAATGCTAGCCAAACATACACTCTACAAGACCTACACATACCTTCCTCACCAATAGTGAGTTCTTGCCATATGACCAAACCTATTCGGAACCAATGCAGAGTGACTACACACTTCTTCTCCGTTGGCTCTACCAAGGAACCAAAAAATTATATGAAATCATTACCATCACATTTGATGCATCATTCTAAAGTATTTGAGGAACCCCAAGGGTTGCCCTCCCATCGTAATCATGATTTTCGTAAGGAAGATTCTACTATTTTTCTTGGCAACCCCCCTCTAATGCTTCATCCTTCTTGATATCCCTGCTTATGAAAGGATACCATTAAAATAGTCCAAGAACTTACACAAATCCTTCTTGGAAAACAAAGGACAAAGCTTCTCACTTTGAGCTTTGAGGACAAAGCTCTTTTTAAGGAGGGTGGCATGTTAGGATCTTCAATCCTAACATTATTAGTTAGTATTAGTTAGTATTATTAATCATTTAATTATTATATTATTAACTTATAAAGTGAACCATCACAACCCTTCATAACGTGAACCATCACATCTCTTCATACGTGAACCATCATGTCTCTTCACCAACGTAGCTTTAGGGTAGATATATATATTAGGTTGGCCATCCATATCAAATCATCCAATAAGAAGAATAATAAGTATAGATTCTAAGGAGGGAGCCCCCTATAGTGGCAAAGCGATTACAAGGGAGCCCCCTTTGAGTGGCCTGCGATTACATTTACATTAATTTGTGAATAATTTTATAGTAAGACCTTAGGGTCTTACAAATTTGTGAGTTTTATAAAATTATTATTGTGAAATTTTAATTGGTGGGTAAAATTATTTTACCTTAGAAAAATAAAAGATTAGTTATTGCATTATTTATTAAAGGATTTATCTTTAAAATGCAATAATAAAATAGGGAGTCATAAGTAGAATTGGTTTGGTTTTTGAAGAATAAAATGCTGAAGTGGCTTATGACAAATATGTTCGATTGAGATCAATTTATGATAACTTAGAATTTTGAGAGGAGAATATTCAAACTTGTGTAGTGTTGGATATTATTTTAAGATTGGAGTAATAAGGTGTACTCATGAGTTACTATATGCCTTGTATTGTTATCTAACCTTCTTGAGCTTGGCAAAGGACTGTTTTGTTATTGTGGAAGATTCTTGAAGTTCCTTATCATCAAGAAAAAGGTATGGGCATATTCTTCCAAAATTAAGTTGTGTGATTGTTTTTGAAAACAACTTTGGAGTGAAAAGGGTTAGTTAAGTTTCCTCTTTGGATTGTTGAGATAAATGCTATGAACCTTGTATGATTAGCATTATTACCAAAGTGATTGGTTGAGTGGAAACTTATGCTAGTATTGAAAATATCATGAGTATCATTGTTATGTGAAGCTTGCAAGTAAAACTAGCATTGTTGTTGAAACTATTGACTTGGTGATGAACTTGAACTAGGATTGGAAATATCATGAGTATCATTGTTATGTGAAGCTTGCAAGTAAAGTGACTACATGAGTGAAATACCTTGAATATATTTGATAGTTGATAATATCATTTTTAAAAGCATTTTGAGCTCCTTGTGTGATTGATTGAATATAGTCAACTAGATGTTATGAAGTGAAAGTTCAAGTTCAGCAAAACAAACTATACTACATTCTAAATTAAATTGAAAAAGGATTTGAAAACTATTGTGATTGAGCATTGTTGATTTCTAGGAAGCATATTGAGTCTCTAACAATTCTCTTTATGATTCCATGAGATTGTGCAAGTTCTAGGTTGAACTTGTTGAGCAGATTGTGCAAGTTCTAGGTTGAACTTGTTGAAGCATATTGTGCAAGTTTTAGGTTGAACTTGTTGAAGCAGATTGTGCAAGTTCTAGGGTAAACTTATTGAGAATATTGGACAAGTTCTAGAAAGGACTTGTGGATAGATTGGTGTGAGCTTAGATTAAAGCTTGCAAGACAGATTTTAGACAAGTCTTTGAGAATGCTTGGGAGCAGAGTTGATTTGATATTGATCAAGCTTTGTGATAAATATTGAAGACAAATTTTGGTGCAGATCTAAGGATATATTTGTACTAAATCAGATACCGAGTTTGAAGTTGAACTTTGGAAGATGACAGAGTATAGAAGATAGTCTCCAATGGATAGAGATCCATTAGCCAAGGTAGTGAGGATAGGTATCTTCATTGGATAGAGATCCCAGAAGCTAGGGTAGTGGAGGCAGTAGCTCTTCTAGAAGATCATCAACTAGAGCAAATGGAATTGGTGTCTCTTGTGAGTTGGTGTTCATGAATAAGAATTAGGGGATTTGTGTCTCTTTTGAGTTTGTGCTCACAAACCAACAAATGGGATTGGTGTCTCCTATGATTTGGTGCTCACAAATCAGCATAAGGGGATTGGTGTCTCCTATGAGTTGGTGCTCATAAACCAAACTAGGGTATTTGTGTCTCCTATGAGTTGGTGATCACAAACTTGATCTAGGGGATTGGTGTCTCCTGTGATTTGGTTCTCATAAACTTGATCTAGGGGATTGGTGTCTCCTATGAGTTGGTGCTCACAAACTTGATCTAGGATATTAGTGTCTCTTGTGATTTGGTGCTCACAAACTTGATCTAGGGTATTGGTATCTCATTTGGACATGTGTCCATAAATATTGTAATCAAGAAAGGTTTTCCACAAAGAATTGTTGAATAAAGTTTTGTGAAAATTTGATGTATCTATCTTGTGTGATATCTTATACATTGCTTTGAGTATTTTTTTGCTATTGGTATATTGCATAACTCTAGTTTGAAAGAAAAGTTAAAAAGTGGTATTGTATTATTCACCCCCCCACCTCTCAGTAGAAGATTTTGTTCTTCACCTAGATAATCTACCTCCTTCAGTTAGATGTCCTTATATCTGGAATCGTCTCTCAAGTCGGCCATTTTAAAAAGGATATATCTTTTATTCTACTAGAAAGCTAGAAGCTGAAAAAACAAACAAATAGTTTAATAGCTTCTAATTGAAATGCTTTGGACAAAGATTTAAATTACTAATTGTACTTTTTAATCAATGGGTTGATTACATTAGTTTATATCATATTGCAAGAGATCATCCAAAAGAGTACATTTGCACAAGTTTTATTTTTATTGCATATGTTATTTATAACTCTCCAAGAAATGCTTGCTCTGTTCGATATATATATATATGAAGAACACAAGCTTATACTAAGATGGGGGTGAACAATATAAGACCACTTTTTAACGTTTTCGTTTTACTTTAGAAAGCAATGCAATGAACTAATAGCAAAATCAAAGAAATAATAAAACCAGTGTACAAGTCATCACACAATTGAGACACCAATATAACGTGGTTCACCCAAGGTGGGCTACTCCACAGAGAAAATATTTCACTAAATTTTCTCAATAAAATCCTATCCTTTGGGAATCCTTCCCAATTACAATGTTTATGGACTTCCTTTCCAAAGGAGAATCCTTCCCCTAATAAAATAATTATGAGCCTCCTGCCCAAAGTAGATGTCCTATCCCCACATAAGTATTTATGAGCCTCCTACCCAAAGGAGATGTCTTATCCCCCAAAGCTCTGAAAATGATACTTCAGAAGATCACTACCTCTTTTGCTGCTAGCAGGTGGAACTCCTTTCCATAGAAGATATCTTGTCCTCCTTGCTCTAGCTCTAGAGACTTTTGTCCTCACTGATCACCTCCACAGCTACTCATAAAAATATGTACTAAACATAATCAGTTGGCCCAGCACAAGTCCTCTCAAACTCTGTCACAAATCTACACCAAACTCAGTCCTTTGGTCCAGCACAAATCTGCTCTCAAATCTCTGTCAGATCTGTCCGAAGCTTAAGCCAAAAGCTTGAACAAATCAATCACAACTGCTCACAATTCTTCACCAAGACTTCATCAAATCTGTCCACAAGTTCTTCAACAAGAACCTGTCCAAATCAATCCACAAGTTCTCCACAAGAACCTGTCCAAATCAGTCCACAAGTTCTCCACAAGAACCTGTCCAAATAAGTCCACAAGTTCTCCACAAGAACCTATCCAAATCTGTCCACAAGTTCTCCATAAGAACCTTTCCAAATCAGTCCACAAGTTCTCCACAAGAACCTGTCCAAATCAGTCTTAGCAAGCTCACCAAGAACTTTCCCAAATCATCTCAAGCAAGTTTACCAAGAAACTTGCCCAATGTGAACACACAAAGAGAATTGTTAGAGACCCAATGTGTTTCATCCAATCATATCAAATCAATCTCATATAAGCATAAAGAGAATTGTTAGAGACTCAATATGTTCTATCTTTCAACTCTCAATCTCAACTCAAATCAATCTCATAGAATCATAAAGAGTATTTTTAGAGACTCAATATGTTCTATCCTTCAACTTTCAATCTCAACTCAAATAAATATCATAGAAGAATAGATATAATTGTTAGAGACTTGTTGAATGGTATTTTCACCCGATTGTGAAAACACACTCTCCGATAGGATTTGGGTTCTAAATCCTCTGCTTGCAAAGAAATTAAACAAGTAACTTCTCCAAGGTTCCTGTTAAGTTAGCATTTTGCATCGATGTATTAATAATCTCAAATAAAGATATTCAATTAAAATGCTTGGAACACCTTAGTGGTTGCAAGTAACTGAAAACAAGGGGCACTATGGTTTATTTTACTGTGAAACTGTAAATGATTGTTCGTTGAACCTGAATAAAGCAAATGTGATTTGATCTCTATATGACCAAGTTGTAAAAAAAAATGGAAATTGATGAAATGACTTGAAACATAATCCCTTCAATGAAATTGGAATTTTATGAAGGGAATATCATCATCTGCTCATGAATGAAAAAAAACAAAACTGTAAATGAAATTCTGGCCCTGAAATGGAAATTTTCTATTTTCAGATTTTAAAGTTTTTTAGTTTTTAATTTTTATTTTAATGCCTGTAAATAAAATAAAATGCAGAAAAAAAATGAAAATAAAATGTGAAAGAAAAATAAAAAGTGCAACGACGAAGCGACATGTCGCGATATCGCGACACTTTTTCATTTTCGGCCGCGACGGAGCAACATGTCGCGATATCGCGACACTTTTTCATTTTCGGACGCGACAGAGCAACATGTCACGATATCGTGACACTTTTTCGTTTTTGTGCAATTTTACCTTTTTCTTGATTTTTAGCATCTGGGTCACTGAGATCTTCTTTGAAAGCATGCAAAAAAGGTGGGTCCCCAATTTTGGGGTGTTTTGTGGATCAGCCACAACAAGACTCAATATGTTCTATCCTTGAACTTTCAATCTCAACTCAAATAAATCTCATAGAAGCATAAAGAGAATTTTTAGAGACTCAATATGTTCTATCCTTCAACTCTAAAACAAACTCTTTCTCAAATCATAATAAATATAGAAGTAGTATACTTTCACAAGATCTTGAACCACAACCCAAAAATTTCCAATAATGCAATATCGAGGAATCAAATCCTCCAACATAGAACCATAACTTGCTATCAAGCCCTAGCCAAGTTAGTTTTCAAGAACTCAAAGCAATCTGTCTCTAAGAATCAAAAAGGGGTTCAAGATATTTCCAACTTATCTCAAATGGGAATGCTCAACTTAACCACACAACCAAGTTTATAAAGCAAAGTATAACTTGATAAAATCAAATCTCAAATAAGCAAGCCCAACTCATGTATCAAGTAAAGTATAACTTGATCAACTCAATCTCAATGGAAGCAATCTCAAAACCAAATTCTCAACAACCAAACAACCCAATTAGGGTTTCAACAACTTATAGCAATGGCATAAGCTTCTCACTCAAAAACCCTAAAGCAAACTTCAAATGCTTCCACTCTCATAAACCAGAATTATGCAATAAATCATAAACTAGTCATGATCTCATAATACATAATCAATACTTCCACTTTCAGAAAATAAGATCCACTCCAAATAAGGAAAATTAATTTAATCCTTTTTACTCCAAAATTATTTTCAAAAAACCATCAATCAATAATAACCATGGAAGAATGTGCCCATACCTTTACTTTGATGAATAAGGAGAACTCAAAATCTATCACAACACTAACTCTCAATTTACCACAAATTAGAGTTAGCAACAATGGAATAATACACAACAATAAAAATCCAAATAACACCTTATCACTCCAACTTAACATCAACGACAAAAAAGATAATACACATAGAAAATAATCATTTTTACACCTTATTACTCCACATAAACATTAAGCATCAATAATAGCAATGTCAAAGCAATATGTCTACTTAACATTATACCTCCATCCAATTACCAACAATAATTGCCAAGTCAAATAAAATATTCCAGATTATCAACAAAATATTTACCTTGGCCAAAAATCAATTCTCCAACCTTAGGAGAAGTGAGGAGATACCAACATAAGTGCCAAAGTGCTTCCTCCTCCACACTCGTGGCCCAAAGCAACCGTCATACCACGTGCACAATAACTGCGGCCAAGAAAAATTTGAAACATGCCTATCATGAATCGAACTCGGCACCTCTGCTTAGCGAGCGCCTTCGCTCCACTGCCTTCATCGTTGGAGCACAAGTGCCCAATGAAACTCTCAAGCGCTACTCGTCGTTTTACCTTCCCTTTGCTGAAAAAAGACAACCAAAATTTCCTTTCTCATAGGCGCATGAAATCTGAATTTAATACAGACCAGATTTGTCTTCCTCACTATGCACGAAATAGGAATTTAACACAGACCAGATTTGTCTTCCTCATTGGCGCACGAAATCAGAAATTAACACAGAACAAAATGAGACTCAAAAATCACAGCGCAATCCAAAATTGAAGGTCACAGAGCAATACGAATTTGAAGATCACAGAGCAATACGAAATCGAAGGTAATCGCACAATCGAAGGTCATTTGAACCTTAGGAATTAATGCCCTTTAAATAGTCTTGTGCATCCCATGCAAGTTGACATCGATGCTCCTTCGAAACGTAGCAAATGTCGGTGAGGTAAGTCTTACACATGAGTGCCTCTAAGGGTTTAGAAACCCTTTCAATAAAAATTATTAAAATAATAATTATTTTTTTATTAATAATAAACTTAACTTAAAACCTTTTCAAAGGTTTGAGTTAATTTATTTATTAATAATCAAAATTGACTTTTAAGGTTTTTTCAAGGAGCAAAACCTTTTCATTAAGCCAAGATGGTTTTAATAAAAACCCTTAATGAGTCTATATGGTTTTAAGAAAAAAATTTAACCTTCTCACCATGGTTTTAATAAAAACCCTTAAACAAACATCATGGAACTTTCAAGATCTTTTTGGCACCAACCTATTTTTGACATCAACACAAATTCCTTTTGACATCAATGACAACTCACAAACATGAAGCTAGGCAACATACCCAAAATTTCCAACAATATATATATGAATGGAAGGTTGGAAAACTAGGAAGGTGAAGAACACAAGCTTATACTGAGAGGGGGGGTGAACAATATAAGATAAAAAAAATAAAAAATATTTCCAAAGAAATATTATCTAATCTTATAAATTGCAATAATGAAACAATGCACATATTATCACACACATAAGAGACACATATTTAACGTGGTTCACCCAATGTGGGCTACGTCCACGGAGAAAATATTTCTTATAAATTTCTCAACACATCTCTTGGGAACCAATTCCCTATTACAATATTTATGGGTACCAACCCAAAGGAGACACCAATTACCTATGCTCAAGTTTGTGGACCTCTATCCATAGGAGACCTCAATCCCCTTTACTCTGGTTCATGGACCTCTATCTACATGAGACCTCAATCCCCTTTGATCTAGTTCATGGACCTCTATCCATAGGAGACCTCAATCCCCTCTGATCTATTTTGCTTCAAGCCTTTACCCAAGGCTTGCTCAATTCTCCAAAACCTTTTGTCAACTCTGCTCAAATCTGTTACAGGTCTACACACAAGACTTGCTCAAATTTGCTCTAAAACCTACTCTCAACTCTGCTCAAATATGCTCCAATTCTACACACAAGATGTGCTCAACTTTACTCCAAAACCTACTCTCAAATCTGCTCAAATCTGCTCCAAGCCTACACACAAGTCTTGTTCAAATATGCTTACCAAACCTGCTCAATATGCTCCAATCCTACACACAAGGATTGCTTAAATATGCTCACAAAATATACTCAAATATACTCATAACATGTGCTCAAACAAATCTTCTCATAACACATGTTTAAATATGCTCATAACACATGCTCAAATCTACTCATAACACATGCTCAAATCTTGTATATAAAAACAATGTTCATCTATTTCCAAATTTTGCATAATGATATCAAGTACTTTATATAATCTTCAATGTGATTTCTTTAACTAAAGTAGTTAGACATATTCTACCCAAAATTCATTTAACCTCTTGAACATATAGAGAATGATATGCACTAACAAATGCTCAATATCTTCTTCACATTTATTAAGTATGTTACTTTCACATGTCTCACATTTATTGCATTCTAAAGGTAGCTCTAGTCTAGCACTTGATAACTGATCTAGTTATTGATGAGTTGCACCTTTACTTCAATAACAATCATAATAAAATGTCCTTCTCATCTACTCATAAAATCAATCAAAGCTAGTGTAAAAAATTGTTTCACAAAACTAGTCTATAACACTTTGCAAGTTTACTTTCAATATCAATCACTATAATACACAAACTTGCTTTAAAAAATTGGTTTGTTATACTTGTACATGATTTACCAAATCCTCTCAAGATCAATGCATATATTTGCGTTACAATATTGGTTTATAATCCTTGCAAGTTCATTTTCAAATCCATTTAACAATAATGCACAACTTTATTCTCAAACCCTAGCACATTGTTTCAATGTCTTTTAATAATAATTCACAATTACTCTCAACATTAATCAATCTCTAATGCACATCAGATTTACTTTCAAACCCTATCACTCTTATTTCAATTTTTATCAAAGCAGTGCACACTTAATCAATCCTTATTTCTCCAAACATATGATAACTCAACCACTTTAAGAAGGAATTAAATTACCATACCTCTAAGACTACCTTGATGAAGATGTGTCTTCAAAAACTTACCTCAAAATTATTTTTCCTTTCTTTTGCCACTTCAAAAATAGGTTAGCAAGTCTCCTTTATTAACATTGAAAATTTTTACTGATGGCATCAAGAGGAAGAGTGTCGCGAGGATCAAGAGGGTGAGGGTTTCAGGTGTCTAAATGCACTATTCGAGGATCATGAATCTATTCTAATGGATATTTTGATTTATGTGGAGCTTTGGTGATGGAAAATATTGAGGAAAAATGTTTTAGGAAAGGTTTTGAAGATTTATTGGAGGGTTTTGAGGGTTTGCAAGGTGTCCAAGGTTTTGCTTTAAACCTTACTTTAGGCATCAAAGGTGTGTGAAAGGATATTCATGCAGTTATGAATAATAATTTGTTGTTTAGGTTGGGGGATGATCGGGTGTGTAAGGAACCTCTACTCGAGTTTGTTGAAGGTATCGATTCAGGGAAGATGTATATCAATGAATTATTTGAGCCTGATTCAATTAGCGATAAAGTGCATGATGCAAAATCATTGGTGAATGCTCCATGGAAGGAAAAAAATATGATTTTTGGGATCATTGGGAGCCCTATGATTTTTCATGAAGCCTCTTATTTGAAATATCATGTTGCCTTTCCTAAGTTGTCGGGTAAGTCTTCGAAGGATTACGATTTTGAAGTCTTTCCTAACGGAAATGAAGCTTGCATTTCTGGGATAAGTATTGGTAGTATGGGGGGTGTTGGTGAAGGCCTTAAAGGGGTTGAAAAAATATTTTCTAAGGTTGCTAAGAGTAGAGGTTTGAGCAAAGGGATGATAGTAGATGGGGAGGTTTTTGGTTACCCTAGTGATGATTTTTTTGAATATGAAGTTGCCCGACTTGATAGAATGGACTCGTTACTAGAAAATATGGGTGATGATGAGTTAAAATTCATTGTGGAGGAGCATGAGGAATACCTGGAAGCTAGGAAAAAATTATTAAAGAATGGGGTTATTCTATTTTTTCTTAGGAAAATGCCTTTCAAAGTAGATTTCCAGAAGTGGATCAGTTTGAACTTGGAAGCCAAAGGAGTGCATGTCCAATCATACTGGGAGTTAGGAGGTAGATATATCTCAGTGCTTTTTGATATTTCAGATGCTATTCGATATGTGCTTTAGTTTGTAATGTGGTCTATTTTTGGATCTATGGCTTTTGCACAATCATGGCATCCAAACTTTGATCCCAAAGATGTGTCCCAAACTAGGTATCCCCTTTGGATTGAGTTTGTGGCTATGAAATCGGAGTTTTGGGTTATGTTGCGATCTATGGCTTAGATGTTTGGAAGAATTCTTATTGAACCTGCAACAAGCATATCTTTTAGATTTAGTCCCAGTGTGTGTGTTGAAGTTGATTTACAAAGAAAGTTGCCTAAGTCTTTGAAGATTGTTATCTAAGAAGGGGTAATTTCTTAGGAGCTACATTACCTGAATATTTTTAATGCTTGCTTTTTCTATCAATATCAAGAACACCTCATTCAGTTTTACCCTCAAAAAAAACAATAGCAAGTGAAGGTAGAGAAGACCAAAAATATTTCAAGAATATTTGTTATTAGTGGGAATGATCAGAAAAGTAGGGACAAAAATGAGGAGCCATAAGATATGGAGACTGACTTGGGAAAAAAATTAGTGGTTAGTAAGGGGTATTCATATTGGAGGATTGTTCAAAAATGTAGAGAGGATAAGGACTTGTTGGATAGGCCTTCTAAGCTGAAAAAGAGCTCATTTTCTTCCTAGGGGAAATCCAGTGAAGAAACTATTACTTCCAAGGATAGCAACCATATTAATCAGTTGGCAGAGGTCAGTAGAAATCTAAGTGAATATTTAGATGCCCTTTAGAGTAGGAGGAAAAATAGAATTTAAACTTGTAGACACTAAAATCATGTCAATACGATTAGGTAACCAAAAGCAATGGCTAAATTGATATCATATGACCCCCTAGGGCAACCCTCAAAGGTTACATAGTGGTCTTAACCACTTCTGTAAGGTTTTGGAAGATTCTATCCCACTTTTGGTTATTTTTGGTCTCATAGGCATGGTTGTCCCACCCAAGGATGAGGGCAGATCACCACCATCCTAACCAAATATGAGGGCATGCCACCATCCCTGGGTGGGATGGTCAAGGCCTTTGATCGAGAAAAAGTCAAAATTGGGACAAATGACACCCAAAAACTACCATTTATCCCACATATTCAAGCATGCAGGTCTAAGGGCATAAAATCCTTATGACATGCTATAGAATGGAGGTCAAAAAGGGAGATTCTCTTCCCCCTCTAATGCATGCCAAACTTTGGACAAATGGAACCTCTTGTCCTGCATGCCCTTGCATGCCCATTTTCCCACGAGCATCCTTTCGCTATAAAGTGGATCTATTTTCCATGCAAATTATAGAGAGGATTTTTAGGACAATGCAACGAAGTGCTGCTAAGATTTCCCCTCAACCTTTGTGCCCATTTTCCCTTGAAATATCTACCTATCGAAAGAGGTTCTCAAGTGATTCAATATGCACAATTAGTTTGCAAAACCAAACCAATTGAGTGAATTTAACCCCAAATTTGATGACAACACCCTTGAAAGATTTTTGGACCAATTCACAGAGGATTTGGTAGCAAAAAATCAATAGATCTGGTGGTTATCCCACCCCAAGAAGGTCCCCAAATTATGACATTCACCATCATTCCTACAAGGTATGAGGATATATTGAAGCTTGATTTTCTTACTATTTTTAAATAGGCTTAATCTAGGATAGTCTAGGAACCTATTTTTTACATTTCATGAAATTTGAAGTTATATTGAACGAGATATTACATTTTTAAAATTTTGTAGGTTTACTTGGCCCATCTAGAGGTGCACATGAATATGTGACCAATTTTTCTAATCTATTCACATGGGTCCTCTTTAAATCTTATTTTATATATTTTTTCCAATTTTGGTTTGATTTGGATATTTTTAGGGCTAGAAATTGCTCATTTTTGGTTTTGTAGTCTTATTAAGTACATTGTGAATGCGACACGAATTTGGATACAATTTCTTATATATTTTCAATTATATCTTCCAAAAATCATATTTTTTGAATGCCTATGAAATTTGGAATCATTTTGAGTTGTTTTAGATAGGCACATTACATATTTACACTTTCTAGTTTATTATTGCATGCATTGCTTTTGCATGTTTCACAATCCGCACTTGCTATTTAATGAATCTTGTTTCTTTGTGTGTAGATGTAGGTTTTACAGTGCATGAGGAATTAGCATAGGATGAAAAGATAAAATAAGCAATTGGATGCATCGTAGGCCTGCCCACTTCAATCGTGGGTACGAGGAAGAACATTGGAAGTGCACCCAAGTTCCTAAAATGATTTGATCCTTGGGCATCATTTTGTAACAAGTGTATCAATCTATATCAATCAGGAGGAAATTCATGTAACTGTGGTTTGATCCATCAAAATAATAAAATAAAAATTCATTTCTCATATTTTGTTTATCTTATCATGTTTACTTGAATGCTTCTTTTGTAATGCTTATCCTACATTAGCGATAGATGCATCTTGTTTAGCATTATTAGGTGCACCATTTTTCCCATAATTTATATCTATAGATAGGAGTAGGTCTCCCAAATGAATTTCTACTAATCTTAGAAATCGATTTGAGGATTTAAATGATGTTTTTTCCCAATATTTAAATGATGTTTTTTCCCAATGAAAATTGAATTCAGTTCGTGGAATGTTTGAGAAATGTCAATTCCCCCCAAAAGATGCTTGGTGAGTATTTTTTTACATTATGTCAGTTTTGATGTTGTGTGTTTAAAGGAGGTAAAGACTAGTGGTTTTTATCTCCATAGTTGTTTAAGTAAAATTTGGAATGGTATTTGGTTGTCTTCTATGAATGATAGAGGGTTAGGTGAGGTGGTCCTTGTTGTTAACCTTGGTTGGCTACCTCGATGGTGGAACAGGGGGAGGATCCTCAAGGTAGAATATGTTGTGCTATGTTTTCTATAGTTGGTGAGGTGATTGGTATTTGTTCTATGTATGCTCCTAACACCTATGGTAAGTGGATGATTTTGTGGGATTAGATGCAACACAATTTACCTGATGTGCATTGGATTTTTGTAGGTGACTTTAATATGGTTGAATGGGATGGGGAAAGAGAAGGTGGTTAGGGAGGTTGTATTTTTGGTTCTAAAAAGGAATCTTGGAGCAATTTGAAGGCTTCAATTCAATTTTAGACAAAATATTTGGAAACATGGGGATGGTTTACCTGGACTAGTAAGAGGAGAGTTGGTGATAAAATTATGGTCCAATTGGATAGGCTTTATATGGATAATAGTTTCTTTACATGTGTTGGTATAGGAAGAAGGGTTATTTTTGTTGACTTATCTATCACCAGATTTGATCATTATCCAATTAGATCCTCAATCATTTTGGGATCTCTTGCAGTGATTGATAAGAAGCTTCCATTTAAACTTAATGTTTCTCATTTAGATTCTAAGTCTTGTAGATATCTTATCAATTATGTTTGGAATTTGGAGCCTCGTCCAATTGATACTAGGTGGATTGGTTGGTGGGAGGTAGCTATTAAACATACTATGAAATTTTTGCATGGTTGGGAAAATTTGGTTGTGAGGAGAAGAAAAGGAAGATTAAAGTAGCTTAGGAAAGATTTGGATAATGCTATAAGTGCTATTGAGGTGGATCATTTTAATGTTCTGCTTCAGGAAAGAGTTTCTAGTTGGGAGCATGAGATTCATTGTTATGATAATTGTATTAACAGAGGGGCACAAATTAGGAGCAAAATTCATTGGTTGCAGCAAGGGGATGCTCCCTCTAAATTTTATTTTAGTCATATTAAGAAGAAAATTGCTTTTGAAAGAATTATACTTTTCACACTTTTGATGATAGGTTGGTGGAAGATGATGATGGGATTAGGGTTGTTGTTGAGGAGAATTTATAGAATATTTTTTCTACTTATCCTATGTCTATGGAGGTTCTTGCTGCTAGGGAGGAAATTAAGAGGAGTGTTCCAAAAAAAGTGTTTAGTTTTGAGAGTGATCGTGTTGTGGATACCTTTTCGAAGGAGGAACCATTTGAAGCCATTTAAAAAATGAAATATGGTAAGTTTCTGGGTCCAGATGGTATCCTAGTGGAATTTTACAAAAAATTATGGGATGTTGTTGGTGATGATTATACTCAAATGGTTCGGGAAATTTTTAAAAAATAGGTTCTCTTTAACATGTTATTAATAAGGTGTTGAGTAAGCTTATTCTAAAGGAAAATAGGGAGGATACTATGGGGGGTTGGAGGCCCATCACCCTGTTGAATATTTCGTACAAGATTGTTTCCAAGGCTTTGGCTCTTTATTTCAAGGATATTGCTGCTCAGATTGTGAGACGTGAACAAACTAGTTTTGTGAAGGGAAGATTCATTTTAGACATAGTTATCATGGCTTGGGAGAGTTTGAAGTGGGATAAATAATGTGGGAAAAATGCAATTATGCTCAAGATTTATTTTGATAAAGCATATGATCGAGTGAATTGGTCATTTATCTTCAATATGTTGGAATGGCTTGGTTTTACAAGGAAAGTTAATAAAATTTAGGTTCTTTTCACTTTTGCTTCTGCTAAAGTTGTTGTTAATGGTAAGATCACTAATAATATTAGCCTCTTCAAGTCCATAATGTAGGGTTTCCCCCTTGATTTGCTTATTTTTGTGATTTTAGCAGATGCCTTGGGTTATATGTTGGAGGAGAGAATTTGTGTTGGTTTGATTAAGTAAATTGATACTCTTGGAGGTTCTATTCTAAATAAACATTTTGCATATGATTATATATTTTCCTTTAAGATGTATGCTTTGTCCTTTACTAATGTTAAAATATGTTTGGATCAGTTTTACAAAGCTTCGGGGGCTATCATTAGTGAGAAAATTTTGGATTATTGGTTGATTGGTAGTGACTCTCTTCCTGCTGATTTTACCCCTAGTTGGTGATGGGTGAAGGATGATAAGATTGTTAGGTACATAGAAATCCATTTTGGTAAGGCTCTTTCTTTGAAAAATAGGTGGGATTGGTGTCTTGCTTGATTTAAAAAAATATATTCAGCTTTGGAAAAACAAACTTATTTCTTTTGCTAGAAAGTGGTCATTGTTGGGAAGGTTATTCAAGCTTGTCACCTCTACTATTCCACTTGTTGTCTGCCTAATGATTTGCAATTTGGGAAGCTTGAAAGACTTTTTCATAGGCTTTTATGGTCTAATTTTGATGGATCAAATAAAATGCCCTCTATTTCCTAGAATTTTTGCATTGTTCTCAAGGATGAAGGATGTTTGGGTTTGTTTGATTCTAGATGTAGGGTAAGGTTTTGACTATGAAATGGGTGGTTAGGGCTATAGAATGGAATGATACTTGGAAATGTATTTTGTGGTTCATAATTAAGAATGCTTAGCATGTTGAAGGTTTAAAATGGGCTTTTCATATCAAGGACATTGTGGGCCATCCTAGCAAGTTTAAAATTAGAGGTTGTATTCTTGTTAAGAGGATTTGGGAGGCTTGTAAGACTATTGGTTCAACTATTTACTGGGCTTATATGGAAGAATGTAGGATCTGGGTTCTTCCATATAGATATATTTTGGTTTGGAATAAGAATGGGGTATATGCTTCAGAACTTCCTCGCCTTAGATGTAATATGTTGATTAAAAAAGGGATTGTGAAATGGTCAAATCTTTGGGATTCAGGGGTTGGAAGTTGGGTCAAGTGGACTGATTTATGCAGTAAGTTTAAGCTGAAATATTCTGACAGAAATGTTATTATGCAAATTGAATCTCTTCTTTCATCTGAGCAACATTTTAAATTAAATGGTGGGTTTTTGGGTACCATATGGCATGACTGGCATTGAAATTTTCATGGTATTATTACTTCTTATAAATATGGCAAGATTTATAGAGCTCTTTTGCCTAAGGTTTCCTTGCATATTATGTTGAATAGGCATTGGGGGATTATTTGCCTTGAAAATAAATAGAAAATGAGACTTGCCCAGATATATAATTTTAGGATATCTCCTCAACTGAAATTCTTCTTATGGTTATTAATTTTTTAAAGTATTCATTGTAAGGCTAGATTGGTAAAATGGATGAGGAATTCAGATCAATGTAGTAGTTTAAAAAGGAATAAAACTGTCAAACATATCTTTTGGGACTGTAATAATTCAAAGAAATTTTGGAATAACCTTGAGTGGACATATTTTCCTATTCTCAAGGATCGATTTAGCTGGAAAATGGTTTTTTTTTTGTGATGATTTTGGTTGTCCTCAATATCTTTTGGGTGTGTGGACTACCATTAGAGCAACAACTATGTATGCTATATGGAGGGCCAGGTGCAGTTTGGTCTTCAAGGATGAAGCACTTAGTGCTTCAAGGATTGCTTCTAGGGTTGTTATTGATATCCAAGATCAATGTAGAGCGTTTAAGAGGTTGATTATAAAAGACAGTAAGGATTTTTCTGCTTAGGAAAAATCTGATTGTTGGATTTCCTTGACAAGATTTTTGCAATATTTGTATCTACAATGTATTATGAATTCTTTTTAGTAATATAAGTAGTATTTAATGAAAAAAATATATTGAAAATCCTTCTCAAAACAATGTGCATAGTAATGCTTGAAATTAATGCTCTATAACTCCTTTTTGGTTTCACAATATAAATCCATTAATAATGAACCAAAACCCTCAAAATATCAAGCAAGAATACAATCAACAAAAATACCATAATACACCTTATGTCTCCTTTCTAATGTGCCAGATACAATATTATCAAAAATCACACTTACACCTTATTTCTCCTTTCTATTGCATATCAAAATAATACTTTGAAAAACATAGTAATATTCCCTTAATTTCCTTTTTCAAAAAATGTATGATAATATACTCTCTGCCCTTATACTTTCCAGAAATAATAATTCATAATAAAACCACACAAAAACCTTATGCCTCCATAATCTCATGTTATTTTAAACAAAAAATTATTTGTCCTTACCAACTTCTATCATCGAAGAGATTCGAATGCATGATCTTACGTATCCTACGCTCTAGCACAATCTAGACTACCAGCTAGGCTAGCCCACCCATTGGAACCAAATATGCATGAAAAATCTTCTAAAACCTTTTCTTCAGCCCAATCGTAAGATAAAAAACCACCGCTACGAATTGACCTCAAGACATTCTACTTTCCCACACCCTAGTGCAGGCTATGCTACCGTTCGGTCTAGTCATTTAAATGAGTACAATAGCACACAAAGACCTTGTTAAACATTTCCCTTCTACCCAGTCAAAATGCAAAAAATCACTACTGCAAATTGACCTTGAGACCTCTTGTTCATCCACGCTCTAGCGCAAGCTAGGCTACCGCTTGGGCTAGTCATTCAGTTGGAAATAACCACGCAAGATTAATATCCTTAAATTCTCCAATTTTTGCCTTTTATATTTTTGTCTTCTTCCCTTGTCACTTGTAACTCACGATTTCGCACAAGGGAGAATTCAATTTTAGCAATAATAAAAAACATGGTCAAAAGAATAATTTCAATTCATATTTATATGGATTTTTACTTCTATCCATGACGTCGGTGCTTTAGGAAATGCATTATAATTTTGAATTTCATTTTTCTTTCTAGAATTTGGTGCCAAAATAACCTTTATATTATAATATTAAAAATATTATAATATCATCCCATTTTTAAAACCTTGGCCTTCAAACCCTCTTTTTTAATAATTTAAACTTGCCTTCTCTTTTAAACCATGGCCTTAACCTTTTAAGCCTTGGACCCAAACCTCTTTGACCTTATTTATAATATTTAAATTAAATATTATAAACCTTTCCTTAACAAAAATTTTCCTTGCTTTTAGATACCTTACCTTGAATAATATTTATGCGTTGAATACCATGCAACCTTTTGACATAAATTAAAACTCTTGACATCAATACTTTGACATCAATTACAACTCAATATGCTCAATATTTTCAACAATATCCCCCTTTGTCATTGATGTAAACCCTTATAAAAAATATTCCTTTTACAGTAATTGGATTCCCAAATTGCTCCCTCTGACAATCTACTCCCTCTTACAAAATTCTCTCCCCCTAATACACTTAGCATAGCCCCCTCACCATATCATATCTTGAGGTGATCAATTTTGGGATGGGAGTAAGCCTACTCCCAACTTACAATGCTCTACTTCTATTTCAATATTTTCCATATATTTGTAGTCATACCTCTTTGAATATTTTGGCTATCCTTCTTCCTGCCAGTCTTTGGAAGTTCCTAAAATTTTGTTCTACACCACTTTGCTCTATGCCCATAATTATTGCAATTGTAGCATCTTATATTGTAATTCTTGAAAAGTGCAAATGAATTGAAATTCCTCTTGATGAAGCCAAAATCATTCTTACCATGAACCTTGCAATGTATAGCTCTATGAAAAAAAATATTACATGAATAGCAATAACCTTGGAAGAAATATTTATCTTGCCATGGAGAGTGTGATCTCATGGTTCTTTCCTTATCTTTTCTGTGATGATCCTTGTTCCTTGATTGTGCATTGTTTTCTTTCTTTTTGATGCTTCTACTCCTTAACTCATCAGCATAGGTCTTAGTTTCTTCTTTAATCACTTCCTTTGAAACTTATTTTTCTTTTGATCTTGACTCCCCTTTTTTTACTTCTTGACCTTCCTCAAATCCAAGTCCAGTCTTCATAAATGGAGATATCTATGTTTTGATAATATCATCCAAATATTTTGAGATTTTCCTAAATTGATATATCTTATTGTTGAATTTCTCAAGTCCCTTCCTTAGAATGTCAACTTCATGTTCTAGTCTTTCACATTCTAGTTCTTTTGCTTTTAATTGTTCAACCATACCTTCTTCAACTCTTCTTGCCTCTTCAACCTTAACTCTTAAATCAATGAGATCTTGTAGAATCTTTGCCTTTGTTTTCTCATCCTCTTGTACTTGAGCCTTTAATATTAAGTTCTCCCTTTTCAACTCATCAAGTTCAACAACAAGTTCCTCTTTCATATCAATTGTGGCTTCTTCTTCCTTTTCTAAATATTTCTCTTTTTCTAGATCTTCAACTATAGTAACATCTTCTTTCTATTCTATTTGGTTTTCAACTAGAGTATTCTTTTTCTCTTCTAATTGGTATTTAATGGAAGTATCATTTTCCTCTTCTATTGCTAAAAATAGAATCTCCTATTTTTCACTGTGTGAGAGACTTTCATCACTATCACTTGAAGCACTGCTTGCTTCTTCAACATAAAATATTTTGTTGTGCCTTTGAAAGATTTTATTTTCATGATTACCTTGACCATGCCTATCTTTCTTTTCATAACCAAATTTTCTTTCTTTATTTTTCTTGTATTATTTTTCATCTTCACTGCTACTATATCCATTTTGTGGACAATAAGTTGCATAGTGACCAATGTTGCCACAACTAAAATATTTCACAATCTGCATATTCTTGTGTTTCCTTGGACCCTTCTTATTTCTTCTTACAAAATTAGCCTCTTCTTCATTGTTGATTCATCACTTGATTTTGATTCTTTATCCTTTGCCTTCTTTGAAGATTTAAATATTACCTCCCTTTTAGATGTTTGATCATTTTTTGTTCTCATCTCATAAGTTGTGAGAATCCCATGTAGTTCATCTATCTTTAAAGTTGTGAGATCCTTAATTTCTTCTATTGCAGAAACCTTTGCATCATACCTCATGGGAAGTGATCTTAAAATTTTCTGAACAATAGTAGAATCCTCAATATTTTCTCCAAGTCCATGAATGGTATTAACAACCTCATCAACATGAAGTAAGTATCTAACAAATTTTTCCTCATATTTCATCTTCAAGTCTTCAAAATTCCTTCTGTGAACCTTGTCATATCCTTAATATGTATTCTTTATATTATCCCACATTTCTTTTGCTAATTTATTGTGCATGACTTTTACAAAATCATATTCATATAATCCACTTAAAATTGCATTCATTGCCTTGGCATTATTTTCATATAGTTTCTTACCATTTATATATGTGGGAGGAGTTGCAGGTGGTGTGTACCCATTCTCAATTGAATTCCATGTATCAAATCCTTGTGCCATAAAAATGTCTTCATCCTCACACTCTAGAAAGCATAATTAGTCCCATCAAACAATGGATATCTATGTGTTGAAAATCCTTCCTGATTAGCCATCTATGTTCCTGTAATATCTTCCTTCAAGTTGTTAGGCTTCCTTGAAGGAACCCACTTTGATACAAATTGAATAACACAAGCTTATACTGAGAGGTGGGGTTGAAGAGTATAATATAAAAAATTTTACTTTTCTTTCCAAAGCAATATTTTCCAATATTATCAATTGCAATAATGAAACAATGCACAAATAATCACACACATAAGAGACATAGACTTAACATGGTTCACCCAATGTGGGCTATGCCCATGGAGAAAATATTTCTTATAAATTTTCTCAACACATATCTTGGGAACAAATTCCCTATTACAATTTTTATGGATACCAACCCAAAGGAGACACCAATCCCCTATTCTCAAGTTCATGGACCTCTATCCACATGAGACCTCAATCCCCTTTGCTCTGGTTCATGGACCTCTATCCATAGGAGACCTCAATCCTCTTTTCTCTAGTTCATGTACCTCTATCAAATGAGACCTCAATCTCCTATAATCTATTCTACTTCAAGACTTTACCCAAGGCTTGCTCAATTCTACTCCAAAACTTTATCTCAACTCTGCCTAGATCTGATCTAGATCTATACACAAGACTTGCTCAAATATACTACAAAACCTACTCTCAACTCTACTCAGATCTACTCCAAGTATACACACAAGACTTGCTCAAATATGCTCCAAAAATTGCTCTAAACTCTACTCAAATTTACTCCAAGCCTACACACAAGGCTTGTTCAAATCTGCTTACCAAACATGCTCAATATTCTCCAAGCCTACATACAAGGCTTGCTCAAATCTTCTCACCAAACATACTCAAATCTACTCATAACACATGCTCAAATATGCTCATAACACATAATCAAATTTGTTCATAACACATGCTCAAATATACTTATAACATATGCTTGAATCTGCTCATAACACATGCTCAAATATTGTATACAAAATAATGTTCATCTATTTCCAAATATTGTATATTGATGTCATCAAGTGCTTTATCTAATCTTCAATGTGTTTTCTTTAACTAAAGCAATTTAGACATATTCTACCCAAAATTTGTTTAACCTCTTGAACATGTAGATAATTATATGCACTAACCAGGGTTATGCATAAGGGGTTGGACTCAAAATGTAAGTGTAAAAAAATGGTGAATCCTAATAAAAATCAAGGTGAATCATATAGAATTCTAAGAAAAATAAATCGACCATATTTGTACCAAAATTTTGGGTATTTGAAGCCCTAAAATGTAAGGTCATATATGGGGCTAATTTTGACATATTAAATCATCTTATAACTTCATAAAACCACCACCATTAGATCCAGATTGAAAAGAGCTTTCCAACAAGTACAAATATACCTATGTTTGGATATATATTGTGGTGAATTAACCCTAAGAAAAAATTAATCCTGAAAAATTTTAAGCAAATGGTCCGACGTCGAGGGTCCTCATATTCGTCAATTTACAATTTTGAAAATCCTAATATTTGCCCAATTTTACGAACTGTGCATAACCCTGGCACTAACAAATGCTCAATATCTTCTTCACATTCATTAAGTTTGTTGCTTTCACATGTCTCACATTTATTGCATTCTAAAGGTAGCTCTAGTCTAGCACTTGATAACTAACCTGGTTATTACTAAGTTGCACCTTTACTTCAAGACCAATCATAATGCACAAGTCCTTCTCATCTACTCACAAAATCAATCAAAGCTAGTGCAAAAATTTGCTTCACAAAACTGGTCTATAACACTTGCAAGTTTACTTCCAATATCAATCACTATAATGCACAAAATTGCTTTATAAAACTAGTTTGTTATACTTGCACATGCATTCCCAAATCCTCTCAAGATAAATGCATAGATTTGTGTTACAATATTGGTCTATAATCCTTGCCAGTTCATTTTCAAATCTATTTAACAATAATGCACAACTTTACTCTCAAATCCTAGCACATATGTTTCAATGTATTTTAACAATAATTCACAATTACTCTCAACTTTAATCAATCTCTAATGCACGTCAAATTTACTTTCAAATCCTTGCACTTTTATTTCAATTTCTATCAAAGTAATGCACACTCAATCAATCCTTATTTCTCCAAACATATGATAACTCAACCACTTTAAGAAGGAATTAAATTACCACACCTCTATGACTACCTTGATTAAGATGTATCTTAGAAAACCTATCTCTAAATGATTTTTCTTTCTTTTTTCAGTTCCAAAAAAAGTTAGCAAATCTCCTTTCTTAACACTGAAAATCATTTTCAAAAAAATGTGCACAATAATGCCTAAAAATAATGCACTATAACTCCTTTTTGGTTTCACAAGATAAAGCCCTTAATAATGAACCAAAACCCTTAAAATATCAAGCAAGAATACAATCAAAAAATATACCATAATACACCTTATGTTTCCTTTCTGATGTGCTAGATACAAATCAAAAATCACACTTACACCTTGTTTCTCCCTTATATTGCATATATAAATAATACTTTGAAAAGCACAACAATGTTCCCTTAATTTTATTTTTCAAAAAATGTATGATAATATACTCTCTACCCTTATACTTCCCAGAAATAATAATTCATAAAAAAACCACACAAAAACCTTATGCCTCCCTAATCTTAATTTAATTTAAACAAAAAATTATTTGCCCTTACCAACTTCTACCATCGAAGAGAGTCGAATGCATGATCTCATGCAGCCCATGCTCTAGTGCAAGCTAGACTACCAGCTAGGCTGGCCCACCCACTGGAACCAAAGGTACACAAAAAATATTCTAAAACCTTTTCTTCTGCCCAATCGTAAGATAGAACCATTGCTACGAATCGATCCTGAGACCTCCTGCTTGCCCACGCCCTAGTGCAAGCTAGGCTAGCATTTAGGCTAGCCTTTTAAATGAGTACAACAATGCACAAAGACCTTGTTAAACCTTTCTCTTCTACCCAATCAAAATGCAAAAAATTGTTGCTACAAATCATCCTTGAGACCTCCTATTCGCCCATGCCCTAGCGCAAGCTATGCTACCACTTGGGCTAGTTGTCCAACTGGAAACAACCATGCAAGAGTAATATTTTTTAAAATTCTCTAATTTATGCCTTTTAGATTTTCATATTCTTCCCTTGTCATTTGTAACTCATGATTTTGCACGAGGGAGAATTCAATTTTAGTAATAATCAAAAAGCATAGTCAAAAGAATAATTTCAATCCATATTTATATGGATTTTTACTTCTATCCATGATGTCGGTGCTTTAGGAAATGCATTATAATTTTGAATTTCATTTTGCTTTCTAGACGTTGGTGCCAAAGTAAACTTTATATTATAATATTAAAAATATTATAATATTGTCCCCTTTTTAAAACCTTGGCCTTCAAACCCTCTTTTTTAATAATTTAAACTTGCCTTCTCTTTTAAACCATGGCCTTAACCTTTTAAGCCTTGGACCCAAACCTCTTTGACCTTATTTATAATATTTAAATTAAATATTATAAACCTTTTCTTTACAATAATTTTCCTTGCTTTTAGATATACCTTGCCTTAAAGAATATTTCTACCTTGAATACCATGCAAACTTTTGACATCAATGAAAATTTTTGACATAAATTCTTTGACATCGACGATAACTCAATATTCTCAATATTTCCAACAATATTCCCTTTGTCATTGATTGCAACCCTTCTAAAAAATATTCCTTTTATAGAAATTGGATTACCAAATTGCTCCCCCTGACAAGCTACTCCCCCGTACCGAATTCTCTCCCCCTTTGACATCAATGGCAAAGGGCTCCTTGGGGCTAAATATAAGACACTTAGCATAGCCCCCTCACCACCTCCTTTCTTGAGGTGATCAATTTTGGGATGGTAGTAAGCTTACTCCCAACTTACAATGTTCTTCTTCTATTTCAATCTTTTTCCATATCTTTGTAATAATACCTCTTTGAACATTTTGGCTATCCTTCTTCTTGCTAGTCTTTGGAAGTTTTTGAAATTTTTTTCTACACCACTTTGCTCTATGTCCATAATTATTGTAATTTTAACATCTAATATTGTAATTCTTGAAAAGTGCAAATGAATTTAAATTCCTCTTGATGAAGCCAAAATAATTATTACCATGAACCATGCAATGTATAGCTCTATAACCAAAAATATTACATGAATAGCAATAACCTTGGAAGAAATATTTATCTTACCTTGGAGAGTGTGATCTCATGGTTATTTCCTTGTCTTTTTTGTGACGATCCCTATTCCTTGATTGTGCATTATTTTATTTCTTTTTTATACTTCGACTTCTTAACTCATCAGCATAGGTCTTAGTTCTTCTTTAATAACTTCCTTTGAAACTTATTTTTCTTTTGAGCTTGACTCTCCTTTTTGTACTTCTTGACCTTCCTCAAAGCCAAGTCTAGTCTTCATAAATGGAGATCTCCATGTTTTAATAATATCATCCAAATATTTTGATATTTTCCTAAATTGATATATCTTATTATTGAATTTTTCAAATCCCTTCCTTAGAATGTCAGCTTCATGTTCTAGTCTTTTACATTCTAGTTCTTTTTCTTTTAACTGTTCAACTCTTCTTGCCTCTTCAACCTTAACTCTTAAATCAATGAGATCTTGTAGAATATTTGCCTTTATTTTATCATCCTCTTGTACTTGAGCCTTTAATATTAAGTTCTTCCTTTTCAACTCATCAAGTTCAACAACAAGTTCCTCTTTCATATCAACTGTGGTTTCTTCTTCATTTTTTGAATCTTTCTCTTTTTCTAGGTCTTCAACTATAGGAGCATCTTATTTCTCTTCTACTTGGTTTTCAATAGGAGTATTATTTTTCTCTTCTACTTGGTCTTTAATGGAAGTATCCTCTTCCTCTTTTATTGCTAAAAATAGATTTTTTTCACTAAATGAGAGACTTTCATCACTGTCACTTGAAGAACTGCTTGCTTCATCAACATAAAAACTTTTCTTATGCCTTTCAAAGATTTTATTCTCATGCTTACCTTGACCATGCCTATTTTTATTTTCATAACCAAATTTTCTTTCTTTATTTTTCTTGTATTATTTTTCATCTTCATCGGTACTATATCTATTTTATTGACAGTAAGTTGCATAGTGACCAATGTTGCCACAGCTAAAATATTTTACAATCTACATATTCTTGTGTTTCTGATGGCAAGGTCGAGATTACAGCGAACAACTTCTCATTAAATTTCAGTGAAATAAAAAAAATACAGTCCCTGTTACAATGTCCAGGCACACTACTTCTTTCCCCCAATCCCGAACTCACCATCCCTTTCCCTTACAATTTTTTTTGGGTTTTTATCGAGGCCCCGATCCTCTCAGCCATTAATGCTCGCCTAACGAAAGTTTCAAATTCGAATTTTCCCCCTCCCTGGGCTTTTCAAATTTTTGACCATAAATGGGCCATCTGCCCGATCTACCAGGAGGCTTTCATTAATGGTTCTCCTCGACCTGCAACCGCCGTCTAAGTCAGGTTGTTCCTCTGCGTTGGTCTCCTTCATAATGGCCATTGCCTGTGTCTGTTTTAATGTCCGTACCTGTTACTTTGCCAACAATACATAAATACGTGGCCGTGGCCCTCATCTCATTTTAACACACGTAGCTGTCCGCATGTAAAACTGGCCATGCCTTCTCTTCGACGTAATAAATTTGGAACACGCGCCCTGCACAATTGTCAAGTTACTCGTGGCCGTCCACGTGTCAAACTCGGCCGCTCTCGGCCGTCCGTTTGTTCTCTTTTTCGGGCCTTACTTTGCTCTCTAACTTCTTTAACTCCCGCGGCTGACCAATGTTGTGCCACGTGTCGGTCCTTGACTGGTCGCGACATCGCGACAGGTCACGAAATCGTGACCTGTCGCGATATCGCGACAACATCATCTCCTCTGCCCTTGCATTGTACTAACGTCGCGATATCACGACGTCGCGATATCGCGACGTCGCGATATCGCGACGTCTCCATCCTCTCTGCCCTTGCGACGAACCAACGTCGCGATATCGCGACGTCGCGATATCGCGACGGAACCTTGCTGCCACCTTTGCTTTGAACTAAGGTCGCGATATCGCGACGTCGCGATATCGCGACTTCGTGATATCGCGACAAAACTGGCTCACTCCCTGCCAAACCTTTTGAGGTCACGATTTCGTGACATGTCGCGATTTCGCGACCTCTCCCCAAGCTTAAGAAACTTGCCTTCAATGCTTCCACAAAACTCCCCCCCCTCCTTGGAAAAACACCGAAAATAAAACAAATGCTAGGAACTTAGAAAATTCTAAAGACATTTTGGAAGATGCAAGATTGCTCTAAGATTACCGGATGCTCCTGCATCAGACACCCGGGGTAATTAAAGAAAAGTGATCCTCACTTTTGGGTTGTTAGAGGAAGACCCAGGCGGTCAACCTCCGTTTTAGACAACCAAGTTGCATCTTCAATAGGCCTGCCCTTCCACTTGATCAAATACTCAGTATACTGTTTATTTCTGGTGCTTCTGCCTTCACGGGTATCCAATACTTCCTCGGCCTCATTTGTGCTTGGAGTGGATGCTGGAATTTGCCATAATTCTGGACTTTGCCTCTCTGTGCCTTCTCCCTCATGATATTCCACTAAATCTGAAATATTAAAAATAGGTGAAATATCAAGCCAACTCGGCAATTCCACCTCATACGCATTTCCTGACTCCCGCTTTCCCAGTATTTTACATGGTCCAAACTTTTTCATCTTCAATTTATTGTAAGTCTTGGCAGAAATCTCTCCTTCCCGAGATGCACCATAACCTCATCTCCAACCTTGAACTCCTTGAACCGTCGCTTCTGGTCCGCCCTTTTCTTATATTGACTGTTCATTTTTGTAATTTGTCTTCTTACTTCCTCATGCAGACTTTTCATATGTTCTGCAAATTCTTCTGCTTCGGCACTACATTTTTCTTTTCTCGTCCAACTTTCTTAGTTCAGACACATTCCTCGGGCTGTGTCCATATATTATCTGGAATGGAGATTTATCTGTGCTTTTATTAACCGAACCGTTATACGCAAATTCTGCCTGCGGTAAAACTAAATCCCATCCCTTGGGCTGATCTGCTATCAAACACCTCAATAGATTACCCAGGCTTCTGTTCACCACCTCTGTCTGTCCGTCAGTCTGTGGGTGGTATGCAGAACTGAATTTCAGGTCTGTTTTCATCTTCTTCCACAGAGTTCTCCAAAAGTATCCAACAAACTTGGTATCTCTATCAGAAACTATGCTTCTTGGCAGACCGTGAAGTCTAACCACTTCCTTGAAGAACAACCCTGCAATGTGAACTGCATCACTGGTCTTTTGGCAGGGGATAAAATGTGCCATTTTGGAGAATCGATCCACCACCACAAATACAGAGTCATTTCCTCTTTGTGTCCTTGGTAATCCAAGGATGAAATCCATGCTTATGTCTTCCCATGGCCTCTCCGGTACAGGTAGCGGCTGGTATAATCCTGTGTTTTGCCTTGTGCCCTTTGCCATCTGACATATTCTGCATCCTTGCACAAACTTCCTCACATCTTGCTGAAGTTGTGGCCAGTAATAATTTTCATCCACTAGGGCAATAGTCTTATCCCTACCAAAGTGTCCAGCCAATCCTCCGCTGTGCTTTTCCTTGATCAAGTTCTCCCGCATGGAGCTCCTTGGAATGCACAATTTGCTTCCCTTGAACAACATTCCATCTTGGATTAGGAAATCCAACCATTTTGTTCGGTCCACCGTAACAGGTGTTAAGCAAGCCTTCCAAGCTTCTGCAAAATCCGGATCTGTAGGGTACAAATCCTTCAGTTCTTCAAACCCCACTACCTCCACTGTCAGTCTAATCAGTAAGGTCTGCCTTCTCGCTCAAGGCATTTGCAACTCTATTTGACTTTCCACTTCGTGCTTCAAGCACAAAGGTATAACTTTGGAGGAACTCCACCCATTTCAGGTGCCTTTGATTCAGTTTTGTCCGACTGTTAATGTATTGTAAAGCCCGATGGTCAAGAATAGAACAAACTCCTTTGGTAATAAATAGTGTCTCCACTTTTTCGGAGCCCGAACTATGGCATAAAATTCTTGGTCATAAACTCGAATACTTTTTCCGAGCGTCATTTAGCTTCTCACCGAAATAAGCAACCGGTTTGCCCCCTTGACTCAAGACAGCCCCTATTGCACTGCCACCGGCATCACAGTCCACCCGAAATACCTTGTTAAAGTCTGGAAGTGCCAACACAGGCTGTTCTATAACTTTTCTCTTCAATGCATCAAAGCTCCTTTCAGCCCCTGATGTCCACTTGAACTCCTTTTTATCCCCCCTCATTGTTTCCGTGAGAGGTGCACAGATGCTGCTGAAGTTCTTTATGAACTTCCTGTAAAAGCTGGCCAAACCATGAAAGGATCTTACTTCGGTTGTGCTTCTTGGGGTAGGCCATTCAATGATGGCTCTTACCTTCTCTCGGGTCCATTTTCAGGCCTTCTACTGAGATTACAAACCCCAGGTATACTAACTCCCTTTTGACAAAATTACACTTTTTCAGATTTATTAACAACTGCTCTTCCCGCAGCTTCTCAAAAACCTTCCTGATGTGCATCAGGTGTTCTCCCAGGGTCCTGCTGAATATCAAGATATCATCTAAATAAACAATTACAAATCTTCCCAAGAATTCCTTCAGTACTTCATTCATCATCCGCATGAAAGTACTTGGTGCATTGGACAGCCCAAATGGCATGACCAACCATTCATACAAGCCTTCTCTTGTCTTGAAGGCTGTCTTCCATTCATCTCCCTCTCGGATACGGATCTGATGATAGCCACTTTTCAGGTCAATCTTTGTGAAGTATTCAGCTCCACTTAAACAGTCCATGATATCATCCATTCTTGGCAATGGGAACCTGTACTTAATAGTGATTTTGTTGATGGCCCGTGAGTCTGTACACATCCTCCATTCCCCATCCTTCTTTGGCGCCAAGCACCGCAGGTACTGCGCATGGACTCAAACTTTCCCGAATCAATCCCTTTTCTAACAATTCCTGGACCTGTCTATTTAACTCCTCGGTCTCTACAAGCGTCATCCTGTGTGCAGCTTTATTTGGCAAGCTTGATCCCGGTACTAAGTCTATATGATGGCTAATTTTCCTTATCGGGGGTAAACCCTCAGGCACATTGTCTCGACACAATATCTGGAAATTCCTCCAGTAGATTTTGGACTTCGCTGGGGTATCCTGGCATTCCTTCTCCCTAACTCTAGGGATTATTGCATAACATAAATGTTCATGCTTCAACCCGTTCAGGAACTCTCTCCCCTCAACTAAACAAACTCTAGAATTGTTACATACCTTTTCATCCGCATCCTTCAAGGGCTTTAGTTTATGGCGTACACCATTCTTTGTCAATGAGTAGGTGTTGGCACGGCCATCATGCACTGCGTTCCGGTCAAACTGCCAGGGCCTCCCCAGCAACATGTGGCAAGCATCCATGGGCAGGATGTCACACAGGACCTCATCACAATAATTTCCAATGTTGAATTTAACGGAACACTGCTCATTGACCAAAGCTCTGTGGTCTTTCTGTAACCATGCGACCCGGTATGGGTGTGGGTGCTTCTTCCTTTCTAACTGTAGCTTTGTAACCATTTCCTCGAAACCAGGTTATCCGTGCTACCATTGTCAATAATGATATTGCAAACCTTGCCCGCACATTTACATCCGGTGCGGAATAAACTTTTTCTCTGGTCTGTGTCCTTCTCCTCATTCAACAGGACTCTTCTTACAATCATTGTTTCTCCCCTCTCCGCTTCTTCGGAATGCTCAGACTCAGCATCTTCCTCTGCCACAGCAGCTCTGGCCGGACCCTCAGGCCTCTTGTTCGTTCTTTCCCGGTGTTGTGGACACTCGAATGCACGATGCCCTTCTTCACCATAGTGGAAACATGTTCCACGAAATACTCCCCTTCCAAATCCCCGTCCAGATCCACCCCGTCCTCTTGGGTAGCTGTTCCGGTCTCGGGGTTGATGAGCATCCTCCTCCCTTTGATCTGGGCTACCACTGGCTTCACCAGTCTTCTTCGGGTCCTTATACTTTTCTCCACTGGTCCTCCCACCAGTTCTTCCACCACGGCCCCTTCCTCTTTGCTTGCCTTCAAACCGCCTATTCAGTTTTTCTTCTACCTTTAAGGCAAACTGGTAAGCATCCTCAATGGTGCTTACCCGAACTAGACTCAGCTCTTCTTGGATGCCGAGTCTCAACCCATTGATATAACGGGCTACCTTCTCTTTGTTCCCCTCTAAATGCCCAGTTCTAATGGAAATTTTGTAAAACTCTTCGGTGTACTCTTGGACAGTTCTGTTCGTCTGTCTCAAACTCTGCATCTTTCTTAACAGATCCAACTCGTAGTCTGTCGGGATGAACTGTCTTTTCAGCTTCTCAACCATTCTGTCCCACCCGGTTATTCTCTCTTTCCCTCGTCTCGTTTCTCTCCAACCGTATCCCCCTCCACCAAATGCCGGCATGACCCTTCAACTTGGTCTTAGCAAATCTGACCCGATTAGGGTCCTCAACCTCCTCGTACTCGAAATACTCCTCTAAATCATTTATCCAATCAATTACTTCTTCTGGATTCAAGTTACCCGAGTACGTGGAAACCTCCATTTTTGGTTGCTTTCCAATCTGAGAGATGGCCTTATATAACCGAGCTTGCGCAGGGTCCATAGCCTCTTCCTCCTCCTCAGATTGGTCTTCCTCTTCAACTTCGTCCTCACTGTCCTCATCCCTTCCGGGCTCGTGCCTTCTGCGTAATTCTGCTTGCAGGGCTTGAACTTGTCTCTGCAAGGCCCGGAAGTCTTCGGCCGGCACCACATTTCCTACCCCGCCACGGTTCCTTCGTGGAGGCATTATAATTTTTCTTTTTTTTTTTTTTTAAATTCCTCCCACAGATCCTGGTGTAACTGCCTCTTTCCGGCGATCTGTTACACGCTCAGGAGCTCCCGCTCTGATACCACTTGATGGCAAGGTCGAGATTACAGCGAACAACTTCTCATTAAATTTCAGTGAAATAAAAAAATACAGTCCCTGTTACAATGTCCAGGCACACTACTTCTTTCCCCCAATCCCGAACTCACCATCCTCCCCTTACAATTTTTTTTGGGTTTTTATCGAGGCCCCGATCCTCTCAGCCATTAATGCTCGCCTAACGAAAGTTTCAAATTCGAATTTTCCCCCTCCCTGGGCTTTTCAAATTTTTGACCATAAATGGGCCATCTGCCCGATCTACCAGGAGGCTTTCATTAATGGTTCTCCTCGACCTGCAACCGCCGTCTAAGTCAGGTTGTTCCTCTGCGTTGGTCTCCTTCATAATGGCCATTGCCTGTGTCTGTTTCAATGTTCGTACCTGTTACTTTGCCAACAATACATAAATACGTGGCCGTGGCCCTCATCTCGTTTTAACACACGTAGCTGTCCGCATGTAAAACTGGCCATGCCTTCTCTTCGACGTAATAAATTTGGAACACGCGCCCTGCACAATTGTCAAGTTACTCGTGGCCGTCCACGTGTCAAACTCGGCCGCTCTCGGCCGTCCGTTTGTTCTCTTTTTCGGGCCTTACTTTGCTCTCTAACTTCTTTAACTCCCGTGGCTGACCAATGTTGTGCCACGTGTCGGTCCTTGACTGGTCGCGACATCGCGACAGGTCACGAAATCACGATAGCATCATCTCCTCTGCCCTTGCGTTGTACTAACGTCGCGATATCACGACGTCGCGATATCGCGACGTCTCCATCCTCTCTGCCCTTGCGACGAACCAACGTCGCGATATCGCGACGTCGCGATATCGCGACGGAACCTTGCTGCCACCTTTGCTTTGAACTAAGGTCGCGATATCGCGACGTCGTGATATCGCGACAAAATTGGCTCACTCCCTGCCAAACCTTTTGAGGTCACGATTTCATGACATGTCACGATTTCGTGACCTCTCCCCATGCTTAAGAAACTTGCCTTCAATGCTTCCACAAAACTCCCCCCCCTCCTTGGAAAAACACCGAAAATAAAACAAATGCTAGGAACTTAGAAAATTCTAAAGACATTTTGGAAGATGCAAGATTGCTCTAAGATTACCGGATGCTCCTGCATCAGTTTCCTTGGACCCTTCTTATTTCTTCTTACAAAATTAACCTCTTCTTCACTGCTTGATTCATCACTTGATTATGATTCTTTTTCCTTTGTCTTCTTTTAAGCTTTGAATGCTTCCCCCTTTTTGGATGTTTGATCATTTTATGTTCTCATCTCATATGTTGTGATAATCCCATGTAGTTCATCTATCCTTCAAGTTGTGAGATCCTTCATTTCTTCTATTGCAGAAACCTTTGCATCATACCTCATGGGATGTGATCTTAAATTTTTTTTAACAATGGTAAAATCCTCAATATTTTCTCCAAGTCTACAAATCGTATTAAAAACCTCATCAACACAAAGTAAGTATCTAGTAATATTTTCCTCATATTTTGCCTTTAAGTCTTCAAACTTCCTTCTATGAGTTTGAATTTTTGCCATATTAACCTTGTCATCTCTTTCATATGTATTCTTTAGCTTATCCCACATTTCTTTTACTTATTTGTTATGCATAACTTTTACAAACTTAGATTCATGTAATCCACTTAAAATTGCATTCATTGCCTTAGAATTATTTTCATATAGTTTCTTACCATTTATATCTTTGGGAGGAGTTGCAGGTGGTGTGTAACCATTCTCAATTGAATACCATGTATCAAATCCTTATTCCATAAAAAAAGTCTTCATCCTCACACTTCATAAAGCATAATTAGTCCCATCAAACAATGGAGCTCTATATGTTTAAAATCCTTCCTGATTAGCCATGTGTTCCTGTAAGATCATCCTTCAAGATGTTAGGTTTCCCCGAAGGAACCCGCTCTAATACCTATTTAAGAACACAAGCTTATACTTAGAAGGTAGGGTGAACAGTAAAATATAAAACTTTTTACATTTCTTTCCAAAGCAATATTATCCAATCTTATCAATTGCAATAATGAAACAATGCACAAATCATCACACACATAAGAGACAGATTTAACGTGGTTCACCCAATGTGGGCTACTTCCACAGAGAAAATATTTCTTATAAATTTTCTCAACACATATTTTGGGAACCAATTCCTTATTACAATGTTTATGGATACCAACCCAAAGGAGACACCAATCCACTATCCTCAAGTTCCTATACCTCTATCCATATGAGACCTCAGTCCTCTTTGATCATGTTTTTGGACCTATATCCATAGGAGACCTCAATCCCCTCTACTTTATTCTGCTTCAAGCTTGTACCCAAGGCTTAATCAATTCTACTCCAAAACCTACTCTCAACTCTACTTAGGTCTGTTCCAGGTCTACACACAAGGCTTGCTCAAATATGCTCTAAAACCTGCTCTCAACTCTGCTCGAATATTCTCCAAGTCTACACACAAGACTTGCTCAAATCTACTCCAAAACATGCTCTTAAATCTTCTCAAATCTACTCCAAGCGTACACACAAGGCTTGTTCAAATTTGCTTACCAAACTTGCTCAATATGCTCCAAGCCTACACCAAGGCTTGCTCATATTTGCTCACCAAACATATTCAAATCCTCTCATAATACGTACTCAAATATTCTCATAAAACATACTCAAATCTTCTCATAACAAATGCTCAAATTTGCTCATCACACATGATCAAATATGCTCATAACACATGTTCAAATCTTGTATACAAAAATAATGTTCATCTATTTCCAAATCTTGCATAATGATGTCATCAAGTACTTTATCTAATCTTCAATGTGCTTTATTTTACTACATATAGATAATGATATGCACTAACAAATGCTCAATATGTTCTAAGCATTTTAGACATATTCTACCCAGAATTCATTTAACCTCTTGAACATATAGAGAATTATATGCACTAACAAATGCTCAATATGTTCTTCACATTCATTAAGTCTGTTTCTTTCATATGTCTCACATTTATTTCATTCTAAAGATAGATCTATTCTAGCACTTGATAACTGACCTAGTTATTACTGAGTTGCACCTTTACTTCAAGACCAATCATAATACACAAGTCCTTCTTATCTACTCACAAAATCAATCAAAGCTAGTGTAGAAATTTGCTTCACAAAACTGATCTATAACACTTGCAAGTTTACTTCCAATATCAATTACAATAATGTACAAAATTGCTTTACAAAATTGGTTTGTTATACTTGCATATGGATTTACTTTACAATATCGGTCTATAATCCTTGCAAGTTCATTTTCAATTCCATTTAAAAATAATGCACAACTTTGTTCTCAAACCCTAGAAAATATGTTTCAATGTCTTTTAACAATAATTCACAATTACTCTCAACTTTAATCAATCTCTAATGCACATCATATTTACTTTCAAACCCTTGCACTTTTATTTCAATTTCTATCAAAGCAATGCACACTCAATCAATCCTTATTTCTCCAAACATTTGATAACTCAACAACTTTAAGAAGAAATTAAATTAGCATACCTCTAATACTACCTTGATGAAGATGTGTCTTCAAAAACCTATCTCAAAATGATTTTTCTTTCTTTTTCGACTTCAAAAATAGGTTAGCATATCTCTTTTCTTAACATTAAAAATACTTCTTAAAAAAATGTGCACAAAATGCTTGAAAGTAATGATCTATAAATCCTTTTTGGTTTCACAAGATAAAGCCCTTAATAATGAACCAAAACCCTCAAAATATCAAGCAAAAATACAATCAACAAAAATACCACAATACACCTTATGTCTCCTTTCTAATGTGCCAAATACAATATGATCAAAAATCACACTTACACCTTATTTCTCCCTTCTATTGCATATCAAACTAATACGTTGAAAAACACAGCAATATAGATTCAGTGTTGGTCAATGGGTTAGTAACATAATATTTTAAATCTAAGAGAGGTCGAGTGGCATGGGATGGAATAATTGATTTTTGAGGAACATTTTTCGCAAGACTACCCAAACTATAGAACTTGTGTCGGCCATATTTCACTCATCCGAACTCGAATTGAGCTGAAATTGTGAGGGTAGATGCCTCAAAAACCCTAGAATGGCTCTACCAATATTTAGATCATTTGGAGCAACACATATCCTAACACATCCCTATGTGTGAATGATATTTTTGGCAAGCCACTGTGCAAGGGTTTCATCTGGATTAAATGCAAGCAGCTCCAGGGGTTAGTTTTTAGGTCATTCAAGCCCTAGCGGCCAATATTTTTATGGCTTATACTCAATATTTTAGTAAGATATGTTGCATGGGATCCAATATGGGTTTGAAATCTATCTTTCAATAGATCATATTGTGAACTTGACTGACAACGGCTTCCAATTTGTTGCACAAAATAAGAGTAAAAACCATACCTTTCCACAGCATCTAAGGCAAGGATTAAAGAGATAACAAAACAAGTTTCAAGCAACCGATCAAAAAATGGCTCATATATCAAGTGAATCTAGTGCTAAGGTGCAACCACAAAATAAATCTACTATGCAAATCCTTGTCAAGGGTAATAATTTCAAAGACTTAGCCCCAAAAATAATTTTAGGGATGCCCTCCATAGTGGATAGCCTCAGCCCAATGTTAATATTTATCTTAGGGATTCCCATAAACCTCTAAGAATGCCTAAGATTGATCCTAATAAAATGGATCCAGGATGTCTTAAATAATATTATGGAACTCCTATTGTTAAGCTTGATATGGGTAACATTCATAATAACATTGAAGATCTGGAAAAAATAGGACTAATTTTTTGGTTCAGGGGTTTTCATTCGAGCTTATCTGCTTTCAAAGTATGGACTGCAAAGAGCTGGAAAACTAAAGGTGAGTTACAAATCTCTATTTATCCAAATGGTTATTTTCTTGTTTTATTTGCTAATAATGAAGATAGAGAGAAAAATTTTCAAGGGGGTCCCTAGTTTTTTGGAAGGGAAGGGCTTTTCATGAAGCCCTAGCATACTAAATTTAAAGTCAAAGAATAGATGCCTTCTACAGCTCTTGTATGAGTTAGACTCTTTGGCCTCCCTAATAAATTTTAGAATCCTACTATTTTTTCTTCAATTGGAAACTCTTTAGGAATTTTTATGATGACTTTTGATTGTACTCAAAATTTTGAACATATTATTTATGCTCGGATTTGTGTTTTAATGGATTTTTACAAACCCCTACCTAAAAATATCACATTACAATTTGGGGAAGACACTTGGGAGCAAGTAGTGGACTATGAGAACATTCCTTTTTGTTGTATTGTTTGTTATGAATATGGTCATTTGGCTAGTGCTTGCCCAAAACAAAATCTTGATCAAAAGAAAGAAGATAAACTCAGCAAGTTTCCAAATATCAAAGAAGAACACTCAGAAAGAACTAGTTATGAAGGATCAATCAATGTCATCTGCTAATATGTTTGAAATCCTTTCCAAAAATTATGTCCCAAGTGAGGAAGGGGAAATAATAGATACAAAAATATTAGAAACACAATTTAAATATGAATGGAAGAACTCATAGACAAACCAAAAAATCAAATATTTTCAATAGAAAAAAGGGAAAAAATTTACACAAGAAAACAATCTTTTAAATGTCAAAACTTCAAATAATACAGGTCCCAATATAGACTCTTTTGAACCCTCTAATAAAATTTTGGCTATGTATGAGCATTCTTCAAGGTTAGAAGTCATCTCAAATTCAATTGGAGTAAGTCAAGAAATAGGGAAAAAAAAACTAAATATGGATTCTAATCAAAAGGCAAGTCGCAAGACCAATCAATATCATATGGTAAAAGAAGGTGAAAAGCTTGTAGAGGAAGGTAAGATTAATGCCCTTCCCAACTTTTTTAGCCCTCGTATTAATGAATATCATCACTTGGAATATTAGAGGACTCAAAGGGAGTCTTTCAAAATAAAATGAAAATAGAAGAAGGATTCAGATAAATCATCCACATCTTGTTTTCCTACAAGAAACAAAGATGTCAATGGAGGATATGAACTCAATTGCTAGTAAAATTTGGCCAGGTAGAAAAGTGGTTTCCCTCAATTCCTAGGGGACTTCTGGTGGCATTGCTTGTCTTTGGGACCCAAAAGAGGTAGTTATTCATCATATGGTTGGAATTTGGGGTATTTTGGCTATAGCTATTCAAAATAGACATTCCAACCAAATTATGCTCTGTATTATTGTTTATGCTCCGACTGCTTTGGAGGAAAAAAAAGACAATGGAAGGATATAACTCATATTATCTCTCATTTTTTTAAATCTTGGATCTTGATTGGAGGATATTTCAATACCATCCTCTCTCTAGATGATAAAATTGGGGGAAATAGAAATTTGGACAAAAGCACTGACCTCATGAGCGAATATATTTCAAACCTCCATCTTGTGGACATCCAACTAGATAATGGCATTGTGACTTGGTTCAACAAAATTCGAGTCTTAGATTGTATAATGGAGAGATTGGATAGATTTTTGCTCTCTAAAAATTTCTTAATCCATGGTCACATTCCTAAAGTGAAGACTCTTAACAATGTTGGTTCATATCACTGGCCAGTCATGGTGGAAATGTGGAAAACCAATGTGAGTTTCTCTCATTTTCATTTTCAATTAATGTGGCTCAGATACAGTTCCTTTAGACCTCATGTGCAACAATGGTGGAAGTAAGGTAAGCCTAGGTATGGAACTAAGATGTTTTGTTTTGCCAAAATACTGCAATACATTAAATCTAAAATCAAGACTTGGAATTGGAAGGAGTTTGGGGATGTTCATAAAAAAACATGAAGTTATTGCTCAACTTGAAAATTTGAATAATAAAATCTGTTTAGATGGCCTCACAGAGAATAGAAGTGTAGATGAAATTAAACTCACAACTCAGTTAGAGGAATGGAAAAAAGAGAAGAATTCTTATGGAAGCAAAAATCTAGAATTCATTGGCTCAAAGAAGGAGATCAAAACACAAATTTCTTCCACAAATCTCTTCTATCTCAAAGATATCACAACTTTATTTCTTCCCTAAAATAAGATTATGGAGATGTTATCTATACTTGGGATGGCATGAACTCTATTGTCGTTAATTGCTTTTCTAATCTTTTTGTTGCTACTCCTCTTGACTCAGCTTCTCAACAAAATGTTCTTCAAGCAATCCCTTATCTTATCACTTTTGAGGAGAACTCTATTTTTGACTGCTCTTGTTACTGTCAATGAGATTCAATAGGTAGTTTTTAAAATACAAAAAATGAAAACCCCAGGTCCTAATGGTTTTCCCATTGAGTTCTACCAAGATTTCTGGGATATCCTTCATGTTGATTTATTAGAGGTGGTGGAAGAAGCTAGGAAAGCCAAATAAATTTTGAAGGTTATCAATAAAAATTATATTACTCTTGTTCCAAAAGCTCAAGAGGTTGATCATATCTCAACTTTTAGACCTATTGCTTTATGTAATGTTCTTCTCAAAATCATTACTAAGATCATGGCAAAAAGGTTGAAGCCTCTTTTGCATAAGATTATTTCCCCTAAACAAGGGGGTTATGTGGAAGGGCATCAAATAGTATATGAGATATTTCTTGCTTAGGAAGCCATCCATTCCATGGATATGCAAAAAAATCCTTCCATGTTCATTCAATTAGACTTATCCAAAGCTTATGATAGAGTGGATTGGTACTTCCTTATCAAATTTTTGAGGCAATTTGGTTTCTCTAAGGATTGTATGGATTGGATTATGGGATGTATCTCTTTAGTTTCCTACTTAGTTCTTATCAATGGCAGTCCTTCTCATTCGTTCCTAGATTCTAGAGGTATTAGGCAAGGTGACCCGCTATCCCCTTCTTTAGTCATCATTCTTGTTGAATGCTTGGTTAGGACTATAACCAAAAAGAGGGAAAACAAAATCCTTGAGGGAGTTACCATTGATCATGGAGCTAGACCTATCTCTAATCTTTAATTTTTTTATGACTCTACTCTTTTAGGTAAAGCTACAGTTAAGGAATCTTCTAATATTAAGCAAATCATTAGCTATTTTTCTATGACTACTAGGCAGTTGATCAATGAAGACAAATCTAAAGTTATTTTTTTTCATTGCTTTGCCAAATAGGTCTCCATGGTCTTGGATAAATTAATATATAATAATTCCTCCCTTTCGATCACTTATTTAGGTATTCCCATAAATATTCAAAAGCAAAAAAAAATATTGGAATTGGTTGTTGGACAAAGTCAAGAAGAAAATTGGAAAGTGGACCAACAAGTGGATTTCTTCTAGGGGTAGAATCACCTTGGTAAAATCAATCCTTCAAGCTATTCCTATTTATGTTTATTTCATGTTGAATATCCCAAAGGTTTTTCTTTGAGAACTAGATCAAATCAGTCATCGATTCCTCTAGAGTGGTACTAAGGAGAAAAGAAAATGGGCCTTGGTGAAATGGGACACTTTTTGTCTTCCTAAGAATGAAGGGGGGTTAGTATTTTGGTCTTATATTAATAACAACAAAGCTTTAGCTGCTAAATTATATTGGAGGATGTTGCATAACCCCAATGCTCTTTGGGCCAATAATCTTCGTGGTAAATATGTTAAGAACAAAAGTCCTGAAGACCTTGTTCGCTATCAACTTCCTACCAAAGGTTCTCCCATTTTAGAAGTTCTTAAGACTGGTGAGGATTTGATAAAGAAAAACATATTTTGGATCATTCATAATGGTCAACAGGAAAATTTTGGATAGATTCTTGGGATGGTCACAAGCCTTTGATAACTCAGTTTCCTGATTGGAGGCCTTTTATGGAGGAGCTTCATCGATCTAACTGGATAAAAGTGGCTAATTACTGTTAGTACCATACCAGTAATATAAAGGTTGGTAGATATTGGATCCCTATTGAGGACTAGCCTATTCAAATCCTATAAAGGCAAAGACAAGATATCCAAGGCATCCTTCATATGAGATCTCTCTCTTGGTCCCATGAAAAAGATTGTTTTGGATGGAACAACACTACTAAGGGTGAGTATTCAGTTGCTCAAGGTTATTTGACCTTATGCCATAATAATCCCAACCAATATTCTGACATATTTTCTCAATTGTGGGCTCAAAATATTTGGCCTAAGGTGAGGTTCTTTACTTGGCTTTTATTGCATCGTAGGGTGCTTATTGGTGAGAAACTTATGAAGTGTGGTTTTCATGGCTCTTTTAGATGTGAAATATGTGGAGAGAATGTAGAAACTCTCAACCATATTTTTATTGAGTGTACTTTAGCCTTTGAGTTATGGAGGAGAATGACCACTTTACTTGGCGTAAAGTGGTCCAATTGTTTTACTTTTGAACAGCTTTGGAGGGATTGGCCTAAATAAGAGGGCGTTGATCATTTTATTAGGTAGTTAGTTTGTATGGGTTCTACCATTCTTCTTTGGAATATATAGAATGAAATGAACAACTAAATTTTTAATCAAGATAGGAAGGATAGTCACTATATTTGGCAAAAGACCATATCCAACTTAGTTGAGTCAGTCCATCAACTCCTTAATCACCCCCAAAACTTCCACCAAATATAGGATTAAGTGATACAAATATTGAAAATTAAATCTTCTAAGGGCAACCAACTTACAAGGGAATGTGGGTATTTGTAATATGGATAGGACAAGAAAACCTCCTAAGGATTTTGGAAAATTCAATACCGATGGAGCCTCTAGAGGGAACCCTAGAAAAGTTAGTATGGGAGGAATTGGTAGACTTTCATATGGCTCCCTGATTTTTACTTTTGCTGAGAATTTGGGTATTCTTTTTAATAACCTTGTTGAGAGGTATGGTATCCTCAGAGGCCTTCAAGAGGCTACTAAGGTTGGATGGGAAAAGGTGTTAGTTGAGTCTGACTCTCAACTCATGATTAATCTTTTGAAGACTCCTAAGAATCATAAGGTTGATTGGAGAATAAAAATAATTATTGAGAAGATTCAATTAATCCAGATGGGATTTTTGAAATTTGATTACAATCATGTGGTCAAAGATCAAAATAAGAGTGTTTATGCTTTAGCTAATTGGTATTTGGACAAAGGTGATCTTACTTGTTATGGCCACCCTCCTAGATGGTGGGCTTCACAAATAAGGGAAGCTCTTCTTTCTATCATTTCTTTGGATGGATCCAGTTCTGAAGGTACCTAGTTTCTTCTTGCTTTATTTTTTCTTCTCTTTGGTTCGGTCAGGGTATTTTAATTCCCTAGATCAAACTATTATTTCTTTTGTTTCCTCTATTGATTATTGCCTTAAAATTCTTTTGGTCTAGAAAGGTCATTGTTATGTTCATTTTTTCTTTTTTTGTTTAGTTTTTTGAGGTGTGTCAATTTTTTTGTTTTGTTTTGTTTTTGTGTTCTTTGTGTTATTTTTAGTTGTTTTGTGTTTTTTGTTATTGTTCTTATGTTTTTGTTGTTCTTGTTTTTGTGTTTATGGATGTTTGTGTTAATTCGTGTTTTTGTGTGTGAGTTTTTTCTATGTTTTTTGTTTTTGTTTATTGTCTGTTGTTGGTTGTTTCTTTATTTTTATTTTTATTTTTATTTTTATTTTTTAATTTTTTAGGTTTTGGTTGTTTTTGTTTTTCATTTTTTTGTTGGTTATGTCTTTGTAGTGTTCTGTTGTTTTTATCATGTTTGTATTTTGTCATGTTGTTCTTGTATTTTTTCTATGTGGTTCATGTTGTGGTTTTTTTATCTTATTGTGTGTGTGTTTGGTTGTGCTTTATCTTTTTCACACACTCAAGGAGCATGTTTTTTATTTTATTTTATTATTTTTTTTATTTTTTTAATTTTAAATCTTATTGTGTGTTTGTTTGCTCCTTGAGTATGTCAAATGTGGTAGGCCAGGTTCAACCCCTGGGAAATTTTGGTGGAATGGATACCCCTGCCTCCTTGGATCTTACCTAAAAGTGGCATCCCTTTTGGGATGTTTTCCACACAAAAATAAAACACAGCAATATTCCTTTAATTTTCTTTTTCAAAAAATGTATGATAATATACTCTCGGCCCTTATACTTCCCAGAAATAATAATTCATAATAAAACCACACAAAAACCTTATGCCTCCCTAATATTAATTTAATTTAAACAAAAATTTATTTGCCCTTACCAACTTCTACTACCGAAGAGAGTTGAACGCATGATCTCATGCAGCCCACACTCTAGCACAAGCTAGACTACCAGCTGGGCTGGCCCACCTGCTAGAACCAAAGCTGCATGAAAAATCTTCTAAAACATTTTCTTCTATCCAACTACAAGATAAAAAACCATTGTTGTGAATCGATCCTGAGACCTCTTGTTTGCCCATGCCCTAGTGCAGGCTAGACTATTGTTCTGGCTAGCCATTTGAACAAGTACAACAATGCACAAATACATTGTTAAACCTTTCTCTTCTGCCCAATCAAAATGCAAAAATTTGCTACTACGAATTGAATCCAAGACCACTTAGGCTAGTCGTCTAGCTGGAAACAACCACGCAAGAGTAATATCCTTAAATTCTCCAATTTTTGCCTTTTAGATTTTTGTCTTCTTCCCTTATCACTTGTAACTCAATATTTCACATGAGGGAGAATTCGATTTTAGCAATAATCAAAAAGCATGATCAAAATAATAATTTCAATCCATATTTATATGGATTTTTACTTCTATCCATGATGTCGGTGCTTTAGGAAATGCATTATAATTTTGAATTTCATTTTGCTTTCTAGACGTTGGCACCAAAGTAAAATTTATATTATAATATTATCCCCTTTTTAAAACCTTGGCCTTCAAACCCTCTTTTTTAATAATTTAAACTTACCTTCTCTTTTAAACCATGGCCTTAACTGTTCAATACTTGGACCCAAACCTCTTTGATCTTCTTTATAATATTTAAATTAAATATTATAAACCTTTTCTTTACAAAAATTTTCCTTTCTTTTAGATATACCTTGCCTTGAATAATATTTTTTCCTTGAATACCATGCAACCTTTTGACATAAATCCTTTGACATCAATGACAACTCTTGATATCAATCCTTTGACATCAATGACAACTCAATATGCTCAATAGAAGGAAGATCAAAAATTCTTTCTCAAATAATGTAGATCTGAGTTTGACTAATAAATCTAGTTTCTTAGGGTTGATAAGTTATAATAACAATCCTTTTTTACCTATATCTGGATGCTAAAAAAATGGATCTACCACTCAATTGTTCAAATTACAAGTTGAAATATGGTGTTGATTTTAGATATGTTATAAACTAAGCCTATCTATTTAGATACATCAAGGCTTGAAGTAAATATCCGTACAGTGGTTGTTGCTTGAATTTATTGGAAATATGAGCAAGTTTTGTTGTCATTGGTGTCAAGAGTCAGTTTCAGTAAGCATCATCAGTTTCAGTGAGCAGTGCAAGAGGAATGATGTCAAGCGTTAGTTTCAGTGAGCAACATCAGTTTTAGAGTAATCAAGTGCAAAAGAAAGATTGCTTCCAGGTGGTCAGATGAGGTCTAAAGGGCAAAAGGAAGGCCCAAGGAAAATAATATTATAATATTTTATTATAATATTAAAAGGTCTAAGGTCAAGACCTAGAGATTTAAATTAATTATAAATTAATTATAATAATTTCATTATAAATTAATTTATAATTTAATTTGATTAACTCTAAGAGTTATTAAGTTAATTATAAATTAATTATAATAATTTAATTACTAATAATTTATGATTTAATTTTATAAACCCTAAAGGTTAGGGTTATGAGGGCACAAAGGTTTAATTAATTTGAAATTAATCTAATTATTCGAACATCGACGTCTTTAGTACATGGCACATTGCATATAAGAAGGGGAAAACTTTATACCAAATACTATTCATGGGATCCATTTTATTTATGTGAAAATCATGCACAAGGCTAAGAATAATTACATGTGTTAAAAGAATTTGAGAGGTAGGGAAGAAGACAAGGAAGTGGGGAGCCCACTTCACATTGCAAGGTGTTGGGTAGCACGACTGGTAGCCAAAGGCTACGCTAATACATTGGCTAGCACAAGGTTGAGGGATCGAATCCTATTGTCTACGTTTTTGCTAAGCGAAGGAAGTTTTCATTGAAGTCTACACGGTCGATGAAGGACAAAGGGAAGGTGCTTGCCTTTCCCTTTTTGTGGAGGCACGTAGCCCACGTGGTGGGTGCGTGCTTTGCAAAGGCGCTCAGTAGGAAGGGGTTGCGCATTCGAAACCCATCGAGGCCCTTTTGGTGGATGTTCTAAGGTATGCGCTCATAATTGCAAAGGTTTAATTATTGCATCCAAAACTTGCTATGGTGGAAATTCATTTTTAATTTCCTAAAGGTTTTATAAAGTTGAAATTGCATATTTTATAAGGGTTTGTGAGTTATACAAAGGGGAGATAAAAGGGTATGCATAGTATTATTTTTGGTGTTGATTTTTGAGTGCTTAGAGTTTATAAGAGGAGTAATAAGGTGTGCCAAGGGAGTTAGATATTTTTGTTTAAAACAAAGTTTATAAAAATTGTATTGAAAGGAGAAATAAGGTATGGTTAGGTTTTGATATTTTGACTTGGTGAAATATTTTTTGTGAGAAAATATTAAGGACAAATATTTGCTATCTAACCCTTGAGTATTGGCAAAAAGAGTGGTTGTGATTGAGATAGGTGTTTGAGGTCAAATCATATTCAAACAAGAGGTAAGGGCACATTATCCTTGAGAGTGATTGTTGGATGTTATGAATGCTAAGTTGGAGTGAAAAGGAAACCTTGTTTGATAAGCATTGTTGAGTAAGCCTTTATATGCATGATTGGTGAATGCTTGAGTGAGAACTTGTGAACTATCTTGAACTAGGGTTTATGCAAAGATCATGAGTATCATTGTTATGTGAATGTGGGAACATCTTGAGTTGAGTTTGAGTTCCATTGTGAGAGTTGTTGAGAGCATTGGATGAAACATTGACTTAGGGTTTTTCAAGCAAGTTGGTTTCATTGATTGAGTTGATTGAGCTATAGTGATTGGAAAGTGTTGGAGTGATAGTTCAAGTTCTATGAAACAAATTATTCTATATTCTAAATTGATTTGAGAGAGATATTGAAAGTGATTGAGTAATTATGAGTGTGAAACATATTGAGTCTCTAACCATTCTCTATATGTTTCTAAGGTTAAAAAAGAGAGATTGAAAGTGATTAAGTATTGTTGTGAGTGAGAAACATATTGAGTCTCTAACCATTCTCTATATGTTTTTGAGTAAAAAATATTTTGTGTGAAACTTGTTTGAGTGATTGAAGAGGTTTTCTGCAAGATATTGAATTGAGATTGTGTAGCAAGTTTGCAATTGTGTTGAAAAGCTTTTGTGAAAGCTAGTGATAGATTTGAGTAAGTCCTAGAGTGGACTTAAGAAAAACTTTTAAGCTTATAGATTTGTGTAAGTTTTGTGACTTAAGGATAAAGTCTTAGGAAGACTTTGGATAGATTTGTGTGAGCTTTTGTGGAAGCGTACAATTGATAAGTTCTAGTGAAGACTTTATATAGACAAGTTCTAGTGAGGACTTGTTGAGTATATTGGACAAGTTCTAGTGAAGACTTGTTGAGCAGATTGGACAAGTTCTAGTGAGGACTTGTTGAGAAGATTTGAGGTAAGTATTAGAGAATACTTGAGAGGAGATTGGATAAGTTCTTGAGAGGACTTGTGGACAAATTTGAGATAAGTCTTTGAGAAGACTTGAGAGCTAAGTTGATTGATTGATTTATTCAAACCTTGAGTTAAGGTTTGGGGTAAATCTAGTAGAGGTGATTTGTGATTGATCAAGCTTTGTGGTAAATCTTGAAGATAGATTGAGGATAGATTTTGGTGCAGATATAAGGATAGATTTGTACCAAACCAAAGATAGATATTGAGCAAGTTTTGTGCTAGACCAAAGGATTGAGTTTAGTACAAAATAAGATAGAGATCGAGCATATTTGTGCTAGATCGAAGGACTATGTTTAGTGTATATTTGAGATAAAGATTGAGCAAATATTTGGAGGTGATAGAGTAGAGGATAGTAGTCTCCAGTGGATAGAGATCCATTAGCTAGGGTAGAGAGGATAGAGGTCTTAAATGGAGAGATATCCACAATCCAAGAGCAGTGGAGGTAGTAGTCTTCTAGAGGTTCACCATCCAGAGCAGAGGAGAAGGAGTTCTCCTATGGATAGAGATCCATGAACCAGATTAGGAGATTGGTGTCTCCTGTGGGTTGGTGCCCATAAACCAGATTAGGGGATTGGTGTCTCCTTTGGATAGAGGTCCATAAACATTGTAATAGGGAAAGGTTTCCCAAGATATTTGTTGAGAAAATTTTAGTGAAATATTTTCTTCGTGGAGTAGCCCACATTGGGTGAACCATGTTAAATTGGTGTCTCTATTGTGTGTGGTGATTTATGCATTGCTTTGATTACTGTTGTTGATATTGCCATTGATATATTGCATAATATTGTTTGGGAAAGAAAAGTAAAAAGTGGTCTTATACTATTCACCCCCTCTCAGTATAAGCTTGTGTTCTTCAATTGGTATCAGAGCGGGTTCCTTCGAAAGAGTTTAATAACTTGAAGGAAAATCTCACAAGAACACAAATGGATTCTAAGAGTGGATCCTCAGATAATTCAACACCAGTGTTTGATGGGAGTGATTATGTATTCTAGAGTATGAGAATGAAGATTCACCTGATGGCACTTGGGAATGAAATATGGGAAGCAGTTGAAAATGGATACACACCACCAACTACTCCACCTACAGATAAATATGGTAAGCTTCTACATCATTACAATTCAAAAGCAATGAATGCAATTTTGAGAGGTTTGCATAGAACATAGTTTATAAAGGTTCTGCACTACAAATCAGCAAAGGAAATTTGGGATAAGTTGCAAGGCATATATGAAGGAGATAAAAAGTTCAAAAAGGTAAAGTTGTGAAATCTCAAGGGACAATTTGAAGAGCTAAAAATGAAGGATGAGGAAAGAATTAGTGCTTATCTACTTCATGTAGACGAGGTTGTTAACTCCATGCAAGGACTTGGACTTGAAGTTCAAGAATCTGATGTTTGTGATAAGATTTTAAGGTCACTCCCAAAAAGGTTTAGTGAAAATATTTCAGCTATAGAGGAATCAAAAGATAGTGATCTTTTGACAAGGGATGAATTACATGGCATTCTTACAGCTTTTGAGATGAGAACAAAAGAGGAACCTAATCCCCAAAAAGAAGCAGCCTTCAAAGCTACTAAGAAGACAAAGGGTAAGAATTCAGATTCAAGCAATGAGTTATCCAGTGATGAAGAAGCAAATTATGGCAGAAGGAACAAGGATCCAAGAAATTTTAAAGGTACAAAATTAGTTAGATGTTTCAATTATGGAAAGTATGGTCACTATGCATCTAATTGTTAAGAAGTTAGAAATAGCAATGATGAAGAAAAATAGGATCATAAGAATAGGGAAATAGAAAAAAATAGGTACCAAAAGAAAAGCAGGGATGGACAAGGCAAGCAAGGAAAGAAGTTCTTCCAAAGATAGAAGAAGAGTTTCTATGCAGATAAAGCAAGTAAGTATTCAAGTGATAGTGATGAAAGTTCCTCAAAAAATGATGAAGTACTATTTCTAGAAAAATAAAAAGAAGTGGTTAAGAAAAGATCACCAATAATCCTCAAGTGTTTTAGATGTGGAAATTTTGGTCATATTGAAGATAGTTGTACAAGGAGTGGTTTCAATTTCAGTGATGATGAATATGAAGATACACTTGAAGGACCAGAAGAGAATCTACTCATGGCAATAGAGGAAGAAGGAGGTGATCCTATAGAAGACAAATCAGAAAGGAATGAAGATGATTCCAAAGGCAAAGAAATAGAGGAAGAATCAGAAATAGGAGAAGTTGATCTTGAAGGTGAACTTATTTATGCCCTTAATGCATTAAAGGAGGTAAGAAAGCAAAACTCCAAACTTAAGCTTCAATTTCAAGAATGTGATGAAGAGAAAGGAAAGCTTATAGAGGATCTAAATAAGTCAATAGCTAAGACAAGAAGATTCAAAGAGAAGTTAGAAGCTAAGGTTTTAGAATGTGAAAAACTAGAACATGAAGTAGCTTCACTAAGGATGGAAGTAAAAGAGTCTAGAGATAAGCTACACAGGTTTGGGAAGAGCTCAAAAACCATAGAAAATATTATCAAGGGACAAAGATGGTCAACAAACAAAACAGGACTTGGATTTGAATGGGAACAAAGAAAACAAGGAGAGGAGTCAATCTCAAGTTTCGAAGAAGAAGAAACTTTAGAAGAAGAAAGTGTAAGAGAGAGTGAGACTTCTGAGGATGAGTTGGATAATAGAAAGTTCAACAGGAAGAGGAACAATGCACAAATGAGGAACAGATGGAACAAGAGGCAACACAAGGTAGAAGAGACTAAGAGACCAATGAGGTCAAGGTAAGGTAATTTCAATGGATGATGCTTCTCATGTCACAAGTTTGGGCACAAGGCTTCACAGTGTAGGACACAAGGAAGACAAGAATATGGGAACTTCAAAAACAAGTAACTTTTTCAAGGGTATTGCTACTCTTGTAATCAGTTTGGTCAGAAGGCAATGAATTGTAGGGTTCATGATAGGAATAGATATGGCTTCACCAGGAGAAATCCCAAGATATTTGCAACTCCAAGGAATAACAATATTAAGTGTTATAAGTTCAATAATGATGGGCATACAACAAAGTGGTGTAGAGCAAAAATTCCAAAGACAAGTAGGAACAGGAATAGTCAGAGGAATCAAAAGGATCAATTGAGGAAGAAAGTGGACAAAGGTAAAGATCAGTGCTTGATGGGAGTAGAGATACTCCCACCCCAGAATTAACCACCTCAAGAGGAGGTGGGGGAGGGGCTAAGCTAAGAGACTCATTCTTAGCCCCGAGCCCCAAAGGTGACCCTTTGCCATTGATGTCAAAGGGGGAGATATTTGAGTTAGGGGGAGAGCATTCAATCCAGGGGAGCATTTTATCAGGGGGAGGAGAAAACAAAAAAGGTTAAGGAAATGGTAAAAGGTAATTGGGTTGCCATCAATGACAAAGGGGGAGATTGTTGGAAATATGAGCAAGTTTTGTTGTCATTGATGTCAAGAGCAATTGAGAACACATTTAGTGAGCATCAATAGTGATGTCAAGCATCAGTTTCAGGTTTCGTAATCAAGTGCAAAAGAAAGATTGCTTCTAGGTGGTCAGATGAGGTCTAAAGGGAAAAAGGAAGGCCCAAGAAAAATAATATTATAATATTTTATTATAATATTAAAGGTCTAAGGTCAAGACCTAGAGATTTAAATTAATTATAATAATTTCATTATAAATTAATTTATAATTTAATTTGATTAACTCTAAGAGTTATTAAGTTAATTATAAATTAATTATAATTTAATTATTAATTAATTTATGATTTAATTTAACAAACCTTAAAGGTTAGGGTTATGAGGGCACAAAGGTTTAATTAATTTAATAATTAATCGAATTATTCGAACATCAACGTCTTTAGCACATGGCACATTGCATATAAGAAGGGGAAAATTTTATATAGAATACCATCCATGCGATCCATTTGATTTATGCAAAAATCATGTGCAAGGCTAAGAGGAATAATCACATGTGTTAAAAGCATTTAAGAGGTAATGAAGAAGACAAGGAAGTGGGGAGCCCACTTCACATTGCAAGGTGTTGGGTAGCATGATTGGCAGCCAAAGGCTGCGCTAAGACATTGGCTGGTGCAAGGTTGAGGGATTGAATCTCGTTGTCTTCATTTTTGCTAAGTGGAGGAAGTTTTCATTGAAGTCTACACGGTCGATGAAGGAAAAAGGGAAGGTGCTTGCCTTTCCCTTTGCATGGAGGCATGTAGCCCACGTGGTGGGTATGTGCTTTGAAAAGGCACTCGGTAGGAAGGGGTTGCATGTTCAAAACCCATCGAGGCCCTTTTGGTGGACTATATAAGGTATGTGCTCATAATTGCAAGGTTCCAAAAATTGCAAATATATATTTTTAATTTCTTAAAGGTTATATAAAGTGGAAATTGCATATTATAAGGTTTTTGTGAGTTATACAAATGGGAGATAAAAGGGTATGCATACTATTATTTTTTATGTTGATTTTTGAGTGCTTAGAGTTTATAAGAGGAGTAATAAGGTGTGCCAAGGGAGTTAGATATTTTTATTGAAAACAAAGTTTATAAAAATTGTATTGAAAGGAGAAATAAGGTATGGTTAGTTTTTGATATTTTGACTTGGTGAAATATTTTTGTGAGAAAATATTAAGGATAGATATTTGCTATCTAACCCTAGTATTGGCAAAAAGAGTGGTTGTGATTGAGATAGGTGTTTGAGGTCAAATCATATTCAAATAAGAGGTAAGGGCACATTATCCTTGAGAGTGATTGTTGGATGTTATGAATGCTAAGTTGGAGTGAAAAGGTTCTTGTTTGATAAGCATTGTTGAGTAAGCTTTTATATGCATGATTAGTGAATGCTTGAGTGAGAACTTGTGAACTATCTTGAACTAGGGTTTATGCAAAGATCATGAGTATCATTGTTATGTGAATGTGGGAACATCTTGAGTTGAGTTTGAGTTCCATTGTGAGAGTTGTTGAGAGCATTGGATGAAACATTGGCTTAGGGTTTTGCAAGCAAGTTGGTTTCATTGATTGAGTTGATTGAGCTATAGTGATTGGAAAGTGTTGGAGTGATAGTTCAAGTTCTGTGAAACAAATTATTCTATATTCTAAATTGATTTGAGATTGAGATTGAAAGTGATTGAGTGATTGTGAGTGTGAAACATATTGAGTCTCTAACCATTCTCTATATGTTTCTGAGTTAAAAGAGATTGAAAGTGATTGAGTTATTGTGAGTGTGAAACATATTGAGTCTCTAACCATTCTCTATATGTTTCTAAAGTGAATTTTGTGTGAAAATTGTTTATGCAAGTGAAAGAGGTTTTCTATGATAGATTGAGTTGAGTTGAGTAAGCAAGTTTGCAATTGTTTTGAAAAGCTTTTGTGAAAGCTAGTGGCTGATTTGAGTAAGTCCTAGAGTGGACTTAAGAAAAAAAAATTTGTAAATCTTTGGTAATTTGAGTAAGTCCTAGAGTGGACTTAAGGACAAAGATAAGATAAGTCTTAGTGAAGACTTGTTGGATAGATTTGTGTGAGCTTTTATGGAAGCTTACAATATAGATTGGACAAGTTCTAGTGAGGACTTTTGCGTAGATTATTGGACAAGTTCTAGTGAAGACTTGTTGAGCATATTGGAAAGTTCTAGTGAAGACTTATTGAGTAAATTTGAGGTAAGTCTTAGAGAAGACTTGAGAGGACATTGGACAAGTTCTTGAGAGGACTTGTGGATAGATATGAGACAAGTCTTTGTGAAGACTTGAGAGCTGAGTTGATTGATTTATTTGTTCAAACCTTGAGTTAAGGTTTGGGATAGATCTAGCAGAGGTAATTTATGATTGATCAAGCTTTGTGGTAAAGCTTGAAGATAGATTAAGGATAGAGTTTGGTGTAGATCTGAGGATAGATTTGTACCAGACTAGAGATAGATATTGAGTAAGTTTTATGCTAGACCAAAGGACTAAGTTTAGTACAAAATAAGATAGAGATCAAGCAGATTTGTGCTAGACCGAAGGACTGTGTTTAGTGTAGATTTGAGATAGAGATTGAGTAGAGCTTTGGAGGTGATAGAGTAGAGGACAATAGTCTCTAGTGGATAGAGATCCATTAGCCAGGGTAGAGAGGATAGAGGTCTTCAGTGGAGAGAGATCCACAACCCAGAGTAGTGGAGGTAGTTGTCTTCTAGAGGTTCACCAACCAGAGCAAAGGAGAAGGAGTTCTCCTATGGATAGAGATCCACGAACCAGATTAGGATATTGGTGTCTCCTATGGGTTGGTGCCCATAAACTAGATTAGGGGATTGGTGTCTCCTTTGGATAGAGGTCCATAAACATTGTAATAGGGAAAGGTTTCCCAAGAGATTTGTTGAGAAAATTTTAGTGAAATATTTTCTCCGTGGAGTAGCCCACATTGGGTGAACCATGTTAAATTGGTGTCTCTATTGTGTGTGGTGATTTGTGCATTGCTTTGATTACTATTGTTGATATTGCCATTGATATATTGCATAATATAGTTTGGGAAAGAAAAGTAAAAAGTGGTCTTATACTGTTCACCCCCCCTCTCAGTATAAGCTTGTGTTCTTCAATTGGTATCAGAGCGGGTTCCTTCAAAAGAGTTTAATAGCTTGAAGGAAAAGCTCACAAGAACACAGATGGATTCTAAGAGTGGATCCTCAGATAATTCAGCACCAATGTTTTATGGGAGTGATTATGTATTCTAGAGTATGAGAATGAAGATTCACCTAATGGCACTTGGAAATGAAATATGGGAAGCAGTTGAAAATGGATACACACCACCAACTACTCCACCTATAGATAAATATGGTAAGCTTCTACATCATTACAATTCAAAAGCAATGAATGCAATTTTGAGAGGTTTGCATAGAACATAATTTATAAAGGTTATGCACTACAAATCAGCAAAGGAAATTTGGGATAAGTTGCAAGGCATATATGAAGGAGATAAAAAGGTCAAAAAGGTAAAGTTTATGAAATCTCAAGGGAAAATTTGAAGACCTAAAAATGAAGGATGAGGAAAACATTAGTGCTTATCTACTTCGTGTAGATGAGGTTGTTAACTCCATGCAAGGACTTGGACTTGAAGTTCAAGAATATGATGTTTGTGATAAGATTTTAAGGTCACTCCCAAAAATTTTTAGTGAAAATATTTCAGCTATAGAGGAATCAAAATATAGTGATATTTTGACAAGGGATGAATTACATGGCATTCTTACAGCTTTTGAGATGAGAACAAAAGAGGAACCTAATCCCCAGAAAGAAGCAACCTTCAAAGCTACTAAGAAGACAAAGGGTAAGAATTCAAATTCAAGCAATGAGTTATCTAGTGATGAAGAAGCAAATTATGGCAGAAGGAACAAGGATCCAAGAAATTTTAAAGGTACGAAATTAGTTAGATGTTTCAATTGTGGAAAGTATGGTCACTATGCATCTGATTTTCAAGAAGCTGGAAATAGCAATGATGAAGAAAAATAGGATCATAAGAACAGGGAAACAGAAAAATACAGGTACCAAAAGAAAAGCAAGGATGGACAAGGCAAGCAAGGAAAGAAGTTCTTCCAAAGATAGAAGAAGAGTTTCTATGCAGACAAAGCAAGTAAGTATTCAAGTGATAGTGATGAAAGTTCCTCAGAAAATGATGAAGTACTATTTCTAGAAAAATAAAAAGAAGTGGTTAAGAAAAGATCACCAATAATCCTCAAGTGTTTTAGATGTGGAAATTTTGGTCATCTTGAAGATAGTTGTACAAGGAGTGGTTTCAGTTTCAGTGATGATGAATATGAAGATACACTTGAAGGACCAGAAGAGAATCTACTCATGGCAATAGAGGAAGAAGGAGGTGATCCTATAGAAGACAAATTAGAAAGGAATGAAGATGATTCCAAAGGCAAAGAAATAGAGGAAGAATCAGAGAAAGGAGAAGTTGATCTTGAAGGTGAACTTATCCATGCCCTTGATGCATTAATAGAGGTAAGAAAGCAAAACTCCAAACTCAAGCTTAAATTTCAAGAATGTGATGAAGAGAAAGGAAAGCTTATAGAGGATCTAACCAACTCAATAGCTAAGACAAGGAGATTCAAAGAGAAGTTAGAAGCAAAGGTTTTAGAATGTGAAAAACTAGAGCATGAGGTAGCTTCACTAAGGAAGGAAGTAAAAGAGTCTAAGGATAAGCTACACAGGTTTGGGAGAAGCTCAAAAACCATAGACAAGATTATCAAGGGACAAAAAGGTCTACATCAAACAAGATAGGTCTTGGTTTTGAACAGGTACAAAGAAAACAAGGAGAGGAGTCAATCTCAAGTTCCAAAGAAGAAGAAGCTTCAAAAGAAGAGAGTGTAAGAGAGAGTGAGACTTCTGAGGATGAGTTGGACAATAGAAAGTTCAACAAGGAAAGGAACAATGCACAAATGAGGAATAGATGGAACAAGAACCAACATAGGATAGAAGAGACTAAGAGACCAATGAGGTCAAGGCAAGGTAATTTCAATGGATGATGCTTCTCATATCACAGTTTGGGCACAAGGCTTCACAGTGTAGGACACATGAAAGATAAGAATATGGAAACTTCAAAAATAGGCAACTTTTTCAAGGGTATTGCTACTCTTGTAATCAGTTTGGTCACAAGGTAGTGAATTGTAGGGTTCATGACAGGAATAGATATGGCTTCACCAGGAGAAATCCCAAGACATTTGCACCTCCAAGGAATAACAATATTAAGTGTTATAAGTGCAATAATGATGGGCATACAACAAAGTGGTGTAGAGAAAAAATTCTAGAGACAAGCAGGAACAGGAATAGTCAGAGGAATCAGAAGGATCAGTTGAGGAAGAAAGTGGACAAAGGTAAATATCAGTGCTTTATGGGAGTAGAGATACTCCCACCCTAGAATTAACCACCTCAAGAGGAGGTGGGGGAGGGGCTAAGCTAAGAGTCTCATTCTTAGCCCTGAGCCCCAAAGGTGACCCTTTGCCATTGATGTCAAAGGGAGGAGAGATTTGAGTTAGGGGGAGAGCATTCAATCAGGGGGAGCAATTTCTTAGAGGGAGCAGAAGAAGAAAAAGGTTAAGGAAATGGTAAAAGGTAATTGGGTTGCCATCAATGACAAAGGGGGAGATTATTGGAAATATGAGCAAGTTTTGTTGTCATTGATGTCAAGAGTCAGTTTCAGTAAGCAGCATCAATTTTAGTGAGCAGTGTAAGAGGAATTATGTCAAGAGTTAGTTTCAGTTAGCAACATTAGTTTTCGTAATCAGTGCAAAAGAAAGATTGCTTAAAGGGCAATAGGAAGGCCCAAGAAAAATAATATTATAATATTTTATTATAATATTAAAGGTCTAAGGTCAAGACCTAGAGATTTAAATTAAATATAAATTAATTATAATAATTTCATTATAAATTAATTTATAATTTAATTTGATTAACTCTAAGAGTTATTAAGTTAATTATAAATTAATTATAATACTTTAATTATAAATTAATTTATGATTTAATTTAAAACCCTAAAGGTTAGGGTTATAAGGGCACAAAGTTTTAATTAATTTGAATTAATAGAATTTAAAATGAATCATCGATGTCTTGAGCACATGGCACATTGCATATAAGAAGGGGTAAATATTATTTCAAATAATCATCCATGCAATTTAATGTGAGGCAAGCAAAAATCATGCATAAAGAAGGATGCAGAATCGTGTGTTTTAAAATATTTAAAGGAGCAGAACAAAGGACAAATAAGTGGGGAGCCCACTTCACATTGCAAGGCACTGGGTAGCATGGTTGGCAGCCAGAGGCTATGCTAAGACGTTCGCAGGTGCAAGGTTAAGGGGTTGATTCTCGTGGTCTTTATTTTTGCAAGTGGAGAATATTTTTCATTGAAGTATGAGCATTCGTAGAGTAACAAAGGGAAGGCACGTGCCTTTCCCTTTGCGTGGAGTCATGTAGCCCACGTGGTGGGCGTGCACTATGCAAAGGTGCTTGGAAGGAAGGGGTTGCATGTTCGAAACCCATCGAGGCCCTTTTTGTGAATGTTCTAAGGTATGCACTCACATTGCTAAGGTTTAAATGTTGCATCCAAAAATTGCAAAGGTGGAAATTAATTTTTAATTTCCTAAGGTTTTATAAATTGAAAATTGCATATTTTAAAAGGGTTTTTGAGTAATACAAGGGAGATAAAAGGATATGCATAGTTTTATTTTTGTGTGTTGATTTTTGAGTGCTTAGAGTTTATAAGAGGAGTAATAAGGTGTGCCAAGGGTGTTAGATATTTTTGTTGAAACAAAGTTCATAAAAATTGTATTGAAAGGAGAAATAAGGTATAGTTAGTTTTTGATATTTTGACTTGGTGAAATATTTTTGAAAGAAAATATTAAGGACAAATATTTGCTATCTAACCCTTGAGATTGGAAAAGAGAGTGATTATGATTGAGATAGGTTTTGAGGTCAAATATTCTTCAAACAAGAGGTAAGGGCACATTATCCTTGAGAGTGATTGTTGGATGTTATGAATGCTAAGTTCGAGTGAAAATAAACTTTGTTTGATAAGCATTGTTGAGTAAGCCTTTACATGCATTATTGGTGAATGCTTGAGTGAGAACTTGTGAACTATCTTGAACCAGGGTTTATGCAAGATCATGAGTATCATTGTTATGTGAATGTGGGAACATCTTGAGTTGATTTTGAGTTCCTTTGTGAGAGTTGTTGAGAGCACTGGATGAAACATTAAGTAAGGGTTTTGCAAGCAAGTTGGTTTCATTGGTTGAGTTGATTGAGCTTAGTTGATTGGAAAGTGTTGGAGTGATAGTTCAAGTTCTGTGAAATAAATTGTTCTATATTCTAAATTGATTTGAGATTCAGATTAAAAGAGATTGAGTAATCGTGGGTGTGAAACATATTGAGTCTCTAACCATTCTCTATATGTTTCTGAGGTTAAGTAAGATATATTTAAAGTGATCAAGTTGTTGTGAGTGTGAAACATATTGAGTCTCTAACCATTCTCTATATGTTTTTGGGAGTCAAACAAAATTTTGTGTGAAACTTGTTTGAGTGATTGAAGAGGTTTTCTACAAGAGATTGAATTGAGATTGTGTGCAAGTTTTGTAATTGATTTGAGAAAGATTTTGTGAGAGCTTGTTGACATATTTGAGTAAGTCCTAGGGTGGACTTAAGAAAATAGAGGTAAGTCTTGGTAAAGACTTGTGGACAGATTTGTGTGAGATTTTGTGGAAGCTTAACATCATATTGGATAGAGTTAAGGTAAGTCTTGGTAAAGACTTGTGGACAGATTTGTGTGAGATTTTGTGGAAGCTTACAATCATATTAGATAAATTTGAGGCAAGTCTTGGTGAAGACTTGAGAGAATAATAGACAAGTTCTAGTGAGGACTTGTTTGAGTAGATTTGAGGTAAGTCTTAGTGAAGACTTGAGAGCAGATTGGACAAGTTCTAGTGAGGACTTGTTGGACAGATTTGAGAGCATAATTGGACAACTTCTAGTGGGGACTTGTTAATTATATTTGAGACAAGTCTTTGTGAAGACTTGAGAGCTGAGTTGATTGATTGATTTGTTCAAACCTTGAGTTAAGGTTTGGGGTAGATCTAGCAGAGGTGATTTATGATTGATCAAGCTTTGTGGTAAATCTTGAAGATAGATTGAGGATAGAGTTTGGTGTAGATATGAGGATATATTTGTACTAGACCAAAGATAGATATTGAGAAAGTTTTATGCTAGATCAAAGGACTGAGTTTAGTACAAAATAAGACAGATATCGAGCAGATTTGTGCTAGACCAAAGGACTATGTTTAGTATAGATTTGAGATAGAGATTGAGAAGAGATTTGGAGGTGACAGAGTAGAGGATAGTAGTCTCCATTTGATAGAGATCCATTAGCTAGGGCTAAGAGGACGGAGGTCTTCAATGGAGAGAGATCCACAACCCAGAGTAGTGGAGGCAGTAGTCTTCTAGAGGATCACCAATAGAGCAAAGGAGAAGGAGTTCTCCTATGGATAGAGATCCATGAACCATATTAGGATATTGGTGTCTCCTATGGATAGAGATCCACGAACTTGATTAGGGTATTGGTGTCTCCTTTGGATAGAGGTCCATAAACATTGTAATAGGGAAAGGTTTCCCAAGATATTTTTTGAGAAAATTTTAGTGAAATATTTTCTCCGTGGAGTAGCCCACATTGGGTGAACCACGTTAAATTGGTGTCTCTATTGTGTGTGGTGATTTATGCATTGCTTTGATTACTTTTGTTGATATTGTCATTGATATATTGCATAATATTTTTTGGGAAAGAAAAGTAAAAAGTGGTCTTATACTGTTCACCCCACCCCTCTCAGTATAAGCTTGTGTTCTTCAAAATTTGTGTTTGGGATTCAACCTTACATTTTTCAATATGTTGGAGATGATATATATAAATGTTGAAATCATTTTTGGTATTTGTTGGATGTAATGCAACATTATTCTACATTTGAAGCTGCACAACTTGATCCCAAATAGATAGGTTTTCACTCCAGCTTAATTGCATGCAAAGTTGATTCATGAGAGCAGTTGTGAAACTTACAAGAGATGAAGCTTATCAATTACATTCCTTTCCAAATAAGAAATTTAAAAAAATATGTAATTGATTAATTAAATAGGAAATAGACAACTACATGCAAAACATTTCATCACAAATGACTCCAAATAGGAAATTACAAAAATCAACTGATCAATCAACTAGAGTCTACCCAAACTATGAAGCCTGTTGAAAATATCTAACATTTTCCCTATTTAATAATATACTATCTCCTTTCACACCAAACCAACACCAGTGGACATGATAGTAAGTAAGCTCATATGTTATTTGCATGCAAGTTATGATGTTGAATCCAGGTAAAAAGATATACAACTGCACAATGTGTAGTTTTTTATACTACTACATATAATTTAGAACAGGGACAACTACATACAAATTGTTTGTGGTATAACCTGTAAATTACATTAATTTCTAGCCTAACTTCTAATCATCCCAACATTTAATAGGATGATACCATAAGAGGGTGATTTTAAACCGGCCTCTTAGCCCTAATATGGTGGTTTAAAACCACCCTCTTAGTGTCTGAGAGGGTGTTTATAAACCACCCTTTTAGTCCTAAGAGGTCTTAACCCTAAGAGGGTGGTTTAAAATTGCTCTGTTAGTTCTAATATGATGGTTTACAACTACCCTCTTAGTCCTAAGAGGGAGATTGTAAACCACCATCTTGGGGTCTAAGAGGGTGGTTATAAACTATTCTCTTAGTCCTAAGAGGTCTTAACCCTAAGATGGCAGTTTAAAACCACCCTCTTAGTCCTAAGATGATGGTTTACAATCGCCCTTGTATACCTAAGAGGACATATATTTGAGGTAGTTTTTAGTCACCATTGTATGTCATAAAAATTTTACGATACCCTCATAGACGGTGATTGAATAACCATCTTTAAATTTCTTTAAGGGTAGTTTATAACTGTCTTTAAAGCCCTTTTTTGGTGTAGTGACTCCAAGGTCAACTCATAATGTGGTTTGAATATATAAAGATTTACAATCTATAAGTGAGCAAGAAGAACAAGTTTAAAAGCATTTCAAACACTTGGTGAAGGATTTTTTAAGGTCTATAGTGAAGAGGCTTGACCTTACTATTTGCTTAGTGTTGGAATTAGCATTTATCCAAGTATAATCATATTTTGTTTTTACCTAAAAATAACATAGGATGTAATGACGATCCATAAGTTTATGCTTTTTTTAGTGTTTTAATAGATATGAATAACCTTATATTAAAGGAACTACAAATGTTAGAAAAATGAAGTTGTATTATTTTGTTTTTTTTCAAGATGCATTTTTGAAAGGACAAGGTAAAAATAATGTCAACTCAAAAGGATCTAAATTACAGAAAGTAAGATAGAGCTCAAAAATTAGGTCACATATGAAATAGTGAACAACTTAGTTGTAATCCAGCTCAATCTATATCAAGATCAAATATTAGAGAAGCATGATGATATATTTATAGACTCTACACCATATTGTACTTCACCACATATATTGGACCATTTTATTGTGGGTGAAAAGTCATGAAAATTTTGAGAGGAACTCTTAAATTTTTAATAAGAACCACAAAAAATGACCCATAAAACATGTTACTAAGGAGATCAAATAATCACCAAACTTAAGAAAAGAATAATTAGATTAAATCACTTGTAGAACTATACTTACAACAAGGAACAAAATTAGCCATCTTGCTAAAGTGGTGGCCGACCACATAAACATAATCATGGTATTAAACTATCATTGTAAAACATCTCACCAAATCCATGGAGATGCTTTCCTAAGGATGGGTAGTAATATGTAAAGCACAACTCAAACCTAACTTCTTTTGGTGGGCATTGAGAAACAACAAACTACACATCGACGTAGGTGGTGTAAGAAATCATGTTGCAAATGAGATCAATAAACAAAATATTATAAGTTATGGAGTATTTATGTATTGCTAAAATGACCACTTCATAGAGTAGATGGAGAATATTTGAGAATATAATTGCAATGATCACGAGGCACACATAGCCTATCAATTTTGTAGAGAAGACCTTTCTTGATATAAAAACCCTAGAAATGTATCAGGTTCAAAGATGATAGTTGTTGAAGACTCTCATGGATCTATCTAAAATCAATATCATCTACATATAGAAGCTCAATTCTAAAATCCCACATGTGAAGTGATGACTACTTTCAAGGCATGAGCTAAAGGAGGATGGCTAAAATAATCTATAACAATATTTGTGTTTTCCCTTTTATACTTGATGATCAACTAAAACTATTGCAAATATGTTGCCCCCTTCTTAGGTTATATTTCATCAATTTTGGTTTGAGATTAGATAAATTGCAATGGCCTATGATCAATATGCATAATTATTTTCTTTCGTAAAAGGTAATATCTCCACTTCTTTATGGCTTGCACTAGTGCATACATTTTTTATCATAGGTGGAATAGCTTCATTTTACTACTATATATGAATGATAAGCCAATATATGAACATCCTATTTCAAAACTACTCGTAATAAAAACTAAGAGGAATTTATATCAATATTAAAATGTTGTGAGAAATTAGGAAATATAAATGATTTGAACATATTTTTTGCTTCAAGACGTTGAATTTACAAAAGTGAGCATCTATCCATCAAAAACTAATATCAAATTTTTTCAACTCATGCAAAGGTGCAATAATCTACAAATAACCAAGAATGTATTTTTATAGAAGTTTGCAAGACCAAGGAAACTCCTTAGTTCGATGATAGTCGAAGGAGTTGACTTTTGTAAAAGTTCCACTTTCGCAAGATCCACCCATATGAATTTTACATCAATGATAAATCCAAGGTATGAGATTCATGTTCGTGTAAATCAACACTTAAATAAATTGGCGTACAACTTATTTTCCCAAAAAGTATAAAGAACTCATTCAAATTGTTGAAATTGTGTATTTTATATCTTTGAGAAGACAAGAATATCATCTAAATAGATGATAAAAAATTGGTCCAGGCATTCCTTGAAAATGTTATTCATTAATCTCATGAATATGGAAAGTGTATTGGTGAGCCTAAGTGGAATTACAAGTTGCTCAAAAATATGCATTTTAGTTTTGAAAGTTGTATTCCATTTGTCTTATACCTAAAATCTGACCTAGTGATATCCACTTTTGATATTAATTTTATAAAATAATTATGGAACTTGAAGTTGATCTATCAAGTCCTCAATACAAGGAAGCAAACATTGATTTTTTTGTTGTGATTTTGTTTAATGCTTCAAAAATCTATGCAAAGACACCATTCCATCTTTATTCAATACAAGCAAAACTAGAGAAGCATGAAGGGATGTACTTATCTTGATAAAGCCTTTGTTTAATAAATCTTGAATTTATCTTTTAATCTATTCACTTTGTACCATTGATGTTTAATACAATAAGAAATTAGAAATATGTTATAAAGCTCTAATATCATTAGCAATAATTAATTCACTAATATATAGAAATATCAAACATCCATCCACAAATAATATTCCACAAAAATAATCCACACAAAGAGATAGAGATAGATAATACCCTTAAGGTAGGGCAACACCAAATACTACTCCTTAAGTAAGGAATCACTCCAACTCCACTCCATAAGCCAAAACTATTATAAAAAAACTTGATATTTCTTACTTACAATGACAATATCCCTTTTTTTACAACCCTCTTCCCAAACCCTTCATCTTCCTAAACCTTTAATCTCCCTTATCCTACTCATTTAAAAATAAAATATTAAAATATAATAATGCTTGGTTCATACTATAATACTCATATACAACATAATATTATATTCCTCACATTCCCTTCATTAGGTACCTAATGTTCTATCCCTCTTACAAAAATGTTTCATGTTCAAAACGTAGGAAGGAACTAAATAATATGATCTTATACATAATGCTAACAATTGGTACCAATAATGATCATCCCTACATCCAAGTGCAATCTTGATTGGTGGTAGTTTGTGATGATGCCAAGCTACATTTGTGCCACTTGCAAATCAATAAATTTTGTTTCTAAGGCTTCATGTGTATCCATTATAGTGCTTTTGTCATTCTATGCCCCTAAATTCATGATTGTAGCATCTGAGAAGTTGCCTAGAGATTTTATTTGGCAAGTTCTATCTTCCATAGAGTAGCATGGGAATTTTGTAGTTTAACCAAGAAGAATCAAGAGTGGATCTTCTTGATTGTAAAAACAAAGGCATGATGTTATGTGCTAAATGAATAATCAAAGCCAAAAAAATGAGGAACCTTGTAAAGTGATGGTTCAACATTGCATTAGCTCAGGCTCTCCTTGTGGGTGTAATACATGGAAAGGTATGTTAGAGTCACTATGTAATTAACTATACCTATTACCTCATTTGGTAATTACTTTCTATCCTAGGTTAGTTACGCTAACAATAGTTGTTAGCGCATATATTGTTAGCTTTATATTGTTAGGTTGTTAGTCCTATCTAGGCTATTCTAAGCCTAATGCATTGTAATATATACCTACTATTATCAATGCATTGTATCGATTACTCTGACATGGTATCAGAGCCAAAGAAGCTCTCGGCTTGATTGTAGGCTGAGAGTAGGGGACCTGGAACTCTCAGGACTTGGTGGACCTATGGTTCTGGCTTGGTTTGGTGTGATCTGATCATTTTTTTGACCGTCGCTATGGGCTCATTTTTTGAGACCCTAATTTCCTAGGCCTGGAGACATACCAACAAGAGGCTCAATTTTTTATTTTTTATTTTTGACTAGGCTCGACGACTAGACAAACCAAAAATTGGACAGTTGATCAACAGATGTATTAACAACAGAGACCAAATGACTGACAACAGACAACGGACAATGGAGGTGACCGGACAGCGAACAACGGAGGTGACGGACATTGAACAATGGAGGTAAACAATGTTCACCCTCCCCTCACAATGTAGTAGCCATGGCGGCCCTATGCGAGCGTAGCTCCTCTCGGGTATAGTCTCCCCGATAGGAGACACCACAAAGGAGCGGGTTTGTAGTAATAAACTCGTCCATTGTCGCCCCCCCATGCATGTGGGATATAAAATTCAAGTTTTTTAAAACTGCGAATAGCAATCCCTACAACGACGTCAACCTACGACTACAATCTATATTTTTCTTGACCTCTTGCCACGTTGAAATTTTTTTCTTTAGCCATGATTGGATTCAACAGATGATTTCGAACAACTTGGCTAGATTGGAATTTGTTTTCTATCCTCAGATTATCCAGACAAGGCATTTCTCATCCTCCATGGTCGTCATAGAAGCATAGTAGAAGCGCTCGAGGTGTTCGTTGCAGGTAGACTAGTTTGATTCAAGGTGGCATAGGTCTGTTTTGGTGCAGTCTATGCGAATCAATGAGGCATAGATCGTATTTGCACTTTGCTCTGTGAGTAGAGCCTTGTCGTTGTCACGTAGCGAGGAGTCGCAGATGAGTGGCATTTTCTAGCCTACCACCCAAAATAGCCTTAAGTAAGGGGAGACTTCCCCTTTCTCACGTCGAGTGGCCTAGCTCGGCTGGTTGGCGGCCTGGGTGCTAAGGCGGTCAAGCACAAGGTCGAGGGATCGACTCCCTCCAACCCCACGCACCTTGTTAAAGGTAATTTTTTAATTTTTAAGTTTTGTTTTAATTTTTTCTAATATTCTTTTTAATTTTTCTTTAGTTTAATTAAAAAAATTATTATTTTTCTTAAAAAAAAAAGTTATTTTAAATCAAAATTATATATTTGAAATTTTTTTTTTTTTTTAAATAATTAAATTCTAGAAATTTTTTCAAACTTAAAAGGGGGGGGCCAATTTTTTTTGCTGCATAAGTGAAAAGGGAGATAAACCTTGTCAAAGCATTCAACAAGGCATAAAATCATCAAAACTCCACACCTGTTTTTTTTAGGCTTCATAAATAGCAAATTTTTTGTTTGAAGTACTTCACATAGGGGGGATTTTTTTTTGGTGACATAATCTGCCTATGAGGCAAGCTTTGTAAGAGCCTTTTGAGGCTTCATTGTTGCATTTTTTTGCACTAAAGGGGGGATAAATTTTTTCTCTCCACCATCTCCTATCTTGAACATAGGGGATATATAATTTGCAAAAACAAGGGGGGAAATAAATTTTTTATCTCCACCATCTCCTATCTTGCACATAGGGGAGATATAATTTTGCAAAAACAAGGGGGGAAGACTTATAAGGGTGCATTTTTGGCAGTGATCGACACCTTAGTCAAATTATTATTTTGCAAAATTTATTGTAAAAGGTGCATTTTCAGTAGAGACCGACACCTTAAGAATGGGCAAATCAAAGAAGAAAACTATCCCAAAACCAACTGATGTTGCTAAATTAGTTAAAAGTCCATACTTTTCTCCATTCATGGATGGGATGGATTTTTATGAAAATGGCACATTTCTCACACTAAGGAATGGTGTAGATGCCATAATCAATGATTCTGCGTCTTGTGAAGACATGCAGAAAAATGGTGTTCTAATCCCTATTGGCGTTGTAATGGGAATATACATGTCATTTTATGCTCTTGACATTGCACAACATAAAGAGAACAAGGACATTAGTGAGGAAACATAGGTCAAACCCCTGATGGTCGATGCTTGTAGTGATACAAGTGACCTTCATCCCATGGTGGCGAATGCTTGTTGTGACACATGTGACCTTGAGCCCATGATGGCCAATGCTTGTTGTGATACAAGTGACCTCCTACCTTCTATGGTAGATATCAGTTGTAGCACAAGTGATCTCATCATAGTAGCATATTTTTCTTGTGACACCAATGACTTAAAAATTAAACCTCCTAAAAAAGAGCACCATAATCTGATCAATAGCAACAAATGCAATATTGTTAAAAGCATTGATGAAGATGATGAAATTGGGTGTTTTGAAAAATACACCAAAGGATTTGGATCCAAACTGATGAAGAAAATGGGATTCAATGGTGAGATATTAGGTAAACATGAACAAGGCATTAAAATTCCAATAATGCTAAATGTCAGGGCAAAGAATGAAGGCCTTGGATATACTAGACATGCAAGTACCAGTAATTCCATGTTTGTAAAACCTAAATCTCCTACATTTCCTAAAAAATATTGTTGTTGTCATTGTGGAAAGATAGGATATGTTGCAGCTAGATGTTGGAAATTACATCCTTGTGATTCATGTGGATGTATGAATCACTCTTCTTCCAGTTGTTGGTACAAAGTGAAAATGGCCAATAAGTTTCATATAGATTGTGGATGGACAGATCACACATAATGGACCATGATGAAATAAATGTTGTATGGCTTCTACCACAAAGGTAAAACCTATGGTATACCCTGAGAAAAATCTAGTGACAGACCGAGTGGCAGTCCTAGAGATAATGACCCAGAGACAGACCTAAATACAGACCCAGAGACAAAGTTCCAAAGGTAGATCTACAAGCAGATCCAAAGGTAAATTCACAGGCACATCCCGAGATAGACCTAGTGGTACAAATTCAGAGGTACGCTTAGAGCCAGAGCTAGAGCCATGAGCCAGAGCCAAAGCCGAAGACAAAGCACGAGCCACCATTCTTTCATTTCTCTTCTTCTTCACTATTTTTGGGACAGTTATATGTATTACCCAAATAATAGAATAAGGGGGGATGTTAGCATAGCTAGTAGTTATATTATTACCCAAATAATGTAATAATGGGGATGTTAGAGTTACTATGTTAGTAACTATACCTATTACCTTATTTGGTAATTACTTTCTATCCTAGGTTAGTTATGCTAACAATAATTAGCGCATATATTGTTAGATTTATATTGTTAGGTTGTTATTCCTATCTAGGCTATTCTAAGCCTAATGCATTGTAATATATATCTACTATTATCAATGCATTGTATCGATTACACTGACAAGGTATGAATTTCCTCTCTCTTCTTATTGCTCTAGTTTCCATCAAGATTTCAAGCTCTTTTGTCATATGTAGAATTTGGTAGGCTTCGTAAAACTTCAAACAATGGCTTTGGTGGAAAATTAATGGCTTTTCGGATGGCTTTTCTATTTAATTCTATGAACCTTGATGGTTCCCTATCTTAAATGTCTAGGGAGCTCCTTTTTTCCAAATCCCCTAGATGCATGCACAAAAATTCTATAAAAGGGGTATCTCTATAGTGGTTGACTTGTTTGCTCGATCGACTAGGGATTGACATCCTTGGGATTATATCAAGTTTAGGTTCAAACTTACCTTCATTGATAAGAAAACCTTTGAAGCATTTAGAGCAAGTATACCTAATTCTCCACTTCACAATATCATAGTGTGTTTTCAACATCCTTGGTGGAAGGACTAACAATGGTATCTAAAGACACCTCTAATTGAATATAAGGCTATATTGGGTAATGAGTGGCTGTCACCATACTTATCCATGGTTAAAAAACTAAATTCTCATTTAGGCCTCTTCTCACCTGGGTATATTTAGGCAAATTGTTTTCACATAGTTTGGTCTACTTATCTTGAAACCAAACAAGTTGTCTTTGCATGGAGTTTAACTCACCAAGGCCTTAAATGACTTATCTACATTAGGGTTCCCAACCCACTATGTCCATTCTACCATGAACCTGAATATATTTAGCTCTTTTGGATATGTTATAAGCCCCAAGATGCATGGAAGTATGGAAGTGGATTTATTCTCTTTTCCAGCTTATTCTTCTATAATAATTTATATGGCAACAAATTCTCCTTCAAGAGCCTCTTCGAGTCCCTTTCGTATTTTTAGAAGTTTGGAACCTCTTCAGAATTGATATTTTTGTTGTATTTATGGAAAGCTAGAAACGATTCCTTATTCTCTCATGCCTCTATTGTTACATTTTGTAGTGTTGTTGCCAAGGTTGATGTGATTTCTTCCATGCTACTATAGATTTAAATGTAGGCAATGGCATCTAGAGACACTCCTTGTTAATTATAAGACTAGATTGGATTATGAATGGCTATCACCATACTTACCCATGGTTGACAAACTAAATGGTCATTAGGGCCTCTCTTCACCCAAGTATATTTGGGCCTATTGTTTTCACATAGTTTAGTATATTTATCTCAAACCCAAACAAGTTATCTTTGCATGGAGTTTAACTCATTAAGGCCTTAAATGACTTATCTACATTAGGGTTTCCAACCCACTATGTTTGTTCTACCATAAACTTGAAGATCTTCACATATTTTGGATATGTTATAAGCCTCAAGATGCATGAAAGTGGATTTTTCTCTTTTCTAACCTATTCTTCCATAATAATTGACATGGCAACAAATTCTTCTTGGAGACCCTCCTCTTCTCTCTTCGATGTTTTTAGAAGTTTGGAACCTCTTTAGAATTGCCATTTTATTTTATTTATGGAAAGCCAAAAATGATTTCTTTGTTCTCTCATGCCTTTTTTATTCCATTCTATAATGTTGTTGACACGGTCAATGTGATTTCTTTCATGCTACTACAAAATTTAGTGTAGGCCAACAAAGTGACAATGAAGTTGACCCATTTGTAGAAATTGATTGAATAGTAGGGGAACGTTCCTCTCTCTATTTTCTTGCACTAGCAATCTCTCTGGCTAGTTACATAGAACTTACGATAGAATGTGGTAGGTTTGATCACTGAGGGGATTCATCCCCTACGTTAAGCCTGAACATATGGTGTAAATCATAGGTTTGATCACTGAGGGAATCCTCTACATCTTGAGAGGAATTTAATATTCAAGGTCAAAAAACCCTATAATTATATATGTTACATCGTTTACTAATAATATAAGCTTCTTTTTCAACCATAATAATAATAATAATGCACCTGGGGGTGCAGCAACGGTTGGGGCTTTGGCTCTTCTTCGGGAGATCCAAGGTTCAAACCGTGGCGTAGGCGAGTGTGTGAGGGGGTGGGTGTGTGGTGGCTTTATGTTAAATTCCCTATTGATAAGTATAACTTTCGACTTTATGAGGGGTCATGGTTAAGAGGAGACTGCTCAACCCTGTACGTCGGTTAGAAGAGTTTCTCACAATAACCAAATCAAAAAAATAATAATAATTTATTTATTTTAAGTGTATGTATTATTTTAATATAAGCTAATACTATTATAGTTGTTTTGAAGTAATTGATCTCAATGTTATTTAATTTACACATATTATTTTATTTTATTTAAAAAAAAAAAAACCAAATTTAGATAAAACCCACTTTTTATTATTGTAAACATATTATAATTTAAATTTTATAAAAACTAATAACATTAATTTTATAAAATAACTAAAAAAATTGGGTATTGGCTTAAAAAATAACAATCCAGCAAAGAACGCATTACCATTTCCGTGTCTGTCAGATCTTATTCGTGAGTTTAGCACTTTGAGCTCACATGGATACCAGCCAATATAGTAAGAAACCTCTTATCCTCTTTCACAACAATATCACATTTTTAAGGCCTCCAACACTCGATAAAAGACATCTTTGACTCTCCACTCTTCGCCCGTCGCGAAAAGCCCCTTCTCCACATTCCCTCCTTGCAAACTGATATGAAAATCGCTTTCCACGTGAAATGAACCCCGCGGGGCGACATGTATCCATACCCATTTCCCTTCCCGCAGCTTCATCATGGAGAGATTATCTTCTTTCCCCCGCAGATGTTGGAAAACAAACGATACGTGATTCAGTTCACCTACCTGTGTATCCTGTTGGGGCCACGCCAACGCTAGAGCATCATCTATACAGTTAATGACGAAGCATCCAATGGTCGCCTCAGGGGACAAACCGGTCTTGGGATATCCTAATCTCCACTTATCCCACCTATCAGACCGGACAGGAGGAGCATTCACGGCAACTTCAACTCCGTCGTCGTCCTCAGGAGGAGGAGGATTCACGGAAACTTCAACTCCGGCATACACGTCATCGTCCTCATTCGTGAATATCACGTCATCTTCACCAATGGGGTCGAAAAGTGAATCCACACGATCCATTTGATAATTGAGAAACTCAAATAAGGCCCTCAAACGGTCGAGATGTGGCTCCACACCACCCACTTCAACTCCGCCATGCACGTCATCGTCCTCATTCGCTAATATCACGTCATTGACGTCAGCTTGACCAAGGATAACACTTAAAAAGGCGAAACCTTCTTCACTAGCGATAAAACTGGCAAAGGCCATCGCAGGGTCGACAAGTGGCTCCGCACGATGCAGTACATCAATGAAAATTTTGAAAAAGGCCCTCAAACGGTCAAGAGGTGGCTCCACACCACCCACTACAACTCTGCCTTCACTAATGATAAAATTGAAAAAGGAGGCCCTCGAACGCTCCACGTCATCGTCCTCATTCCCGTATATCATGTCATCGCCGTCCGCTACGCCAAAGATAAGATTGGAAGAGGCGAAAAAGTTGACAAGTGACTCCACTCCACTCGATGATGCCCTTGCGCATATTATCACTTCGCCTGGCCATTTCTGCGAATTGTTCCAAAACATTCGGCCAATAATGGAGACGATAAGTAATAATAATAATAATGACAACAGTTTCATATTAAAAGAAACATTTGTTACCTGTAATGTCTTCATACAAGGTTCAAGAGCCTCTGTGTTGTCAGCTACAAGTTGTAATCTCCTCAATCTCTTCGCGTGCTCCAAACTTGTTATACCCGGCACCTTCCACTGGGTGTGGACTTCCAGTGTCTCCAATGACCTCACCTGATCTAATCCTTTTATCTGCCCAGAAATTTGACATGCTGTGATGCTAATTTTTTCGATGGAAGCCATCGCTGCAAAACTTGGGAGCTCAGCTAACTTCGGACACTCTTTTATGATAAGACTTTGAAGGTTTCGCAGACTGCCAATGACTGCTATATCCTTCAACCTTTTACTACGCAACAACATTACAGTCTTGACTGTTGTCGGTAGGGTTCCGATCTCCTCCAAAAAATCATTATTTGACAGACACAGAACTTCAAGGCTGGGACAAAAGTCTTCGGGAATTGTCAAGGTTGACATCCTCGTCTGTGCAACATCTAGAAGTTTGAGCCTGGGAAACGAAGAAGACCCCTCGAACTCAGAAAATAATTCTGTGATTGGCGAATTAGAAATGACCAACCTTTGAAGACTATTCAGGTGCCCGAATGCTTTGGGTAAAGACTTCACTCCTGTCGACCATATTTCAAATTTTAAAAGAGCAAGACGCCCCAAAGACTCTGGCAATGACTCCAACTTCTCCGAGCCTATTGTCAGCGCTTCCAATCTCTCTAGCTGACCAATGCTGCTCGGAAGCTCGCTAAAGCTTGTTCCTTTCAAATCCAGTTCTCTCAAGAACGCCTGCCTTGTGATGTGATGAGGCAACACTTGCAACCCCTCGCATCCATTAAAACTCAAGTACTCTAGCTTTGTGATGTTTTCCAATATGTCCGCATTATGCTCCATAAATGTGAGGTTGCTACAACCTTGTAAGTTAAGATATTGCAAGCGTTTCAGCTGCTTGAAGGAATCAGGCAACGTCTTCAACTGACGGCACCATGAGAGATTTAGATGCCTTAGGTTTGTTAAATGCCCGAAACGACTGGGTAGTGATGATAGAGCCACCAGATGCTTTAACTCCAAGTGCTCCAGTGAGTGCAGATTACAGAACTCTTCTGGCAGATGTTGAAGGGAGCTTCCCCCAATGCAAGATAACTTTTTGAAATGTCGAAGGCATCCTATTGTCCTTGGAAACTGTGTTTGCCTTCTTGAAAATCAATAATCATCTCACTCAAATCTTGGAAACTATACTCATGTCTTTGAAAATGAATAATCAGCTCTCTCAACTGCAAAGGAGGTTTCTGCAACAAATTTTTATTGAAGTTAAAACAAAAGACATGGAACATTTGTTAGATTGGAAATATACTATTTATAGACCTGGAGAGCAAAATAAATTTACTTACTTGCATATTATCCTGCCACAATTCTTCTAAATGCGGAGCATCATAAAGCTCTAAAACTCTCAGGTTTTCTAACGAGAGCCATGACGGAAGACATGAATCCTGAAACTTAAACAAGCGGAGCCACCGTAGTTCTGTTGACAGCGTTGCATATTCTTCAGAAAACTCATTGTTCGCAGCGACAAGAAGTTGTGGTCCACAAGCGGAAGGTTGAAGCTCTATGTACTCTTTGAAAAGCGGCATATAGTCTAAAGAGGGGTTCGCAACTTCCAACCAAGGAGAACGGTCAGTTGAGGTTTCCATTATCCCCCGAATCCGTATTCTTGCCTGAATGGAAAAGCAAAGAATAAAGCTGTTAAAGCAAGTTTCTATTAGCTAGGTTAATGAAAGCTGACAAAAGAAAGTATTGAACACCTGCGCCTGTCTCCAGATACCCAAATTTGGTGACGGAAAGATACGATACGGCGGCCCTTCCATTGCAATCTGTCTTCCCATATCACGTAGCTGATCATGCATACTTATGCGGTTCTGCTGGTCCAGTTCAACAAGACATTTACTAAGAAGCTTTTCCCAACTATGTAGCCCGCTCAAACCAGAGCCATTCCATACTTCAATAGCTAAACTTTTGTTTTCTCCATGGAAGAAGCATGCTGTATCCATGAAAATCTCTTTCTCCTCTCTGTCCAAAGCATCGAAGCTTATTTTTAATCTCTTCATAATATCTTCGGGCAATATTTTAGAGATTTTATCGAACTGAGAAACCCAGTAATCCTTTGGCTTTTTATAAAGCTGTCCTCCCAAGACTTTAAGGGATAATGGGAGCCCGTGACAGGCATTCATAACCTTCTTGACCAGGTCTTCAAATTCCTGAACTGGATCGGGTTGCATGAAAGCATGCCAACAGAAAAGCTGCTTGGAATTAGAGGAATTCAGGGCTTTCATTCCATAAATACAAGAAATATCACGGGATTGAAGAACATTTAACTCCCTCGTGGTCACAATAATCAAACTACCCGCTGCGAAGATGCCCCTTTCTGGTAAGAGAGCATCGATCTGGTCCACATGATCTACGTTGTCCAGAACAATGAGAACGCGCATAGACCTCAAGCGCGTTCTCAAAATCCTCTTCCCTTCTGTTATGTTGTCAATGCTTAAATGGAACCTTTCAGGCAGGAGGTCTCGTAGAAGTTCTTGCTGCTTGTGATGTAGGGCGTTCTTAGCAGCAGCATCTCTCACATCAAAAATGAAGCTGTGCTTGGCGATATTGGGACATTCTCTATTGTACAATTCTCTTGCAAGCGTGGTTTTCCCACTTCCTCCCATCCCTACGATGCCCACAATGTTTACATGCTTCTTACGATCACAAGATTTAAATACACTGTTTTCAAAGTCCTCTACGATCTCATCCAATCCCACGGGAAACCGGGCTACCTCTAATGTCACAATTGGCATATCTTTAAGCACAGAATTGACAATACTTTTCAATAGCCTACCTTCATCTCTGAAAAATAAAAATTGAAATTAAACAATGGATCAATACAAGTTAGTAAAGTAAGCAAAAAAAAAAAAACATATAATAGATGTGCAAGAGAAGAGCATTTTAAACCTACTCCTTATTCTTCAGCTCATGGCCATAAAGAAATGAAACATTGTAAAGAGCTGTCTTCCACTCCTCAAGCTTTTGTGCTGTGTATCTAAGTTTCTTTTGGTGCTGGGAAAACGCCGAGGCATAAACTCCTTTTCCTTCAGCCACCCATCGCAGATCACAAGGCTCCACATTATAGAAAATGGGGATGATCTTGGTGCTGTGTTTAACCATAAAGGACAACTCATCTAAACACCAAGACGACTCTGCATACTTTGGAGAGAAAATGACAATACGCAGTGAAGCACTACGCATTGCATCCTCTATCTCTCTTGGTATTGAAGCTCCATATTCAAGTCCTTCTTGGTCTAGAAACACTCGCAGTCCCATGCGGTTCAGTGCATGGTAGATATCTTTGGCAAGTCCCTCTTTGACATCGCACAAGCAATGATTCAGAAATATATCGTAGATAATCGATGATGAGGAGGAGGAGGATGCAGATAGAAGCACTGGTTGTGGTGGAATATCTTCAAAGGCTTTTCCCTTGCCTTTGGCATCAGTGGAAGAGGAGGAGATAGATGCCATCGAATTCAATTGAATTATACGCAACTGAAACAAAAGGCAGAATGGCCTTGGGGCTTGGTTTCTGGCAGAGCAAAGCGCGTGGAAGACAAAGGGTAAATGGGCAATGCTAAGACAAGGGGAATTAAATTATATATATATATGGAAACAGAGAATGCGGATTAATGTGAACACAGAAACATCGCGTAGGATTTAAAGAATGTGCATCCTACATTTTCTTTCTCATGATACTAATAATTTATATATATGGAACAGAGAACGCGGATTAATGTGAACATAGAAACATTGCGTAGGATTTAAACAATGTGTATCGTACAGTTTCTTTCTCGTGATACTAATAATTTTAAAAATTTAAATAAATAAATTATCCGAAGAAGACGAAATGCGTGGAAGATTATTGGAGAAATACAGCCTCGGCGTAGGAGATGATATTGAGGGAAGGAATTTTAAAGGGCCCATTTTTTACCAAATAACAGCTGTAAACGTTGTCCAGTCGAATAATTCGATAAATGTATAGGACAACTTTAGCGTAGGAAACATAGAAATACAGCCTCGGCGTAGGAGATGGGATTGAGGAAAGGAATTTTAAAGCGCCCATTTTTTACCAAATAACAGCTGTAAACGTTGTCCAATCGAACAATTCGATAAATGTATAGGACAACTTTAGCGGAGGAAACATAGAAATACAGCCTCGGCGTAGGAGATGGGATTGAGGAAAGGAATTTTAAAGCGCCCATTTTTTACCAAATAACAGCTGTAAACGTTGTCCAATCGAACAATTCGATAAATGTATAGGACAACTTTAGCGGAGGAAACATAGAAACCTTTTTGTCGAAAATATAATATAAGATGATATGGCGAACGGAATCTAGAGTCGTGCGCAAAACATTAACCAAAAGAAACATAATTGTTGTTGTGAAAGACGCTGACTATAAGGGTTCTTGAAGGGAGTGGCAATAATTTGAGTCACTTAACATCTACTGAAAAGGGGTTATTTATGTGGAAGAAGCATAATTATTTATTTGGATTTAGCAATCGTCAACATCACGAAGAGATTTAAAAGGTTCCAAGGATTTTCGCGGTCATGGGCAAAGGCATAAGCGATTCCGAGAAAAATAACGTTTTAATTTTTTATTCGTATATTTGAGTTGATTCTTGATGATATTGGGAAACAAAATTGTTGAGAGCCAATGATAGCGGTTGATGATATTGGGAAACAAAATTGTTGAGACAATGATGGTGGCATCTATGTGGCTGACCCACACCATTGCTGATCTCATCAGTGACATGAGAAATGAAATATGGAGGGGGCCTACATATTCAATTGTATTTGCCTATTATACGCGTGGATTCTTTCGTGTAAAGTTCCAAAACCATCTTCGCTGTTAGAGTCAAGCAATATTAAGTCACTTATAACATGCATGCTGAAAACAAAATTGTTGAGAGACTATGATGCTGGTTGACCCACACAATTGCTGATCCCATCAATGACATGAGAGGCGAAATATGCAGGACCTACACATTCAATAGTATTTGCCTATTATAGAGATGGATTCTCTCTTGTAAAGTTCCAAAACAAACTTTACCCTTATTCAATAAAGTCAAGCAAAGTCACTTATATCCTCGTGAGTGTGGTTTACTGTAAGGACGCCACTTGTATTATCGGTGATGTGACTTGGGTTCAATCCCCATGGTGAATGTGTATAAGAAGTATTGCTCAAGCTCATCGACCTCTATCCATAGGAGACATCAATCCCCTTTGCTTTGGTTTGTAGACCTCTATCCATAGGAGACATCTATCTCATTGCTCTGGTTTGTGGACCTCTATCCACAGGAGACCTCTGTCCCCATTGTTCTAGTTTGTGGACCTCTATCCACAAGAGACCTTTGTCCCCATTGCTCTAGTTTATGTACCTTTATCCACATGAGACCTTTGTCCCCACTGCTCTGGTTTGTGGACCTCAATCCACAGGAGACACCAATCCCCTCTGCTCTGGTCAGCTCCAAAGCTTACTCTCAACTCTACATAACTTTGCTCCAAGACTATTCACAAGGCTTGCTCAAATTTGCTCCAAGCCTACTCACAAGGTTTGCTCAAATATGCTCCAAGCCTACTCACAAGGCTTGCTCAAATCTCCTTAGAAACCTGCTCTCAACTCTACCCAAATCTGCACCAAGCCCACTCACAAGGCTTGCTCAAATCTGCTCAGAAACCTACTCCCAAATCTGCACCAATCTGCACCAATCCTACTCACAAGGCTTGCTCAAATATGCGCACAAACCTGCTCTCAACTCTACCAAAATTGTACCAAGCCTACTCACAAGGCTTGCTCAAATCTGCTCACAAACCTGCTCTCAACTCTGCCAAAACTACACCAAACCTGCTCATACAACCAGCTCAAAACTGCTCACAAGCCTTCTTAAAATGCCTACTCAAAACAACTCACAACTGCTCACAAACCTGCTCACTAATCCTGCTCCAACTTTCCCAAGACTTGCACACAAATAATGCTCAAAATAATGCTCATATCCTTTTCAAAATGCTTTCTTCAACTAAAGTAATTCAGACATATTCTACCTAGAATTCTTTGTCTTAATGGACATAAAGAGAATGATATGCATTACAATTACTCAATATGTTCTTTTCACATTCATTAAGTTTGTTGCTTTCACATGTCTCACATTTATTGCATTCAAATAAGATCTCTAATTCTTGCAAATCTCTTTTCAAATCAAACAAGACTAGTGCATAAATTTGCTTTACAAAACTGGTCTATATCCTTTGCAAATTTTATCTCAAACTCTTTGCACTTTTATTCACACTTTCACATCAATGAAAATACAGCACAAATCTGCCCTTGCTTATCCACTTTCAAATCAATCAATAATCCACAAAACTTTATTTTTGTTCATCAACAATAATGCACAAAATCTGCCCTTTTGTTCACCCTCAAAACAATCAACATAATCATATTTCACAATGCTTTCATGGCTGCCCTTATACAAGTCTTCATCTTTTGAATACCACACTATATCAAAGAATATGCACTATGCTCTTGTTATTTCAAAAGGAAACTCTAATTCATCACACTCTTGATGCATTCATAATTTCTCATTCTGCCTTTTGAAGAAAAACTTTCACACAAATTTTCACCAATAAAATTTCATTTTCAGATTTAACATAAAAGCATACTTATCTTATAATGTCTTCCTTGCCTTCAAAAGGATTTTCTTGCTGGCTCTAAAACTTGAACTCTGGTCTTCCACATACAATCCTTATTTATTGGCAATGAACCACTTCCACTACACACCTTGGTGGAAGGTGAATCCACTATCTTCAATTTGAAGATGTGGTCATAATTCTTCAACCCAAAAATAGTCTTTGCTAAAATGAACTCAATGACGTTTCTTTCACACATCTGTCTCTTCAAATTTCAATAGGATTATCTATTGCATGGACATTACGTTTGCTGGATTAGGGTTACAACGCTTTGCATCCAATCGTCTCCCTTTCTTTTTCAGCGCCAAAAAATTCCACTGCAAGATACTGAGATTAATATATACCCAAATGAATCAATCAAAAATATACCTTATGTACTTGTTTCTGTATAAGTCTTTGGGGCATAAATCTGGTCACGACAATGTAGAAATGTGTTTCACTGCCACTGCTATATTTTCACACTGTGATCACTTAACATATCTTGCAAAGCTCTTCCTTGAAGATGTATGCTGACTTTGGTTCCTTCAAAGACTTTTCACTGGTTCCAAAGCACATTCCTTTAACTCACTTTTGACTTCAATGAACACCCTGTGCGTTACTCTTAGAAACTCACTTTTGTAGATGAACGTTGCACCCTTTCAAACAAATGGTGCACTTCCTTTTCCAATCTCAACACTCAATAATTTGTGCAGTCTCTTTTCAATCACAGCTCTCAACACAAGCACACAATATTCAACAAATAGCTCTCTTCCTTTTCAAAATACAGCACTCAATGAGGGACACACAACATTCAACAAATAGCTCTTTCTCTTCTCCAGATGAAACACAACATTCAACAACTAGCTCTTTCTCTTCTCCAAATGAAACACAACATTCAATGAAAGGTAAATGGCAGACTTACTCAACACACGAAAAGCAACAAACTTATTCAATGCACAACTAACATTGGACTTGCTCAATGAACAACGAGGAGACTTTCTTCAATGGATGGCACTCAACACTTAGTGAACAACAAAGAGACTCTCGATGTTTACTCCCTTAACAAACAGTGCTTACACACAATGATCGATGCTCACACATAACGATCAACACTCACACATAACAAACGGTGCTCACTCCTGAAATGCAGACAAAGGTATGCAAACAAAAATACTTCAAGCTCTCTTTGAAGATTACACGAGGGTACTTCCACACAAAAACCATCACAACCATTAATTTAGAAACATATATATATATATATATATATATATATATATACAAATCATATTTGAATCTTTTAATCACATGATTTGGCCATATCTTTTATCCAATATATTTAAAACCTTTTGTTTTAAAATTTTCCTCCTTAAAGCCTTTACTTTAATATTTAAATATTAAAGTGTACATTACCAAATGTACATTACCTTTTTAATTTCTCAAGTACCATGATATTGATAATGCAATCTTTTAATCTTTGAACATGTTCTTGCTTTTGACATCAATGATAATTCACAAATTTATTCTTGAGCTCATCAACCTTGAAGAATGTTTCTGCCTTGAATCCCTTGTTCCTTTGACATCAATGACAACACACAAATTTCCAACATATGTAACCCCTATGGATTATTGTGTATTATTGCTTGGGAAACCCTTTAAATATGATAGGAAGGCTCACTATGATGCATTCAACAACACCTACATTTTACAGCTAGACAATAAATCATACCTTGTCAAATGCACTAACCACACCATAAAACTTACACTTAGTTATAGCTAAATATCTATAGCTATTCCTTAGGCACAAGTCCTATGCATACCCATCTTAAAAAATTAGTGCAATCCAACTCACATATGATTCATAAACTTAATATTCTTCCCTCAATTTAAACACTCAATCCTAGTATGGACCTCCTTCCTATTGTAGATATTCCTAATGACCCACTATTACATCGACTTTTTTTTCCTTGTGTTCATTGGTAGTGTCTTCAATCCAAGGTAATTTTGAAGGATCAACAACTATAGACATATCTCACACATATTTTTATGTTCCTCCTCCTTTTCAAGTTGGTGAAAAATATGGTATTTTTAAAAAGGCACATAGTAAGATATAACTGATTCACTATGGGCCTTCCATTATTTTTAAGTAGGTATTATTGTATGCTTTTTGACTTGATCTTATAGCAAAACTAGGTCTCCGCAAGCATTACCCTAAGTACATAGTAAGGTTTCCACCTACCATCATCCATGTTGTCAATATGATACCTAACTTTTAGCTTATGCTAGATTATGATCGAGTGTTTGACACAAAAACTTGTCAAACCACTAGGGTCCTTCCACATCATGTCAATTTTCCTTCTCTTATAGAGGCATTGGAGTCCAATGCTTCTATTAGGGGGAGGAATGATAAGGATACAATATCTTATTCTTACAATTATTAGATTATTTTATTGTTATATTATTCTATGTAACATGTGGGATTTCAACTCACATTGGCTTCTAGATAGATTATTAGTTCATTTCTAGATGATCTAAGATAGATCTTAAAGTAATTTTCATTTAGGTTGTTATCTTACACTCCAAATTGTCCTTATATTGAAATTCAAATAAAATTATATTTCTTTCACTTTTAACATATCATATGCCTATATATTTTTGCATATAAATGAAAGACCAAATATTGTTGCATACACATCAAGAAGAAAATATTACAATAATAAAATTAGTTATTTGTGTTGAACATGGTTCCTTGAAATTCTTTATTTAATGTCTTGATTTCCCAAATTGACACCTTATACTATTGACAATAGTTCTTAATATGGATCATGATGAACATATGATGTTTTTTTTCTATATAAAATATGATACTTTTACACTTGACTATTTCATACCTACTTGTTGTGGTCATGGCACAACTTACCCCACAATTGGGGACCCACCTTTAATTTTTTTACAGTTGACTAGATTTCTATCATTCATATGTAAAGTCCATATTCTCAACAAATTACATTTTGCTCCATTTCTAGTCACAAGATGCCTACTACAAAGGAGTAGCCTTGCAATGTTTTGTCTGTTAAGGCAATGGACTAAAATCTAAATCCGCCAAGATTTTTATCAGACTTTTGTATAAGGAGTTGATATTATGTTAGTTATTATTTTGCTTAGCATCTCTCATATGTTAATGTATTAGGTTATATTTTACAATAGACTATTACCTTGAGGAATCAAACTAAGCTACACTCGATATTGGCTCATTTTGTGTAGTCTTAAATACTTTTTATTCTTCATGTATTTTTTTGGTCCACTGAGCAATTTAATTTCCAAGGCCTATGACCCTATGATTATATATATGTTACATCATTTACTAATAATATAAGCTTACTTTTCAAAAAAATTATAATAATAGATGCTTTTTGGCCCCAATGTGCATCTGACGTATCGACTATGATGACCTTGAACCTTGTGTTGTTTGAGACTAATTTCATAATTTGTTGTACTTGTGCTAGATTTTGATTCAAAGAGTCATATATAGCATTTAATCCAGCCATCCTTGCCTATATTTCTTTAAAATTGTGTTTGAGATTAACCTATAAAAGTAGATCCTTAATTTGTCGAATATCATGATCCAATTTTTCTAAGTTGGGGTCTTGAGATCTTCTTCCCTCGACCATTTTTTTTTTAATTTTGACGTTCAAAAACAAATTGTGGGTGTTATATATCAAAACAATCAGTGCAAGGAGCTAATAACAATGGGCTAGGACTAAAAAATAGTGTTCTCAGGATCAAAATTTGTATTTGTGGAATATTTGGCCAAAAGGGGCTAGTGGGAAAATGACAAATTTGAGGAATTTTGAGAAAATAAGGAGTTAGGACTCAAAAATTCTATGAGAGGTGCAAAAGGGGCTAACTAAGATAACAAAATAAATTTAAAGATTTTATGGGTTGTCTAGGGTTTTTTATGACTATTTTAGTGTTATTTTCCCTTATTTTTGGTTTTTAAATTACTTTAAATCAAGTAATGATAAAACCACAACTTCTTCATTATAGCTTCGATTTGCATGATTGTTTATTTTTTGAGTGTAGAATAAAAAAGTAATAAAAAAATTTCAATGTCAATAGTCATTGTAGATTTCAACTACTAGCTGAACAGATGGGGAAAACACTGACACTGACATCGAGACAACAACAGGACACTAATAATGATAGAAACTGATAGCGAAACAACAAGCAAAGGACTAAGACAACATTGACAACACAGACAGTGAACAGAGGATCAAGACAATATGAAATATAATGGCTTTAGTGGAAAGTTAATGGCTTTTAGGATTGATTTTCCATTAATTCTATGAACCTTGATGGTCCCCTATCTTAAATGTCTAAGAAGCTCCTTTTTTCCAAATCCCCTAAATGCATGCACAAAAATTCTATAAAAGGGAAATCTCTACAATGGTTGACTTGTTTGTTGGATTGAATTGGGATTGACATCCTTGGGATTACATCAAGTTCAGGTTCAAACTTACCTTCATTGATAAGAAAATCTTTGAAGAATTCAGAACAAGTATACCTAATTCTCCACTTCACAATATCATAGTGTGCTCTCAACGTCCTTGGTGGAAGGACTGACAATGGTATCTAGAGACACCTCTAATTAATTATAAGGCTAGATTAGGTTATGAGTGGCTATCACCATACTTATCCATGGTTAACAAACTAAACCCTTATTGAGGCATCTCTTCACCTGGGTATATTTAGGCCAATTGTTTTCACATAGTCTGGTCTACTTATCTTGAAACCAAACAAGTTGTCTTTGCATGGAGTTTAACTCACCAAGGTCTTAAATGACTTATCTACATTAGGGTTCCCAACCCACTATGTCCATTCTACCATGAACCTAAATATCTTTACCTCTTTTGGAGATGTTATAAGCCCCAAGATGCATGGGAGTGGATTTATTCTCTTTTCCAGCCTATTCTTCTATAATAATTCATATGGCAACAAATTCTCCTTGGAGAGCCTCTTCTCCTCCCTTTCATATTTTTAGAAGTTTGGAACCTCTTCAGAATTGATATTTTATTTTATTTATGGAAATCTAGAAATGGTTCCTTATTCTCTCATGCCTCTATTGTTCCATTCTATAGTGTTGTTGACAAGATTGATGTGATTTCTTCCATGCTACTATAGACTTCAGTATAGGCAATGGCATCCAAAGACACCCCTTGTTAATTATAATGCTAGATTGGGTTACAAATGGCTATCACCATACTTACCCATGGTTGACAAACTAAATGCTCATTGGGGCCTCTCTTCACCCTAGTATATTTGGGTCCATTGTTTTCACACAGCCTGGTATATTTATCTCAAACCCAAACAAGTTATCTTTGCATGGATTTTAACTCATCAAGGCCTTAAATGACTTATCTACATTAGGGTTTCCAACCCACTATGTCCGTTCTACCATAAACCTGAATATCTTCACATATTTTGGATATGTCATAAGGCTCAAGATGCATGGAAGTGGATTTTTTCTCTTTTCCAACCTATTCTCCCATAATGGTTCACATGGCAACAAATTCTCCTTGGAGACCCTCCTCTTATCTCTTCAATGTTTTTAGAAGTTTGGAATCTCTTTAGAATTGCCATTTTATTTTATTTATGGAAAGCTAAAAATGATTTCTTTGTTCTCTCATGCCTTTGTTATTCCATTCTATAATGTTGTTGACACGGTCAATTTGATTTATTTCATGCTACTACAAACTTTAGTGTAGTCCATCAAAGTGGCAATGAAGTTGACCCATTTGTAGAAATTGATTGAATAGTGGAGGAATGCTCTTCGCTCTATTTTCTTGCACTAACCATCTCTCTGGCTAGTTACATAGAACTTATGATAGAATGTGGTAGGTTTGATCACCGAGGGGATTCATCCTCTACATCAGGCCTGAAATTGTTAAGTAGATTGAGAGGAATTTAATTTTCAAGGCCAAAAAACCCTATAATTATATATGTTACATTGTTTACAAATAATATAGGATTATTTTTCAAACATAATAATAATAATAATGCACCTGGGGGTGCAGCGCAATGGTTGGGGCTTTGGCTATTCTTTGAGAGGTCCAAGGTTCAAACCGTGGCATGGGCGAGTGTGTGAGGGGTGGGTGTGTGGTGGCTTTGTGTTAAATTCCCTATTGATAAGTATAACTCTCGGCTTTACGAGGGGTCATGGTTGGGAGGAGACTGCTCAACCCTGTACGTCGATCATAAGGGTTTCTCACAATAACCAAATCAAAATAATAATAATAATAATAATTTATTTATTTTAAGTGTATGTATTATTTTAATATAAGCTAATACTATTATAAACATTAAACCTTTGGCCCTTGGAAATAATTGTTTGTCTTTAAACCTTTGCCTCCTCTTGTGGTATTTAAATATTTTTCAAGTAATTATAATAAAACCTTTTAAAACGTGTCCTTCTTCATAATATTTAAATTTGACATTTAAATATTATTAATCCTTCTCTTAGAAAAATACTTTGGAGATATCCTTTGCTTTTGAATTTTATCCATTGCTTGCCATTCATCAACCTCATGGGGAATATTTTTGCCTTGACATCAATGACAAATCAATATTTCCAACAATATCCCCCTTTGTCATTGATGGTAACCCTTTCAAAAAAATTCTTTCACTGTAATTGATTCCAATACTACTCCCCCTCAGAAGCTGCTCTCCCTCACTAAATTCTCTTCCCCTTTGACATCAATGGCAAAGGGCTCCTTGGGGATAAAAATAAGATATTTTAGCATAGCCCCCTCACCATCTCCTTTTCTTGAGGTGATTAATTATGGGATGGGAGTAAAGCTACTCCCAACTTACAATGCTCTTCTTCTTTTTCAATATTTTTCCAAACTTTTGAAGTCATACCTCTTTGAACATTTTGACTATCCTTCTTCTTGCTTGTCTTTGGGAGTTCTAGAAATTTTTTCTACACCACTTTGCTCTATGCCCAAAATTATTACAATTGTAACACATGATGTTGTAGTCCTTGAAAGGTGCAAAAGACTTGAAATTTCTCTTTGTGAAGCCATAATCATTCTTACTATGAACCTTGCAATGTATAGCTTTATGACAAAAATTATTACATGAGAAGCAATAACCTTTTAAGGAATATTCATATTGCCTTGGAGGATATGGTCGCATGATTCTTTATTTGCTTCTTTTGTGCTGGTCCCTGTTCCTTGATGATGCATTGCTTTCTCCTTCATTGATGTTTCCACTTCTCAAATCATCAGTACAGGTCTTAGATTCTTCTCCATATACCTTCTTTTATGCTTCTATTTATTTTGAGCTTGTCTCCTACTTTTGTACTTCTTGAATTTCCTCAAAGCTAAGTACAATCTTCATAAATGGATATCTCTGTGTTTTGATAATATCATCCAAATATTTTGAGCTTTTCCTAAATTGATATATCTTATTGTTGAATTTCTATAACACCCTAAAATTGACACACCATAATTTGCACTAAGGACAAATAACTTGTAAAAATTGGTCTCTAGTTGGTTGCCTTGATTTTTGTGCCCTCCTAGTGAGATCGTAAGCAACCTAGAGTTGATCGTATCATACAATCCCTGATCGTACGATATGATCTCTGATCATATGCATATGATCTTACTCAAAAAAAAATTCTTAATCCAGCAAAATGACATAAGAGGTTAAAAATACCTTTTGTCCTTACCTGTGCAACCGTGTGATAGTTACGGATCGGATCCGCTCGATCTAGTGCCAATTTTGGAAGGAGTTGCAACCAAATTTGTTGTAGCCCATTTTAGCCAACTTACCTTACCTATTTAATCAGGCATCCTCCCCTCTGATTCTTGCTAGCTCCTGGTTATTTCCTCTTGGTGCTCATAATTCCTCAACCTAATTTTTGCATGGAGATCACTATAATTTTTGCATTAGATCTATTAGTTTTACAATTTTTTATAGGATCAAAAGGATACGATCGATGACTGGACGATACGATCTATGATCGGATGCATACGATCTTGCTCTATTCATACGATCTTGCTCACAACACACTTGGGGGAAATTTCTAACATTGGTTTGCATTTTCTAAGCTTTATTTTGCATATTTAGCATCATATTGATCATTTCTATTGCATAGGATATTGAATTTAATTATTTTGTATCCTTGGAGTTCACCAATCTGCATGTAATTGCATATTTTGATAATTTGATGCATGCATTTATCAATTATTTTTATTATGATATCTAATAGTTCATATACAATCTAAATCATGTTTAAGAATATCCCTAGTATCCTCTATTTTTTGTTTTTTGCACTCTATCCATGAAATTGCAAGTTTTTGTCAAGATCGTATTTGTCGATCTCTGATCGGGAGCATACGATCTCTGATCGTATGGATACTATCTTGCTTTGATGCATACAATTTGGTCTGCAACAAAAATTAGAGCCTTCTTCAAACTTTAGGGACACAAGTCAGAGTTTCAAATTGATTTTTAGCATTGCATCAACATATTTAACCTCTATTTTTTACTTTTTACTGTTTGCATCTAAATCAAAATTGCATTTAGAATAATATTAGTTGCATATTGGCCAAAACTAGGTGTATGTGAGATTGCTAAAATGAACACATCAAAACAAACTCCAAAACCTAGGCGTGGAAACTGCCATAAAATATTTCCTGGTGAACCCTAAACAATTCATCAAAAAATCACCATAAGAGGGCATGACTCAAATGCCTCTCCTCTGAGGTGTAGACCTATCCTTTTCCCATCCCCCTTCTAGGCACGGATCCATTAGCCTGAAGGAAAGGGGTGCAAAAATTTTAGAGCTACATTCTTTGGTGAACCCGACGTGAAACACATAGGCATCTTTTTGATTCATAGAAACATAAAATAAAACAAAAACCAAAAATCAAAATCATAGATGGTAGATTACAACATAAGAGTTGTTCGAATTAATGTTGGTACATTATTTTCAACCCAAGAATTTTCTTCAATAGGTAGTTTACCATATCATGAGATTTGGAGAAGATTAGAAATCATAAGGGCTAAAGAACCTGAACTTAAACAAATCATAAGGTTTGATCTATCTAGAATCTTGGATCCTGATAGCCTACCTTTTTACTATGACCTTCAAAGGGCATGTGATAGGTGGCTAGCAGATAAGAGAGCCATTATTACCCCTAGTCTTTACTCCTTTGAAGATTATCTTGAGAATGCAATAACAGTACATAAGTTCTTATCCTGTGTAGAGGATCAATAAATTGTCTTAGATGATAGGAGAAGGTTTAATAATTTTTTTAGAGTTGTGATTAATAGAGAATACTATCATGAATTGTACTTTTATATATCAAATTGTGAGGTGGATTACATCACTGTCGCTCATTTCATAAAGTTCTTAAAAGCCAATTTCCAATTTGAAGAAGAACACTATATGACACCTGAGGAACTGGAACCAATTAATGATATCTATAGACTTTTCCAAGATAATTAAAGTATAATATCTATAATATTATAGTTTCTATTTTTTCTCTTCACTCCTTGCACTTTAAAAACTACAAAAACCCCAAAATAATTATATTAATTAGGTATATATAAAATATATACCCCCAAAATTTAAGCATATATATATATACAAAACACATATATTTGCAAGTTTTAATTTATCACAAATAAAATGCCTAGAATCTTAAGAAGTGGTAAGCAATTAGAATATGATTAAGCTCAAGAAAACCCTGAAGATCAGGCACTTATTGAAGATTATGTGTCTTTAAAACCAGATGAAGAAAACCTTAGTAAAGAAGATGAATTCATATACAATGTTAAACCTCAAACGGATGAGGAAGGTAATCTCATCTTTAAATCCACACAACATTTTACTGGATTCATCAAAAATAATATAGATGTCATTAATCATGTGATACAAATAGAAGGTCAACTTCCCCTTGGGGATTATTCTACGGAGGCTACTTTAGAAGTTGCTCTTCAATTGGCTGGAAATCCAATGCCATATATAAGTCAAAATCAGGCTGGCACATCTCAAAATGTGAATCAAATCCCAAATCAAAACATAAATCAGCCATTACCCACAATAAATCCAAATCCTCAATAGAAACAATAAACTTCTGCTACCAATCAAAAGACATCTATACCACAAAAGTTCAAGAAGGTACCAAATCCTAATCGGAATCAACAAAAGGTTCAACATAATACAGTTCCATCTCATAATACCATTCCTACAAGTAATTTGCATAATAGTTTTTCAATTGGAAATCCTTATACAACACAATCTTATCCTCAAAGACTTAATAATATGATGCAATAAAATCAATTTAGTGGACAACCACATGGCCTTGAAGCTATGGTCAAATAGTTAGCTTCTCACCTAGATCAGATGGATCCCTACCGTCCCTCATACAATTATCGAGAGATGTGTAGCCAACCCTTGGATCCTATGGTGGTTGCTCAACCATATCCTAAACACTTCCCTATGCCTGTCCTCCCGATATATAAAGGAACCGAAGATCCTATAGAGCATCTTCAAATGTTTAGGACAGCTTGTCATGATATCTCATATGATGACTTGTTGTTGCTAAATATGTTCCCTAAAAGTCTCGGAGGCATGGCATTAGAGTGGTATTATCAATTACCCACTAATTATTTGAGGAATTTTGAAGAGACAATAGAAATGTTTGTCCATCAATTTAGTGCCTACATAGAGAGGCATGTGACTATTAAGGATTTATACAACTTAAAATAGGGTAAAGATGAGAGCTTTGCTGAATTCTTGACTAAGTGGAGATAATTTTTAGGAAAATTACATTTTGCATTACCTCATCATGAGATGTTGGACATATTTATTGGTAATTTGCAAGAGCAACTATCTTATGAGCTTTCTACTACTACAATAACCACTTTTGATCAAGCTATAGATTTAGCAAGGAGAGTTGAAGATGCTCTCATTAGAAGAGGTCAATTTAAGAAGAAATATGAAGATAAATCTTCTAAAAATCAATACAAGAATAAACAAGTGGTAGGTGACGGAGTCACTGATAGTAGAAATACTGCACTTATCAATACTATAGAAGCAATGAATAAATTTGTATTGAAAATTCCAGATAAACCTCCAAGAGAGTTTACAAAGTTAAATCAACCTTTAACCATAATTTTACCTCAATTGTTGGAACAAGGTTTAATTCAGTTGCCCAACATACGACAACCAGATACAACTACAACTAGATTTAGAGCTGATTTACATTGCAATTTCCATAGAGTTGATGGACATTCAACCAATTCTTGTAAAATATTGAAACATATGATACAAGATTTGATTGATAACAAGAAAATGGAAGTGGAAAATTTCCCACCAAAATAGAATGCTCAAAATAATACACAACAAAATCAAAATCAAAATGTAAATCAAACTTTGGATATTTTTCAACATCCTTTACCTAAGCATGGTAAAGAAGCTGTAAATCAACTTGAGCATCATAATGTTCCTCCTCCAACTAGATATGTAGGAACTATTAGTAGTTTCATACCTAATCAAAATTCACAAGCATCATTTGGAACTACTTTATCTATGGTCACAAGCAGACCTATACAAAATTTTCAACTTTCATCTTCCAGATATGGAAAATGATACAGAAAGTGAAACAAAAAGTGAGTTGGATATTACTTCCAACAATTTGAATAGCTCTGAAGATGAGTCAGAGGCTATTCTCCCTATCACAGACTTGATGGTCCCGGAAGAGCCATTTCCTAGAAGAGTTACCACATGACCTTCATCTCAACAATTACTCTCTAATGAGCAAGCAGTGAATGCTAGACCTCGACCCATTTATTATGGACATAATAATGTTGTAGGTACCATTGGAGTTGTTACTAGACAACAAGCACAAAATTCTCAATCACAAAATCAAAGTCAAAATGAGAAATCAGCTCCATTTATATTAAAAGCTCCTACAAAAGGAAATAATGCATCAAGTTCACAACAAAGGTCTCCTTATGATATTAATGAGCAACTTGCTAACATCACAGCAAGAATTTCTCTTTTGGATCTTTTAAGGACTTCCTCCATACATAGAGAGGAATTAATGAATACATTGAGTAAAATGATGGTACCTCAAGATATACAGATTGATGTTGTTATAAATGTTGTAATTTCTCATGAAACATATTATATAGACTTTCGATATAAGAAAATTCCTCTTCATGGTATGCATAAAGATAACCCTTTATATATCACAGCATTGATTGGAGATGTAGCGGTCAAAAGAGTTTTAATTGATAATGGCTCATCACTAAATATTTGCACTTTTGATTTCTTCCAAAGATTTGGATTCAGAAGTGATGAAATGAAAAGAACTGATATGGTCATAAAATATTTTAATGATGAAATGCAAGAAACATGTGGAGTTTTATCAATTCCATTGCAGGTTGGTCCAAGAATTTTGGATACGACCGTGTTTGTTGTGCATTGCCCTACATCGTACAACATACTCTTAGGTCGACCTTGGATCAATGCAATGAGATTTGTACCTTCCACATTACATCAATGTGTCAAATTTGAATTTAAAAATCAATTGGTCACCATTCATGGTGATCCTAGACCATTTGTATGTGTGCTTTCAAACCTTTCATTTCCCTATCCCCCCCAACAAATTCTTACTTTCCCCCCCCCAACTTCAACACTCAAATCCATCACCTATACCTCCATCTTTAACACCTTCATCCTCAACACCTCCATCTTCAAATATTTCATCAAAACCTACACCTACACCTTCTATGCTTATACCTTCTACACCTCCTTATTTCAATTCTACATCTACACCCACATCCTCTATATCTACTACATCTACATCTTCTTCATCTACATCGTTTAAATTTACATCATCTAAAGTTGTAGAAGATACTCCTACTTCATATCCTCTTTTAGATGAAAATCTTCCAGATTTATCCTCAATTCTCACAACATCAGAAGGATATAAATTCTCCACTCAATATTCTCTTGCCCTAGCTCAATTACCGCCATCTCCTCGGACGTTGGGCTTGCCACAACTAGTGGGAAGTATTTACCACGTTGGGAGTTGTGCCTTTATTTATGTAGGATATGATTGGGGTAAAATAAGACCCATGAGTGTTACAATTGATCATGATGGATTTGCTAGATGTTATTTTTCAAATGGATATGAAAAATCAAGACCAATGATGCTTAAATTGGGATATAGAGGTAAAGGTTTAGGACCTTTCCAAAATGGTATAAAAGAACCCTTAGAGATAGAGGAATGGCCTCGCAGATGTGGTATTGGATATATTCCCAAAAAAATTCAACCATTCCCATTTGAGGATGATGATCAACTAATATCATATCAAGATTATTTGGAACAACAAGAATATTTTAAACCCATGGGTAGGATATTTTCTTGTAATATGTTATCCATAGCTTATCCAGAGATGATTGTTGAACCAGATGAACAATTAGAAGGTGATATCTTCCATGACATTTCTGTTGAAGAAATTTTACATAATGGGTTTTATTTTGATGGATCTATACCACGTATAGCCCATCTTGATGCCATAACACCTCAAGAAGAATTAGCCAAGTTAACCTTGGAAGAATTACAAGAAATGGGTGTTTCACCCGCCCCACCTAATTTTGAAAGAGATTTAAATATTGAAGTGGAGAATGTTTTACAAGTCAATATTGGTACAGAAGAGAACCCTCGCATAGTCAAAATTGGATCAAAATTAAGTGAAGAAAAACAAAAATAATACATTGCATTTCTCATAGAATATAGTGATGTCTTTGCTTGGACATATGCAGATATGCCTGGCCTAGATCCCTCTATGGTCATGCACCATCTAGTAGTGCGCCCGGATGCGAAACCAGTTAAACAAAAACTTAGAAAGATGCATCCTAAAGTTGCCCTACTAGTCAAAGGTGATTTGAAAAAACTCTTAGATGTAATTTTTATCCAAGCTATTGACTATGCCGATTGGATTTCAAATGTTGTTCCAGTGACCAAAAAAGAAGCTACTAAGATTAGGGTTTGCACTAACTTTAGAGACATTAATGTTGCATGCCCTAAAGATGATTTTCCTCTTCCTAACATGGATCAAATCATAGATTTCACAACTGGAAGTGGGATGTTATCCCTTATGGATGGTTTTTCAGGATATAATAAAATTAGAATAGCTCCTGAAGACCAAGCCAAAACAACTTTTATTACCCCTTGGGGAACATTTTGTTGGAAGGTAATACCTTTTGGTTTAAATAACGCAGGTGCAACATATCAGAGAGCTATGACATACATTTTTCATGATATGATGTATGATATTTTACATGATTATGTAGATGATATCATAGCTCGTTCAGCTGAAGAAGATGATCACATTGATGATTTAAGAAAAGTGTTTGATAGATTAAGAGAATATCTTATTCGTTTAAATCCAAGTAAATGTGTATTTGGAGTTAAATCAGGTAAATTATTGGGGGTTATTGTTTCTTTGCGTGGCATAGAAATTGATCCCCTCAAAATTAAGGCTATCTTAGATATGCCACCTCCTAAAAACATATCTGAATTATGAAGTTTACAAGGTAAGCTTCAATCTATCCATCGCTTCATTGATAAGTTGGCGGATAAAACAAGACCTTTTCTTAAACTACTTAAAAATAATATCCCTTTTCAATGGGATGATGAATGTAAAGAAGCTTTTGAACATCTTAAACAATATCTTTTAAATCCTCCTAGTGCTTGTTCCTCCTAATCCTGATCGTCCATTTATTTTATATATTTTTGCTTCGAAACTTGCACTTGGAGCTATGTTAGCTCAAATTGATGATGAAAAGAAAGAACGAGCAACTTATTATATTAGCAGAACATTAATAAGTTATGAAACTCGTTATACTTCATTAGAGAAACTCTGTTTAGCAGTCATTTTTTCTACGCAAAAATTGTGTCATTATATGCTTAGTCAGAAAACTTATGTCATTGCTAAATCTGATCCATTAAGATACTTGATGAGTCGACCTTATCTGTCAGGTCGCACAGCTAAGTGGGTTCTTGCTCTAAGTGAGTTTGAACTCACATTCATAGGTCAAAAATCTATTAAAGGTCAAATTATAGCTGATCAGTTAGCTACTGCACCTTTAGAGTCTACTCATCCCCTAACCATTGAGTTTCCTGATGAATGCCTCAATCTAGAGGAAGATCATTCTAAAACATGGTATTTATATTTTGATGGAGCTCGATGCATGAGTGGTGCAGGTGCAGGTATTATTTTAATATCTCCTCAAAAGCACCTCATACCTTTGTCTTTTAAATTACAATTTGCTTGCACTAATAACACTGCTAAATATGAGGCTCTAATTCTTGGATTACGAGCCGCTCTAGCATTAAAAATAAAATATTTATTAGTTTTTGGTGATTCTTAGCTTGTGATAAATCAAATCAATGAATTTTATCAGACACGAGATGAGAAGCTTCGCCCTTATAAAGAATATGTTCTTAAATTGATATCATTATTTGAGAAAGTCACTTTAGAAGCTATTCCTAGAACTAGCAACTGTGTCGTCGATGCTATGGCTGTAGTTGCTTCTTTGTTACCTTTGGAGTTGGATGATGAATATGCTACTATCATTATTTGCCGACTCCAAGAACCCACTTCTTCTAAGTCATGTCTAGAGCCATTAGATGTGTTTCTAATCAATGAAACTACTCCTGAACCTTGGTATATAGATATCTTCAACTTCCTCCAAAAGGGCACTTTCCCTGAAGGTCTTGATAGAAATCAACGTAGATTGTTACGCAAGCGAGTTGTTCACTTTGTAATTATTGGTAATACCTTGTATAGAAGGTATTTTGAAGGTATCTTACTAAGATGTTTAAATTTAGAAGAGTCTAAGAAATCTTTGAGTGAAGCCCATGATGGATCTTGTGGAGGACACTTTAGTGGTAGTGCCATTGCTAAGAAGCTCCTTAGAATAGGATATTTTTGGCCTACCATGGAAAAGGATGCACATGATTATGTGCGTCATTGTGACAAGTGTCAAAAACATGTTGACCTTGTCCATGCTCCTGCTCAAGAACTCCAAGCCATATCCTCTCCTTGGCCCTTTTCTAAATGGGGTCTAGACATTATTGGTAAAATAAATCATGTTTCATCTGATGGTCATAAATTCATAATAACTACAACTGAGTATTTTACAAAGTGGGTAGAAGCTATACCTTTAGCTTCTTGCACGAGAGCTCAAGTTTCCAAATTCATTCTTAATCAAATCATTTGTAGATTTGGAATCCCATCAAATCTCATTTCAGATAATGGAACTTGTTTTAAGAACAAATATGTTAAGAAACTATGTCAAAAATATAAAATCCAACATCGTTGGTCTACTCCCTATTATCCACAGGGTAATGGCCAAGCTGAAGCATCAAATAAAACTTTAATTAAAATCCTTAAAATATTGGTTAATAAATCAGGCCGTGATTGGCATGTACAATTATATCCTACCTTGTGGGCTTATCGAACTAGTATTCATACTCCCACTGGTGCTTCACCTTTTGTCTTGGTTTATGGCACTGAAGCTATTTTTCCATTTGAGCTAGAAGTTCCTTCTTTAGCTCTTCTACTTCAAGATGTTGAAGTAGGAGATGAATATCATGCTGGCAGACTTAGTCAGTTGGAACTTCTAGATGAAAAATGCATTCATGCTTTAGAGCACCTTCGTGCCTATCAAGACAAACTTAAAAGAGCATATTCAAAGAAAGTTCATAATCGATCTTTTGAAATTGGTGATCTAGTCTTAAAAGAAAATAAAAAAAATACAAATGCAAGAAAAGACCTTAAAGGTAAATTTCAACCTAATTGGCTTGGACCATATATCATCACTACTAAATTTGGATCAGGTGCATATCGATTGGCGACCTTGGATGGAAAAGATCTCAAGGAACCCATGAATATTATGCATCTCAAAAGATATTATGCCTAAAATCAAAAGTTTCATCACTGTATATAATTGTATATAATTTTCACATTTCAGCAATTTAAAATTTTAAAATCAAATAAAAATAAAAAAGCATTAAAATATCCAAAAATATTTTCAATTATTTTGCATTGTCATTTCCAAAATTTTGAAGTTATATTTTCCTTTATTTCGGATAAATTCAGAAGTTATCTTGAACCATGCACTTAATTTCACATAATTATTATTTTTATTTTATCACTATGATTATAAATCTCTCTTGTATCAAATATCACTATTATTTCACTAAATAATATTTTGAGTTTTGGGAAATGATCTTGCTACTTCTTGAACCAAGAACACACTCTCACATATTAAAATGATTTGTTGCAAATTCAAAAAATGATACTACATAGTAGTCTTAGTTCCTTAAGCGAAAAGTTTCCCCTGCTATCCTATCATGCGCATGGTCTAGAATTTTGAGAATTGGCAAAAGGACAAGCTCACCCCTACCCGAATAAAAATCCCTTGCTCCACATCTAATCTGAGCAAGTATCCCAAAAAGAAAAAGAAAGAAAAGAAAAGAAAAAAATAAAAAGAAATAAAAAAAAAAAAGCAAAAGAAAAGAAAAGAAAAAGAAAAAGAAAACAATAAAATCCCCTTGTTCAAAATACAAAATGAACAAAATCCCTACCTCTAAATAAATCAGAAGAAAAGAAGGGTGAATGAGCTTGAATCCCTGGAATTCCTCAGTTATTCGAAAATCATGAGGTAAGCCCCATAACAGGTGATTTGTGCCCAACTTGCTTGGCCTTGGGTAATTCCTTTCATGTGGTGACATGTCTGTCACATTAGCGACCTTATTTTGTATAGACCTATGTCCGCTTGTGGATTAGCTAGCTTTTGGTGACTTGACTTACATAGTAGTCTAGTACGGTTTCATGCACAAAATCATGGTTAATGAACCTTTCATTTGCACACACATTGGTTCATTCAAGTTTGCTTGCATCACTACCTTACTCAAAATTGGTAAATGAACATTACAAAGCACACACATTTGATCCTTGAGATATTTTGTGTCATTATGATAAATCAAAATGGAAAAATGAACTCACACATGCACACACTGGGTTCTTGATAAATTTGAATTTATCTTTGAAATAAATTAAAATATTTCTTTGAATTTTTTTAAGAAACACTAGATCATAAATATTTGAGCATATATACAGTCATACCTCAATTTTGGATTTCACGATGATGGTATAGTTCCTAAGTAACCATTTTGTATACCTTCACACTTAGGAATTTTATGCCTAGCGCAAGTCATTTTCAAAAAAAATCATGTTCATACTATGTCATAAAATCCTTTTAAATATATGTGATAATGCTTTTGCATTACCTTGCATTTATTTTTTATTTTTGCGATGATGGTATAGTTCCTAAGTAACCATTTTGTATACCTTCACACTTAGGAATTTTATACCTAACATAAGTCATTTTCAGAAATTTTCATGTTCATACTATGTCATAAAATCCTTTTAAATATATGTGATAATGTTTTTGCATTACCTTGCATTTATTTTATATTTTCGTGATGATGATATAGTTCCTAAGTAACTATTTTATACAAACATCACACTTAGGAATTTTATGCCTAGCGCAAATCATCCTTTTAAATTTCTCGTGTCCAACAATGTGACATAATGATTATACATCTACTTTGTATTTTGAAAAACAAATAATTTTATCTCATCATGCATTTCATTTTGATTTTCGCGATGATGGTATAATTCCTAAGTAATTATTTTATTCAACTTCACACTTAGGAATTCTATGCCTAGCGCAAGTCATCCTTCCAAATTTTTCATGCTTAAAATTTTTTCAAATCCTGTTCCAAAACAACATCAAAAATCATATTTATCATCATAAAACCTTAAGAATTATTCTTAAGCAACCAACCATTTTAGCAATATTAAATTTCCCTCATCACAAGATCAAAAGCTTCATGACCTAGCGAGCATTGATCTCCACCAATGGTCATATAACAACACAACATCCTTCGAGGTATATATTGCTAATCTTTTGAAAATCCAAAAATAATTTTCAAACACATTTTCCAAAAATTTAAAATTAGTTCATTTTTAAGAATGATAAAAACAAAATTATCAATATCAAACATGATCATTTGAAATTATAAAATCAAATCAAATTACATTCATCAAAAGTACACAAGTCACATAAAATAAATAAAATCATATATATATATATATATATATATAAAATATAAAAAAAAAAAAAAAATCCAAGGTATATGTACAATATCAAATCGATTGGTATGCCACAATCTCCATCATTAGCATACTCAATCATCATAGTACAAAAAGAGTTCAAGAATAAACTCCTAAACCCCTCTAGAGCCCCTAGAGCTCTAGGCATCATCATCCTAGCCAGGTGGAGGTGGTGGTGGTCTGAACTGTCCTGCCACTATCTCTATCCTGGAAGTAGTCGCCCTCATGGTCGATCGGGATGAGGATCATATGCAAATAGGATCCATAATCTTTGTGGGCATAGCCTATCTCTGCTCCGTAGGAACCACCTAAAAGTATAGGGTCTAGTAGAAATTCATCTGACGAACAACCTGTAGTAGCTCATCTCCAGTGTGACTCCTCCTTGACCATCTTGTCTGCGTAGAAGTCATAGGCCCAGCTCTCTAGCTCAATTGTGCTCTCGCCTACACCAGCTTTGTCTTTAGGGAATCATCTTGGTCTTTTGGATGGTAGTCTCCACCCTCAACCGAGCTACCTCCACCTCGAGGTCTCCTACCCCACTGATCTCACCTACCTCCAAAATCCTCTTGCCCTTACCAGGTGAATCTAGCCTAGCCTCCTGCTAAGGAGATCCTCCTCCCTCCTATGGGGGTGATGCCCTCCTCTCCTCCCTCTCACCCCTATCCAACTGATCATGTCTCCTCCATGTCAAGTTACCACCTCTAGTACATGGTCCACCTCTCCTAGGGGGTACCCGTGGTTGTTGCTGCTACTGTTGCCTGATAGACCACTAATATCTGACTTAGTGGGCTTCCTACTCTATGGCACTCCATGGTTGAGTCAACCTTACTGGGCAAACCCTAGCGTACCATTGGTGGTATCTGTCCATCATGCCAGAATCATCCCCATCCACCATTTGTATTGATGCATCATCCGGTGATAGATCCAAAAATTTGGCCATGCTCGGTGCACCATTGATAACAATGTGATCCTGAGTCACTCAGGGGAAAGTGATGTCCATCCACTGAGGTAGGTCCTACTGAAGTCTGAACTGGCATTGCACCCGATAAAAATGGTGCAATTCTAGCTCTCCTTGATCCATATGAAACCAAATGGTCCACCTAACATGGGCCAACTCAAATCCATCCTCATCCCACCTTGGTATATCTCTCTAGGGCCTCCATATGATATCCTATGGTTGTAGCTCGTCTATGAGTTGCCTCGCCACATCGAGGTTGACTCGACTTCGATGCCCTCTCTACAATGGCCAGTAAAATATCCTAGACCTGTTATCATCCACCTTAGGTTGCCCATCTATGGCTCGAATTAGGGGAAGTCTTGTAGGTCACTGGATAGCAATGTGCTCCTAGTACCACACCTTTAGGAAGGAAGTCAATATCAGCCCCTTTTTACCCTTATATACTACTCGATGATTAAATTGATATTTCCTACAAAGAAATAAAAATGCCTAGGCAAAGCAGATGCTCTAATCCTGCATGTTGTGGATGACCTCTACCAAGGTCCATGGTAGATGTTATCCGCTGAAATGGCTAACCACTAAGCCACCCACCACACCACTCAACAAAACTGTAAGACAGGAAATTCCCTCCACCTCCCCCAATCTGTCAATGACCACCCCACCCTTATTTTGTAAGAAGCTAGGGTCCCCTGTCAGTCTCATAAAGGTCTACCCCTTAGTTCCTGATGCAGCTATGTGGGCACCTCACAGTGGGATCCGTAGGATCCTCCAGACGTCCTCTAGAGTGGGAGTCATCTCCCCTGTAGGCAATTTGAATGTAGACAACTCTGGGTACCACCTCTCTGCCAGAGCCATCAAAACCCTCATTTCAACTAGAATTTGTGGCATCTCCGCCACATGTCTCAATCCTACAGCCTCTAAATAGGTCCGCTCTATGGCCGTAAGGGCACCCAAATCTGCCTGGAGTGAAGCATGTCTCCACTCCCAGTTATTCAACTCAGCCGTCTGTCAATAAAAACAAAGTAACAATTTTTTGTTAGTAAATCGTATTAAAATTTTCAAAATCAAATAAAAAAAGGTAAAATCATACTAAAATAATGTAAAATTGTACAAAAAAGTTCAATATCGTATCATTTTTGCAATATCATATTGATACGATATCAATAGATCGTATCGATTTTGATCGATATCGTATCGTACGATATTGTAAAATCCTTATGATCTTGTGAAATCAGTATGATTTTACGTTTAAGACTGCACGATGGTAGTCATGCCCTAAATTTTTAAATTTGATCAAAAATCTAGCTAGAAACATGAAAAATCTATCCTAAATAAGTGAGAAATCCTTACTCGGAGTGCTCCATCTCCTGCGCGGACTAAATTGGTGCTATGTGAAGCATCTACCATGTTTTCTCCAAAGCTCTGAATAATGAAATGGTAAAAAGCAAATGAATTAACTTTTCATTTTATTTTTCTTATTTATTCATTTTACTCTTAATTTTTGAGTTTTTACCCAAATGTTGAATTTGGCATAAAAAATCGAAGGGGGTATCATGGATATCATACCTTAAAACAATTTGCATAAAAACTTGAACTCATCAACAAAATTTGCAATAAATTTTTGCTTTCTCGTAAATCATACCACACTTTTCTTTAACGTATTTTATTTTGAAATTGTGCTAAAGAGGGGGAAAAATGTAACACCCTAAAATTGACACACCATAATTTGCACTAAGGAAAAACAACTTGTAAAAATTTATCTCTAGCTGGTTGCCTCAATTTTCATGCCCTCCTGGCGAGATCATAAGTAACCTAGAGTAGATCATATCGTAAAATCCCTGATCGTAGATACGATCATTGATCGTACGATACGATCATTGATCGTATGCGTACGATCTTGCTCAAAAAAAATTCTTAATTCAACAAAACGATAGAAGTTAAAAATGCCTTTTGTCCTTACTTGTGCAACCATGCAATAGTTATGGATCGGATCCACACGATCTAGTCCCAATTTTAGAAGAAGTTGCAACCAAATTTGTTGCAGCCCATTTTAGCCAACTTACCTTACTTTTTTAATCAGGCATCCTTCCCCCTTGATTCCTCCTGACACTCATAATTCCTCGATCTAAGTTTTGCATGGAGATCACTGTAATTTTTGCATTAGATCTATTAGTTTTAAAATTTGCTACAGGATCGTAAGGATACAATTGGATATTGGGTGATACGATCTGCAATCGGATGCATATGATCTTACTCTGTTCATATGATCTTGCTCACAGCACACTTGGGGGCCATTTCTAGCATTGTTTTGCATTTTCTAAGATTTTTTCTACATATTTAGCATCATATTGATCATTCTTATTGCATAGGATATTGAATTTAATTATTTGTATCCTTGGAGTTCACCAATCTGCATGTAACTACATATTTCACATAGTTTGATGCATGCATTTATCAATTCCTTTTGTTATGATATCCAATAGTTCATATAAAATCTAATTCGTGTTTAAGAACACCCATAGCATTCTTTATTTTTTGTTTTTTGCATTCTATCCATGAAATTGTAGGTTTTTTTCAAGATCGTATCTGTTGATATTTGATCGGGAGTCTAATCGTATGGATACGATCTTGCTCTGATGCGTACGATCTGGTCTACAACAAAAATTAGAGCCTTCTTCAAACTTTAGGAACATAGGTCAGAGTTTCAAATTGCTTTTTAGCATTGCATCAGCCTATTTAACCTTTGTTTTTTTCTTTTTCTTGTCTGCATATAAATCAAAATTGCATTTAGAATAGCTTAGTTGCATATTGGCTAAAACTAGGTGTATGCGAGATTGTTAAAGCAAACACATCAAGATAAACTCCAAAACCTAGGCGTGGAAACTGCCATAAAATATTTTTTGGTGAACCCTAAATAATTCGTCGAAAAATCACTATAAGAGGGCATGATCTCAAGTGCCTCTCCTCTAAGGTGTAGATCTATCCTTTTTCCATCCCCCTTCTAGGCGCGGATCCATTAGCCTGAAGGAAAGGGCTACAAAAATTTTAGAGCTACAATTTCTCAAGTCCCTTCCTTAAAATATCAGCTTCATGTTCTAGTCTTTCACATTCTAGTTCTTTTATCTTTAACTTTTCAGCCATACCTTCTTCAACCTTCCTTGCCTCTTCAACCTTAATTTTTAAGTCAGTGAGATATTGCATAATCTTTGCCTTTGTTTCCTCATCCTCTTGAACTTGAGCCTTCAATATTAAATTCTTCCTTTTCAAATCTTCAATCTCAACAACAATTTCCTCTTCCATATCAATAGTGGCTTCCTTTTCATATTTTAAAACTTTTTCTTCTTCTTGGTATTCAATAATAGGGGCATCTTCTTTTTCTTCTATGGACAAAAATAGAAGTTCTTCTTCCTCACTATCAGAGAAGCTTTTATTACTGTCATTGGAAGCACTGCCTACTTCTTCAACATAAAATCTTTTCTTGTGCCTTTGAAAGATCTTCTTTTCATGCTTGCCTTGACCATGCTTGTTTTTATGATAGAATTTTCTTTCTTTATTTTTCTCATATTCCTTTTCTTCTTCACTACTACTATATCCATTTTGTGGAAAATTAGTTGCATAGTGACCAATGTTACCATAACTAAAGCATTTCATCGTCTGCATATTTTTGTGTTTTCTTGGACTCTTCTTATTTCTTCTCACAAAGTTAGCCTCTTCTTCACTACTTGATTCATCACTTGATTTTGGTTCTTTTTCCTTTATCTTCTTTGAAGCTTTGAATGTTGCCTCTGGATATTTGTTCTTTTTCTGTCCTCATCTCACAGGCTATGAGTATTCCATATAGCTCATCCATACCTAAATTTTTGAGATCCTTCATCTCTTCTATTGCTGAAACCTTTGCATCAAACCTCATAGAGAGTGACCTCAATATTTTTTGAACAATAGTAAATTCCTCAATATTTTCTCCAAGTCCACGAATAGTGTTGACAACCTCATCAACACGAAGTGGATATCTAGAAATATTTTTCTCATATTTCATTTTCAATTCTTCAAAATTTCTCTTGTGTGTTTGAAGTTTTGCCATTTTTATCTTTTCATATCCTTCATATGTATTATGTAACATCCCACATTTCTTTTGTTGAAGTGCAGTGCATGAATTTCACAAATTCGATTTCACATAACCCACTTAAAATTACATTCATTGCATTAGTATTACTTTCATATGGTTTCTTACCACTTGTATTTGTGGGAGGAGTTGTATGTGGTGTGAACCCATCCTCAACTGATTGCCATGTATCATATCCCTGTGCCATCAAAAATGTCTTCATCCTTATACTCCATAAAACATAGTCCCATAAAACAATTGTGCCTTGTTTGATGAAAACCCTTTCTTATGTGACATTTGTTTTCCTATAAGATCTACCTTCAAGTTGTTTAGTATTTCATGAAGGAGCTTACTTTAATACCAATTGAAGAACACAAGCTTATACTGATATGGGGGGTAAACAGTATAAGATAAAAAAAATTACTTTTCTTTCCATAATAGTATTATCCAATATTATATATTGCAATAATGAAACCATGCATAAATCATCACACACATAATAGACATATATTTAACATGGTTCACTCAATGTGGGATATGTCCATGGAGAAAATATTTCTTATAAATTTTCTCAAAAAATCTCTTGGAAACCAATTCCCTATTACAATGTTTATGGGAACCAAACCAAAGGAGACCTTAATCCCCTATGCTTAATTTCATGGACCTCTATCCACAAGAGACCCTAATCCCATTTTTTTTTGTTTGTGGGCCTCTATCCATAGGAGACACCAATCCCATCTACTCTTGTCTACTCCAATCCTTTACACAAGGCTTTCTAAAACTTGTTCCAAGCCTACAGGCTTTCTCAATCTAGCTCCAAGTCTACACACAAGGCTTGCTTAGATATTCTCATCAAAACCTATTCTCAACATTTCTCAAATCTACTCCAAGCCTACACACAAGGCATGCTTAAATATGCTCACCAAACCTGCTCAAATATGCTTACTATCATTGCTCAACCTTGCTTATAAATCCTACTCAATCCAGCTCACATAACCTGCTAAAATATACCCCAATATTGCTCACAAGGCTTGCTCAATTCTTCTCACCAAACCTGCTCAAATCACTGCCCAAAACCTGCTCATAAATCCTGGTCAATCTAGCTTACAAAACTTGTTGTTAACTTTGCTCAAATATGCTCACAATTTTTCTCAAAGATCCTCCTCAACCTGCTCATAAAACTTGCTCAACTCAGTTCTAAAACTTGTATACAAATTTTTTTATCTATCTTGCATAATGATGTCATCAAGTACTTTTATCAAGTCTTCAATGTGCTTTCTTTAACTAAAGTATTTTAGATATATTCTACCTAGAATTCTTTTAACCTCTTGAACATATAGAGAATAATATGCACTAACAAATGCTCAATATGTTCTTCACATTCATTAATTCTGTCACTTTCACATGTCTCACATTTATTGCATTCTAAAGGTAGCTCTAGTCTAGCACTTGATAATTGACTTGGTTATTGTTGAGTTGCACCTTTACTTCAATACCAATCACAATGCACAAGTCCTTCTCATCTACTCACAATATCAATTATGAACAATCCACAAGTCTATTCTTTTCATCTACTCATAAATTCAATCATGAATATGCACAAATTTGCTTCATAAAATGATCTATAACTCTTGCACTTTTATTTCCAATATCACTCAAAACCAATGCACAAGTTTACTTTCAAAAATTGGTCTTTAATCCTTGTAAATTTGCTCTCAATATCAATCACAATAATGCACAACTTGTTCACAAACCCTAGCACATATGTTTCCAATTTCATTCAACAATGATGCACAACTTTGTTCTCAAACCCTAGCACATGTGTTTCCAATTTCATTCATCAATGATGCACAAATTTGCTTTCACACTCTAGCATTTATATTTCCAACAATGCACATAAAATTAATCCTTATATCTCCACCTTGTGACTTAAAACTATTTTCTTTCAAACAAGCCACCTTGAGAAGGAGTTAAAATACCATACCTCTAAAACTACCTTGATGAATATGTGCCCTCAAAAACCTATCTCAAAATAACTCCCTTTCTTTGGCCACTTCAAAACAAGTTAGCAAAACTCCTTTTCAAATAATCCACATAAACCCTTTCAAAAAGATGTGCACAATAGGGCTTGAAAATAATATCTTATATTTTCCTCACAATATAAAGCTTCATCAATAACACAAACCCTTTTATCCCCTTTCTATGATATGTCAAAATACAAATAACAATAATCACAAGTACACCTTATCTCTCCTCTAAAAATGCAAGATCACAACTTTCAAATAATACCCAAATCACCTTATGTCAATTTTCCTCATGCAAACATTACAATATCAAATAATCCTTATTACACCTTATGACTCCCTTTTAAATCAAATTTAAAACAAAATATTTTTCCCTTCTTTTAATCAATAACCAACCAATAAATCTATCTCCTTTCCATTAAAAATATTTATCTTTATTTTAATGAATACAAGGCAGCAAACTATATCCTCATTTCAATCAATACAAGGGCAATGCACTTTATCCTTTCAAAAATTTAAATAAAAAATTTTGGTGCTCATACCTCAATCAACACACCCTATGAGTGCAGGAGAATTGAAATTGTGACCTCTACCCATGCAGCACCCAAGCCAAGGCTTGGTAACCAGCTGCTCTACCCCAGCGGGTAGTCACCACAATGCACATCATCAATTTTAAACCTTCCTTTTTCTGCTGCTTCAAAACAAAAATTCTACCACCAAAATTTAACCCGCCCACATTCGACCCTATGATCTTTTTGCCCCCAATGCCTTAGCGCTAGCTCAACGACCAATTGGGCTAGCCACCCAGTTGAAACAAAGGATGCAACACTTTGATTTATCTTCTTTATCACGCTCTTCAAAATAGTAAACCACTTTGGTGCCAATGAGTTTTGAACCCCACACCTTCATCCTCATAGCGACTTGGTACAAGTCAAACCACCACTTGGGCTACCCTGGAGGATGATGTCAAAAGGGCTATGGCTCTTCTCCTTATTCACTATCATTCACACTCACTTCAATGAACACTCTTCCAATCCACACTTCTTAACCTTTTTCAAACCAAAGCTTAGTGCATTTATATATATATATATATATATATATATATATATATATATATATATATATATATATATATATATATATATATATATATGTATATGTATTTACCTCCTTTCACAATGATGTTGACTCTCATATTTCATTTTTTTATTTTTGACTTTCTAATAAATTTTGGTGCTTCTTTTTTTAAGACTTCTTTTGATTATAATATTTTAAATCTAAAATATTTAAATATTATAAACTTTAAACCTTTGGCCCTTGGAAATAATTTTTTGTCTTTAAATCTTTGCCTCCTCTTGTGGTCTTTAAATATTTTTCAAGAAATTATAATAAAACCTTTTAAACCTTGTCCTTCTTCATAATATTTAAATTTGACATTTAAATATTATTAATCCTTCTCTTAGAAAATACTTTGGAGATATCCCTTGATTTTGAATTTTATCCATTGCTTGCTATTCATCAACCTCATGGGGAATATTTTTGCCTTGACTATCATACACCTTGACATCAATGACAACTCAATATTTCCAAAAACTTCTTCCTAATCCCAAGTGACTCAGATCTACTCTAAAAACATGTCATTCAACTTAGGGAGGTATGAGGATGGTAGCAGTTGGCTTGTCACTTGTGCTTTGACCTTTGAATAAGATGTAGTTTCCCAAGAAGGCATCATTTCACTTGGTAGTCTATAGGCGACTAGGAACTTTTGTTGGAGTATATTACATTATTTGGTACATCCTAATGTACACCCATGGTACCTTTATGGTATATTTGTAAATAGTATATTATAGTTTATTCATAATTTAGATTTTGATTTATATTTTCTTTTTTATTTAAGTTTGACTATGGAGGAAATGCACAAGTGTCATGTAAATTTGTAATCTGCAAAAATGCACAAGTGTCATGTGAGTTAGAGTGCTAAGTGTGGGTTTATTAAATGTGCACAAGTGTCTTATATGTAAGAGTGCAAATATGTAATGTAAATATGTGCATAAGTGTCTTAGATTAGAGAGTGCAAATAGAAGTGTAAGATTCATGTATAGGTGTGCATATGTTATAGAGTCAAGTGTTCATCAAGTATGCAAGTGGCAAGTAGATAAGCCAAGAGTCATGAGACTTGGCATATGGAGAGCAATAGTCTAGTACTTGAAGAGTCATATCACTATGGCTATATTATGGAGATAATATTCCATAGAAATATAGAGAACATACAATTCATGTATCTCATTATCGTACTGTAAGAAAGTGGAGTAATAAAGCTTGTATACATTTTCAATAATTAATATTGTAATTTGTTCTACATGCATAGTGCATGTATGATTCAGGATATTTACATTCATATTTTAGCATATTATTGAATGTTATTTGATTTATTATAAGCCTTGATATACATATTAATTTTCTCATATTATTATACTCATCTTATTTTCATATTGACCTTGATATTATTATATTGTGGCTATTTATAGTTGGGATCTATATAATATAACTTATAATATTGTGTGGTAGTATAAGGATTAAAAAGCCATTAGTGGTATCAAATCCACCACCAAACTTTGTCTAGATTGATAGATTTTATTAACCACCATTATTAATTGATTTTTTCCAGTTTAAAAAGTTGACTAAGAGTATGTTTACTTTGAAGGCAATGACTCTTGAACTCCATTTTAAGGGTCATATTGAGTAGAAAGGCTAGAATATTTTCATGAAGAATAAACAGTGAAGACTAGGACTCAACTAATTTAATAGAAAGTTTGAGATTCAAGGACATAGATATCTCTTGACATATATTTTTAATATTATAGCCAACTTAGAAGAAACTTGCAGATTTAGGGACATTTAAAGTTACCTTGACAATATATTGGAAGAGAATTACATTAAATATTTTAGATTTTAGATTTTAAGGATAGTAGAGAAAGCAACAAAAGTTTGAGAAGCTTCCTACATTAGATAGAGAAGAGTTTCAGCTTCTAAGTGCAAAGATAAGAAAGCAAAGAAGAAGAATAGCATTAGAGTGCAATTATAGAAAGAAGAAGAAAGAATATTAAAATTTTAAAGTTGCAATGGATTGAGAAGCATTCAAAGCTTCCTAAGGTAGATAGAAGAAAGTAGTAGAAAGGAAGAAGATAGATATATCAATTTCTAATATATCAGTCTTGAAGAAAGATAAAGAAACACATAGCTTACTTTATATAGCTTCAAGCATTGGTTTAGAATCTACATTTGTTGAGAGTTACAAGGTATTTAAAATATTCAGGTCATAAACATATTGACCTTGGCATGAGAAGAAGATTCTGGTCATAATGATATTGATCTAGACACTAGAAGAATATTCAATTCTGACACCAAAATAAGATTCAAGTCATATAGATATTGACCTTGATAATAGAAGTAATTCCAGGTCATATTGACCTTAACATTTGCCCAAGAAGCCAATATAGAAGAAAAAAGATCATTCACAGAAAGAAAGAGATAGAAGTTAAAAGAGAAGAAGAGACATAAAAATATTTGATATAAATTTAGATCAAGAATCTAGGAAGAAGAAGAAAATATTTATAGAAAGTTTTCAAAATATAAAAATATTTATATTGTAGAAAGTATACATTGCATACGGATATATCAAGGAAAATAATTTTTTTGAATATATTAAAAAGGATAAGTGAAATTACATTCAGATATATAGCAAAGGATATTATAAAGGATAAGCAAAAGATATTTCAAAGGATAAGTGAAGGTGTAGTTCGGTTATACAACAAAAGAGCATAATAGAGTCATGAAGCATTCACAAGGAATAGCATAACAAAGCTTTGAAGCATTCAAGAGGAAAGATACAACAAAGGATAGTATTCAAAGACATCAATAGAGAATAGCATAAGCACCATGGTGAATAGCATTAGATTAGTAGTATAAAAGCCATAGAATATAGAATTCAATTTCTATAGAGATAGTATTTGGTTAAAGCATACAAGGATAGAATTTAAGAATCACATTGAAAAAGGAAATAGAAATATTAAATGTTGAAGCAAATTCTAATACTCAAGGAGCATTATCAAAATTAGTGCCACCATAGCCATTGCTGGCAGCATCAACCTATAATCATAGAATCATGCAAGCATTAGAATCAAGTACAACAAAAATTGAAAAACTTAGAAGCAATAGTAATAAGCCAATGTAGAAACAATCATAGTGGAAGTTAGATCAAGTCGATGTACAAGTGAAACATGAAAGCCAAAGATCCTGGAATCATAACAACATAGAAGTCGGAGTAGTCTAACATTGGAAACCAAAATAGCAAACTGTTGAGTGATAATTTTATCCAATTGCAAAACCATCATCACAATCAAGGTATTACCTGAAAACCCTCTCTTGCAAAGAAATTTAGAATTTCTCCAAGGTTCTTATTTTCTTAATATGTGCTTGAATGCTTGTGAAGATATAAATATGTGTTGAAATACCTTAGAGGTGCAACGAACTATTAACAAGGGGCATGTGGTTTATTATTGATTTGATTTGTGATATTTTTTTGTTGCTTATGTGATTATTGAAAATGTGTATATATTGATCCACTATCTATATTGAAATAATGATTCTTGAATGATGATTTAATCCATTTTATCTCAAATTGTTAAGTGGATTTTATCTTCTTTTGTTAAGTATATTTTAATAAATTTGTATCTTCCTTTGTTAAACTTTTCTTGAGCATAAAAGAACATGACTAAAATCTAACTTTGAAATGTCAATCCTAGAATGGTGATTTAATTCATTTTATCTTGCTTTGTTAAGTAGATTTTATCTTCTTTTGTTAAGCTTTGTTTGAGCATGAAATAAAATGACTAAATCTAAATTTGAAATGTCAATCTTGGAATGGTGATTTAATTCATTTTATCTTCCTTTGTTAACAAATTTTATCTTGCTTTGTTAAACAAATTTTATCTTGCTTTGTTAAACAAATTTTAAAATGATAGAACTTGTGGAGTGCAAGAATTTTTTTTGATTTTTTTTAAAATCTTAAGAAATGCCTTAATTAAATGTGTCCAAATAATTTAACATGTTAGCCTTAAAAGAAAAATTATTTGGATGCTCTAATTACTTCAAAACCCCCATTATTGATTTTAGTGCAAAACGATATAACCTTTTAGGGCTTTGAGTGCTTGATGGAACTTAAAGAAAATAAAATGGAAAATAAATAAAAACAAAATCTAAGGTTAGAGGAAAAAATAATAAAAAATCTGAAATAATATGGAAACAAAGTGCGAAAAAGCGATCAAAGTGAGCTATTGTAAATTAATTCCTCCTATTCTGGTGAAAAGAGAAGATCATGAACACTAAAAAAAAAACTAGGTTAGACCTACATCCACACAATCTAAATCTGGTTAAGTGCAAGAGTCTGAGGAATAAAAGCATGCATTAAAAACATTAAATGATGCTACCATATCCATGCATAAAACATCATCAAATGAACTCAATACATGTAGGAGAAAAATATGCAATAAAACTTGTATTCAAAACCTTCTATCTGCATACAAGGTGAGAAAATGTGTTTGCAGTAGCTTGAAGACCTTCCAATCCTCTTCACACCTTCCTATTCCAAAAAAAATCAATCCTGGTTTTTGAGTTTGCATGGATATTTAACATTTTTTGAAGAAACCTTTAGTTTATTTTTCCTCCTTCATTTGGCTTCCCAAATACTTTCATTTTCTTGTTATTTCTTCTCCCCATTTGTAATTATCATATCTTCTAAATCAAACGTTTTTGCCAGCAATAAATTGAATAATTTTCAAAATAAAACGCTTCCACCAGCAATAAATTGAATAATGCTTGTGCTTCTTCTATAATGCTCTCTTTTTATTTAGAAACCTGTCAAAAATATTAATTCAAACTAAGTTTAATAAAAGCATAAATTCAAAATATATATAATATCAAACCAATATGTAAATAAATATTAGAGTATCATGAGAAAATAAAGAAATGTTATTCTTTTGTTTTATTTTATTCATATATATATATATATATATATATATATATATATATATATATATATATATATATATATATATATATATATATAATTCTTATTTGTTTTTTCTTTTTTCTTTTTATTAATGCATGGGTAATGAATAGATTGGATTCAGGAATAATTTAATATAAAATATTAAATTAATCCTAAACAAAATTTAAATCTACTAGATAAATATTAGGAGAATGCACAATATGGTAAAGCAAGAGTGACACTAATATTGATATTCGAAATGGGATGACTATAGTGGTAAAAACATGAGAACAATGAGATCAAGCACAAAAATATCCACTGCTAAGACCATGGTAAACTTCGGCAATCATTCAATGCAAATCAAAACTTTCCATAACATAAAAATTTAAGGTGGGTCCCCAAAATTGGGGTGTGTTGTGATACAGTCAAAACACAAACAAAGAGAAAAAATCCAACAAGTTAGGTGTAACATTATGGTAGTTAGCAACAACAAGGGAATGGTTTAAGTACCAAGTACATTGAGTAGGTAATATCATTGCCTAATAAATTTGCCAAGTAAGTAACGTTCCAAACTTTACGATAGGAGATGAAACATTTACTAAATGTTTCTTCATGCATGTGTCCATGTTGTAAGTATAATTAGTGACTTGTATTTATGAAAGGAGAATCACACAAGCAATGAAACAAGAACATGCACAGTTGAGTCAAAGTGCATACAAAAGAAGCTTTGGAAGGTTAGTTAAATAATTAGGGTTTTTGGAGTTATAAGGTTCATTTAATTAAAGTTTTTATATTTGGATTTTAATTAAGTTTGAGTTAGGAGATATAAGGGTTAGATAAAGTTATTTTTTTAAGTATTTGAGTTTTTAAGTTTGGAGTGATAAGACTGGTTAATTTGTTTTAAAAGTTGTTTATGTTTTATAAGTTTGGAGTAATAAAAAATTTAATCAGTTTAGAATTTTTTTTAATGTTTAACAAATTTGGAGGGATAATATCAAGTGGCATTAGTTCAATCAGTTAGATTCTTCAACATTTCAAGGAGGAGACCCAGGTTCAAATCTTGCCAAATGATACAAGGATAATATCCAAGCTTTGTTGTAATACCATCATGTGATGATGATGTGATACGTGTGGGGCCTATTTCAATCCCATATAACCCACTAAAAAAAAAGTTTGGAGTGGTAAGAAATTCAACTAGCTAATTTATTTGAAAGTTTTTTAAAGTTTTAAGTTTGAAGAAATTTGAAGTTTTATTCTTGGGAGAAGAAAAATTTGAAAAGTTTTTTGTTTTTGCAAATTTAAATATTTGGGAGGTAAAAGGATTTCAACATCAAAGGATTAGAAAAAATAAAAATTTGCAAAATTCATATTATTTTTCTAAACTAGGGAGTCATAAGGTTTACTACTATATAGGAATTAAATTAGTGAATTTGAATTAATTGAACCTAGGAGTTATAAGGTTTGTTACTTCAAAGGAATCAAAATTGTAAACTTTGATTAATATGTATAACAATATGGAGTCCTTAATTAAAAGGAAATGTAGAATTCATAAAATTTAGGATTAATAATTTGATAGAAAAATATAAAGAAAAGATAGATATTTCATCTATAGAGAAGCCATGGATGAAAATTTTGAGATATTTGAATATTATTTACATACAAAACTTGTTGAAAAAATTGATAATGGAAAGGATGATATTATGATACCTATAGATATTTGTAGCATGACATATATGGCATTGATTTCACTTAAGATTTATAAATATGAAAATTTGAAACAAAAAGAGTTGATTGAAACTCTTAAGAAGAAAGTGGAAATTGATGAATCATTTCTAGAAACAATATTTCATTCTTCATGCAGTATTAACATTCCAAGTTCATCTAATTCAAAAAAAATTATGATGCTCTAAGTGAATGTTTAGAAGTTACCATATGAAAAAATAAAGAATCAAATGATTTTAAGGTTCAAGACATAGGAAAGATTCTTATGCATGAATTTGATGACAATGAGACAGTTCAACTAGTTTGTGATTCTAAAGATCCAAAGTTTAAATATAAAGTTGAACTCAAAGAAGTTAAATATGAACTCAAAGCAAAAATAAAGCAATATGATGAACGTTATAGATCTCAATAAAAATATCATATACAATACAAGGTCAATTGAAGATTGAATACAAAGATGAAGACCATGATTGAAGACTAAAGTCTTCAATAACCAAATAATGTAATATAGGGGGATGTTCGAGTATATTAAATTATTTGATATATGCGTACTCCCATGGCACCTTCATGGTACATTTTTAAATATTATATTAGGGTTGAATCATAGTTTATAGTGTGATTTATATTTCCCTCTTTATGTAAGTGTGAATGTGTAGGAAATGCACAAGTGTCATGTAAAGTTATAATGTGTAAGAAATACACAAGTATCATGTGAGTTAGAGTGCAAGTGTAGGTTGAGTAAATGTGCACAAGTGTCTTATATGTAAGAGTGCAAATATGTAATGTAAATATGTGCACAAGTGTCTTAGATTAGAGAGTGCAAATAGAAGTGTAAGAGTCATGTATAGGTGTGCATATGTTATAGAGTCAAGTGTTCATCAAGTATGCAAGTGGTAAGTAGATAAGCCAAGATTCATGAGACTTGGCATATGGAGAGCAATAGTCTAGTACTTGAAGAGTCATATAACTATGGCTATATTATGGATACAATGTTCCATAACATACAATTCATATATCTCATTGTCAAATTGTAAGAGAAAGTGAAGTAATAAAACTATATATATATATATATATATATATATATATATATATATATATATATAAAGCAATTAATATTGGAAGTTGTTCTGCATGCATATTACATATATGATTCAGGATATTTACATTCATATTTTAGCATATTATAGAATGTTACTTGATGTATTATAAGCCTTGATATACATCTTAATTTGTTCATATTATTCTACTCATATTATTTTTATAAAGACCTTGATATTATATTGTGGTTATTTTATATTTAGGACCTGTATAACCTATGATATTTTGTGGTAGTATAAGGCTTAAAAAACCATCAACTTTCTACATGATAGATCTAGGTAGATTAAGTATTTGAAGGTAGGTAGTACCAAGCAGCATATTCTTCCACATAATTTTTGGATGGGAGCTATCTCCCTAGTTGGGTTAGGAGGAACTTGTTGTAGAGGGGTTGGGACTGGCATCATGTTTGGTTATGGCTCTATGCTCGATTAGTATCCCTATTAGTCTAAAATCGGTGCCTTGGATAGCCATTATAAGGAGGTCTACTACCTTAGTTGCTTTGCTATAAAGGATGTATGGAGTATTTTGTTTCTAATAGGAGTAAAACTGATGGGATTATATTATCGATACAAATGGTTACAATATATAGGCAGAAGGCCTATATGATAAACTGACAAGTGTCAATATAAACTGACAAGTGTCAAAATAGAGGCATAGTGCATTTTAATTCTAACATTCCCCCTTAAAGTGTACTATCCTAACTAAAGAAGAAACAAAACAATTCAACATTAGGTAACATTCCCCCTTAATGTTGACTTCTCTAAAACAACCACTATCATGTCTTATTGTTGATTTGGTCTAGGTTCGTGCTCTTTGCGCTTGGCTCTCCAACTATGAATAATGCTAGATTCACTGTGTATACATCTTGGTTTGTTGCCTCAGGGTCAGCCACTTCCACGGGTCTGTTGCCACTAGGTCAGCCGTCTAAGTGCCTCAGGGTCATCATGGGTGCCTTAGGGTCAGCCACTTCTAGGTTTGTTGCCTCTGCAGGTCATCCTCAGAGGATGTTGCCTCTCGTAGGTCACTGACTAGTCCCACCATAAATATCAAATCCTTCCTTATGGTGAACTCAATCTAGAAGGTGTCGGTCTCTACAAAAAATGCACCTAATACAAAGGAAAAATGAGCCATATAAGAGTGTTGGTCTCTGTCAAAAATGCACTCAATACAATAAAATGAGCCATAGATGCCAAATATGGAGGAGAAGAAGAGAAGAAGAGAATCTTTTGAAGTGTCTTCGTTTGTAGTCTTCAAAAGTAGATCCGAAAAAACCTCGAATAGAGTCTAGGGTGTCTATGTCTGTAGTCCCTAGAATAAGTGTCCTTATGGTAGTCACCTCATCTTACCGAAATGCATGGGTAACCAATCGCTACATCCGCCAAGTAGAAAGAGGTGAATACTAGTTACTAGGTTCACTTACAAGTGCCTTGGGAGTGTCGGGTTCAACCGAGAGTGCACCCCAAGGTAGAAAAACTTTGAGGCTAAAACATTCAATTGAAACAGCCTCAAAGTTACAATATGACATTACCATTGTGTTCGTCATGGAAAACCGTTTCCAACGACTATAAATACCCCTATACTTGTATTTGAATGGGGCCTTCAACATGTGGAAACCAATACCATGCCTATCTAGGTAGTAATTAAACCTCAGGAATAAAATATTCTAGGCATCGCACTATGACAGAAAAAAATAGTCTCAATTTTCAATTTTCCCACGTAGGGGAATTTTCAAATGAAGGATTACAATAAGAAGCCATGTGGACCTTCCACTTCCACTTCCACTCTCCATGTGAAAAAGCATAATACAAAAAATATCAAAATAACCATATTGTCGGCCATAAACAGTGCCATAACTCATAGCAGGGCCATAAAAGCATGCAAAATATCAAATGCGAAATCACCCACATAAGTCATCGTTCCACCTCGGGTGTAGCATCTTCTTACGCGTGGAGGAACGGCGATGAAAAATAGCAGCAATTTGTCAACAGCTCTGCATTCAGTAGCCAAAGGATAGGGATGAATCTGGGTGGCATTTCTAGATCTGGACTTAGATCTGCTTCGTAGATTAAAAAAATATGGAGACGTCACGAGCTTCGCGACTGGCTAGATTAAACTATGTTGAATTTGATACAAAGCTTGAAGCCTCACGTTCCTCCATAAAAAATGGCCACATGATAAAAATAATTGTAATGTCTACAATAGTACAACAAGCGCTATGCAGACACTTGAGAAGCGGATACAGCTCACAAAAGCCACTAGGCAGAGCTGATAATATTAAACTCAAAAATGTCATTTAATGACCAAGTATTGACACAAACCACCCACCAATAAGCATTCCTAAAGCATAGGAGCACTGCATATTCATAAGCCAACAGATAACTGCTGGCATTTTAAACTTCATGAGAATTTATAGCTCTCCAACAGTCATCCCAAATCCAAACTTGTAGTCTTTCTTCCAATGATCAATCTCTGCAAAAAGAACAAAATTTACCCCCATATTCAATCTTTCTTCCAAATAAGCAGCAACACAGCCATTTGAATCAAGCCTGCCTCGTAGCCGACACTATCGCAGTAAGTAATCATAACCAAACGTGGTGGTTGTGTCTCTCATCAAATGATTGTACATAAACTCTGATGCAAGTGAAACCTTCTCAGAGACTTTCTGCACATAACTCAATGCAACTATTCCTGTGCTAGCAACTTGTCCTATAGCAACCATCTTATCTATTTTATAACGACCAGCAAATCCAACCCCAGATTTTCTTTGATGGCCAAGCCAAAATAGTTCACCACCAAGAGCCAAGTGTGGGGAGACACTCTGGATATAATTCGCACCATAAAACGCATTATTTCCCAGCTGTAATTTGGTCCTAAAATCTTTTCCCTTGTAATCAAAATTGAACATCCCTTGAGAGAAATGTGGTTCATTAGTCAGCTATAGATTTATTTTTAGCATAATTTTTTCAGTTAAATCAGCTTTAACACGTGCATTCAGCCTCCCGTCAGTAAGTATTCGTCCAACAAGCATCAACTTTGGATCTAGAAAGTTTGCCCCAAACTCATAATGTCCTGTAGGAACTTTGATTGTGTCTGTTGACTGTGAGGGAACTTCCATAGAACCCATAAACACACTATGGCTGAGAGAAAATTTTTGATTGAGAGGCTTTGTAAAGTCAAACCGCATGCCCTCAAATAGTTCAAGCTTCAGATACATGAGAACTTCCCTCTAAAATTCTTCATATGGCACAGGGCAAGGAAGACTGAGCCAATCCACCTTGTCTGATCCCTTTGCTGCATCTTCTGTTGGTTCACCTATTGGAAGAACGCCCAATGGATGAGGAGTAGGGGTATTGACTATCTAGGAAGGTGGGAGGAGGAGGAGGAGGAGGAGGAACTAGGGCAGCATGGCTTGCTGAAGCACCCATTTCTAAAACAATAACAAATGGGCAAAACCCAGCTGATAAAAATGAATATACTCGGTACCCAGAACTTGCTCTGGGTCGATGGAGCGATACACACTAAGTATACGCCAAAATGAATGTATGGGAGATTTTTATGGGACCGAAGAGTAGAAGAAAAACACAAAGAAATTCACAATGTCGTCACTTCACTGCACATTTATGCCCTGTCAGCCACAACATATTCAGAACATCTTGATTTCTGCTTCAGTGCCAAATCTTTCTCTGCCAGTACCGTCGCTCTCTGTAGCAACGATGCTGCTTGCCTCACCACCTCTCGCTGCTCGCAAGTGATGTCTTCATCTAAAAATTTAGGATAAAGGCTTCTCCCCACCATTACAGCCCTCTTTCGTGGTGTCTACCTTTGCCAAGACGACCTCCACCTTCAACTCGGTTGCAGCCACGACGTATTTCGGGAGCCAAAGCCTAGCAATGCCCACACCATGGAGCATAAAACTCGACCATAACAAAATGATTTTTTTCTCACAAACATGGTTCTCAAATCTGCCATGAACATCCATGACAGCCACAGCGTGTCCCTCAGCCAGTCATCGTTGTCTCTTACCGCAGGAAAAAACTACCGCCCTGGCCAATATTCAACCCACAGACTGCCAAACTGAATCATCAGTAGTGCCATAATCCAAAAAAAAAGGGTAGTATAGCTTGTCAGAGTTGGGAATCTCCGCCTCGAGTATGGCGCTGGACCATGCATCGAAGATCTCCGCCGACAGAAAATAGCGGCACTCCTGAAGCGTCAGGGGCTCCGAGCAGGAGCTATGGGGGTAGCATATCGCTTGAGGAGCTATTTCCCCATTGTGTATGAGCATTGCAGGGTCGAATGGCCTTCCACCCCCTTTCCTGAATGACCCTGAGCATTCAAAAAATCCTAAAACCCTAAGGATTCAAGAATCAAAGCTTAGAATTTAAAAAACAATTAGCGTTCTTTGCGGCATATAACCTCCAAATTGCACAAATCATGCGAAAGAGGAATTCAGTTCAAAAAATTCCTCTGCAAATTTCCATAATGCTACTCTCCTTTCAAGAATTAAAAACAAAAAACAAAACTAACTGTCATTAAAAAAATAGCCCACAAAACCAGATCATAAATAACATATTTTACCACCATTAATATTTCCTCAAGCTTCTGGTTTTTGATCCATCAAATATGGAGAGCATACTCCCTCGCATGAAGAAACAAATGGGAAAAATGAGGGGAGGAGGAAGGATTTCCATGAGGGAAATCCCCCCTCAAGGGTTTCACAGGGCAGGGAAAGCCTGCTCTGATACCAAATGTTATGAGTAAAACTGATGGGATTATATTATTGATACAAATGAGTTACATATATAGGCAGAAGGCCTATATGATAAATTGACAAGTGTCAATATGAACTGACAAGTGTCAAAACAGAGGCATAGTGCACTTTAATTCTAACAGTTTCCTCCTCATAGACAACATCTCATTGGTGACCAACTTGAGTAGAATTTTTAATCGCTTCAAACATAAAATTCTCTAAAGCAAAGGAGACTAGAGTAGGAATTGGAATATGGACTATAGGCTAGACTAAGTTTTGCTAAATTTTTATTGAATGGTTGGCTTATAGTGGTCAATATCAAGATTGAACACTATGAAACAAAGGTATAGGAGGCTTGGGATCATCCTTCCAATCTAAATCAGGTTATTTTTAGCCTAGATGGCTAAGGAATAGCTCAAACCTCTACCTTTCAATTCATCCATAGGCATCTGGTAGAGAGTTTCCTCCCTTGGCCTTCATCATCATGGATATTTTATAATCGAAGGACTTCAAATAGTATATAAACACCATACCTAAGCGGGGATGAACCTCTCTAGTTTTTTTGTGCTATACCTTATGAAATTAAATATTGACATCATCCATTGCCTCCATCAATGCTCTATTTATGGTAGACAATTGCTCTAAGAGAGATACACCATCTACCTTCTCTTTGAATTTTTTTTTGAACAAGGTAGCAAGCTAGTCCCGGTATATGATTGAGTGAGGAGGGAGAGAGACATACCATTATTGAATCTTGCTTTTGAATAAAGCCACCAATAATCTTAGAGCCATATTGTTCTCTATCACATTATGTAATACACATAGGCTAATCATATTTTTTAGATGCTCAATCAGAGTTTTCAAATATTCCCCAATGTAGTATGGTAGATATTTTAATGCAGATGATGGAATATCATCCCATATATTCTATGGCATTGGAGGTCACAAGGGACCTCTATCATTCAATTCTAGAAATATTCTAGGTGGCATAGCAGCCATGTTTTTGCCTTGACATCTTCTTGTTCTAGGAATGGTGTTGAGCATAAGTACTAGCACATGTGCATGTGGATTAATAGCTACAAAGAATCTGGTCATAGATATTTTACTTATAAACTTCCAATTTTTTTGCTTTGAGTAGAGTCACCAGACTAGAATATTCATCAAAACTTCAATCTGGTCTTTTTTAATGGCTTCTTCTATATATTCATCTTTAGGAAAAGTCACCAAGTGAAATTTGTAGATGCTTCAATCAAGTAGATAGGTAGGGACCTTCACTAGAGTCTTAGCCAAATATAGTTATCTTGATTATGAAACCAATTAAATTGAATCAATTGTGTCCCATTGAATGTGTCATTAAATTGCTGTTCTCTCCAATTGTCATGGTCACTAGATATAGGAAACCAAATAGACTCAACAATCATACCTTACACGAAGCAACACAATAGGAAAACTCTAAGATCATGGGAAGTGGATTGATTAGACTACCTCTAGGGTTTTTTACTAGGTCTAATCCTTTTAAGATATGATCTTCAACATTCTTCTACTCTTTTGTAGTCTAACCAATTTTAGAGGGAAAAGGGAAAGAAAAAAAAAACACAGGAAATAGAGGAAAAACAAATCCTAAGCTAATCAAAGGTGATGCACCAAGATCATAAGATCCTTTTGCATAATAGTGGGATAAATGAATATTTGAATCATTATAGACAATGCACAAGAAACACTTTCTCTTCTAGGTATGTATAGATAAACACGTATTGCACTTACAAGAAATGGGACATAGATAAAGTAGTCATGACCTCTTATACATGTGCATAAATATACATACACATGAGAAGTGGAAAATAAAAATCTGGTAGTCATGGCTTCTAAATCATGCCAAAAGTGAGGGCTTGAAAGCATATCCACAAAACAACCCAGGGTTTGGGTCTAGACTATTTTACAAGAGAAAATGAATGGAAAGTTACAAATATCAATTATATGATCCTTAACAATGTCTAAACACATATTATTTATAGATAAAAATGGGGATGTTTTCCCTCCAAAGCCTCGACAAGAATTTTTGAGAATGCTTCTCTATTGCTCACTTGATTTGATCTTCCTTATATTACTTTTAGCTCTTCGAGATCTTTGGATTTGGATTCATCAATTCTATGTTTTTGAATGCTCAATTGCTACCCTAAGGACCTAAAAAACTAAGTAGAAGCACCTTCTATAATTAATGTTGTCAGATTTAGGGTGTTGGTATTGTAGTTTCCATGCTTCTAGTTTTTAATAAGACAACCACTTTTCTTGAATTGCTAAGCCCAAGTAATGCCAATAAGTGATTCTTAACTTCCTTCAATAATAGCTCATTAGTTTAGCTCATCTACTCCTTTTAGGAGCTTGTGCACTAGCACTAATATATTATATCTATAACCCAGGCGTTGTAGGTGAGTTGGAGAGGAGAGGGCAATCCTCCAAGGGAGGTCCCAGGTTCAAATCTCCACCCTACCAAAAAGCTGAATTGGGTATCCAAAATCCAATTGATAATATTAGTGCGGGTAGGGTCGGGTGCGACCCCGATTGACTTTGACGGTGTAAAACCCCTGTTCGTGGTCTCTCAGACCAAGGCGGCTCCGCAAGGGGTTTTTCGCTTAATATATATACATATATATATATATATATATATATATATATATTATATCTATATTCAAATCTTGTAATCAAGTTGTTACCACCTCGTTTGCTACACTTGAGACTTCCATGATGAGCATCATATCTATAAAAAATTTACAAGAAAAGTAATAATAAAATTCCAAATTTGGAAATGATGTTGAGATCTATTTTTTTTTAAATCTATTATTTCTTGCAAGCCATAAATTCCACCAAATTCTTTCCTTGACATCTAAATAATCTCCGCCCAAGCTTTACCCTTAATGCCAAACTCATAAGTCTACAATATTACAATTTGCAAATGCTATCTCATTTACACATAGAAATCCTAATTTTTTCCTTGCATACTTTCCAAAGAAATTCTCTTTGAATTTTATCAATTTATAATGCTATAACTACTGGTAATATTTAAAGTGATATCATATAAATAGTGATGAATTGAAATGTAGTCTTTATGAGTTGTAGCCTTCCTACCATGGTTAAGAACTTGCCTTTGCAACCTACCAAACAAGATTTCATTCTATCCAAACAAGAGATCCAAAGATATTTTTTATTTCATTTATGAGATAAATTAATACCCAAGTAGGTTGATGAATTTTATTTTTATTTTTAAACCCTTAAACATTCATAAGTATTTGTTGTAAATCTAGGGCAATGTTTATGAAAAAAATTAGATTTTGTAGTATTAACCAACTATATAGTATCCTTCTCATATGTTGACTAAGGGATGATCCAAAAAAAGTTTCATCAATAAATTGGAGATGGATATTTCGAGGAACTATTTTTTGCAACTTGAATACCTTTGATTTTTCCTTCCATTTTACCTTTGATAAAGCTTTTCCTAATGCCTCCACAAGAATAATGAATAGATAAGGAGATAGTTGATCACCTTGTTAAAGTCCACAAGATGATCTAAAGAATAAATAGGACAACCATTGATCAAAATAGAATATTTCATAGTGCTATAACAACATTTCATCCATTCACATCAACTATAATCAAAACCAAAATTGTTGAGAATATCATATGGAAATTTGCAGGAAACCCTATCATATGCTTTTTTCATATCTAATTTCATAATATTACCTGTTTTCTTATTAGAATGAATAAAATGTATGGCCTCCTATGCAATGTTAATACCATCAAGAATTTGTTTAGCATGAACAAAGCCACCTTGTTGCTCTAAGATAAAATAATCTAGAATACTTTTTAACCTATTTGCCATAATTTTTTAAATGATCTTATAAATCATATTACAAAGGCTTATCGGAAGCAATCAACATTTTTTTGTGGAATCGAGTGTGTAAGGGTTTCATCTAGTTTGAGTGCAAGCAGCTCTAGAGGTTGTTTTTTGGGGTCTTTGGGCCCTAGCGGCCAACATTTTTATGGTTTCTACTCAAGATTTTAGCAAGATATGCTGCAGGAGATCCAAGATGGGTTAGAAATATATATTTAAATAGATCTTCATGCTTTGAACTCTTGGAATAATTTATTTGTCATTGATATCAAAGGTTTTTTTGGTTGATAGCAGTTGTCATTGATGTCAAAGTTTATTTTGATTGATAGGAAATCATGATGTGTTGAAGCAAACTATGCAAGATAAATATATCTTCAAAGGTATGCAAGACAAAGTGTGAGCTTTAATATTTAAATTTAATATTTAAATATTAGAGTGGGATATACTTTAATATTTAAATTAAATATTAAAGTAATAGTTAAGATATAAAAGTTTAAATATTTAAATCATCGATTTAAATATTTTATATGAAGTGGAAGGTTGGAAGTGTGGGTCGACCTCTTAAGGCACCACATGAAAGAGAGTATAAATAATAGATTGAAGCCCATTGAAAATATATGATTTTATGAGAAATATCTTCATCGTTCACCGCTATTCATGAGATCCCTTCATTCTTGTTCGTTAGAGCCTTTTTTTGCCATCTATGAGAGTTTTTTGTTGTCATTTTTGAGTCTTTCGTTGTTGTTAGTGAGTCTTTCACTACTATTAGTGAGAGTCCTTTATCGTCGGTTGTATAAGTCCTTCGCATCCGTTCATAAGATTTCATTGGTGTTTGCAATTGAAATCTATTTTTGCCATTTATGATAGTTAACTACCATATTTGAGAGAGTTCTTTGTCATTCGCAATCACGGTTTCACTACAACCATTTGTGAGACTCATTTGATGTTTGCAATCGCTATTTGTGATAATCCTTCACTGTTTGCAACAAAGCAGAGTAGAGAGGCCAAATCTGCTAAGGCTATGAAGAACGTGGAATAAAATTTGGAATGTGAAAGCAAATTTAAGTTGTTGATGTTACACGGATATAAAGTACAAGAAGCACTGTGGATATAGAAGATCATAACATTGAGATATAAAATGTGATTCATTTGAATATCTTTGACAAATATGATGATAATGCATAGATTAGAGTAAACTCCTTTAGACTTCAGAGGTATTATAAAGATAGTAAGGACACAACAAGTGCGTAGACTCAGACACAACAATATAGAAGTAAATCTGGTTTCATCTACACGCAATAGGAAGCAAATGAAAATGATATTTGAGAGCACCAACTAGAGAGAACCACACAAATCCTTGAAAGAAGACATTACAATTTGCATGCATTGAAAGGGAAGGTATTGCTATCTATTGTCAAGCATTGTAATACTAATTATTAGGCTTATTTGATTCTCTCACAAAAATAAAGATAGTGGGAATGCGTTGAAAGTTTTAATATTGGACCAATGGAAGAATGCAATGGGGAGATAAGCTAAAGGACAATTGTTAGGGTTGAGTGCATCAATGCAAGTGCAAGAAGATTGCAAGTCATATTTCACCTGACAGATGAACAAAGTTGAATATAGAGCCACCATGAATTGCAATGATGCACATGGAAAATAAAGATTCAAATTATTGATTGGAATATCTTACTAGAATTTCAAGGCACGATTTATTTATTGTTGGGCATCGAAATTGAATACTACGTAAAACGTTTATCTTGGAAGATAAAAAGGGTAGCATGATTCAAGAGCTTTGCTTGATGAATCCACTTCAAAGCACAGGGTGTGGAATACTTTTCTCAATGGATAGTTTATCCAAGGTAGTTTGCATTGCATTGGTAAAGCTTGGAAGTGAGAGACCTAGGTTCGAGTCTTATGCATGATTTTTTTAAGGTGTAGAAATAAATATTTCAAATGAAGAGGTTTCATTTTTTATGTTGGTAGCCAAAGAGGTAACAATAAGATAATTTTCTTTTGTGGAGTAATTATAATTGTTGACCTTATAGTGGGAGGTATAAGAAGATATTTTGTATTTTTTTTTTTTTTTTGTATTTACATGGTGGAATCGGTAGCCGCCATGAATCCGAGTAGGCTGTCCAGCTTTTATGGCTGCCACAGTATTTTGTGTTGTCCGTCTCGAAAGCTGCCACACAAATCTTCGCGCAGTCCGCCCCTATAACCACCATGCCACAATCATTTTAAACCTTTTAGGTCACTGAAAGCACCAGGAAATGGACAAGCGTTCAGTCCGACAAGGCCCAAGATTTGAACCTTGGACCTCCGCCCCGCTTATGGGGTTTGGATGAACCAATTGGTCTACACCTCGGACCTTAAGATATTTTGTATTTTAATAGAGAAGCAAAAAGGGAATTATATGTCAAAGTTGATAGTTGAAATTGATGACATTGTTGTGAAGATATTGGAAGCTTTTATTTTGTATGTTTTCATCTATTGCATGGTCATTGAAGTTTTGGAAAAAGCAAAGATAGAGTGTGAATATTAGTGCATAACTTCACCTAAGCATTCAAGTGACAAAAAGGACAATTCAGCCATCTAAAAGAAGAAGTAAAGGTCAATTATCCAATGCTAGACTAGAACTATATCTTTGTGAGAAAAATAGAAGTGACAAAGCATGTGAAAAATAGATTGGCCATTTGAAGCTTCCAACACCAATATATCATCCTCTATATGTTCATAAGAATAGACAAATACTAGGTAGAATACATTTTGGTTTGAAGAAAGCAAACTCAAGAAAAGGGAAGAATTTATAGAGCATAAGCATGATATTTGTGATGAGTTGAGGATAGTATTTATGCATAAGTTAAGGACTAAATTTGTGATGAGTTGAGGATAGTATTTATGCATAAGTTAAGGACTAAATTTGTGATGAGTTAAGGACAATATTTGTCCATAAGTTGAGGACATAAATTGTGATTAATTAAGGACAAGAATTTGTGATGAGATAAGAACAAAATTTGTGATGAGTTAAAGATAAGTTTTGGAGCTTGAGCAGGATCTGTAAGCAGATTTAGAGCAGATGTTGTGAAAATATTTGAGCAAGTTATGAAGTTGATTTGAGCTGATTTGTGAGTAGGTTATGGAGTTGATTTGAGAAGATTTGTGAGCAGTATTGTGAGTAGATTTTGGAGCTGATATGAGCAAGAGTTATAAGCAGTATTGTGATCAAGTTTGGGAGCAGATCTAAGCAGTATTTAGAGTAGAGTGGATTGGTGTCTCCTATGGGTTGGTGCCCACAAAATTAGAGTAGAGGATATTGGTGTCTCCTATGGAGTGGTGTCCACAAAACCAAAGTAGAGAGGATTGGTGTCTTCTATGGAGTGGTGTCTACAAGACCATAGTAGAGGGGATTGGTGTCTCTTGTGGAGTGGTGTCCACAAAACTAGAGTAGAGGGGATTGGTATCTCCTATGGAGTGGTGTCCAAAAAACTAAATCAGAGGGTATTGGTGTCTTCTATGGAGTGGTGTCCACAAAACCAGAGCATAGGAGATTGGTGTCTCTTGTGGAGTGGTTTCCATGAACCAAATCAGAGGGGATTTGTGTCTCTTGTGGATAGGTGTCCATAAACTTGAGAGGGGATCGTCGTGGATTGGTGTCTACGAACATTGTAATAGGGGATTGGTATCTCCTATGGATTGGAGCCCGTGAAATTTGTTGAGAAATTTATAAGAAATATTTCTCTGTGGATGTAGCCCACATTAGGTGAACCACATTAAATTTTTGCCTCTTATGTGTGTGATGATTTGTGCATTTTTTCGTAATACAATTGGTAATATTTGAAGTTATTTATTTGGAAAAAAAATTAAAAGTTTTATATTATATTGTTCACCTCCCTCTCAGTATAAGCTTGTGTTCTTCAATTAGTATCAGAGTAGGTTTCTTTGTGAAAGCCTAACAACTTGAAGGAAGATCTTACAAGAACACACATGGCTAAGAAGGTAAAATAAAATGCTCCTATTGTAGAAGATTCAGAATGTGAAGAGGAAGCCACAGTTGACATAGAAGAGGAACTTATTGTTGCTCTTGAATAATTGAAAAGGGTTAGAAAGAAGAACTCAATATTGAAGGCTCAAGTACAAGAGGATGAGAAGACAAAGGTAAAATTATCTCAAGAACTCATTAACTTGAAAGTTAAAGTTGAAGAGGTAAATAAAATTGAAGAAGGGATAGCTGAGCTGTTAAAGGTGAAGGAGTTGGAATGTGAAAAACTGCAAAATGAGGTTGTCTCTGTAAGGATGGAAGTTGAAAAATCTAAGGATAAGTTACAGCAAAATATGAGGTTAGATAAAAGTATAGAAATATTGGATGATATTATCAAAGCACAGAGATCTCCATTTATGAATACTGGACTTGGTTTTGAATAAGGTCAAGAGAAACAAAATGGAGAGTCAAGGTCAAAATAAATAAAAGCATCAAAGAAAGTAATTGAAGAAGAGCCAAAGACCTATGTTGATATGCTAAAAAATGGAAGCATCAATGAGGAAGAAAGTAATGCATGATCAAGGAACAGGGACCATCATAGAAAAAGCAATGAGAGAACCATGCAAAAATATCCTCCAAGGCAATCAAATAGGTTTCACTATTCCTTCCATGGTTATTGTTTCTCATGTAACCATTTTGGTCATAAAGTTGTAAATTGCAGGATCAATGCTATGAATAATTTTGGCTTCGCCAAAAGGAATTTCAATTCATTTGGACCTCCTATGGACTACATCATATGTTACAAATGTAACAATTTTGGGTATACAACTAGATGGTGTAGAATAGTGTTCCCTAAATTTTTGAAGTCAAGCAAAAAGGAGAATGGTCAAAATGTTCAAAAGGGTATGATCTCCAAAGTTTGGAGAGAGAAAATAAAACAAGAAGAAGAGCATTGTAAGTTGGGAGTATCTTTACTCCCATATCAAAATTGATCACCTCAAGAAAAGGAGGTGGTAAGGGGACTGGGTTAAGTGTTTTATTTTTAGCTCCAATGAGCCCTTTGCCATTGATGTCAAGGGGGAGATTTTCAGTGAGGGGAGCAGCTTGAAAAGAAGACAATTTTCTTTACAGGGTTGCCATCAATGACAAATGAGGAGATTGTTGGAATAATTGAGTTGTCATTGATATCAAAGGTTGTTTTGGTTGATAGCAATTTTCATGGATGTCAAAGGTTGTTTTGGTTGATAGCAATTTTCATTGATGTCAAAGGTTGTTTTTATTGATAGAAAATAATGATGTGTTGAAGCAAACTATGCAAGACAAATATATCTTCAAAGGTATGCAAGATAAAGTGTGAACTTTAATATTTAAATATTAGAGTGGGATATACTTTAATATTTAAATTAAATATTAAAGTAATAGTTAAGATATAAAAGTTTAAATATTTAAATCAAATATTTAAATATTTATATAAAGTGGAAGGTTGGAAGTGTGGGCTGACCTCTTAAGGCACCACATGAAAGAGAGTATAAATAACAGATCAAATCCCATTGAAAAATGCACTTTGATGAGAAAGTTCTTCGTCATTCGCTGCTATTTGTGAGAGCCCTTTGTTGTTGTTCGTGAGAGTATTTTGTTGCCATTTGTGAGAGTCTTTCATTGTCATTTGTGAGAGTCTTTCATTTCTGTTAGTGAGAGTCCTTTGTCATCGGTTGGAGAAGTTCTTTACCCCCATTTGTAAGAGTTCATTGGTGTTCGTAATTGTAGTCTATTTTCACCATTCATGAGAGTTCACTACAGCTGTTTGAGAGAGTTCTTTGTCATTTGCAATCGTTGTTTCACTACCGCCATTCATGATAATCATTTGATGTTTGCAATCACTATTCGTGAGAATGCTTCGCTATTTGCGATAGAGATGAGTAGAGACACCGAAGCTATCGAGGCTATGAAGAATGTGGAATAAATTTTGGAATATGAAAGCAAAGTTAAGTCACCGAGGTTGCACAAATATAAAGGAGAAGAAGCACTACGGATATAGAAGATCATAACACCCAGGTATAAAATGTGATTCATTTGAATATCTTTGACAAAGATGATGACAATGCACAGATTAGAGTAAACTCCTTTGGATGTCGAAGGTATTATAAAGATAGTAAGGACACAACAAGTATGCAGACTCAGGCACAGCAGTATAGAAGTGAATCTAGTTTCATCTACATGCTATAGGAAGTGAATAAAAATGAGATTTAAGAACACCAGCTAGAGAGAACCACACAAATCCTTGAAAGAAGACATTACAATTCGTATGCATTGAAATGGAAGGTATTGCTATATGTTTTCAAGTATTGTAATACTAATTATCATGCTTATTTGGTTCTCTCACAGAAAGAAAGATAGTGAGAATGGGTTGAAAGTTTCAATATTGGACCAATGGAAGAATGCAATAGGGAGATAATCTAAAGGACATGTATTAGAGTGAGTGCATCAATTCAAGTGCAATAAGATAGATGAACAAAGTTGAAGATAGAGCCACCATGAATTGCAGTGATGACCAAGGAGAATAAAGATTCAAATTATTGATTGGAAGAGCTGACTAGAATTTTGAGGCATGATTTATTTGTTGCTAGGCATAAAAATTGAACATTACACAAAACATTGATCTGGGACGACAGAAAGGGTAACATGATTAAAGATATTTGTTTGATGAATCCACTCTATAGCATAGGGTGTGGAATACTTTTCTCAATAGATAGTGTATTCGGGGTGGTTTGCATTGCGTTGGTAAATATTGGAATTGAGAGACCCAGGTTCGAGTCTCATGAATGATTTTTTTTAAGGTGTAGCAATAAATATTTCAAAGGAAGAGGTTTCATTTTTGATGTTGGTAGCCAAAGAGGTAATAGTAAGATAATTTTCTTTTGTGGAGTAATTATAATTGTTGACCTTATAGTGGGAGGTATAAGAAGATATTTTGTATTTTAATAGAGAAGAAAAAAGGGAATTATATGTCAAAGTTGATAGTTGAAATTGATGACATTGTTGTGAAGATATTGGAGTATTTTTTTTGTATGTTTTCATCTATTGCATGGTCATTGAAGTTTTAGAAAAAGCAAATATAGAGTGTGAATATTAGTGCATAACTTCACCTAAGCATTCAAGTGAAAAAAAGGATAATTCAGCCATCTAAAAGAAGAAGTAAAGGTCAGTTATCCAATGCTATACTAGAACTATATATTTGTAAGAAAAATAGAAGTGAGAAAGCATGTGAAAAATAGATTGACCATTTGAAGCTTCCAACACTAGTATATCATCCTCTATATGTTCATAAGAATAGATAAATACTGGGTAGAATACATTTTGGTTTGAAGAAAGCAAACTCAATAAAAGGGAATAATTTATAGAGCATAAGCATGATATTTTGTGATGAGTTGAGGACAGCATTTATGCATAAGTTAAGGACTAAATTTGTGATGAGTTGAGAATAGTATTTGTGCATAATTTAAGGACTGAATTTGTGATGAGTTGAGGATAATATTTGTGTATAAGTTAAGGACTGAATTTGTGATGAGTTAAGGACAGTACTTGTGCATAAGTTGAGGATAAAATTTATGATGAATTAAGGACAATAATTTATGATGAGATAAGGATAGAAATTGTGATGATTTAAAGATAGGTTTTGGAGCAGATTTGAGTAGGATCTATAAGCATATTTAGAGTAGATGTTGTGAGCATATTTGAGAGAAGATTTGAGTAGGTTATGGAGTTGATTTGAGCATATTTGTGAGCAGGATTTGTGAGTAGGTTATGGATTTAATTTGAGCAAATTTGTGAGCAGTATGATGAGTAGATTTTAGAGCTAAGATGAGCAAGAGTTGTGATCGGTATTATGATCAAGTTTAGGAGCAGATCTGAGAAGTATTTAGAGCAGAGGGCATTGGTGTCTCATATGGGTTGGTGCCCACAAAACCAGAGTAGAGGGGATTGGTATCTCCTTTGGAGTGGTATCCATAAAACCAGAGCAGAGGGGATTGGTGTCTCCTATGGAGTGGTGTCCACAAAACTAGAGCAAAGGGGATTGGTGTATCCTATGGAGTGGTATCCATAAAACCATAGAAAAGGGTATTGGTGTCTACTATGGAGTGGTGTCCACAAAACGAAAGCAGAGGGGATTGGAGTCTCCTATGGAGTGGTTTCCACAAAACTAGAGCATAGGGGATTGGTGTCTCCTGTGAAGTGGTGTCCATAAACTAGAGTAGAGGGTATTTTTGTCTCTTGTGGATAGGTATTTATGAACTTGAGAGGGGATTGGTATCTCCTATGGTTGGTGTCCATGAAGATTGTAATAGGGGATTGGTATCTCCTATGGGTTGGAGACCACAAAATTTGTTGAGAAATTTATAAGCAATATTTCTCCATGGATGTAGCCCACATTGGATGAACCACATTAAATTTGTGCCTCTTATGTGTGTGATGATTTGTGCATTGTTTCATTATTGCAATTGGTAATATTTGAAGTTATTGCTTTGGAAAGAAAAGTAAAAGTTTTTTTTTTATATCGTTCACCCCCCCTCTTAGTATAAGCTTGTGTTCTTCATCCAAAATATTGATAATGACTTCCAATTTTTTGCACAAAAGAAAACTAAAAATTATATCTCTCCTCGCCATCTAAGGCATGGATTAACAATATCATGAAACAAGTTCCAAACAATTGATAAAAAAATGACTCAGATATTAAGAAAATTTGATTCTAAGGTGCACCCACAAAATAAATTCACTATGGAAACCCCTTTCAAGGGTAAGTATTTTCAAGACTCAGCCCCAAAAATAAATTTTAGGGATACCCTCTATGGTGGACAACCTCAACCTAATGCTAACATTAATCTCATGGCTTCCGATAAACCTCTAAGAATGCCTAAGATTGATTCTAGGAAAACGAAGTTAGTATGTCTTAGGGTAGCTTATGGAACTCCTATTATTAAGCTTGATATGGGGGACATTCTTACTAGCATTGAAGATCTAGAAAAAAGAGGATTAATTTATTGTTTCTTGTATTTTTGTTTGAGCCTTTCTGCTTTCAAAGTTTGGGCTGTAAAAAACTAAAAAATTAAAGGTGAGTTACAAATCTCTATTTATCCAAATGGTTTGTTTCTTGTTTTATTTGCTAATAATTAAGATAGAGAGAAAACATATCAAGGGGATCCCTGGTTCTTTTGAAGTGCGAGGCTTTTCATGAAGCCTTGGCATACTAAATTTAAAGCCAAAGAGGAGATGCCTTCTACAAGTCCCGTGTGGGTTAGACTCTTTGACCTCCCAATTAAATTCTGGAATCTGACTGTTTTTCTTCCATTGGAAACTCTTTGTAAACTTTTATGATGACTCTTAATTGTACTAAAAAAATTGAACATATTATTTATGCTTGGATTTGTGTTTTAATGAATTTTGACAAACCCCTACCTAAAAATATCTCATTACAATTTGGTAAGGACACTTGGGAGCAAGTAGTGGACTATGAGAACATTCCTTTTTGTTGTAGAATTTACCATGAATATGGTCATTTGGCTAGTGTTTTCCCAAATAAAATTCCATATCAAAAGAAAGAAGATATAAACTCAACAGGTTTCCAAATGCCTAAGAAGAACACTTAGAGAAAACTAGTTATGAAGGATCATTCAAAGTTATCTTCTAATATGTTTGAAATTATTTTCACAAATGATGTCCCAATTGAGGAAAAGGAAATAATGGAAATATAAATCTTAGAAATGCAATTTAAATATGAATGGAAGATCTTAAAGACAAACCAACAAATCAAAGGTTTTCAACATAACAATAAAAAATGGAGAAAATATACACAAGAAAAATAAATTTTTAAATGTTAAAAATTCAAATAATACATGTCCCAAGATAGACTCTATTGAACCTTCCAGTAATACTTAGGCTTTGTATATGCATTCTTCAAGGTTAGAATCCAGCCCAGATTCAATTGGAGTAAGTCAAGAAATAGAAAAAAAAACGAAGATGGATTATAATCAAAAGGCAAGTCACAAGACCAATCAACATCATATGGTAAAAGAAGGTTAAAAGCTTGTAGAGGAAGGTAAGATTAATGTCCTTCCCAAATTTTTTAGCCCTGGTATTAATGAAGATCATCACTTGGAATATTAGAGGACTCAAAGGGAGTCTTTCAAAACAAAATAAAATTAGAAGAATGATTCAAATAAATCATCCACATCATGTTTTCCTTTAAGAAATGAAGATGTCAACAGAGGAAATAAAATAAATTGCTAGAAAATTTTGATCAGCTGGAATAGTTGTTTCCCTTAGTTCCCAGGGGACTTTTGGTGACATTACTTACCTTTGGGACCCAAAAGAGGTAGTTATTCACCATATGGTTGGTAGTTGGGATCTTTTAGCTATAGCTATTCAAAGTATACATTCCAACCAAATTATGCTTTGCATAATTGTTTATGCTTTGTAACTACTTTGGAGGAAAAGAGAAGACTGTGGAAGGATATAACTTATATTATCTCTCATTTCTTGAATATTGGATCTTGATTGAAGGATATTTCAATACCATCCTCTCTCTAGATGAGAAAATTATGAGAAATAGAAATTTGTATAGGATCACTAACCTCATAAGCGAATATATTGAAAGTCTTCATCTTGTTGACATCCATTCAGATAATGGCCTTATGACTTGGTCTAATAGAAGGCAAGGCTTAGCTTGTATAATGGAGATATTAGATAGTTTCTTGCTCTCTGATAATTTCTTAATCCATGGTCACATTCCTAAAGTGAAGACTCTTAACAATGCTGGTTCGGATCACTGGCCGCTCATGGTGGAAATGTGGAAAACCAATGTGAGTTTCTCTCCTTTTCAGTTTTAGTTAATGTGGCTTAGAGATAGTTCCTTTATACCTCAAGTGCAACAATGGTGGAAGGAAGGTAACCCTAGGTATGGTACTAAGATTTTTTGTTCTGGAAAAAGGTTATAATACATTAAATCCAAAATCAAGACTTGGAACTAGAAGGAGTTTGGGAATGTTCATAAAAAAAAGAAGTTATTGCTCAGCTTGAAATTTTGAATAAGAAAATATGTGTAGATGGCCTCATAGAGAGTAGAAGTGCAAATGAAATTAGACTCACAGCTCGGTTAGAGGAATGGGAAAAAATAAAAGAACTCTTATGGAAGTAAAAATATAGAATTGAATGGCTCAAAAAAGGAGATTGAAACACAAATTTCTTCTACAAATCTCTTCTAGCTCAAAGATCTAACAACTTTATTTCTTCCCTGAAACCAAATTTTGGAGATGTTTTCTACCCTTGGGATGGCATGAACTCTATTGTTGTCAACTAATTTTCTAATCTTGTTGTTGCTACTCCTTTTGACTCAACTTCTCAACATAATGTTCTTCAAGTGATCCCTTCTCTTATCACTTCTAAGGAGAACTCTATTTTGATTGCTCCTGTTACTATCAATGAGCTTCAATAGGTAGTTTTTAAAATACAAAAATGGAAAACCCTAGGTCCTAATGGTTTTTCCATTGAGTTCTACCAAGATTTATAGGATATCCTTCATGCTGATTTATTAGAGGTGGTGGAAGAACCTAGGAAAGCCAAATAAATTTTGAAGGTTATCCTTAAAACTTATTTTACTCTTGTTCCAAAAGCTCAAGAGGTTGATCATATCTCAGCTTTTAGACCTATTGCTTTATGTAATGTTCTTCTCAAAATCATTACTAAGATCATGGTAGAAAGGTTGAAGCCTCTTTTACATAAGATTATTTCCCCTAAACAAGGGGGTTATGTGGAAGGGCATCAAATAGTGTATGAGATAGTTCTTACTCAAGAAGCCATCCATTCCATGGAAATGCAAAAATATCCTTCTATGTTCATTAGGTTAGACCTATCCAAAGCTTATGACAGAGTGGATTGGCACTTCCTTATCAAAGTTTTGAGAAAATTTGGTTTCTCTCAGGATTGGATGGATTGGATTATGGGATGTATCTCTTTAGTTTCCTACTTAGTTCTTATCAATGGTAGGTCTTCTAAGCTATTCCCGACTTCCAAAGGTATTATGCAAGGTGACCCCCTCTCCCCTTATTTATTCATCATTCTTTTTTATTGCTTAAGTAGGAGTATAACCAAAAAGAAAGAAAACAAAACCCTTGAGGGAGTCACCATTGCTCATGGAGCTAGGCCTATCTCTCATCTTCAATTTGTTGATGAATTTACTCTTTTATGTAAAGCTAAAATTAAGGAAGCTTCTAAAATTAAGCAAATCATTAGCTACTTTTCTAAGGCTATCGGGAAATTGATTAATGAAGATAAATCTAAAGTTATTTTCTTTCACTGCTCTGCCAGATAGGAATCCATGGTCTTGGATAAATTAATATATAAGAAGATCTCCCTTTTGATCACTTATTTAAGAATTTTGATCAATATTCAAATATAGAGAAAAAAAAATTGGAACTGGTTGTTGGATAGAGTTAAGAAGAAAAATGGAAAATGGACCAGTAGGTGGCTTTCTTTTGGGGGTAGAATCACCTTGGTAAAATTATTCCTTCAAGTTATTCATATTTATGTTTCTATCATGTTAAATATCCCAAAGGTTGTTCTTTCAGAACTAGATCAAATTAGTCATCAGTTCCTCTAGAGTGGTACAAAGGAGAAAAGAAAATGGGCCTTGGTGAAATGGGACACTTTATGTCTTCCTAAGAATGAAGGGGGGTTATTTTGGTCTGCTATTAATAACAACAAAGATTTAGTTGCTAAATTTTATTAGAGGATTTTGCATAACCCCAATGCTCTTTGGGCTAAAAATATTTGTGCTAAATATGATGTTAGAATTATTCGCTATTGAGTTGACATTGATGTCAAAGGAGCAAGACACCATTATGAGCAAGGCACCGTCAGGATCAAGGCACCATTGGGAGTAAGGCACCGTAGGGAGCATGACCAAAACAAATATTGGCTCATCAATTGGTCAACCGATCAATGTTCACTTGGTGCATCTTCTTAATGGGAGCAAGGCACCTTCCAAAGGGTCAGGAGCAAGGTGCCTCCAATGTATGGGAGCAAGGCACCTCCAAATGTATGGGATCAAAGCACCTCCAAATGTATGGTATCAAGGTGCCTCCAAATATATGGGATCAAAGCACCTTAAATGTATGGAATCAAGTCACCTCTAAATGTATGGGATCAAGGCACCTCAAATGTATTTTGTTGGCAAGCGATGGCATGCTTGGGCAAATTATTCAAGACAGGTATATTTTCAAGGGTTAATATTTAAATATAAGAATTAAATGTTAGCACCATAATATTTAAGGTGTTAGAAATGTGAAGTTAAAATCAAGATTCGACCCTCTTGAGCACCAAAAAGAAAAATATGAACGGCTGCATATAAATACAAATTCTCAAAGTTCATTTGTGGTGAGCCTTTGATATAACGACTTCGAGAGATGAACGCATGAACATAGAAAGGAGAACACGCAACCAATTTGACAAGATGGATGGTGAGTGGTGAAATGGTATTGCATGATAAATTAATGGAGAACAAACATCTTTCTTATTTGATAATGTCTTCACAAGGAGCAGTGCAAGTTGGAGTGAGTTCAATGGAAGAAGCCCTAGTCGTCATCGTGGACAACATCAGTAGGAGGAGCACAATGAGTAGCTAGGTGGTGGATAAAAATAAAATATCATTGTGAAGTGTATGAGCCAACTTCCTGAGTGCCAAAGAAAAAAGTGGAATATTTGTATATTAAAATAATACCAAAGGTTTTTTTAGAGGAAATGTGCTTCGATTGAAGAATCTTTAATTCCATAAGAAAGACGATGCAGTAGAACAGAGTGTGGAGGTAGAATATTATGCAAGCATTGATAGTGAGGGAGTGATAGGAGTAAATGGTGACTTACTAGAGCAGTGGAGTAGCAAAGGAGACATGGTAGTGGTGGTTTTTATTGCAAACTCGAGGAACTCTATGAATAACATTGAATCAGGTGAGCTTTTTTTGCGCATAGTGTCCGCTAAAGTAATGTGCTTGAAATAGACGTTGTTCTACTAGACTACTTGTGTAGTGAAATAGTCCTACTCGTGCGACATGGCTCAACTTATCTATGCTCCTAGATGTAGTGAGATGCTCAAGTTTTACTGGATATTGAATAAATGGTGGAGCTAGCAATACACGTCTTCAATAATGTCTCTTCGACTCTTACATATGAGTACTGCCTTGGCTGTTAGTTTGGTTCATTGATGTTATTCGATTTGTGTTCCTTGTAAACCAAATATTATTGTCCATGATTTCAATATTGATAGGTAGTGATTGGTTGGGCACGGAGGCAACCTAACAGGTAGTTGGTTGCACTATATTGCAATTGAAGTGGAGTTCACCAAATTGTGCTTAACGTATATTTCACTACATTGCAAAGAGTGTAGAGGAAGGATGTAGCCATAGAATTTGAGAAGGAATTTCCTAGTGGAACTCTTTGACAAAGGCAGTGAGACGTCAAGAAAATGTCAATATTGAATTCAATCGAAAGAAGTAGCATCATTGCAATGCTTTGATTAAAAATCCTCAAAAATGCAACAATCCACTGTAGGAAGATCGAAGGAGTAAACGTTGAAAACCGTTGGCAGATTCAACATAACCTAGAATTTGTAGTCACTAAAGTTGGAACAGTTTCACTGAGTGTGTCGAGGTTTCCATGTGGACAACATGGCCATGTGTACTAGCCTGGTGTAGTTGTGCTAATCTGGACAACACAGGGCTTGTGACGATCACTGTCAAATACCACAGTGTGGACACACTATGTAGGAGTGCAGGTAGACCTCCCTGTTTGCACTACCCCAGTAGAAAGGTTTACACATGGTAACAAGATGTTATAGTCGTGATAGTGCAAAAGTGCAGTAAGGTAAATAGTCGAAACAATCTGTGTGAAGGTGAAGCAGGTAAATAAACATGTGGCAAAGGATTCATTGTAACTTGTTCAAAAAATCTTTCAACACTGAAGCAAGACATTCAAACAGAGAACAAAGTGACAAGGAGCATTGGTTTTGAAGTGGTACAAGTTGTCCATGATTTGGAAAAAGTAAGGTAATACTTTGCATAGTATCTTGTAACCCTAAGATAGGAGATATAAGTGAAATGTTTATTGTCTAAAGAAGAATGAATGTTACTATATTGATTTCCAAGTGCATAAGTAAGTAGAAGAAATAAAACTCAAGAAAAGGGAAGAATGAATGTTACTATATTGCACGTTTTATTTCCAAGTGCAATAGTAAGAAAGAAAACTCAAGAAAATGGAATAATTTAAAGAGTAAAAGAAAGATACAACAAGGATTATAATGAACAAGATATTGATCAATTTTTTTAGCAGACCATAGCAGATTTTGTGGATCAAATTTTGAGTAGACCTGAGCAGAGTTTTGGATCAAATTTTGAGTAGACCTGAGCAGAGTTTTGGATCAAATTTTTTAGCAAACTAGAGCAGAGTTTGTGGATTAGATTTTGAGTAGACCTAAGCAGATATTTGGATCAAATTTTTTAACAGACCTGAGCAGAGTTTTGGACCATATTTGTGAGTAGAAGGTTGGTGCCTTCAGACCTAAATATGGTGCCTTAATGAGATTGGTGTCTCCTATGGGTTGGTGCCCACGAACTTGTAGAAGGAGATTGGTGTCTCCTATGGGTTTGTGCCCATGAACTTATATAAGGAAATTGGTGTCTCCTATGGGTTGGTGCCCATGAAATTATATAAAGATATTGGCGTCTCTTGTTGGTTGGTGCCCATGAGCTTGTATAAGGGGATTGGTGTCTCCTATGGGTTGGTGCCCATGAACTTGTAAAATGGGATTGGTGTCTCCTTTGGGTTGGTGCCCACGAACTTATATAAGGGGATTGGTATCTCATGTAGGTTGGTGCCCACGAACTTGTATAAGGAGATTGGTGTCTCCTGTGGGTTGGTGCCCACAAATTTTATTGAAGAAATATAAGCAATATTTTGCCATGGTTTTCTCCCGAAAGGGTGTTTCCACATAAAAATATTGTCTCTTATGTGTATGTATTTTGTGCATTGATTTATTATTGCATTCATATTATTGTAGTTGTTGTTTGGAAGGAAAATGTTTATCTTATAATGTTCACCCCCCTATTAGTATAAGTGTGTTTTTCTTAAATTGGTATTAGAGTTGGTTCCTTTGTGAAAGCCTAACCGCTTGAAGGAATATCTTACGAGAACACACATGGCTTACCAAGAAGGTTTTTTCATCAAGTAGGGCTCCATTATTTGATGGGACTAACTATGCTTTCTGGAGCATGAGGATGCAAACCTATTTGATGGCACATGGATATGATATATGGAAATCTTTTGTGGATGGGTTCAAACCACTTGCAACCCCTACCATGGATCAAAATGGTAAGAAACCATTTGAAAATAATTCCAAGGCAATGAATGCAATATTAAGTGGGTTATGTGAATTAGAGTTTGTGAAAGTCATGCAATGCACCTCAACAAAATAAATATGGGACAAGTTACAAATAACATATGAAGGAGATGACAAGGTTAAAATGGCAAAACTTCAAACCCATAGGAGGAAGTTTGAAGACTTGAAGATGAAATATGAGGAAGATATTTCTAGATATTCTTGCTCTGCGTTGATGAAATTTTCAACGCCATTCGTGGACTTGGAGAAAGTATTGATGACTCTAAGATTTTTTAGAAAATATTAAGGTCACTTTGCATAAGGTTTGATGCAAAGGTCTTGGTTATTGAAGAAATGAAGGATCTTAAAACCTTAAGCATGGATGATCTACACAAAATTCTTATAGCCTATGATATGAGGACTGAAAAAGATCAAATATCCAAATAGGAGGCCACATTTAAATCTTCAAAGAAGACAAATAATAACTAACCAGAGTCAAGTGAAGAATCAAGTAGTAGAGAAGAAGCTAACTTTGTACGAAGAAATAAGAAGGGATCAAGAAAACACAAAGGTAAGCATACTATGAAATGTTTTAATTGTGGTAACATTGGTCACTATGCATCTTAGTGCCCATAAAGCTAGAAGTAGTAGCAATGAAGAAGAAGAGGAATACAATAAAAATAAGGAAATAAAAATTTATCATGAAAATAAAAAGAGGCACGTTCAAAGCAAGCATGAGAAAAATATCTTTCAAAGGCACAAGAAGAGTCTTTATGTTGAGGAAGCAAGTAGTTCTTCCAACAGTAGTGATGAAAGTCTCTCCAATAGTGAAAGAGAAGAAATTTTATTTTTGGCCATGGAGGTGAAAGAAGATTCTCCTATTGTTGAAAAACAAGAAGAGGAGAAAGATCCAAAAAATGAAGAGGAAGCTATAGTTGACATAGAAGAGGAACTTGTTTTTGCTCTTGAAGAGGTGAAGAGGCTTAGAAAGAAGAACTAAAGATTGAAGACTCAAGTAGAAGATGATGAGAAGACAAAGGTAAAGCTTTCACAACATCTCACCGACTTAAAAGTTAAAATTAAAGAGGTAAAGCAAATTGAAGAGATTATGTCTGGGCAGTTAAAGGCAAAAGAGCTAGAATGTGAAAAACTAGAACATGAGATTGTCTCTTTTAGGAAGTGGAAAAATATAATGATAAGCTACAATAAAATATCAGGTTTGAGAAAAGCATAAAAATCTTGGATGATATTATCAAAGAAAAAATATCTTCGGTTATAAATACTAGACTTGGTTTTGAAGAAAGTCAAGAAATAAAAGGAGGAGTTAATATCAAAAGGAATAGAGGCATCAAAAAAATAATTAAAGAAGAGCCTAAGACCTATGTTGATGTGTTGAGAAGTGGAAGCATGAAGAAGGAAGAAAACAAAGTAGCATCATGGACCAAGGACCATCACAGAAACAACAATGAGAGAACCATGCGCCCATATCCTTCAAGGCAATCAAACAGGTTTTAATATTTTTTGGGGTTATTGCTTTTCATGTCACCAATTTGGTCATAAAGTTGTACATTGCAGGGTTCAAGCTAAAAATAATTTTGGCTTCACCAAGAGGAATTTTAATTCATTTGAACCTCTCATGGACTACAACATCATTTGTTACAAATGTGATAATTTTTGGCATATAGCTAAATGGTGTAGAATGGTGTTCCCTAAACTTTTGAAATCTAGTAAGAAGGAGGATGGTCAAACTGTTCAAAAGGATATACCCTCCAAAGTTTGGAAAAATAAAATAGAACAAGAAAAGGAGCATAGTAAGTTGGGAGTAATTTCACTCCCATATCATCATTGAAGTCTCAGTTAGAGCAATTAGAAAGGGGGCATTGTCAAGTATCTTATATTTTAACCCCAAGAAGCCTTTGCCATTGATTTCAAAGGGGGAGAAATTAAGTAAGGGGGAGCAGCTTGTAATTTTAGTAAGGAGGAGAAACTTATTAGGGGGAGCAACTTGTGATCCTATTGTAGTAAAGGACAGTTTCTTTGTAGGGTTGCCATCAATGATAAATGGGAAGATTGTTAAAATTATTTACTATTGAGTTGTCATTGGTGTCAAAGGAGCAAGGCACCATCGAGAGCAAGGCACCGTCAAGAGCAAGGCACCATCAGGAGCAAGGTGTTGTAGGGAGCATGATCAGAACAAATTTTGGCTCATCAATTGGTCAATCGATCAATGTTGACTTGGTGCATCTTCTCAATGGGAGTAAGATGCCTTGCAAATGATCGAGAGCAAGGTGCCTCCAATGTATGGGAGCAAGGCACCTCCAAATGTATGGGATCAAGGTGCCTCCAAATGTATGGGATCAAGGTGCCTCCAAATGTATGGGATCAAGGCACCTCCAAATGTATGGGATCAAGGTGCCTCAAATGTATGGGATCAAGGCACCTCCAAATGTATGGGATCAAGGTGCCTCAAATGTATTTTGCTAGCAAAAGGTGGCATGCTTGGGTGAATTATTCAAGGTAGATATATTTTCAAGGGTTAATATTTAAATATAAGAATTAAATGTTAGCACTATAATATTTAATATGTTATAAAGATGAAGTTAAAATTAAAAAAGTGAGTCAACCCTCTTAAGTTCCAAAAAGAAAAATATGAATGGATGCATATAAATACAAATTCTCAAATTTCATTTGTGGTGAGCTTTTGATAATATGGATGGTGAGTGGTGAAATGGTATTACATGATAAATTAACGAAGAACAAACATCTTTCTTATTCGAGAACGTATTCACAAGGAGTAGTTCAAGTTGGAAGGAGTTCGCTGGAATAAGCCTGGTTGTCACTGCGGACAACGTCAGCAGGAGGAGAACAACGAGCAGCTAGGTGATGGATAAAAAGAAAATATTATTGTGAAGTTTATGGACTAACTTCTTGAGTGCCAAAGAAAAAAGTGGAAGATTTGGATATTAAAATAAATCCAAAGTTTATTTTAGAGGGAAATGTGCTTCGATTGAAGAATCTTCAATTCCATAAGAAAGATGACGTGGTAGAACAGAGTGTGGAGGTAGAATATAGCATAAGAATTGATTACAAGGGATTTTTGGGAGTAAATGATGATTTACTGGAGAAGTAGAGTAGATAAGGAGACACAGTATTGGTGGTCTTGATTGCAAACTCAAGGAACTCCATGAACAACATTGAATCGGGTGAGCTTTGTTTACGCATTGTGTTTGCTAAAGTAATGTGCTTGAAATAGACATTATTCTACTAGACTACTTGTGCAATGAAATAGTCCTACTCATGCGATGTGGATCAACTCCTCTATGCTCCTAAATAGAGTGAGATTCTCAAGTTGTATTGGTTATTGAATCGGGTTCAACGATGGAGCTAGCAATACACGTATTTCGTAATCTCTCTTCAGCTCTTGCAAATGAGTACTGCCTTGGCTATTAGTTTGGTTCATTGATGTTATTCAGTTTGTGTTCCCTGCAAACCAAATCTTGTTGTCCATGATTTCAATATTGACAGGTAGTGATTGGTTGGGGGCAAAGGCAACCTAACAGGTGGTTGGTTGCATTGTACTGCAATTGAAGTGGAGTTCACCAAATTATTCTTAACACAGATTTCACTACATTGCAAAGAGTGTAGCAAAAGAGTATAGCAATCAAAGTTGAAAAGGAATTTCCTAGTGGAACTCTTCAACGAAGGCAGTGAGACGTCAAGCAAACATCAAGCTTGAATTCAATCGAAAGAAGCAGCACCATAGCAATTATTTGATTGAATATCCTTGAAAAGAAGTAGCGACATGCAACAATCCACTGTAACAAGATCAAAGAAGTGAACATTGAAAACCTTTGGTAGATTCAACACAACCTAGAAGCTACAGTCACTGAAGTTAGAATAGTTTCATGGAGAGTTTTGGGGTATCCACACGGATGGTGTGGTCATATGTGTTGACCTGGTGCAGTTGTGGTGATTTGTACAACACAAGGCTCGTAGCGATCATAGTCATATATCGCAAGTTTGACACGTTGTAGTTGTAGGAGTGCAGGTAAACCTTATTATTTGTGCTACCCCAACAGAAAGGTTTACACATGGCAACAAGATACTATAGTCATGATAGTGCAAAAGTGTAGTAAGGCAAATAGTCAAAAAAATCTGCGTGGAGGTGAAGCAGGTAAATAAACATGTGGCAAAGGATTCATTGTAACTTGTTCATAAAAGCTTTCAATGTTGAAACAAGACATTCAAATGGAGAACAAAGTGAAAAGGAGCATAGGTTTTGAAGTGGTACAGGTTGTCCATGATTTGGAAAAATGTGAGGTAATACTTTGCATAACATCTTGTAACCCTAAGATAGGAGATATAAGTGAAATTTTTATTGTTTAAGGAAGAATGAATGTTACTATATTGATTTCCAAGTGCATAAGTAGAAGAAAGCAAACTCAAGAAAAGGGAAGAATGAATGTTACTATATTGCAAGTTTGATTTCCAAGTACAATAGTAAGAAAGCAAACTCAATAAAAGGGAAGAATTTAAAGAGTAAAAGCACAGTACAATAGGGATTATAATGAACAAGATATTGATAAAATGTTTTAGCAGACCAAGGTAGAATTTGTGGATCATATTTTGAGTAGATCTAAGCAAAGTTTTCGGTTAGATTTTTTAGCAGAGCAAAGTTTGTGGATCAGATTTTGAGTAGACCTGAGCAGATTTTTGGATCAGATTTTTGAGTAGACCTGAGTAGAGTTTTGGACCAGATTTATGAGCAAAAGGTTGGTGCATTTAGACATGAGGTTTGTGCCTTTATACCTAAGGTTGGTACCTCAAGGATATTGGTGTCTCCTATGGGTTGGTGCCCATGAACTTGTAGAAGGAGATTGGTGTCTCTTGTGGGTTGGTGCCCATGAACTTATATAAGGATATTGGTGTCTCCTGTGGGTTGGTGCCCATGAAATTATATAAGGGGGTTGGTGTCTCCTATGGGTTGGTACCCATAAAATTATATAATGGGATTGGTGTCTCCTATGGGTTAGTGGCCACAAACTTGTATAATGGGATTGGTGTCTCCTGTGGGTTGGTGCCCATGAACTTGTATAAGGGGATTGGTGTCTCTCATGGGTTGGTGCCCATGAACTTGTATAAGGGAATTGGTGTCTCCTATGGGTTGGTTCCCATGAACTTGTATAAGGGGATTGGTGTCTCTTATGGGTTGGTGCCCACGAAATTGTACAAGAATATTGGTGTCTCCTGTGGGTTGGTACCCATGAATTTTATTGAAGAAATATAAGCAATATTTTGTCGTGGTTTTCTCCCAAAAGGGTGTTTCCACATAAAACTCTTGTCTCTTATGTGTATGGATTTTGTGCATTGATTTATTATTGCATTCATATTATTGCAATTATTTGGAAGAAAATTTTTTATCTTATATTGTTCACCCCCCTCTTAGTATAAGTGTGTGTTTCTTCATATGTCAAGAATAAAAATCTTGAAGACCTTGTTCGCTATCAATTACCTACCAAAGGTTCTCCCATTTTAGTGGTTCTTAAGACTGGTGAGGATTCAATAAAGAAAAAAATATTTTGGATCATTCATAATGGTCAACAGGTAAATTTTTGGATAGATTATTGGGATGGTCATCAGCCTTTAATAACTCAATTTCTTGATGTTGGCCTTGGATGGAGGAGCTTTACTAAGCTAAATAGATAAAGGTGGCTAATTACTGTTGGTACCATACAAGTGGTAATTCAGAGGTTGGTATATATTGGATCCCTATTGAGGACTGGCCTATTCAAATCCCAGAAAGGTAAAGATAAGACATCCAATACATCCTTCATATGAGATCTCTCTCTTGGTCCCATGATAAAGATTGTTTTGGATGGAACAACACTACTAAGGATGAGTATTTAGTTGCTCAAGTTTATTTGGCCTTATGCCATAATAATCCCAACCAATCATATGATATATTTTCTCATTTATGGGTTCAAAATATTTAGCGTAAGGTAAGGTTCTTTACTTGACTTTTATTGCATCACAGGGTGTTAACTGGTGAGCAACTTATGAAGGGTGGTTTTCATGACCCTTTCAGATGTGAAATGTATGGAGAGAATGTGGAAACTCTAAACCATATTTTATTGAGTGTACTTTAGCCTTTGAGCTATGGAGGAGAATGGACATTTTACTTGTCTTACAATGGTCCATTTTTTTTTACTTTGAACAACTTTGGAGGGATTGGCCTAAACAAGAGGGTGTTGATAATTTCATTAGGCGGTTAGTTTGGATTCTACCTTGGAATATCTGGAATAAAAGGAACAACCAAATTTTCAATCAATAAATGAAGGATAATCACTATATTTGGCAAAATATCAGTGCCAACTTAGTTGAATTAGTCCAACAGCTCCTTAATCACCCCTAAAACTCCCACCAAAGATGGGATCAAATGATGCAAAGATTGAATATTAACTCTTTTAAGGGTAACCAGCTTAAAGGAAATGTGAGTAACTACAAGATGGATAGAACAAGGAATTGGCAGCCTCCTCCTAAGAATTTTGGAAAATTCAACATCAATGGAGCCTCTAGGGGGGATCTTGTAAAAGCTAGTGCGAGGGAAATTGGTAGACTTTCAGATGGCTCTTTAGTTTTTACTTTTGCTAAGAATTTGGGTATTCTTTCCAATAACCTTACTGATGGGTATGGTATCCTTAGAGGCCTTCAAGAGGCTGAAGGTTGGATGGGAAAAGGTGTTGGTTTAATCTGACTCTCAACTCATGATTAATCTACTGAAGAATCCTAAGAATCATAAGGTTGATTGGAGAATAAAAAGAATTATTGAGAAGATTCGGTTAATCTAGATGGGATTTTTGAAAGTTGATTACAATCATGTGGTGAGAGAACAAAATAGAAGTGTTGATGCTATAGCTAATTGGACATTGGACGAAGGTCATATTACTTGCTACAGCCACCCTCCTAGATGGTGGGCTTCATAAATAAGGGAAGCTCTACTTTCTATCATTACTTTGGATGGCTCCAGTACTGGAGCTACCTAGTTCCTTTTTGCTTTGTTTTTGCTTCTCTTTGGTTTGGTTAGGGTATTTTAGTTCCCTAGCTCAAATAGATATTTCTTTTGTTTCATTTTTTAAATCTTGTCTTAAAAGACTTTTGGCCTAGAAAGGTCGTTGTTGTGTTCTATTTTTTTCTTTTTTAGTTTTTTGAGGTGTGTGTGTGTGTGTGTGTTTGTATTGTTTTATTCTTGTGTTTTTTGTGTTGTTGTTTTTTTTTTTGGTAAGTAGTGTTTGTATTTACAGTGGGTTTTAACAAGGATCCCAAAACCTGATTACATAAGCAATGGGCCTAGGGCATCAATCCCTTGAAACTGAACACCAAAACGAAATCCCGCCGGAAGCATGAAACAATCCCTCTCAGCGGGAAACAAACAAATAAGAAAGAAAGTAGTTTTGGAGATCCCGCCCAACGGGGAGTAGCCAAAAACCACCATCGATAAGATCCCGCCCGACGAGAAGCAAAGAAAAACCGTTACAATAAAATCCCGCCTCGCGGGAAGCGATAGAAACCACCACAAACAGTCCCGCCTAGCGGGAAGCAGCAGGGAAATCCCGCCATCCGGGAAACCAGAAGAAAAGAAAGGATCCCGCCTCGCGGGAAAACCGACGGATTTTGCGGATCCCGCCCTGTGGAGAAACCATCCCGCCCATCGAGAAAACATATCGTTCAGCGAGAGCCATCCTGCAGGAAGTCGACAGCCAGCACAGAGAGAATCCAGCCCATCGGGAAGCGACCAGAGAGTTGCACCATGATGAACCCGCCTCGAGAAAAAAGAAGAGGATCCCGTCTCGACAAAACAAAAAGAAACAACAGGTTAAGGAACCAGGGATCTAGGGACTAGGAATCTCGAGCGGGAAGAGGAACCAGTCACAGGGATGGGATCCTTAGGAACCAAAACAGTGGGAAGCTGTCCAAACCCTAAACCATCACCTCCACCGCACCGAGAAACACAGGGGACCAGATCCACGTGAATAACCTGCAAAAAACCCCAGGGGGAAGCCTGAGAGAAAAATGGAAGGGATCCCCAACCAAACGAGGATCCCCGGGAAGCACCGGTCCGAAAAAACAACCAAGGAAACCCTAGCCGGGCGGGAGGGGCGCGAGATAGTGGAGAAGGATCTCCCTCCAGGAGATCATCTACAAACAACCACTCCCAGGGAGGAATGACCTGGGTTGAGCCAGGGACTGGGCAGGAACCAGGAGCCATGGGAGGGGGAGCAGGGGAGGGACCAGAGCCCTCCCCTCTCTACCTCCGTTTTTTGTGTTGTTTTTGTTGTTCTTGTGTTTTTGTTATTTTTTGTGTTTTGTGTTTTTGTTTTTTGTGTTTGTTGTTTTTTATGTTTTTGTTTTTTTTGTGCTTTTTGTTTTTTTGTTTTTTTGTTTTTTGTTTTTTTTTTTTTGTTTTTTTTTATGTTTTGTGTTTTTGTTTTTTGTGTGTTTTTTATTTTTTTTGTGTTTGAGTGTTTTTTTTTTGTATTTACATGGTGGAATCGATAGCTGCCACGAATCCGGGCAGGCTGTCCAGCTTTTATGGCCGCCACAGTATTCTGTGTTGTCCGCCCCAAAAGCCGCCACATTTTGTGTTTGAGTGTTGTTTCGTTGCTTTTATAATTTTTTTGGGTGTTTTGTGTTTTGTTGTTTTTTTTTTATGCTTTTATGTTGTTTTTTTTTGTTTTTTTTTTTTGTCTTTGCTTTTTATTGTTGTGTTTTTCGTTTTTTTTTGTGTTTTTGTGTTTTTTCTTGTTTTTGTTGTTTTTGTTGTTTTAGGCATGCTCATTGAGTGTGTCGAAGGGGGCAGGCCAGGTGCGAGCCTTGGGTATTTTTGGTGGAATAGATACACCTGCCTCCTTGGGACTTCCCCAAAAGTGGCATCCCATTTGGGGTGTTTTCCACAAACAAAAAAATTACAAAGGCTTGTCAAATGAAAATTATCAAAATATTTTGTCTTGTCCTTCTTGGAAACCAATGTAATAAAAGTGGCATTGATCATTATAGCCTTCCTTTTGGGGGCCTCTTCAATTATAACTAACATATCACTCTTAATAAATCCTAAGATATTTTAACAAAATTATAGGAAATCCATCAAGGCTAGGTGCCTTCTTAGGATAAAAAGATAAAACTACTGCATGCAAATTCTCCAAAGATATATTTTTATCAAGCTTTAATTTTATCCCTGTGTGATAATTGATGAAATATTTTGCAAGAGCTTATCTTGTGCCTCCCTATCTTGCCTAATATTTGGTAAAATATTTTTGAAATAATTAATTGTTTCCTTATTTTTTTGGTAAGTTAAAAATTTTCATTAAAGAGGGCATTTGAAAGGCACCCTAACGCCTTAATACATCAGAAGAGAAAAAGGATGTGAAGACCACAAAAGACAAAGAGCATCCTTGAGGACCAGGGAAAATAGAGGAAAGCAAAAATGACCCAAAAAGAGACAAGGAAAAACCCTATAAGGGATAGAAACAACAGAATAAAAGTTATTTAGTGTTAGCACACATAGCCTATTCACGGGCTGTAGTATGGGCAAGGGTTATTACATTAATATAAAAATGTTGTTATGCATTGAGCGCTCCTCCTCATACCATTGAGGAGGTTGGTTGGTTGGTTACCCAACCAACCATGAACCACTGTATATAAATACCCTTTGCAAATCAATGAAATCACTTCACATTTTGTATCTTTTGGCAGGTCTTTCTACATGGTACCAAAGCAAGGCACATGAGGTGGGCAAGGATCGAGGATGAGGTGAGACCTGACATGAAGCCCAAGAACACAGCCCTAAGACCTAACACGTAGATCGAGAACACAGCCCTGATACTTGACACACAAACCGAGAACAAGACCTTATGCACAGACCAAGAACATGTGGTAGGACATGAGATAGTGATTGGGTGACACATGGTGATGATTAGGAGACACATGGGCATGACTGGGTGACACATGGATGTGATGTGGGTGACAAGTGGCACGTTGGACTGGGTGAGGGTAAAATGTGAACAAAGGCTTGATTTCCTGAAGGCAATCAAAAGCCTTATTGATGCCTCCACCCTTTAAAGGTGTCTTTGCCTTCCTTTCCCATGCATGTGGGATAAAGGAGGCAAAAGAATTTTCTTTTTATTTATTTTTTGTTTCTCTCATAAGCAATGGATAAGGCACGATGTTGTTGGTGGTTTCAACTAGCATTTTAGCGCAGGCGATGGCTACGTTCCTTGATAGCGTAGACATCCCAGGTTCCAATCCCTGCAGATGCGAAACCAAAGTTTTTTTTTGAAAGAGTAGTGAGGTTTTTTTTCCATTTTTGAGGCATAAGGGCTATCTGGTACTATCACATTTCTCAATCCCAACAGGACTCATTTTCGAGGTTGTTCTACTTCTCTCTCATGGTTTAGAGGTTGGGGGTTCCAACCCCATCGAACATCATCCTTTTTTAAAGCTTCATTGAGTTTAAAGGGTGTATGCTGCATTGATTTTCTCATCGATGTATAGCCAAGGTGGTTCGACTTTCCCTCCTTGGTGCATGAGGTTGGGGGTTCCAAACCCTCCACCAACAATTTTTTGTTGCTCCATTATTGTAAAAGTTGCTTCAAAAATTGCAACAAGAAAAACAAAAGGGAGAAAATTTGTTTTTTTTTGTTCCCCAACAGTGCAGATAGGTTGTTTCCCAAAATTGAAAGCCACTGACCCGGATGTTATTCCCACTATGAATTTTACCAAAACAATAGGGGGGAGTTCAAGCACACTTCTTTCTTGCAAAATTCTAAAATGGAGGGGGGACATTAATACATCTAGGCACTTTCATAATGGTAACTATTCACAAATATCTCTCAGACTCCCAATTGTTGAAAGGCCCTAACTTTGTTTCATGGAAGACAAAGATGAGAGCTATTCTTCAGGTAGAATATTTATGGGATGTAGTAACTGGCACTACAAAATGCCCTCAAACAGTAGGGCCAGATCAAGAAGCTTGGGATAAAAAAGACAAGAAAGGTCTCATGTTTCTCCTACTTGCTACTAAATATGAGGTCTAACCTCATATCTGTGATGCCAAGACTAGTCAGGTATCTTGGGATGCCTTGATTACTGTGTATGAAGGAAAGAATCAATCCACCATTCTACACCTTCAAACTCAAATGCATACCCTCAGTATGAATTCTGGGGAAACAGTTGATCTATTCCTTTGTAGAGTGGTGGAACTGAAAGTAAAATTGAATGCTATGGGAAAACCAGTGGATGATGATGTTTTGAACTCTATCATCTTGCGAGCATTGCCAAATTCCTATAAAATGTTGATCACTTCCCTCAATGTTTCTGGTAGACAAGTGACTTTTGTGGAATTGGTAAATTTGCTTCAGACTGAGGAGGCAAATCAGGTTCAGAAATATGAGGTACCATATAATGCCCTTTCCACCCAACAAAAGAGTAAGAATCAAGGCCAGTTTCAAAAAGGTGGTTCTTCCTCTAAGGTAAAAGGGAAACAAAGTCAGCAAAAAGATAAATATTGCAAGATTTGCGATATGAATAACCATGACACCAATAGGTGTTGGTTCAAAAATAAGCAACAAAATGATCAACCTCATAGAAATAAAGGGAAAGAGAAACTTCAATATAAAAAGAAACATAAGCAACCCAAGGGACATGTTGCTTATGCTAACTCCACCTCAGACTCAGATACCTCTGGTTCTGATTCTAATTTCGACTCTAAAAGAGCACACAAGGTGCTCATGACCCATACTTCATCTTCTTAGATAGATGTCGTATGGTATATTGATTTGAGCACTAGTAAGCATATGACTGGAGACAAATCTTGGTTCAAAATATTTGAGGAGAAAGAGGGAAATCCAGTTACCATTGCTGACAATCAAGTCTACCAGGTAAAAGGTGAAGGGAATGTTTCTATCACTCTTCCAGATGGTAGATGTCAAATAGAGAAGGTTCTCTATGTCCCTGGATTAGCCAATAATCTATTGTCAGTTCCTCAGATGCAGGATAGGAATATGGATGTTGTATTCTACATTGTAAAAGGCAAGAAGAGGTGTTTTATAAGCAAAAATAGTAAACATGTTGCAACTGGTTCCTATCAGCATGGCTTGTTCATTCTAGATGCTCTTTCAACTCCTCATGTTGCTCTAGTTGCAACTACAAAGGAGGCCACTTCTCTCTGGCATAGAAGATATGGGCATCTCAGTTCAGGATATTTGCTCGAGTTAAGCAAATATGAAATGGTAAGAGGACTTCCTCATCTCTCTTCCATCTTACCAGTTTGCCCGGATTGTTTAGCAGGGAAACAACATCGGGTACCTTTTGAAGCTAGCTCTTCCAGAGCTAAGAAACCTTTGGAGTTGGTGCACACCGATCTGTGTGGTCCTATGACAACCAGTTATGGTGGAAATAAGTACTTTCAATTATTCATTGATGATTACTCCCAAAAAATGTGGGTCTTCTTCCTCCAATTGAAATCAGAAGCATTTTCATACTTCAAGCAGTTCAAGAAACTAGTTGAAAAAGAGTTTGGATGCTTCATCAAAACCCTCCACTCAGATCGAGGGGGAATATACTACCAAATAATTTTCATCATTTCTAACAAAACATGGGATAAAGCAACAACTGACAACAACTTATACACCACAGCAAAATGGTGTTGTTGAAAGGAGAAATCGCTCCATTGTGGAAATGGTTCGATGTATGATAAAAGGAGCACATCTTGAAGATCAATATTGGGAAGAAGCAACAAATACAACATCATATCTCCTGAATAGAGCACCCACAAGGGCTCTACAAGGAAAAACCCCACAAGAAGCATGGAGTGGTAAGAAACCCTCCATTTCTCATCTAAGAGTGTTTGGATGTAAAGCCTTCATGCACATTCCAAAATAGAAAAGGAGGAAGTTAGATGAGAATACCTTGCAATGTATATTTCTTGGTTATGACGAGCATTCAAAAGGATATCGCTTGATAGATCCTATAACCAAGAAAACACACATAAGTAGAGATGTAGTATTTGATGAAGCTTTCACATCTACTAATACCTCTACAGCAGTATATCATGAGGATGATGAGCCTAAGAAGGAGGTTTCACCCCCTCAAAAAAATATTCCAAAATGGTATACCAGCACTTTGAGAGATTCCAAATTGAGCTCACTTCTAGATCTAACACTAAATAGTCCTTGTACGCATAGTGTCACTCAGCAAAAGAAGGCAGAAGCATCATCTTCAAAAGTAGATGAACTTTGTCACCAGTTTGATGAATTATCTATGAATACAGGTGAATATGGAGACACAGATATAGAGGATGAATGGGTCTATCTAACAATGTTAGATGAAAATGAACCTACAACAACTCAAGAAGCCCTTAGTAAAGCTCATTGGAAGGCAGCTATGGAAACAGAACATACATCTCTCATGAAAAATCACACATGGAAGCTTGTAAATCTACCTTCAGGAAAGAAACCCATTGGTTGTAAGTGGGTATTCAAAGTAAAGTATAAGGCAGATGGTACAATTGATAAGCATAAAGCCCATCTGGTTGCAAAGGGCTATGCTCAAAAAGAAGGCATAGATTATGAAGAGACATTCGCCCCTACTACAAAAATGACTACCATTCGAGTATTGTGTGCTATGGCAGCTTAGTTTGGGTGGAAGTTACATCAGATGGATGTAAAAAGTGCCTTTCTTAATGGTGATTTACAAGAAGAAGTATACATGACCCAACCTGAAGGATTTGTTGTGAAAGGACAAGAACATAAAGTTTGTAAGTTAATCAAATCCTTGTATGGGCTAAAACAAGCTCCTCGAGCTTGGTACATCAAAATTGATAGTCACCTATTACAACATGGGTTCCAACAAAGTCCATCAGATGTGAATCTCTATATCAAGAACAATGGTTCCGACATAGTGATTCTAGTGCTATATGTAGATGATTTGATCATAACAGGTAGTTCAGAAAGCATGATTGATACAGTGAAAAATGATCTCAAATCATATTTTGAAATGATAGATCTGGGACTTCTACACTACTGTCTTGGTTTAGAAGTAACTCAAAAAAACCATCATATCAGAGTTACACAGAAGAAATATGCCAAGACCTTGATTGATAAATATCGCATGATTGACTGTAAGTCTAAAGCTACTCCCATGGAAGTAGGACTTAAGCTTTCTAGATATGATCAATCTCCACAGGTAGATGGCACTCTCTATCATCAACTGATCGGGAGTCTCTTATACCTAACCAATACCAGGTCTGATCTCAGTTTTGTTGTGGGGTACCTTTCATGGTTCATGCAAGAACCCAAAGTAAGTCATTGGAAAGCAACAAAAAGAGTTCTACATTATGTTCGTGGTACAACAAATTTTGGCTTGGAATACAAAAAGAATAACAAGTTTTATCTACAAGGGTACACAGACTCCGACTATGTTGGATCCATTGATGATCGAAAATCAACATCTGGATATATCTTTCATCTTGGGTCTGGACCTATCTCTTGGCATAGCAAAAAGTAGCAGGTGGTTGCTATTTCTTCTACAGAGGTAGAATATCATGCAGCTAGTGGAGCAGTTTGTGAGATAATATGGCTACGTCGCATTCTTACAAATATGGGTCTTCCAAAGAATCTTCCACTACATTTGTTTTGCGACAATCAAGGTGTTTTGAACCTTGTCAAGAATCCAATTTTTCATGATCGTACCAAACACATTGACACAAGATGTCATTTCATTCGAGATGAAGTTCCAAAGCATCATATACAACTCCAATACATCCCTACTGAAGAGCAAGTTGCAGATATTTTCACCAAAGCACTTGGACGAGTCAAGTTTGAAGCATTTCACAAAGCTCTCTATATTTGCCATTAATGTAATAAGGGGGGATGTTAGCATATACAACCTATTCATGGGCTATAGCTTATGTAAAGGGGTATTACATTAATATTTAAAAATGTTGTTAATGCGTTGAGCGCTCCTCCTCATTCCGTTGAGGAGGTTGGTTGGTTGGTTATCCAACCAACCATAAACCATTGTATTTAAACCCTTTGGAAATCAATGAAAGCACTTCACATTTTTATGTCTTTGGTAGGTCTTTATACAATCAGGCTATTACATATTCAATAGAAAGAGTTTCAGACTCCCCGAAGCTCATACTATCGAAGCTCCAAAGCAAGGACAAGAAACACGTAGAAATGTTACAGATATGATGAGGACATACAAGTGCAATGCAAAAAGCTTGCATAGCCAAGCTTTTGTAATCCAATGGTATGTTCAGAAGTTTTCATAATCCCTCCACCTTTCTCCTCACAAGATGCCAAGACCTAGGGAAACACACATGCAGGAAAAAATGGACCAGAAGGTGACATTCCTTGAATAGCTTGAGTTCCCAATGAAAATGATATTCCATAAAAATAGAAAGGTGCACCAAGACTTGGAAGGTTTGGCCAATCAAAAAGCAAGAGATACCTTCCTTAGTGGAAACACAGACACAAAAATAAACCAAAGTTATTGGGAAATGGAAAGAAACAAGAATGGATACAGACATATTTTTAATTGCTTCCTTATTTATATCTTCTTCTTCCTCAATATATCTTTCATCTAGAGTCAAAATATTTTTGATGTGACAAGTAAAAAAAGTACCAGTTTGGGTTAGGATGTTTGGATTGCCCATTGAATTTTAGAAAATAGATACCTTCAAGGAAATAGGCAACACTCTAGAGATTTCATATACAACAAAAAATGGATTTTTGGCTATTTATGCTCGAATATTGGCCATGATTGATATAAGTAAAGCTTTACCAGAATCAACAATTCTTAAGTATGGGGATAAGATGTGGATCCAAACTATAGATTATGAAAACATATATTTTAGATGTAGAAAATGTCATGAGTTGGGGCATATTGAGAGATCATGTCCTAAGAAAAGCCCAACAAAAACATTTGTAGAAAATCGTAAGAGAAATTTACAAATGGTTATGGATGAATATGGTTTTGAACTTCCAAAAAATAGATCTAGAAAAATAAAATAAAATGAACAGTGGAGACCAATAATGAAGGATATTGAAAGAAATACCAACTCTTTTGAGGCTTTAGCCTATGAAAAAAGTAGATCAAAACTTAGAGGACACAATACAACAATTTCAACATATTAGCAAGGAACTGACTATTCAATATGATACTAATTTAAGGAAGAACATTCTCGATGAATCTAAGGAATGTTTATCATCAGATTTTGAATACTCTCTTAGAGTACCATGCACCATTTAGAAGAAAATAATTGGTAAATAAAATGCAGTTTTAGATATTAATGTCTCTACAATTAATAAGGAAATACTAGAAAATGAGTAGGACAAGTCAAAAGATTCTATAATAGAGCCAAGAGAGGATAAATATGTTGAAAAAAAATGTGAAATAATATTGAGGAATAGAATAATAAGACCTACTACTGATATAGGCAAGGCAAAAAGAGGAAAACCCTCAAATTATCAAGCAAGATCCAAGGAATCAAGAGCTAACATAGAGAAAGGAACACAAAATAAGTTGGTTGAACTTCTCTTTACCAAACAACAAAATGATATTGGTAATATGCAAGAGAGGCCAAAATCCCCTAATGATACATGATTGTCATCTCATGGAATATAAGGGATGCTAATGCCCCCTCAAAGAATAGGTGTATTAGGGACCTATGTTTAAGTAATAAACCTGGTATTCTTTGTATCCAGGAAACTAAAATGACAAAAGAAGAAGTTTCAATAACTATGAAAGTAGTTTAGGCAAGATGTGAATGGGATGCTATGGATTCCGAAGGAGCAGCAGAGGGAATTCTAACTTGTTGGAATCCTTCTAGAACCTCTTGTGTATCCATTCATAAAATTAGGCATTGGATAGCCTCTTTAGTCACTTGCTACTTTGCAGCTATTCGCTTCATCCTTACCGATGTCTATGGACCTTCAACTCAGTAAGGTAGATTAGAAGTTTGGAGTGGGATTGAAGCCTTTATGAGAATTAAAGACCAAGAAACTCGATTCATGATCATTGGAGATTTTAATGCCATGACCAAGTTGAATGAAAATTTGGAGGAATTAGAAAATTGACCCAAAGTATGAAAGATTTCTCAACTTTTATTCAAAACAACAATCTATGGAAAGTTAAGTTTGAAGAAGACAACTATACTTGGCTAGATAGATGCATTCTCTCATATAATTGGCTAAATGAAGGAACTTGTGCTAAAATTAACACCTTAACAAGGATTGATTCAGATCACTAGCCATTAAGAGTTACAATGGTGGTAAGTGAATTCAAAAAAATATATTTTAAATATGAGTAGATGTGGCAAGACCATCCTCAATTTGTTGATATGATAGCTCAAACATGGAGTTATTTAGGTAGTGGTGGGTTTTATGCTCTTCCAAACCAAGTTAAAGCTACGAATCTAGATTAAAAGAATGAAACAAGAACATCTTTAGAAACATTTTTGAGAAGAAAGAAGAACTAAAATATAAACTTTTAAAATTCCAAAAAGGTGATGAAAATAATACAATCTCAAAGGAAAAGGATTTGCTTAGTGAATGATAATGACATTAAATAATATATGTCTTAAATGCATTTGTACGAATAGAGATGAGAGATATTAGATATTATTGTGCATATTAAATCCACCCTTATCCTCTTAACCCTACATGGTATTGAGCCCATGAATTGGCTCATACCATGGTATTGTAAAGACACTTGGTACCTATAAATATGTAATGTTTGATAAATAATAGATAATCTAGAGTTTAGCCTGTAGATCCATATCATTTTGTATTAGAGCATTCGCTCCTGCCCTGCCCCCTTCCTTTTCTGCATTTTTATCATTTTTTTCCTTTTTTTGGATCTTCTTGTTCACGTTTCTCTTTTTTATAATATTGTGGTTTCATCCCCTATCTTGTTGATTGGTCTTTTCCATCCGCGTGAACTCGTATTTTCAGCCATACTTGTAGTTTTGTGGTGGTTCGTAGCAATCTGCTATTTTTGTGGGTTAAAATTTTTGGATCGCTTCGTCTGCTTTCCTGGTGGCCCATCCGTACCCACTCACCTCTTACACGACATTCAAAAACCCTTACCCTTGCACCATCGTGCCCATCGGTCTCCACACGGATACAGTTCGGACGATGGTTCATCGCTTAGATCAGGTATCGAGCCATTGTTGTGCGTAGGACGAACGCACACAGGGCCCGCAACCCAACTACAACTTCCAAATCTGACTTCGTTGAGAGCCAAATGACGTGATTGCGGACCAAGATGATGTGATTGCGGACCATGTTTTGCCTTCCTACTTCTCAATGAACTCCAACCATCACAGATGTTGGAGTAGTTCATATCAGCTGATGATTTGTCATGGAGACTAATCATAGCACCAGTCCACTGTAAAGTTCTCAATATCGATTTGCGCATATTAGGTTGTTTTACGATGGCTTTTGTATCGATTTACCTGATTTACAAGAGGTTGCATCTGCCTATAAATCAATTTGTCGTTTCTTACCCTATCCACCTTATCACAACTTGCACCCCATGGATCAGCCCACTCTATCCACCATGACACGTGATCGTGTCCCTTCTCCTCCCACACCACCGTGGCCTCCACCTACAGCCTTTTTCGACCATGATTTGCTATTTCTAGCTGCTACCCATGATTTGAGTGAAAACCTAACTTTCCCTACGGACACCTCACATTTTCGAACCTCGATCCATAGTTTTCTGGTAATCCTAGCCTATTTTTCGGGGTTTCCTACACCCTCGGATTCCTTGTTTGCATACATTGCGAACCACCTCTGGCTACTACCTCGCCAATTTTGTTGGCGTCGTTTGCTCATGCTTTAGCCTAGTTTGTGAATCTCATTTCCATACTCTCAAGATCAAACAATTTAAGGCAAATACGATGATAGTCATGTCTATGAAGGGAATGTGAAAAATATTATTTATGCCTGTACATGGGATGATTGATGTTTGAGGGAAAAACTTCCTACAATTTCTCTGGTTGGTAATTTTGGGCTAACTAAATACATAAGGAGATTTCGAGTTTGAATCCAAGGGCACGAGCGAGCGAGCAGGGAAATGTGTCGATGAAGGACGAATATCACGTATTCGTTGGAGGCCTGTCATGGGACACCATCGATAGAGAGCTGGGAAATATTTTTAGCCATTTCGGTCAAGTATTGGAAGCCCAGGTGATGTTGGACAGAGCAATTGGTCATCCTCGTGGGTTTAGCTTTGTGACTTTTGCTGATGGGCAAGCCATGGAGGATGTCATAGATCAGTTACATGACAGTGCAGGGATTCCACTATCCCTTTATAGAATCTGTTCACAAACTAAATAATAGATACGATGTTTTGAACTGAATCGTTGTAAGGAAAGAATCGCAGTTGTTATTGATGGCAATCAATCAATAATAATATATAGCTAATATTCGATTTGATGATCTTATTGCATCAAATCGATTTAATATAAATATAAATAAAAATAAACGGATGTAAATTGAAGAGACGCGTTGGTCCCTGAGTAATAGTAAGGTGTTAATATTAAATAGTGATGTGTTAGGAATATGTTCCTAACATGCCATCCTCCTTAAAAGGAGTTTTGTAAGCTTCATTCTCTGTTTCGTTAAAAGTATGTGATCATGTTATTGTACTATTTTAATATCATTGTTTCTTAAATAAGGATATCGGGAAGGTGGAAGTGTCGGTGGCTTTGTCATGGCATGGAGAGAAAATAAATGGGCAACTTTTGTCTTTCCTCCTCTAGGAATAACTTTCTCCATGCGATGAGAGCTTGCTAGTAGAGAAGGGCCAGATTTTATCCCTTTAAGTGTATATGTGTGATCCTTTTGTGTGAACTTCATCCATAAGTTGTCAAGGTCCCATTGAATTATGTCGAGCGTTCATAGCCATTGCACACCTAAAACAATATCACAACCTCCTAATGGAATTGCATACATGTCATGTTTGACGGTGTAATTGCCCAAGGTGAGCTTAATATTACGACATTTCCCATTACAAGTGATTCTTTCCCCATTATCGATCATGATTTCAAAAGTATTACAAGGATGGATAAAGTAGTTGGTTTGTTTTGCCATATGTGGGTCGATGAGATTATGTGTACTTCCGAAGTCAATAAGCACAATAAGATTTTATTATTTAAAGAAACTGGGGACTTCAATGGAAATTTCAAGGATGAGGGCATTGAAGAAAATTTCTAATGGACCTCGAGGTTTATCTTTAGGTATATCTTCCACTAGTTCGACCTTGATTTCTTCTTCATCTAGTGTTGATTGACTAGGAATAGTTGCATCTAGAATATAAAGTTTGGGTGTAATACATTTGTGATTCGGAATGAATTTCTCATCACAATGAAAACAAAGGCCTTTTGCTCTTCTTTCCTTCATTTCTTCAGGGCTAATGTGTTTAATTGGCATGACTTCAGTTAGTTTTTGGTTGGTGGAAGTATTTTGGGAGTCTGTTGTAGATACATTTTTGAGTCGATGTTGGTTGTTGATTTTATCTTTGGCTAATTTGGCCAATCCAATGGTCTGTATCATGGTAGTGGGGTAAAACATTTATACTTCTAGGCAGATCTCTTCCTTAATCCACTGATGAAACAATCCTAAAAGAATAAGGCGTCTAACCTTGTTGTGTGGTTTACCAATCTCTCAAATTCTGCTTGATATTCGCATACTGACGTGGTTTGACATAGTTTGGTGAGGGCTCTAGTAAAATTTTTGAGTTTGGTGAGGGCTCCAATGAAATTTTTGAGCTTGCTAGGGCCAAATCGTACTAATAGGTTTTGTGTAAAGTTTCACCAAGTAGGGGTGTCATTGGTCTTCTCGAACCACTGGTACCATTGGATAGCCTCATTTTCTAAGTGAAAAGATGCAATATGCACTTTTTGTACTTCCAAAATTTGATTTAAGGAAAAATATTGCTTTGCCCGATAAATCTAGTTATTGGGATCACCACCTTCGAATTTTGGAAAATCTAACTTAGTAGTCCTAGGAAGGATGGATGTTTGTGGCCCCCCTAATGTTGTTTGGTGCATTGGTCCTCCAGTAGTTTGGCTAGTTTGAACTAGTGCCATATTCTGATTGAAGATATCCATTTTAAATCAATTATTGATATCCTTTGCTCCAATTCTTGTCTTGTAGCTATGCTCTCTTCTTTGCATTGGTGAAGTTCCTGGTAAATTTTCTCGAGAGTGATATCTTGCGATCTCCTCCCTTCTGCCATTGTGGGATTTTAAAAAAAAAATGTTTTCCAAATTGTCAGAAATTTGCAATATTTATTGTCAAAATTTGCAAAAATTTGTTGTCAAACTTTGCAAAATTTAGCTGTCAAAATTTTCAAATTTTGTTGTCAAAATTGGAAATATTTTGGGCTTACAAAATTGTTGACAAAATTTTTTGGTAAAAAATTGGTTTTCAACTTTTTTAGGAGTGGAGCTACGACCTGCATGAAAGTCGAAGGAGATCGATGGCTGGGTAGGCAACATGGAAGTCGAAGGATGGTGGCTGGGTAGGCAGCATGGCTAGAGGGCGTAGTCAACGTCAATAGGCAGAGCGGAGTACAAAAGTCGAAGGATAGTGATAGGGTAGACAGCATGACTAGAGTGCAGAGTCAATGTCAATGGGTGGAGCGGAGTCAACATCAACGAGCGGGATAAGGTAGACATGCGACAAGCGTCGAAAGGAGATGGTGCAAGGTAGGTGGTCAAGTGAGTGATGGTCAAAGGGAGGGTAGGCGACGCGCGTGTGTGACCATCGAATGGTGGTCACAACCAAATAATATCGCACGAGGATTTTTAAATGTTTGTGAAACCCGTTGCTTGCTAAATGTGGGATTATTATCCCTTTTCTTATAAACCCAATTTGCCTTGCAATGTTTTGATGTCGACGGTTTTGATTTCCAATGCCAAAAAAAATGTTAGAATTTAGGTTATAAATTTAGATTTTAAACTTTCGCCAAAAAATTTATTATTTCACCAGATAATAATACGGCGTGCTACAGCCCTCAATTTTACACAATTTTGAAATTGTCTTCGATCTGGGCTAGATTCAAAAGTCTCTAGTGGCTTGTAATAGATTTTTTTTTTTTTAATTTTGAATTTATCTCACTGTTTACGTTCTTGGAATTTGTTCTACTTTACTGTTATTGATCACCGACGTTCACAGTTTTTGTGATTATATTTGTGATCCTTATATTCGACCGATCATGGTCTCCATGTTGGTTCTTGACACAGAGCAGAGTTTGTGTAATTTATCTAACTCAAATTGGAAATACGAGTGGTGTTTTTAATGATTAAAAGGTGGTACTGAGGCCAACATTCCTAGAAGGAAGGCTCTGATACCATATGTAGGGATCCCAATATCCCTTTGTAGAACTTGTTCACAAACTAAACAATAGATACGGTGTTTTGAACTGAATCACTATAAGAAAAGAATCACAATTGTTATTGTTGGAAATTAATCAATAATAATATATAGCATATATTTGATTTGATGATCTTATTGCATCAAATAGATTTAATATAAATATAAATAAAAGGATGTAAATTGAAGAGACGTGTTGGTCCCTAATTAACATTAAATAGTAAGGTATTAATATTAAATAGTGATGTGTTAGGAATAGGTTCCTAATAGACAAAGAATTGAATGGAAGGCGCATCTCTGCAAACAAAGTTGAACCCTTACCTTTCTAGAAGAGGAGACTATCCTGACAAAGGACCACTAGGATGATCTGAATGCTTCAAATGTGGCCAACTTGGACATTGGGCTAGGGAGTGCAATGTGGGTGATCTTCATTGACTATGTTATCAATCAATGCATATTGATCAATCCAGATTATCCTTTCCAGTTTGTATGCATTGGGGACCAATGCATCTACAGTGGGGAGGAATGATAAGGATACGGTATGGCATTAAATAATATGCCTTAAATGCATTTGTATAGATAGAGATGAGGGATATTAAATATTATTGTGCATATTAAATGCACCCTTATCATCTTATTTGAACATGGTATTGAACCCATATATTGGATCATACCATGGTATTGTAAAGGCACTTGTTGCCTATAAATATGTAATGTTTGATGAATAATAGATAATTTGGAGTTTAGCCTTTATATCCATCTCAGTGAATATCATAATTTTTTGAGTAAGGAAGAGAAATTTTGGAGATTAAAATCAAGACAGACTTGGTTAAAAGAAGGAGATAAAAATACAAAGTTTTTTCATAGGATGGCTATAGTACAAAGATCATCTTCTAGAATTAGTAGAATTAAATCAATAGAAGGGGTTTGGATTGAATATCAGAGTGAAATTAGAAAAGAGGTAAAGTCTTTTTATCAGAATATTCTAGGTTCAGAGGAGACCGAAGTTCTTAATGATAAACTTCTTCAAGATGTTCCTTCAGTTATAACGAATGAAGACAATAGGAAACTAATGGAGCCTATTACTCTAGAAGAAGTTCATTTAGCTCTTTTCTCTTTTAATAAGGATAAATCCCTAGGTCCATATGGGCTCTCTACAACTTTTTACCAACATAATTGGGATATAGTGAAGGATTCTTTATTGGTGGTAGTGGAACAATCTAGGGTAAAACAATACATACCTTATAAAATAAATGCAACATATCTTACCCTAATTCCAAAAAAGAAGGATGTTGAATTGTTTGATTCTTTTAGACCCATAAGCCTATGTAATATGGCATATAAGATTATCTCCAAAGTGATGGCGAATAGATTAAGGCCATTGTTAGACAAAATTATTTCAAAAGAGCAAGGAGGATTTGTGAAAGGGAGACAAATTATGGATGGGATCATAGTAGCTCATGAAGTTATACATTCAACAACTTCAAGAAAAGAGAAAGCAATGATCTTAAAACTTGATATGAGTAAAGCCTATGATAGGGTTAAATGGGATTTTCTTTTTGCAGTTTTAGAAAAGTTTGGTTTTGGGAAGAAATGGGTTAGATGGATTAAAGCTTGTGTCTCTACAGTTTCTTATTCAGTGTTGGTCAATGGGTTAGTAACATAAATTTTTAAAGCCAAGAGAGGCCTTAGACAAGGAGATCCTCTATCTCCTTATTTTTCATTATTATGGCATAGGTTTTGAGTAGGAACTTAAAGAAGGCTTACAAATATGGGCTTATAAGTGGACTTAAGGTTAGTAATAACATCGATAACATCACCCATCAACAGTTTGTAGATGATACAACCCTTTTTGGAAGGGCAAGGATAAATGAGGCCAGAGCTTTGAATAATTTTTTAAAAGAGTATGAAAGAGCTTCAGGGCAAAAAATTAATAGGACTAAATCCAAAATTTACTTCCTTAACACTCCTACTAATATCAAAGCAAGAATTTGTAGGTTGCTTCAAATGGAGGAGGCAAATTTACCAACAACTTATCTAGGGATGCCTTTATTTGAGGGGAGAATGAGGATAGATTTATGGAATCCAATTATTAGTAAAGTTCAAAATAAACTTCTAGCTTGGAAAGGTAGATGGTTATCATTAGCAGGAAGAGTGCAGTTAATTAAGTCAGTCTTACAAGCCATTCCAACATATTATATGTCATTGTATTCTATGCCAAAATTAGTTGAAAAAAATTTAATCTATATTATGCGATCCTTTTTATGGTCAGGTTTACATGATAAAAGGAAATTTCCTTTGGTGAAATGGAGCAAGTTGTGTGATGATAAAACTAGGGGAGGTCTTGGTTTAAGAGTTCTTACAGATGCAAACTTAGCTCTTAGGGGAAAAGTTTATCTGGAGATTGTACAAAGAGATTCAAAGACAATGGGCAAGAATTCTTCTAAGTAAGTATGTTGATCCCAATGACCCAAGTTTAATATTTATTGCATTCTCTCTACCAAATGGTTCTGCTCTTTGGAATGGTTTAAAAAAATCTATTGATCTTATGATTAAAGGTTTAATATGGGTGGTGGGAACTGGAGAAAAAATTTATATTTGGATGGATACTTGGTGTGATAAAAAACCACTCAATTTAGATCTAATTTTGAAACCTTGGATGAGATTGCTTCAAGACAAATATGGTGATAGGGTTTCAAACATTTTGTACAAGGATCGAGAAGGAAGATACAAATGGAAAGAAGATTTTTTTACAAGTATACAAGACATTGATGCTAGGAGGCAATTGAGTAGAAAGATAACAACTATGATTATTTCGAGGGGAGCCAAGGATAAATTGATTTGGGAGTTGAATAGCTCAGGAGAATACACAACAAGAAGTGGATATAATGTACAACACCAACAAAATAATAATATCACTAGAATATGGAGAGATATTTGGGATAGCCCAAGCATTCCTAAAGTCAAAATGTTTGTTTGGCTAGTAGGTCATAGAAGAATTTTATCTTGGGATAACCTTATGAAAAGGGGTTTTCATGGCCCCTCTCAATGTGTTTTTTGTAATAAGGAGGAGGAGAGTATAGACCATCTCTTGGGACATTGCTCAATAGTCTGGAATCTATGGCAATGGATTCTTAATATGTTTGGTAAATGCATGGTGATGAATAGCAGAATTGAAGATTGGTTAAAGCAATGGCAGAGCACTTATAAAAGTGAGGCTTTACAGACAATATGGGATATATCAAAAGATACAATACTTTGGACTATATGGCTAGAAAGGAATAGAAGAATATTTAAAGGAAAGGAAAGCAATTTAGAGGTAATTAAAAAGAAGATATGTTTAGCCATAGAGGAGTCTAAACCAACCCTATCAACTCACCCAATCCCTAATTTAGAAGTAAAGAGCCTTGATAGATGGAGTCAAGTCATTAAATGGAATTATGATGTTGGGTACAAGAGAAGCAAAAATAAGGTAAAGAATATAAAGTGGAAACCACCAGATGTGGAGTGGATTAAATTGAATTTTTATGGAGCATCTAAAGGAAATCTAGGACCAATAGGAGGAGGAGGAATAATTAGAAATAATAGAGGAGAGATTTTATCTCATTATGCTTTCAATAGTGGATTTAAGACAAATAATGAAGTTGAAGCTTGGCGACTTTAGAAGGGTTAAAAATATGTAAACAAATGAAATGGAATAGAGTATGGATGGAAGGTGATTCTCTCATAGTAATAAATGTAATTTTGAGGAAAGAAAAGGCTCCATGGAACATACAAGAGATAATTATGGAAATTCAAGATCTTGCTAAAGAGTTTGAAGAAATCAGGTTTACACATATATTAAGGGAAGGAAACAAATGTGTAGATAAGCTAGCAAATAGAGGGGTTTTGATTGAGGATCATGAAGTTAAATTCTCCTTTCCATGGTTAGAGGAAGTAGAAAGTTTAGTTGAAGTTGAAAAGAAAATGTTGATTGCCTGAATCAATTAATGATTAAGATTTACTTTAATATTTTCCATTGGTAATATCTATTTTATTTTGTAACAATAATGTGTTTTCATTTAGATTATTTATAAAAATATTTAATTTCCTGAGCAGTTCGTGCATGGTAGCGGTCACAAAAATTTTGGCCCTAAAAAAAAAAAAAAAAAATGGCAGATTTTGGAGGCAACAAGTTGTGACGGATGGAGCAGCAAGGAGGAGGAGCGAGAGGTCTAGGGGCATCAAACCCTAGGTGTGGGACTTCAGAGGGCGGATCAGCGGACGCGGCGGGTGGGGGCTGCGGCGAGATAGCGAGCCCCCGGGCGGAGGATGTGGACAAGGAAGTTCTTTTGGAACCGGTCCAAGGGCGTTGGGCGGATGCGGTTGAAGATTTCTACGAGGGGGACCCGGGACTCTATGCGTCGGGATCAAAGGAAGAACCAAGAAGGAGACAAAGAGAAACCTGGCAACTGGAGACCTTCATATCTTAATGCTCTTCGCGGTAAGCAAAAATTATCCGACTCTTGTTTTAATCTAAAATCTGTCAATGGTAGGTTGCACGTCCCAGATTCCTTAGCTCAGCATGTGGCTATGGAGGGCAGAACATCTTTGGTGGCTAAATTTATGGGGGTGAGGCCAGACATGGAAGTCATAAGGAGATGGGCCATCTAGAAATGTTGACCAAGGGCCGGTATGATGATTAGGGCTTTACTCAAGAGTTTTATTTTGGTGACATTTCAATGTGAGCAGGGACATGGAAAGGACTCTCCAAGGAGGTCCTTGGTTTTTTGGGAAAAGGGGCTTGTATCCGAAGCGTTGGTCCCCGATTTCAACCCCGAGACTCGAGTCTTTGGATTTGGCTCCTATTTGGGTTAAGATGCCGGGATTACCTACTGCTTTTGGAACGAACAAATATTGGCTGGGATAGCTACAGAGATTGGAGAACTAATAGCTATTGATCCTGCAACCTTGAGCAAAACAAGACTCCTGTCTGCTCGCATGTGTGTGTTGGCGGACCTGAGTAAAGAGCTCCCTAAATCCATTATTTTGTCGTCTATGTTTGGCCTTCATACTCAGGTATTTGAATATGAAAATATGTCTTTTAAGTGTAGTGTTTGTGGGAAGGTAGGGCACCAGGGTATCCTTTGCATTTCCAAGAACCGATCCCCACTCCAAAATCACGATCCTCAAACCCAGAATAATATCCCTCCCCATGAGATCTCCATTCCTACCCAACTTGGGCCTCAAGGACGTGGAGCTCGAAATCCGAATATCGAGAGACCACTGTTCGCCCTATTGTAAGCAAGAGGCAACGTTTTAACCCTCCTCCCAAAAATTCCTATGCCCCAAAACCCTCTCACGGGGGAGCTGGTCCCTTTGATGGGAACCCTCAAGCTCAACTCTGCTCCTAAGATGATACGACAAGCCTCGAGCCAAATCACAAAGGAAAGAACCCCATAGATCAACGCCACAGGGCAAGTAAGTTTGATTGGGTGATACGGGAGGCCTATGGAGGCTCGGTGGAAGTGGTCCCATGTCTGTGAGAGGAATTTATGGGAAGAAATTCCAAGGAGATCAACATCCCGGTGGAGAACAGTTTTGATGCATTAAATCATTTGAAGGGAGATCGGATGGACGACCAAGAAGTGGAATGCGAGGTAGAGGAGACTCAAGAGAAGGATTTAGAGGAGAAAAATCGAAGGAAGGAGCAGGAAACTAATAATACGAGGCAAGGATACTCGGGGAGGAAGAGGTGAACCACCAAGATCGGTGTAACCCCAAAGCGAGGGAAAAAAGAATCTACTAATCAAGAAGCTAAGAGCACGGAATCATCTCCACTATCAAAAAGACCGGTTAACTCGGAAAGCGGATTATTACCCCAAATACCAAGACTGACCTACCCAAGATGGTTACTAGAAGCCAAGTGAATCCCAAGGAACTTCAACCTAGAGCGGATGTATGGGGATATGGTTCGGTAGGAAGAGGGAAACCTAGCAATGCTGCCTTAAGGCAGAAAGAAGCAGAGCGAGGAGTGGGTGATGGCACTCAAGCAGTATTGCTCTTTGGGGCGAAGGCTCGAGGATCCAAAGCCCATAAATGAAGATTCTTTCATGGAATATTCGTGGGAGTAATCCTGCAAAAATAAGAGCTTTGTATGCTCTTAGACAAGAACACAAACCGGATATGATTTTCTTGCAAGAAACTAAAATGGAGGAGAGTAGAGTTATTCCTTTTAAGAATAGGACTTGGCGAGAAGCTGAAGTAGTAGGCCAAGAGGCCACTTGGAACAGCGAGGAGGGTTCTTGGTTATGTGGAACAAAAATGTGATTGATAGTAGAGTGATTCGAATGTCTAGTTGGTTTATTTGTCTCTTATGTGTGGATAAAACCACGCGGGAAGAGTGGATCTTAACGAATGTATATGCTCCGATTAGACGAGGAGTGAGAAGGGTTCTTTGGAGTCAGCTAGCTGAATTGAGGGAGACGGTCCCCAACTACCCTTGGATTGTGGCGGGGGATTTCAATTGCTACCTTAATCCTGTAGATAAATTGGGGGGCTCTCAAAGAATATCTGCTGATATCTACGAGTTTAGAGATTTTGTTGAGCAACATGAGGTGATGGATGTGGACTGCGTAGATTCTCCTATACATGGTCTAACAAAAGATTGAAGGAAAACCAAATTCGAGATAAGATTAGATAGGTTTCTTCTTTCTCAAGAATGCCTGGAGAGGTTTGGGGACTCTTCATTAACGGCACTCCCAAGAATCGGGTCTGATCACAACCCAATTCTGTGGGAAGCAGGGGAGGACTCTAAGAAAAGATACATCAGACCCTTTCGATTCGAACTTATGTGGTTCCAACATCGGGATCTCAAGGATCCGGTTGCCCAATGGTGGGACAAAAAGTATAATGGTTGAAAGCGGCCCAAGTGGCATGTAAACTAAGGAATGTGAAGGCTAACATTAGAGAGTGGAACAAAACTTCCTTTGGCAATATTTTTTGTTAAAAAGGCGAGAACTAAAAGACAAGATCAATGAACTACAGGAGAAGCTGAAGTCAGAGCAGCTTACAGAGGATCTGAGAAACCAGGAGAGGGAGCTGTTAGCCGAATACCACACGATGCTAGGATTTGAAGAAACCTTTTGGAGGCAGAAATCCAGACTGCGTTGGTTAAAGGAGGGTGACAGAAATACAAAGTTCTTCCATGTCTCTACTCTTCGCCACAGGAGTACTAACAAAATTAAGGAGATCAAGATGGCCGATGGGTCTAACACCAAAGATATGGAAGACATAAGGAGGGAAGCGGTTGAGTACTTTAAATCGTTGCTAGAAGATGTAAATCCGACTATTGAAGAAGAGGACTCTCTGTTGGCAGCCATTCCACCCCTCATTAGCGATAATCTTAATGGATTCTTACTTAGTCCTTTCACAAAGGAGGAAATCAAGAAGGTCGTTTTTGACATGGATGGTAACGACTCCCCGGGACCGGATGGCTTCCCCTGCAACTTTCTTCCAGAAGTTTTGGGATATCCTAGGCAATGATGTAGTGGAAGCTATAATTGAGGCTCAAAAGGACATGGAAATCCCAGAAGGAGTTAATGCTACTTTTTTAGTCCTCATCCCTAAACTAGTGGGAGCAATGGAATTTTCCGAGTTTCGCCCTATCGGTTTATGTAACACTACGATGAAGATTCTCACAAAAACAATCGCCAATAGGTGAAGGTTATCCTTCCTTTCATCATTGATATGAACCAAGGTGGCTTTGTGAAAGGGCGACAAATATTGGATGGTATCATCACAATTCATGAGGTTATTCATTCAATGGTGACTAGTAAGGAAGCGGGTATGTTACTAAAGCTTGATATGAATAAAGCCTACGACCGGGTCTCATGGCGGTTCCTCACCAAGATTTTGGGTAAGTTTGGTTTCTGTCCCCAGTGGATTAAGTTGATTTTTAGTTGTATCTCTACTACAAGATTTTCTGTCATGGTGAATGGGTCACCCTCAGGTTACTTTAAGAGTGAAAGGGGGTTGCGACAAGGAGATCCTTTGTCTCCATACTTGTTTATTATTTTAGCGGAAGCATTGGGTAGGAACATTTCAGCAGCGGTGGCAGATGGTCAATTGGAAGGTTTTAAACCGAGCCTCAACAGCGGAGGCCGGTGTCTCACCAACGGTTTGTGGATGATACAATCATTGTGTCCAAAGCCTCGGTGCCTCAAGCTAGGAAGTTGAAGAGAATTCTAACCAAGTATGAGACAGAAGCGAGACGAGTACATAAACTATAAGAAGAGTAGCATCTATTTCTTTAACACGCTTGGTGGGAGGGAGGAAAGAATAGCTAACCTCTTCGGTTGTGGAAAGGAGCTTCTACCGGCAACTTATCTAGGCATGCCTATGTTCGAAGGAAGAATGAAGGCTACTTTGTGGAACTCGGTCATTGACGAGGATCTCCAAAAAGTTAGCGAGGGTGGAAGAGCGACCTTCTCGGCTCCGCGAGAAAAGCCTTATTAGTTCAAACTACTTTACAGAGCATTCCAATTTACTGCATGTCTCTATTTAGAATGCCTGCAAAGGTCAGAGCTACATTGGAGCTAATTCAACGCAACTTCTTGTGAGTCGAGGTTCGGAGGAGAGAAAGAGAATTTCGTTGGTAGCATGGAATCGGGTGTGTGCAAGCAAGGATCGGGGGGGCACAGGGTTAAAGAGAATGAAAGAATTGAATCAAGCTATGATTGGCAAACAGGTATGGAGATTTATCAATAATGATCAATTGGGATGGGTAAAACTTCTTAAGGCAAAATATATCAGAAATAATCGGGACTTCTGAAAGTCGATAATCTTCCTAGAGGATCCTATTTTTGGAATTGTTTGCTCGAATGTCGGGAGGTAGTCGGGAAAGGCATCGAGATGGAGAATTGGTAATGGAAGACAAGTGGACTTTTGGAAAGACCCGTGGTTGGAAGAGGCCCCTATGAAAGATAACTTAGACCTTCAGGTCCTCCAACATAAACTTTCGAAGGAAATGGGAGGAAAAGTAGGGGATTTTATTGCTGTAGCACGAGAAACTTCTTCTTGGAAGAAAATCACAGTTCATAATCTGTCAGAGCAAGAGAAGGTGGCCCTAACCAAACTCAATGATGCTTTAAGGGTGTTCCCGATCATTCCTAGGGGAGGAAGAGACAAGGCGATTTGGGGCAAAACTACAAGTGGGATCTATTCGGTAAAAGCGCCTATAAGTTAATCCACTCGAGGATTCAATGGGTGGACTCGAACTTCATTATTTGGTTAAATAATTTAACCCCAAAAATAGCTTTCTTCTTTTGGTTGGCGAGTTCAAAATAAGATCCCGACAACAGATAATCTGCAAAGGAGAGGTTTCCAATTCATCAATCGATGTATCTTGTGTGAGAAAGCAATAGAATCCGTAAGTCATATATTTCTAACTTGTGATTTTTCTTGTACGATCTTCCAAATGATCTGTCCAAATTTCATATAGATTGGAGTCTGTCCAAATAGCATGTCGACTTACGCATACGGTGGGCTTCCCCCTTAGGGCAAAGCTTTTGACTTGGCTGTGGAAGCTCAGCTTACCCCATTTTTTATGGGGGATATGGAATGAGAGAAATAAGAGAGTATTTAAAGGACGTAAGAAAGATCCCGGGTTATGTGGTAATAAAATAATCGAGCTTTGAAAGAAAAGCTGGAAAACTTTCTTCTTCAAAAATGAGACCATGTCTCTAAGGGAAAGGAGGATTTTGCGGAGCCGGGGAGAGGAACTTCCGGACCTAGACATTACAACCAACCCACGGGATGGTGTCAAGTGGATACCCCCACACAAAAGTGGGTTAAGTTTAATTTTGACGAGGCGGCTAAAAGGAAATCCAGGGGCTGCGGGAGCGAGAGGAGTTTTGAGAAATGAGGAAGGAAAAGTGGTCCTTGCCTTTGCGGAGCCTTTGGGAACTCAAACAAATCATTTTGCGAAGCTCGAGCACTGCATGCGAGGCAATGAGAATTGCAGGACTTGAGGGTTATAAGGAAGTTATCTTTGAAGGGGATTAACTTAATATAATCAAGGCAATTAAGGAGGATAAAGACCCAATTTGGACCATATTGGAGCTTATCCTAGAAGCAAAGATTCATAAATCTCATTTGGTTAATGCCCGAATCCAACACACCTTGAGAGAAGGGAACCGAGCGAGCGGATCTAATGGCAAATATTGCGGTTTCTGTTGGGGAGATGCAAATTTGGAAGGATAACTTCCCTCAAGAACTATTGGTGTTGGTTGCTAGAGAAGAGCTAAGATCAAACCTGTTAGAGCATCGGGGAGATCGAGAGGGCTGATGATGAGTAATCCGACGAGATGGAATTAGGCGAGAAAAGGCATCCCATTTGCTTGGGGCACAGGAGGTGACAAGTGTACGATACAGGCAACCTAGTGTTAGTAAGTGCTAGGTGTTGTTTGGTTTTTGTTTTATCCTGAATAGTCAAGCGACAAGTATAGGATTGTGGACTCTAAGTATGGCTTAATGTGAGTCTTAGAAAGATCCATTTTGTATTTTGATTATACGGGCTTGATGCTAGAACCAGCCCATTTTGACTTTGTAAAAGGTTTGTGGACCTTATAACCACCTCTACCTTATACCAAAAAAAATAATGTGTTTTCATTTAGACTATTTATTATAATTTTTGTGGTTGCACTTGTGTTTCAGGAAGGAAACTAGCAATCCAGATTTGGTAAAGCGAACTATGATAGTGCGATGTTTTGGAAATATTACTCTACTAAGATGCAAGGCATAGATAGTAGAGGTGAAGTTTTGGTATTGTGAAGGCTGCTATAGGAAAATGTCAAGAAAGATGCTAAATTTTGGAGTAATTGTATTCATACAGAAAATTGAAAAGATCCAGAAAATGAAAATCAAGAATTCAAATATTTTATGTAAAATGATGTAGGTTTCTAGCTATAGCATCTCAATTGAGATGAGAAGTGTATATATTTGTAAACTCTCAAGCTCTAAAGAAGAGAGATGTAATTTTTCAAGGGTGGGGGACCCGAGTACAACCCCTTATTATCCAACAAAAAAAAACTCGTTTTCACTATAGAATGAAAAAAATCATATTTTTATCTCATTCCTTGAGCCATTTCTTCCTATATTTTTGGAATCAATATGACTCCTTATTTAATGCATTATGATAATAAAAAATTAATTGTTTTTCTTTCACATTTGATCCATTCAATTACTTTCTAGTATCTCTTGTAAATTTTTTATCGTGGATTCAATATCTTTCTTTTCCTTAAAAATATTACCAAAAGACTTAGTATTCCAAATTTTCATTTGCTCCTTTAAATATTTCATCATTTAAACAAGCCTATACATATACGATCCTTCAAAATTTGCTTTATCCCTCCATAATATAACCATCTAGAAGAAATAATGGTCTTGGAGCCACATAGACTAGAATTAAAATGGCTTTGAATGACCATGGGTAAATCACAATTCAAGATAATGGGTTTGTGATCTAATCCTACTCATAATAAAATATTTAAAGAGATTGTATACTTATTTTTTTGGATAACAAGAATCTATCCAATATTTATACTATAGGAGGTTTTCCAATGTGTTTATTGTCTCGTGTATATTGAAAAATTGAAGGAATAACATTCCAAAGGCCATTTGAGTTGACAAATGAATCAAAATATTGCATTGATTTAGATCATCCTAGAATACCACCCTTATTTTCCAAAGGATATATAACAATGTTAAAGTCACCCCATCAAGTGGCATTAGCTCATCTGGTTAAATTCCTCACTATTTCAAGGAGGATACCTAGGTTCAAATCTTACAAAATGATACATGGATAGTATCCAATATTTTTTGTAATACCATTATGTGGTGATGATGTAATATGAGTGGGACCCATTTCAATCCCATATAACCCATAAAAAAAATGTTAAAGTTGCCCCCAAGAATCCATAGATCACAACGAGCCATCATTGTGTTTGAAAAAATATGCTAAGGTCATTCCAACATCTTCCATAAGGAGTAGCTATAGTTAGAGCATATATATTTATAACCCCAACTTTGATATTTTCCTTTTTTTTTTTAAATAGTCCAGCAACCCAAATACTTTTTGCTTCTAAGAATTGTCTATCCCATTTGTGCTTGTCCCATATTGTTGCAATACTACTTGAAGCTATTATAGAAGAAAATGTTATACAGTCACCCATCTTCCAAATATTTTTAAAAGCATCCTTACATTCCTCTCTACTTAATTTTATTTCTTGTATTAAAATAAACTCAAGACTATAACAACCTATTAATTCCTTAATAACTCTTTTTTAAGTGTCTTATTCATATCCCTAATATTCCATGATATCGCTTTCATCATCATCATTTTTTTTTATTAGTGGGACTATCCCTATTTCTTGTTAGCACTTGTGATATTTTTATTTGGCTTCTCAAATCGATATCCCTTTGAGTTTTTTTTCTCTTTGTTCATGCCTTGATGACCTTCCTCTCCTTTTTACATTCTCCTATTTATCAATCTATTCTATTTTCCATATTGTACATAATGAAATTTATCTTCTAAATACTTAATTAAGTTTCCCTAAAGAATCTCAAATGCAAGGAATAGGCTCATAAACACTTTATTCTTTATGTTGCCTTGAAAACCCTAAAATGCATTGATGATCCTCCATAGTCATTGCTTTCTTATGCTACCTTTGAAACCCTAAATTTTCTTGGACATCCTCCATATGCTTTTCTTTAATATGCTCCTCTCTAAACCCTAAATTGTAATGAATACTCTATACTACTTTCATTTTAGTGCAAGGAGAAGATTTTATAATACTTGAGAAAAAAATATGATTTACCTAGATTAACCTTGACCTCCTTCAGCTCATTTGCTTTCAAATTTGTCTTCCCATATTCCTTTACTTTAAAATTTACCTACATGTCTTCCTTTGCACCTTTAATTCCTTCCAAATTTGAATTTTTTGCATTGTACTTTCTCATCCCTTATGTCATTTTTCCTTCTAATGGTTAATTCATGTGAATTACAAGGGTCTTTACCATTTGATGATGCAAAGGGGTTTTTCTTACCAATTTTATGAGAAAAAATCCTTGATTTGATCGAGCTTCTCCTATGGTATTATCTCCTTGTTTTCATCTCATGACAAAAAAATTAATCTATTTATCTATAATTTTCACTTTGTAATCTCTTGCTATGTGTTCTATTTCATAACATTTGCGACATCAAAATGCAATGTTTTCATAATCTACTTCTTGATCCCATTATTTTTACTCATATTTAATCCTAATAGATTGTGGTAAAGGTTCTAAAATTATCCATGAAAACACATGTTTAAGTGTATACAACATGTTGTCTCTCCTTATTAGTTGGTCCTTCTTAGATGAATTCAACTAGAGTATTGTCAATATTCTTTAAAACCTCGTTATTGATGATTTGATAAGGAAGTACAAAAAGCCTAATCCATAATGGAATCCTTTCAATAGTATCTATGTCCATAAAAATGTTTTCACTCCATGGTCTTAAATATAATGCATCTTTACCCCTAAACCAAGGGCCTCCATCCATTATTTTATCCCTTATTTCTAAACTGGAGAATATAATGAGGAAAAATAATTTTGGAAGAAAATTCATAGAGTAATTTGAATTCAATCCTCACTTTCACTTGATAAAATTTTGAATCTCATAAAAACTTGATCAATATCTATGGAACTTACATATTAACACTCTAGTTTTAAGAACCTTTATAACATGCTCAATCATCTCATCCTTGATAATCACTTATGGTGTAGTATCTGCTACTTGGATATGATTTGCCATAGATTCACTCTTCCTATTATAACTAACTAGGGAATTCATACTTTCACCTAAGGCAACCTTACTTTTAGTAAGGAGTTTTAAAAATGACTTTCTTACCACTTTACCTAGATTTTCTTTACATGTATCCTTTAGTTTTTTAGTTTCTTCTACGATCTAGAACAAGAATAAGTGGCTCTTGATCCTTGATCACACTTTTCTTTCTACTTATTTCTCATGATTCCTACTTCCTACTTACACTTCCTTTTCACTCTTAACTTGCACTTGCTCTTAGGTCGAACTTACTCATTTATAAAATCTAGTGATACATGCATACTTGTCAAGTTGTTACAATATCATCACGTGATCATGATGTATTATGAGTATGACCTTTTTCAATCATATATAACTCATAAAAAACTTTGTTTTTTTTATGATATTAAAGTTATTTTTAGTCTCTATCATGCAATGTACCTGAATAATACATCTATACTAATTCGAGTGGGCCTAATGGTTAACGTTTTAGAACTCTCAATAGGAGGACTAAGAATTGAATCCAAAAGGGTGTAAGGTTGCATGCCATAAATCTAATATAGATGGATAAGGATATATATAACTATATCATCCCATATGACCTATGACTTGTAAATGTACTTTTTTAAATTTGTCGACAAATTAATTAAAAATTTTAATTTTAAGATAAAAATAAAATTATTAACAAAACAACTAAAAATTCAAATACTCTTAAGTTGCAAGCTTACTGTGATGTATTTGGCCTCTCTTTCAGGGATCTAAGGTTCAAACCCCACTTAGTGTGAAGGGATCGAGACCCGTCATAAAAACTTGTGTAAATTCATTGAAAAAATTCAAATACTCTCTTAAAAATATATTAATAAATTACATGATCATTATAAAAACATATTTCAATATCTCATTTCCATAAGATAAATTTTTAATATAAATAAAGTGGCATTTCTAAAACTTGATCCTATGTACCATTTAAAATAAATAAATAAAATAAAAAATATTTAAATTTTAAATGCAAATATAAATACATAGAGACTAGTAGCTAGTCATAGCTTGTTAATATCTTTTTAAAAGTGCATTGTTTATATTAAAAAGGACAAGTTTGTGAAGGCTTATATCAACTATTGGATTATACAAGTTTGATACATTTTTAGATTCATTAGAGTTTTTGCATGCATCCTTGCTAAGAAGATTCACATATGCCTTCATATTTTTCTTAATGATCAAATTGTTTTTTGTTGTGGCATTTTTTTTTGAGAAGAATTTATTTCCATGGACAAGGATATTTATTATAATTTTTTTTGAACGGTGCTATAATTGGAGTATAATGGCTTTGAGCAAAGGCCATAAGAATATCATCTGGGTAGGATTTTTAATAATTAAAATAAATAATTTTTAAATAATATTATGGGTTGTGTGGTTTTTATGATGTTTGGGTCTATAGAAAGGGTCAAGCCTCAATCCGTTCTCTTCGTAATATTTTTTATATTAATTTAATTGAAATACTTTTCATTGAGTTTATTTGTAATATTAATTAAAAATATTTATAATATTAATAAAAAAACATATTATTTTTTTACTTATTATTAAAGAAATCATTGTTTATTTACTTATGGTTATATATTATTAAAAAAAATTATATTATATTTTTTTTTTAAGAAAATCTCTAAATATTAGTTCTTTTGTTTTCTTTCTTAACCAGAAAGTTAAATATTAAATATAGTTAAAATAGATTGACTACAAAGTAATCTCTACTAATTTAAACATTAATTTTTAAAAAAAAATGTAAATCTATCCCTAGTACTAGTCTCGGGTCCTTGGTTTATGGGAAGAGCATGACTCTTCCTTACTTGATGGTATAAATACTTTTCACCTAAAAACGTAAATCTATTCCTAGTATCAGTCTAGGTTAGGATGTATGGGTTGTCTATTGAGTTTTGGGAAATGAATATCTTCAAAGCAAAAGACAACACTCTGAGAGAATTCCTTGAGATTTTAGAAACTATGAAATATGGATTCTTAGTTATTTATGCTTGAATATTTGTCATGATTAATATAAGTAAACCTTTACCAAAATCAATCATTCTGAAGTATGGGGATAAGATGTGGATCGAAACCATATATTATGAAAACACATCTTTTATACATAGAAGATATCACGAGGTGAGGTATATTAAGATATTATGCCCTAAAAAGAGTCCAGTAAAATCATATGTAGGAAACTGCAAGAGAAACTTACAAATGGTTATGGATGAGGATGGTTTTCAACTTCCTAAAAATAAAAATAGACAAATGAAAGCAAATAAATAGTGGAGACCAGTAAGGAAGGATATTGGAATAAATACCAACTCTTTTGAGGCTTTAGCTTATGAATAAAAAGTAGATCAAAGCGTAGAGGACATAGTAAAATAAGTTCAACATATTTATAAGGAACCATCTATTCAATATGATCTTTATGTAGGGACGAGCATTCTCGATGAACCTAAGGAATGTGTTAAATCATATTTTGAATACTCTCTTGAAGTCTCATGCACCATTTAGGAGAAAAAAATTGGTAAAGAACATGCAGTGGTAGATGTTAATACATCTACCATTAAGAAGGAAATACCAAAAAATGAGTAGGATAAGTCAAAAGCTTCCATAGTAGAGCTAAGAGAGGATAAATCTGAGGAAAAAGAATGTTTTGAAAGAAATAGAATAATAAGACGTACTCCTAATGCAAGCAAAGAAAAAAGAAGAAAACCCTCAAATTATTAATTGAGGTCCAAGGAAGCAAGATCAAACATAAAGGAACATAAACTAAGTTGGTTGAACTTCTCTTTACCAAACAACAAAATGATATTGGTAATTTGCAAGTGAGGCCAATAGCCCCTAATGAGATATGATTATCATCTCATGGAATATAAGAGGTGCTAATGCCCCCTTAAAGCAAAGGTGTATCAAGGACCTTTTTTTAAGTAATAAGCCTTATATTCTTTGTATCTAGGAAACTAAAATGATAAAAGAAGAAGTTTCCAAAACTATGAAAGCAGTATGGGCAAGATGTGAATGCATTTTTATAGATTTTGAAGGAGCGACAGGGGGATTCTAACTTGTTGGAATCTTGTTAGAACCTCCTGTGTAACCATTCATACAACTAGCCATTAGATAATCTCTTTAGTCACATGTTTCTTTGCAAATATTCATTTCATCCTTAAAAATATCTATGGACCTACAACTCAATCACGTAGATTAGAATTTTAGAGTGGGATTGAAGCCTTTATGAGAAGTAAAGACAAAGAAACCTGATTCATGATCATGGGAGATTTAATTCCATAATCAAGTTTGATGAAAAATTTGGAGGAACTAGGAAACTAACCCAAAGTATGAGATATTTCTTAGCTTTTATCCAAAACAATAATCTATGGGAGGTTGAGTTTGAAGAAGATAACTATACTTGGTTCAACAATAGGAGAGGTCAACACCTAATAATTAAAAATTAGAAAAATGAATTCTCTCAAATCATTGGCTAGATGAAAGGACTTGTGCTAAAATTGGTACCTTGACAAGGATCGGTTCATATCACTAGCCAATAAAAGCTAAAATGGTGGTAAGTGAATTAAAAAATATCATTTTTAAATATGACCATATATGGGAAGACCATCCTCAATTTATTTATATGATAGCACAAACTTGGAACTCTTCAGGAAACGATAGGTTGTATACACTTTCCAAAATAAATTAAATCAATGATAACTAGATTAAAATAATGGAACAAGAACACTTTTAGAAGCATTTTTTAGAAGAAATAAGAACTAAAAGATAAACTTTAAAAATTCCAAAAAGATGATCATAATAATCCAAACTCAGAGGAAAGGGAGTTACTTAGTTAATATCATAATATTTTGAGTAAAGAAGTGAAATTTTGGATATTAAAATCAAGATAGACTTGGTTAAAAGAAAAATATAAAAACATAGTTTTTTTTATAGGATAACAATAGTACAAAGATCAACATCCAAAAGTAGTAGAATTAAATTAGTAGAAGATGTTTGGATTGAAGATCAAAGTGAAATTAGAAAGTAGGCAAGATCTTTTTGTCATAATATTCTATAATCAAAGGAGTTTGAAGTTCTTAATGATAGAATTCTACAAGAAGTACATTCAATTATAACAAATGAAGACAATAGGAAACTGATGAAGCCTATTACTCTAGAAGAAATTCATCTAGATCTTTTCTCTTTTAATAAGGATAAATCCCCAGGTCTGAATGGTTTCTCTACAATATTATATCAACATAATTGGGATATAGTGAAGGATTATGTATTGGTGATAGTGGAATAGTCTAGGGTAAAATAATACATACCTTATAAAATAAATGCAACATATTTTACCCTGATTCCAAAAAAAAAGGATGCATAATTGTTTGATTCATTTCGACCCATAAACCTATGTACTATGACATATAAGATTATTTCCAAAGTGATGGTGAATCAATTAAGACCATTGTTAGATAATTATTTCAGAAGAGCAAGGAGGATTTGTAAAATAGAGATAGATTCTAGATAGGATCATAGTAACTCATGAAGTTATGCATTCAACAACTTTAAGAAAAGAGAAAACAATGATCTTAAAACTTGATATGAGTAAGGCCTATGATAGGGTTAAATGGGATTTTATTTTTTTAGTATTAAAAAATATTGAATTTGGGAAGAAACAGGCTAGATGGATTAAAGCTTGTGTCTCTATAGTTTCATATTTAGTTTTGGTCAATGGGTTAGTAATAAAATCATTTAAATCCAAGAGAGGCCTTAGATAGGGAGATCCTCTATCACCATATTTGTTCATTATTATGGCAGAGGTTTTGGGTAGGAACTTGAAGAATATTTACAAATATGGGCTTATAAGTGAACTTAATGTTAGTAATAATATCCAAAATGTCACCCATCAATAATTTGTAGATGATACAACTCTTTTTGGGAGGGCAAGGATAAATGAGACCAAAGCTTTGAATAACTTGCTAAAGGAATAGAAAAGAGCATCAAGGTAAAAAATTAATAGGACTAAATCCAAAATTTACTTCCTAAACACCCCAACTAAAATCAAAGTAGGGATATGTAGGTTACTTCAAATGGAGGAGGCAAATTTTCCATAAAATTATCTAGGGATGCCATTATTTGAGGGGAGAATGAGGATAGAATTATGGAATCTAGTTATAAATAAAGTTTAAAATAAACTACCGACTTGGAAAGGTTATAGTTAGAAATAAGAGTGCAACTAATTAGATCAGTCTTATAGGCCATTCCAACATATTATATGTCCTTGTATACTATGCCAAAATCGATAGAAAAAATTTTAATCTTTATTATGTGGTTATTTTTGTGGTCAGGATTACATGATAAAAGGAAATTTTCTTTGGTGAAATAGAGCAAGGTGTGTGATGATAAAACTAGGGGAGGTATCGGTTTAAGAGTTCTTACGAATTCAAACTTAGGTCTTACGGGAAAAGTAATTTAGAGATTGTACAAAGAGAGTCAAATACAATGGGTAATAATTTTTCTAAGTATGTTAATCCCAATGATCTAAGTTGAATATTTACTGCATTCTCTCTTCAAAACGGTTCTGCACTATGGAAAATTTTAAAAAAATCAACATGACCTAATGATTAAATGTTTGAGATGGGTGGTGGAAACTGAAAAAAATCTAGTTGGATGGATACTTGGTGTGATAAAAAACCACTCAATCTAGATCTAATTTTGAAACCATGGATGAGATTATTTCAAGATAAATATGGTGATAGGGTTTCAAACATTTGGTACAAGGATCTGGAAGGAAGATACAAATGGAAAGAATATTTTTTTACAAGTACACAAGACATTGATGCTAGGAGGCAGTTGGGTAGAAAGATAACAACAATGATTATTCCAAGGGGAGCCAACAATAAGTTGATTTGGGATTTGAATAGCTTAGGATAATACACATCAAGAAGTGGATATAATATAAAGTGCCATCAAAATAGGAATATCATGAGAATATGGAGAGGTATTTGGGATAGTCCAAGCATTCATAAAGTCAAAATGTTTGTTTGGCTAGCAGGTCATAGAAGAATTTTATCCTAGGATAACCTTATAAAAAGAGGTTTTCATAACCCCTCAAAATGTGTTCTTTGTAAAACAGAGGAGGAGAGTATAAACCATCTCTTGGGATATTGCTCAATAGTCTTGAAACTATGGCAATGGATTCTTAATATGTTTGGTAAATGCATGGTGATGAATGGAAAAGTTGAATAATGGTTAAAGCAATGACATAGCACTTTTAAAAATGATGCTTTACAAACAATATGGGATATATCAAAAGATACATACTGTAGACACCAAAATCTAGCACCCTTTAGTTCACATTCACCACCTCACCATCAAATCCTATATAATAAAGATATATGCCTAAGTTCTAACTTAGGGATATAAAATCCTGCACATCATTATACTTTCCTAATTTATTTAATCAGGAAAATCACCCTAGGATACCCTGTCTACCCATTGGACATGTGTTCTGGACACTTCATCCAACGTTCATGCCATATCTTACCCACTCTTGTCCCCTTTGTCCTTGCACATGAGACAGATTCCCAACACCCATGCTACAACTCCTTTGTTGTTGTCCCCTTGTCCCTTCACATAAAACAGCATCCCACATCCCACTCCACTTGAAGCCACATCACCCCAATTAAGTGAGCCACACTGAGTGACTCGCTATAACTGCCCCTTCCACTTGGCATTCCAGATTTACCACTTGGCAAGTCAGGCTTGCCACCTCACATTTTTCTCCAAAGCCCCAGGCAGCCTATAAAGACACCATTCATCCACCAAAAAAAGGGAGCTAAATTTGCATACCGACAGGCTATCGAAATAGATCTAGACCCAACGATAAATTGAGAGCGCAAGCTTGACTCTGACCATTGGCTCGAATTTCGAGGCAATCTATTATTCAGTCGAAACCGTCCATCTGCGGTTCCACAGTCAAAAATACACATCCATAGTTTTACAACCGCAGGTTCATGATTTTCAGCCCACAACTGTGCTTCCGCGATTCCATAGTCCCGATAACAAAAGCAGATTTCATCGACAGAGATTAGAGATTTGAGTATCAAGCAAGGCTTTGTTTGTTAATTGTTTTGTGTTATCTGCTTTTCATCCATATCAGTAATAGGTTTATGTGTAGCATTAGGTTTATCGCTTGAATATACGGGTGCTACTAATCCCCCTTTTTTGGTTTTCATGTGTGTAGGTAACATGTATTTGAAGAGCTATTGAAGCTAGGAGTGGCCCATCATTGGATACTCAAGCCCACTCACTAATTGGATTGGAGCAAAAGAAGACCAAAGACACCACCAATAATTTGATTAGCCAAAGGGGTTTTTCCCCTCTTTGTGCCCATTCTATCATGTGAAAGCAAGCATTCATTTATTGTAATCATGCCCCTATGCACTTGGGACAAATCACTTGTAAAAAGGAAACTAAGGCTCCAATAAAATTCAATACAAAATCCTTTAATTTTGCAATTGCTTGTTTTCATTATTTTACTTGCAAGGTGTTGTCTTCTTTTGCTTACACATACTTTGGACTATATGGCTAGAAAGGAATAGAAGAATATTTAAAGGAAAGGAAAGTAGTTTAGAGGTAATGAAAAGAAAGATTTGTTTAGCCATAGAGGAGTCTAAACCAGCCCTATCAACTCATCCAATCCTTAATCTAGAAGTAGAGAGCCTTGATAGATGGATTCAAGTCATTAAATGGAATTATGATGTTGGAGACAAGAGAAACTACAAGAAGACAAATAATATAAAGTGGAAAACACTAAATGTGAAGTTCGTCAAATTGAATTTTGATGGAGCATCTAAAGGAAATCCTGGACCAACAAGAGGAGAAGGAATAATTAGAAATAATAGAGGAGATATTTATTTCATTACACTTTCAATAGTAAATTTAAGACAAATAATGAAGTTGAAGCTTGAGCGGCTTTCGAAGGGTTCAAAATATGAAAACAATTAAAATGGAACAAAGTATGGATGGAATGTGATTCACTAAGTAATAAATACTATTTTGAGGAAAGCAAAGTCTTCATGGAACATACAAGAGATAAATGTGGAAATTCAAGATCTTGCTATAGAGTTTGATGAAATCAGGTTTACACATACATTAAGGGAAAAAAACAATTGTGCAGATAGGCTAGCCAATATAAGGGTTTTAATTGAGGATCATGAAGTTAAATTCTCTTTTCCTTAGTTAGAGGAAGTAGTAAGTTTAGCTAAAGTTGACAAGAAAATATTGATTGCGTTAATTTTTTCTTTGGTAATATTTGCTTTATTTTATAAAATTTATGCATTTTCATATAAACTCATGAAGAAAACCAACATTCTAGATTTGGTAAAGCGGGCTATGATAGTGCGATGTTTTGGAAATATTACTCTACTAAGATGTAATGCATAAATAATAGAGATGAAGTTTTGGTATTGTGAAGGCTGCTATAAAAAAATTTAAAAAGTTCCAAAAAATGAAAATCGAGAATTCAAACTTTTTTTTTAAGCAAAAAACCCCTTGCGGAGCCGCCTTGGTCTGAGAGACCACGAACAGGGGGTTCTATACCGTCAAAGTCACTCGGGGGTCGCACCCGACCATGCCCACACCAACATTATCAGTGGGATTTTGGATACCCAATTCAGCTTTTTTTGGTAGGGTGGAGATTTGAATCTGGGACTTCCCTTGGAGGATTGCCCTCTCCTCTCCAACTCACCTACAACACCTGGGTTAGAGAATTCAAACATTTTATGTAAAATGATATAACAACTCATTTGAGATGAGATTTAAATTTGTTTGTAAACTCTCATACTCTAAAGAAGAGAGTTGTGATTTTTTAAGGGTAAGGGATCTAAGTACAACCCCTTGTTCTATAGCAAAAAAATAAGTCTTAGTTTAATGGTTGAAGTCTTGAAACATAAGGGTGATGCAACTCACACTATGGTTTGAATTCCAATGACATCAAATAGGTTATGCAGCTGAAAGTGGCTAGTTATATCAATTGTATTCACTTTTAAAAAATAAAATAATTTATATATATATATATATATATATATATATATATATATATATATATATATATATTGATGATAAAAATAGAAAAAAGTTGACCTTTCATTATTGAAAGTGTTATTAAAAAAAAACAAATTAACAACATAACATAACAAAGGAATTTAATTGCCCATGAGGCTAGAAGTAGCCTGTGGGATAAGAGTTTTATGAAGAATTATAACCATTGATTTCAAATTCAGACTAAATTTTTTTTCTTTTTATAGTGTTGGTCTTTTACCATTAATTTTGATGATGAATTCTCCCGCTCTTTCTATTACAATGAATTCATAGTTAGTGCATTAGTGTAATTAGTTTGGATATAATTGTATTTTTCACTCCTTGATATACAAAGGTGCATATCCTCCCCTTTCATTCTCTTGGTCTCTTCCACATGTTTGTTTGGCCATGAGAACCTTTGCTTTTTAATTGATGTTTGTTTCTATATAAGCCTTTTAGTAGTGTTTGTATTTAAGGCTATATTTTTCCTTCCATACTTGCTTTTTATATCTTTTTATATCGTTGCTTTGCAACCTTCTTTCACAAATCTCTTTATATCTTTATTATTATTTGGACACTCATCCAAGTTGATATTTCATTCATTCACTTATAATACATATTTTATCCCTGTTTTCTTTCTTTTGTTTAGATCTTTTTCTATTATAACTTTAAGTCATTTGTTGATATTCATTTGTTTGACTTTTTTAGATTCCTAAAAGATGAACCATAATATTTGCCTCCGTAGAAAGATGCATAATTTTCTTAAAAGAATCTCATATGCAATTAATTCTTTTATTATAAATTTGTTTGTAGTTAGATATCTCCAAACCCTCTTTATTTACCTCTATTTTATTTTTTTTATTTTTATTTTTAAACTTGTATAATCTTCTAATTTTATTGATTAGTTTGTTTGCTTCTATTTTATAATAAAAATGCTCTCAATCCTTCAAATACTCTTTTAATTTTATATATTTTCTCTTTAAATTTATTATTTAAAGTCCATTCAAAGATGTTTATATTTTATTTTAAAACATTTTTTTTCAAATTTTCCCTTTTCTTTTGTATTTATTTTAATATCTATAATCTTCGAATTATATTGATTAGTATGCTTCTATTTTATAATAAAAAATGCTCTCAATCCTGGCCTTTAAATTCATTATTTAAAGTCCATTCAAAAATGTTTATATTTTAAATTTTACGAAGCTGGGGATTTGGAAAATGGCGGCGACGGAGGGCAACGAGGGTGTTGTGGCTGCTCCACAACGTACCCCAAAATTGGGGATCCACCTTTTGTTTTGGGTAGTCGGGTGTCTGCATAGTGTTTTAAAATGTCTAATGCTTTAGTTTGTTTTGGGTTTGGAGTCATGTCGTCAATTTCTTATCGACAACTTTTTATCGTCAATTTCTTATCGACAACTTTTTATCGTCCGTTTGTTGCTGACAAAAAAATCGCCAATTTAATTATGAGCGATTTTATTACTAATTTTTGTTGTGTTTCTTTCATTTAAAAAATGAAAAAAAGGAAACATTTAAAAGATGCATAAAATCAAATTCAAAATCAAACAAAATGAAAAATAAAATGTTAATAAATAAAGTTATATATATGTTTCAAAAATATATATATATATAAATAAAACAAAACAAAAAGTAAAAAATAAATAAATAAGCAAATAAAATAAAATAAAAATATATATTTTATATTTGTTTCGATGGTTTTCATTATGTGTGTATTTTGTTTATATTCCTTTTATTTTGTTAGTTAAAATCTTAATGTGTGTTGGTTTTATGTTCTTTTTTGAGTTACGTAGGTTAATGTTTTTTTGATAGCTTAGTAGTATTTAGTTTTCCTTTGAAAAGCTAATGTTTCACATTATCTTCTGTTTTAAGTAAACGAAGACCGGCAACATGGCGAGTGTAAAGCGAATATGACCTAGACACGTGGGCTATTCAATGAACGGAAGGATGAACGATGCAAGGCAGAAGGTGGTGTCATCCTATATGGCAGAGCACAGCGCGACGACAGAGAGACACGCCCAGCAACTGTACACGGCGAGCAGGAGACGAGATCGGGGTAAAACAGCGAGATTGAGGTGAATGGACTGAGCGAAGCGAATTGGTGTTGGCAGGGACCAAGTCAGACGACAACGAACATCAGAGGGCGTTGACGTGGCTAATCAAACGTGCGGGGAAGACGCAGTTCGAACCGAGTAGCGGCAGCTAAACGTAGGAATGCATGACGATGGCCCCCACTACACAATGGTTTTGTCGTACGTCGAATGGGTCAGCCAGTGCATTATCCCAGCGTCGATATCAGATTCTGACGCAGACAGAATGCCAGAGACTAGCAGTTTAAAGATATGGTAAACAGGGGTCGAGTAGTAGTGGGATTCACCAAGGGAATGCCTAATCATGCATCGTCGTAGCATAAAGCGAATACTCGCAGGAATGGAAATCATGTGTTCTCGCCACATTTTGTTTAACGAATACCGAGAAACTCTCACGTGCAAACAATAGCGACAGTTACCTCCTAAGACGAGGTACATTTCCATCGAAGCAGTAGATGGACGCGCGTTGATGAGTTTGACACCGGAGCAGAAGGAATAGGGGTCCTACGTGGTAGTGATAGGTGGAATGAACGCCAAGGACCAATGTGATAATCTGGCGACGCCCTGGCAGCGACAGTCGAGATGCACAGGCGGCAGTTAATAAGAGCAAACGGCAACAGGGTGGCGGGGACTCTAAGGAGCTTATGCATGATAGCCCCGTTGGAATAGCAACGACACAATCACTGGTGCATTTCATAGGTAAACAGCGTAGTGACTGTTAAAGACAGAGCAGTGCCACGTGCGGATACCCAACGACTCTCTCCACGACATCTTAGTATCATTCGAACACGGTGGACGATCGGCAGTTGAGTTGTCAGGCAACACATAGAAAGAACGGACAGTCAGGCATACGCGGTACAGGAAAGCCGAGGAAGTGCATGACAGAGAAAATCAACGAAGGAGTTACCAGCGCAGGTAATATGTCCGCAGTGATAGCTAGCAAACCCTAGACTCTCAAGTCGTTGCACTATTAAGTGACCATCGCGAAGGGCATGAAGATTTTTTTGTTGCTAGACGTCGTCTGGCTCAGTTGCCGAGAGCAAAAAAGACCAGGCAGTTCGTTGTCTGGTTCGATGGCGGATGCTGGGGATGCAGCGAGTGGAAGCATCGAGGGTCTAAGGTTCGTTGTTTAACTAAGTTTTAATACAATAGGCGCAAGGCCTGTAGGAGGCATAAGGATTGGTCGTAAAAATTTTGTTTTTAAATTTCTTTTTATATATCCCATATGATATATGGGAGGCATAAGGATTGGTCGTAAAAATTTTGTTTTTAAATTTCTTTTTATATATCCCATATGATATATGGGAGGCATAAGGATTGGTTGTAAAATTCTTGTTTTTAAATTTCTTTTTATATATATCATAGGCATAAGGGTTAAGACGCTAAAGTTTTAATTTTTTTGTTTTTTCTTCTTTATATTATAATATGTAGGGGAGCTATAAGGACATTGGAATATTTAAAGTTTTAGATATTATAATATAAAGAAAGGGAAGGTTAATTCTTATTTTTTTTTAATGATGTTAAAAAGGGAGTCATAGGGGAAAATGAAATAATGTTGTTTTCATTATTTTTTGTTTTCTTTTAACATCAAAAAGGGAGGAAGAGGAAACAAATGGAAACTTTAAATATCTAAGGACGGCATTGTACAAGGGCTGAAAATTTTTGTAAGCAAGACTATTTTGAAGAATTAAATGTTGGACATTTTTGTTTACAAACAAAAAAAAGAGGGGGATAAACACGTCACGTAGCTAACACCATCAGCCAAAAAAAATTGTTCCTATCAAAATAGAGAACAATCTACAGTTTACATAACTGATAGACAAAGTAAACTGATAACAGTTTACATAACTGATGGACAAAATAACTGATTGACAGAGTAAACTGATAACAGTTTACATAACTAATGGACAGAACAAACTGATAAACAATTTACATAACTAATGGAAAGAATAAACTGATAACCCTCAGCCACCCCTGATTCCTGCCTAAAGAATTTGAAAATGAGTCCCTCCCCTGTCTAGAAGTGTCAGGAACATAAACCCAGCCATAAACTCTTAAATCGCCCCAGGCATCAAGTCGAGGAGTTGGGGGAGAGAGGAGCAGTCACATAGCAATGACCATTTTGAGTTCATAGAGTTGTCATTGATGTCAAGGCATGGAGTTGTCATTGATGCCAAGAAGTGAACCACCATTGATGCCAGAAGACCAAAAGGAGCAATGCAAGAGGTTGATGAAAAAGGGTTTCAAAATATTCTTCTTAATATTATGTGTGCCAAAATAAAATATTTGTATTAAAACCATGGTGGCAAAAATAAAGGGTTTTTATTAAAACCATGGTGGCAAAAATAAAGGGTTTTTATTAAAACCATGGTGGCAAAATAATTTTTTATTAAATCATGGTGAGCAACACAAAGGTTTTTAATTAAACCCCAAGGAGGCTTTAATATTTATAAAGCCAAAGGTTTAAATATTAACTTATAATATTTAAATTCTAAAAATGATGTAAATTATTTATAAATTAATTATTGAAAATATAAAGTGCCGATGTATAAATAAATACCTCTGTTGATGTGCATAATAAGGAAGGGCAAAGGTATTTATACCTAAGACAAAATCAAAAGTTTGCAAGTCGAATATCTCCAAAATTTTTGTGCAAAGGCTCATGTGTTAATTCATGAGGAGAAGCGCCAAAATTTTTGTGAACATTGTGTGCAAAGGTTCATGCAATTAATTTGAAATAAAAACACCTTGGGAGCACTACGTGGAAGAAGGCAAAGAGGAAGCAATAGGCTCTAAGGTTTGGTAGAAATATTAAAGTGTGGATTGCACTTTTGATGTGCATGGTGAGTGCTTGGATCACACAGCTTGGAAGTCACAACCAAGGTACCTAGCAAGGTAGTGGTGTGAGTTCAAATCCTGTGAAATGCTGGGAAAGGAAAAAAAAAAGGTTTTAATTTTTAATTTTTAATTCAATTGCCTATGCTATGGTTGTTGGAGAGATAAGGGGTTGTTAATTGAATTTTTAATTGTTTTGCTTTGCTAAGGTTATGGAGAGATAAGGGGTAAATGAATTGTGTTATTTACCTATGTGGTAAATGGTAAATTTACTAGGGTAATATTGTTTTTACCTTAGGGAAATAGAAATTGATTTATTGATAAAGTGAATTAGTCAATTTTATGCAATATTGAGAAAGGAGAAATTGTGTCATTTTTTAAAGTGATTTTGATGAAATTTTTGATGTTGAATATTATTGTTGAGATGGAGCAATAAGGTGTATTTGGGAATTAATTTATCCTTGTAAATTGTGAAGAGTAATTCTTGTCATCTAACCCTTGGCACTTGGCAAAGAGAGAGGTGTTATTTGAAGACAGTTTTGAAGATCATTCTCCATAAAAGAAAAAGGTATGGGCATATTATTCCATGAGTGAGAGTGATGATTGATTGTGTATTTATGAAAAACAATATTGGAGTGAAAAGGACTTTGTTAAGTTTCCTTATTGAGTTGATAAGTTAATGAGTTTTCTGAAAAGGAGATAAATGCTATGAACCTTGTTTGATTAGCATTGTTATTGAAGTGATTGTTTGAGTGGAAACTTGAGTAAAGGTTTTGGAAAAATATTATGAGTATAATTATTATGTGAAGTTTGCAAGGTGAAGCTAGCATTGTTGTTGAAGCAATTAGCTTGGTGACAAACTTGAACTAGTTTTGGCAAAATATCTTGAGTATCATTGTTATGTGAAATTGAGCATTGTTGGAAATATTTTGAGTTACTTGAGTGATTGATTGAGTAAAGTTGTTTGAGCCTAAACAAGTGAAGTTTTGAAGGGAAATTTCAAGTTCCATTGTTCTATATTCTGAATTGAGTTGAGAAAGTGATTGAGCATTAAGGTGACTAAGAAGCATATTGAGTCTCTAACAATTCTCTATATGTTCTTAAGTGATTGAGCATTGAAGTGACTAAGAAGCATATTGAGTCTCTAACAATTCTCTATATGGTTCTATGAGATTGTGCAAGTTCTAGTGAGGACTTGTTGAGTCTCTATTCTCATATGTTATGAGATTGTGCAAGTTCTAGTGAGGACTTGTTGAGCATATTGGGCAAGTTCTAGTGAGGACTTGTTGAGCAGATTGTGCAAGTTCAAGTGAGGACTTGTAGAACAAAATTAAGGTAAGTCTTAGAGAATACTTGTGTATAGAATTGTGTGAGATTTTATGGAAGCTTACAATATAGATTGAGAGTAAATTTGGAAAATTTCTAGTGAGTACTTATTGAGCAAATTGGACAATTTCTAGAGAGGACTTGTGGATATTTTGGTGTGAGATTTTTTAGAAGATTACAAGGCATATTCGATACAAGTCTTTTAGAAAACTTGTGAACAAAGTTGATTGATTTATTCAAACCTTGTGTTAAGTTTTGGGAAAGATCTAGTAGAGTTGATTTGAGATTGATTAGGCTTTGTGATAAATCTTAAAGATAGATTGAAGATAGAGTTTGGTGTAGACCTGAGGATAGCTTTGTACCTGACTAGAGACAAATTTTGAGCAAGTTTTGTGCTAGATTGAAGGGTTGTGTTTAGTACAAAACAGAGATAGATATTGAGCAGATTTGTGCTATATCAAAGGACTATTTTTAGTTATATTTGTGACAGAGTTAAAGTAGAGCTTTGGAAGGTGATAGAGTATATATGATAATAGTATCCAATGGATAGAGGTCCATTAGCCCAGGCAGTGAGGACCAACATATTTAGTGGATATAGATCCATTATCCAGGGCAGTGGAGGCAACAACTCTTCTAGAATATCATCAAAAAAAGTAGAGGATAAGGAGTTCTCGTATGGATAGAATTTTGGCAAACCAGATTAGGGGATTGGTGTCTCCTTTGGATAGATGTCCATAAACATTGTAATTGGGAAAGGTTTCCCAAAGAGAATTATTGAGAAAGTTTTAGTGAAATATTTTCTCCATGGAGTAGCCCACATTGGGTGAACCATGTTAAATTGGTGTCTCTATCTTGTGTGGTTTTTTGTGTATTGCTTTAGATATTGTTGTTAATACTGCTATTGATACATTGCATAATATATATTGGAAAGAAAAGTAAAAAGTGGTCTTATATTGTTCACCCCCCATCTTAGTATAAGCTTATGTTATTCAATTAGTATTAGAGCAGGTTCCTTTGGAAGAGTTTAACAACTTGAATGAAAAGCTTTAAAGAACATAAAATGGGTGATAAGGATAAGTCATATTATGAAGCACCAATGTTTGATGGAACCGATTATGTATTCTGGAGTATGAGGATGAATATTTACTTGATGGCACTTGGGAATGAAATCTGGGAAGTTGTTGAAGATGGGTACACACCACCAACCACTCCACCTATAGAAAAATATGGTAAGATCCTAAAACACTACAATTCAAAAGCAATGAATGCAATTTTGAGGGGTTTGCATAGACCAAAATTTGTCAAGGTTATGTATTGCAAAACTGCAAAGGAAATTTGGGACAAATTGCAAACTATATATGAAGGGGATAATACAGTCAGAAGAGCAAAAATACAAAATCTCAAAGTGCAATTCAAAGTACTCAGGATGAAAGAATATGAAAGTATTAGCAAATACTTACTATGTGTAGATGAAGTTGTATATTGCATGGAAGGGCTTGGACTTGAGATTGATGAATATGATGTATGTGACAAGATTCTAAGATCTCTTCCAAAAAGGTTTAGTGAGAAAATTTTAGCCATAGAAGCAAAGGATGGTGATAATTTGAAGAGAAGTGATCTACTAGGTATTCTCATAGCTTTTGAGATAAGAACAAAAGAGGAACAAAATACATGAAAGAAAGCAGCTTTCAAATCCATTAATAAGTCAAAGAGTAAAATACCAAATTCAAGTGATGAATCATTTGGCGATGAAGAAGCATATTATGGCAGAAGAAACAAATATCCAAGGAAGCATAAAGGTATGAATCTGTAAGATGTTTTTATTATGGAAAGTATGGTCATTATACATCTGACTGTAGAGAAGGAAAAAATAGTAAAAATGAAGAGAAACATGAGCATAGAAACAAGAAAACAAAAAGGCACAAGTATCAAAAGAAAAGCAGGGATAGACAAAGCAAGCTAGGAAATTTGTTCTTCCAAAGACATAAGAGGAGTTACTATGCAAAAAATGCAAGTAAGTATTCTAATCATAATGACAGTGGTTTCTCAGATGATGATAAATATGAAGTTCTATTTCTAACAAGAGAACATGAAGTAATTAAGAAAATATCTCCAATAATCCTCAAATATTTTAGATGTGGAAATTTTTGACATATTGAAGATGATTGCACCAAGAGTGGTTTCAATTTTTGTGATGATGAATTTGAAGATGCACTTGAAGGACCAAATATGAATTTTTTCGTGGAAATAGAAAATTATGGAGGTGAACCCAAAGAAGAAAAATCATATATGAATGAAGATGACTCCAAAAGCAAATAAATGGAGGAGGAATCAGAATTAGGATAAGTTGATATGGTAGGTGAGCTTACTTCTGCTATTTATGCCTTAAGGAAGGAAATAAAGAAAAACAAAATTTTCACAATCAATTTTTATGAAGAGAAAGAAAGACTTATTGAAGATTTAAATAAGTCAAAGGCCAAGGCAAACAAGTTCAAGGAGAAGTTAGAATCTAAGGTTCTAGAATGTGAGAAACTAGAACAAGAGGTAGCTTCATTAAATATGGAAGTCAAAAACTCCAAATTCAAGCTACAAGGGTTCAAAAACAACTCAAAGAATTTAGATAAGTTTATCAAGATGCAAAAGCCTACATCAAGCAAGACAGGTCTTCGATTTGAACAGGAACAAAGAAAATGGAAAAAGAAGTTAACTTCAATTTTTGAGGAAGTAGAAACTTTAGAAGAAGAAAATGAAGAGGAGAGTGATACTTCTAAGGAATATTTGAACAATGAGAAGTTCAACAAAAGAAAGTTCAATGCACAAAAGAAGACCAGATGGAACAGGAATCAGCAAAAATAGATTAAGAGACCAATGAGGTCAAGGCAAAGAAACTTCAATGGGCGTTGCTTATCATGTTACAGATATGGACACAAGGCTTCACAATGTAGAGTAGTTGAGAGATAAGAATATGGAAGTTTTAGAAATAGGAAAGTCTTCCAAGGATGTTGCTACTCTTGTAATCAGTTTGGCCATAAAGCAATGAACTGTAAAGTTCATAACAGAAATAGATATGGTCCCACTAGAAGAGCTCCAAGGATATTTTTACCTCCAAGTGATAACAAAGTTAAGTGCTATAAGTGCAATAATTATGGGCATATAGCAAAATGGTGTAGAGAAAATATTCCAAAATCTAGCAAGAATAGGAATAGAAAAAATAATAAAAAGAATCATCAAAAAGAGATGGAAGTGGACAAAGCTCAAGACCAGTGCTTGATGGGAGTAGAGATACTCCCACCCTAGAATTAACCCTCTTAAAAGGAGGTTGGAGAGGGGTTAAGCTAAGAGGATCATTCTGAGACCCGATTCCCAAAGGTGACCCTTTGCTATTGATGTAAAAGGGGGATAGATTAGAGTAAGGGGGAGAGATCAGAGTAAGGGGGAGCAATTTTCCAAGGGGAGTAGAATGAAAATATCAAGGAATTGGTAAATAGTTATTGGAAAGTTATTGGGTTTCCATCAATGACAAAGGGGAATATTGTTGGACATTTTGAGTTCATAGAGTTGTCATTGATGTCAAGGCATGAAGTTGTCATTGATGCCAAGAAGTGAACCACCATTGATGCTAGAAGGCCAAAAGGAGCAATGCAAGAGGTTGATGAAGAAGGTTTCAAAATATTCTTCTTAATATTATGTGAGGCAAAAATAAAGGGTTTTTATTAAAACCATGGTGGCAAAAATAAAGGGTTTTTATTAAAACCATGGTGGCAAAAATAAAGGGTTTTTATTAAAACCATGGTGGCAAAAATAAAGGGTTTTTATTAAAACCATGGTGGCAAAATGATTTTTATTAAATCATGGTGAGCAACACAAAGGTTTTTAATTAAATCCCAAGGAGGCTTTAATATTTATAAAGCCAAAGGTTTAAATATTAATTTATAATATTTAAATTCTAAAAAAGAATTTAAATAATTTATAAATTAAGTATTTAAAATCTAAATCACCGACGTCTAAAGAAATACCTCCACTGACGTGCATAAAAAGGAAGGTCAAAGGTATTTATACCTAAGCCAAAATAAAAAGATTGCAATCATAATAAGGAAGGGCAAAGGTATTTATACCTAAACCAAAATAAAAAGATTGCAATTCAAATATCTCCAAGTTTTCATGCAAAGGCTTGTGTGTTAATTCGTGAGGAGGAGCGCAAAATTTTTTGCAAATGTCATGTGCAAAATTTCGTGTAATTAATTTGAAAGGAAAGTGCCTTGGGAGCTCTACATGGAAGAAGGTGAAGAGGGATCCATAGACTTTAAGGTTTGGCAGAAATATTAAAGTGCGTATTATGCTTTTGATTTGCATGGTGAGCACTTTGCTCACACGGCTTAGAAGCTATGGCCAAGGTGCCTAGCAAGGTAGTGGTGCGAGTTTGAATCCCATGAAACACAAATTAGGAAAAATAAAAGGTTTTAATTTTTATTTTTTAATTCAATTGCCTATGCTATGGTTTTTGGAGAGATAAGGGGTTGTTAATTGAGTTTTTTTATTATTTTGCTTTACTAAGGTTGTGGAGAGATAAGGGGTAAATGAATTGTATTATTTACGTATGTTGTAAATGGTAAATTTACTAACGTAATATTATTTTTTCCTTAGGGAAATAGAAATTGATTTATTGCATTTATTGATAAAGTGAACTAGTCAATTTTATGCAATATTGAGAAAGCAGAATTTGTGTAATTTTTGAAAGTGATTTTGATGAAATTTTTTATGTTGAATATTATTTTTGAGATGGAGCAATAAGGTGTATTTGGGAATTAATTTATCCTTGAAAATTGTGAAGATTAATTCTTGTCATCTAATCCTTGGTACTTGGCACAAAGAGTGGTGTTATTTGAAGATAGTTTTTGAAGACCATTCTCCATAAAAGAAAAAGCTTTGGGCATATTCTTCCATGAGTGAGAGTAATGATTTATTGTGTATTTCTGAAAAATAATATTGGAGTGAAAAGGACTTTACTAAGTTTCCTTATTTATTTGATAAGTTAATGAGTTTTCTAAAAAGGAGATAAATGCTATGAACCTTGTTTGCTTAGCATTGTTGTTGAAGTGATTGTTTGAGTTGAAACTTGAGTAAAGGTTTTGGCAAAAATATTATGAGTATCATTGTTATGTGAATTTTACAAGGTGAAGCTAGCATTGTTGTTGAAGCAATTAGCTTGGTGACAAACTTGAACTAGTTTTGGTAAAAGATCTTGAGTATCATTGTTATGTGAAATTGAGCATTGTTGGAAACATTTTGATTTACTTAAGTGATTGATCGAGTAAAGTTGTTTGAGCCTCAACAAGTGAAGTGTTGAAGAGAAATTTCAAGTTCCGTTGTTCTATATTCTGAATTGATTTGAGAAAGTGATTGATCATTGAGGTGACTAAGAAACATATTGAGTCTCTAAAAATTCTCTATATGTTCTTAAGTGATTGAGCATTATTGTGAATAAGAAGTTGTATCGTTCCAAATTTTTCGCACCCTTACCTTCAGGCTAAAGGATCCGCGCCCGAAAGGGGGATGCGAGAAGGATGGGACAATACCTCGGACTGAGAGGCCCTTTGAAGGTCCCGCCTCTCGGGGAGGGGTATTAAGGTGATTTTTCGATGGATGGTGGGGTTCACCAGGAAACTTTTGAATGGCAGTCTCCACGCCTAGGTTGGGAATGTGTTTGATGTGTTCAATTTTATCTTTAATCATTCAAATCCTAGGTTTGGCCAAATGAATCTAAACTGTTCTATATGAAATGCAGATTTAAATGAATACAGAAAACAGATTTGAATAGAAAACACAGAGAATAAGCTAGATGAGAAAAGTCATATCTGATTTCGGATGTCTGATGGAGGTTCTGATTTTTGAAGCAGTCAAGATCGCCTCTGATCTGACAGGATCGTCTGCGATCAGACAAGATCATCTGAGATCTGACGAATTCGTCAGACGAATTCATCAGAGACCTGCAATCAGAGAAATAGACACAAAACATAGAAAATGCAACAATGCTAACAGAGGAAAATGATGTAAAATGACAATATAGATACTAAAACGATAATTACGAATAGAAATTCAAGTAAATTATAGTATTCTAATGACAAATTATGATCTTATCATGCACTTAAGCTATATGGGTGAACTCCAAAATGTAGAATAGCAGAAAATAATAATAAACTGATCTAAATGCAAAATGAAACAGTAGACAAGAAGAGAAAAGTGCAAACTCTGGGCACTGATTGCCCCCAATGTTGATTGTAGTCAAAATCGTTTGTAGAGTACGAAATCATCTCGAATTGGGGCGTGATCGTCCGAGATCGTACAGGATCATCTACGACGATCTGAGCTTGCTTCGACTGAAAAACAATGAAGTTCCTGCAAACAAACTTGGAAAAATACGAAGGCAAATGGTGATTTAAGATGGTCTAATGCAAATAGAACTCGTGTTACAGGAAAATTCAGCCAGGGGAATGTCAAGGGGAGGGCCTAAGATTAAATAGGCATAGGAAGGAGGTTGGGAGGTTGGAGATCATCCCAATTTGGGAGATCTCCAACGGGGGAAGTCTCTAACCGCATAGACACGCTTTTGCCCAGGTTAGAGACGTCGTTGAAACAAAAGCTAATTATGAAAAATCAGTTTTGGGACGAAATCGTCTGGACGTTCTACTCCAGACGAATTCATCCGATCTGAGGCGATATCGTCTGATCGGCGACGATATCGTCCAACGGTCACAACAAATCCTAAAAATGGCACAGAAAATGAGGAAAGCGGTTTAACAAGCGGTTAACGGGCAATTCGGGGTTAAAATTTGAATTTGAATTATTACTAAGGTAATTTTAATTATTGCTAAGGTTTATCTGCGCCAATTTTAGGGTGCTACATTTTGCCCCCTCTTTAGCAAATTTTTCGAAGAAAATGCGTTAAATATGAGTTCTTCTCGATCTACGAGAAAGCAAAAATTATTCCCATTTTTAGGCGACGATTCTAGGTCGAATCGTACGACAGCTTACTATGGTGCCCCCTCCGTGTTTTTACCCAAATCGAACGTTTGAGGTAAAAACGCGAAAAAGCAAAATTTTAAAATGTTGTTAAGTGTTTTTGAATAAAATTAAGAAAAATAGGGTAAAACCCTAATTCATTGTTACTGTTCATTTTCCTGGTTTCTAGAGCTCTACAGACAAGATGGTCGAGACAACGCACAGATCGACAGAGGTCCGGCACGGGCTACGGGTAAGGGTCCAAACTTAATTTAGAATGCTTTAATTTTGAATTTCATGCTTTTTAGATTAATTTTGAATGATTTTTGAGCATCACGGCCGTTTTTGGGCCATCGACGTCGTTGGGACGAAATCGTCTCAATTTCGTCGAAATCGTCTCGATATCGCCGATTTCGTCCAAGGGCGAAATCGACGATATGGGGACGATTTCGTCCAATAAGGGACGATTCCCTCTTGCGAAATCGAAGACGAATTTGCTCAAATTTTGGACGATATCGTCCAATAGTGGACGATATCATCATTTGTATGAAAGTGAACTTATTTTACTTGCATTTTTAATCACTGTTTTATTAATGATTTTTATTGTTTTGTTGTTTATGTTGCAGAGAGGATTACTAAAGAGCCGAGAATGGAAATACGGTGGGCTGAAGGATGACTTGGCCGCTCTATCTCAGGCAGAGCGAGATCAGTTGGCTCAAGTCGGCTTGCAGCATGTGGCAGATATGCCACAGGTTTCTACAGATATGGGGCTATTGACGACCCTAGCAGAGAGGTGGTATCCGGGTTCTTCTTGTTTCTGGTTATCGACGGGGAGATGACTCCCACATTGGAGGATGTATGGAGGATTTTGAGGATCCCCATACAAGGACGGCTAATAACTCCCATGGCCAATCAGGGCCACGCGATGATGCGACTGTGCGGAGATCCGAGCTTCGCCCTGGAGAAGGGCGGAGTGAACATCAAGTCGCTACGCCAGATGCCTGGGGCATCTAGACTGACACAGGTTTTGGCTGGGGTGGTAGGTGGTCTGTCTGCTATGCCATCGAGTGGATGCAGACTACCATGGCTGCCGACAGATGTGGTCTATGACATGAGAGACCATGGGTACAGGTTTGCTTGGGGGAGCTTTGTACTATGCCGATTGTATAGGATCCTGTATGGGGTCGTATACAAGGGCGGCCGATGTCTGGTCATGACATCACTACTGCAGGTTTGGTGCTGGGAGCACATCACGGTGCGGAGGCCGGTAGGGCTCCCACTGATAGGGATTGATGGGGAGAGGCCCCGAGTTTTCTACTGGTGGCTCCGAAGAGGGTCACAGCGATGGATAGATCTGCCAATGTCCCGGAGACTACTTGATGACCTTGTCTTCGACCAGATCACCTGGAGGCCTTGGAGAGATCATCCAGGGTGGGCCGAGGATGGACAGGAGTTGGCTCACGTTAGGCAAACTTGCTGGCTGAGGATGGAGAGGGGAGAGGTGGAGCTCCATCGCTATGACCGAGTTTTGAGGTAGTTCGGTCTACAGCAGGGGATCCCATCTCTCAAGGACTACGAGTTTTCTCGGACCATCCGGGATAACACTACAGTCAGCGGGGCTCCAGATATGCAACGCTTCTGGAGTCAGGACATGGACGATGCCCCCATCCAGCTAGTGGATGGTGATGACGTTGGGGTTGCTGATGGCTATGATGCCTGGTATGCAGGCATCCGCCCTCCTCGGATGATGAGGGCTCAGGGTCCGATTCATGTAGTTGTGCATCGGATGGGGAGGCGGTACCAAGCGGCCATTGAGGCGGCACAAGGTCATGGTGGGAGAGAGTAGAGGAGGCCACAAGCTCAGCAGAGGCCATGACAGTGGGAGAGGAGGGAGGAGAGACCCCCTTCTCCACGGAGAGAGAGGCCACCATCGCTCGATAAGGGCAAGGGTGTCGAGGTAGGAGAGAGTAGCGAGATGGCTACTCTCCGGGTGAAGACTGTTCATCTCCAGGCTCAGGTGCAGGCCTTGCAGGATGAGGCTGCACGACACCGAGAGGAGGCCACACAACTCAGAGATGAGGTCGCACGCCTCAAAGCATGGAGCGGAGGGGCGAGCACTCGAGACCTAGCATGGGCTATTGCCCAGATCACATTCTATCAGACGCTATACTACCAGATGGTGCTAGAGGAGCAGAGGTTACCGCTATCGGCCCCCATTGTGGAGCCTGTCATGATGGGGTCATCGAGGACATCATCACGATCAGAGTCCAGGACTCATAGCACCACACGGACTGCGATGGGGCCACCTCGTCCACCTCGGGGTGGGGGAGGAGATGAGGCTGAGAGCTCGAGGGGTTCTCGAGGCTAGCTGCTACAGACTGCACTACACAGATTGATACATAGTGTTTATTATTTTTGATAGAGGATTGAGTATGCCGAGGTACAGATTGTGGCATACCGATCCAGTTTTGAGATGATGTATATATTGTTGATATATATATAGATGAGATATTTTTGATCATATGACTTGTCTTATGTGTTTGTATGATGCTTTAATGTTTTGGTGTGATTGATTTGATGATTCATGTAATTATGTCGTTTGGAAATATTATGGTTTGAATGTCATGCTTTTAAAATTTAAATGAAATAATCTGATGTAAACAAATTGGTTGTTTGTGGGATAATTTGATAAAAATAAAAGGGACTTCTAACAATAATTTCAAAGGACATTGTCGCTATTATAGACCATTTCATGGAGTCGCCGCTCGCTAGGTCGTCAAGCTAATCCTAGTATAGAAATATTGTTAAAAGTAAAAGAGTGCTTAAGAGACTGTCTTAAGACTTTGTTGTGATGATGGAGATGATGATGGTTTGATGATTTGTTTTCAGATTTTCATAAAAATAGTATGCATGAAATATTTTAAAATGATTTTTGCTAGGCATAAATTCCTAAGTGTGATAAAATTTTGAATAATTCCTTAGAAATTATACCATGGTTGCAATATTGAATTTTGACATAATGACATGAAATAGAATAAGTGTGCGTTCTTTTAAAGCATAATTGTGTAACATAATGATTTAAGTCATATGTTTTTTATGATTTTAAATAGATGGGAAAATAAAATTAAAACAATGGTTTGCGCTAGGCATAGAATATTTAGGTATAGACTTATACCATCATCGCGAAATCCAAAGAAGAAAATAATAGTTTTATTGCATGGTTGATTTTTAATTTTTGAAAATAAATAGAAAATATGAAGATGAGGACTTGTGCTAGGCATAAAATTCCAATTTTGGTTTTGGAACTATACCATCATCGCGAAAGTCAAAAGTTATATATAAATGTAACTTTATTGCATGTTTTTTTTTTTTTAAATGATTTTGATTTTTTTTGGTAATGCATGTAGTTGTCTTTATACTAAACAATTGTTCTCGGAGAAGAAAATGAAATTATTCCAGACAATTTGCAAAAATATTTCAAAGTATCTTAAAGACAAAAGTTAGATTTATAAGGAATCCCATGTGCGTATGTGAGTTCATTTCCGATCTTGATTTATCATAATGATACACAAAATCTCTCAAATACAAATGTGTGTGCAATTGCTTTGTGCATTTACCGATTTTGAGCAAGATAATTTGATACAAGTGATTTGAATTAACCAAATAAGTGTTCATTAACCATGATTTAGATGCATATAACCGTACCGGACTACTATGTAAGTCGGGTTATCAAGAGCTAGCTAATCCATAAGCGAGACATAGGTCTGTACAAAAGAAGGTCGCTAATGTGACAGACATATCACCACGCTAGGAGTTACCCAAGGCCAAGCGGGTTGGGCACAAACCACCTGTTATGGGGCTTACCTCACAGTTTTCGAATAATTGAGAATTCCAAGGATTCAAGCTCATCAACCCTTCTTTTCTTTTCAATGGGTAGGGAAAGGGATTTTATTGCTTTTGCTTTTGCTTGTTTTTCTTTCTTTCTTTCTTTCTTTCTTTTGTATTTTTTTTTCGTATCTTTTGCTTTGATATTTGAGATAATGCTGAAATAGTGCTAAGAGATTACAAAATGATTTTGAAATAATGCTTCTTTTTCTCATGATTTTGCTTGAACTTTTCTTTTTTTTTGCTTCCTATGCTAGGGATACTTGCTCGAATTAGTCTGTAGAGCAAGGGATTTTTATTCGGGTAGGGGTGAGCTTGTCCTTTTGTCAATTCTCAAAGATTCTAGACCATGTGCATGATAGGATAGCAGGGGAAACTTTTCGCTCAAGAAACCACTTCTACTATGTAGCATAGCATGGACATTACAAATATAATCATTTTATTGTGAAAGGATATGCTTGGTTTAAGTAAATAACAAGATCAATTCTCTCGTGCTCAAACTTTATTTAATTGAATTTTGTGGACTTTGATATAAGAGAGATTAGTAATCATACCAGATAAAATCAAGATATTTATTCATGTGAATGTGAAAGTGCGGGATTCCAAATAAATGCTAATTTATCCAAAATAATTTGAAAATATAACTGCAATACGTCACAAATTGAGAGGTACAAAAATAAAAGATGGTTTTGAAGATTTTGATGATTTTGGATGTTTTTGGTGTTTTTATATTTTTAAGTTTATAAATTGAAAGAAATACAAGATAGTGGTTTTTTGAAATATTTTAAACAAATATATACAATGATGAAATGACCAATTTTTATGCATAGTAACGTTTAAGATGCAAAATGTTCATGGGTTCTTTAAGTTCTTTACCATCTAAGGTAGATAATTTGTATGCTCCTGATTCGAATTTAGCGATGATAATATATGGTCCAAGCCAGTTGGGTTCAAATTTACCTTTAAGGTCTTTAGTTGCATTAGTATTTTTTTGATTTTCTTTTAAAACAAGGTCGCCGACCTCAAAGGATCGATGACGAACTTTCTTAGCATATGATCTTTTAAGCTTGTTTTGGTAGGCACGAAGATGCTCCAAAGCATTGATGCACTTTTCATCTAGGAGTTCCAGCTGATCGAGTTTGCCAGCTCGATATTCATCTCCTACTTCGGTATCTTGAAGTAGTAGAGCCAAAGAAGGAACTTCTAATTCAAAGGGAAAAATAGCTTCAACACCATAAACCAAAACAAAAGGTGAAGTACCTATGGGAGTACGAACGCTAGTGCGATATGCCCACAAAGGCTGATATAATTGAAAGATGCATATGGCCAATTTATTCCATCTCTTGAGAAATTTCATTAATTTGTTTATAACAAGTTGAGAATCACCAAAATACAATTTTAATTTTTACAACCTCTAATCCAAGATTAGAGCTTCATATTCACATATTATTTCAAAAATTTAATTTAAAACAAATATAATGTGTTTAAATTAAAATAATCCACCCACTCTGATGTCTCCATCAAAGTATAAGGACCATTTTCAACATGGTATCCACTAATTTAAGGCATTCATCAAGAAACTCAATGATGAGGGGATGGGTAGACTCTAAGGGTGCAAACTAATTGATCTGCTATGATTTGACCCTTAATAGATTTTTGTCCTATAAACATGAGTTCAAACTCGCTTAGAGCAAGAACCCACTTTGCTGTGTGACCCGATAAATAAGGTCGACTCATGAGATCCCGCAAGGGATCATATTTAGCAATGACATAAGTTTTCTGACTGAGCATATAATGGCATAATTTTTGCGTAGAAAATACGATTGCTAGACATAGTTTTTCTAATGCTGTGTAGCGGGTTTCATAACTAATTAAAGTTTGGCTAATATAATAATTAGCACGTTCTCTTTTCTCATCATCAAGTTGAGCTAACATAGCTCCTAAAGCAAAATCTGAAGCTGAAATATACAGGATAAATGGGCGATCAAGTCTAGGCGGTGAAAGCACAGGTGGGTTAAGGAGGTATTGTTTGAGAAGTTCAAAAGCTTCCTTACATTCGTCGTCCCAATTAAAAGGGACATCCTTCTTAAGAAGCTTAAGAAAGGGACCGGTTTTGTCTCGCCAGCTTATCGATGAAGCGACGGATAGCTTGAAGCTTACCTTGTAAACTTCGTAACTCAGATATATTGGTAGGTGCGGGCATATCAGTGATAGCCACAATCTTGAGAGGGTCGATTTTGATGCCACGTAAAGAAACTATAACCCCTAATAGTTTACCGGACTTAACTCCAAATATGCATTTAGCAGGATTTAGTCGGATAAGATATTCCCTTAACCGATCAAACACTTGTCCTTAAGTCATTTAAATGATCATCTTCTTTGATGGAACGAGCTATGATATCATCTACGTAATCATGTAGGATATCATGCATCATGTCATGAAAAATATAAGTCATAGCTCGTTGATAGGTTGCACCTGCGTTCTTTAAGCCAAATGGCATCACTTTCCAACAAAAGGTACCCCAAGGGGTAATAAAGGCTGTTTTAGCCTGATCTTCAGGAGCTATCCTGATCTGATTATAACCAGAAAATCCATCCATTAGGGACATCATTCCACTCCCAGCAGTAAAATCAATGATTTGATCCATGTTTGGAAGAGGAAAATCATCTTTAGGGCATGCAGCGTTAATATCTCTAAAGTCTCGTGCAAACCCTAACTTTGGTAGCTTCTTTCTTGGTGACTGGAACTACATTCGAGATCCATTCAAGCATAATCAATAGCTTGTATAAAAACAACATTCAGGAGTTTTTCTAACTCCCCTTTGACTAGCAAGGCCACTTTGGGATGCATTTTTCTAAGTTTTTGTTTAACAGGTTTAGCATCCGGATGGACTACTAGGTGATGCATGACTACGGAAGGGTCTAAACCTGGCATATCTTCATATGTCCAAGCGAAGACATCTTCATATTCTTTAAGGAATGCAATGTATTGCTCTTGTTTTTCTTGACTTAATTCTGATCCAATATTGATTATGTGGGGATTATCCTCAGCTCCAATGTTAACTTTAATGACGTTTTCTACTTCCATGTGTAGATCTCTTTCAAAATTAGGTGGGGCGGGTGAAACGCCCAATTCTTGTAATTCTTTTAAGGTTAACTTGGATAATTCATCTTGAGGAGTCGTGGCCTCAAGTTGGGCTATAGTAGGTATAGAACCATCAAAATAAAAACCATTGTGTAACATCTCTTCAACGGAGACATCATGGAAAATATCTCCTTCCAACTCATCATCGGATTCAACAATCATTTCAGGATAAGCTATGGATAGCATATTGCATGTAAATGGCTGATTTTTTAGAGGCAAATCATCACGCCCATCCAAATAATCTTGATAACATATGAGTTGATCATCATCTTCAAAAGGGAAGGGTTGACCCTTACTAGGAAATAGGCCCACACCACATCGGGCGGGCCATGGTTCTACCTCAAAGGGTTCTTTCATACCATCTTGGAAAGGTCCCAAGCCTTTCCCTTTATATCCCATTTTAAGCATTATAGGTTTAGCTTTAATATACTCATTAGTAAAATAACATCGAGCATATCCCTCATGATGAGTTTTGATGTTCCTGGGTATTCTTCCCCAGTCATATCCCTTATAAATGAAGGCACAACTCCCGACTTGGTAAGTACTTCCCATAGGTTGTGGGAGGCCCAAAGTACGAGGAGATGGTGGCAAATTACTTAAGATAATGGAATTTTGCATAGAAGCATTTGTTTTTTCTGATATAAGAATTTTAGATAAATCGGGTAAGAGTTCATCAAAAAGAGCATAAGATGTAGAAGGATCATTCCCTATATCTTTAGATGTGGAAGGTATGATAGATGTAGATAATGTGGAGGTGTTAATAGATGGGTCTATAGGTTTTGAAATTATAGGGATGGAACATGAAGGATTGGTTGTGGATTTAAGATCTTTTTGAGGTTCTAGTGTGGTTTGTTTAGAAGATTGTTGAGCTATATATGAGGGTGAAATTAATGGAGGAGAAATAGATGAAGTTATGGGTGTGTGTTTCACAGGTTTAGATGAAAAATAAGAATTAGGATGTGTGGATGACAGAAGCAGGGCAAAATTGAACTCCAACAGAGTTCCGCCAAAGCACACATATCAAAGGGTCTAGGATCACCATGGATAGTGACCAACTGATTTTTAAATTCGAATTTAACACATTGGTGTAAAGTTGATGGGACAGCCCGCATTGCATTGATCCAAGGATGACCCAAGAGTATATTGTATGATGCGGGGCAATGTACAATAAACACGGTCGTATCTAAGGTTCTCGGACCAACTTGCAATGGGATGGTGATAACTCCACACGTTTCTTGTGTTTCGTCATTGAAAGCTTTTATGATCATGTCAGTTTTCTTCATTTCATCACTTCTAAACCCAAATCTTTGGTAGAAGTCAAAAGTGCAAATATTTAGAGATGAACCATTATCAATCAAGACCCTTTTGACTGCTACATCTCCTATTAGGGCAGTAATATATAAGGGGTTATCCTTATGTAAACTATGTTGTGGTATATCTTTATCCCGAAAGTCAATACAATCGACTTCTCTAGTGATGATAGTATTGGCCATGGCTTCAGAGTTGAATGTTTTGTGGTACCATCATTTGGCTTAATGTAAGCATTAATTCATCTCTATGGGTAGGAGAAGATCTTAATAAGTCCAAAAGGGAAATTCTGGTTGTAGTATTGGATAATTGCTCATTAATATTGTAAGGAGGTTTAGGTTGAACATTAGGAGCATGATTCCCTTTATTGGGATTTTTCAAAACAAATGGAGTTGATCCATCATTCTGATTTGGTTCTTGTTGAGAATTTTGAGCTTGTTGTCTGGTAATGACTCCGATGGTACCTACAATGTTATATTGAGGATGCTGAATAGGTCTTGGTCTAGCATTTATGGCTTGTTCATTAGGAAGGAACTGATTAGAAGAGGGTCGAGTAGTAACTCTTCTAGGAAATGGTTCTTTCGGAACCATAGAATCTGTGATAGGTTGAATAGGATCTGATTCATTTTCAGAACTATTCGATTGATTTGAGGTGATGTCTATTTCACTTTCGATGATCCGATTCTACATCACCGAGATCCGGTGTTTGAATATTATGTAGGGGCCTGGTCGTGACCATGGATAAAGTTGTGTCAAATTTTTGTAAATCATGATTAGGTAAATGTCCGCTAATAGTTCCTACATATCGGGTAGGAGGAGGGACATTATGATGCTCAATTTGATTGGCCACCTCTTTACCATGTTTTGGTAAAGGATGTTGAAATATATCTAATGATTGATTAGCATTTTGATTTTGATTTTGGGGAATGTTCTTTTGAGCATTATTAGGAGCATTTTGTTTAGGTTGGAAGGCTTGCACCTCCATCTCATTATTATCAATCAGATCTTGTATTTTATGTTTTAACCTTTTACAAGAGTTGGTAGAGTGTCCAGGTCCTCTATGGAAATCACAAGTGTAAATCGGCTCGTATCCGGGTATGGTTGGATCAGGTTCTCGGATATTAGGTAATTGAATCAAACCTCTTTCGAGTAATTGGGGTAGAATAGTTGATAATGGTTGATTCAATCTAGTAAACTCTCGAGGAGGTTTATCAAGAGGTTTCAATATAAATTTTTTTGTTGTCTTCGTTGTATTGATATTAGCAACATTTCTACTGTCAGTGACTCCGTCACCTACAACTTGTTTGTTTTTATATTGATTTTTGGATGTTTTCTCATCATCTTTCTTCCTAAGCTGGCCTCTCCTAATGAGAGCATCTTCTACTCTTCGAGCTAAGTCTATAGCCTGATCGAAGGTGGTTAAGGTAGCAGTTGATAACTCATAAGATATTTGTTCTTGCAAATTATTAATAAAAATGTCCAACATTTCCCTATAAGGTAGCACAAAGTGCAGTTTTCCTATCAACTGCCTCCATCTAGCTAAGAAATCAGCAAAACATTCATCTTTGTCTTGTTTTAAGTTGTACAAATCTTTAATGGTTACATGCCTTTCGATATAGGCACTAAATTGATGCACAAAAGATTCAGCGGTCTCTTCAAAATTTCTCAAAGAATGAGTGGGCAATTGATAGTACCACTCTAATGCCATTCCTCCTAAACTTTTCGGGAACATTTTTAGTAATAACAAGTCATCATGTGATATATCATGACATGCTATCCTAAACATGCGAAGATGCTCTATGGGATCTTCGGTTCCTTTATATATAGGCAGGACGGGCATGGGAAAGTGTTTAGGGTATGGTTGTGCTACAACTATGGGATCCAAAGGCTGACTACACATCTCTCGATAATTGTACGAGGGATGGTAGGGATCCATCTGGTCCATGCGGGAAGCTAACTGTTTCACCATGGCTTCCAGATTACTGGTTTGCCCACCATATTGGTTCGGTAGGGCATTAATATGGGATTGGTGAGCATATGATGGAGGGACATGAAGATTAGATGCTATATTGCTATTGTGTAAATTGTTGGTAGGAAGGGTGTTATGAAGAAGTTTTGAAGTTGTATTATGTTGTATCCCAGATTGTTGAAAATTGGTGTTTGGCTTCATTTTAGGTTTTTGTCGATTTGAAGCATATTGATCAATAGTTTGGCGAAATAAAGTAGTGAATGAAGGTCTCTTTTGTGTGGGAATGATTTTAGGCTCAATAACAGGTTCCTTAGGAGGTTGGGTAACCTGTTGTTTTTGCATGTTCTGAATTATAGTGGCCATATCCATATTGGATGGTCCAACTTTATCACTTTCTTGATCAACGAAGGACAAGGGATTAGTGTGCATGTTAAATCCTTCTTCTAGGATTGCTTGAGTTTCACTAATTTGTCCCCTATCAATACGAACTGCCATATTAAGAGCACCAATATTATTATTGAAGAATTTCCAGAAATGATCTATGTTATCAAAAGTAACAGTTTCGTCTGGAGCCATTCTAGGGGATGAGGATCCTTCCTCTCTAACATTTTCTTGTTGTTCATTTTCTTCAACCAGACTCATCTTCTCGGTCGTTCTAGAGTTTCTCCTTTGGGAATTGGATCCTCAGGAAGGGCATTTAATTTTTTTGTTTTCTTTCCTAACCAATCTTCTTCTTCTTCTTCTTCTTCAGTTTGTTTACCATTCCTAAGTCTAGTCATTGTGCTTAAACTTAGATTTCAGCAAAAAAAAATATATATATATATATATATATGCAACAAGCTTAAGAGGTATATATTTTAATTATATACCTACTATAGTATTTAAAATAAAATGTTTTGGTTTTGTTATGTTTTTTGGTTTTTCTTGTTTTTTTATAACAATATTATAAAGATAACAAACAAGCACACAAAACGCAAGAAATAATAATAATGAAAGCAATGATCTAGTTTTCTATAAACAATTTATAAATATCATTAATGGGCTCAAGTTCTTCAGGAGTCATGAAATGTTCTTCTTCAAATTGGAAATTTTTTTTCAAGAAGTCAACAAAGTGTGCTATAGTGATATTATCTCTCTCAGACTCTGTTTGGTAGAAGTAAAGCTCGTGGCAATACTCTCGATATAACACAGCTCTAGGAACTCTATTCCATATTTTTCTATATGCAAGATCGACCTCTTGGTCTTCTACACAGCCTAGGAATTGGTGTACTATGGCTGCATTCTCGAGGTATTCCTCGAAGGTGAACAACTCCGAAGACACAAGGGCTCTCCTATCTCGCTAACCACCTATGGCAAGCTCTCCGAAGTTCATGATAAAAAATGAGTTGATGAGGATCCAGGATTCTATCTAGGACAAGCCTCTTGATTTGTTTAAGCTCGTTGACCTAGATGAAATGATACCTAGTCTCCTATCAAGTTCGTCCCACAAAAGTTGGTTTCTATCTGTTTCGAGCACACTAAGCACAGAATTAATTTCTATGGCTGCTAATTGGTTTTCAACATTTATAGTGACTGCTAGTCTTTTCTTAGGAGCTACCATCTAAACATGATATGCAACTTAGTAGTTTTCTAATGATTTTAAATGCATCTATTTTTTTTTGTTTTTTTTGTTTTGTTTTCAAAAGGTTTTAGTTTCACGTCGGGTTCACCAAAATGTATCGTTCCAAATTTTCCGCACCCTTACCTTCAAGCTAAAGGATCCGCGCCCGGAAGGGGGATGCGAGAAGGATGGGACAATACCTCGGACTGAGAGGCCCTTTGAAGGTCCCGCCTCTCGGGGGAGGGGTATTAAGGTGATTTTTCGACGGATGGTGGGGTTCACCAGGAAACTTTTGAATGGCAGTCTCCACGCCTAGGTTGGGAATGTGTTTGATGTGTTCAATTTTATCTTTAATCATTCAAATCCTAGGTTTGGCCAAATGAATCTAAACTGTTCTATATGAAATGCAGATTTAAATGAATACAAAAACAGATTTGAACAGAAAACACAGAGAATAAGCTAGATGAGAAAAGCCATACCTGATTCCGGATGTCTGATGGAGGTTCTAATTTTGAAGCAGTCAAGATCGCCTCTGATATGACAAGATCGTCTGAGATCAGACAAGATCATTTGAGATCTGACGAATTCGTCAGACGAATTCGTTAGAGACCTGCAATCAGAGAAATAGACATAGAACATAGAAAATGCAACAATGCTAACAGAGGAAAATGATGTAAAATGACAATATAGATACTAAAACGATAATTACAAATAGAAATTCAAGTAAATTATAGTATTCTAATGACAAATTATGATCTTATCATGCACTTAAGCTATATGGGTGAACTCCAAAATGCAGAATAGCAAAAAATAATAATAAATTGATCTAAATGTAGAATGAAACAGTAGACGAGAAGAGAAAAGTGCAAACTCTGGGCACTGATTGCCCCCAATGTTGACTGCAGTCGAAATCGTCTATAGAGTACAAAATCATCTCGAATTGGGGCGTGATCGTCCGAGATCGTACAGGATCGTCTGCGATGATCTGAGCTTGCTCCGGCTGAAAAACAATGAAGTTCCTGCAAACAAACTTGGAAAAATACGAAGGCAAATGGTGATTTAAGATGGTCTAATGCAAATAGAACTCGTGTTACAGGAAAATTCAGCCAGGGGAATGTCAAGGGGAGGGCCTAAGATTAAATAGGCATAGGAAGGAGGTTGGGAGGTTGGAGATCATCCCAATTTGGGAGATCTCCAACGAGGGAAGTCTCTAACCGCGCAGACATGCTTTTGCCCCGGTTAGAGACGTCGTTGAAACAGAAGCTAATTATGAAAAATTAGTTTTGGGACGAAATCGTCTGGACGTTCTGCTCTAGACGAATTCGATCACGATCGTCGATCTGAGGCGATATCGTCCAACGGTCACAACAAATCCTAAAAATGGCATGGAAAACGAGGAAAGCGGTTTAACAAGCGGTTAATGGGCGGTTCGAGGTTAAAATTTGAATTTGAATTATTACTAAGGTAATTTTAATTATTTGCTAAGGTTTACTGCACCAATTTTAGGGTGCTACAGAAGCATATTGAGTCTCTAAAAATTCTCTATATGGTTCTATGAGATTGTACAAGTTCTAGTGAGGATTTATTGAGTAGATTGTGCAAGTTCTAGGGAGGACTTATTGAGCAGATTGTGCAAGTTCTAGTGAGAATTTGTTGAGCAGATTGTGCAAATCCAAGTGAGGACTTGTAGAGCAGAGGTGAGACAAGTTCTAGAAAAAACTTGTGGACAGATTGGTGTGATATTTTGTGGAATCTTACAATACAAATTGAGAGCAGATTTGGATAAGTTCTAGTGAGGACTTATTGAGCAGTTCAGACAAGTTCTAGAGATGACTTATGGATAGATTGGTGTGAGCTTTTGTGGAAGCTTACAAGATAGATTTGAGACAAGTCTTGAGAAGACTTGTGAACAGAGTTGATTGATTTGTTCCAACCTTGGGTTAATGTTTAGGGCATATCTAGAAGAGATGATTTGATATTGATCAGACTTTGAAAAAAATCTTGAAGATAGATTGAAGACAGGGTTTGGTGCAAACCTGAGGACAATTTTGTACCAGACCAGAGACAAAGTTTGAGCAAGTTTTGTGTTATATCGAAGGGTTGTGTTTAGTACAAAGTAGAGATAGAGATTAAGCATATTTGTGCTAAACCGAAGGACTTTGTTTAGTATAGATTTGAGACAAATTTTTAAAGTAGAGCTTTGAAAGGTGACAAAGTATAGAGGACAACAATATCCAGTGGATAGAGGTCCATTAGCCGAGGCAATGAGGACCGATGTCTTTAGTGGATAGAGATCCATTAGCCATGGCAGTGGAGGCAGCAACTCTTCTAGAAGATCATCAACCAAAGCAGAGGAGGAGTTCTCTTGTGGATAGAAGATCTACAAACCAAATTAGGGGATTGGTGTCTCTCGTGGGTTGGTGCCCACGAAATTGATTAGGAGATTGGTGTCTCTTGCGGTTTAGTACCCACAAACTTGATTAGTGGATTGGTGACTCCTTTGGACAGGTGTCAATAAACATTATAATTGGGAAAGTTTTCCCACATAGAATTATTGAGAAAGTTTTAGTTAAATATTTTCTCCATGGAGTAGCCCACATTGGGTGAACCATGTTAAATTGGTGTCTCTATCTTGTGTGGTGTTTTGTGTAATTGCTTTGGATATTGTTGTTATTACTATTATTGATACATTGCATAATACCGATTTCAAAGAAAATTAAAGTGGTCTTAATCTGTTCACCCCCCTTTCTTAGTATAAGCTTGTGTTCTTCATCAAATACATTCATTTTGACAAATACAAACCTTGAGCAAAATCAAAAGGAGACTGCATCTAAGGCTATTGAACTTACTGCTTTATATTTATTGCATTTTTCTTTTTATTTCGATTTGTATCTATGTCTTGATGCCTTTAAGGGTTATACTAGGTGAATATTGGAATAAGATGCAAATGTTCGTTATCCTTTGAGTCTTACACTTGGTCTAATGGGATTGTGTTTTTTCTGCAGGTTCTTTTAGATAAGGTTACCTTTAGGATCATATCATAACTTGGGGTTTTTTAGGGAGGGATTGTGATACCAAAATCTAATGGCATTTTTTTGTTGCTTTCTAGATTTTTTGTAAATAATTTCTTTTGGTTTATTTTTTGCAACTAGGTTAATCCGTTTTCATTTCTACTCATTGTTATATTTGATTCTAGTCATTTACAAAAAAATTGTGTTCATTTCTTTTACATTTTGGTCATTTCCAAAATATCTATACTTAATTTTCTTTCCATTCTGGTCATTTCCAGAATTTTCATACTAAATTTTATTTCCATTCTGGTCATTTCCAAAAATTTTGCTTTAATTTTAGTATTTTATTCTGGTTCATTTTCCAAAATTTCATTTCACATTTTTGTTCATTTGCTTCCATTCTGGTCCTCATCCAAAATTTTTGCACCTCCAAATTGCACTAAGTCTAATTTTCAGATAAAATTAATCTTAGGAGGGAGGGTACTAATGCCATGGCAAATAAAGTAAACAAACAGTAACATGCTAACTTGCTCACAAATACTAATGCCAAATTCTAACTTAGCTTTAGTAGAACACATCATAATGAAGATAAAATGAATCTACTGACTGTAAAATGAATCTCACATTAAAGATATGGAGTCTAAAATTAAGTGGATTTGGTAGGGTACCTAGGAATAGATATTTGGGGATATATTATTATATGGTATAAGGGTTGGCATGGGCCACACATAACCGAAGGTTGACTGTATTATAATATTATATTATATTATAATATTATATTATATTATATTATAATATAATATTATATTAGTAGTAGGCTTCCCAAAGTAGAATAAGAATATGGATATATAAAGAAGAGATATTTGTTATTGTATTGATTCATATCATTGAAGAAGAATCTTATGTAATCGTCATGCCCATGAAGTGGCCTCTCACCTTGGGATATCTTGTGGAGTTATTCACTCATTAAGGATTATTTTTTTTGATAAGTAACTAGAATTTTATATACAAATTGGGTTTTTTAAGAGGATCCCAAAACCTTATAACAAAAAAGGTCGTAGCACCGAGATTTAAAGCAATTACTTAGTACCTAAAAATAAACACAAACTGAAAGGGAAAGGGTCAAAAACAACTCTTGATCCAACAGAAATACCAGATTCTAGTACCAACTAGTGAGGCCCACTTCGTAAAAATATCATCTTTCCATTGATGGCAGTCTGGGATCCTCCTAGGGATGGATACAGCAGTCTGGGATCCACCCGAGGGTGGATACAGTAGTCTGGTATCCTCTCGAGGTGGATACAGTAATCTAGGATCCTCCTAGAGGTGGTACAGTGCACCTGCCCAGACCTGTGTGGGGAGAGCGGGAAGGCCAAGAATAGCCTGCAACCAGAAATCCTACACAAAAACCAATAGTAGGGAATTTTTAGAAAACTGGAGAGGATTCTCACCCAAGGATGGCTCGAGATGCAACCTAGGGTGTAGCGATGCAGCAAGCAACCGCAGGAGCAAAGCAGCAAGCAGCATCGGGATACAAGCCAGGGATCAATAATGGGACAACTTGGAAAATACCATCAGGGTCCTCAAAGAAAAAAGTGGGAAGCCTTCACAAGAGCTTGAAAAGTGGAACAACACTACTAGGGATATCTATAGGCCAAGGTACCCAGGTGTTGTAGGTGAGTTGGAGAGGAGAGGGCAATCCTCCAAGGGAGGTCCCAGGTTCAAATCTCCACCCTATAAAAAAGCTGAATTGGGTATCCAAAATCCAATTGATAATGTTGGTGTGGGCAGGGTCGGGTGCGACTCTCGGGTGACTTTGACGATGTAGAACCCCCTGTTCATGGTCTCTCAGACCAAGGTGGCCCCCAAGGGGTTTTTCTCTTAAAAAAAATCTATATTCCAAGATATCCCTGTGCACAGCAAGGAGAAAAACAAGGAAGCTAGAAGGATCCAAGGAAAATAGCAACATGCGCAAAGATAGGATCCCAAAAGACAAAACTAAAGGAAGAAGAAGGGACCACAGCTGCAAACAAACTGATTTCCCCCCAGACCAGAGAATATAGAAAGAAGCCCTCACTACTCCAGTAGAAAGGCCTAGGAACCACCATCCTTGCTCACGAACAGATCCAAGGAACTAGGACCAGAAGCCCCTGAACAAGAACTAAAATGAACAACATGAGGATCCCAGATAGGAAGTGGTAACAGGCACAAAGATGAGATCCTCGAAATCCTAACCTGTTGATGAGGCTTGGAAATGCCTCAATCATAACATGTTTTGAACGCTAAAATTGCCTACAAAATCTTATGTTTAATCTAATATGCTAGTTAAGTTAATTCAAAATGTTGTGTATTAACTATTTGCATGATAAATGTATCTGAAATACTATATTCTGATTTTTATAGCTTTTTGCATAAGTTTTATGTTGTTTTGTTATGACTTGCTAAATGAGATATGCTTAGATTGATAGCAATATTTCACTAATCATGTTTTGATATGTCTCAAGCATTTGTCTTACCTAAATCTGGCAACAGTGCAAGTAAACTGTTACTGTGCAACAAAAACTGGTTTTTCCCATATAAATTCTAACTAGCTACCAATGAATGGCAAGGCATGGAATTCACATGTGGAAAGAGATGAAGACCATTGGAATCTGATCTTGAGAAGTAACCCACATGAGAAATGCAGAGGAAATCATTTAAAGAGCCCACATTTGTTCATTTTGAAGTCTCTTCGGAATGAACAGATATCTTCAAAATGAGAAAACATAGTGTCTTCAGAATGAGCGGATCTTCGGAATGAGAATTGCAGTATCTTCGGAATGAGCGGATCTTCGGAATGAGCCACTTATCTTCGAAATGAAAATAGAATGTGCTTTTTGACTTGTTGACCGAATTTTGACGCTAGAAAAAGGGAATTAAAGATTGAAAAGGGTAAGGGAAAATATCTCATATTTGACTTTGTCGTCCTTGCCGACCAAAGCCAACATTTATGGAAAGATCAAGTTTGATCTTCTTCTAGGATAAAACCAGGAATTGTTGCAGCATAATAGGATTAGATCTTTTAAGATATTTTCAATTGTCAGTAGATCTTAGGACATCTATAAATATGGCTCCCGTTCAGGTTGAGCTAGAGAGGAGATATAGAAAGCAGAGAGTAGAGAAATATAGGAGAAAATAGGCAATAATTAGAAAAGTAACTGTTATAGTCCTATAACAGGTTTTAAGAAGAATTATTGTAATCATGTTTTTGAATCAATAAAGTGTACTATTTCTATTTCATATTGCTTGTAAATGAGTGTGAGTAAGATCTAAAGAGAGATAGAGACTCATACCTTCTTCTATACAAGGAGGCTAGCCACTTCCAGACCTAGGAGGAGGACTAACAGTAGGTTTTTATTTTGATTTTGCTGCAGCAGAATGAGTTGTAGAACTTATCATTTCATTCCTTTGTAAACAACTAATGATATTTGTAATCTTAGCTTATTTTATGTTTTGTGATTAATGGTTTGGTTGTAATCTCCACTTTTAGCAAAGCTTTCAATTTATTGTAGACTGTCATTTCCAAAATTTACTATTTTCTGTAATTTCTTGCATTTTGTGTTGTTGTCAACCCCTGCACAGAAGATTGAAAACCTTCACATTCAGAGCCTTGACAGGGTTTCATTTCCATGCTATAAGTAGGTTTCCATTGCTGCAAAAGTAAATAGATTTCCTTTCTACAATTATAATCAGACTTTTAATTTTGCAACTGTTATTTCTGCAACATAATTAGGTCTCATTCTACAATTGTAATTAGGATTTCATTTATGTAGTTAATGATTAGTTTCCATTTTTGCAACTTAGATTAAGGTTTAATTCATGTAATTTAGAGATAGGAATGTCCTAAATTCTCCACACAATCGGTTTCACCAATAAGACCTGTTGCTCTAAATTGACCTAAGTTATAACCCTGTTCACCCCTTCTTTCGTAGATAGCCTTGTACACTGCCCTGGATTGAAAAATTCATTGAGAATTAATGATGTGTATAATGATTATCCATCACCTATGGGAACTAGTGTCTGCATGCACTAATCATGGGTCCCCCCCAAGATCCAAACATACAATAGAAACCTTAGGAACCCTAGAAGAAGGGACCAAGATGCCCCCATCCTTGCTCATGGAAAGCTTCAGATAACTGGGACTAGGACTGGGAACAACCCAGGCAGAGGAAGAGGCCCACCCCGAAGGCCAACCAATGCCCTGGGTGTCCACCAAATCGTAGATCCAGTAAGAAGAAGCCTTCGAATAGGAAACCAAAAAGGGTCCTACCCAACGAGACAGGACCAGCAACAACCACAGGCATCCTAGAGAGGAGTCATTGGCAGAAGAGGAAACTAGCCTCCCCATACCAACCCCAAAGCAGAGAGGACATCACAAGATGCACCAAGAAGTAGACAAAATCCCAACCTGCCACCACCACTGATCGAGGAAGCCTTGGGAATCGGATCCATGCAAAAAACCTACAAAACACCCTAGGGGAAAGCCTGAGGGAGATCGGGGAAGGGATCCCAAAAACATGCAGGAAACCCTAGGAGACCCCTAGGATGCACCAGACCATGGGCTCAGGTAGGAAAACCCTCCTTCCTTAAGGATTATTATTGGTGTTTCCCTACCTTAATAATCTTTTATCTCTCATTTGTGGATTGTTATTGTGGATGAATGATTTGATATTTTGACATATTGGTGAATGGTTTATGTTAATAATAATAAATTTATGCAACAAGTGGTATCAAAGCAACGATTTTGGCAAAGTGGGTATTTTTGTGTGAAATTGTAAAATTAGGGCAATTTTTTTTTTTAAAACATCTCATCTTTCAAGAGCCATATCTTGGCATATGTTTATCCGATTCAGGCAATTCTTGGATCAGATTGTGTAAAATTTGAAGAGATTTAAAATGATTCGTCATATGAAGGAATTTGACCAATATTGAAGGAGATATGACATTTTGAAGTTAGACATCTGAGATAAGGATAATGACGAATTTCGCATATTTTTTTGGAAAAACATCTCATCTTTCAGAAGCCATATATTTGCGAAAGTTTATCCGATTTAGGCAATTCTTGGATCAATTTGTATAGAATTTTAAGAGCTTTAAAATGAGTGGTCATATGAAGGAATCCGAGTAGTATTAAGGGATATACGACCTTATGAATTCAACCATCTAGAACAAGGGTAGTGACAAATTTTCAAATTATGAAATTTTCGAAAGACAAATTTTATTTAGTTTGGGTAAGCAAATCAGTTTCACTTTTATTTTATTTGGAAGAAAAGTGCAGATCTAGTTGTCTCTATGGAATTTTAGCTTCAAATCAGTGGGAAGATGTTTATTTCCATAAAACCCTAGTTTGCATTAGGGCATGATATATATTGTCAAAAAACCCTAGTTTGCATTAGGGTATCAACTATGGAGCTACAAAAATTTTCAAGGGAAGATGATATTGATGTTAGGGATTGGTGGTAAAATTTTAAATCCTTAAATCATCGGAGTCCTATTTGGAAAAGTGTGTTTTGTTTTATCTTAGTTAAGAAGCTTTTTCCACTTGTTGCATAACTCTATTATTATTAGCATAAACCATTCACCAATATGCAAAAATATCAAATCATTCATCCACAATACATCATCCACAATAACAATCCACAAGTGAGAGAGAGATAGATAATACCCTTAAGGTAGGGAAACACCAACAATAATCCTTAAGGAAGGAATAACTCCACAAGATCTCCCAAGGTGAGAGGCCACTTCGTGGGCACAACGATTACATAAGATTCTTCTTCAATGATATGAATCAATACAATAACAAATATATTTTCTTTATATATTCATATTCTTATTCTACTTTGGGGAGCCTACTACTAATATAATATTATATTATAATATAATATAATATTATAATACAATCAACCTTGGGTTATGTGTGGCCCATGCCAACCCTTATACAATATAATAATATATCCCCAAATATCTATTCCTAGGTACCCTACCGGGATTATTCCATGCACTTTTGCATTTTTACACCTTTAGTTTGAAGATAAAAGGAACTTGCTAACTGGGATTCAGGGTAAATCAAATTAATATCAAGAGCATTAAAAGGAACCACTTTCACACAAGCAAAGTTCACATGCACTTTGAGGATTAAAGAATCATAATCACTAGGCATTGTATGAATTGGATCATCAAGACCCCTTGTTAACTGTCACTTGCATACTATGAGACTATTCCGGTATATATTTTGTTTTAATCATTATCGATTACATGTATGTATGTGGAATGTTTGTCTATCAGAACCTTGGATAAATGTATGGTTGCACTTAATGTCTTTACAAGAGGGAGTTTTCAATTTAATACTCTGATTATGGTGATTATTTTGCAATAGGTCAAAATATTCACTAAAAATTTTGGCTCTAGAAGGAGGGCCTTATTTTATAGCTTTGTGATTTAGATCTTTTCTAATAGTTAATGTGGGTAGTTTTATTTCCACCTTATTGTGCTTGCAGGTACAACATCATTTAAGTTTTATTGTGAGTGATTTGTGAGAAGTCTTTTAGAACATTAGTGTTTCCAAGTTGGACCAACCTGAGTACATAACTACTAGGTCCAAAACCACTAGGGAAACTATTTTTCAAATTCTTTCTCCCAATTATAGGAGACTAAGAAACAAAACACAAGAGATCGAAATCCCACCCAGTATACTTGAGCTAGGGTCATCGTTAGACTCAAGTACATCTAGCAGGCTGGTGCTCACTATATCCATTGCAGCAGCTACATCAAGTGTATCTATCCCCATCACTACAATCATTTTTAGTGTTCCAATAGGGTCACCACCATTGAATCACATGGCCCAACCACTTGCTCCTTGGTATGGTGCGCAAAAGTATTCCCTTGAATATACCCAAGGATGTCCATGACATACCTAGGCATCTTGAGAGGTTGATACCCAATTTTGTACATGATGGTCCCATTACAGCTAATGAGCATGTCCAAATTTACAAAGAATATATGATTAGACAAGGAGTTAATCACTAAGACATTGCTTTTCAACTATTTCCTAACAGTTTTGACCATATGGACCATGAGTGGTACAAGAATCTTCTCGTAGGGTCGATCACTTCTTGGGCCCAACTAGAGGCAGCCTTCATCAACTAATTTAGGTCATTGTTAGATCCTACTATCATATACAATCAATTTGTGTCCTGCAAAAGGTTGCCAAATGAACCAATTAGAACATTCAATTCTAGGTTCCAAAAACTTTACGTGAATGTAACTCGTCACTTTGCAATGGACGTTGATGTGGCTCTACAATTATACTTTGTAGCTCTAGATCCCATGACGGCCATGTTTGCTAGGAGAAACCGCTAGGTTACAACCCTTGCCCTAGCTTATGCAAAAACCATGACCATTGAGCAACAAATGACATCGCAAGGTAGGGGGATGCCCCAATTACCCATGATGGGACAATATGGTCCTTACAGTAAGTTCACCATGATGAACCATATTATGACATCACAAATGCCAACGATGAACACTTTACCATATCATCAACCATACAAATTCATGCTCGTGCATCCATCCTTCCCCACCTATCCTAACGTATCCATTCCACCCACCACACCAATGATGGCAAACAATCAGATAGCCTTTCCATGACTTGAGGCGATCAACACTCAAACCTTGATATCTTATCCTATGGTTACACCTCTTCAAAGCATAAATCCTTGATGGAACTAAAACACTCAAAATCAAACCATCACGTCTAGTCAAGAGGTTGCTAACGTAGAAAATGCTAGTGGATCTGGCACCGTGATGCCCCAACTGCAAAACAACGAGATTGAGGTGAATGGACTCAACAGAGCGAATTGGTGTTGGTAGGGACCAATTCAGACGACGATGAGGACGTTGACATGGCTAATCAAACGTGCGGGGAGGACGCGATTCAAACTGGGTAGCGACAGCTAAACATAGGAATGCTTGACGGTGGCCCCCACTACATAATGGTTTCGTCGTACGTCGAATGGGTCGGCCAGTGCGTTACCCCAATGTCGATATCATATTATGATGCAGACAGAATGCCAGAGACTAGCAGTTTAAATATATGGCAAATAGGGGTCGAGTAGTAGTGGGATTCACCGAGGGGATGCCTACTCATGCATCGCCGCAACATAAAGTGAATACCCGCAGGAACAGGAATCATGTGTTCTCATCATATTTTGTTTAACAAATACTGAGAAACTCTTGTGTCGCAAACAATAGTGACAGTTACTTCCTGAGATGAGGTACAATTCTGTCGAAGCAGCAGATGGGCACGCGCTGATGATTTTGACGTCGGAGTAAAAGGGACAGGGGTCCTACGTGGTAGTGGTAGGTGGAATGAATGTCAAGGACCAATGTGATGATCTGGCGATGCCTTGGCAACGACAATCGAGACACACAGGCGATAGTTAATAAGAGCGAACGACGACAAGGTGGCGAGGACTCTGAGGAGCTTACGTAGGACACTGAGGGCATTTTACAAGGGCTGGAAATTTTTGTAAGCAAGATCATTTTTGAAGAATCAAATGCATTTATTTTGACAAATACAAACCATGTGAGGAAAACCAAAAGGAGACTGCGTCTAAGGCTATTGAACTTACTGCTTTATCTTTATTGCATTTTTCTTTTTATTTGAATTTGTATTTATGTATTGATGCCTTTAAGGGTTATACTAGGTGAATATTGGAATAAGATTCAAATGTTCGTTGTCCTTTGAGTCTTGCACTTGGTCTAATGGGATTGTGTTTTTCCTACAGGTCCTTTTAGATTAGGTTGCCTTTAGGATCATCTCATAACTTGGGGTTTTGTAGGGAGGGGGTTGTGATACCAAAATTTAATGGTATTTTTTTGTTTTTTTCCAGTTTTTTGTAAATAATTTATTTTTGGATTATTTTCTGCAACTAAGTTAATCCATTTTCATTTTTGCTCATTATTTTCTTTGATTTTGGTCATTTCTAGAATTTTTGTTTTCATTTCTTTTCCATTATGGTCATTTCTAGAATTTTTGTACTTAGTTTTCTTTCCATTCTAGTCATTTCCATAATTTCCATACTTAATTTCATTTTCATTTTGGTCATTTCCAAAATTTTTGCTTTAATTTCAGTCTTTTATTCTAGTCCATTTTCCAGAATTTTATTTCACATTTTTGTTCATTTGCTTCTATTCTGGTCCTCATCTAGAATTTTTGCACCTCCAAATTGCACTAAGTCTAATTTTCAGATAAAATCAATCTTAGGAGGGAGGGTACTAACGCCAAATTTACATTAATGGCAGATAAAGCAAACGAACACTAACATGCTAATTTGCTAACAAGTACTAACACCAAATTCTAACTTAGTTATAGTAGAACGCATCATAATGAAGATAAAATGAATCTACTAACTGTAAAATGAATCTCACATTAAAGGTATGGAGTCTAAAATAAAGTGGATTATTCCACGCACTATTGCATTTTTACACCTTTAATTTGAAGATAAAAGGAACTTGCTAATTGGGATTCAGGGTAAATCATATTAATATCAAGAGCATTAAAAGGAACCACTTTCACACAAGCAAAGTTCACATGCACTTTGAGGATTAAAGAATCATGATCACTAAGCATTGTATGAATTGAATCATCAAGGCCCCTTGTTAACTATCACTTGCATACTATGAGACTATTCTGGTATATATATTTTGTTTTAATTATTATCGATTACATGTATGTATATGGAATGTTTGTCTATCAGAACCTTGGAGAAATGTATGGTTGCACTTAATTTCTTTACAAGGGGGATTTTTCAATTTAATACTCTGATTGTGGTGATTATTTTGCAATAGGGCAAAATATTCACTCAACATTTTGGCTCTAGAAGGAGGGCCTTCTTTCATAGCTTTGTGATTTAGATCTTTTCTAATAGTTAATGTGGGTAGTTTTATTTCCACCTTATTGTGCTTGTAGGTACAACATCATCTAGGTTTTATTGTGAGTGATTTGTGAGAAGTCTTTTAGAACATTAGTGTTTTCAAGTTGGACCAACCTGAGTACATAACTACTAGGTCTAAAACCACTAGGGAAACTATTTTTCAAAGTCTTTCTCCCAATTATAGGAGACTAAGAAACAAAACATAAGAGATCGAAATCCCACCCAATATACTTGAGCTAGGGTCATCGTTAGACTCAAGTACATCTAGCGGGTTGATGCCCACAGTATCCATTATAGCAGCTACATCAAGTGTATCTATCCCCATCACTACAATCGTTTCTATTGTTCCAGTAGGATCACCACCATTGAATCACATGGCCCAACCACTTGCTCCTTGGTATGGTGCGCAAAGTATTCCCTTGAATATACCCGAGGATGTCCATGACATACCTAGGCATATTGAGAGGTCAATACCCAAGTTTATACATGATGGTCCCATTACAACTGAGGAGCATGTCCAAATTTACAAAGACTATATGATTAGACAAGGAGTTAATCACTAAGACGTTGCTTGTCAACTGTTTCCTAATAGTTTTGACCATATGGCCCATGAATGGTACAAGAATATTCTCGTAGGGTCCATCACTTCTTGGGCCCAACTAGAGGCAACCTTCATCAATCAATTCAGGTCATTGTTAGATCCTACTATCATATACAATCAATTTGTGTCCTATAAAAGGTTGCCAAATGAACCAATTAGAACATTCAATTCTAGGATCCAAAAACTTTACGCGAATGTAACTCGTCACTTTGCGGTGGACGTCGATGTGGCTCTGTAATTATACTTTGTAGCTCTAGATCCCATGATGGCCATGTTTGCTAGGAGAAACCCCTAGGTTACAACCCTTGCCCTAGCTTATGCAAAAGCCATGACCATTGAGCAACAAATGACATCGCAAGGCAGGGGGATGCCCTAATTACCCATGATGGGACAATATGGTCCTTACAGTAAGTTCACCATGATGAACCAGATTATGACATCACAAATGCCAACGATGAACACTTTACCATATCATCAACCATACCCATTCATGCCCGCACATCCATCCTTTCCCACCTATCCTAACGCATCCATCCACACACCACACCAATGATGGCAAACAATCAAATAGCCTTGCCAGGACTTGAGGCAATCAACACTTAAACCTCGATAGCTTATCCTATGGTTACACCTCTTCAGAGCATGAATCCTTGATGGAACCAAAATGCTCAAAATCAAACCATCACGTCTAGTCAAGAGGTTGCCAACATAGAAAATGCTAGTGGATCTGGCACCATGATGCCCCAACCGCAAGGATCTAATTTTGAATTGGAGGAATTAAAGAGAATCACTATCAAACAAGGTAATGACTTAGTCCGCATATAGAAACAAGTTGCCCAAGCCTATATACCAAATAGAAATCATAACCATAGAGGAAAAGGACCTTACAATACTCACCCCAATAATGGACACGTACCCAACCTTGTAGCCAATCAGGCAGATACTTTGGAAGACTATGGTGAGTTAGAGCATTGTAATGAGAAATTACCCCATTATTTCCAAGGAAAACAGGATGCTCTGGTGACTTGTGTTGTCCACTATCAAGAAAATGAGAAAGGGGAGGAAGGACACTAAGATCTTAGAAGAAGATGATGATGAAACGTTCGAAGTCCAAGTCATTAGATGTTTTGCGAAAGAAAATTATGGGTATTACACAAGAATTTCTAAGGATCCCAAAACTTCCTCTACTCCTCCGAACAACCCCTTACTTCCTCCTAATGAAAAAGGTGACATTAACCCACCTCCTCCTTCGGTTGTTGAAGTGTCCAAACCTATGTAAAAGATGCCAAATTTTGAAAAATCCACTTACGACCTAGTAGAGGATATGAAAAATACTAAGGCTAATATCTCGATGTTTGAGGTTGCTAAACTGTTGGGTCAAGAGGAATATTTGGTGAAAGGGTTGAATCCACCTATTCAATCCATGAAGTCAAAGGCATTGAGTCCCAATTAGTATTGAGAAGAGAAAACAAGAAGTACCTCCTTTTCTCATAACCATTAGAATTGCAAGCAAAAACCTATATAATTGTTTGATAGACTCGGGTGCCTCGGGTAACATCATGCCCCTCAAGATTTACCAAAAGTTAGGATTCACACCAATTCCCTCTAAGAGTAAAGTGGTACAATTGGATAGATCAGTGGTTGATGTGGTTGGAATTTTGAATGATGTCCTGATTCAGATCAATGCAAAACCTAGATTTCAACATCATGTGGACATACTCGTGCTAAAAAATTTTGCCAAATACGACATGGTATTGGGAAGAGATTGGAGTAAAAACCTGAAAGGGTGCATCATTATAGATTCTTCTCATATGTGGTTACCCTAGAGAGGAGTAGCAAATCAAATAAGGGTGGATAGTGAGCCAAGGCTCAAAGAGATGATAACATAGTACAATAGGCCCAACGAAATTCAATTTGTTGAAACTGAGTTAGGGGTCTACAACTTTGATATATAGAAATTTCCCAAAGAGCCTCAAAAGGAAAGTCTTTCTTGTGGCAATTTCGAAGAGGATAGTTTGGTTTGGACTCTAAGATTTGATGGATCTAAGTCAAAACAAGGTGTTGGAGCTGGTATCGAACTTACATGTCCTGGTAGCAAGCCTATGCTAGTTGCCTATAGATTACAGTTTCTAGCCACCAATAATGTGGTTGAATACGAAGCGTTGGTTTTTGGACTTCAATTGGCCCTAAGGAAGAAATTTAAGTGTCTCAAAGTATTGGGAGATTCAGAGTTAGTGGTTAAACAAGTGAAAGGGCAATATGTGAGTCAATATAAAAGAATAAGCCTTTACAAAACTAGAGTTAGGGATTTGGTAGATGAGTTTGATGCTTTCAATATATTCCTTATATCTAGGAAACGCAATCGAATGGCAAATTCTCTAGCCGTAGTCGAAAGCATGCTCAAACCTGTGGACCATAAAAAATGTAAGAAATTTTTAATTGAGCTAGTGCCATGCCCCTCGATACCAGATAATGTTATCAACTTTCAAGTATTCGATAGTGATAGACACATTTTCAACTTCGTCACTAATTCTGGTATTTTTGAAAATCAGATAATAGATGAAGATAAGAGAGGGCAAGACGAAACTGATTTGGAAAATGAAACAACCCAAATGACGAACAAAATGCCAAAAGGACATGATTTCATTAGAAAAGATATTTGATATTGGATATCAAGCAAAAAGAGGCAAAAAGGTACCACCCCCTAAAGAAGCATGTGATCTAATCAATTTAGGGAGTGTAGAGAATCCACAAGAGGTATTCATCGCTAAGGCATGTACAAGACAAGAAAAAGAGTCTATCGCTCATGCATTAAAGGAATATGTGGATTGCATAGCATGGAGTTATAAGGATTTGAAAACCTATTATCAAAGTGTGATAATGCATACGATTACATTAAAACCATACTCCGCCTTTCAGACAGAGACAGAGACCAGTCAACCCGTTATTAGAATCCCTAATAGAGAAAGAGGTGAAAAGATTGCTGGAAGCAAAACACATATTTCCTAATAGACATTCCACATGGGTTGCCAATCTTATCCCAATAAGGAAGAAGAGTGGAGAGATAAGGTTGTGTATTGATTTTAGGAACTTGAACAAGGCTTCTTAAAAGTATAATTACCCATTGTCTACTATCGATGAGATTCTTCAAAAGGTTAATGGGTTAGAAATGATATCATTCCTAGATGGTTATTCGGGATATAATCATATTCTTATTCATCCAAATGACAGAATGAAGAGAACCTTTACAATGAAATGGGGCACATTCACATATAGAAGAATGTCGTTTGGATTATTGAATGTGGGTGCCACCTTCCAAAAAGCTATGGATTTTACATTCAAAGGGCTCATTGGTAAGTGTATCATTGTTTACATAGATGACATTCCTATTTTTTCTAAGAAAAGGGAAAATCATGTCAGGGATTTGAGGAGAGTGCTTCAAAGATATAGGGAACATGAAATTTCTCTCAATATGAAATATGTATTTTTGGGGTAACGGAAGGTAAGTTATTAGGCCATGTCATCTCAAAGGATGGGATTGTTATTGATCCAGAAAGAATATCTGCTATACAAGATATTCCTCCATCCAATAGTAAAAAAGAGTTAAGATCATTTTTTGGCAAGATTAATTTTGTGAGAAAGTTTATTTTTAGTTTCGTAGAGATTGCTAAGCCGTTGAATGACATGTTAAAGAAGGATGCTCAAATTAAGTGGACAAACGAAAATAGAGATGCTTTCAAAAACATCAAATATGCTATCTCTAGAGCCCCTGTTTTAGTTAATCCAGATTATGCAAAGCCTTTTTATGTCTACACATTTGCTTAATATCATTCCTTTGTGAGTGTCCTAACCCAAAAGAGTGAGGGTAACATTGAAAATCCCATTGCTTTCTTGAGTTCTCCTTTGAAGGATGCAAAATTGAGATATTCCATCTTAGATAAACAAATGTATGTGTTGTTCAAGACCATTAAGAAATTCAGGCATTACATAGTCCATAGTAGGGTTTTTGCTGTAGTCCCTAACCCTACTGTCAAGTCTATGTTTTTGCAAAACGAGCTAGGTGAAAGACGAGGAAAATGGATTTCAACCCTCCAAGAGTTTGATCTAGAAATCCAACCCATGAAAATAGTTCATGGACAAGGTTTGGTTAAGTCAATTACAAAAATTGATCCATTGATCTCATGCCAACATTACAATGTAGAAGACATAACTAAAGATGATTGGTATGTTGATATAGTGTATTTCTTGTTGAATGGTAAGTGCCCATTGCATTTAAATTCTACTCAATGTAGAGCTTTGCACTTGAAATCTACAAACTTTATAATTAAGTCTGGTGCTTTGTACAGGAGAAACCATGAAGGAATTTACCTTTGTTGTGTTAATTAATAAGAGGTGACCCAAGTACTTAAGTATTTCTATGGTAAGTATAGAATTGGACACGGGTCAGCCAATGCAACGACACATCAAATCCTTAGGACAAGATACTATTGACCCCATTTATTCAAGGATGCACACTCTCGTGTGAGATCATGTCACACATGTCAAGTGGTGGCCAATAGAGAAATAAATGCAGCAATGCCATTACAGTCTGTGGTAGAGGCAAGGCCTTTTGCACAATGGGGATTGGATTTTGTTGGGATCATCAATCCTAACTCATCTGATTCTCATAAATATATTCTTACTGCCATGAATTATTGCACTAGGTGGACTGAAGCCATTCCCACTAAGCATACTACCACATACATTATTAAATTTTTAAAGGATAATATTGTGACTCGTTTAGGAATGTCCAACACAATTGTAAGTGATAATAGTCCTACTTTTTTTTCTTTGCAATTTACAACTTGGGCATATGATAACATGGTAAGCTTGAAATTCTCCTCAAATTATTACCCACAAGGTAACAATTTAGCGGAATCCTCTAATAAAAATTTGCTATGTGTAATCAAAAAATTACTTGAAAATAATCCTAGGGATTGGCATAGCAAGCTAAAATTCGCCCTTTGGGCTGACAGGATCAGAACAAAAGAATCAATAGGGAGATCTCCGTATCACTTAGTTTATGGGCAGGATCTTATTTTTTCCATGAATTTAAGATTACAAACGTTGCATTTCATGAAAGAATACATTGGAACCAATGATAAACTTGAAACTAGATTGACACATTTAATGCATCTTGATGAGAAGAGAGATGAGGCTATGCTTCATTTCAACAAACACCAAGATATAGTGAAAAGATGGTTTGAAAAAAGGTTTAAGCTCAAAACATTCAAATTGTAGATCTCGTATTATTGTGGGATAAAAGACATGAAAAGAAAGGAGATCATGAAAAATTTGATTGTTTGTGGTTGGGTCCATACCACATTTCTGAAATCCTAGGTAAAAATAGTTTTGGACTAAAAACCTTGGATGGAAAATATCTGGATTTACCCATTAACGGGTTGCATCTAAAGCACTATTTCAAGGCCTAAAAGGGGTATAGTCATGTATTATATGTAAATACATTTTGTGTTTTGGGAGTGTTTTTGGCTTTGATTGTATGTGTTGTTTTCATTTCTTTCCAAGCATTTGTTGATTTCTAGTTTGTTTTAGAGTGTGGTTCAGGTGTTTTGGTATTGGGTTATTCCCTAGTTTTGGGGTAATGTTTTGAGGTTATTAACTTTTGGTCTCTGGCCTGTTTTGGTGTTTCTTTACTTAGTAGGTTGGAGTACTTGATCTGAAAGCCGGTGAACCCGAGAAAAGGGGGATGAGTTATTTGGTGATCATGCTCATATTTTGGGACTAAAATGGTGGAAAGTGGAACAATGAAAGACTAGTCAAAGCTCCACATGGGACTCACACACATTAAATGGTGTTTCTGGAATTAAGAAGAATGAAGTTGTCTTGATTTGCAACCCTAGGTGAAAATCTAAAATACTTTATTTATTGGCTTTCTAACCCTAGTGAGACCTGAGGTTTTGCAAGAGTTCCATAGGTACATGCTATGCAACAAATTTCTTGAAATTTGTCATCTAGTTTAGGAAAACTCCACCAAGGCTATACACGCCTGACTGACAGTGGGGCCCTGGCTGGGCAAAGCTTGATACATAGAAAGAAAGAAAAGAAAAAAAAAAGAGAAAAAAAAGAAGAAAAGAGAGAGAGAGTGAGCATTGAAAATATTGACACACCTAGGATAGATGGGCTTTGCAAAGCATTAAGCGAACACACGGGTGAGTTAGATAACCCTCACTAGGGGTATAGACGCTTGACTGGCAGTGGGGCTCTATCTATAAAAGTCTTCATTTCATGAGTTGTACTTCATAGCCTAATGTAGAAAGAGATGATGGAATTTGAAGGATTTTCAGAAATGCGAGAATGAATCACTTTTGCACACACTGAGCAAAGGCAGATGGATTAGTTGTTTTTCATTCTGAAGTTGTTTACCCCCATCTTCTTGGGATGTTTCTAAATTATTGTCTCATTGATCTTGTGTGTTTTCGTTTCAGGTTGGGTTCTTACCGAAATGCTCAGGAGCATTTCCCAATAGAGTCACCATTTGTTGTGCCTGCTCCACAATGTACACCAAAATTGGGGACCCACCTTTTGTTTTGGGTAGTTGGGTGTCTGCATAGTGTTTTAAAATGTCTAATGCTTTGGTTTTTTTTGGGTTTGCAATCCTGTCGTCAATTTGTTGTCGATGACTTTTTGTCGTCAATTTCTTGTCGATGACTTTTTGTCATCAATTTCTTGTCGATGACTTTTTATTGTCAATTTGTTGTCGACAATAAAAATTGTCAATTTTGTTGTGAGCGATTTTATTACTAATTTTTGTTGTGTTTCTTTCATTTATAAAGTGAAAAAAGGAAACATTAAAAAGATGATAAAGTCAAATTCAAAATCAAACAAAATGAAAAATAAAATGTTAATAAATAAAGTTATATATATGTATGTTTCAAAAATATATATATATATATATATATATATATATATATATATATATATATATATTATTATATTAATAATAATACTATATGTTAAAATAAAACAAAAAGATAAAAAGTAAAAAAAAACTAAAATAATATTATATATTATATATAATAATAATATATATTAAAATAAAACAAAAAGATAAAAAAGAAAAAAAAATTAAATAAATAAGCAAATAAAATAAACAAATATTTTATATTTGTTTCAATAGTTTTCATTATGTGTGTATTTTGTTTATATTCCTTTTATTTTTCTAGTTAAAATCTTAATGTGTGTTGGTTTTATGTTCTTTTTGAGTTAAGTAGGTTAATGTTTTTTTGATAGCTTAGTAGTATTTGATTCTCCTTTGAAAAGCTAATGTTTCGCACTGTCCTCGGTTTTAGGTAAACGAAGATCGACAACATGGCGAGCGTAGAGCGAATCTGACCCAGACACGTGGGCTCTTCGATGAACAGAAGGATGAATGATGCAATCCAAAAGGTGGTGTCATCCTATGTGGAAGAGCACAGCGCGACGACAGAGAGACACGCTCGACAACTGTACACGACGAGCAGGAGACGAGACCGGGGCAAAACAGCGAGATTGAGGTGAATGGACTCAACGGAGCGAATTGGGGTTGGTAGGGACCAAGTCAGACGACGGTGAATATCAAAGGGCGTTAACATGGCTAATCAAACGTGCGGGGAGGACGCGGTTCAAACCGGGTAGCGGCAACTAAACGTAGGAATGCATGACGGTGGCGCCCACTACACAATGGTTTCGTCGTACGTCGAATGGGTCGGCCAATGTGTTACCCAACGTCGATATCAGATTATGATGCAGACAGAATGCCAGAGACTAGCAGTTTAAATATATGGCAAACAGGGGTCGAGTAGTAGTGGGATTCACCGAGGGGATGCCTAATCATGCATCGTCGCAACGTAAAGCGAATACCCGCAGGAACGGGAATCAGTGCCATGTGTGGATACCCAACGACTCTCTTTGTGGCATCTTAGTATCATTCGAACGCGATGGACGATCGACAGTTGAGTTGTCAGGCAGTGCGCAGAAAGAATGGATAGTCAGGCATACGCGGTAAAGGAAAGCCAAGGAAGTGCATGACAGAGAAAATCAGCGAAGGAGTTACCGACGCCAGTGGCAGGGAATATGTCAGCAGTGATAACTAGAAAAACCTAGACTCTCAAGCCGTTGCACTATTAAGTGACCATCGCGAAGGGCATGAAGATTTTTTTTGTTGTTAGACGTCCTCTGGCTCAATTGCCGAGAGCGAAAAAGACCAGGCAGTTCGTTGTTCGATGGCGGACGTTGGGGATGCAGCGAGCGGAAGCATCGAGGGCCTAAGGTTCGTTGTTTAACTAAGTTTTAATACGATAGGCAGAAGGCCCGTGGGAGGCATAAGGGTTGGTCGTAAACTTTATGTTTTTAAATTTCTTTTTATATATATCATATGATATATGGGAGGCATAAGAGTTGGTTGTAAAATTCTTGTTTTTAAATTTTTTTATATGGGAGGCATAAGGGTTAAGACGCAAAAGTTTTAAATTTTTTGTTTTTTCTTCTTTATATTATAATATGTAGGGGTCCTCATTGGAATATTTAAAGTTTTAGGTATTATAATATAAAGAAAGGGAAGGTTAATTTTTGTTTTTTTATGATGTTAAAAAGGGAGTCATATGGGAAAATGAAATAATGTTGTTTTCATTATTTTTATTTTCTTTTAATATCATAGAAAGGAGGAAGATGAAATGAATTAGAAAATGGAAACCTTAAATATCTAAGGAGGGCATTGTACAAGGGCTGGAAATTTTTGTAAACAAGATCATTTTTGAAGAATCAAATGCATTCATTTTGGCAAATACAAACCTTGTGAGCAAAACCAAAAGGAGATTGCGTCTAAGGCTATTGAACTTACTTGTTTTATCTTTATTGCATTTTTCTTTTTATTTCAATTTGTATTTATGTATTGATGCCTTTAAGGGTTATACTAGGTGAATATTGGAATAAGATTCAAATGTTCGTTGTCCTTTGAGTCTTGCACTTGGTCTAATGGGATTGTGTTTTTCCTACAGGTCCTTTTAGATTAGGTTGCCTTTAGGATCATCTCATAACTTGGGGTTTTGTAGGGAGGGGGTTGTGATACCAAAATTTAAAGGTATTTTTTTGTTGTTTTCCAGTTTTTTTGTAAATAATTTATTTTTGGATTATTTTCTGCAACTAAGTTAATCCATTTTCATTTTTGCTCATTGTTTTCTTTGATTTTGGTCATTTCTAGAATTTTTGTTTTCATTTCTTTTCCATTATGGTCATTTCTAGAATTTTTGTACTTAGTTTTCTTTCCATTCTAGTCATTTCCATAATTTCCATACTAAATTTCATTTTCATTTTGGTCATTTCCAAAATTTCTGCTTTAATTTCAGTCTTTTATTCTAGTCCATTTTCCAGAATTTTATTTCACATTTTTGTTCATTTGCTTCTATTCTGGTCCTCATCCAGAATTTTTGCACCTCCAAATTGCACTAAGTCTAATTTTCAGATAAAATCAATCTTAGGAGGGAGGGTACTAACGCCAAATTTACATTAATGGCAGATAAAGCAAACGAACACTAACATGCTAACTTGCTAACAAGTACTAACACCAAATTCTAACTTAGCTTTAGTAGAACGCTCATAATGAAGATAAAATGAATCTACTAATTGTAAAATGAATCTCACATTAAAGGTATGGAGTCTAAAATAAAGTGGATTATTCCACGCACTATTGCATTTTTACACCTTTAATTTGAAGATAAAAGGAACTTGCTAATTGGGATTCAGGGTAAATCATATTAATATCAAGAGCATTAAAAGGAACCACTTTCACACAAGCAAAGTTCACATGCACTTTGAGGAATTAAAGAATCATAATCACTAAGCATTGTATGAATTGGATCATCAAGGCCCCTTGTTAACTGTGACTTGCATACTGTGAGACTATTTTGGTATATATTTTTTGTTTTAATCATTATCGATTACATGTATGTATGCGGAATGTTTGTCTATCAGAACCTTGGAGAAATGTATGCTTGCACTTAATTTCTTTGCAAGAGGGAGTTTTCAATTTAATACTATGTTTGTGGTGATTATTTTACAATATGGCAAAATATTCACTCAATAGAGGGCAACAACGGGATCTGAAATACTGGAGAAGTGGAAGGAGGATTTGGACCAGGTAAGAATAGTTCCACCGATGGCGAAGAGGGATCCCGAGGAATGCCCCACGTGGGTTCTTAGGACAAGGAGCCTCTCGACAAAGGACTTGTTGAGGGTCCCATCCCCGAAAGACCTGGTGGGTCGTCTTATGCGCAGGTTACGTCGAGTGAGGTGAGCTCTCCAAAAACCCCAAATGCCCACCTAACTCAGGTCAGATCGAATATTATCATTCTAGAGGAGGTTTTTTCCAACTATGTTTCAAAGGCCTCTTATTCTCTCATCAGGAAGTTTGTTGGGGGGCAGCCAAACATGGAGACCATAAGGTGATGGGCCTTCTCCAAATGGAAAACCTCAAGAAACATGGAGATCGTTGCCCTCTCTAGGGGATTCTTTGTCATAAAACTAGGCAATCATGATGATGCAAGTAGTATACTAATAGGAGGGCCCTGGTTCCTAGGTAGGAGGAGCTTGTTCCTTTGATGATGGGCGATGGATTTCAATCCATATACCCAGAGCATCAAATTTACTCCCATTCGGGTCCACATCCCAGATCTATCATTCCATCTATGGCAAGAGGAAGTTTTGAAAGCTATTGCGAGAATAGTCGACAAGCTGGTGGCTATTGATTTTGCAACTAAAGCGAGTTTCAGAATGTTCCATGCTCGCATTTGTGTGAATGTCAATCTCAATTCTGAGCTACCATCCTTTGTTAACCTAATTTCGGGGTCCTTTACATGGCTTTAATCGCTGGAATACGAAAATAAACTAGCCTTTTGTATCTAGTGTCACATGTAAGGCCACCTCAGAAATCAATGTCGTCTCCTCAAATCTAAAATAGTAGAGGAAACTGAGGATGGTTCCCCCTCCTGAGGGATCCTCACAGACCTTGGGATCGATTTCATTTACCCTAAAATTATCATCCAAAGAATGGATAGCCTAGTCCTCGAAATAATGGCTCATCCGTGCAGGTAAACTAGGCTTCAAGCCAAAGGAAAGGGGAGCCCTCATAAAACAAAGGAAACAAATCATCGATCCTCCTCTAGCCTCACAATCTGAACAGGTATGTCCACCACCTGAATCTAACCCTATTTCCTTTGAGATTAATGTAGAACCCCCTTTGGCTGATCTCCCTCCCTCTCCTCACTTTGACCCTTCACTGGTAGGATCGACAAAAATAGTTCCATGTGAGTCCCCTTCCCTGCTGGAAACCTCCAGACCAACATTCCACTCTGATGATCAAAGCGAGGGAAGCCTTGTCCCATCCCAGTCCGCTTCGAAAGGCTTCAGCCCCAAAAGGACCTAGAGCAAAAAATCCCTTACCAACTTCGAAAGCGACAAAAAAAGAGGAAGGCCATCCCTTGGCGAACAAACAAGAAAATAATTCAAAAATGATATAGCAAACAGCTATCAAGCCACCCTATTGTTTGACTCCCTCAATATGATTAGGGACGAACCAAAAAAATCCAAACCTCCTTAGCTGGGAAAGGGAGGCAAGAAATACCTAAAAACGGTTTAAGTGAAGATCCTCACTTGGAATGTGAGGGGATTGAACAGGGGCCCCAAGAGGCAAGCAGCCGCAAATCTAAGAAAATAATATAATCCCACAATCCTCATCCTGCAAGAAACTAAAGTAGATGAGATTTCTTCTCCCAAAGTTGCCAAGGCAATATGGAACAAAAGTGAATTTGTCTTCACTCCTACCCAAGGAACGTCCGGAGGGTTGTTATGCATGTGGGATCCATCCAAAGTGGAGGGAAGACTCATATCCTCCTCCAGTAGAATCATCAACATGTTGTTCCTCTGCAAAACCAGCAACAACACTTGGATCCTTACCAATGTTTATGCCCCTAATAACCCTCCTGAAAGAGCCTTGCAGTGGAATTCGATTAGCCATATGAGAAACTCATTCAAAACCATCCCCTGGATACTCGTAGGAGATTTTAACAACCCCCTATTCCCATATGACAAGAAAGGAGGCAACACCCTGCTTACCAGAAACATGGAGGAAATGGGGGAATTCATTGATGCAAATGAACTTATGGATGTCCAACTGAAGGGGACCAAGTTCACTTGGAGTAATAGAAGGGCTAGAACCAACCACATCTAGGTCAAATTGGACAGGGTCCTGTTATCCAAAGAGGCTATCCCTATTTTTGGGGATGCCACTCTTAAATCCCTCCCCAAAATAGGCTCTAACCACAGTCCCCTTATGTTTGAAGCTGCCAAAGCTCCCTCCATCAAAATCCCCTTTCACTTCGAGGCAATGTGGTTCCACCATCTTGATTTTAGGACCCAAGTCTCCCAATGGTGGCAAAAACCTTTCAGAGTGTCCCCGTCCGAGAAACTCTACCAAAAACTTAGATTTATCAAGGAAAGTCTTAGAACCTGGAACAGAGAAACCTTTGGCAACATCTTTGAGAGTAAGAGAATAATCAAAGAAAATCTAGAGGTCATAGAACAACAATTCCAAGAAGGATTCCAAGATAGCAACACCAGAGATGAAGAGAGCAAGCTCCTAGCATAGTACCACAACATCCTGGCCAGAGAGGAAACATATTGGAGGTAAAAATTAAGAGCCCTGTGGCTCAAGGATGGTGACTCGAACACCAAGTTCTTTCATGCATACACCATGAAAAATATGAGTGCCAATAAAATCTTAGAGCTCACCTACAATTATGGGAGGGTCACAAGGGATATTTTCAAAATTCGAGATAAATCTGTCAACTTCTTCCAATCCCTCCTGGGGACCCCCTCCCTGGAATCCCCCCATGCGGCAAAGACTCTCTTGGATTGGGCCTGAGGTGTGTGCAGCAATTAGAGATCTTCAGTCTTCTAAGGCCATTCCCTAAGGGATCAATTCAACCTTCATTGCCTTGGTTCCCAAAGTGTAAGCTTGCAAATCTCTGTCTGACTTTCACCCTATCAGCCTCTACAACGTCCTTTACAAAATCCTCACCAAAGCTCTAGCTAACAGGCTCAAAGGGATCCTCCCCCTCATCATTGATCCCTGTCAGGGTTGTTCTGTCAAAGGGAGAGTTATTATAGATGGGGTAATTGCCATACATGAGGCATTGCATTCTGCCATCTTGGCCAAGACTCCAACTTTCCTTCTTAAGCTGGACATGAACAAAGCCTTCGATGGGGTCAGTTGGGAGTTTCTCATCGAGGTTATCCTTAAATTTGGCTTCCACCCAACATGGGTCGATCTCATCAAAAGGTGCATATCCTCTCCTTGGTTCTCAGTCTTAGTCTATGGGTCCCCTGCTGGGTTCTTTCTAATTTCTTGAGGACTGAGATAGGGAGATACCCTATCCCCAATTTTGTTCATAATCTTGGTCGAGGCTTTAGGGAGGACCATTGCAAGTGTTGGCAGAAGAGGGCTCATTCTAGGATCAAAACTGCTTCTGGTCTCAACCCAATCACCCATCAATAGTTCGTTAACGACACTATCTGGGCCACTTCAACATTCGTTGCCCAAGCCAAGACTATAAAGCATATCCTCTACCTCTATGAGGATGCTGCAAGCCAGAAGATCAATCTCCTCAAGAGCAATATATATTTCATCAACACCCCCTGTACCAGGCAAGTTAAGATTGCGAGGATCCTTGGGTGCTCCCCGGAGGCTCTTCCCACTTCCTACCTTGGGCTTCCCCTATTCTATGGCAATCCCACTAGGCCCATGTGTAATACTGTCATTGAAAGGATACAAAAAAAGTTGACCTCATGGAAAGGCCATCTCCTCTCCCAGGCAGCCAAGGCCACCCTCACTTCGATCTATCTCCAGAGCATCCCGGTTTACTTCATGTTTGTCTTAAGAATTCTAGCTTTTATGAGTTTCAAGTTAGAACAACTCCAAAAGAGATTCCTCTGGTCTGGAAGTGAGGATAAGAAGCGACTCCCCTTGGTGGCTTGGGACTTGGTCTGTCATAGCAAAAGTGAAGGAGGGATTGGCCTCAGGAAGGTATCCCAAATGAATCTCGCTCTCCTAGCCAAGCATGCGTGGAAGGTCTACACCAACAACGATGTCGAGTGGGTCAAGATAGTCAAACACAAATACATGCAAAACCACCATTTCTTGGACGATTAGGGGCCCCGAAACAGGTCTGCATTTTGGAAATCCATCATCCAGACCAGAGGTCTCATTCAAAAAGATAGTTGATGGATTTTGGGGAACATAAATACTATCAACTTCTGGCACGACACATGGCTTCAAGAGGAACCTCTAAGCGAGAACAGGGAGTTGGCGATATTTAAACCATCCACTGACATCACCATGGGGAGTAAGGCTACAAATTTTATCACTAGCCACAATGGAAGGCCCAAGTGGAGATCCATTGACGTGGTCATTTTCCCCCTTCAAGCTATTGCCCTATCTAGCTTGCTCAATACAGTCACCATCCCAATGGGAGAGGTAGAGGATAGGCCCATATAGAGAGGAACTGATGAAGGGTCCTTCTCCGTAAAGTCAACATACATCTTCTAGGAGCCGACACAGGTCACAGCCATACCTTTCAACCTCGTCTGACGAAAGAAACTCATTCCCAAAATCAGTTTCTTCTCTTGGACACCCATCCAAAAAAAGATCCTCACACTTGAGAATCTAGCCAAAAGAGGATTCATGATCCCCAATCGATGCTACCTATGTCTTTCGAGTTAGGAATCCACAAACCATATTTTTGCCAATTGTGCCTTCTCTTCCACAACCCTCGATCACTTGCTCAAGTCCTTCCACATTTAGTGGGTTCAACCCAGTTCCATTCGTTGTTCTCCCAGTGGCTGAACCAATTTAGCCATCCTAAGCTCCACTCCCTGTGGTCCTTCTGCCTCCACCATTTGATCTAGCAAATCTGGTTAGAGCGCAACAATAGGACCTTTTCGTCCTCCCCCAGGGATCCCATAGTTGTGGCTTCCAAATCCATCGCCTATGCCATCGAAAACATTCGTCTCATCCCTTGTTCCCTGGCTCCTTCCTAGGCTCTAGAGCAAGCCCTATTCAAATCCATTGGTATTCTTGAAGAAAACCCTGGAGGTCAGCCAAGGTCCAACACCAGAGTCAATCTCAAATGGATGGCACCTCTGGAAGGGTGGATTAGACTGAACTTTGATGGTGCCTCTAAGGGAAATCTTGGGCTTACAGGAGAAAGAGGTGTCATCTGAGACCATGAAGGCACCATAATGCTTACGTATGCAAAATTCCTCGAGCCTCAGACTAACATTTTTGCGGAGGCCAAGGCTCTATGGCGGGGCCTTGTCCTGCTTTAGGAGGACCCCCGAAGAGCCATCATTGAAGGCGATTCCCTAAACATAATCAACTACATGACAAGTAACAAGACTCCATCCTGGAAAATCTTTAACTCTATCCAGGAGTCCAAGAAAATCTTTCAAAGCCTCCCGCAGAAAATCATCCGCCATAATTTCAAGGAAGCTAATCAACTAGCTGACCTCATGGGCAACCTGACAACCATGTCAACTAGCCTCAAAATATGGAGAGAAAACTTTCCCAAAGAAAAATCTGATGCAATAAGTCGAGAAAGAAGTAAAATTCAATATGGTAGGTCCCAAGGAGTTGAAGCTTGAAACAAGGCTAAACGCAGGGAATTATTTCACCATGGGCAGGCTTGCCAGACCTTTGCTCCAATGGGCAGGTAAATGCCATATGTGGACCAATTATGTTATCAAGATCACGTTCTTATGTGGCAAATCATGGGGAAACTGGCACACTCCCCACTCGGTTGAATTAAGGCACTATCCAAAAATCAAGACCATTGGCACGTGGACCTCCCACGCCACTGTGCTCCAATTTATTAATGTCAAGCACTCTTCTTGCTACGTGGCGAAGAACCACAAGTTGGGAAGATGATACCACCCCTGCCCCACCAATCATGGCATTTTTTTCTAGCCCTTGTGTCCCCCAAGCTATTATTTGCTTTTCCCAGCAATCTCCCTTTCCCACTGCAGATTTGTTTCTGGAAACTTCCCTGGCCCCGTGCGCGACTTCGATCTTTCGTATCTTGCGTTGACCAAGGTCGATATGGCCATGGTTGGGAATGATTTTATCCAATTTCCTCCAAGGGGCATCCCGTGCCTTCCACCTTTGTTTTGTCCAATCCGCTCCCATTGCTGGCAACCTCTCCCGCTCGTCCCACCGCCTTTTAACCAGCCTCAACCTCAGGTTTTTTTGCATGTTCTCCATCTAACTTCCTTGCTTCGACTCTACTGATCTCCCCTGTCGGCCCCCTCCGCCTCCTGTCTCCCTATTTTCGCCCCTATACCCCTCCTAAAATCATAGCCTTTATTGAACCCACCCAACTAAATCTCGACCCTACTGCTAAGGTCTTCATGGATGCCAAGGGGTTTACCCCTTTCCAGATGAAGTTCTCTGGAGTCAAAGATCATATCATCAGAGAATTTGTTTCCTCTTGGAACCAGGGCGAGGTCACAGTCCAAGGGGTCCACTTCAAGGTGTCAATTGATATGCTCGCGGAGATCACATGTTTCCCACTATCTAGGCGCTTTATCAGGCGTGACAAACATAATTGGGAAGAGGAGACATATCAATTCCTTGACAAAGGGAAGTGTTTGGGCTGGGACAAGTCCACCTTGCATGTGTTGTCCCTCCCAACCCCCTAGAACATCACCATAGTCCTCATAATGCAATTTGTTACGTGTGATAAACCGGAGAAGTCATTGCGAAGCTTTCACCTAGCTTTTGTCAACCATCTCCGAGACGGGAAGCCAATTCGTGTCCCGAACTACCTGATGTATTCCCTGTCCTTAACCATTGAAAAATACCAAAAGTCTGGTGGGAAACCGCTGCACCAGGGCCTTTTAGCAATTATCTTTAGAATGCCTTAACCAATAGGCCTCCAGTTCACAACATCAAACCGATTTCTCCTAGTCCCCCTGATGAGGCCCCTTCATCGCCCAATCACCCTAGTGAGTCCCTTGGAGGCCCTAGGCTAGTTGGGGGGTGGTCCAAGGGTTCCCCTATCAGGAGCATGAGATAGAAGCAGACAACAATATCTAATACATCCCAACCGACATATCATTGGCTAGGCTTAAAAAACCTAAGGTGGAGTCGTCTTCTTCCTCCACCCACGTTATCTCTGACTTCGCGAGTGATAAGGAGGATCAAAGCTCTCAAATGTTGCTGGAGCTAGTGGCGTCCATCATCAACACCTTGATCAAATATCTGGAGGAGACCTCCAAGATGCTGACCCGCTATGCTGCGAAGAAAAAGGAAGATGACAAAAACTAACAGAAGCGAGACCCTCTTCCCAGGGTGCTAGTGAGAAGGCTCGTTTCAGGTTGCTGGTAAAGAACATTTTTTGTTTTCGAATTTGTTCCATCAAGTTGCTGGGGTCTACCTCTGTCAGAAGGAAACTAGTATCTTAGTGGCAGGTTTTCTGTTTACTGTTTGTCTTCCTTTCTTATTGATTCCCTGTTTTAGTAATATTCCCTCGAAGTTGTTGAGGGTTTTTGGAGTAGATGGTAACACTTTTTTTAAAATGTTAGTTTTGCGTACGACAGTTTAACCCTGTTTATAATAAAGTTTTTGAATTCCTTTCAAAACCCGGTATATAAATACTACTCAAATTTATAACAAAAAAAAAAAAAAAAAAAAAAAAAAAATTATTTCAAAAATATTTTTTCCAAAATTAAAAGTTTTTTTTTTTTTTTTTTAAATTTATACTACTTTTAAAACTCAAACCTTAAATAGTCTCGCAAAACCTTACATTGCCTTCACAATCAAAATAACATTATATATAAAACTTATAACTTCAAGCCATAGGGGTTTTCAGAGGTTTGCATATCTGCTTGACCCAAAATCCCGAAAAGCTTTAGTTGGTTACGGGAATTTCCTACTGAGTAATCTCATAACTCGAGGATTGATTTGTCCAAAACGTTGAGAAATCAAGCGGGCATCCGATGGAGGAAGCATCCACAGATGGTGCTGTGAAAGAGATGGCACCTGCACTCATTGCATTTCACCCCTTCGACAAGTCTGTGGCGGTTGCAGTTGGTCCATGTCTTCGCATCTTCAATTTCAGGCGAGTAATTTTCGGTTGTGTTTCGGTATATTTTTGGGCAACATTTTAGTTGAAAAATGGGTTTGTGATATATTTGTATGTGGAGAGTCATATCTAGATGGGAGAACTGGTAAGGTTCCTTAAATTAAATAAAATTAAAGACCAAAACAGTCTATAGAATTATAACGTTCAACAATTTTTTTAAGGAGAAATGTTCAACCTGCTTACATTTATAAAATCCATCCGGTCAATAAAATCAAAAAGGTTAAGTGCAACATGCGCTTCTTCTACACTCTTCATTAGAAGTTTTTTTTCTTTTTTCCTTTTCTGTTCATAATGCACTTCGAAAAGGTTTTTATTTATATTTTAATGTTTTTATAGGCTTTGAATTAAAATGACAAAATGTCTTTTTGGTTTGCACCGCCATTCTGTACAAAAGATACACATTTGTTTTTGTCCATAACCATTTAGGTGTTGTTTTATAGCTGAGTTAAATATTCTTAAAAAAATAAAAGAAAGTCAGTAAGTTGAAGGCCACACATGCGCATGGTCAGTGCAAGATTTTGAGTCTGAGCTAATGAGGATCAGGGCTTAAGCAGTAATTAATGCTTACTAGGACCAGAATCAATGCGTGACTATGGGGAAATTCTTTATCAGGGGATATTCTTTGGTAGTGCCAGACCGGGTGTTCCCATTGGCCTAAGTATTATACCTAATTTCAGTGGAAATTGTCCCACACTAATGGCAAATGTCCTGTTGGGTCTTCTCTATACATACCCAGAAAGAGATTTTATGCGACTCACTGTCTTGAAGACATACGGAGTATCACAACCTAAAATCTCAGGTCTCATTAGTCATCCTTAAAGCTTCTATTATATAGACTTAAGGCCAGGGAATTGCAGGGTAATAATAAAGCAATTCATTCTAAAAGGAATGGACTATTGGGAGTTACCGATTATTTCATGTTAAGTACTTATTAAAGTATTTTTTCCTCCTTAAAATTTTCTCGTCTTCTTTAAAGGAGCTGCCACGGGCCAGACCATATTCATATTCACATACGAGAAATAAAAGAGAAAATGCCAAATCAATACTACTGCTTCATTTTAGTTTTCTCACTTGAGTCATCTGCAACTGGGCTTAGCTGTGGTAAGAAGTGCAAGAGGTGGCCATCAATACCCAATCCTTCTGGAAGTCATCATTAATATTATTGCAGAATACAGATAAAGTAGGATGGACAATCATTAGAAGATTATAGCCTTGTTGGCACGATCCTACAGATTAGCGACTCCAACCCTTAAACACATAGGGACAGCATCAGATAAGAGTTGAGTGCTTCAAGTATTATTTATAAGGTGAGAGTAATATAAAATCTTGACTGCTATGCTCTGCAAGCAAGGAATTCATGATATTTTGACGTTTCCAGCAGTTGCAATCTAATTAAATTTACTGAGATTCCACTAATCAGTCAAGGAACTCATGATATTTTATACTTTGCATTGGTTGTAATCCAACTAGACCCACTGATATTCCACTACTTTGCATTGGTTGTAATCCAACTAGACCCACTGATATTCCACTAATATACTCCATAAATAAAACGTGAGGCCAGAATCATCTACATCACTTGAATGTGCAGGACAAAAGCAAAAACAAAAGTTGGTATAGTGTCAACATCAACTTATAATCATGAAAGATGTCAAACATTGAATCAAAGACTTGGGCTTTCTTCCAGATAAGGTGACCACCAAGCATCATCAATAGTTACATGGAAGCTACAGACAGGGGATTATGCGTAACAGCATATTGCCAATCTCAACAATAAGCAGAACTAGTGGGAAATAGCCTGTGTACAATTTCATTAGCTACGTAAGTCAATCACCATGCAAGTACACTCAAACAACACAATAGTATGACCTCAAATTGTCATCATCAGCCTTATGATATCTGTCAAGGATTTTCACATTCATTAATAAGTTGCTTATTTGCCAATATGCCCACCAGAGATATGTGTTTAAGCATCGGCTGCTAATGCTAAAACAATGTTAAGTGCAATCATCAATGCCATACAGGAGATCTGTGTATGCAATAGCAATAGATCAGTTAAAACTTAAAATACAAGATTTTTAAATCATAGCACAGCCTTTATGTTTAGATTGCATTTCCGTTTTGTTGTACTACTCCGACCTTTCAGGCCTGTTGGTACAAAGCACCAAGCACTGTGAACTTAAGTAGATACAGACTTTACAAGCGGAGGTGGGTGACTGCTTTTATGAAGGGAGACAATACTCAAGAGGTGCAACAAATACATTTGTAATTTTCTACTAACTTGGCATTCAAGTAATCGATCACACTCTATAAAGATACCACTCCTGAGGCGCTTATTCTTTCTTTCCAAGACTTGGTTGGTCAACAAAATCAGTTTGCAGGTATTCACTTGGGATGGAAGCTTAACTAACCATAGTTAAATAATATGTACATATACATCAGCAAGGTCCTTTATCACTCCCAACCTAGATAGGTGCATTGTACCATTAAAGCCGTACGAGAGATATGAGTGATGGCTTCAAACAATTACCAAAGACATGACAAATAGAATCTACAAAGGAACTGCGACCTCTTCGTACAAGGGACTGTCAGTCAACTTAACAAAAGAAGGTATGCTTCCACCATACTTGCATCTTGTATCTCATACTATTTTGATATGGCTAAAGGCTTACATACTCATTGCCGTCAATTCCAAAATTGTTAGAAAATATCACAATTATGTGCAAGCAGAAAACACAATAATGCAGAAAAAACAGTAACACAGATTTTACGTAGAAAACCTGCAATGTGCAGGAAAACCACAGGGCAATGGCAGCCTGATATTTTATTGATTTCGGCAAAATTACATTCAATCAACATTTACATGCAAGGGGTCATTCCCCTTTTATAGAAAAACAAAAACTGTTCATTTCCTTTCCGAAAAAGGAAAACTCCAAAAAACTGTTCGCTTCCTCTTCCGAAAACTGTTCGCTTCCAAAAAACTGTTCGCTGCCTCTCACAACGTACGGACGCCCAAAAGCATTATGGATGTACGGACGGGCATTATTATGGTTGTACGGACGCCAAAAATTCGGGCCCTTGGTGCGTCCGGCACATACAAACAGCTCTTGGGAATGAGACTGTAACTGCACCAACATACACCTTGCTGCTGAAGAACATTGGAGATCTGGATATTGACTTCACCTCCTCTAAAAACCTGCTTGTGGGTACAATCAAGACTAGGTCCCTTCCCTAATAATTCACTAACGCAAGACAGATATACGTAAAAAAAATAATAACTTTTACAGTTTGTAATAGATCACAAGTATTCATACTGTGACTATATTTCTCACACATATTCAGAAAACAGGTGAATTCTTTGGTTTTATACATTTTTATGTTGATATCAATATCCACTGTTGAGAAAGCTCAGATATTACAGCTGAAATTTTTGGTTTTATACATTCCTATGGTGATATTAATATCCACTTTTGACAAAGCTGAGATATTATGTAACTGGTGACTGCCCCTCTTTCTCTTTTTATAAATAGTCACAGATCAGGGGCAGCAATCTCAAGAGTCATTCATACAAATCATAAACATATTGCAACTTCTCTTATCTTGGAATGCATTTAGATAGAGCAAAACATTCATTTAAATATTAATGAAGGAAAGGGATATGCATCAGACTTTATCAACTAGTACCTTATGTGTAGGTTATTCAAGATTTCAAATTACCAAGGTATTTTTTAATTTTTAATTTTAGTTACCAACGGACTGAATTTATGCATCTTCAGTGGTCACAAGCACAGGAGTGTGAACTTGGTATTCAATACCCAGATTTTTAAGTGCTTTCAGCTTACTTTGGTTACCAGTGCAACACAATTCTAATGTGGTTATCATCTGGAGATATTTAGTATGGAGGGACACTTATCTTATTTTGTTTTCCCTGCAGTGCTTTCTTGATTTACCAGGTGATTGTCATCTAAGTTCCCAGTAGCTCTTGATACAACATTGCCTAGTATATGACTGTAATGATAGTCTAACTTTAAATACTTCAGCCAATACCGTTAATTTGGCTATTTGAGTTCACATGATGAAAAAGACAGTTCAGAATTCATAAGTCCCAGGTAGACATCACAAGCACACAGAAAATGAAAAGTATACAAGCAGGGTTAGAATAGAGTCTATAGGATATAAGGATTCAATGAAATTTATCTTCCTATCATATAAGTAGGATTCTTGGATGCTGAAAGACTATGCAACATCAAGACTTCTATGATTGTGAGTTCCCAGATTGAGTACTCATTATTCCGTAAGAGCTAGTACAACATTATTAGCATTTCACATTCAACAGCCAAGTTTCAACTCAGCGGCCAAGCAATTTGAACATCGATATACTGTGACCAGGGTTTTGTGGAGAATCTAGCCATCCTGAAGTGGAAAGCAAATCTATACGCTTTCTTCAATAACATAAACTGCCCTTGTAAAATCTTATTGCGTTACATTGATTTCGATAACATGGAACAGGGTAGTTTCAGCCATTGATGGTGCATTTCTTCTAACACCTTAATTAAACATAATGTTGACATATTAGTTCATACAACTCATTAAAGCCTTCTTAATATTGGTTTGCAGTAAATACTTTTAGGATAACAAAAAACCCAAGACTCATAAGTACTGACCGCATAAGTTCACTAGGAGAAAGATGGTTACTTATAAAATAATGATAACCCTTCGTGGTTTGCGATTCACACTACTGTGGAATTGCTATTAGGCATGGATGCAATGGCCACAGGTATTCTTTGACTTATTGGAGAAATGAATGATAAATACAATAAAATAAAGATCTATAGAATCTCTCTTACAAGTGTGATGGCTTACTAAATGTAGATGTGTATACGTCAATGATTCAAATATATTTGACTGTCAAGAACAATTAAGAAGATAAATTTGCACATCCATTTGGGAGCAACATTGCATTTTACACAACTGAAGGTGCAATGCTCTTGCAAAGAATACGGCAACAGTTGGATGAGGGCACAACCATGCGGATTTGCGCTGTCCACAGTCACATGGAAGCCATGTGCAAGGGCAATTGCAGAAGGTCAAGTTACATGCATTCTAGCAAGCAAATGCGATATGTAAGTTCCTTAAAACAAAATTACAACCATTAGTAAACAGTGCAGGAACACAATTTCTCATCCCAAGAGTTAAGAGGTGATATGCTGTGTTCAGTCCTTTGAAGTCAAGGAGAGGGGAAGGTACTGCTTTCTACCCTGTCCCGTTTTGTAATCATGACAAGCCCACAACCCCTAACCAGTAGTCATGTAATACAGTTTGGCCCTTAGGTCAAGAGCCAAAGCTCTAATGTACCTCCCATCTACAGATATAGTTAGCGGGGACAGGTGATGGCTTATGGTCCTTAATCCCTTTCTCCATTACTCTTATTTGAGAAGGGAAAGTCATAGAATCAAGAATGCCATATACTTAAATAGATTCATTGTCAGCCAACAAGGCTAGACTGATCAATCAAATATCATGTCTGCAAAAATCTTCCCAGAGGAAGTAGAAGGTAAAACAACGCATAGGGCAGTGTTTTTTGTCCATACAGATGAGGCCTCATGGCCACAACCTAGAACCTTTGATTAACACCATCATGCATATTTAAAAACTTGGGCCAATTCTGGCTGAGGTTTGATCTAATCTGAACCTTTTGGATGGGCCAAATTGGTCTGGTATCAAGAATGCCATATACTTAAATGGATTCATTATCAACCAACAAGGCTAGACTGATCAATCAAATATCATGTCTGCAAAAATCCTCCTAGAGGAAGTAGAAGGTAAAACAACGCATAGGGAAAGCCTCATGGCCACTACCTAGAAACTTTGATTAACACGATCAAGCATATTTAAAAGCTTGGGCCAAACCTAGCTGAGGTTTGATTTAATCTGAACTTTTTGGATGGGCCAAATGGGTCTGGTTTGTTCTGGGCTTAATTTTTATTTTATTTTTGAAAATTTAACGTTACATGAAGAAATGAAGAACTTTTTGAAAAAGAAATGGAAAAAGAAATTTAGTAGTTGGCCCTCTTGATCTCTAACTGGTCATTGCGATGCTTTTCTTTCTACAAGCTGTTGTTTCCAGTGACATATTCTTATGATGGAATTCTGTTCCACTTTACCTAGTTCTAATGGGTGTGTAAAATTGGTAATATGGAACTGAAACAGGTCTTATCTATATAATATCCTAACTGCATCAGTAAGTATTTGAACAAACTGCTTAGTGATTTTTTTGGCAACTATGCTTATACCACTTGGCAAGATTTTAATGTAGATCTTTACATTAAAAGTCCACAGTTTTAACTATTTTGGCTCATGCCATTTGGTAAATGTTAGGGTTCACCCGTGGGATTAGAAATTTGACTCGCTGTGTGAAACTCTGCGTTCCCCATTGCTTGCTCAAACCCCTTGAAAATGTTAAGGTTCACTCACAGGAATGGAACCTTGACTTACCATGCAAAACTCCTTATTCCTCACCACTTGCTTCAAACCCAATTAGCAAACATTAAGGTTCATTCACGGGATTGGAACCTTTGCTTATGGTGTGAAACTTCTTGCCTCCCGCCACTTCTCCCAAACCTGTTGAGCACTCATAAAATGGGATTGAAACTGGCCCCATCCCTATTATATTGTGACCGCAATATTGTGGTGTTTCAACAAACCACATAGGGGTATTAAATCAGACAATTATGCATATATTGCTTGGCAAGATTTGAATTTGGATCTCCACAATGGGAGCCCATGTTTTTGACCACTTGAGCTCATGCCATTTGATAAATGTTAAGGTTTACCTAATGGTCTAGAACCCTAGCTTACGGTGTGAAACGCCTCTATCCGCAGTGCTTGCCCCATACTCCTTGGGCTTTACCAAATATATATATATATATATAAATGAGTTATATGGGATGGATACAGGGTCCCGACTGTATTATATCATGACCATACAGTGGTATTACAGCAGGTTTGCAGTTATGCATGTATTATCTGACAAGATTTGAATCTGGTTCTCCTCCTTAAAAGTTGAGTAATTTAACTAATTGAGATAATGCCATTTGATTACTAATTATATTTTATATAACTTAATAAATAGTTTTTTTTTCAATGAGTTTACACAGGTTTTTATGAGGGGTCCTGGTCCCCTCATACTGAGTGGGGTTTGAACCTTGAACCTTTCAAAGAGAGGCCAAAGCCCTTACCACTGCAGTAAGCTTGCATCTTGTAAGAAATACTATTTTACTAATTATGTTTGGTAAATTTTTATACATATTCAATTTTTTAATAAAATTATCAGTATTATTCCAAATTGAAGCAAACCTTTTTCATAAATCTGAACATCCAAACTTTTCCTCCCTTTGTTCGAACTGAACTTTTGTCTCTCTGTAACTATGCCATTGAGGCATAGGGTTCAGGAATGATAAGGTGAGAATGTTTTCCTGCTTTGTAGCTTTCTTTCTCTCTTTCTAATTAGAACTTTCTAGTTACCGTATTTTCATGTGCTTTGTTGCATTATCCAGCAAAAGACATCTTTATCTTTGTACGTCTATATAATACATTCCAATACAGAGTAAAAATCATCAGTTTGGGTAGTTATCTTCTCTCATTATTCAGACTCTGCTTTCTGCTGTTTGTATTCCAATTAGTGCATGCTGCTGTTATAATTTCACTGCAGGGACATATTATTCGATATTAGAGCCTCATTGAGGTCACTACATACTTGCTTGCTTGAGATCTATTTTTGTCAAGTTTGCTCAGCCTCAAGTTGAGATTGGTTGCTATGCCCTCCCTTGCTGTTTAGTTTGTTGCTTTTGCATTTGCTGCCCCAGGCTGCTGTTTTTTCCCCTGCAAACCAATGTTCTCCTTTTTACTGACCTTCTTTAGTGGGAAAGAAAAAGTTCTACTCACAGTAAATTTGTTTTCTTCAAATTATTGCTTTGCTTTTTCTGCAAATTCCTCTTGTTCTTTTCTTTTTTGTGCTTTTGGGTCTCTCTCTCCCTCTCCCCATATCCACAATGTTATGTGTTTGACTCTCTCTCTCTCTCACACACACACAAAGTAAAATCAACAACAAAAAAGGGAATCCCCCCATTCCCATCTGCCTCCCACACCCTCCCACCTAGTTGTTGTCCATACTCCAAATACACACACATATCTAGTTGAAGGCCACATGGGTGCACATGAACCGCATTTCGGGGGCTTAGGACTGTGGCATGGAGGACAACTCCCCCGAACCAATTTGTGGCATCAAGAGAGTTATTACACATTGGCATTATGGAATAGGGCAGTAATGACAAGACTACTCTACAAGGGAAGATGTGGTTATTGTGTTTGCAAGGACTTGACTGTGTCACAAAGGCTATGGCGCTAGGAGATGGTTGATTGCTGGGCACTTAAGGCGTTCATAGAAATACAACTAACGCGCTATGACAATAAGCACAAATCAAGTGGCATTAGCTCAACCGGTTAATCTTGCCAAACGATACATGGATAATATCCAAGCTTTATTGTAATACCACTATGTGGTGATGCTGTAATACGGGTGGGGCTCGTTTCAATCTAATATAATCCATTAAAAATAAATACATTAAGCACAAGACAAACATGCCAAAAAACATACATTTAGAAATGAACATAAGCATATATCCATGAAAGGAATAACTCTTATATTATGAGAGAATGTTACAATGAAGCTCTATGGCGGGGATGGAGAGAGAATCATAAGGTATAATCCAAATCCTTGAGAAGGGGTTTGAGAGAGGACACAGGTCGGATCCTTGTGTAAAGATGTGGTGATGTGGGCTGTATTCTTAAGAAGGGATGTGATGGAATTGGTTAGATCCTTGTATAGAGATGTAGTGGTGCTAGTCATAGCTTTGGCATATAGGTGTAGTCACTAATCTTACTGGTGAGATGTAAATTGTTGTGGACTTTTTGCTCTCTATTTTGCCTTCTTTCTGATACATTGTGTTACATCCAAAACATTCCTTTATGCAAGCGGATGTAATGGATCAAGAAGGCACATTGTTGGAAGAGGAAATGGCACATTCCTTTAACTTTCAATGATTTGTATTTTGAAGTTTGGAGTTTGGACCTGTGCTAGTAGTTGGTGTTGGTGCTGATGTCCTAAGAAATCAAAGTTCAAACTTTGAACTTTGGGCCCAAGCTAGCAGTTGGTGTTAGCGTTGGTGATGGGCATTGATGTGCTGAGATGCTTGTTCAATGTTTGATGTTTGGAGTTTAAAGTTTGGGTGCAAATTAGTAGCTGGTTTTGGTGTTGATGATGGTTGTTGTTGTGGTGAGAAGTCTGTTTAGAATTTGGAGTTTAGGGTTTGGGCCCATGCTAGTAGTTGGTGTTGGTGTGCTGGGAAGTTGAAGTTCAAAGTTTGGACTTTTGGTGATAAGAGTTTGGGCCCGAGCTAGCAATTGGTGGTGGCTCTAATGTGTTGGGAAGTCAGGGCTCGGAGTTTGAACTTCGAAGTTTAGGCCTAAGCTAGTAGTTGGTGTTGGCATTGATGTGCTGAGAAACCTATTTGGAGTTTGATTATCGAAGTTTGAGCCCAAGCTAGTAGCTGGTGCTAGTGTTGATGTGTGAGAAGCTTGTTTGGGTTTGGACACTACTTTCGAAATTTGGACACATGTTATTTCTCAAAACCCAAAGCTAGCTAACATACCGATTACAAATGGAATTTAGCTAAGGTGAAGTTTAGCCTCCTTGTCTCCTTCGGACTTCGTAGTTTAGGGTTCGTATTCTAGTGGGTACCATGGTTGGGATGGCACTATAAGCATTGGCCTCTAAGATTAAAGCTAGCGCCATGCGGGTCAATGCCATAGTACCTTAGCATTGGCTTAGGAAGCTAGGGTGGCGCTAAGGCTGTTGGGGCTAGCATCATATCTGGTCGTATTGGTGTTGATACTATGGCGTTGATGCTGGGAACTGGTTCTGGTGCCAACGTTGAAGATGGCATATATACTGGCTGCTAATGTTGGCCCTAGAAGTGGAGTTGGCATCATGAAAAGATGTGGTGCCATTGGTGGTCATGGCACTAGCCCATAGGTTGAAATGTCATGATGGGAGCCAAAATCTATGGGTTAGCATTGTTCTGGCACTACGGCCCATGAAGACTCTGAGCAACCCCTTCCTTGCTCAGTTCAACACACCTAGTTTAAATTTAGATATATGCTTCATTCTCAGCTAAAGGTCTCACACACATGCCTAGTTGAATTTTGGGCTTACCACACCTAGTTTCAGGTCATTTGGTGTGCAAAAACAGAATTAGATGAAGTTTAGGGACACACCTAGTCGAAGATCATACACCCCACACGCACCTATACCTTGTTAAATTTCAGGCATACACACAGAGGTAGTTGAAGGTTATATACACAAGGTTTTTTTTTACTTGAAATTTAAAAATGCATACAACATACCTAGTTGAAGTTCTTATAGACACAAACATCAAGGATGCACACATGCACAATTTAAGATATGGTAGCCATGTTAGTAAAAGAAATGAGAAATAAGAGGCTTGAAACAAGTAAAAAAAATGTTATATAGAAAATTTCATGGAAATTGCCTCCAACTAAGGGATTGCCTTCTACTTTTAGCTTGTTGTAGCTGTCTTTATTTATTTAAAAAAAAAAAAAAAAAAAAAATAAAAACTACTCTACTGATGGGCAAGGGGTTTATTTTCTTGCTTCCCTCAGAGAGCCTTGAATGATATTTTAAAGATATAGTTTGTTCATCTACATTGTGGTTTAACAAGCTTGAGTTGTTATTTTGGTTTTTGAATTGCAAATTGTCATATTATGGCCTCATATGAGGTTCTCAATATCTATTGTGTTGGGTATTAAGTAATTTATTTAAACTGCGATTTCAACTGATATTTTTGTTATATTGATTCAGTATTGGTGTACTTTATGTAATATTATAATTTAAAACAATTTATTTTCTAGCATATGAATGAAACTTAGAGTAGTTAAAAAACATTTTACTGCCCCTTCACTTTTTTTGTTTGTCATGAAAATCTCTCTTTGTATTTGAATGTTTTGACAACCACACATCAAAATTCCTTATAGAACTTTATAGTAACACAAATTCGTTCAGTTACTGGTATACATAGGCATCTTGTTTTTTAGATATTTTGTCATCATGCATATGAATGATACTAAGAGTAGTTAAAACTTAAAAGCTTACTATCCCTTCATTTTTTTGTCTGTCATGAATATTTCCTGTTGTAAATGAATGTTTTGACAAAATTCCTTATAGAACTGTATAGTAAAATAAATTCATTTAGTTACTGGTGTATAGGTGTCTTCATTTTTAGATATTTTGTCACTGTACAAAATTTTTCAAGATGGATGACCTTTTTGATTTTTGTTGCAGTGAAAACTGTTTTTGGATATTTTGTCACTATACATTTTTTTTCAAGATGGATGACCTTTTTGATTTTTGTTGCAGTGAAAACTGTGCCGTTGCTTGCCAAGATATTGACAATGGCCCCTTGCATACAGATTCCATAAGATCAATATGTTTCGATAGTAAAGGAAATTTTTTTGCTTCTGTCGGGGATGACAAACTTGTCAAGATATGGAATGCAGATTCTTGGCACTGCATGAAAACCATGTAAGGAATGATTTTAAACTTACATTTTGAATTTTTTGATACTGCACAAAACCAGAAATGAAAGTAGTTACATTTCCATTAGTTTCAACTTCATCCTATTCTTCAGTGCAGCACCGTGCCCTATGGCATATGAAATTGATTGTTTTGACAGCTACAGTTCACTACTACTTTTTTCTTATTTCAAATGTCTTACAGACACTCTGAAAAAAGGCTGAGCGCGGCCAGTTTTAGCTTGGATGGCCGGTTTCTCATGTTTGCTGATAAGTTTGGTGTGGTATGGATAGTGGCAACTCCAATTGCTGACAGCTCAAATTGTAAGGATGACAAGGCAGAACCACTTCTTGCTCACTGCTGCAGTATCATCACAGGCTTGGTCTCTTTATTTTTCTTTCTTTGTGGTTTTGAATTATACGTATTCTTTAAAAACATATTGTTGCTATAGAATTAGTATTACTTTTACATATAAAATAATTATATTCCTCAAGAGACTTTGTGATAACGATGGACCTTTCCGTTGCAGATTATAATCAAGGGCCAACTTAAAACCTGGATCATGGTTCCTTGATCTGCTTCTTTTAGGACCATGTGAAATTTGTAGCAGACATGAAGCTTACAAAGCATAGTCTAAAAGATTCATTACATTGTAGTGCATTGAATTACTTATACAGCTGAATATATAGCATAGTACATACCCTGAATAATTAACTGCCTGGTAACAGCAAATCCTAACCAGCAGTTTAATTTAGACATCAATATGATATGTTGTTATGCATATCATTCCACACTATCTAAATTTATTCCAACACCCCCTCTAATGACTAAACTGGATACACCACAAGGTTTAGTCATTAACACATGCACAAGCATATGCCTTCATAAGCTCTTATTGTGGATTGTTTGCCTCACTGGGACTTATGACATCCGTGCATATACTAAATTGTCCCTGTTTCGATCATTTCATCTCACCGAACTGCATGGGTAACCAGCTGTTGCAGTCGCCAAGTCAACTAGGCAATGATGCTTAATACAAGGTTCAATGTAGATGCATACAGCAAAACTGGTGTCAAGTTTCAGACAACAAACACCAACGTTCAAACACAAAGTTAAATTTTAGACATGATCATCATATACAAGAGATTATTGTGGAGGTGTTACTATCACACATAAACACAAAGTTAAATTTTGGACATGATCATCATATACAAGAGATTATTGTGGAGGTGTTACTATCACACGTAAACAATGAATACTTGAATACAAAAACACAACATTGAAACTGGAGACTCAACTCAGGAACTCCTAAAATCGAAACAAGCCATTGAACTGAAATCTGGATTTCCCCAAGGAGAAAGCTGTAACTGATCACAGAACTTGGTAAAAGCAAAAGCCAGACGGAGCTCCAGATTCAGCAACACCAATGCATTGAAATTTGAACTGTCCAAGCAACGAACCAATCTGACCAAAGTCTCAACTGAAATTTGAATTGTGTACATCACAAACTAGATCGATCTCTGGGCTTCAAATTCCAAACCGTTCAAGCAGTGAACTTCATCCAAACTTGCAAGCTCAACCAAAATCTTGATCGAACTTTGAAATGTTGAAGAGCAATCTTTACACTGAAGATCTATCGATCAAATGTGTCTTTTGTTGACGATGCTTCCGTTCTTAGTTGTCTTTTGTATTGCCCTCATATCCTTAATTCAAATGTTGCTTGAAATGACAAGCTCGATAACAAGCCTCACATATCAAGTGATCTAAGTATCCTTGCCATACCAGATGTTCAAAGGACATTTGTTCAGTCTCACATAGGATCTTCTGAAAGGCATAAAATGATCCATATGCCTCCTTCATAGTGATCGAAGATATTGGTTGCATTGCAAATACTGTTTGAGTTGAAGACATTTGCCTTTGGATAAAGTACCCTTCTAGACAAATAAGACTCACCACTAGAACATATAACTTGGCTTGACCATAATATCAAGATACTCGAACTTGACCAAACTTGACCAAAAGAGTTCTACAAATAATTAATTCACTCAAGATATTTGACCATAAAATATCAATATAACTGGACTTGACACTACTTCTCTAGACAATTGATATATGCAAAACACATTAATTGGACCACAATGATTTTAAGTCATCTCATCTTTTTAACTCATTCTCCTCTTTTAAAAAATGCCCAACTTTAAAAAAATGCCTTAACGACAACCTCTCAATAACCATGATAAACCTCTGAATGACCTAAATAAATCAACATCCTAATATTCCTTTATTCCCTTCTTATATATATATACACACACACACACCCCTTTGATTTAGTCAGAACTTGACTCCGATAAGAATGGAATATAGGAACTCTAGGTGACAAGATAAGACACCTACTATTACAACAAAGAGAAGAAACAACAATGTTGGAGAATGAACACCTTAAAACTCTAAGCAACTCCAATGAGCCTAGCAAATGAAAGTATAGAGGAGAAGACAAGTGTAGTCAGTTACGAATATCTCACAATTTCATGTTCTTAACAAATGGGTGATGACGTGTAGTGCTCATTTTTGCCATGTTCCCTTCCAAGACAGCAAATGGTGAGGATGACAAACATGCGGGAAACGTGCTCATCCACGAGTTCCAATGTGTCCATTAGTGACCCCTCCCTTTGACGCTTTCTCCTACTCAAATTTGAGCTGTAAATTTGGCGCCGACAAAATTTTGTGGTTTTTTTTTTCGTGTGGAAATCATAAAATTTGGTAAACACATTGCTCAAATTCCCCATAGTGTGCCGTGATGGCAGAAAAGCTCCAAATTGCCAACAACCACAACAAAAATGACTCGAACTCCTCAAATAACCCTCAATTCAAAGCCTTCCCCTTGACCCCAAATATCTTGCCTTAGACTCCATCGTATCAAATAAAAAGAACAGTCGACTTGCAGAGAATTGAATGTTGGACCTCCTGGTGGGGCGATCCCTTGCAATGTCCAACAATTCACGGCCTCCCTTTATGCAAAGAATGCTTGAGGAAACCCTCCAACAAAGGTGGAAAGAACGGTTGGGAATGAATGTGGATGCATGGAAGGGAAAATACATGGCATCAATGGGGGATGATTTGTGGCCTTTTTGTAGGAAATTCTGTATTAAACTACAAAATGTTTCACTTTTTCCTTGAACCTATACTACTTCAAATCTAAGCTCTATTTTTTTTTTCAAATTTGTTCGTTTGCAACAAAATTTAAAAATGGCTTTGACGTACGTTAAGAATCTACATATTATGCTTCTGCTTCTATACATAGTTGTGGTGCAATAGGCCTATGAGGGGCTATCAAACCTGGACTACATGAACACAAAACCACCCAACATACGCTATAGTTACAAATGCAACAGACAACAACAGGCGTGCCAGGTGTACACTATCTGTTAGAATATAATATTTACTTCTTAGTTGTCTACTACTATTCCCGTGTGGACTACTATTCCCATGTGCAGAATAAAGACAAGTCTGTATTTAGGTACACCCAACCCACTATCTTAGTGGACACATGTGATCCACTAAGTGAACCACTATGGAAGGCACTATCTCAGTGCCAACTCCACCATCCCACTCCACTAGTAGGATAATATTATTCTAGTGTCCACTACACTAAGTGGGCTGATCAGGCCTGTTAGGTGGTTCTAATTAATCTGTTCTAAGGCTATATATACAGCCTATATCTGCATGTATCTTCATCTTGTTGTGAGCAATTCACAACTGTGTAAGGGCAGACCAATTCTGCTGTTTATCTGTTCTATGTGATTCTATTTGCAGTATCTTGTTGTGAGCAATTCACAACTGTTCAAGTGCAGACTAATTCTGCTGTGTTTAAGTGTGCAAGTGTTTTGTGTATGCTGTTCCCAGCTCTCTGAATTCCAACATTTGGTATCAGAGCAGGTTAAGCTGGTTGGGAAAAAGTATCCTCTTCCTTTTAGGCCAAATTGGTTCAAAAAAAAGGAATGAGAAATTTTCCACCAGTAGACCCTGAAGAGCTTGTTTGACTTAGCAATTAAGAAGGCAAGTTTGGGTTAAATTGCTTTAGTGGACCCCACTTCTTGTAGTCCTTTGTTTTTTCTTCAAAAACAGGTGTCAAGATGGCCAATCCAGGCACCATGTTGAATGCATTAACAGAAAAGCTCCTCGGAGCTGAAAATTTCGGGATATGGAAACATCAAATGAAGAATTTGATGATGCTTCACGACTTGTGGAGCCATGTTGTAGGCCCTGCAATACGTCATCAGACAGATGTTGCAGCACAAGCTGAATATGACACAAAACAGCGTATTGCTCTTGCCCTAATTAATCTGTCAATCAGTGGAGGCATTATTGAGAATGTGGCAGATGCCACTACTCCAAAGGAAGCATGGGATTCCATCATGACTTTGTATGAGCACAAGAATGAAGTTCGTGCTCTCACACTAAGACAACAACTTTACAGTGTGAAGCTAAGTGGTGCCATAGCAGAACACATGCAGTCCATCAAAGGCATCATAAACCAGTTGAAGTCACTTGGTGAAACAGTCACCAACAAGGAGTTAGTTTCAGCCACCTTCAAGAGTTTGACGAAGGATTATCAAAGTTTGATCACAAGTCTCACGCATAGTGGGAAACTTGGTACCCTCACATTCAATGAATTGGAGGGAATCCTTTTGCAACATGAACAACTTCTCTTGAACAATGAAGAAGAAGATTCTTCTGGAGCTTATGCAGCAAAGTTCAAGAAGTTCAAGCAAAAGAAACCTTTTGTGGAAAAGGTTGAGGAGCCTCGCAATCAGAGACAGCCTCAAATGCAGAAGAAGGTTGTCACTTGTTTCTATTGTGGCAAGCTAGGCCACATGTCAAGGGATTGCAGAAAGAGGCAAGCTGATAATCAGAAGAAGCATGGTGGCCATTATGCATCCAAAGAGGATGGCCACATATTTGTGGCTGCATACCAGTCAAAACATGATGATGATGATGACCAAGTGTGGTACATCGATTCTGGTGCTACAAGGCACATGACGGGAAAAGAAGATTGGCTTCATGACATCCAAGCGATGGAAGGAGGAAATGTCACCTTTGGCAACAACTCAACGTTGCAAGTGAAAGGAGTCGGCAAAGCTTCTGTCAAAATGCCTAATGGTAAGAAATCTTACATCAAAGATGTTTTGTTTGTACCTGGAATGAAGAAAAATCTGATTTCAGTTAGTCAGATAGGACAGCAAAACATGAAAATCCTGTTTAGAAAAGACAAATGTATGATACAGGATAGTCAAAACAATGTAATTGGTGTAGGCAAAGAGGAATCCGGCTTATATAAACTTGTCACTCATAGTGACAAAGCCTTGATTTCTGAAGGATCATCAAAAGACCAATTATGGCATGAACGCCTAGGTCATTTGAACTATTCTAGTCTTAAAGACATGAATAGGCTGAATATGGTACATGGTTTACCAAATATCTTAACAGATAAAAGCTTGTGTGAAGCTTGCATCATGGGCAAGCAACATAGAGACAAGTTTGAAAAGGACAAAGCTTGGAGAGCCAAATCAAAGTTAGAGCTGGTACACTCTGACTTGTGTGGGCCAATGAAGACTACATCTCTTGGTGGTGCAAAATATTTCATCACATTCATTGATGATTTCTCAAGACGTACTTGGATTTATTTTCTCAAGTACAAATCACAAGCTTTTGATGCATTCAAAGAATTCAAAGCAGAAGCTGAGAACGAAAGCAACCAGAAGGTCAAAATTCTCAGAACTGACAATGGAGGGGAGTTTACCTCAAATGCCTTCATTGCATTTTGCAAACAGCATGGTATTAAAAGGCAACTTTCAGCACCTTATACTCCTCAGCAAAATGGAGTTGCAGAAAGGATGAACCGCACCTTGGTTGAGAAGGGCAAATCAATGCTGAAGGCAAAGCAGCTGTCTAACACACTTTGGGCAGAAGCTGTGAGGACAGCCTGTTACTTGACTAACAGAAGCACCACAAAAGCTGTTCAAAATAAGACACCAGAAGAAGTTTGGACAGGTAAGAAGCCCACTGTTACTCATTTAAGAATTTTTGGTTGTACTGCCTATATGCATGTTCCAAAAGAAAAAAGGCAGAAGTTAGATGATAAGAGTAGCAGATGTATATTTGTTGGTTACAGTCAAGTAAGTAAAGCATATAGGGTCTATGAGATCAAAACCAAAAAGGTTCATGTATCTAGGGATGTAATCTTTGATGAAGGCATCAAAGACTCTGTTGTTAAGGAGTTGGAACTTCTTCAACATAGAGTAGCTGGAGAACAGCCAGAATCTAGCACACCCACACCCAATGATCCTGACAGTACCCTGCCAAGTGATAGTGAAGCACAGGAAGAAGTTTCTCATGAATCTTCTTCAACTTCAAAGAAGCTGCCCAAATGGTATCTTAAAACTGTAACTGAAGCACAGTTGCCAGATGTAGAGGGCAAAAGAAAGTCCAAGATGAGGACAGAATCTGTAAATTTTGCACTTATGTCACAAGTGCTAAATACCCATGAGCCCTCCACATATGAAGCAGCCTGCCAAGATCAGAAATGGAAAGCTGCAATGGATGTTGAAATGGCAGCCATCAAGAAAAACAAGACATGGGATCTTGTTAAACTACCTCCTGGTAAAGACACTATTGGCTGCAAATGGGTCTACAAGACCAAATTCAAATCAGATGGTACTATTGACAAGCATAAGGCAAGATTGGTAGTCAAAGGATTCAGTCAAAAACATGGCATAGACTATGAGGAGACATTTGCACCAGTAGCCAAGATGATTACCATAAGAGTTATTCTTGCCTTAGCAGCTCAATACAAGTGGAAATTACATCAACTTGATGTAAAGAATGCATTCCTAAATGGAGATCTAATTGAAGAAGTGTACATGGACCAGCCACCTGGTTATGTAGAAGAAGGTAAAGAGCAGCTTGTATGCCACCTCAAGAAGGCACTTTATGGCTTAAAACAAGCTCCTAGAGCTTGGTATGCCAAGATTGACAAGTACCTACTCCAAATTGGATACCAGAAGTCTTCTGCTGATTCGAATCTCTACTTGAAGGTTCAAAGTGGTATTATCACCTCTCTTGTAATTGTTTATGTGGATGATTTGATAATTACAGGTGATGATGAAGAAGAGATTGATAATCTCAAAGAAGATCTGAAGAAGAACTTTGAGATGACAGATTTAGGCCTACTCCATTATTGTCTTGGAGTAGAAGTTTGGCAAAAGCCTGGAGAAATTTTCATTTCTCAAGCTAAGTATGCCAAGGAAATCTTGCAAAAGTTCAAAATGCAAGATTGTAAATCAGCTCCAACTCCCATGGAAACTGGCACAAAATTGGTTGCTGATGAGAAAGGGAAACCAGTAGATAGCACTTTATTTAGACAACTAGTTGGAAGTCTAATCTATTTGACTACAACTAGGCCAGATTTGATGTATTCTGTAGGTATGCTATCTAGGTTCATGAATTGTCCTAAACAGAGTCATTGGATAGCAGGGAAGAGAGTGTGTTAGGATCCTATCCTAACATTCATTATTAATAATATTCATATAATAAATTTATATATTAAAGTTAGTATAGTAATAATATAATAATTAATTATTATATTATTATTAGGATTAGGGTTAGACATAATAATTAAATATATTTAATTATTATGAAAGGTCATGATGAAATGACGTAACATTAGGGTTAGATAGATATAAAATATTGTACAATCAATCATGGGAGATATCGATGAAATATAAACATATGATATATAAATCATTGGAGGGACCCCCAAACCAATGCAAAAGTGATTCTCTTAATTAGGTTTACTTTTATTTATTAATTTATTGTGCTAGGAACCCTTGGTTCCTACCATCTGGTATCAGAGCATTATGGATCCAGCCATGTGGGACCAAAAATTTCAGGAAGAAGTTCAGAAATTGAAGGCAGAATTTCGAGAATTGGGGAAACCATTCGAAAACATTATAAAAAATATTATTAATAAGTTTAGTGAGGATCTAATGGAAGTGGAAACAAAAGAAGTTGCAAATGAAACTGAAAACTCTAGAAAAAAATTTCTGGAAGAAGCCGAAGCCATAAATTTTCAAAAAGTACATAATATACGTCCGAAGAAAAAAGAAGAAATTTTTTATGCAAACCCTAAAACTATATATGTGCAAAAAAGGACCTTCGTGAATAATGTGAAACACAGGAGCTCTCGAGGAAAACAAAGGAAAAATAAAGTGCTCACACAAATTTCAATAAAAATGAAGTTTATTAGGTATGCTTGTGATGTTGAAAGAAATGCATTTTCAAAATCTGTGTTAGGCACTCGCCCTCCGCCATGGCCACCTCCTCTTCCACTCACCTAGGATGGACTAAAAGCACCATTTTCACGAATATATCGAGTTTGATAAACATAATAGGACCATATTTAATAGCAAGGTGATGGAGACTACGATGAGGAAAGTTTTCCAACTGATGGAAATTTCCCTCTGCATAGGCCATTTAAAACCCAGAAAATAATGGAGAAGTGCAGAGTAGAATTGCAAATCCTATCGCTGCTGTCGCAGAATACGCCATATATCATTTTGATAATAGAAATTAAACCTAAGATTAAATTTTTGGCCATTCAAACCTAATTAAATTACCATCGCTTGTTCAGCGGAAAGGACAGCTGAGAATCCAGTGAAGGCATATGTATAGCTGTGAACCAGCGACTGCTGTGCTTGGTTGCGGCTATAACCACCCAACAAATACAAACTCATTAAGCTCATAAACAAACAACCAACAGATACCAATACCATGTATGAGAGGTGGTAAGGTCGGAAATGATGATATCTAGCTACCTTCCAAGGACAGACGAAAGCAAGTCTTGATGGCTTCTCACAAGCGATTCTCGGCTTTTATCGCGAGAGTTCCCCATGTACACAATGTAACTCTGAACTCCGGATATCAGAATACTGAATGAAAAGCACTTTCTGTTTAACCCATTTTCCATTGTTGGTGCGATTGCAAAACTCTCTCAGAATGGTAGTTATTCCCTCCTCTTCATTCACCTTACAAAACATATGGATGGGAATCAATTTGAATAAGACAGATTCAATAGACAGACAATAGTATGTTACATGGTTCTGGTTTTATGAGCATGTAAAATATTATCAACCGACGGGTTCTTCTCAGACTTATATCGTCCTTCCCTTTATCTTATCATCAGTAGTATACGAAATGGATGTTGTACCTTTATTGCATTATTGTTTAACAAGAGGTTTTGGGGTGTTCCACCACGTACATCTTCCGGTGGACCTTCAGCGTATTGATGATATTGATAGAATTGTAATTTTGATTCTGGGCATTAATGAAGCATCTCTTTCCCCTCGCATAATAATCCATTTTAACCAATGACCTCTACACCTTGTCGAAATATCTAATTACAGAATCAAAATTTGTAAACAAACTATGAGCATCATTTCCCATGGAGTATCATCAAACATATATGCGTGGAAAACCTGTCACTGAACTCGCATCACAGGAAATTATTAATGAACCCAAATCTTTTCAAGGAGCATGTATAAGGTTTTGGGCCTGACAAAGAAGTCTGCACAACCACTACAAAATTTGATTATAAAACAATAGCTGGGATACAATTAAATCTGGATTATGGTTGGCATTTTTCATGTGCGGTCACAGTCCGTCTGAATAATGTACCCCGGTTGGTGGAACAGGGAAAGTTAACTAAGGGCTTAGAAATCAACGTTTAAAATGCATTACTAATTCTTTCAATGGTCAATGTATAATGTTCGGTATTCAAAAATCAATTTTATTAATCAACATCCCACTGACCAGATATTACTTCACACTTTTATTTCTTGAAAATTTAGTAGATAACTAGACTGTCAACGCTCAAACTATGAAAATCCACAAAGCCAGACAATAAATCTCAAAATCCTGCTACTGTTATTTCAAAAGCGTGTTCTCGTCTCCAAGAGAACACACAAACTAAAACATCAACGTGTATACTACGCGGCATGCTGCATGTTATGTAAATGTATATGAGATCACAGATTAAGAGGAGGAAATTCTCATCGAGGGCTCTACAAATACGTTCATTAATTAATTAATATAATTTCTACAGTCACTTCTACACAACAAGAAGCACAAATCAGATGTCTGGTATACAGTCTGCAGTTTCTTTAACACCGTGTCGAAGGTGGAATCCCCGAAGTCGAATATGTCAAGAAAATCGCACTAGCATTCGTACTTCGGCACCACCAGAGCCTTTGCTGCAATCATCAGAAACATCCGGTGGTCCATCACAGCTAAGAGGGCCTAAAGTTCTCTGTCAAGTGATAAACTTGTGAAAGTATACAATACAAGCTCAAGCACGAGCATAAGCACAACAATCTAGCCTTATTTACAACTCTCAATCCAGAGCCAAGCTTCAAGGAATCTTTCTTTTTAAAAAGGCTTAAGGACTTTGCTGTCATCCAGACACAACTCACACAAATTTATAAAACAATAATATGTAAATCTTTTGTTTACTGCAGTAATAATCTGAGTAAGGCCAATTCTACCAGACGCTGCAGAAATTGATTAGTTCGAGATGGAATATTGCTTTTATATTTGTTGAGAAGTCACAGTAATAATAAGCAGCATATCTGTTGTTGTGTAGTCTTCCAGTTGAATGCAACTGTTATGCAAATAAAATATATTTCTTAACAACGACCCTTTGTCAAGATCCACAAACTAACTTGGAAGCACTGTTTCTAAATTAATGGAGTGAAATTTCATTGGCCACAATCATTGAACTGTTATGGCAAATTGCTCACTGTATACTATTCTTGTTGACCAAAGTAATGCACATAGTGGACAGCTTACAATATCCTCACTATACGATCTCCACTGTAATGGCTGGTTGAAGACAACTATAATGTGCTCGGTTGGCGCTTTGTAAAGACCAGTTTTGGATGTTGATAACACTTGCTACAAAAACGGTCTTGTCACTGGTGATGTGCGAGCATTATGGTCAATATGATTCCTTCTTTCATAATGCCTCTGACGAAACAGTTTGTAATCCTTCCACATCCAAATCTTGTACTGTTGTCTGCGCGTGAAACACTTCCACTCTTTCCTTCTGCTTGTTGACACTATCAGCTACTCGCAATTGTGGTCCGAATGCACAGAAGCTGGAAGTGAATCAAGCGGTGATGTTCGAAATGGTTGGCCTCCTTTACTTCAATATTTGATCTCCACGTGCTCACTAAAACAACCATGATCTCTACCAACGATGATCTCCTCGTGTCAATGAAATGGTGAATCCGTGGAAGAAATACTCTCCTTGGCACGGTTTCCAAGAGCAACAACTCATTCTTTGATAGCAAAAACCTCATTGGGTGAAATATATGGTGGTGAAAAAAAAAATTAGCAGCATTACGTGCAGTGTCTGTAAGGAGATGCTTTTGAGTTCAAATGATTTGAAACCTTTTCAGAATTATTCGTCACAAATGGCTGCATTAGACTATTTGGTCTTGATTGCAAGTGATGCTTTCATTCCTAGCTATGATGGAAACATGGCAACAGCTCAAAAGCTTGATCAAAATCTATGAGGGGTCTTGCTCTCAACTACACAAGTTAAATATGGCAGATTTTTGGGTGACAAGGTTGTACAATTTACTTGTGGATGAGAGGACTAAAAAGAAGTGAACAACGATTGGAGCAGAAGCCAAAGAAATGTTAGAGATATTAGGGAAAGGGATTTATCCTCTCAGCCAGAAGAATAGAGGATTTGTATACGACTTTCATCAACATGAGAGTGTCAATACAAAGAGGTTCCTTATCTCTCAATTTTAATCTCCATCCTCAACCTACGGGACAGATAAGTTCTAAACGTGAGATTTTTGTTGCAGTCATTAAACGAGCTATATAATTATAAAACATACATCCATATCTATCCTGGTTATTTGTATGGTGGAAGAAAAATAACTTTTTTAAGCCAATACTTGAGTCCAATTATAATACAAAAAGTATCTACATAGTTGACGTTAAAAACAGCCAATGCACATGAAAATATCCTGACATTTGCACCATATTTACTTTATCAACATCAAATATCAAAATTCTATGGAAGGAATGTGGTGTGAAGCTGCGAGGTAACTCTGGTCTGAAAAAACATGTAAAATAAATTGTTGGATTGAAAGAAAGTAGGGTATCCTATGTCCGAAAATGTCTTCACATCAAATGCCACAACACTTCATCAAAGCCTTGTTGGGTGAAGAGTCAGCGAAGCTATGCAGCGAAGCTATTTCCCAGTCTTTCCAACTTTGAGGACAAATTTTTTTGAGGAAGGGTGGAATGTTAGGATCGTATCCTAACATTCATTATTAATAATATTCATATAACAAATTTATATATTAAAGTTAGTATAGTAATAATATAATAATTAATTATTATATTATTATTAGGATTAAGGTTATACATAATAATTAAATATATTTAATTATTATGAAAGGTTATGATGAAATGACGTAACATTAGGGTTAGATAGATATAAAATATTGTACAATCAATCATGGGAGATATCGATGAAATATAAACATATGATATATAAATCATTGGAGGGACCCCCAAACCAATGCAAAAGCGATTCTCTTAATTAGGGTTACTTTTATTTATTAATTTATTGTGCTAGGAACCCTTGGTTCCTACCAGAGTGCTAAGGTATTTACAAGGCACTCTACCATATGGCTTAAAGTTTGTGCACAATGCAAACTTCAAACTTGAAGGATGCTCAGACTCTGATTGGGCTGGTTGTCCAGACAGCAGAAAATCCACATCTGAATACTGCTTCCATCTTGGTTCAGCATCAGTTTCATGGAGCAGTAAGAAACAGCCCACAGTTGCACTCTCATCCACAGAGCAGAGTACAAAGCAGCTGTAGAAGGAACCAGGGAAGCCATTTGGCTTCGATAATTCATGTGTGATCTTGGTCTTCAACAAGCAGAACCAACCACGATCTACTGTGACAACCAAAGTGTCTTGAAGATTGCAAAGAATCCAGTGTTCCATGCTCGCACCAAACACATTGAGGTGCACCATCATTATATCAGGGAGCAAATTCAGAATGAACAAGTGGAGCTGATCTATAAGCCAACAAATGAGCAGTTGGCTGATATATTCACCAAGCCCCTTAGCACTCAGAAATTTCAGTATTTCAGAACTGAACTTGGGCTAAGAATAAACGAAGTAAATCTTAAAAGGGGGTGTTAGAATATAATATTTACTTCTTAGTTGTCTACTACTATTCCCATGTGCAGAATAAAGACAAGTCTGTATTTAGGTACACCCAACCCACTATCTTAGTGGACACATGTGACCCACTAAGTGAACCACTATGGAAGGCACTATCTCAGTGCCAACTCCACTATCCCACTCCACTAGTAGGATAATATTATTCTAGCATTATTGTTCCCAAAAATTATCTTGGTCTTGAAATTCTCATTCACATCAGCAAACAACTCTTTCTTTCCAGTCATGTGGTTAGAACAAATGGAATCTGGATACCAAACTTCTTGACTAGTTTTTTCAGCCAGGTCACCAGTCACAAACAAAATTACCTTGTGCAGCTTCATCCTCACATACATAGTGAGCTCTTCTATCTCCATTTGTGGTATTCACTCTACAATATCGTGCAATGTGGCCCATTCTATGGCAATTGTAGCATTCAACTCTTTTTTGATCAGCTCTTCCTTGTCCTCTTCTAGCAACAACAACTCCTCTTCCTCTTCCTCCTCTACCTCTCGAATAATTTTGATTTCTTCCTCTTCCATATGCTTTTTTACTCATGCTTGGACTAGCTTCATCATTCTCAGAATTTTTCAATTTAGAATTAAAAGCATCTCCTCATTTTCTTTACTAGTTTCTCTTAGTGTTTCCTCATGTGACATAAGAGAACCAACTAGGCAATCAAATTCAAGTGTAGACAAATCTTTACTCTCCCAAAAAATTATTGCAACATGATTCCATTTAGGGGTAAGATATCTCAATACCATTTGCACAACTACCTCCTTTTTCAAGGTCTCTCCAAGGGTGGCCATCTTGTTCACCACATCCTTCACTCGAACACAATAATCACCGACACTTTCAGCCTCTTTCATCTGCAGATTCTCAAACTTTTTCTTCATGGGTGGGAGTAGAATGTATCTCATATCTTTCTTGTGTTGTATCAGAGCTCTGCTTCCAAGGAGTTTGCCCCCTCAAAGAGGCCTGTGATTTTTATTTCTCTTTATTAATATAAGTTGTATTTCCAATACACAATTTTCATAAGCACTTATGTTATTTCATTTTCACATTTCCATTAATTCCTGCATTGCTATTGTGGTCATGCTTATTTTTATTAGAAAGTTCCTAACACAACACCAATGGGGAGATGGTGTGGTGAAAGGGTAGTTGAAGTTGGGATTTGCTTGCAGGTACAAAAGCAAGTTAGTAAGTTATTCAGTTATCTTCAAAGAAATGGAGAATCTCTTTGCTAGTTTGAAATCCTTGGAGACGGCTGATGTATATTGTATGTTTGAACGTGACCCTTGGTAGATTTTTTTATTTAAATTTACTGAAATGCAAAGGCGGAGGTTGTCTGCAGGGCTTCCTCAATAGCCATGTAATAAATTATGGTGACTTATTAAGGATTGTTGGTTGAAACTGGAGTCTCTCATTTCAAAATGTGGAAAGCTATAAGCCTTTATTTCATTGCATCCGAGAAGACTAATGACAAAGACAAGCATGCTAAGTTGAAAATCGTCTATTTTTAAGTCTGAAGGATAAAATTTGGCGAATGCAATGACATAGTATATAAATATAAATATATATCAGACTCACTATTGTTAGGAGGTGAAGTCAATATCCAAATATCCAATGTTATTTCAGCAGAGAGGTGCATGGTGGTGCAACTTATAAAGAGGAAAACAATTTTCTGGAGTCTTCCTTTGGGAGAGGAAACAAATAGTTTTTTGGAGTCTTCCTTTGGAAGAGGAAACAAACAGTTTTTTGGAGTCTTCTTTTCGAAGAGGAAATGAACAGTTTTTTGGACTCTTCCTTTGGAAGAGAAAACAAACAGTTTTTTGGAGTCTTCCTTTGGGAGAGAAAACAACAGTTTGTTTTTTCTATAAAAGTGGAATAACCCCTTGCATGTATATGTTAATTGAATGTAATTTTTCCGAAATCAATAAAATATCAAGCTGCCACTGCCCCGTGGTTTTTCCTGCACATTGCAAGTTTTCCACGTAAAATCTGTGTTACTGTTTTTTTTGCGTTATTGTGTTTTCTGCTTGCAAAAAATTTGCTATTTTTTCTAACCTCTGGTATCAGAGCCTAGGGTTTTGTGCGAGTGGGAGCTGCAACAATGACTGGAAGTGTAACCAAGTTTGATATTGAAAAGTTTGATGGCAGGAACTTCGTCCTATGGAAGATGAAGGTGGAGGATTTGTTGGTTCAAAATGACCATGCCCTAGACTTGAAAGGGATCGCGAGTAAACCAAGCAGCATGAAAGATGAGGAGTGGGCAACGCTGGATAGGAAGGCGGTTTCTACAATCCGTCTATGCCTAGCAGACTCCGTCTTGTTCAATGTTGTTGAAGAAAAGACTGTGGAAGCCCTTTGGAAGAAGCTTGAAAAGTTGTATGAGATGAAATCTGCAACAAATAAGGTTTTTCTGAAAAACAGCTTTATGAGCCTAAGGATGAAGGAGGGTTCATATGTGGCAGATCACCTGAATGAGTTTAATACCCTTATCAATAAACTGGTTTCAGTTAATGTGAAGATGGAGGATGAGGACAAAGCTATCACCCTACTTTGTTCCCTCTCGGAGACGGGATCATTTGGTGATGACCATCAACAATTCATCATCAGGAGCTCTAACTTTTGATGATGTGGTAGCCGCTTTGTTGGCGAAGAGTTGAGGCAGAAAACGTCTTTGGAACCCTCAACCAATGAAGCCCTAGTTGTGAGAGGTCGATCTTTCGAGAAGAGTCAACAAAGTAGATCACAGTCCAGATCTATCTAAAGGATGCAAGCTAAAAGGGAAGTGTTGGCATTGCGGGAAGCCAGGGCACTCAAAGAAGGAAAAAAATGGTGAAAAGCAATTTCAGCCATCAGCCGAGGCCGGTACAGTAAATTCTGGAGAGACGGCAACATGTGAGGCTTTTTGTATCAGCAAAAACAGATCTGTTTTATATACCTAAGTTTTGGACTCGGGTGCATCTTTCCACATGTCTCCTCACAGAGACTGGTTTGACAAATATTAGCCATATAGTGGTAAGAAGGTCCACTTGGGTGATGATCACCCTTTAGAAATTGTGGGAAGAGGGGACATAAGTATTAGGTTGGACGATGGTAGAGAAAGGATGTCATGTGATGTACGACATGTGCTTCAATCAAGATGATGGATAAGCTAGGGTATTCTGTCACTTATGGTAACAACTATTGCAAAATTACTAGAGGTGCTATTGTAGTAGCAAAGGGAGAATCTTATGGGACCCTATATCGTTTATGCATTGATACGGTGACAAACCATGCAGCACCAACAACTTTTGTTCAGGATGCAGTAATGCTATGGCATCAACGCCTAGGCCATATGAGTGAAAAAGATCTGAAAATTCTACATAACAGAGGTATGCTTTCTGGGATTAAGTCTTGTAATTTAGACTTGTGTGAGCATTGTATTTTTGGTAAACAAAAGAGGGTTCAGTTTACTGCAAGCCCTGGTAAGAGTTCTGATTTTCTGCAACTTATACATTCGGATATATTTGGACCAGTCCCCACGTAGTCCTTAAATGGTGCCATCTATTTTCTGACATTTATAGATTATTATTCTAGGAGAGTGTGGATTTATTTTCTAAAGAAGAAGTCGGAAGCTTTGCAGAAATTTGAAAAGTTCAAAACTCGAGTAGAGAAAAGTTTGGGCAAGCCTGTTTTATGTCTTAGGTCAGATAATGGGGGTGAATATTGCTCCAAGGAATTTGATAAATTTTGTACGCAGGAAGGAATTAAGCACCAGAAGACTGTATCATATACTCCACAACAAAATGGTGTGGCTGAGCGGATGAATCACACAATCATGGAACGTGCAAGAAGCATGCTCAGCGCATCTATGTTGGATAAAAGGTTATGGGCAGAGGCTGTTAATACAACTGTTTACCTCATTAACAAGTCACCTACAACTGCGTTGGATGGACAGATTCCGGAGGAGGTTTGGTGTGGTAAGCCAGTTGATTACTCTCATTTGCGTACCTTTGGCTGCGATGCATTTGCCCATGTGCCTAAAGAAAAAAGGTCCAAACTTGACCCAAAGTCAAGCAAATGTGTTTTTCTCGGCTATGGAGATTCAGTAAAGGGGTATGGACTGTGGGATCCTATTGCCCACAAGGTAATTATTAGCCGAGATGTTATTTTTGATGAAAAATCCATGCAAAGGAAGAATGTACAACAAACACCTAATGTTGTACCAGTTGAAGTAGACATGAACGAAGATGAAAATGAAAATCAGCATGCTGAAATTTTTGACCAGCATGCAAAACAGCATGCAGAACAACAAGTAGAGCAGCAACAACAGTCACAAGACCAAGAGCCACAATCAACAGATCATTGTGTTAGATCTACACGTCCACAGAAGTGTCCGGAAAGGTATTCTCATGTTTATCAGTCCTCTTTTGCTTTGTTAACTGATGATGGTGAGCCTAGTTCATTTCAGGAAGCTAGAGAGTCTGAGAATACAGAAAACTGGAGGAAATCTCTAGAGGAGGAAATCGAGGCGCTTCACAAGAATAAAACGTGGGAATTTGTGGATCTCCCACCTGGAAGAAATACTGTTGGAAACAAGTGGGTGTACAAAGTGAAGAAGAACAACGATGGGCTATTGGAACGGTATAAAGCTCGCTTGGTGGCAAAAGGCTATGTGAAGAAGTCAGGTATTGACTTTACTGAAATTTTCTCTCCAGTTGTGAAGATGACTACTATTAGAGTTCTACTTGCACTTGCAGCTGCACAGGATTTAAATTGGAGCAGCTTGATGTAAAGACTGCTTTCTTGCATGGTGATCTCGAGGAGGAGATTTACATGGATCAGCTTGAGGGCTATGAGGAAAGAGGCAAAGAGCATTTGGTTTGCAAACTGAAGAAATCTCTGTACGGGTTGAAACAAGCGCCAAGGATGTGGTACAGGAAATTTGACACCTTCATGAAGAGCCAAGGTTTTAGCAGGAGTGAAGCTGACCATTGTGGATACTATAAGAGGTTTGATGATGGCAGTTTTATTATTTTGTTGTTGTATGTTGATGATATGCTGGTTGCAGGCCCCATCATGAAGAAAATCATTGATCTTAAGGCTCAATTGGCTAGGACATTTGAAATGAAGGATTTAGGAGCAGCAAACCAAAATTTAGGGATGAAGATACACAGTACAGAAAAGGAAGAAAGATCTCGTTAAGTCAAAAGTCATATATAGAAAAGATTCTGCAGTCGCTTCAATATGCAGAATGTATAACCAGTTAGTACCCCACTTCTTTCACACTTAAAAATGTCTTCCAACCAGTGTCCTAGAACAGAAGCAGAGAAAACAAGCATGTCTCGTGTACCTTATTCATCAGCAGTAGGAAGCCTCATGTATGCCATGGTGAGCACCAGACCGGATATTGCCCAAGTAGTGGGAGTAGTTATCCGATAAATGGCAAATCCTGGTAAGGAGCATTGGAATGCGGTGAAGTGGATATTTAGATATTTAAGAGGCACTTCAGATGTTGCTATTTACTACGGATTGGATAGTTTGCAAGTTAAAGGTTTTGTGGATTCTGATTATGGTGGAGATAGAGATGGGAGAAATTCCACTACAGGATATACTTTCACTCTTACTGGTGGAGTTATGAGTTGGGCTTCTAAGTTGCAATCTGTGGTGGCTTTATCAACCACTGAAGCAGAATATATTGCAACAACTCATGCCAACAAAGAGGCAATTTGGCTAGAGCGACTATTGGGTGACTTCAAGGTAATGCAGGGGAAAATTACGTTGCATTGTGATAGCCAAAGTGCTATTCAGCTAGTGAATAACCCAACATTCCATGATCGCACGAAACACATTGATGTCAAGTACCACTTTATAAGAAATGTGGTGGAAGAAGGTAGGATCTTGTTGCAGAAAATCGACATTGAAGTGAATCCTGCAAATATGCTTACTAAGCCGGTCAAGACAGAGAAGTTTGAGTGGTGCAAAACTTCTCTGAACTTGCTGAAAATGTGATAAGGGCAGCAACATTGGGCAATTGGCACTTGGATGGAAAAACATAGGCAAAGAATTCCTGTATATCGACTTCAAATGGGAGAATGTTAGGAGGTGAAGTCAATATCCAGGTCTCCAATGTTCTTTCAGCAGAGAGGTGCATGGTGGTGCAGCTTATAAAGAGGAAACAAACAGTTTTCTGGAGTCTTCCTTTGGGAGAGGAAACAAACAGTTTTTTGGAGTCTTCCTTTGGAAGAGGAAACAAACAGTTTTTTGGAGTCTTCCTTTGGAAGAGAAAACGAACAGTTTTTTGGAGTCTTCCTTTGGGAGAGGAAACGAACAGTTTGTTTTTTCTATAAAAGGGGAATGACCCCTTGCATGTAAATGTTGATTGAATGTACCCAGGTGTTGTAGGTGAATTGAAGAGGAGAGGGCAATCCTCCAAGGGAGGTCTCAGGTTCTAATCTCCACCCTACCAAAAATTTGAATTGGGTAACCAAAATCTAATTGATAATGTTGGTGCGGGCAGGGCCGGGTGCGACCCCGGGTGACTTTGACGGTGTAGAACCCCCTGTTCGTGGTCTCTCAGACCAAGGCGGCCCCACAAGGGGTTTTTCGCTTTAAAAAAAAAAAAAAAATGTTGATTGAATGTAATTCTGCCGAAATCAATAAAATATCAAGCTGCCATTGCCCCGTGGTTTTTCCTGCACATTGCAGGTTTTCCACGTAAAATATGTGTTACTGTTTTTTCTGCGTTATTGTGTTTTCTGCTTGCACAGAATATTGCTATTTTTTGTAACAACTATATCTATCACTCTTCCCAAATATCATATCCAACTGTATTCGAGTACATGGGATATTGTATGCTGACATATCTTAATACATGAGATTAAAATCACATACGAGTATGCTTCTCTTAATAAATAAAAATATCCCATATAAAGTTATACTGGTGTAAACATTTTTATGTTTTATGTTTTCTTTTAGTGTATAAAATATGTATGCTTTTTATAATTATGTATCCACCCCTATCCATATTAGGGGGTTTTGAAAATTTGTCATATTCATATCCAATACCGAACCTGTATCTGATACAGTAGCTGTTTCAATGCAATATAGGCCCATACCTTATTAGGCCACACTCTTACCATCATGCATGGTGCATATCACAGTGAAAATTACTAGGAAGGCTTGCCAGTGGCAAAAACAGTTGTTGAATATTTATCACAAGTACCCTAAAGTTTAATAATGCAGTGTTGTCATTATACTTTTAGAATTGCCCTCTTTACTATGGTAGTAGCATTGAACCCTTATTGTTAACCTATAATTTGCATTGCTTATTAGTGTCTTTTTGCATTTTGTATATGAGATTTTTGGTATAATTACTAATTTCCAAGATGCATTTCTAATCCATCTGTGTTGTTTCTGCACAATGATCTATATCACTTTGCTTTTTTTTGGTGATTCAGTAAAATGCACTTACTATATTTTTAAGAATTAATTTTTTTTCCCATGAAAGCCTTCTACCTTAGGCTTTTCAGCAACATTGGTATTATCTAGGTTCTTATAATATAGATTCTTCTGTATTCTATTGTTGAAAAGGATTCACATTGTCCTTTGTTTTCCAAGATATGGCTGAAATTGGTTTTTGCATTGGCATTTACAGGAGATCTCCCCAAATGGGAGATTTATTGCTACTTCAGATAGGGATTTCAAGATCCGTGTAAGAAACCTTACTGTTTGACTTTATAAAGATGTTTGTGACTTTGAATTTTTATAGTTTTGGAATAATAATATTTCAACTTAGAAGTGGCAGATATCTCTGAACATGGTTTATTGGTTGTGACAGGTCAACTTGTTTCCTAAATATCCTCTTGGAGGGGCTCATGAAATTCAAAGCTTTTGTTTAGGGCACTCAAAGTGCGTTTTCCAGCTACTAATTTATACTTTTTATTTATTCCATTTTTCCTCATTTTGTTTCTCCTTCTATTTGTTTATTTATTTATTTTTTGGGCAGTTTTTGCACTACCTTTTGTTTGCTTGGTTCTCTTGCATGTCAGATTACCAATTTTGCACTTACATGTTTGGTCCCTCTAGAAATCAAGAAAAGCAAAGGACTTGTGCATTGACTGTTCTGCTAGAAATATTTTTGTGGTTCTGGAAAGATAATTATGGCCTTCTCCATTTCTAAGTTATCTTTGCAGACTTGAGATATTGTTGATAGTGATCCTGGAGGAATTTTTCTGACATGGAATGGTTAATAGAGTGAGTGGAGAACGAACAATATATCCAATATAATTCTGACATCTTTAGTTAAAATTTCTGCATTGAAAGAAAGTTTGAACCTTCCCTATTTGCACTTTTATGGATAAATTTATATATATTACTGCAAATAATTCATACAAAACAAGTTAAAGTCCATCCAGAAAAATACTAACATAGGTTAAGCAAAAATATTAAACAATGTGATTTTTGGGGACCAGAAGGAATTGAAGCAACATGATCTTTTCACTGTGGATAGTAAGATTGGTGTGTGTGGCAGACATCAGTACTTGGGCATTGAAACAGATTTTGAGCTTTCCATCAGAAGAATTATTAAAGAAAGAGCAGCTACTTGGAACAAAGTCTTACATGGGTTGAGACATTTCCTAAGATGTTGAAGGGTCCCCACTTGGTCTAAGGTATTGGCATTTTAGGCTTTGATATTCTCAATGCTGACTTTTGGAGGAGAAGTGGCAGGAATGCATGATGCTATTCTTCAAAGACCTTTGGAGAGGGTAGCAGTTGAAGGAATGAAGTGGATGTGTGAGAAGAGTATGAGGTCCACATCCATTGGGGCAAATGTTTTACATTGAGAGTTGAACATTTGTGCAATCTTGGTATACAATGTTGGGCAATGGGTGATTTGAGTAAACCATGGGGTAGTCAAGTCTCCAAGGATGATGACACCATGACACCTTCAACTCGCAGGCCTTGGCGCCCATTTGAACTTCTCACTAGATAGGCAAACACCATATCTTTCTGTGGTGTTAGATTTCCACATGGCGCCAACATGACTTGTGGTGTTATGACTATGGTGGTAACTGCTAACGTTGTCTTGGTGCCAATGCCTATGGCACCTCCACACACAAACGAAGGGTAATCTGAGCAAAGTAGGGGTTGCTCAATTCTCCAAGGATGATAACGCCACAATGCCTTCATTTTGTAGGCGTTGGTGCCCATTTGGACTAGAGGTAGACATCATATCTTGTTGTAGTGTCAAACTTCCTCATGTCACCAACACGATATGTGGTGTCATAACATTGGCACCGACCTTGTTATGGTGCCAATGCTTATGGTGCCCATGCACAAATAGATAGACTAGTGGTGCCAACACCACATGTCGCTGCTAGATGCCAGAATGCACAAAAGTCACCTTTCTTGTGCTAGGCATCAAAAATACATTTGCATCCATCTAGTCTTGCCACTTGGCACTTCACGGACTGATGCTAGTTGCAAAGAAAGCAAAATGGACAATTTTGCAACTGCAATTTAGACTGCTCCTTGATCAATTGGGGAGTTGAATTGTTTCACCTCCCAACTGCTTTGTACTTGTTGTACATTAGGATTGTCTTGGTCTACTTCGCTTATTCTTCTACTTATTTGTCATCTTGATCTCCACTTTCTTTTGAGTTAGCTTTACTAGGTTCCTTTTCCCATCTTTCTCACTCTACAAACCCAAGATGTCCCTGTAGTGCTGAGGCTTTTGTCATTCTACTTTCATTGCACAAGAACAAAATGTTCAACACCTTGCCGCAACATGCACCACATGTACTAAGCATTTGTATTGGTGTCAACATGGCTATGTGAGTCTTGTATTCTACAATGTAATTACCCTTGTCTTATTTGTAAATAAAGCTGCATTCTTGTGAGAAATATTTTGTTGTGCGATTATGAGACATAACTCAGTGGTGCCACAAGCTATTTTAGGGAGTCCTCCATGCCACCACATTATAGGCCCTATGGTGCCAGATCAAAGGGCTAGAGCATTTGCAAAGTACAAAACTCTCAAGACTTCGATTGTGGACTTGGTGGGTGAATCCCTCGCATTGGGTGGGGGAAGCTAGACTTGGGTGTATAAGACTATGAATTGTAGACTTGGTGAGTCAATTCCTCGCATTGGACGGGGGAAGCTGGACTTGGGTGTATAGGACTACGAATTGTAGACTTGGTGAGTGAATTCCTTTCAATGGGCGGGGGAGGTTGGACTTAGGTGTATAGGACCATGAATTGGCTTCAAAGGCATACACTAGGAACTGGGGGAGATGGTCTCAAAGTTAGGATGGAAGCTTGGGAGAAGTAGGACAACAACATTGCTTTGCTTGCATTCAGGTTACACATCAATTTCAAGTTGTAGGGCACTAAAGATTTATTAGAAGAGCACAAAGGTATGAACTGGTCTCACTTGAAGTATTGTGTTGGTGACTCAATGCTAAAGTGGGAAGGTGAGCCAAGCTAAGAGGTTAGGTTTGGTGGACCTATTGATAGGTGATAGATGTCCCATTTGTGGAGCAGGAGCTATAGGGAAAGGGAATTTGCTCTTGCATCTTATACTTGGGTGCCGTAATTCGAGTCTTTTTGAGATCTATGATCGTTGGAACTTTAATTTGACGCTAAGGGAATTGGAGACGAATTTTACCTTGATTGGTGGCAATCCAAGGCAAGCCATTGACGACTCTAGAGTATGATCAATATCTCAATCTAATAGGGTCTTGCATATTGCACCATCTTTCGTTAGGACAGATAGTAACTTCAGAATTGATATGGTTTAGTTTGGTAACTCGAATCAAAGGGTTTTGCTTGTGTCGCTTTTCGGTGGGGAGTTTGGCGGACATCGCCTACCTAATTGGGTGTCGTAATTCAAGTTTTTTTGAGATCTAGGATCGTTGGAACTTTAATTTGATGCTAAGCGAATTGGAGACGACTTTTACCTTGATTGGTGGCAATCCAAGGCAAGCCATTGACGACTCTAGAGTATGATAAATATCTCAATCTAATAAGGTCTTGCATATTGCACCATCTTCCGTTAGGACAGTTAGTCTCTTGAAATCTTGGGACTGTGGCAATACAATTGGGATGGTGGGCCCTCTCTTTGGTCAACCCATATAAGGTTGAAGGGAATTGGCACTAGTATGGGCTAGGGTGATTCCTCCTATGCTAGGGTGTGATGGGGCCAGCCATGTAGGTTTTCCATTGGGTTCCATTACTCAGACCCAACCAGAGATGGTTGGGACATTGGTAAGCCCCATAGCCTCTTATCTTAACACAAGGAAAGTTCTATTTTTCGCGCTTGGTGTGGGAAGTGCGATGGAATGTTTGGCGCTTGGTGTGGGAAGTGCGATGAAATGTTAAATGAAATTATAACAAGAATCAAATATAGAACTTTCTTTGTGTTGATTTAAGGTACAAGCTGTGCTGAACATAGGACAAGGAGGGTGATTTTCAAAGGGTCAAGATAGACCCTTTATTCTCTGAAACTTGGTACCAGTTTCAGGAATTTTAAGTGTGATAAATTTAAATATAACTGAGCTTAAAATACACATAATTGAGGACAGAAAACAGATTGCCTGTGTAGTGTTAGGCCCCATAATCTAATTTGGTGACTGTAGCTCAAAGAGCACCTATATCCCTTCTCAGAATTCAACAAGCAATTATGCACACATTATAGTGTTCATTCCATAGCAGACAACTTATTTTGGTGCTCGGAGCAGAAGTGTTAATAATAGCTTCTGCAGCCTCCTGCCTGACACTGACAACTTTGATCTTGATTTCTTTAGAGAGGAGATTCATCACAACAATTACACCAATGATTGTGACAGGTATTTTTCACCCACACAAGATCCTCCATCTCCGGATTCAGCATCTTGTTGTCCATATATCTAATATCTTTGAAAACACATGCATTAATGATAACAAGCATTGTGTTATGGTTCCATTAAAGTTAGTGCTCACATTCCTCTGCTGGAATCCCACCGCAAACAAAAGTGTAAAATTAGTGGATTGCCATTCTTGTTCATCACATTCTTCAATGTTCCCTCTATCTCATTTATTTCCTTTCCAGACAAGACTGACATGGCTTTGGCCATTCTTCCCCAGAATACTAGCAAATAACAGACTAAGAAAGACACATAGCATATCCCCAGCTGAAAGTTTGGAAGGAAAGGTCACTCCATATCCATATAGTTTATCTCTATGTGCCAAAGATTTGCGATCAGCTGGTACTAAGAAGAATGTAAAATGATGTCCTTTGGCATTCTGTTGATGATAATGCCAAGTCCTATTGAAGCGCTGCCACGTTCTGGTCTCCACTTAGAATACTCAATGCATGGGGAAGGTGTGCAAACAGAATTCTTAGAGGACAAGTATTTAAAAAGAGAGCAGGATGCATGTCACCTATCCTCTAAAGGAGTCAATTCCAGAGAATGAAATGGCAATAAATGCATTCCCCTTTACTAGCCTTGTTTGGATGTGCAAAGGCCTCAAAACATGTGAGAGGGGGATTGAAGCTCTCCTCTGAATTTTCCACAAATCAAAAACAATTTGACTGGTGTCTGAGAAGCATTTCCCTCTGTTGGAAGAAAAAAAGTTAACATCACTCCCATTTTGACCTTGGTTTGAAAGTTGAAACCTATCCAGGTCACTGAATAGAGCCTTCCGTCCCTGTCCTTTTGCCGAGCAACCATATCCATTTATAAGTTATCTTTGCAGGCTTCAAATAATGTTAACAGTGATTCTGGAGAAATTATTGTAGATGGAAGAAGGTTAGTTGATTGGGTGCAGGAGGCCAAATGACATATTCAATTTAATTTCAGTACTTTTTTTGTTAAAATGATTCCACCTTGCCAGTTGATGATGAAATCATGATTGTTTCATACTTGTATTTGTCATAAATAGATTTTGCATGAGTGACCAAATCATGTCAGTGGGACTCTCAAAAGGAAACACACATATACAATGGTCAAAAAGGGCAGTGTATATGAGTAATAAAATGAACTATCCAAGAAAATAAGTAAATAAATCTTTTAAAAATAGAAGTTACCCAAAAGGGGATTAAAAAGAAAGAAATGGAAAGTATACTCTAAATGAAATATATGAAAAAAATAGTGGGAAAAGATTTCTGCTGTACTGGTGAACTCTCTACATGTTAGAAATTATTTCTTACTTTGTTTCCTAGTAGTAGATTTTGATACTTAATTGTTGGTTGTGGGAGTTTGTTGTACCATTCCCTTCTTGCTGTTATAACTTGGTATAAGTTCCTATAGCATTCTCAAAGATGTGTCTTGTGTTTCCAAAAAGCTGTCCCATCCTCCAGAAAGCGCATATTGCCATCCCAAGAATTGATAGTGTTATTTTGAGCAGTCCCCATCCTGAAAACTTCATGGAACTATTGGTTATTTTTCTGCTTTCTTTTTGCTTTTAATCATGGAAGTATCTAATTATGTTCTTTGTTAATTACCTACAACCTCCCTTATATCCATCACATCTTCTATTAATTGTTTAAATATTTCAATTTTTATCACCGCTGGTTATGATTATGTTGAACAGGAACTTGTCCCTAGCATGCCCTGCTGTCTTCTACTTCTGTCTACTTATAGGCAAGGATATCTGTCTCCTTGTCTTTGTCTTTCCTTATGCTTGAGTTTAAACACCAATTACTTTGCGTTCACCTGGTTGGCTTTTAATGGGTCTACTGGAAATTTAGTATTCAATTCTACAGTGAAGAATTTTAATCACCTGTGAATCTCGACCTAAGGTCTGGCAAAGTTCGTTGAACTTTGCTTGCTTTACTTCAATCTGGTCTTTTTCCTGTTTGGTGCATTAGATATAGTCCATTCCTGAGTTTGAATTGTTTAAAATCCTACCTTTAAAGTATTTCCAAACTTTTCTTTGATTGTCCAGACAGTTTAAAGAGTGGCTCTGTTGGAAGGTTCCATTATTACAATTGATTCTGGCAGTTATTTTTCAAAATCACAAAAGCCTGATAAACAAAGTTCGACCCAAAACAGGTATTCTAGTATTGTAGCGACAATTAGAAATCCTTTATAATGCATGGGGATGAAAATTAATTATATATTCAAGGTTCGGGGACCCTTTCAAAACCCCTTCTTTCAACTAATAAAAAAAAAAATTAATGCTATATTCCATCTGTTTTAGCCATTACAATAATAGTTAATTTTATATTGTAGCTCAAGTTTTGTGTGATCCATTTTTTATTTGCTCAGGTTGTCCATGGTTGGACAGCAATCCATTGTTCATTAGAACTCTTGTTTACTTCTGAAAGCCACATGTAGTTTATAGCAAAGTTTTTCGTTTGTACTGATGTTTTGTCTTGCATGTGCCTATAGTTTTTTGCTGTAGTTTTTGTATTATTAATGTTTTATGGTGTTTATATGGCAGCTTTGTATCATGTATTTCATTTTTTGGTGTACAAGCAGATTATGAAGGGCTTTTGATTTCAGGGGGCGGTGATTCAACAGTAAGTTGTTATTGAATATCTTAGTATCTCAGTGCATTCAGTGTTTTGAAACTTTGCAATTGGTTGTTATCTAATTCATATCTAGGTACGTTTGTGGCACTACATGAGTGGAGAACTTTTGGATACATTTGAAGCTCAAGCTATGGTGAGTTAAATCTCAATATTCTAAGCTGGAAAGTTCATCTTATTATGTTTTTGATTTGATTCTCTGTTAATATTGCTTACCTTATTTCTTTCCGTTTCTCTTTCCTCCAACCCTTTTTGTATTACTGATAATGGTTTACATTTTGTTGCTCTTAAAGATAGGACCAAGCAAATGCACTAATGATGTGGAGACTCACAGTTCTGCAATTACTGCTCTGTCTGTTTCCTCTGATAGTTCGTTGATTGCTGTCGCTGTTGAAAGGCAAGTATATTTGGTGGTCGTGCATTTATATCATATTTTAAGGAAACAAAAGAACCAACCAGATTCCCTAGTATTTTGATTTTATTGTTTGCTTGGTAAAATCTGAGTAAAATTTTATGAAGTTCATTTTTCTTTTGAAGTATACTCTGACGCATTGTGACTTTACATTGTTATATTTATTTGAAATTTTAGTGCAAAAATACAATTGTATAAGAAGTGTGTAGGTGGGCTTATTTGATGATTTAGGGATGTAATAGCAAATGATGATATACATGCTAACATATACGTTTAAGCTGTGTGCTTACTGTACTGTTCTCCATGTGTATGGATTTGTGTTTTACCTACATTTGGACAAGCCTAAAGAACACTACACTCCCTAAGTGAAGGCCAAACTAGCACAAGCGCAAATTAAGTAAAACTCCAATAATGAAGTAAAATGTGGCTAAGGTAAACACATTCTAACTATATAATTGGAATGCTTGGGATTTTGAATGTAATAAAGAGGTGAGAGAGATTTGTATGAATATTTTAGAGGTGATTGTCTTGATGAAGATGCTTTCCATTGCATTTTGACTTGATTTTTTCTCCTTTGGATGTTCTGATGATGGTAGATAATACTTCCTTACATGCTTGGTGTTAAGACCCACATTGACCTTAAGGTAAGTGGGAACCTAGTGGAAATAAATATGCTTGTATGTATGGGAAGTAGAAGGGATTTATGGGAAATAGAGGTGATTTGTAGAAGATTCCAAGTGAATAATTGGAAGTGGTGTACAGATTGGAAGACAAAATTAGCATATAGTCGAAAGGGAAATTTTGGTAGAAGAAATCCTCTTATGTGTTAAGCAATTGCTTCATCTGGAATTTTGAGCTAATTGATATTAGATGGAGCCTAAATGACCTATATCATACTTACATTTCTGAAAAATTTGGTCCAATTGGAGGGCAAAAAAAGTTTGAAAGTTTGGGATTAGAAAAAAAATTCTCTTTGATTCGGAAAATTACAAATAAATAAATAATACATATAAACTAAAAAATATATAAATGTGATCAAATCACATAAGCTTAACCGGTTAAATTCATGAAAGAGACCCAAATTTGAATCTTGCCAAGCTATACATGCAGAATTGCAAAGCAGTTGTAATATCATTATGTGGTCGTGTTGTAATATGAGTGGGACCTGTTTCAACCCCATATATGTGTATCTGCTTCAAATGGCATGGGTTCAACCAGTTACATAGCTTGACTTTCAAGGAGGAGACCTTGGTTTGTATCTTGTCAAGCGATGCAGAATTGCCTACCTGGAACATAGGTGGGGTCCGTTTGAATCCCATATAACCAACACACATGCACACACACACGTATAATGTGCATCAAATGGCATGAGCTCTTCCAGTTAAATACCTTGACTTTCAAGGAGGACACCTGGGATCGTACTTGCCAAGTGATGCATAATTGCCAAGCTGTAATATAGCTGGGGTCCGTTTCAATCCCATTTACCAATTAAATGTGTCACAAAATATTCAACATCTTTATATTTGCCTTCACAATTATAAATATCCTACATTAGGGATATATGTGCCACAAAATTTACAAACTTGAACATGAAATTAAAAAATTACATTTTTAAACATAAATTAACAATAAAAATAAAAAATGGCTGAATTGAATCAGATCTGGTTTGGTCAATCTCAAAAGTCCGAACCTAGGCCCAGTTTGGACAAAGCTAATAACTATGACTTAATAATTGATGTTTTAAATGATTCTGATGAGAGTGGTGGCTAAGTATAGACGCTTTAGTCGGCAAAAAGTAAAAAATGGCAGACAATGATGAGTGCCTCTCTGAGGCATTCTAGCAAAGACAGACTCTCATTATAGCCTTTAAAACAAGCCCAAATGAAGTATAAGATCAAGAACATGTGGGCTAGACTTTGAGTCTTGTCTTGATTATTAGAATATAGGAGACTACGATCCTGTAACAATGTTATTATTATTAAATTTCATATGCCTATAAAGGTTTAAAAAATTTGGAATGACAATGAAATCATTAATAAGAGAAAGCTGAAGCACCATAAGAAATTGACCTTGCCTTGATGGATTAAAAATATTTTTCTGACATTTGAGCATAGAAAAAATGAATATTTCTAAAATTTGGACTAATGCTTGGGACTTCCATTGTGAAATTGGCTGTTGAACTGACTTTAATATGCCTTGGGATGGGCAAATACGTAAAACTTGTTCCAAGAAGATTTGAGTAAACATCATATCCTTTGACATACTTTTAATAGTGTTATACATAACTTTTCTCAGTTTCTTAAGATTATTGCTTTTTATGACTTCTTGGGTACTTCCTTTCCCCATACAACTTATTGCCCAGACGTTCACATGGCTCTGACCTCATTAATAGGTGTTATGATGATGGATGTAAGTCCTTACATTGAAAAATTTGCTTCATATTTGCCCACAATCCTCTATCTGTTGCTACCCTGAGAAACAAATATAAGCAGCTTTGTTTTAAAAAATGAGAGTTTCTCATGAGAAAATGACATGAACTTCTGATGGCCCTTTGCCATTCACCCAAGACCTTTTGGACAACGCTTTCCTTGAAACAAATCCACTGTTTTTGACATTTTTTCCCACACTTGTATCTCCTATTCTATTTCCCTCTATGATATTACCGTACAATTTTATATCCATCTTTTCAAACTCCCTTTTCTCTGTTTCCTATTTTCCCCCGAATGTGTCTGGAAAGGTGTTAGGAAGTTGTACACTAGCAAAAATGTTGACTGTGAGGGGCTTCAGGTAGAGTTCCTCGCTGAATATTGTTGTGCTTGGGATTCCTCCCTCTTGGTACTAATGGCCACTATCCTCTATCTGTTGCTACCCTGAGAAACAAATACAAACAGCTTTGCTGTAAGAAATGTGAGTTTCTCATGTGAAAATGACATGAGCTCCTAAAGGCCCTTCACCATTAACCCAAGACATTCTGGACAATGCTTCCTTTGATAAAATCCACTGCTTTTGACATTGATTTTCACCCTTGGATCTTCTATGCTATTTCCATCTATGATATTCCTGTACAACTTGATATCCATCTTTCCAACGTCCTTTTTCTTTGTTTCCTATTTTTCCCGATAGTATCTGGATAGGTGTTAGGAATTTGCACACTAGCAAATATGTTGAATGTGAGGGGCTTCAGGTTGAGTTCCTTGTTGAATAATGTTGTGTGTTTGGGATTTCCCTTGGTCCTAACACATCATCTATCCAACGTTTATGATTAAGTTGATAGGTATCTCGGGATATGACATTGCACTGTGGATTGGTGTTATGGATTAGTTGGCATGGGCCACACATAACCCAAGGTTTATTGTATTGAGATATTATATTGTAATAATGAGTTGCTATGATTATACCCTCCTTTAAGATTATTAACGTTAAAGTATATGAAGAAGAGGTCGTGGAGTTATGATACCATCATTATGATCCAGTATTGCACTATAATTGCCATGCCCACAATGTGTCTTATGAGACTTTTCTCTGTCCAAGTGGTGCTCTCTTATTAGGAGATCTTGTGGTTTTACTCCTCCTTAAAAGTATTGATTGGTGTTGCACTACCTTAAGGGTGTTCTCTATATTCATCTCTTGTATTGATTTGTGGTTTGGTGTATGATTTATTTGATATTTCTATATATTTCATGCTGCTTTATGTTAAAGAATATAAGGTTCATATCAAATGGTACAATAGTAGTGATTTGGGCAAGTAGAGGGATTTTTATTTCCAAACCCCCCTTGAAAAAGGAAAAAGAAGAAAGAAAAAAGAGCCTTGATCTTCTAGGAGCCATATCTCTGCATAGAGGCATCCGATTCAGATAATCTGGCACCATGTTTTACAATTTCACAAGCTTCAAAATGAGTGGTTATATGCAGAAATATGGGTAATATTAAGGGAGATCTGATCACGTGAAATCAACTGTCTAGAACAATAGGAGTGATGTTTTTTCAAAGAAAGTAAAATTGAGATATCGTGTCTATTAGGTCTACTTGTTTATGTGATATTTTGGCTTGGAATTGGATGAAAAAGAGATCTATGAAATCTTATTTTTGTGAAACCCTAGTTTCCATTTTGCATTTTCTGGAATCTCATTGAGTCACCAAAATTATCTAGAGAGATTTATATAAATAATAGAGTGGTGGATAAAATATAAATATTTATATTTTAGTACTTCTCTTCGTAGTAAAGAAACTCGGAATTGTATTTTTTTCAACGAGTTTACACAGGTTTTTACGAGGGGTCCTGGTCCCCTCATACTGAGTGGGGTTTGAACCTTTGACCTCCCAAAGAGAGGCCAAATTACTTACCACTGCAGTGAACTTGCAGCTATTACTCGAAATCGTATTGGAATCAGTCTAGAGAAAGAATCAGAAAAATAAAACCTGAAGAAAATGCAACTTTGCATTGAAAAAAAAGTTTTTTCATGCATATCACAATAAATTAACATACTAAAAATCAAATATTAATAATGTAAGTGATACAAGCTTAAACTACACATGAAAGTGACAAAACACATCTTAAATAAAGAAATTTTAATGCGTCCAAATTTCAAATCTTCTTGTATCGCTTATAATATAAACAAGTTGCAAATTACAAAATGTGTCATGAGTCATGATAAATACAATGTCTCAAGATATTTGAATGCCTTCGCCCTTTGACCTAGCAGAAGCTCTAGTCTCTCTTTGTCTTTGTGTTGAGGCCTCTTTTTGTGCCTTGCCTCCTAACGCTAGTCTCCACTTGTGTTTGGGGTCAATGGGGTGGGAGCCCCCTTGCAGGATCAAGGGGCAGCGCCCCTTGTGGGGTCAAGGGGCAGCGCCCTTTGCGCGTATTGAGCAATAAGTTTGGATTGATAGTTCAACATCTTTTTATGGAGAATTTCATCAGTTAATAATGTATAGCATTGTCGTTGGTGGTTGTTGCTGGCTGTCGGATTCCTTCAAACCCCAATCCGCGCGTTGTTAGGATGCCCTAACGTGTTTGGGTTGGTGTGGTAGTAGGTAGGCAGACTCCTTTCTTCCCTTGCAACAGGTAAAATGAAACACAATTGAAAAGAAATGCACTTTTTTGGTTAAATCGGTCGCAACATCTATGTGTGTGGCTGTGGCCGATTTTTTGAAAAAATCAGAATTGGCAATTTTTGGAATTGGCGATTCGAGGCGATTCGACTCGGCAAATGAAAAAATCGGGAATTGGCGATTTTAATCGCAATTTTCGCTACTATGCTTCTCTTTGAGGTTATGAGCTTCATTGTTATTTAAAAGGGGGAGCTCTACATTTGTGAAAAAGTCAATGGAAACAATAATAATTACACTTCAAAAGGATTTGAAAGAGCATTCTTGAGCAAATGGGAATCTAAGATTGGGGGGGAAGGCAAAGTTAGATATTTGTAAGGGAGAATTAGAGAAAAAGGACAAAATTATAATATATGTAGGATTCTGTGAAAGGCTCTGATAAATGAAAAGGCTTGAGGAGAAAGAGGAAAAAAACAAGGTAATGAGAAGAAAGAAGGAACTACATCTTTGGATTCAAATGAGGAAGAAAGGGGATGGATGGATTTGTATCCCTCTAAAATTCTATTTTGCATGTTCATGGATTGATTCAAAAGGTGACATTATTTCCATAAACTGTAGCAACAAGTACAATCTTATCAATATTGAGTTGGATAAGGGGTTGTAGTGTTAAGCAAAGAATGTCAATATGTATTGGTTGAGGGTAAGAATGTTCAAAATTTTGAGGATTTGGAGATAGCTATGGATGATTTGGATATTGTTCTTGGATTTCCTTTGTTGGGTTCATCATGTATCGTGAATACTAATATGCAAAAGAAATTTATTAAGCTTTGGTACAAAAATTGAAGATAACATTGCAAGATATTGGTTATCATAAAGAGCAAGGATCAAAGGAGAAATGAAATAAAATGAAATATTATTAACGTCCGCGGTGGGCCAAAATAAGACCCAAGGGACTATAAGAAGTAAAATAATGATTGCCAGCTAGCAGGCTAAAAAGCCCAACAAAGAAAAGAACTAAGAAAAATACAAGATCAAACCCGACAAACGGGCCAAAGAGAAAGGGAAAGAAAAGAAAAGGGAGAGCAGAGGGGGGGAGGGCTGCAGTCCAACAGAGAGAAGTGCATGCCAAGAAGAACGGAGAGAGAGGAAGGGGGAGGGAGAAGACCAGTAGGGGAAAGCTCCGAGAATCCCCCAAAAACTAATCTCTCCTAACAGTCGAGGCCGAAGTATCGGAGCTGAAGAAGTCCATGATATGTCTCTGCCCATTGCTAGTTCGGAACCCTGACAAACTGTTGGTGCGTTGTCTAGTGACCCTGCTTCTGTTCAAACTGGATGGTGTGGGGCGTTTTCGGTCGAAGTCACCTGGTCCGTCGAAGTTGGTGAAGTATGTTGTGATGAGCCGATGTTGAGGAGGGTGAAATCCATTTGGAGAATTTTTATGTCGTCGAAGCTGAGTTATCTCCCTAATAAAGAGTGCGAGACAATGCTGGTCCGGGTATCTGAAGAAGGTAGAAACACATCGAGAGTTGTCCCTGAAAAGGCAATGGAACCTACCCCGGATCTCATAATAAATGGGACAACAAAAAATGAAGTGATGCAGGGTCTCAACTTCACCCAAGGAGCAAAACAAGCAAATCCACTCCTCCATCGGAAGATGGTGATCTGACTCAATCCGGAGTTGGTGAGAACACACCCTGAGTTGCCCAATAGTGATCCGAAGACTATGCATTGTGTGCTGCTGAGAACTATTCTGCCCTCCTGTATCTGTAAGAAGTGTTCATGGTAGAAAGACAGCTTGGGGGAAAGAGGGGCAACAGGAGAGATCCATGTGCATCTGGTGTATTGGAGACTAACATCCTTCCGAATCTCGTGGAGCATCTTCTCCTTAGTAAGCCGAGAGGGGGGGAGAACCCCCAAAGAATAAGGGGGCAGCTTGTCTATCTGTATCTGAATGCTGGCCAAGAGAGTAGAAACCTGAAAATACCAGCTCCTTCGGCCTCCTCAAGAACTCGGAGAGAGTTCCATCGAGGAGTGAAGGGTGAGGTAAGGGTACCGCCTGCAACCCTCAGGGGTATCTCCGAAAGTACGGATCCTGTGAAGATAACCGATAATCAGGAAGATAATCTCAAGATGGAGAGAAGCCCCAAACTCTGCCAGAATAATAGAACGAGGGACTGTTCCCTTGCAATGAATGAATCGTCAAAGAAAGAGTGTCTGCACTCGTTCAACCCATGACCACTCAGTCGGGCCAAGACTAGGGCCCCAAACCACTGACCCATATGTAATAGTTGGCTTGACCAAAGCGTCAAAGATCCTCATCTTCAATAGTATATCCTGAAAATGTGCTTTGAAGCAATTCCTCTCTAGCAAAGACAGAGCTGCATACCCCTTACACACCCGGACCTGGGCGGCGGGTTTCATACCAAAAGTGGGACCAGTGAAAAGAACCCCCAAATACACATAAGAGGTGGTGATTTCGACCTCCTGACCTTGGAAAAGGAAGTGGAGATGGGATAGAGCCTCTTTGGTAGTATTGAATACCATAACCTTGGTCTTAGAAAAATTCACCGTCAACTGTCTCGAGTCACAAAAAGCGGCAAGTGTGTCCAGATGACGCTGAAGCGCCTCAAGGGATGAGGCCAAAAGAACAACATCATCATCAAAGAGGATAATAGAAATCAACACATGGTGAAGAAGGCAACCATCATCTGGGTGAGCGTTCTCCCTGATAAAAGTCTCAAGCTCGTCGATAAAGATCCCAAAAAGTGTCGGTGAAAGGGGGCATCCCTGTTTCACTCCTATGGTGCTAAGAATATTGGTTGAAAGCCCTTGAGGGGAGCGAAACTGACCTTTCACAGTCTCATATAACCGTGTAACCGCTGTCAAAAGCTGCCCAGAGATGCCAATTGATTGAAGCCTCTCAAGAAGTAAATGTCGAGGCACCGTGTCGAAAGCTTTCTTGAAGTCTACAAAGCAACAATAAACCTTCGAGGACCTGGAACGCGCCTCCTCAATAATAGCTCTGAGGACTAGAATGTGATGTGGTCTGATGATCTTGCCGAAAACCAGCTTGGCCAAGAACCCTGAAAGCTCCCTCCTCCAACCTTCGAGAGAGAAGCACATCCAATGCTATGGCATAGAGCTTGGCAAAGATATGCCCAATCATGATAGTCCTGTAGTTATTGGGTTCATGGGGATCACCTGCCTTATGAATGGGGTGAATGATATGTTGAGTCCAGGACTCAGGAAACCCGAAACAGACAGGAAGATTAAAGAGATCAGCAAGGGGACCAACAAGAGGGTCAATACCATGCTTCAAAAATTCCGCCTGTAACCCGTCCAAATCTGCTGCTTTGCTTGTACAGAGTTTCCAAATAGTCTGCCTGACAAGACCAGTAGAAAAGAGGTGGCACGAAGAGGGGGGGGAGGGAACAAAAATACGAGGCTGATTTGGGATGGTATAAAGGGAAGAGGCATGGATGGTCCAAGAGGAAAGATCGATCCCATGAGTAATTCGATCATGGGGGAGGATAAGGTGCCAGAAGGATTTAGGAGATTGCTGAAGGGAGTGGATAAGATCAAGTCGATGCCGAGAGAGGAAGAGACGCTTCTTCTTTCGAAGAAGCATCCTATAGTCTTTGTGAGAAATGGCATGGGGCTGGGAAGGATTTCGAATGGCATATTTCAACCTTCGGTGGGCAGACTTACATTCCTCATCATACCATATGTTCATGGGGCAATGACCAGGGAGACAAGGATGAATAGTGTGGGGGTATGATTCCAAAGCAACCTTCCAAATAGTTTGGACCAAGCAAGCAGAACGATTGGAAACATCGGAAAGAGATACCTTGGGGAGAACATGACGCAACCGGTCCATGTAGGTAAAGGAATAATAATAGTCAAAGTCTATAGTGACTCGAGGGACTGAATGGGAGGGAGGAAGGGGAGGAGTAACAGGAAGGGAAACAGTGGATAACGTAAGAGAAAGAACTGAATGATCGGTAAGGGGAGGAGGGTGATCGGAGACGTTGAATCGGGAAATGAAATGTTGTAGAGGAGCAAAATGAAGAACTAGCAAAAGAATCAGAAGGGTCCAAGAAAGAATAAGTTGAAGAGTCCAAGGAAGAAGTAAGAAGAACCCCAAGGACCTGAAGAAGAACATGAGAAAGAATATAAGAAGGACTAAAAAGGTGAGAAGAGTCAAAGGAAGAAGAAAAGATAGCTAAGGTAGGAGTATATCAACATCCACATCACCATGAAAGGCAACAATCATAGAGGTATGGGATTGAGCGTCATAAGAACTATGAACCTAACATGGAACCAAAGGAGCAATAGTTATGGATATCAAAGTGTGCAATGAATGAAACCAAAGGAGCAATAATTATGGATATCAAAGTGGTGCAACGAAAGCATGGAATCAAAAGAGTAGGGATAATGGATAATAGAGTGGTATGGTAGAAGCATGGCATTATAGAAGACCATCACCAATAAATATTTCATATGGATGGATAGATGATCAAGCGTGGTACCAGTTGTCTTAAACACTTAGAAGATTATATATGTTGGTTTCTTCCCATGTTTTGAGGACAAAACATGTTAAGAGGGGTGGAATGATAAATATCTAGGCATATGATATTGTGAGGTATATTGGTGTTATGGAGTAGTTGGTATAGGCCACACATAACCCAAGGTTTTATTCTATTGAGATATTATATTGTAACAAGGAGTCAGTTAGGGTTATAACCTCCCTCAACATTATTAAGGTGAGAATATATAAGAAAGGGATCATGGAGATGCGGTGTCATCATCCTTAAGTATTGCTTGTAATCATCTTGCCAAAAGTGGCTTATGAGACTTTGCCCTTTCTAAGCGGCACTCTCATATTGGGAGATCTTGTTGAGTTATTCTTTTCTCTAAGGAGTATTGGTTGGTGTTCCATTACCTTAAGGGTAGTCTCTATATTTGTATCTTGTGTTGATTTCTTGTTTGGTGGATGATTTATTTGATATTTCTACATATTGCATGTTGATTTATGTAAATGAATATCAAGGTTTATAACATGGATATACATTGGCCAAGCTATATGATATAGTGCTGGACATGAAGTTCTCATAGCAGTTGGAACATGATTATCTCAGAGCAAGAGAACAAGCAAGCTCCACTTTCACTCTCCAAACTATTATTAAAGATGCTTATTTGTGGTTGTCCAATGTCTTTTGATGCTTCTGGGATGTACTTTTTGGTGAAATATATTACACGAGTCTTCTTGGTCCACTTCTTTGGGAGGTTGCCACTTTCCAATAGAATATATATTATAGGAAACATTTTCGTGCACTACACTAATTATGTCCTAGCCTATCGCCTTCATTAGTGGTGTTTAGCATCCCTCTTCTACCATGGCTTCAAGAGTTGGGGATAGATTGGCAAGTCTACAAGTTTCCATTTGTGGTGAAGGTTGTTGCCCTGTCCCTCAATCTAGACGAGTAAACCATCTCTCTTCTTGTTTTCGAGGCCCTCATTGACCTCTTAGGCACAAATTCACATTAATAACTTTCTTTCCATTTGTGGCTTATCAGCCTTGAATGCTAGGAGCAACACCACCACAACTATGGATGTGCACAATGCGGAATAAGGTCCCATCTCCAATTTGATACTTAGCATATGATCTTTAATGCTAGGAGTGGCACCACCACAAATGGTCATGTTGCTGATATACGTCTCCATTTATGATTAGCCGTCCTCAGTCCTCAATACTCCTTAGCACACCCTGCAACAGTAAAACAACACACAAAAATACATGCTCTTGTACCAAGCGATGATCAATACCTACAACACAACACTATAACACAGACACAATCACATACAACATGTAATCTAGAATAACAGTTTGCTGCACAACAATTTTGCATTATAGACATGTATGGATAGATTACAAAATGAAATAGGGGTATTTATAGGTAAGATCGGGTAGCGACTACAACTAACCCACCTCAACCGTCCCAACTGCTTATTGTCTTAACTAATGCGTTTACTGCATAACTGATAGTTTCAGACGTCTAACATAGCAGCCAGACGTCTGATTAGTTAGGCTGGACGTCTGACTAATCCAGACGTCTAACTAATCAAGACATGTAAACACAAGACGACTGCGTTTGTCCTTTTGTGCCTTTTAATCAAGCCATATTCATTTGATTGGCTGATTTTACATTGCAAACTTGTCATTTTCATGATTCGTACATTACCAAAATTGCTGTACATAGTCAAAATTGTGAATCTTCATAGGACATTCTTTGTCAGACAACTTAGTGATTTATTTATGCTTGGAAATGCTGTCTACATCTATCCTCCCCTTCGAAGAAGTCGATGCCCTCAGCGACTTCCTCCGCTCATTCTGAGGAGTCTCAACATATTTGTGAGTTGTAGCCTGTAATGCTTCATCCAATTGCATTTGCAGAGCATCATAGTCAGCTTTAAGTTGCTTGGCATAATTGAAGTATTTACCCCATTCAACTCCTAGGGCATTGGCACGATTTTCTGTTTCCTCAAGCCTAGCCAACAGTTCAGCCTCCCGTTGTAAGAAAAGCTCCTTCATCCGTGGGGCCGACACTGTAGATGAAGATGAGGCTTTTGATGCCAACTCTTGTTTCAAAGCTACCTCGCGCTGTTGTGCTTGTAGCAATTCTTCCTGTACTGCTGCCAACTGCTTCTGCCAAGTCTCTTCACACTGTTTCATCTCCTGTTGCCAAGCTAGCTCACTCTGATTTTTCTGAGCTGCTAATGTTTTAGTTTGCTTGACTGACAATTCTTAAGCCTGTTTTTTCTGTAATACCTCATTTTCCAGATTGGTAATTTTCTGTGCTCGCTCTTCCAGCTGGGTACGAAGGCTCTTCAAGTCTTGTTGCATTTTCCGAATTTCCTGAGTAACGACATCCATACGAGCCTTCCCTACTTCGAGAAGTTGATCTTTGCGTTGAACATCTTCCTTGGCCTCTTGCAATTCACTGTCTACCATTTGCTTGGCTGAATGCAAGTATTTAACTCCTTCTGCTAGCCAACACAGCAAGTGGGCTAAGAAGTTATATTGTCGATACATGGGCAGTAATTCAGGTGCTAACTCCACCCGTGATCCTTGTTCTGTGGATTGCTAAGTAGGGGGATTATTATTATTGTGGCCACAAACATACACCTGTCCTGATTCCAAGTAGAGGGTTGGCATTTTCTCAGCCAATTGTTCCATTCCCTCCATTGTTGACAAGTGTGCAGTGGGCATTGTCCAAGGCTGGGCCTGATAGATATTGGAAATCTCTACTCTCCAAGGACCTTGTGTGGTCCAGCTCACCAATCTGTTCAATTCTTCCTCCGCCATAGACTACCACTTCTTCCATTGACCAACACAGGCTATGTCAAATTGCAATCGCAAATTTTTCATTATTTTTGTTAACTTGGAAAAACATTCTACTGCTTGCTGATCCATATTATTTGATGGATCCATGAGGTTGGGTAGCTGTACCAGAAAACATTTGGACCATGCATCCTCTTGTTTCTCCTCTTGTTCTTCTTCTTGCAACGTCTCCTTCCCCTTCTCGGAGAGATCAATAGGCTTTTTGACTACCTTCCCATTTGTCACTATAGCCTGACTGCTATCACCTTTTGTCCCAACAACTTGCTGAGATATGTCTGTCTATGGCTGCTCTCCCTTTTCTACATTAGTCTCATGTTCCAAAGAGACTGCCTCATCTACTCAGATGGGATGTTGTTCCGTCCCAGTCACTGGATTTCCCACATTTGGAGAAGGTAAAGCTTCTTCGACTCTCCTGACTATAGATTTAGCTGGACTATCCGTGGGTACTGCTGTTCTGGTTTCTTTAGCTGCGAGAATATCCGCAAAGGAAACAGCCCGCAGAGAAGCTGCAAAGGAATTTGCTGTAATTACAGGTTCTTGAGACATGTCTGGCAATGTCGTCTGGGCCCGAACAAGAGCTTCCGCGTACAAAGAATTAATACGTTTTTGCTGCCGGTATTATGCTCTTCACTTGCACGTAATGTGATCTGGTGAACCAGAAAGCTTGCAGCACTAGGAGTATGCTCTTCACTTGCACATCTGTGATCTGGTGAATCAGAAACTAGTTTATGTTTTTAGAGTATTGCTTCGCCATGTTTCTTTTTTCATTAATGCGTACAGTCAATCTCAACTCCAATTTCAACCATGTTCAAATATAGAAACCATGATTTGAAGAAGACGACTTGGTTTGGTTTGTTCATAGTTTGATTACTTTTATATGTAGGATAGACCAACATCGTCATTGTTCACAATTAATCTTTTCACATTTTGAGGTTTTGTGGCATTCAGATTATTTTAAGCATATGGACAAAGAATTAATTGATAATATGGATTATTATATTGGATTTAATTTGGGTGCTTAAATTTAGTTGGACAGATATTGATGCATCTCTGAAGGTTAATATTTCAGAAAATATTTGGGGTTGTTCCCACTTTGTCCAAGTTGAGTTTACTGTTGTGAACCTAGTAGTCATCTAGCACATTGAAATTTTTTTAAGCTGATTGGAATGGTTAACATGCTTTGCTTCTCCTTGTGTGTAATTGATTTGTTTTTGAGAGCGTGATGCAAAGATGGTTGTTATCTTGTCAACCAGGAAGGCATAAGCTGTGACTTTTGGACATAGATCTCTAATTCATTTTATTGGAAAAATTACTGAATAATTATTTGTCAGATTTTGTTGAGAGCTTTTCTAGTGAATGTTGGCATTGCTGGTTCTTTCCTGTTAGAGGCATGACACTCCGTTTTGGGTGTAAAATTAACCAAATCAATTAGTATGGAGATCATTCAGTAAGAGGTTGATCGTCCCCTACATTAATAGCATTGACTCTTTTTCTCCTATGTATAAGACATAGAAGCAGTGTTCCATTTGTGGGGTTCTTCTAGCTCTGGTGGATATCGTTATTTTATTTCTTTAGAAGATGAGTCTCATTATAGATTTTGGTTTAGAGATCTGCATTTGTAAGCTGCTGAAAATATGTTATTGATTAAAAGGCTATAGAAAACATCTGGTTTTTCAAATATAATCCATACTGTCAAATTCTAAAAGCTCAAGAATAGCCCAAATACAAGTCTTTTCTAGAGATAGAAATGTTGGCTTCTAAGCCAAACTATCTCAAGTCCCAGTATAATTAAGCCACAATATCTCAGGTCTTAATATAATTAATCAAGAGTAGAATTAAATATAAGAGCAATCAAAATATATACTGGCCAATATAAATTATAATAACATTCACAATAACATCAAATATGAATGTAAATGGCCAAAATCATTTATGTACTAGCATGAAAAATACTTACAATAATATTGCTCAAAATATGTATATAAGCTTCAATATTATAAATGCTTGCTATGGTGATTGTTTACAGACCGTTTTCCCAATACAATGTATGGAGCTTTGTCTCCATAATATAGACATAGAAAGGTGACTCTTCAATACTTGACTATTGCACTCCTCACATATCCGGGAGTTGCAACCTTTCCTATTCTTTACATAAGACAAGACTCTCATGTCCTTTGGCTTCTCATCTTGCCACTTGTATACAAGACTCTTCACTCTCTTCTTACATGCACACTTAACTCTATGACACTTGCACACTTCTACATGACACTTTCCTACATGCACTCCTAATACATGACACTTGTGAACATCCTCACATTACATATTTGCACACTTACATAATTGACACTTGTGCATTTTTTCTCATTACACACTTTTCTCATTACACACTTGCACTCTTACTTACATGACACTAGTGCATATCTTGCACATTACACACTTACATGACACTTGTGCATATCTTGCACATAGACACTTACATAAAAGGGGAAATATAAATCACTCACCTGAACTATAGACTCAAACCCTAATCTATTACATATTTACATTTGTACCATAAAGGTACCATGGGGGTACATTTGCATGTACCAAATAATGTTATATTCTCCAACAAGAAAATTATAAACATCATTTGAAAACAAAAATCAGTAAATAACTGTGGAGAAGGTGATTAATCAATATCATACAAGTTCGTTATATCTGGAACTTGAGTTGGGTTCTGCGGCACATGTTTGATCAACATTGTCTTCAATGACAATCGGTATAAACAATTTATTTGCACAAACTTATGGAGCATCAGAAGACTGATGAGGCATAAATATTTCGAGACCAGTTTGTATGAAGATGGGAATTAGTAGACTTTGACAATGCCTGAACATCAAGAAACATCAGAGCACATTTTTGACTGGTACCAAGATGGGAATGAGTAGACTTGGACAATGTCTGAACATCAAGACACATTTGAGCACATTTTGACAAGGAGTACCATTGATAGAATGGGTTACTGGAGTAATTGCAGGTAGGACTGAAATTGCTGATCAAGGAATTTGAAGCCAGATAACTCATTCTTATCATTACGATTGACTCAAGGGGAGAATCAAATAGGGTTTGGACTCCAATTTGATAAAACTCTTAACAGAATGTGTGAGACCTACAGCTAGAACAGTGAAAGGGACTTTACACTACTCAAGAGGAGACTTCATTACCCAAATTGATGACCAATGTTTTGTTGAAAGACATTGGACTGTACTTATAACCAGCACACAAAATTTGACATGTTATCCAAGGGAATAAAATCTACACTATTTGCAGAGACATTGACAACACCTCTTGCATTTTGTGATGCTGGAATAGGCTCCTCTCAAGTCGATTGAACCTTAGATTGTGTTGGGTTTTCACCTCTTATCTCCTTCTAACTAGAGTCATCAACATTTGAATGAAGGGCTTGACTCCTCGGTGGTGGATTTCCTCTTTCACTATCAACAAGCTGTACCCTTGTATCATCCCTGACCATGTTATCCCAACCAGTGCCCATTTGGTTCCATTCATTCATTGAATCCATTGATCTTGAGGAATCTGAGCTTTTAGACCTAGTCCCGTTAGTCCCTTTCGCCATCAACCTCTGCTCAACCCTTCCATCAACAGTATCAGCCCTCTTAAAACTTTATTTGGATTATTCTTTGTTACACCCTGAGCCGTATCATCAAGAGACCTCTCTCTTGTTCCATTTGTTTTTGTTGCCTAGGAATTGGCCTCACCTGAATAACCTGTATCATTATCTATTATTTTCTTTTCTTGATCTGCATTTATATTTGGGGGAGGAGGATCTCTAAGAATTTCCCTCTTAATATTGACAAAGCCTTTGAATCTTTCCCTTTGTGATGAAAGAAAATCCCTGAAATCCTTTTTGTGGACATGCAGTTGGAGAGAAAGTTGCAATACAACCATAGAAAGTATGACTTCTCTATGGAAGTCAGCAAGGCCCCTTAATTTCCCATTAAAAACAGGATCATTTTTATTTTTTTTATGATAGCCGAAGAGTTTCAGTAGACATTGAAATCCAGAAAAAGGAAGAAATTTATTGAACTTAGGCTCAACAATATCAGCAGTCCAGATATCCTCCCAACCAACTTTGTTTTCCATAACTTGGACCAAGTAAGCAAAAATGCATTCCAAACTAATTGACCAAAAGAGGGCTTACAAAAAACATGATTCATAAATTCCATTTCTTTGTGAATGAAGCATCTAGAGTTGGCAATACAACATTTATATAGCAGAGAAACTACAACCAGTGTCTTCAAAATTAACCATCTAAAACATGCCTTCTTGGGCTCAAAACAAGACTGTCAAACAGTTGGAAATCTTCTACTCTAGGTTTTATCTGTGATTTTAGTAGACCATATTTTCTTTAACTCACAACCATAGGGAAATGACCGTATAGCTAGCTTATACACCTCTGCTGAAAAACACTGACAAAATATCCACAGTATTGATCCATTTAAAGTCCTTCTAGACGTCATTGTTCCAATCCAATGTCTGTCCAAAGGGTGGAGTACCAAGAACCCTATTAAGCATTGTGAATGTTCTATCAACGTTTGTTAGTTGGAATTTCTGTTTTGATAGATCCTAGGGTAGCCATTCTTCCCTATTATAAATGTCTCTATATGTTTTGACCATTTTTTGGGCCCAGGCATTATGGAACAGCCTCTTACCTTGGTTAAATTTTTAGGACAAACTAAGTGTCCACCAAATAGATCTAAAAGCCTAGCATTTAGAACCCATAAATTTAAATGAGGGAATAAATATTCTTTTAAGATAGATGCCAAAATTTCTATATTGATTTGAAGATGTTAGGACCCCATTCTAATACTATTAATAATTGCTAGTCATGTGGTACTTCAGGCACCTTGACTTACGGACCCATATGATGTAACTGTTATGCATTATAAAAAGACAATATATAAAGATGTAATGGTTTTTATAGGGGTCACTAGCTTGGGCTTCCACTTGCATGTGGATGGGAACCCTTGAGCGTCAGGTGTAGGGTTGACCAAATTATTTAAAAGAACCAAGGGGGCAAGAGAAAGGACATCTCATATTTTGTTGTATCAAAGCTCTACTTTTAAGGAGGTTGCCCCCTCGAAGAGGCTTGTGATTCTGTAATGTGTTCTTGTTTTCTGCAATATAACATTTCTATTTCGTATTGCAATATTATTAATTTCAAGCTTATTTTCTATTATTATTGCAATATCATGTGGATGTGCTTTTATTTTACTTCAAGGTTCCTAACAAGTGGTATTAGAGTGCTTTCTAGGGTCATGTCTTGTTGCAGTTGCAATAGTTCTTGTCCTGCCATTCGACTTGTTAGGTATAATTTTTCCTTAATTTTATTTTCCTTCTTATTACCCTGCAAAGGAAAATCGAGTCATTTATTTTCTGTATTAGTTTAATAGGTTAGAAACCCTATGTTGGGGGTTTTAAAATATCATGGAGGAGATGTCATTATTAGCTAAGCTCGATTGCCCATAAAGCGTCTAGTGAAGTGAGGGGTGACCAAGGTTCAATTCCCAGGCCTTAGACAACACCTATATATGGACTTGAGCTCCCACATACCTTTGTGTATATAGGGAAATCCCCCCAGGTTTAGGAGAGACCTTGCTGTAGGAAGCTTTTCGACTGTGTATTCATCCATAGTGCACTGAGCACAACACTTGGGAAGATTACCCTCTCGTACTGTTAGAGGCGAATAGTGAGCTCAAGGGTATGTGTGGAATCCTTCTTGAGTAGTGGCATGAAATATTGGGTTGAGCATTATCGTTCGTCACTATAGTATTATTTTCAACCACGGGGCAATGGCAACTTCTCCTTTCTATTATTTTCAACAAAAATTTTACATTCACATTTCAACATTACTATAGTATGCAAGGGATCAAGTCCCTTTTATAGAGTAGAAGGAAGACTCCAAACTGTTCGTTTCCTCTTCCAAAGGAAGCCTCCAAAAACTGTTTGTTTCCACTCCCAAGGAAGGCACCTGAACCTGTTCATCTTCCGCAGTTAGACGTCTATCCTGGACATCTACTTGCTTAGACGTTTGACCTAGACGTCTAGCAGCCCAGACGTCTGGTCTGCTGCCTAGACGTTTGACCTAGACGTCTAGTAGCCCAAACGTCTGGTCTGCTGCCTAGACGTCTAGCAACCTAGATGTTTGGTCTGCTGCCTAGACGTCTGACCATGACGTCTAGCAGCCCAGACGTCTGGTCTGCTGCTTAGACATCTAGTAGCCCAGACGTCTGGTCTGCTGCTAGACGTCTGATAGACGTCTAGAAGCAGACCGGACACGTCTAGGCCTAGACGTCTAGCAGCCCAGACATCTGGTCTGCTGCCTAGACGTCTAGCAGCCCAGACATCCGGTCTGCTGCCTTGACGTCTGACCATGACGTCTAGCAGCCTAGATGTCAGCTACAGTCTAGCATTTGCTGCCAGGAAGCTGGATACTGACTTCACTTCCTAACATTCTCCCACTTGAAGTTAGTATTTAGGAATTCTTCTGCCAAATATTTTCAGCCAGTGCCAATTGACCAATGCTGCCCTTGTTACTTTTTCAGCAAGCCCATAGAAGTTCTGCACCACTCAAACTTCTCTACCTTGACCGGCTTTGTAAGCATATCTGCAGGATTCACTTCAGTGTCGATTTTCTGCAACAGAATCCTACCTTCTTCCACCACATTTCTTATAAAGTGGTACTTGACATCAATGTGTTTCGTGCGATCATGGAATGTTGGATTCTTCATTAGCTGAATAGCACTTAAGCTATCACAATGCAGCGTAATTCTCTCCTGCATTACCTTGAAGTCACCCAACAATCACTCTAGCCAAATTGCCTCTTTGCTGGCAGGAGTTGCTGCAATGTATTCTGCTTCAGTGGTGGATAAAGCCACAACAGACTGCAACTTAGAAGCCCAACTCACCGCTCCTCTAGCAAATGTGAAGGTATATCCTGTAGTGGATTTTCTCTCATCTCTATCTCCACCATAATCAGAATCCACAAAACTTTTAACTTGCAAATCTGTCGATCCAAAGTAAATGGCAACATCTGAAGTGGCTCTTAAATATCTAAATATCCACTTCACAGCATTCCAAGGCTCCTTACCAGGATTTGCCATGTACCAACTGACACTGCTTGGGCAATATTCGGTCTGGTGCTCACCATGGCATACATGAGGCTTCCTAGTGCTGATGAATACGGTACATGAGACATGCTTGTCTTCTCTGCTTCTGTTCTAGGACACTAATTGGAAGACAACTTTAAGTGTGGAAGAAGTGGGGTACTAACTGGTTTTGCATTCTGCATATTGAAGCGCTGCAGAATCTTTTCCACATATGACTTTTGACTTAACTAGATCTTTCTTCCTTTTTTGTCCCTATGTATCTTCATCCCTAAAATTTGGTTTGTTGCCTCCTAAGTCCTTCATTTCAAATGTCCTCGCCAATTGAGCCTTAAGTTCAATGATTTTCTTCATGTTGGGGCCTGCAACCAACATATCATCAACATACAACAACAAAATAATAAAACTGCCATCATCAAACCTCTTATAGTATCCACAATGGTCAACTTCACTCCTGCTAAAACCTTGGCTCTTCATGAAGGTGTCAAATTTCTTGTACCACATCCTTGGCGCCTGTTTCAACCCGTACAGAGATTTCTTTAGTCTGCAAACCAAATGCTATTTGCCTATTTCCTCATAGCCCTTAGGCTGATCGATATAAATCTCCTCCTCGAGATCACCATGCAAGAAAGCAGTCTTTACATCAAGCTGCTCCAGTTCTAAATCCTGTGCAACTACAAGTCCAAGTAGAAATCTAATAGTAGTCATCTTCACAATTGGAGAGAAAATTTCATTAAAGTCAATACCTGACTTTTGCACATAGCCTTTTGCCACCAAGCAAATTTTATAGCGTTCCAACAACCCATCGTTGTTCTTCTTCACTTTGTACACCCACTTGTTTCCAACTGTCTTTCTTCCAGGTGGGAGATCCACAAGTTCCCACGTTTTATTCTTGCAAAGTGCCTCGATTTCCTCCTCCATGGATTTCCTCCACTTTTTTGCATTTTCAGACTCTCTAGCTTCCTGAAATGAACTAGGTTCACACATCATCAGTTAACAAAGCAAAAGAAGACTGATACACTTGAGAATACCTTTCCGGACACTTTTGTGGATGTGTAGATCTTCTAACCCAATGATCTGTCGATTGTGGCTCTTGGTCTTGTGACCGTTGTGGCTGCTCTACTTGTTGTTCTACTTGTTGTTCTGCATGCTGATCAAAAACTTAAGCATGCTGATTTTCATATTCATTTTCATTCATTTCTACTTCAACTGGTACAACATTAGGAGTTTGTTGTACCTCCTTCCTTTGCATGGATTTTTCATCAACAATTACATCCGGACTAATAATTACCTTGTGGGCAGTAGGATCCCATAGTCTATATCCCTTCACTATATCTCCATAGCTGAGAAAAACACATTTGCTTGACTTTGGGTCAAGCTTGGACCTTTTTTCTTTGGGTACTGTTGTCACATTTTGCACGGGGTGCAATGTTTTCAATTTTTGTAAGAGAGCTGCTCTTCCCTCTCCCTCTTCCTCTCTTTCCTCTTCCTCTTCTCCCCCTTTCTCTCTCTTCCCTACATTCTCATTCTTCCCTCTTTCTCTTGAGCCCCTCAGTCAAATCTCAAAAATGACAGCAGTTGCCCTGAAAAATGGCTAAGTGTCAGGGCGCAATCCGACTTCGCAGCGAAGTCGGAGTGCGCCCTCCAGTTGGAGCTTTAAAGCGGTAAAGAGCATGCTGAGGTGTTCGGGTTTTCGCGGGCCATAAACGGGGGCGATAAAATGGACAAAATGAGCTCTGGATATTTTATCATTGCAGATCTTCTCGCCAACTTTTCGACGATATATTATAATAGGCGATCGGGTTAGCGGATCAAAAGTTATGGCCCCGAGAAGCAGAACCGGAAACCCGCTTTTTGTGCGAAGTCCGATCGTGCCCAGCTTTTTGTGCGAAGTCCGATCGCGCCTGCTTTTGTGCGAAGTCCGACTGCGCCCTTCTTCCTGAGCGCACTTGGAAACAGTTTGGTAGGGAAATTGACTAAGTGTTGGAGCGCAACCCGACTTCGCAGTGAAGTCGGACTGCGCTCCCTTGTCCGTGCGAAGTCCGAACAGCGGTGAGAATCAGCAAGTGCCGGTGCGCAACTCGACTTCGCAGCGAAGTCGGACTGCGCCCTTTGACCGGTGCGCAGTAGGGAAATAGGCCAACTCGACTGCGCTGTTTTCCACCTGTGCTACCCGTTAGCGCTCTAATCTCGGGCGAAGTTGGATAGACTGCCTTTCAAGGCAGACACGTGTCAAGCATTATCATCCGACAAGTGTCCAACTTTGGGATCCGAGCCAAGACATGACCGAGGAAAGGACAAGCATGGGCTGCACTATTTATGCCAGCTGCCTCATTTAAGGCTGATGTGAGTTTCCACCTGCCTCAGCTACCCGCATTCCTGCCGATGTAAAGTTCTACCCAACGCGCTGCCACGTAGCTGTTCAACCTTCAGGGAGACCATGCCGAGAGTACAGTCCAGCCCGACAGAGGTCAGCATCAGCAGTTCCGCGGCTGCTTTTGTCAGCTAATGTTTGACTGGGACTTTGTGCCCATCAATGTAATCGGGGGGTTCTCAGGCTATAAATACCCACCACATTTTCATTGTAAAGTGGTGGAAGGGGAATGTCTGTTAGGGAACCATTGTAGCTGTGCTTCTGCTTCTTAATATAAAGTATACGCCTGGCTCTGTTCTACTGCATTTATTTTGTATGCTGCCTCTCTTTTGTTATATTTCTTGTGTCATGGCTCGCTGTTGTGCTGAACTCTGAACTCCAGCGTTTGATGGCCAAGTACTCCTGGACTTTATTGATCAGAGGATACATAGAATAAATTAGGTAGCAGTTCCTTCAGTATGTGTGTTATGTTTATGTTGTTGTCCGTAGTGGTGATTGATGCGCTGCTGTACTGTTAGTTCCTTGTAGGGAATGTCTGTTAGGGAGCCATTGTAGCTGTGCGTACAAATTCTCTGCATAACACACATACTTGGAGCTGACATTTCTTGGTTACTTTTTGCATTCATGTTGCTGTCCGTAGTGGTGATTGATGCGCTGCCGTACTGTTAGTTCCTTGTAGGGAATGTCTGTTAGGGAGCCATTGTAGCTGTGCGTACACTTCTTTATATAAAAAGTATACTTAGATTTTGCAGTTTCTGGTTATGCTTTGTATTTATGATGCAGTAAGTAGTGGTGATTGATGTGTTGTCTGTACTGTTAGTTCCCCCCACCCAACTCCAATCACATCTGTAAATTCTTTCCGCATTTTTATCTCTTTCCTGCACTCTTATCTTAAACCATAAAACCCCACAGGTAGCCGGCCTTCTCCGGAGATTGGCCCGGAAGGCATTCCTTCCTTCCGGCCTTTCAATGTTGGTTTGCGGGTCTAGGGCGCAATAGCAACAAATCCTTTCCTCATGGCGGATTCGTAACCAACGGTACATGGGCAAACACATCACAACCAAAGTTACACAAATGAGAGTAATCAACTGGCTTACAACACCAAACCTCCTCCGGAATCTGTCCATCTAACGCAGCTGTAGGTGACCTGTTAATAAGATAAACAATAGTATTAACAGCCTCTGCCCATAACTTTTTCTCCAACATGGCTGCGCTAAGCATGCTTCTTGCATGTTCCATGATTGTGCGATTCATCCGCTCAGCCACACCATTTTGCTGTGGAGTGTATGGTACAATATTTTGGTGCTTAATACCTTCCTGCATACAAAATTTATCAAATTCCTTGGAGCAATATTCACCCCCATTATATGACCTGAGACATAAAATCGACTTGCCCAAACTCTTCTCTACCCGTGCTTTGAACTCTTTAAATTTCTGCAAAGCTTTCGACTTCTTCAGAAATTAAACCCACACTCTCCTAGAATAATCATCTATAAAAGTCAGAAAATAGATGGCGCCATTTAAGGACTGAGTGGGGACTGATCCAAATATATCCGAATGTATAAGATGCAGAAAATCAGAACTCTTACCAGGACTTGCAGTAAACCGAACCCTCTTTTGTTTACCAAAAATATAGTGTTCACATAAGTCTAAATTGCAAGACTTAATCGCAAAAAGCATACCTCTGTCATGCAGATTTTTCAGACCTTTTTCACTCGTATGGCCTAGGCGTTGATGGCATAGCATTAGTGCATCCTGAACAGAAGTTGTTGCTGCTGCATGGTTTGTCACCGTATCACCGCATAAACGATATAGGGTCCCATAAGATTCTCCCTTTGCTACTACAAGAGCTCCTTTGGTAATTTTGCAGTAGTTGTTACCGAAAGTGACAAAATACCCTAGCTTATCCATCATTTTGATTGAGAGCAAATTCTTCCGCAAATCGAGCACATGTCACACATCACATAACATCCTTTCTCTATCATCATCCGTCCTGATCCTTATATCCCCTCTTCCCACAATTTCTAAAGGGTGATCATTAGCCAAATTGACCTTTCCACCACAGTATGGATGATATTTGTCAAACTAGTCTCTGTGGGGAGACATGTGGAAACATGCACCTGAGTCCAAAACCCAGGTATATAAAACAGATCTGCTGTTACTGATACAAAAGGCTTCACATGTTGCCGTCTCTCCTAAATCTGTTGCACTGGCCTCAACTGATGGCTGATTTTGCTTTTCACCATTCTCTAATTGCCAACAGTCCTTTGAGTGTCCTAGCTTCCCACAATGCTAACACTTTCCTTTCTGCTTTCGTCCTTTAGACTTAGATCTGGACTGTTTTCTACCTTGTTTACTCCCCTTGAAAGATCGACCTCTCACAGATAGGGCTTCATTGGTTGAGGGTTCCAGAGATGTTTTTCGCCTCAACTCTTCTGCCAACAAAGCGGCTACCACATCATCAAATTTGAGAGTTCCCGATGATGAATTACCGATGGTCATCACCATATGATCCCAAGTGTCCGGGAGGGAACGAAGTAGGGTGATAGCTCTATCTTCATCCTCCATCTTCACATTAATTGAAACCAGTTTATCGATAAGAGTATTAAACTCATTCAAATGATCTGCCACAGATGAACTTTCCTTCATCCTCAAGCTATAAATCCACTTTTTAAGAAAACCTTATTTGTTGCTGATTTTGTTTCATACAACTTTTCAAACTTTTGCCAAAGGGCTTCCGCGGTCTTCTCTTCAACTACATTGAACAAGACAGAGTCCGTTAGGCAGAGACGGATTGTAGAAATCGCCTTCCTGTCAAGCGTTGCCCTCTTATCTTTCATGCTGGTCGGTTTACTCGCGACCCCTTTCAAGGCTTGAGCTTGGTCATTCTGAACTAGCAAATCCTCCACCTTCATCTTCCATAGAGTGAAGTTCCTGCCATCAAATTTCTCAATCTCGAACTTGGTTACACCTCCTGTCATTGTTGCAGCTCCCACTCGCACAAAACCTTGAGCTCTGATACCAGATGTTAGGAAAAACTTCAGATTTTATACCTGCAAGTGGAAAAACAATGACAGAGAATAGAACAACAACACAAGTAACACAGAGATTTACGTGGAAACCTGCAATGTGCAGGAAAAACCACGGGGCAATGGCAACTCCTATTATTTTCAGCAAAACTTTTACATTCACGTTTCAACATTACTATAGTATGCAAAGGATCAAGTCCCTTTTATAGAGCAGAAGGAAGACTCCAAACTATTCGTTTCCTCTTCCAAAGGAAGCCTCCAAAAACTGTTCGTTTCCGCTCCCAAGGAAGGCGCTTGAACCTGTTCGTCTTCCGCGGTTAGACGTCTATCCGGACGTCTACTTGCTTAGACGTCTGGCCTAGACGTCTAGCAACCCAAACGTCTGGTCTGTTGTCTAGACGTCTGACCTAGACGTCTAGCAACCTTGACGTCTGGTCTGCTCTCTAGACATCTGTCCTAGACATCATGTCTGGTCTGCTGCCTAGACGTTTGACCATGACGTCTAGCAGGACAGACGTCTGGTCCGCTGCCTAGACGTTTGACCATGACGTCTAGCAGCGTAGATGTCTGGTCCGTTGCCTAGATGTCTAGCAGCCCAGACGTCGGGTCTGCTGCCTAGACGTTTGACCATGACGTCTAGCAGGACAGACGTCTGGTCCGCTGCCTAGACGTCTGACCATGACGTCTAGCAGCGTAGATGTCTGGTCTGTTGCCTAGATGTCTAGCAGCCCAGACGTCGGGTCTGTTGCTTAGACGTCTGACCATGACGTCTAGCAGCCCAGACGTTTGACCATAACGTCTAGCAGCCCAGACGTCAGTTGCAGTCTAGCATCTGCTGACAGGAAGCTGGATACTGACTTCACTTCCTAACATGAAAAAGGAAAACTCCAAAAAACTGTTCGCTTCCTCTTTTGAAAACTGTTCGCTTCTAGAAAACTGTTCGCTACCTCTCACAACGTACGGACACCCAAAAACATTACGAATGTACGAACGCCCAGAACTATGGTTGTACGAACGCCCAAAATTATGGTTGTACGGACGCAATTGCGAATGAGCTCAACCTACCATTCGGAAACAAATGCGCAAACTGAAATTGTCAATAAGTGCTTGGAAACCTACCTTTGTTGTTTTAGCGTCGAGCTCTCAAAAAAGTGGGCTAAGTGGCTTCCCTTGGCTCTAATGGTGGTACAACACTTCCACACAACCACTAGAATAACTCCTTTCTAGGTAGTTTATGGGTACCCACCTCTGTCGCCCTCTTCAAATGTTCCAGAAATCCAAAATGCAGGCGGTGGATTCAACACTTCAAGAACGTACCCAACTCTTATATTAGTTGAAGGAAAATTTGGTTATGGCTCAAAACTAGAGGCGATAGCAGACTGATTAACACCGTTTAGAGCATAGCTTCAATATAGGAGATATGGTCTTCCTTTGACTCCAACCATACAACCAATCATCAGTGCAACTTTGTGCTCATCAAAATATTGTAGCAAGGTTTGATGGATCCTATCAGGTATTGCAACGGATTGGACAAGTGGCCTATAAGTTTGTGTTACGATCTTCTTCCAAAATCCATCCAGTATTCCATGTCTCTTTTCTAAAAAGGGTACTCGACAACTATGTTCAGGTCCAATATCGACCCTATCAGATTCGCTTTCTATTTAGCATCTTTGAAATCCTCTCCTTAACACAATTCTGCATTTCTCCCAAAGAAGGGTCCAAGGAAAAATGTTTGAGATGAATTTGACAATACTGTGATGACCAACCCAATTCAAACCTTGATATTAATACAATTAGGGGGCTCATAAGACGAAGAAAGTATAACAGACATAGCCTTATTTTAGAACTTAATGCTTAACACAAGTCCATTATAGAGGCAAGCTAATTATAGAGGCAAGCTAATCAATAATGGGTCTGACATGAAGAGAATGCCTAAGGAGATGTTGACAATGGCAAAAGGAGGAGCAGGGGATGCCCTTGTCTAATGATATTTGTAGTGGAAAGGAATCAGAAAGTCTTTCATTTACTTCAACTTGGAGTGAAACAAGAGAGCAAGTTTTTTGACTCATTTTGGATTGATTATTTGCTTCTATTCTACCTGAATCCCTGCTCTCCGATCACGAGGTTCCCTTTTCAATTTGATAATGAGACAGATCCAACGCCATACTCCCTGTAGCTGTGGAAAAGGTGAGATTATTGCGGAAAGGAGTAAGCCCGACCTCCGGATCCACCACTTTAAATTAAATTAAATAGCCTTCGGTGCTTTTAAAGGTAACAGTGGTACATGGAATGACCCCCACCTCTCTCTCTTTAGGATGGAGATCGAACACCAGGATATGAACTCGACCTTAAAAAGAGAGATCAAGAGCAAATGACTCAAATGAATTTATCTTTGCTTGCTCTTTGATAAGGGGTGTATTCTAGTGAGGTGAGGTGCCCCTCTTAAAAATCTTAAGCAAGCAACCTTGTTAGGATTCTAACTCCTAACAACTATAATTATCATTAATCATTTATTTAATTATTAATTCATTCACTAACAAGGTTGTGTCTTTTGGGTCACACCTTTTAGATTCATATAAATAGGCAAGGGAATGGATGTAGTTTAGATCATCCATGAACAAGAAATATATATTATCTAAGTGTTTGGTTTATCCAGCATTTACAACTGTGATTCGATATAAAAAGTGATTCATTAATTGTTTCTGCATTCCAATTTTTAAATTTCGCTAAGAGCCCTGCAGGCTCTTATCATCTGGTATCAGAGCGATTGATTCTGGCACAAGTGGGAGCAAAATAGCTTTCAAGAGAAGTCCAAAACGTCTGGCCCCTGGTAACTGTTGGTTACGAATCTGCCACTAGGATAGGATTTTAATCTAATTGCGCCCTAGATTCGCCCAACAGATTGAAAGGCCGGGAGGAAGGAATGCCTTCCGTGCCAATCTCCGGAGAAGGCCGGCGCCTTTGGTTTCTCAACTTGGGTGGTTTGGCTTAGAGTGCAGGAAGGGGATTAGCAAATACGAAAAGAGACATAAATATGCTTGTTTCGGGTGGGGAAAATAAACAGCACAATAACGAACCAATCACTACTACTAGCAGCAATCCAAAACAATGTGTAAAGCATAAACTAATGGTGCTATTCTATCTTATGTATCCTTTACTTTAGTGCTCCAGAGTTACTTAATTACCAATATTGATATCCGGATGCGTAATAACAATAACCAGAAATATAAGAGACATAAAGCGAAAACACTTAGCAAAGGCAGCATACAAGACAAAGACAACCAATAGAGGAAGTATACCTTATATTTTGGAAGCAAATGCATAGCTACGAAGTTTCTTAGCAAAGATACCTTCCTTCCACCTTTATACAATGAAAAGAGACTGCTATATATAGTGTAAAATCCCCCCGATTACATTATGGTCCCAGTGTCCCAAACCTGACAAAGCATACAAAATCTGACAAAAGCTGCTGATGCTTGACCCCTGTAGGTAAGAAAGTGATGGTAGTAAGGTCCACTTGGAAACATGTCAGCTCTGCGATGATACGGTGGGTGGGAAGCCAAATCTGGCTTGAATGGGAGTAGATGAAATAGAAATTGTCAGTTCATACCCATCCAAATATCACTTGAGTAGCACAACTTCTGTCAAACCTTGATCCGAATCCCGAGACAGGACACTTGTCAGGAAACTCATTAATCATCAACAATAGTAGGGGACAATCAAACCGGTAAAATAACTTGAAATCCCAACAAAATCCAATGCCAAATCGTCCCCTGACGTTTTCCGGCGACCATCTGTAAAAACCGGTGAAGCAACGAAGAGAAAATTAAAAATTTTAAGCTTTTTCTAAGATTTTAATTTTCGGGCATCAAAAAATTCATCGACGGCACCGCACGTCGTTTCTTTTTTTTTACGAGATAAATTTGATATCCCACATTGCTCTTGTTGAAGAAGCAAGGAGAATTATAACCGGTCCAAGACACTTACTGAAGTGCCTAGCTAGCTAGGCATCCACACCTCGCGCGTGGCACCTTCGCGTCAACGTCCAATCAAGCTTGTTTCCACCTCGATAAACGTGCTAAGTCTTGAACCGTTGACCACCCACCTACTCGATCCTTGCACACATACCTCCGCCGCCCAGCTCCACCCGACCTACATTCGGCCTCTCCTCGTCCACGTACCTCCTCCGCCTCGTAAACTGTGCCTGGTTTTTGCTAGACCCTGTTACCTCGTACACCGTAACCAAGCCTCGTACACCGTGCCCGAATCTGCGTGGTCCTCTCGCCTCTGTTGTCGTAACCAAGCCTCGTACACCGTGCCCGAATCTGCGTGGTCCTCTCGCCTCTGTCGCCTCGTATCCCGAGCTCTCTCGACTATTAACAGGCGAACGCCCAACATTTTTTTTTTTTTTCAAAAAGTGAACACAATTTTTGCAAATTATAAAAGTTTGCAAAATTTGCTAAAGCAACTTTTTCAAAATTTTCAAAAATTGCTCAAAATTTGACAAACGTCTTCAAACAACTTTTGAAAAAGCAAAATTTTTGCATAAATTGTTGTCAAAAAGGAATTTGCCAACCAAGACAAAATTGATCCCAACTCCACCATGATAGACGGGAGAAGATCCCAAGATATGGCAAAGGATATAAAGGAGATTAAAGAGCAGCTGCAAGGAATGACACTCCCAAATTATATATTATGGATACCATTATAGATGACACTCCAAGAGAAGAAGACGATAATATTGAAGTGGAGGTAGTAATAGATCATCAAGAAGAAATTAATGAAGGTACCATGGAAATTTCCTTTAATGCACTCGCAGGATTTTCTACCCCCCAAACAATGAAAGTAAAAGGGTATTTTAAGAAACAAAACCTCATTGTGCTTCTAGACTCCGACAGCACACACAACTTCATAGATCTAGGGGTGGCAAAACAAGCTAACTGTTTTATACATCCTTGTAATAAATTTGAAGTTACGATTGGAAACGGAGGAAAGATTGCATGTAAAGGGAAATGCCAAAACATCAAGCTAACAATGCGATAATATAACATGAAGGGGGATATGTACGTACTACCCTTAGGAGGATGTGACATAGTATTAGGAGTACAATGGCTACGAACATTAGGCATAATTCCATGGGACTTTGACGAATTATGGATGAAGTTCACACAAAAGGACCAAACATACACTATAAAAGGGTTAAAATCAAGACCTTCAGAAATCGTGAGCTCCAATAGAATGGAAAAGATCATTCGCCGTGGAGGTAAAGGTATGGTTGCGCAACTCTTTTCCATTCAACCCACTCATAAAGAACAAGAGGCACATGAGTTACAAAAAATTCTAGAAAACCATAATCAAGTTTTCAATGAACCAAAAGGGCTACCCCCTCAAAGAAGCCACGATCATACTATTCAACTCCTTCCAGGACACCAACCTCTGAATATTCGGCCCTATCGGTACCCCTATTTACAAAAGATGGAAATAGAGAAATTAGTACAAGAACTTTTGAAAGCAGGAGTCATTAGACCTAGTGTAATTCCCTACTCTTCCCCGGTTATATTAGTAAGGAAGAAGGATGGATCGTGGCATTTGTGTTGATTTCCGTGCCCTCAACAAACTAACTATCAAGGATAAATTCCCTATTCCTGTCATAGATGAGTTATTAGATGAACTTCACGGGGCCGCATATCTCAGGTGCCACCAAATTCGGGTTAAAAAAAGTGATATTCCTAAAACGGCTTTTCGCACCCATGAAGGACACTATGAATTCATGGTGATGCCATTTGGTCTTACCAACGCCCCTTCCACTTTTCAAAGTCTTATGAATAAGGTATTTCATCCCTTTCTTCGAAAATTTATATTAGTTTTCTTTGACGATATATTGATTTACAGCAAAACATGGGAAGATCATTTAAAACATCTCGATAAAGCACTAAAAATCTTGGAGGAAAATCAATTATATGCTAAAAGATCCAAATGTTCATTCGGCAAACAAGAGATTGAGTACTTAGGACATATTGTCTCTAAGGAAGGCGTTAAGGTAGATCCTCGCAAAATTGAGGATGTAAAAAATTGGCCCATTCCAAAAACATTGAAAGGATTAAGAGGGTTTCTCAAACTAACGGGATATTATCGCAAGTTTGTCAAAGATTATGGCAAAATCACCGCTCATTTAACAACACTCCTTAAGAAGAAGCCTTTCATTGGTCAACCCAAGCTGATGAAGCCTTTATCACTTTGAAAAATGCAATGTGTACCACTCCTGTCTTAGCTATACCCAACTTCTCTAAACCATTTATTATTGAAAGTGACGCTTTGGGATTGGGAATAGGAGCCGTACTCATGCAAGATAACAAACCATTGGCCTTCACTAGCAAGGCATTCTCTAAAAAGAATTTAGCACGTTCTACCTATGAAAAAGAGATGTTGGCCATCGTACACGCTATTCAACATTGGAGACCTTACCTTGTTGGTCAACACTTCATTATTCGCACTTATCACCATAGTCTAAAATACCTTCTAGAACAACGTATAACCACTCCAGAACAACAAAAGTGGGTTACCAAGTTACTAGGGTATGATTATGAAATTACATACAAAAAGGGAAAAGATAACATGGTTGTTGATGCCCTCTCTAGAAAGTTTGAAGAGATACCACAATTACATGCTCTTTCCTCTCCTATTCCTAAATGGATAGATAAAGTGAATGAGGAATGGTTTCAAGATCCTACTACGCACACCATAATTCAACAACTCCAACAAAATTCCACTTGCAAACCTCATTACTCGTGGGCGGATAACATACTAAGGTATAAAGGTCGTATTGTCATTTCTCCTACATCCACCTATCATGAAAAGATTCTCCATGAATTACACACCACACCCATCGCGGGACACTCAGGTTTCCTCAAAACATATAAAAGAGTGAATAGATCGTTTTATTGGGTTGGGATGAAAAGTGATATCAAGAAATTTGTGAACGAATGTGAAATTTGCGAACGACACAAAGGAGAGATAGTAGGCACTCCGGGTCTCCTTCAACCCCTTCCCATACCCACAAAAACATGGGTTGATATCTCCATGGATTTTATTGAAGGGCTTCCAAAATCTGCAGGAAAAACAACCATTTTAGTTGTGGTAGACCGATTATCAAAATATGCCCATTTTTGCCCTGTGGGCCACCCGTATACTGCTAGTACCATCGCTCAAATTTTCCTTTGATAATATCTTTAAATTACATGGTATGCCTTCTACCATAGTTAGTGATCGTGACTCCACCTCCACTAGTAAGTTTTGGCAAGAACTATATAAATTACAAGGTACTCAACTTCGTATGAGTTCGGCCTACCATCCTCAAACCGATGGTCAAACCGAAGTTAATAAATGTTTAGAAACTTATCTCCGTTGTTTTATTTCCACTCAACCTCTCCATTGGGTTAAATGGCTGCCCTTAGCAGAATGGTGGTATAACACTTCATACCATACATCCATTAAGATGACTCCATTCGAAGCTTTATATGGCCAACCACCCCCATCTCCCATATCTTATATTCCAGGAAGTACAAACGTACCAGCAGTTGAGACAAAAATTTCTAAACGAGATAATATTTTTCGTCTTCTCAAAGAGAATTTACAAACTGCCCAACATCGCATGAAGCAACAAGCGGATCAACATCGTTTAGAGCGAATTTTTCAAGAAGGCGATATGGTCTTCCTTCGTCTTCAACCATATTGTCAAAATTTTCTCAAACTCAAAAGTTCCCAAAAGTTGGCACCCAAATTTTATGGACCATATAAAGTGCTCAAATGCATTGGACCAGTCGCTTATAAACTCGAGTTACCCACACATTCCAAAATTCATCCCGTCTTCCATGTTTCTTGTCTTAAACCAAGAGTTGGTACACACATAACCATCCAAACTCAACTCCCAGAATTTTTTGAAGATGGAGCAATCATAGTTGAACCAGAGACCGTCCTAGATTGTCGATCTCGCCACCTTTGTCATCGCACTATCACTGAAGTTTTGATTCAATGGAAGGGCCTTCCACCAGAAGATGCCACTTGGGAAGCACTTCAACATATCCAGCAAAAATTTCCTCATTTTTCGCTTTGAGGACAAAGCTTCTATTAAGGAGGGTGGAATGTTAGGATTCTAACTCCTGACAACTATAATTATCATTAATCATTTATTTAGTTATTAATTCATTCACTAACAAAGTTGTCTTTTGGGTCACACCTTTTAGATGCATATAAATAGGCAAGGGAATGGATGTAGTTCAGATCATCCATGAACAAGAAATATATATTATTTAAGTGTTTGGTTTATCCAGCATTTACAACTGTGATTCGATATAAAAAGTGATTCATTAATTGTTTCTGCATTCCAATTTTTAAATTTTGCTAAGAGCCCTGCAAGCTCTTACCAAACCTCTATATCTTAAGAGTTCACCTTTTACTCTTAAAATAGAGGGGAGAGCTCCCCTCTATATTTAAAAACAACAAATAGAGAGCGGTACTCTGCCTCCTTAAATAGCACCTTCATTATTTTGATAAATTGGTCCCTAAAGAACCCGTCATGAGTTCAAAAAACTGTCACTCAATTTGGTCATAATCTTTTTCAAAGTCGATTAAAGCCAGACAAACCTCTTGCCTATTAACTCTAGCCAAAGAAATTCACTCCCGCCTTGTCATTGAACAATCAAGAATGATTCTGCAAGAAACAAAACCATTCTAGGTCTCTAAGACAATAGTAAGCAAAATAGCATTTATGCTAAGGACCATTCTTTGGCTAAAATCTTGCAAGAAATATTTAACAATATAATACTTCTATTTTTTTTGTTGCCTCTTATCTCCTTCCTCAGGCATCAGTTTGATCTCTCTTCAATTGATCTCAGGGCCCAAGGTGCTCCTTAATGGCCTCTTGGTAGACTTGTAACAAGTCCTATGCAATCAAATCTGTATTAGTATAATAGAAGCCATCTATCCGAACTGTTATCATCTTGCTAAATACTGATGACATATTTAATTTCTCCAAGGTTGTTTGTTAGGATTTCATTCTGCTATTTGCAGACCTTTTTAGAAACCATATGGAACAAATATCTCTAGCTTTTCCAGAGCTCCCTCTAGGTTAGGGGAAGTAAACCAAATCTGGTAAATTGATGTAAAAGCTTGTTTATGTTAGAAAATATAGCAAAATTATGTGCAAGCAGAAAAACACAATAACACAAGAAAAAAACAGTAACACAGATTTTACGTGGAAAACCTGCAATGTGCAGGAAAAACCACGGGGCAATGGCAGCTTGATCTTTTATTGATTTCGGAAGAATTACATTCAATCATAATTTACATACAAGGGGTCATTCCCCTTTTATAGAAAAAACAAACTGTTCGTTTCCTCTCCCAAAGGAAGACTCCAAAAAACTGTTCGTTTTCTCTTCCAAAGGAAGAGTCCAAAAAACTGTTTGTTTCCTCTTCCAAAGGAAGACTCCAAAAAACTGTTTGTTTCCTCTCCCAAAGGAAGACTCCAGAAAACTGTTTGTTTCCTCTTTATAAGCTGCACCACCATGCACCTCTCTGCTGAAAGAACATTGGAGACCTGGATATTGACTTCACCTCCTAACATTCTCCCACTTGAAGTCGATATACAGGAATTCTTTGCCTATGTTTTTCCATCCAAGTGCCAATTGCCCAATGCTGCTGCCCTTATCACATTTTCAGCAAGTTCAGAGAAGTTTTGCACCACTCAAACTTCTCTGTCTTGACCGGCTTAGTAAGTATATTTGCAGGATTCACTTCAATGTCGATTTTCTGCAACAGGATCCTACCTTCTTCCACCACATTTCTTATAAAGTGGTACTTGACATCAATGTGTTTCGTGCGATCATGGAATGTTGGGTTATTCACTAGCTGAATAGCACTTTGGCTATCACAATGCAACGTAATTTTCCCCTGCATTACCTTGAAGTCACCCAACGCATGAGTTGTTGCAATATATTCTGCTTCAATGGTTGATAAAGCCACCACAGACTCAACTTAGAAGCCCAACTCACAACTCCACCAACAAGAGTGAAAGTATATCCTGTAGTGGAATTTCTCCCATCTCTATCTCCACCATAATCAAAATCCACAAAACCTTTAACTTGCAAACTATCCGATCCGTAGTAAATAGCAGCATCTGAAGTGCCTCTTAAATATCTAAATATCCACTTCACCGCATTCCAATGCTCCTTACCAGGATTTGCCATGTACCGGATAACTACTCCCACTGCTTGGGCAATATCCGGTCTGGTGCTCACCATGGCATACATGAGGCTTCCTACTGCTGATGAATACGGTACACAAGACATGCTTGTTTTCTCTGCTTCTGTTCTAGGACACTGGTTGGAAGATAGTTTTAAGTGTGAAAGAAGTGGGGTACTAACTGGTTATACATTCTGCATATTGAAGCTCTGCAGGATATTTTCTATATATGACTTTTGACTTAACCAGATCTTTCTTCCTTTTCTGTACCTGTGTATCTTCATCCCTAAATTTTGGTTTGCTGCTCCTAAATCCTTCATTTCAAATGTCCTAGCCAACTGAGCCTTAAGATCAATGATTTTCTTCATGATGGGGCCTGCAACCAGCATATCATCAACATACAACAGCAAAATAATAAAACTGCCATCACCAAACCTCTTATAGTATCCACAATGGTCAGCTTCACTCCTGCTAAAACCTTGGCTCTTCATGAAGGTGTCAAATTTCCTGTACCACATCCTTGGCGCCTGTTTCAAGTCGTACAGAGATTTCTTCAGTTTGCAAACCAAACGCTCTTTGCCTCTTTCCTCATAGCCCTCAGGCTGATCCATATAAATCTCCTCCTCGAGATCACCATGCAAGAAAGCAGTCTTTACATCAAGCTGCTCCAGTTCTAAATCCTGTGCAACTACAAGTCCAAGTAGAACTCTAATAGTAGTCATCTTCACAACTGGAGAGAAAATTTCATTAAAGTCAATACTTGACTTCTGCACATAGCCTTTTGCCACCAAGCGAGCTTTATAGCGTTCCAACAACCCATCGTTGTTCTTCTTCACTTTGTACACCCACTTGTTTCCAACTGTCTTTCTTCCAGGTGGGAGATCCACAAGTTCCCACGTTTTATTCTTGCAAAGTGCCTCGATTTCCTCCTCCATGGATTTCCTCCACTTTTTTTGCATTTTTAGACTCTCTAGCTTCCTGAAATGAACTAGGTTCACACATCATCAGTTAACAAAGCAAAAGAAGACTGATACACTTGAGAATACCTTTCCGGACACTTTTGTGGACGTGTAGATCTTCTAACCCAATGATCTGTCGATTGTGGCTCTTGGTCTTGTGACCGTTGCGGCTGCTCTACTTGTTGTTCTACTTGCTGTTTTGCATGCTGGTCAAAAAATTCAGCATGTTGGTCAAAAATTTCAGCATGCTGATTTTCATTTTCATCTTCGTTCATGTCTACTTCAACTGGTACAACATTAGGTGTTTGCTGTACCTCCTTCCTTTGCATGGATTTTTCATCAAAAATAACATCTTGGCTAATAATTACCTTGTGGGCAGTAGGATCCCACAGTCTATACCCCTTTATCGCATCTCCATAGCCGAGAAAAACACATTTGCTTGACTTCGGCTCAAGTTTGGACCTTTTTTCTTTAGGCACATGGGCAAATGCATCACAGCCAAAGGTATGCAACTGAGAGTAATCAAATGGCTTACCACATCAAACCTCCTCTAGAATCTGTCCATCCAACGCAGCTGTAGATGACCTGTTAATGAGGTAAACAGCTGTATTAACAGCCTCTGCCTAGAACCTCTTATCCAACATGGATGCGCTGAGCATGCTTCTTGCACGTTCCATGATTGTGCGATTCATCCGCTTAGCCACACCATTTTGTTGTGGAGTATATGGTATAGTCTTCTGGTGCTTAATTCCTTCCTCGCGTACAAAATTTATCAAATTCCTTGGAGCAATATTCACCCCCATTATCTGACGTAAGACATAAAACAGGCTTGCCCAAACTTTTTTCTACTCGAGTTTTGAACTCCTTAAATTTCTGCAAAGCTTCCGACTTCTCTCGTAAAATAAACCCACACTCTCCTAGAATAATCATCTATAAAAGTTAGAAAATAGATGGCACCATTTAAGGACTGAGTGGGGACTGGTCCAAATATATCGAAATGTATAAGTTGCAGAAAATCAGAACTCTTACCAGGGCTTGTAGTAAACCGAACCCTCTTTTGTTTACCAAAAATACAATGCTCACACAAGTCTAAATTGCAAGACTTAATCCCAGAAAGCATACCTCTGTCATGCAGAAATTTCAGATCTTTTTCACTCATATGGCCTAGACGTTGATGCCATAGCATTACTGCATCCTAAACTGAAGTTGTTGCTGCTGCATGGTTTGTCACCGTATCACCGCATAAACGATATAGGGTCCCATAAGATTCTCCCTTTGCTACTACAATAGCACCTCTAGTAATTTTGCAATTGTTGTTACCGAAAGTGACAGAATACCCTAACTTATCCATCATCTTGATTGAGAGCAAATTTTTCCGCAAATCTGGCACATGTCGCACATCACATAACATCCTTTCTCTACCATCGTCCAACCTGATCCTTATGTCCCCTCTTCCCACAATTTCTAAAGGGTGATCATCACCCAAGTAGACCTTCCCACCACTATATGGCTGATATTTGTCAAACCAGTCTCTGTGAGGAGACATGTGGAAAGATGCACCCGAGTTCAAAACCCAGGTATATAAAACAGATTTGTTGTTGCTGATACAGAAAGCCTCACATGTTGTCGTCTCTCCAAAATTTATTGTACTGGCTTTAGTTGAAGGCTGAAATTGGTTTTCACCATTTTTTTCCATTTTTAACTGCCAACAGTCCTTTGAGTGCCCTGGCTTCCCGCAATGCCAGCACTTCCCTTTCAGCTTGCGTCCTTTAGACTTAGATCTGGACTATGATCTACTTTGTTGACTCTTCTCGAAAGATCGACCTCTCACAACTAGGGCTTCATTGGTTGAGGGTTCCAAAGACGTTTTCCGCCTCAACTCTTCTGCCAACAAAGCGGCTACCACATCATCAAAAGTTAGAGCTCCTGATGATGAATTGCTGATGGTCATCACCAAATGATCCCAAGTCTGTCCTCATCCTCCATCTTCACATTAATTGAAACTAGTTTACTGATAAGGGTATTAAACTCATTCAAGTGATCTGCCACAGATGAGCCCTCCTTCATCCTTAGGTCAGAAAGCTGTTTTTTCAGAAAAACCTTATTTGTTGCAGATTTCGTCTCATACAACTTTTCAAGCTTCTTCCAAAGGGCTTTCGCGGTTTTTTCTTCAACAACATTGAACAAGACGGAGTCCGCTAGGCATAGACGGATTGTAGAAACCGCCTTCCTATCCAACGTTGCCCACTCCTCATCTTTCATGCTGCTTGGTTTACTCGCGACCCCTTTCAAGGCTAGGGCTTGGTCATTTTGAACCAACAAATCCTCCACCTTCATCTTCCATAGGGCGAAGTTCCTGCCATCAAACTTTTCAATCTCAAACTTGGTTACACTTCCAATCATTGTTGCAGCTCCCACTCGCACAAAACCCTAGGCTTTGATACCAGATGTTAGAAAATATAGCAAAATTATGTGCAAGCAGAAAAACACAATAACACAAGAAAAAACAATAACACAGATTTTACGTGGAAAACCTGCAATGTGCAGGAAAAACCACGGGGCAATGGCAGCTTGATCTTTTATTGATTTCGGAAGAATTACATTCAATCATAATTTACATGCAAGGGGTCATTCCCCTTTTATAGAAAAAACAAAAACTGTTCGTTTCCTCTTTCAAAGGAAGAGTCCAAAAACTGTTTATTTCCTCTTCCAAAGGAAGAGTCCAAAAACTGTTCGTTTCCTCTTCCAAAGGAAGAGTCCAAAAGACTGTTTGTTTCCTCTCCCAAAGGAAGACTACAGAATACTGTTTGTTTCCTCTTTATAAGCTGCACCACCATGCACCTCTCTGCTGAAGAACATTGGAGATCTGGATATTGACTTCACCTCCTAACAGTTTAATCATAAGAAGTTGAGAATATTTTATTGCCTCAATATTTAAGACTTTTATGGTTTGCTTGGCTCTAAGCAATTTAAAAAATATATTTAGAACCTTGATCCCCTTCACATCATTCTGGCTCTAACCCTTGCTCCCTGTTGAATTATAATGTAAGAATTTGATTACTAAGCCTTGACTGTTTGCTCTAGCAAAGAAGGGCAGGAGGGATCTTTCTAAAGATCTCTCTCCACCTTCCAGAGAATTTCTTTCTGAATTTGCATAGCAAGAAATCTAGTCTATGTTCTTATCAAGTTCTGTATAGGACTAATTTGGAGATTACACAAATCTATAGCAGATTGTAATACGTCAAACTTATATAACTGTGTGAACAAAGATTTCTGAACCATTTTCTTCTGCTGGGAACGATAACAACTTCGATAGGAAAATGATCTGACAAGGTATAGGGCACTACCTCTAAAGAATCTGTCAGACACTCAAATGCAAGACTAGAGTATAATACTGTGTCACTATGTCAAAACATTTAACCAATTTTCATATTTTTTAGAATAATGTTAAGAATTTAACAATTTAGTATGTTGATAAACATGGGTGACATGGATTTGTCAAAGGTAAGCTATGAATTGTTGTCACTATTTGTACATAAACTGCATGAGCAATTGTGTTGATAACAACATGGAATATTTATCATAATTTCAAGCTGTTCTTTATGATTTTAAATACTTTTGTTCACATTTCGGCTTGTTTGCAAACAATGAAATTGCAAATAGACTGAAGAATTGCTTTTTTCCCCTAGCTCCTATTTCTCGTGGACTTTGAAGACCCTAATAAGATGTTCTAATACCAATACTACAGAAAGTGTATCTCGTCTTAAAACATGTTATCTAGGAGTAAATTATGATTCTATGTGTGTATATTTATATAAAAAAAAAGAAAGAAAATGTACATGGAATATGATATTGCTGAAAGTGAAGCACTTGGCTAATACTGAATAGTAACAGAGTGGGTGGATGGCCGAGAATTAAACACACTAAATAAAGCCTTGAAATAAAATTTAATGCTTCAATGTCAGATAAGAGCACATATTACACAAATCTTATATATGTATGTTTTCCTTGTCAGCATCTTGAGGAATTCCAATCTGTAGCTGTAATTTCAATTCATTCAGCAGCGGCTATAATTTTGATTGCACTTGTAAAGTCTATGGGAATTCAAGATTTTCAAACAACTGTTTGACTTTAATTTCTTGCAGGATGCAAAACTTTACTGCTGTTTTGTGAAGCCATTGATCCAGTAGAGTATCTAAAGTTGATTTTTTACATTATCATTTTTGTGTTGTATTTTCTGTTCAATCTTGATCACACAAAACTTGACCGTGTGAATCAAATTACCTTGGCAAAAAAATTGAATGCCCTTGTTTTTCTAATCATATTATCTTGCTACAATTGGAATAACTGTGATAAATTTATTACTGGCAGGCATGTACAAGTTGTCTTCCATATTGCATGTAAAAGTTATTTATTGGGAATTTTGAAACTCTATTAAATTGAGATGAAATCTGAGAGAAATACTTTACAAGATAATGTATTTGCCTTTTCTTTCTGGATGCTCAAGTCTTAGAAGATTTCATGAATTTTAATGTTTGTAGTTTTCCAATTTTAATGACTTATATTGGCTATCTTGTTTTAATTGCAGGCTGTATGGGTTGTTGCTTTTAAACTGCAATCCTCACTCAAGAAAGCTTGGACTACTTGCGGTAGGTTCGAAAATTTTAACATTCTTAAACATTGATAAGATCCATGTTCTAAAGCCATAATCATGGAGAAGACATTGATGTGCATATTGAAGATAGTTGGTAGAAGATGCAATAGGGTTAATTAATGTACCATGCAAAATATGTGCTGAATGCTTTTTATTTTAACCATTAAGAACAGAATGCCGTTTCAGATTTTATCTTAGTCATTGAATATGATAGTGGATTTGAAATGTTGTTAAGCAATTATGGTTCTGTTATTTGGTCCTTGGAGATTGTGGGGTTGGTTTAGTTACTGCTTTCTGTAGCCTTGCATGCAATTGTGTACAATGATCACAGACAAATAGTATCATTGTAATGATTATTTGAGACTTGCATCGGTGTGTGTATATGACAATTGTTGATTATGCATTGGCAACTTGGATCATCAATGGTATTTAGCTTCTATTTTTTTTTTCATCTCCTTTGCAGAAAGTGGAGTTACGAGACAACTTCATACCAACAAGCCTGGCATTTGCTGAATCCTCCCATAAGTTATGGATGGTTACTGGAGGTGCTGAGGTTATACAGTTGGATGACACAAACCCAGCTGAATCAGAAGCTAAGTCATTGGTTTTAGCTGCATCTGCTGTTACTCGTGTCAGAGTCATGGATCTTGCCTACATTGACTCTACCAATCAACTTGAGTCCAGACTTCTAAAGGATGCTTCTGTCCCAGGGGGTGAAAAACTGCTTATAACCCTACAAGGGGATCAAGGTGACATGGAAGGAGCAACAGCAGCAGCAGTAGCAGCTAATACTGCATTAAGAAACCTGATGATAAAGCGACAATACTCAACTGATATTAAAGAAAATAGGAAGAAGAACAGAAACGACATAAAGCTTAAGAAGGGAACCTGAATCTTAGCTGGAGATGCCCCTAGGGGTGATATGATGTTGCAGGTCGAATATATGGAAAATATATTTGGCCCTTGAAGGTTGTCCCATTTTAATTTTGGGTAAACAGTTTTGGGTGTATTCTGTTGAGCTGGGAATTAATTGCGCCTTTGTATAACTCCAGTAGGTTTGCCTTGAATGGAAGCCAAACACTGTATTTGGGGGAAATTTCCTTTATGCTTACTGTGATATTGTTTTCTTCCCTTGTACTCTGCCTTGTAACGGAGAAGTAGTAGATGAACCTATATGGGTGGGATGAGTTCTGAAGCAAAGGCTTGAAGGATTTACTCATTCAATATAAGATATATGAGAATGAGGATTCCAGGAAATGTGAAACGGAAAAATAAAAATATAAAACTAATTTAAACTCGACTGTTTTATCTTTTAAATATTTGTGCTGAGGTGGGGAAGCTAATGTTTATTAAAAACGGGACTCAAATGATTTGGAAGCACCTCACTGTCAAGTTATATTCTTAACATAGACATTATCAAATAAAAAGGTCATCAAAATTACCAGTCTTATTCAGAAAAGGTAAATATCATTAATATTTTGTTCAATGTATTATAAAGCAATCAAATTATGAAGGGAAATTGCTTTATCTATGTGTATACATTGATGCATGTTAGGTCAAGGAAATACTCTGAGATCCAATGTACCATAAAGTAGATAGTGCTAGGCAGTAAAATGTATACCAATGTCGCTGAGCCCCAAACAAAGAAAGGGAAGAAACGGTAGACTTGTTATATGGTAAGCTCGTTTCAAAAATAGCATACTTTGCTTGTTTAAGAGTAAATTCACTCGTAACATGGTTAACTTGCTCTCTGAAAATGCTTATGTATCCTGCATGGTAGCTTCCTTTCTATGTTCTAGATCACCTTGGAGTTGGAGGTATGCATATTTTATTTTTTATTATTATTAAATCAGAGCTGCAAAGATTTAAGGCTTAGATGCTAACATATGCATGTTAGGACAACCGAGTTCAAGCTCACATGCAGATTTGTACTTCAGCAAGGATATGCACTGATTGTTAGTGGCAAGTGATACTAAGGACGAAACAACTATATACTCAATTGCACAATTTGAGTGGGCCTAACAGTAAGACTTTGAAACTCCAAAAGGAGGTCTAAGGTTCAAATCCAAGGGGGGTAGAGTTGTACACCATACTTGGTAATTGGAGTTTAGTTGGATAATCACATATTGAGTAAACAACATCTATGAGGATTGTCTCATATGACCTATTGTCCTATGGTTTTGTGGATGTTAAAAACTACTTTACCTTTGCCTTTACCTTTAGAAATAACCAATCCAACCCTATTACCACTAAGAGTCCTATGGTATGGAGACAATTTGTGAGTGGGTTTAGCTTTATAAGGTATTTTTTCCCCTAGTTTCATGTTGGATGCTATACAAATCTACAAGCAAAGTATATGTGAACACCATTGATCCTCATTATGATCCATTAATGGTGCAACAAGTATTATTAATAAGGAGAAGAAAATAGATATTTACGAGGAAATTATTTTAGCAAAACAATTTACAATAAGAACAAATAAAAGCAAAGTTGATTTCCATGTTCTAACATGTGATAAAAGTGTTATACATGAATACTAAATTTAACAAAACAATATAAATAGTGAGATTTATTTAATAGATGTTTATCCTTTATAACTATGCTCTTAAATAGAAATGTAACCTTATAAATTGATGAAGTTAGACTTAATTTATAGGCAAATGGTTTGAAGGAAATCAATTTTATGCAGGACCATTGGAATGAGTAAGGGTATCATAATGGAGAAGATATCCACTGTAAATAATTGATAACAAAAATCTTCACAACCAAGTTAATAATTGATAATTAAAGACCTTGTTTTCATCATAAGGTCATGCCCTTATCCCTATACCTTGAATTTTGTACTAAAGCATCCTAATATCAGAACATGTATTAATATGTAGCATGATATTTGTTTCCAACATAAAAGTTATCAAGGAAATTTATAGCATTACATATGCTTTTATGGTGGGAGTCACCTATGTAAGTTAGTGTTGTGGCAAACACTCTTGGTTGTGGGCTACATTTTAGTAGAATACCGGTAATAAGAAAAATACAAGAGTAGAATCATACATCCAATATCAAGAAACTAAAACTAAATTATACAATTAAAAAAACTTAAATTAGATAGCTGCAAGCTTATTGCAGTAGTAAGGGCTTTAACCTCCTTTAGGAGGTCCAAGGTTCAAACTCCACTTAGTATAAGGGGACTGTGACCCCTCATAAAAATCTGCGTAAACTCATTTATAAAAAATCAAATTAAATTAGTCGAACTGACCCATAATAAAATCATGGAGTGAAGGAGAAGAGTCAATAGTTGAGTAGGGTTCAATAGTTGTGATAGTAATTGATATAAATGAACTAAGATCTTTGAACAAATTATCATTGATAATTGAAAAAAAAAAAAGAGAACAAATAAAACAAAATAAACGTTAATAAAATAATTGAGTAGGGATCAATAGTTATTATAATAATTGATGTAAAGGAACCAAATCTTTTAGCAAATTATCATTGATAATTTAAAGATAAGAAATATTAACAAATTAAACAAAATGAATGTTAATATAATATGCTAATACATTTATTGTAAAAAAGATTTGTTGTACATTACAAAACAATATTGAAGAATCTTTGAAGTACACAATTACTAAAGGTTATACTTTTTAGGAAATGATACTTTTCATGATTTATATATAATATTTAAATGATACGATAATGATAAAATGTGAACTATGCCACTACCACATGGTTCTTGGGATCTTTTTTTTTTTTTTTTCCATTTCCACCAATGTTCTCATCTTCCTCAATCTTTTCCATTTTCCCCATATTGTTCCTAGTTTGACTTATCATCTATATATTATGCTTCCTTATAAAACTGAAAGCATAAGGGACCACTTCAAACTTCCTTTTTGTGTTGCCCTATATTGTTGACTTATCATCTATACATTTATGCTTCCCTATAAAACCTGAAGCACAAGGGACCACTTCAAACTCCCTTTTTGTGTTGTAAGAAACCTAAATGTAAGGAAAACTTCCATGTTACTTTTATTTTTATGTTTTTCTAGAAACCCTAATGTACAAAGGATAACCTTGATACTATTTTGTTTCAATGTTACCTTGAAAACCTTAAGGTGCAAGGAATAATCTACACACTAATTTCTTATTATTGCAAGAGACGATTTCCTACTAGTTAAAGAAAATTTAGATGATTTGCTAGGTTTGGATTCAACCTTTTCCGTCTTTTAAAATTTGAAAATTAGTCTAAAATATTCCTTTGCAACTTTAGTTCCTTTGGGGTTTAACTCATACATTGCACACATTTGTTTAGTGTATCATTCTTGGTTTCTTTTAATATTTTCTTTGAATAAATCATGATGGTCATTGCCATATGATGAGAGAGCGTGCCTTTCTCTTCTACTTTTAAGGGATGGAAAATCCTTTATCTAAGCTATCTTCTATTATAGTATTTTTCCTTCTTTAACCTTGGTCTTATCTCATGACCAAAACCTAATAGATGTTGCGTTTAGACAATGTTGGTCAACAATATTCAAATATTCTTACAAAGACACATCTTTTATCTCATGCCAAATAATTACGAAGAGAGAGCAATATTCCAAGTTATCATTTTAGCTTGTAAGTGTTTACATTCCATTTTAGAAATGGACATTGACTTTCATTAGGTCTACCAATCTAAAATACAAAATCAACAATCTTTATACTTTGATAATGATCGATTGCTTTATTAGATAAGCATTAACTTTTTGGAATGATGAGATTTTGTTCATTATTATGTTTTCAAAATCAACTGAATCAAAATATATCCAAAAGCTTATAAAATGGAGAAAATGAAAAACTAGAGTCTTAAAAATGGATAATAGAAATAATATTGGATAGTGCAATTGCAAAAAATATAACATAAAATAACATTGTTATCAAATTATGAATTTTACACCAGGAAGAAAACTTTCTAAACTTGCTAGAAATAGAAATTTCCTACATTAGACATTGAAAAGAAAAATAGCTTCATAATAACTTATTCTTCTCATCCCTCTATTAACAAAAGCTATCTAAAAAATATATTGTGCCTTGATTTGGATTTTCCATTGCCTACATATGAAAGTTTTAAAATAGTTCTACAAATATGAAATGTTTAGAAGCCATATTTTTAAAACTTTCATTTATATGATTATCATATTAATGAAGAGGATATTTATAGATTTTGAATTAAGTTTTTATATTATGCATATAATTATTAGGTCGCACGATACAATTAAAATGACATGTAAAAAAGGGGCAACCATTATTTTTACACTCAATATGAATAGTTTTTATTTTTTGTTTATAGCTTGAATTCACCCATGATATTCTATGCAAAACTCTCATTTTATAAAAGTGAACAATACTATATATTTATACCATAAAAATCATATCCACATTTTTACTTTTTTTTTTTTAAATTTTGGCTAAATCACCTCCATTTGTCAGGTTGTAGGGTCCAAAAGAATAAGGACAAAAAGTTAAAACACATTGTATGATGTTTAACATAGGTATTAGATGAGAGAATGCTACTCTCAAGTGCATGGAATCACACTTCAAAGATGAATTTGAAGATAGATTAAGGATTAGGCTATAGGGGTGTGTCTAGCTTCTGCTTAAGTTATGAACAAAAGAGGTTCTTTGCTAGTGCTAGGCTAAGCAAACAAGCATAAATCTAAAAGCTAAAATATAAGTCCTAAACAATAACATAGAACTCAATTAATTGCAAGGAATAATAAGCAAAAACTTTATTTTTATTTTTCATTTTGAAACAAGATGAGTCTAAGATAAGAGATTGAATGCTTTTCTTATTCAAATGCGAGAGACAAGGAAGTGCAAATTTTACCTTTCTTTTGTTTTCAAGTATGAATGTTTTAGCAAGAGATAATGCAATCTACTTGCTTTTTAATACCTTGGAGGACAATATGATTTAACACATAAAAGGAAAGAAATCACTTTGTTTTAGATCCCTATGATATAGTATGAAATTAATTCTCATATAAGACTTTAACAAAAATGCAAAGGCTTGTGGTGGTAATAGAAGTGAACCAATGCCAACATATGTGTAGATAGAGCTCAATGATATTATGAAATATTCAAATGAACAACAATGCAAGGTACAAGGGTGCTTTAACAGATAAGTAACTACACTAGGAAACTTTATCTTTTTTGAAAAACAAGCACAAACAAAGATATGCTAAAGTGAAGTGATAAAAATGCTTTCCATGCAACTTAATGCATAATGGTATTTGAAGATATTCTAGGTAAAATCTAACTAAAGTTTCATAAAATAATTTGTATATAAATGGTTTCTCTAAATGGTGAAGTAAGATTTAGATTCAATGTGTTAAGACTTAATAAGACATACACAAACCCTAAATTTCCTAGATACTCATATCAAAGAAGATAAAGTCACTTGTACTTGGATCTAGATGTTTGAAGGAGGTTTTGATCTTTGTTATAGATTGAGAAAAATTTGACAAGGCTTTAAATTCTAATCTTGATAAGTAGAATTACATAAGAGAGAATAAAAACGTTCAATAATGAATCGAGGGTTTGCCTAAGCTAGGCCCTTAATGCATTTAAGCTCTTGATAAATATTAGTGAAATGAAATCTAACTATGACGATAAGATGAAGACAAGGGATAAGGAAAGTAAAACCATGTTACAAAAATGATGCTATATTGGTGATGATTTCTAAGTTTTGGTTGGGAACATGATGACCAACAATGCTACTATTTTCCAAGTAGCAACTATGTTACCAAGAAAACATAACCAAAGAGGATGAGATATAAAAAAAATGATATAAACATTTACCTATATACCTATTCAGATAATATGATATCTACTAAGGAAATTTATGATTTAGATCTTTATTCTTAGATCTTGACAAATCCATAAGATGTGGTGGCATTAATAGAGCTATAATTGTGCTACAAAAAATGTAGATAAAGACCAATGCTATTGGTTGTACAACTATAGACCAATATTGGAGCCTAAGATCCTTGATCCAAGGCCTAAAACCTTTATAAACTTGGTCAATAAATTTTAGAATTAATAAAAATGCCCAAATTAAAGCACATTTACTTGAGATAGTAGATATAGAAATCATAGAAGCAACTCAAGATATTTATGAAATGTAAAGACTACGAAAATAGATTAATATGATATAAACATAAGAAATTGTAGAATCAAGGGGTAGAAAGATGCCCTTCATTAGATTCCAAATATACAAGGATGAAGATAATCCAATATTATTTGTTAGCTCTCTAGCTTTGCAAAAGGTTTTGGTGTTATTATGGTAGTCTTCCCCTATAAAATTCATTTTCTTATAGAATGCCTCAAGGAATGACTAACTCCTTTTCTCTGGGATGTCCTTTTTCCCAATCGTAATTTATAATCTCAAATTGCTTGATTTTTGTAAGTAAATGTATGACTAAGGTTTATGATTTTGACCTTGAGCTTTGTAATTGATTCCCCTAAACAACTATTGCAAATTTATGCTAAGTGCTTTCAACTTTCAATTAGCCATTCCAAGGAGGAGAATTTGGACAATATGCTCCAAGATGGTCATCGTTAGATTTGAGTAGAAAGGCAACAATTAGGTGTTAGATGTGAGCAAGATGTAGCAACAAAGATAGATGATGAGGCTTAGTTATGGAGGCAAAGTGCCAAGAATTGACCCTTAGAGATGGGAATAAATGAAATTGCATGGTGATGGAGCAATAAATTGCTTTTTCATTTTAATTTTGCTACTCGTAAAACAAATTTATATGTAAAGTTAGCATCACTGTGTTGCTAGAACAATAACATAAATGCACTAATAGAAGTGCACATGTTATCAAATATGGAAAGATAAGGGATTTGTGATTGATGAAGTTAAATAAAATCTGACAAGGTTGATTTGATTCTAGAGTGTCCTAATAATCTGTTTTGGGTGTCTACATTTTATTCCTTTTGGTGTGCTTATCATAAAATGAGCATATAGAAAACTATCTCATAAATGCCCCAACATTGTCTTGGAAAATGAGGTCAAATTTTGGCTTGGTTTAATCACTATTAATTTAATTAGGTTATATTAATTTTGATTTGCTTGAAGGGATTGATTTGATTTAGGTCAAAAGATAAAGGTCATTAATGATTTTTATGATGACATGTGTGGATGTGTTCTCCATTTGAGTTTTTGAAGAGTTCAGCCAAGGAGGCCGAGAGAACTTGAACCATATAACTTGCACACCATAGGGGGAGGATATGAGCTAGCTAAAAATTAAAAAGAATATTAAAGAGTGGGTCAAAGAATAAGGAGAGGATTAAAAATATTTTATCATGAATCATAGTATTTAAAGAGTTTTGATGCTTTGATTTTAGAACATATTATGATAGCTAAAAACCCATGCCCCACTTACTGTAGTAATCTGATTTGACCACCAACTCTAGTAGGAGTTGGTATCACAAAGATATGAGGGTTAAAACCCAATAAAAATGGTTTTCAATCTAGCTTTAATTAAAAAAAATGATTTTGATGTTATTGCAAACTACCAATGCACTTCGACATCACCATTAAAAAGCATAACACACTATCATTTCAATATCATAATTAAAATCAGAAGTGTTAGTGCTTTTGCAAATTGGATGTGCATTTGTCACCATTGAAAATTTTGACAAATTTAATGACAAAAGGAATAAATTAGGAGTAGATTGATTAATTTTTGGGTTACAATTTGAATATTTGTTGTTGAATTATTATCTTGAAAATATGTTAATTAATAAAATTGTTTGATTTGAATGATAAATGACAATGGAAAATATTTAAATTAATGACATATTTGGATGTTGTTTGAATAAAATGAATGTTTGGCTTATGTTTTTTGATATATTTATGAATAATATGGATTGAAAGAGTTGGATGTTTAATTATAGATGTAACCAAAGATGCTCAAGATAAGGGAAAGACAATGATATACAATTGAGACATTGTTGTAAATCATGGATGCTACCAATTATAGACTTTTATCTATAGTGGGATTCTATGATGTGGAAAATATGCCCAAGCAAAGTTTGATAATGCTAGTGAAGAGAAGGTATATGAGATGAATAACATTTAGTTGACAAATGAGAAATGGTTGTCATACTAGAGAACATGTGGTAAATATTATGGGTGTCATTCATGGTGAGATGTAATGATGGTGTTTATAGACATTAATTGAGAACACAAATTTCAACATGGTATGATATGACATTGATGTGAATGTTACTTAGTAGGGTGGGCACCTCTAGAAGTAGGAGGTATTGTTGTCTTAATTGATATTTGACATGGCCTTATTAGATACCAGTGGAAGGACTTTACCATGGGTTATAGGATAGATAGTGGTTAACATGATCAATTATAGATGGTTTTTGCTTGGGGTTCAATTACTCTTACTAGACTGTATCATGCACTACATCAAGTAGGAGAGAAAAAAATATCTTCTATTACACTATTCTTTAGGTTAGGACATGGGACCACATAATTGTTATTCGATCATTGAGCTTGCTCAAAAATATTGATTATTGAGAGGTATTTTAGTTACTTATATAGGTGTATGCATTTAATATGAGATACAACCAATTTCATAGGGGGTATTTGGGATTTTCCCACATGTAGTTGGATGACCCATGTATATAGGATATTATTTAAAACCCTTATAGAGAGAACATTTGTTAGAAGGAGGGCACTTATCAACTTGCCAAGGTTAAGAGGAGATGATAGTTCATCCAATTGTGTAGAGATTGAAAGTTATTCCATTATGAGCATGTGGTCCTACAATTTTGGATATTATAGGATGTGCCATTTGATGTAATGTGGTATAGTGGGAAGGAAGGGAGACAAGTGATGCACCTTGTCGGAGCCATAACTTGTGAACCATACACCCGTTTGCCTTGAAATTTAACAGGTGGTTCCGCATGCGTGTTCTGCATCAGGATGATATATGATCCTATTGACCCTCCAAAAATCATGTTTTCGAGACCTAAATCCAACATCTAGTGCCCCAAAATTAGCTTTTAGAATAGGTTCCCAGGTTTTTTGGGTTTTTTTGGTTGTTAGAAGTTTATTATCTTTTGTTATACCTTAAGTTGAGACCTGATATTTTAAATTAAAGTTCATTATTGTAAGAAGGACGTGTGCACCGAATTTTGGCGCAATTCGACTCATTTTTATTTTTAGCAGTTTTTAGAAAAAAGATCTATTTTTAGCAGTTTTTAGAAAAAAGACATTTTTAGGGTTTCTTTGGTTTTCGGTTGTTATATGATGGATTGTAATATTTTGTAGAAAGGGTGTGAATTCAGGAATGAGAAGAATATCAATTTGCAAATTTCTTCCATTATTGCATTTGTGTTATGTTATTCGAGTCCATTTTGTTGGTCTCTTGTAGCTGAGTTTACACCATTTGGTATCATAGCAGGTGTGATATTGCTAGTGAAGGGAAGATGCCACCTAGAATATATGCCTAGACGAATAGGAAGATCAAGGATCTGAATGCAAAAATAGCACGGTTGATTATGTGATTGATCGCATGGGAGAGAGATGTCCCAGGGCACGTGTAGATCAAGGATTTGATGATGAAAACATACTTGAGGAACGTGGATCTGAGGTCCACATAAAAGCAGAACCAGAGGGCCCAAAGGAAGAAGGGCACAATTTTGAAAATTGACTGATATGATCTCTAGAGGGGCTTAAGGAGAATCAAGATGGGATCAAGATCGAGGTTCCCGAGTATGCTGGTGGGTTGAAACCAGAGGAGTTGATTGATTGGATCAGTAGCCTAGAAAAATATTTTGAATGGAGTAACCTTGCTAAAGAGAAGAAGGTTAAGCTCACATGCACAAAGTTGAAGGGACATGCATTGATTTTGTGGGATCATTTATAGATAACATGACAAAGGAATGGAAAGGAAAAGATCAAGGATTGGACAAATCTGAAGAAGAAGTTATAGGAAAAATTTATACCTGCAGACTACTCCCAAACCCTATTTCGTAGATTTCAGAATCTCTGATAGAAATATCAAAGCATTGAGGACTATACTAATGAATTCTACAAGCTATCCATTCGAGTGGAGCACAATGATACGAAGGACCAAAATGCTGCCAGGTATGTAAATGGCCTAAGTTTTGTTGTTCAAGATGAGATGAGCTTGCATCACACTCTTACAGTAGAGGATGCGTATCAAATGGCCCTCAAGGCGGAGGAGAAATTGAAAATGATTAATAGAAGAGGTAATAAGGGATTCACACCCTCTTCAGGTCGAGGTCGAAGTGGATCTAATTTTCTCAAGGGAGAATCCTCAATACCTGCTAGAAAAGAAGAAGATGGGTAGAATCTGAGAGGAAGAGGATACCAACAAGGTAGAGGTTACGATGGTGGACAAAATGGGAATGATATGAGGAGGTCGTATACCTATTATGGATGTGGTGATGAGGGGCACAAAGCATTTGAGTTTCCCCAATGTGATGTCCAAGAAAGGTGTCAAGGAGGACAAGGAAGGGTCAATTTGGTTGAGATGGAAGAGTAGGATGAGGATGACATTTTTGCTAACATGGGGGAAGCACTTATGATAAGGAGGACATTGATTGCTCCTAAGAAATATATGGTGCAGAGCAAAGCAAAGGGGCAGACCATATATGGTGAAGATTCTTGGTTGCGAACGAACATATTTCGAACAAGGTGTACATCAAGAGGGAAGGTATGTAACATTGTCATTGATGGTGGTAGTTGTGAGAATATGGTGTCAAATGTCATGGTTGATAAAATGCCCCTGAAATGTGAAAAACATCCTTATCCATAACACATCTCATGGGTTAAGAAGGTGAATGAGGTAACAGTAGATCAGAGGTGTTTAATTAAATTTTCAATTGGGAGCACTTATAAAGATGAAGCATGGTGTGATGTGATCTCGATTGATGCATGTCACATTATATTGGGAAGACCTTGGCAGTATGACAAGGATACTAACCATAATGGGATAAATAATACTTACACATTCTGGAAGGATGGTGTAAAGGTAGTTCTTGTACCTTTGAAGGAGGATGGACCGAGTGAGAGCTTGTTGAAGATGAAGGAGTTTCTTGTAGAGATCAGGGATGCTAGCTTCTGTTATGCCTTAATAGCTAGGAACCTAAAAACAGAGGAAGTGGTTATACCTACAATAGAAACTAAGTTGCTAAGTGAATATAAATATGACACACCAGAGGAGTTACCAGATGGGCTACCACCAAAAAGGGATACTCAACATCACATGGATTTCATTCTAGGATCAACGCTCCCAAATCAACCATATTATCTGTTGAACCCAAAACATAATGCAGAGTTGAGTAGGCAAGTGACAGAGTTGATAAAGAAGGGATTAGTTAGGGAGAGTATGAGTCCATGTGCAACTCCAGCATTGCTGACCCCGAAGAAAGATAGTGACTGGTGAATGTGTGTGGACAATAGATCCATAAACAAAATTACAATAAAGTATTGGTATCCTATGTCGAGAGTGGATGACATGATGGATGGATTGGTTGGAGCTAAATACTTCAGTAAAATTGATCTGCGAAGTGGCTACTACCAGATAAAAATTAAAGAAGAGGATGAATGGAAGACATCTTTTAAGACAAAATATGGATTATACGAGTGGATGGTGATGCCATTTGGGTTGTCTAATGCACCTAGTAAATTTATGCGGTTTATGAATAGAATACTATGGGAATATAATGTGTTAGACGTGCTCAAGAAGGAGAAATTGTATGTCAACCTGAAGAAATGTAGATTTCTTCAAGATAGTTTAGTGTTTTTGGGATTTGTAATCTCGAGAGATGGCATGAGGATGGATGATGAGAAAGTGAAGGTGATTCTAGAATGGCCTCTTCCACGATCTATAATAGAAGTAAGGAGCTTTCATGGACTAGCTACCTTTTACAGGAAGTTCATCAGGAACTTCAGTAGTATAGCTGCCCCTATAACTGAGTGCACGAAGGGGAAAGAGATTGTATGGACTACAACAACAACAGAGAGTTTTGAACTCTTGAAGAAGAAGGTGTCGAAAGCCCTTGTTATAGTGTTACCAAATTTTAGTAAGGTGTTTGAGGTTGATTGTGATGCCTCATTTGTTGGAATTGGTGGTGTCTTAAGTCAAGAGGGCCGACCTATAGCATTTTTTAGTGAGAAGCTGAATGATGCAAGGAAGAATTATTCTAAATATGATGTGGAATTTTATGCAATTGTGCAAGCATTGCAACATTGGAGGCACTACTTAATCTCAAAGGAGTTTGTGTTGTTTACTAATCATGAAGCATTGAGGTATGCCAATTCTCAAAAAAAGTTAAATAGTAGGCATGCCAAATGGATTTTATTTTTGCAACAATATACATTTGTCCTGAAACACAAGTCAGGAAAATAGAATAAGGTTGTTAATGCATTGAGTAGGAGAGTCTTGTTGTTGACCACTGTGGAGAATGAAGTGGTAGGATTTGAGGGGATTAAAGATCTGTATGAATCTGATGTGGATTTTGGGAATATTGTGCAACAGTGAAAAAGTGCGGTAGGGGGCGAGTCCCATACTATTTTTGAAGAGTATTTTTTACAGAATGGTTACTTTTTTAAGGGTAATCAATTATACATTACCAATGGCTCTATGAGAGAGAACATCTTAAGAAAATTACATAGTGGGGGTTTGGATGATCATTTTGGAGTAGCCAAAACTATCACTCTTGTAGAGAAGTACTATTGGCCAAAAATGAAGAGAGACATTATCAAGTTTGTCTCTAGATGCAGAGTATGTCAAATGGCTAAGGGCCATGCACAAAATACAGGGTTGTATATGCCACTACCAATTCCTACAGGACCATGGACCGATATGAGTATGAATTTCATGTTGGGGTTGCCCAAGACACAGAGGGGTAAAGATTCAATTTTTGTTGTGGTAGACAGATTTTCAAAAATGGTGCATTTCATTGCTTGTCAAAAAATAATGATGCAACTAGGACTGCAGTATTATTCTTTGATGAGATTGTGCAGTTGCATGGTGTTCCAAAGACTATTACTTCTGATCGGGATATTAAGTTCTTGAGTCACTTTTGGAGGACGTTGTGGAAAAAGTTGAACACCAGGTTGTAGTTCAGTAGTGCTTACCATCCACAGACCGATGGGAAAACAAAGGTAGTGAACAAAATCTTGGGAAACCTCTTACGATGCATAGTTGGATAAAAACCAAAACAATGGGATTTAGCCTTGTCACAAGCCGAATTTGCATACAATAGTTCAGTGAACAAGTCGACAGGTAAATCTCCTTTTCAAATTATTTATGGTTAAAATCCTAGAGGTGTATTAGATTTGGTTGAGTTACCAATTGAGGAACAACATAGTGATGATGCAGAAGCATTTGCTGAGCATATCCATAAAGTGCAAGAGTTAGTGAGGGAAAAATTGCAGAGTAGTAATGCTCACTACAAAGAGTCTATTGATGCACATAGAAGGGTGAAAGTGTTTGAAGAGGGTGATATGGTCATGGTTCATATTAGAAAAGAAATATTTCCTAAGGGGATGTATAACAAACTAAAACTTAAGAAAGTTGAGCCATGTAGGATTTTGAAGAAGATCAATGATAATGCCTATAAAGTGGAGTTGCCCGATGAATTTGATATTTCGCCCATTTTTAATGTTTTTGATTTATTTAAGTATCCTGGTACTGTCGAGGATGGTGAATTACATGAGACAGTAAATTGGGCACAACAAATACCTAAGAAGAAAAATATAGAGTTGCACAGGTGCTCGATAAGAAGGTGATCACCACTAGACATGGGAGCTACAACAAATTCCTGGTTCAGTTGGAAGGATTACCACAGTCAGATAACACTTGGGTTTCAGAGTTAGAGCTAAAGAAAATTGATAACCAAAAGCTATAGGATTTCAATTCAGCTGAACTCGTAGGAGCTGAGTTCTTTTTCACTAGAGGAGAATGATGCACCTTGCTAGAGCCATAACTTGTGAACCGTACGCCCGTTTGCCTTAAAATTTAATAGGTGGTTCCGCATGCGTGTTCTGCATCAGGACAATTTTTGATCTTCTTGACCCTCCAAAAATCATGTTTTCGTAACCTAAATTTGACATCTAGTGCCCCAAAATTAGCTTTTAGAATAGGTTCTCGGGTTTTTTGAGTTTTTTTGGCTGTTAGAAGTTTATTATCTTTTGTTATATCTTATGTTAAGACATAATATTTTAAATTAAATTTCTTTATTGTAATAGGTATGTGTGCACCAAATTTGGGCGCAATTCGACTTATTTCTATTTTTAGCAGTTTTTAGAAAAAATATCTATTTTTAGCAGTTTTTAGAAAAAGACGTTTTTAGGGTTTCTTTGGTTTTCGATTTCTATATGATGGATTGTAATATTTTGTAGAAGGGGTGTAAATTCAGGAATGAGAAGAATATCAATTTGCAGTTTTCTTCCATTATTGCATTTGTGTTGTGATTGGAGTCCATTTTGTTGGTCTCTTGTAGCCGAGTTTACACCAACAAGGTTTTAAGATAGACTAAATCCACACTTGTATATAGAGGTAGATGTTGATGACCCTAATTTTAGGACCTTGAGGTGGATAACATTGGGTCCAGTGATTGGTATCATAAATGGTATCTACACTTTTAGACTAAGACGATTATTATTCCTAGATTGCGCATCATCTAGTGCATAAGGTATAGGAGATTATAATGATAGATGGAGTGACTAGTGCTAGAATTGGTATGATAGTGGAAATTATGGTGATAGGCTAGGTAGTCTATGAAATATGTAATGTAGCCAACACTAATAGGAGGGGAGACTAGAGGGGCTACACTGCAACTTTCATTACCGTTAAATATAATGAAAAAGGTAGGGATAAGCAAGGTGGGACAAGATGTACATATATAAAAAATTAGTTGGTAGGTTAGGTGACTCATTTTTAGGCCACTTGTAACAACCCTAGTTGTTACTAAACTTAAATCAACCCAAGAGAGTGAATTATTATTTTTTCTTTTAATTAAACTTATCTACCCAACATGTAGAGTTCATAATCATGGACTATACCATCAAGGTAAAAAGTCACCAAGAGAATTATGACATGGTTAGTGTCAAATCTTGTGATAGGAGTGACCAAATCCTATCAAACCTTTTATACCTTCATGGTATAAGGTTGTTAAAAATATTTATGAATCAATTCTATTTATTGATTGTTTTATTATCTCTTTTAATTAGGGATATGTAATTAAGACTACCCTCTTAATCTAATAATCATAGTATCAATTAAGAGACTTATTCCATAATTAATATAACTATAATCAACATAAGATAATTGTTCTTTTCTCATTGCAACACGATCCATACATTATTACTTAATGTAAAAAGGTTGCAACATTCATCCATATATGAATATAAATAACAACTATTTCTCTTTAACATTGCATGAATATTGTTAGGAACCTACTATTGAAATAAAGCTTGCACACACAAAATACTGAAAGATAATTGAAATACATGCAATAACATAATAATACTATGCATAAAGTAATTGCAAAATGGAACAATCTCACAAAGAAACTCAGAATCGCAGGCCTCTTCGAGGGGGTAACCTCCTTCAATATTTCATTAACTTGCAAAAATATGATTTGTACATGGCTTCATAGCTTTTTAAAGAAAGACTTCATGCAAACCCTAACCCTAGGCTCAAGAGTTAGCTTACATGCAAAATGCCACTCGAGCTAGAATCTTCTACCAAATGTCGGTTACAATCTTGATAACGGTTACATCAAATGGCCCCACTTGCCTAGGAGCATAACATGCCACGTACATTACAAAATAACATTATATATGAGATCCCCCACGTTGGAAGTGGGTAATTACATAATAATGAGTATTACAAAATAATGTTAGTATGGGATCCTAACAAAGATATAAATCATTGAATCATATAATATTTTAACATCCATTTCATATCCATCATCCATTTAATTAACATCTCATGATAATTCAAATGCATCATCTATACATTATTTAATCAACATCACATTGAAATGTAAATAAAAATCCATGTAAATAATCAATTTCAAAGCCATAAGATAAAGAGATTTGAGACAACATATATCTTGGGAACCCTCATGGGGAATAAACCCAACCTCCAAAATAGTTTCTCCTCTCATTTCATAAATAAAAATTGTCATAATTACAAAGATAAAAGGCATCCCACGGATCCTTTATCTAAATTAAGTAAATAAAAGAACCTAATCATTCCTTTTTCAAATCATCCATGCATATAAGGAAATTCCACATTCCCTTTTTTCAATCCATTTATACAAATTACAATAAACACATAAGAATCTCCTAATTCTTATGTCCACATAATTATGAAATGATCATCGAATTCATATCAAGGAGAAAACTCATCATTTATCATAGCATGAATTACTTATCATTAAGACAAATGAGAGAACCCCATAATTCCCTTGAAGAATGAATTCCACATTCATTCTTCAGGATCAAAAACATTCAATCCTCCATAAGATGAATTCTTCTAATTACATTAGAAGACTTCACTAAGTAACCATGCTTATATCTATAATATATGCTTAAAGCATATAAAGAGGAAATCCATTCCTCAAGAATGGATCTTCCATCCATTCTAATCCTAAAATTTCATGGCTTCGAGGAGATCCAAAATCCTCTCAAGAATAGATCATCCAATATATTCTTACAATATTCAAGTCATACTAATTTTACCATCCCATAAATCCTAGAAATCTTAACTAGAAAGGGGTCCTAAAGGATAATTAATCGTATGACCGACACATAATGAGGAAACCCCATAATTTCTTTCCTTAGCTGCACCCTTTTCTAGAAAAAAGTATTTCTAAAAACCATTAAGTGTAAACCTAATTTATTCAATATTTTCACAAGATTGGTAAAAAGGTTTACAATAGAATCGTTTACAATTTTGTACTATTTTTCTACAAATTTGTAACTAGGATTAACTTCAGAATTAATAATTGATTTACCACCAAAATTGATCTTTAGGTAGCTTTCAAGTATTTTAAATTTTTTTATCAAATTTCTCCATCTTTCAAGAATTTATTCTATTAATTTCCCCCAAATGTTGTAATTCTCCCTTAGTTTGGTTTCATTCAAATTAGACCCATAATATTCTTTCCCAAAATGATATATATAGCTTTCTTCATTTAAGGACTATTAAAGGAATTGGGTTTGAACATTGTAATTCTTCCCACATTTATACTTCTCCCTAAATAGTCGAGGATCTAATTCAAATAATCCTATGTTCAATGGCTTAACTTAATTTTAAGTTAAGTAATTCCCCATAGACAAAAAGGGGTTTTATTTATTTATTTTATATAGTCTAAGCGGCCCAGTTTGATTTAGAACCTTTATTTATTTCAAATAATCCTATGTTCAAGGGATTAACTTAACTTTAAGTTAAATAACTCCCCATAGACATTTTTTTTTTATATAGTCTAAGCGGCCTAGTTTGATTTAGAACCTTTTCTTTATTTATATAATAGATTCACCCTCAAATTCAAGGGTATTATTCACGGGCTTAGAGCACAAGAATGATAATCTTAGACCAAAGAGGGGTGTTTCTTCAGTAACCAAACTAAGTCAATGGTCCAACAAAATAATTATAAGTCGGGTCAACCAAGAAATAGTCAAACTACACACTAAAATTAAGTCAACAACCAGTCCAACTATCACACTTTCGAGCCCACACATGGATTTCATGCATGAGAGCAAATATCTACCTTAGCACCTCAACTAGGACGTGACCACCACCTGGTGGCCACCATGACCATCAAGTAATGGTCATTACCTAAGGGAAGTGAATTTTCTCATATATTATCCCCATTACTCCCACAGAAGCAATGTGGGACTATTGTCTCCTATACTTACAGTAAAAGGGTTTTAACAATGCACAAAGTAACCTATGCATGGTGATGGTGAATCTAGATAACAACTAATCACATGGTAACCCAACCAACGAGGGATCGATAAATGTCAACATATAATCTACCCATGTGTGCCTTTTACTGGCACGGGTCAACCACTAGGTGGTGCAAACCTTGATCACCACCTAGTGATCAAAATTACAAGTGGGCCTTACTCCCTTTAAAGGGCTTCAAGCCCTGAGCATATCCCATGTGGGATAATGCTCAGGGTAGCCTTGAGGAAGGCCTTCGATTGAGTAGGGTCGAGCGCTATCTAGTGCCTTGGTCTTTCAGGAGGCTAATACAGAGAGTTCATAATTCTTACATAAGGGCTCTAAACTATCTTCCTAAAAGATCTAATCAAACCTAAGTTCAATCTAGGGTTTACATTACTCGATAAAAATGACGCAGTTCAAGGTTGAGATAGGAGAAATTGCGTCTATTACAAAATATTCATTGAGGTAAATAATATTATATGAGCATGGTATACTAGCATTAGAGCTACCCTTATAAGGTGTATAACAATCCCTTAAACGATCTGAATTGAGATGATAGCCACATATTTCAAACTACCAGTTCAATTTTGGCTTCAAGAGTAAATCACTATCTGAAAAATAAGTGTTGCAGGCAATTCTTTCTACAACATACCATGAAGTTGAATCAAGCAATATGAGGTACTGAATTCTATTTACTTAAGTATTCCTAAAATAAACATCATTGTAGGAAGAAAATTGCAGTTAATAAATCCATAAGCATCTTGTAATCAAGAAAACACAATGATCAAATTTCATAGCCTAGAAACATTCAGATTGGTAGCAGGTTTTAGTTAGACAAAGGTAATGACGAATAACTAATAAGCACCTTACAACCCAAAAATCATAGCAAATAACCAATAATGCCTTGCTATCGGGCAAGATTCAACAGGTACTTCATTAAAAATATTCTATTTGTAGCTCTAAGGATGATTAATCATAAGGGCTGATTTCAAGGCATCCAAGCCAAGAAGGATAGAGGTGAACTTTTTGTATTCATTTCATCCTAATAAACTATAATATTTGCAAGCAATAATACATGTAAATTGGAAAGCAAATAGAGCATCAAGTTAAGCCTATTTATAGATGAAAAACAATTGAATATAGATCAAATTATGCATGCATTATAGAGAAGCATTTGATGCAAATTAAGACATGGAACCCCTAACATAGAGCTCCTAAAGAGTTGACATATTTTTTCCTCCTTGCTTCTCACCTCCAGCCTCATGTTCTTGCTTTCGCCTCCTCTATTCTAAGTCCTCACGGTAGATTTAAAATAGTTTTGCCTTTACACCAATCAAATATTCCCTTCATAGAAAAATCATTTTAGCCCATGTGAAGGGGAAGTCAAATAAATTATTATAAAATAAGAATAGGGCACATGGAGATAAGGTGAGTGACCTTATTTTGTTTGATGCCCCCCCATTCTAAGGACATTACAAAACTAAAATTATTAAAGATAACAAAGGATAACCTCTCTTAATTTCCACCAATATGTAGAAGCCATAGGGAAAGGATGAAGAATTTCCTAAAATAATAAAATAATCCTTATGTTGGAAATAATGTCTATTCCATCATTTGGGTTATGTAAATGTATCCTCTAAGATACATACCTAGATTACTTCCTGTGCAAGTTATCTGGTGACTTCATGCAATGAAATAAATGGAAAAGTGTCCATGTGCAAGATGTCCTATGCACAACTATATAGAGTGTTGGGCAAGCATCCTATTTTGCATATATAAGGATGGCCTCTTAGATAGATAGATAGATAGGACAGTCGAGAGATATTGTTAGATAGCGTAGGTTAGTGGATTATGTTACACACCATTTACTGGTGATGGATATGATGTATATCTATAGATTTATTAATGGAGTGCTCACTTCCTCCATAGCTACATTGTAATCTTTTATATCTTTTATATTTCAGCATAATTTAGTCATCTAGTAGATTTACTTTATTGGATATTATTTTGCTTCTTGTGATTAATCTCATGGCTCATTCATCAAAAGCTAACAATTGTATCAGAGCCATGATAGATCTAATATGTGCAGGTCATTAGGGAACCACCATTGTTGGTTAGCCTAAGAGTTTTGTCAAACTAACGTGCCATTGGACCAACCACTGGAAAAAGATCTCAGGAGAATCTAGATGGTAGATTTTGGGAGAGTCACAAATATAGGACTGAAAGGAATCTTAGTTTCAAAAATACTAAGATCATTTTTATCTAAAGTCTTTTCCATAGAGTTTTTATGAAAACTCGTGAAGACTATGACTCAACATTTCAATCCACTAGATTGTAGATCATCTAGTGAAGATCATCCAAGTCATATAGAGTTTTCTAACTGGTGCCTAAAGTTTCTTTTGATGCAAGAAATTAATCCTTAGAGGATTGGAACTCCTCCTACAATAAACAACTAGGAGAATCCAACTTTGTTGCCTAACTATCAGAGTGCCCTCATAGTGCAGAGGTTAGTTCATCATGCAAGAGAATAATACTATGAAAGAAGGCTTCCTATGAAGTATCGTGGTGAAGATAGGAGACTGAAGATCTCCATTGATGGATTGCATAAATCTACACTTGAAGAATATGCCACAATATCCTTTATACGAAAAGGCCATATAAGCCTTGCAAAGAAGCCACATAAGTCTTATACTGAAAAAGCCATAGAAGCCTTGATATTGAAAATGCCATAGAAGTCTTAATATTGAAAAAGACCATAGAAGCATTGGTACTGAAAAATACCACAAAAGCTTTGATACTAAAGAAGAATTCAAGAAGAATATTTGATTTAGAAGTAGATTAAATATTTTAGTACTAATATTCTTATTGTAGGAACAAAATATTCAGTGAGTTGGGAGACTTCCTACAAGAAAGTTAGGAAGAGCATCTTCTTCAGAATCAACTTAATCCTGAAGCAAAAGAGAAGAGATTAGGAGAATATCTCATTAAATAAATTATAGTCTTGGAAGAATAATAAGGACTAGGAAAGTCCTACTCGAATCTAGAAGCAGCAGAATAAGAAGATCCAAGAGAAGATCTTACCACCAACACTTCCAAAAGTAGAAGGTTGAATAAAAGGTCTAAGGAAATACCATCAGAAGTTGCCAGATCAAATACCTTGAGAAGGTCTCATAGAGTATCCAGGAAAGGCTAGGAGAGCCTTGCTAAAGATCAAGATAGTTCTTTGAGAAATCATTGGAGAAATCCACTATCCAGGTGAAGTGCCTGATAGTGAAGGACTTGGGACAATTATCGTCATCCAACAACAAGCCCAAGAGGAGAATTTGCCAAGGAGTGCCAAATCTGAGAAGAAGAAGTTTTGGTAAGGAATGCTAAACCCTAGAAGAAGATCCTGCTTAAAGTCAGATTTTTGCAAGAAGACTTGAAGATAGAAGAAGCTCATCAAATCTTGAAGATTTTAATATTACCTCTCATAGCAAGAAGGCACAACCCTAAGACATAGACTTATCCAAATCTACAACAGAAGGAAGATAACACAAGAGGAGAACAAGCCACCAAATCCTAGGCTCATTTAAAAAAGTTCAAGACCATCATTCGATGAAGGAGTTATGAATGACATCCTACCAGAAGCAAAAACTTGGTGTTCCTAGACACCAAGACCTACATCCTCTACAAAGGCGGGATAAGAGCTACAAAAAAAGGTATGCAACTTATGGTGCAAAAAGATTCATTAAATTGAACTACTTATTAGATTTATTAGAGCACCTAAAATTGGATTAAAGTTTAAAAAAGAAATTACATTTCAGTCTTCTAAAGTGCAAATAAAAACAAATTCTTTTTAAGGATTCAATTGCACATTTATTAGGAGTTGATTAGAATCCAAATTAATTTCTATCAATTGCGTATTATCTATTATTGAAAAAGAAGACTAAGTCCTACAACATTGATTGTAGTGAAATTGCAGAATAACTCCTAAAGATTCATTTAAGGTTATTCTTGATTAGTTGCAGTAGATTATTAAGTGCATTTCTTTAAGAGTTTATTGGAGTGATAAGGTGTAATATTAGTGCATTAAAAAGTTTGTACTATTATACTACTCTCAAAAAGAATATTAGTTTTGTGTTTCCTAAAAGACACAAAATATGATTTGTATAAAGTGCCTAAAGACACTATTGAAGCACATAAATATGCAACTTGATGTGGCCAATAGAAGCCATCAATAAGGGTTAGAATCCTCCAGTTTTGGAGAAGCTTATGAAAGTGAGAAGCATTACAAGTGAATGAAAAAAAAAAGAATGCAAAAAATTTGCATCAATTAAAAGAACTTCTATCTACTTTTATTGAAACTTGGACTTGCTATCAAAAGTTTCCAAGTAAAAAGGGGAAGGTGTGTCTATTTTCAAAGACAACCTCAAACCCTTATATTACAAGAAATATGCCACAAAATCAGAATCTAAAAATCTAGAAATAGAGTGCAAAAAAAGGTTTATTAAAAGCGTTATTACAAAATATAATACATCATCTTGCACTCCTCTAATTTGTTTTTGATAGCATAGGTACAAATTTGAAAGTGCCATATTAGGGCATGTTTACCTATAGGGAAAAGAATAGCCATTAAATGTCGGACGTCAACACTCCTCCTCCCAAGCTAAAAGGAGCCATTCGAGAGCTCATCCTTGGACATACACACTTGCAGAAGCAAAGCTTATTTCAGATCATCCATGAGCCATAGTTACATAGTCAAACGAGTGCATATCAATCTTAAAATGATGTCAAATTAGCAGCAACAAAATCAATGTGTTTGGAGGCATAAAAGAAAGGAAGAAAGGTGTTACATTCATGGCCTCAATATTGGAGAAGACCACTCACCAAAGGAAGTGTTGAACTATCGCCTAAGATTTGTAGCGCATCACCCATTCACCTGTAGAAAAGATAGTTTACTCGCTGCCCAAGTTGGAAAACAAAAGGAGATATGGAGTTATAATATTCATACTTGAGGATATTACAAGAAATATTGCTTGTTGCCCAAGCAAAGTTAGAAATACATAATGTTATGGAGTTATAATATTCATCTTTGAAGGCGTTACAAGAAGGGTCTCCATGAATAAATGATACTTGGTAATTTAGTCATCATTCCTCTCAATGTTCTAGAGGCTTCTATGAAGGAGTTATAAGTAAAGACATGCCACTTTGTTACATTTATCAGCTTCACACAAGGGCCTATACGTTTTCAAGAAGCACTAGTGAATGATTTTGGAGTATTACATAAATAAGGGAGTGCTCGCCCATAATGGACGTGACACTTGTCACAATGCCTATGATCCATCTTGTTTAAAATGCATATTCTAGTCCAAGACCAACATGCAAGAGTGAAGCACAATCAAGACATTTGAAGGATGAAGGTAGCACAGTCAAGGGCGTGAGAGAAGAAGAAAAAATGTTCTGCAACATGGAAGACAAAGGAGAAGGAGCATTAAAGGCTCCCCATTATCGAAAGGTCAACATTTCAACACCTATGTACAACATTCACATCAAATATCCATTAATCCAAGTGCTCAAGGTACACTTAAGACACTGTTACATTCAATCATGGAAAGCACCGAACATCAAGGAGATATTACATATAAGGTAAGGTCTAAATCCCATTATTCATTGCTTTCATAAGTTGGAGTTATAAGGATTATAAACTAAGGTTGAAACTTAGGGTTTTGAAAGCTTAAGGGGTGACTTATCTTATTATTTTAATATTTACAATCCTACTTAGGAGGAATAAGAAATTAAATTGGATTAAACTATATTGCAAATAGTATTATCATTTCTCTAAATTTTCAAACTTGGGAGTCATAAGGGTTACTCCATCAAATTTATTTTATTTAGAAATTAGAAATAATCCAAGGGATAAAAAAAAGAGGTTGTTAAGGGATTTTATTAAGGTTGGATAAATTTATTTTTACTTGTCTCAAATTTCTAAAAACGAGACAAAAGAATTCCAACATCAAAACCTCTTCAAACTGAAATAGTGCTTAGTTCAATTAGAAGTGATAAAAGTCGATTTTTGATTCTTGCAAAACTTGTACAAAAATCAGCAAAATTTGAACTAATTCTTTACAAAAGCACTATATTCTACTTAAGAGATATTCTTTCTCAATTCTTCAAATTTAACCTTTCCAATGGGTAAAGGAATGTCATACAATGGTTGCAAAACTTGCTCTAACAAGAACCAGATCACAAAGCATAATCACAGGTGGTTTATTAACTTAGGAGCTAGTCATCATATGACAGGAAATATACAATGGTTTTACTATCTTGAAATTAGCAATGGTTACAGATTAAGAATTGTAGATAGCCAAACATATCTTATTCATGGATATAGATGTGTATATTCGAGTAAATATTTTCTAAATATTCTACTACAAAAAGTGTTGTATGTTCCTGGTTTAACTTTCAATCTCATCTTAGTGAGCAAGCTAGTAGAAAATAACTACATGATTAATTTTGGATATATGAATGAGGTAAATACATGTCTCATTATGAATCAAGATGGAAAAAAACAACAGGGTCAATCCATGAAAATACTTATATTCTAGACTCAATGGAAATACCACAAGATATTGTGATGTTACAAAATGTTTCTAACTCATTTGCAGAAGAACATATTGAAGAAAATGAAGAACCAGTACATCAAAAAGGTAAGTACAGAAGGATAAAAAATATGAGAGGACAATTGCATCATGCCCTACTTATTCATCAACAATCAAAATAAAATGAAGATACTTGCAAGGAGGACTTCAAAGGTGGCTGGATAAAATATGAATATGAAGATGTCAAAGATTATCCAATGAGAATAAAAGGCCTAGTTGCATCCTACTCTACATCATATGAAGACACAAATTACCTGCTGAACCTAAATAAAAAGAATGCAAAAGAAGAAGACGATGAAGACCAAGCAGAAGAAGATGAAGATAATCCATATTGAAGACTAAAGCCTTTAATAGTCAAATAATGTAATACAAGGGGGTGTTGAAAATAATGTATATTCCATAATTTGGGTTATGTAAATATATCCTCCAAGATACATACCTAGATTACTTCCTGTGCAATTTATCTAGTGACTTCATGCAATGTAATAAATGGACAAGTATCCATGTGCAAGTTGTACATGTGCAAGGTGTCATATGCACAACTAGATAGAGTGTTGGGTAAGCATCCTATTTTACATATATAAGGATGGCCTCTTAGATAGATATATAGGATAGTTGGGAGACATTGTTAGATAGCGTAGGTTAGTGTATTATGTTCTACACTATTACTAGTGATGGATATGATGTAGATCTATAGCTTTATTAATGGAGTGCTCACTTCCTCCATAGCTACATTGTAATATTTTATATCTTTTATATTTTAGCATACTTTAGCGATCTAGCATATTTACTTAATTAAATCTTAATTTGCATCTTGTGATTGTTATCTCTCATGGATCATTTATCAAAAGCTAACACCTTATAATAATAATGTATTACTCTTTACAAAGGATAAATCCATAAATTAATATTTCACAAAAGCCTTATTCAACTTCTCCAAACCATACAAAATCCCTTAATTGCCCTCCCAAAACTCTAAATCAATTTATAGAGTGCAATTGGTTTAATTAAGGGTTTTGTAAGAAGGATTAAGGTCTACAACCCTCTAGATCAACTGATTAGACCCACTTATTAATTCTAACTAGCATTAATAGGGTTAGACTACGATTGCAATTCAAGTATTAATTGATCCCTTAGATCAATTAATACCTTTTGAAAAATCCTAATGCGGTGGGTGGTGACACCACTATGGAAGCATTGATGGTCAAATGAGACTAGAGGTGCATAAAGAAATATTTACTAGTCATTCAAGTTGTTAGGTTATAAGATACTATGACATCACTAATATTTAAGTGGAATAAATAGGTTGTATAGTATGATCATCTAGGTTGATAGAGAGACTAATTAGTATAACAGATGGTTAGCTTATAGGCTATGATCATGATGTTCACTACTAAACATGATCAGATAAGGCAAATAATATCATAGGCGAGGCTGGTGTCTTAAGAGATATTGGTTAAATAGTGGATATTAGAGTCAGGTCTTGATCTCGTAGGCCATACAATAGGCCCTTATAGGATGAGATTGAATGGTTATGATATGATTTGGTTGCTGTTGATGTCTAAGTGATATACTAAATGACAACTTATGAAATTATACTTGCTAATTAGAGATTACCATCTTATCCTACTTCCACATGCTCATGGATCAAATCATGACCCACATACACAAAGTTTACCATGATGCAATCATTCTAGGGAGATAGTGGAGGTACCCCTACAATAAATATGATGTTCAGGATAAAAGGATAATGGGACTATGGATGATGATATATTTTCATGAGAGATGTGTATTTTTACAAATGATGTATATAAATGTGCTGTAAAAACATACTTCATTGATGTCGTGTGTGTGTTTGTGTCTGTTAAGAGTTCCTATTATACTCGAATATTGAGGTCAAAGAATGTCATTCTTGATATGAATCTAAAGAGAATGTGAGATATTTGGCATAAAATATCAAGATCTTTGGAACATTTGTAAAATCAACTACATCTTAAGGATTCTTATTGTTGTGCAAGGATAGGGTTTATTCATAGTATAAATAATATTTTAACTTCATAGATCTAGCCATTTAGATAGGGTTTTTTGGTGGAGGAATATTATTGGGCCTTTTAAGGAGAACGCATTGAAGAGGGTGGAAGCATGTATATTTAAGGTGAATTGTAAGGTCCAATCCTATGGTTCCTCTTGTACTAGAATATTGAGGTCAAAGAATGCCATTTTTGACATGGATATAAAGAGAATGTGAGATATTTGGTAGAAAATATCAAGATCTTTGGAACATTTGTAAATTTGGTTGTGTTTCAAGGATTATTGTTTTTGTGTAGGGATAGGGTTTATTCATAGTATAAATAATTTTTTAACTTCATATATTTGGTCGTTAAGATAGATGATAAACCATGCAATTTAGGGTTTCATGGCAAAGGTAGATTGTAGGGTCCTGGAAGGAGCAAGCGTTGAAGAGGGTAGAAGCAAGTATCTTTAAGGTAAACTGCAAGATCTAGTATTTAGGTTTCTCTTATACTAGGATATTGAGGTCAAAGAACATCATTTTTGACATGGATTTGAAGAAAATGTGAGATTTTTAGCAAAAAAAATCAAGATCTTTGGAACATTTATAAAATCAACTACATTTAAAGGATTTCTGTTTTTGTGCAAGGATAAGATTTATTCACAATATAAATAAAATTTAACTTCATATATCTGGTCATTTCGATAGATGATAGATTGTGCAAGTTAGGGTTTCATAGTGGAGGACTACTATAGGGTCTTAGAGGAAGCATGGAAAAATGTGGAAGCAAGTATCTTTAAGGTAAATAACAAGATCCAATCCTTCGATCTTCTTTTACCTGGATATTGAGGTCAAAGAACTCCATTTTTAACGTGGATCTAAAGAGAATGTGAGATGTTTGAAAAAAATATCAAGATATCTAGAATATTTATAATATTGGCTACATTTCAAGGATTCCTATTTTTGTGCAAGGATAGGGTTTATTCATAGTATAAATAAAATTTTAACTTGACAAATATGGCCATTTGGATAGACGATAGATTGTGTAAGTTAGTGTTTTGTGGTGGAGGAAGAAGGAGAAAGCATTGAAGAGGGTGAAAGTGGCTATCTTTAAGGTAAACTATAAGGTCCAATCCTATGATTCCTATTGTATTGGAATATTGAGGTCAAAAAATGCCATTTTTGATGTGGATATGAAGAGAATGTGAGATGTTTGGCAAAAAATATCAAGATATTTGGAACACTTGTAAAATCAGTTGTGTTTCAAGGATTCATATTTTTGTGTAGGGATAGGGTTTATTCATAGTATAAATAAAATTTTAACTTCATAAATCTAGCCATTTGAATAGACAACAAACTATGCAAGTTAGGGTCTTGTGGTGGAGAAAGACTATAGGGCCTTGAATGGAGGAAGCATTGAAGAGGGTAGAAGAATGTATATTTACATTAAATTACAAGATCTAGTCTTTAGGTTCCTCTTGTACTGGGGTTGAGGTCAAAGAACACCATTTTTGACATGGATTTGATGAAAATGTGAGATGTTTGGCAAAAAATATCAAGATATTTAGGATGTTTATAAAACCGGTTGCATTTCAAGGATTCTATTTTTTGTGCAAGGATAGGATTTATTCATAAAATAAATGAAATTTTAAATTCATAGATCTGGCAATTCAGATAGATGACAGATTGTGCAAGTTATATTTTCATGGTGGAGGAAGCATTGAAGAGGGTGGAAGCAAGTATATTTAAGGTAAATTTTAAGGTCTAGTTCTTTAGATCCCCTTATATCGATATGTTGAGGTCAAAGAATACCATTTTTGACATGGATGAAGAGAATGTGAGATGTTTGGCAAAATATCAAGATATTTGGAACGTTTCTAAAATTGGTTGTGTTTCAAGGATTCCTATTTTTGTGTAGGGATAAGGTTTGTTCATAGTATAAACAAAATTTTAACTTCATTGAATTGGTTGTTTGGATAGGTTACAAACTATGAAAATTAGGGTTTCATGGTGGAGGAAGACTATAGGGCCTTGAAAGAAGGAATAATTGAAGAGGGTGGATTAAAGGGATTGTTGGGTTGTAATGCACATGGAGAACAACACTGGAAATTTATAGGCCCTAAAGCACAACCTAGGGCCCACTCATGAATGGACTATAGAAGAACAACTAGCTAGTAGGGGACCTTCAATAGTTTGTAAGAGAATCAAACTTTTTGAAATTTATTTTAATTATTGCACTTTTGCTTGAAAAATTAGTATTGGATGTTGCATTAAGGTGTAGATGGATGTCAGAGGTGCCTAGGGTTTTAAATTTGGTAATTAATAAGGGGTTGAGGGAATATAAGGAGGATAAGGAGAAGGATAGGTTGTTTCTACAACTATCATTACACTTGTTAGATCCATCACACAATCCTTAATTCCAAGTTGTATCACCAACAAGATATAACAACTAAATAGAGGGTTTAAAGGAGGAATTTGCAAGGGGTTTGTTGGTGAGTTTGGTGTAAAAGAGAGTAGTGAGAGAGAAAGAGGAAGAAAGTGAGAATAATAGATCGGGGGCTATGGCCACTAAGGATGGAGCCACCAACATGTGACATGTATCTTAAACCAAGTATGTCTCAATTTTAATCTCCAAAATTTCTCTTACTCAAAATATCATGATATTCACTAAGCAACTCTCTTTCCACTAAGCTTGGATTATTATGCTCATATTTTTGGAATTTTAAAATTTTCTCTTTTAGTTCTTCTTTCTTCTCAAAAATATTTTCAAAAGTGTTCTTGTTCCATTCTTTTAATCTAGATGTAATTGATTTAATTTGTTTTGGAAGTGTATGCAACCCATCATTTATTGAAGAATATTTGCATTATCATATCAAAACATTGAGTATGGACTCCTCACATATGCTCATATCTAAAATATGATATTTTTTGAATTTTCTTATCACCATTTTAACTCTTATTAGTTAGTTATTTGAACCAATCCTTATCAAGGTATTAATTTTAGCACAAGTTCTTTCATCTAGCCAATGATTTAAGAGTATGCATCTATCTTATATTTTTCTATTAGTTTCTAGCCTATCATGTTGTTGCTCCATGTGTAATTTTCCTCTTCAAACTCAACCTTCCATAGATTATTGTTTTGAATGCAAGTTGAGAAATCTCTCATACTTTGTGTTCTATTCCTAATTCTCCTATGTTTTCATCCAAATTGGTTATGGCTTAAAATATTCTATGATCATTAATCGATTTTCATGGTATTTATTCTCATAAAGGCTTCAATCCCACTCTATAATTTTGATCTACCTAACTAAGTTGTAGGTCCATAGACATTGATAAGGATGAACCAAATATCTATAAAGTAGCATGTGACTAATGATGTTATCTAATGCTTAGTTTTATGAATGATTTCACAAGAGGTTCTAACTAGATTCAAACATGTTAGAACTACCCTTACCGCTCCTTATAAATCCACAACATCCGGTTTTACATCTTGCCCATACTACTTTCATAGTTTTGGAAGCTTCTTTTATCATTTTAGTTTCTTGGATACAAATAATATCAAGCTTATTACTTAAATAAAGGTCCCTAATACACCTCTGCTTTGAGGAGCCATTAACATCCTTTATATTCTATGAGATGTAGTCATGTCTCATTAGGGATTGCTGACCCCTCATATAAATGATCAATATCATTTTACTTTTTATTAAAGAGAAGTTCAACCAACTTAGATTATATTCCTTTCTCTATGTTTGCTCTTTCTTCCCTAGCTCTCGCTTGATATTTTGAAGGTTTTCTTCTTTTTACCTTGTTAGTATCGAGGGTAGGTCTTATTATTCTACTCCTCAATATTATTTCACAACATTCATTTTCATTAGATATATCCTCTCTTGTATTTTCCAAGGAATATTTTTTATTCTTTTGCTTATTTTTTGGTTGGCAGAGGTATTAACATCTAATATTATCTTTTTTCTACCACTTTACTTCTCATGAATGGTGCATGGTATTTCAAGAAAGTCTTCAAAATATGATGAGGCACATTCCTTAGGTTCAACAAGAATGTCCATCCCTAAATCAGGTTCAAATTGAGTAGACAATTCCTTAATATTTCGATCCTATTGTACCATGTCCTCTAAGATCTGATCTGCTTTTTCTTCATAGGCTAAAGCCTCAAAAGAATTGATGTTTCTTCCAATATCCTTAATTACCGGTCTCCATTGTTTATTTACTTTCATATGTCTGGACCTATTTTTTGGAAGTTAAAAACCATCCTCAACCATATCCATTTGTAAGTTTCTCTTGAGGTTTATTACATATGTTTTTGTTGGACTCTTATTAAGGCATGATCTCTCAACATGACCCACCTCATGACATCATTTAAATATAAAATATATCTTTTCATAATTCATGGTTTGTTTCCACAACTTATCCCGATACTTAAAAATGATTGATTTTGGTAAAGGTTTACTGATATCAATCAATGACCAAATTTTAGGTATAAATAGCCAAGACTCTATCTTTTATAGTTTCTAAAATCTCAAGGAATTATCCCAGAGTGTTGCTTACTACCTTGAAGGTATCCATTTCCTATAATTCAATGAGAAATCCATACATCCTAGCCCAAACTGGTACTAAGGATAGATTTAAGATTTTAAGTATAAAGCTTTCATACTAGCGAGTAAGGAAGAATTATGTTCTTCCCATAAATCAAGGACCCCCTTTCAAGATTCTATTTCTTTCTTTCCTAGAACAGAAAATGTATAGGAAGAAAATTTTGGGAAGAAAGGATAAAATCACTCTTGGAAACTTCCATTTCCTATCAATCCATTTTCTCATAAACAAAGCCCCTGACCAAGACATATTAAATTTACCAATGACTTCCTTCTCTTTGAGCAAAAAGGAACACTTATCTATGAGGTCCTCCCCAACCTCTATTACTAGGGATGATTCTAAATATTTAGTTATAAGTTAATCAATGGGAAAAAATACAATAACTTAATATCTAATGAAATTTAGTAGTATATCCTATAGTGATTATATTATTTGAAAATAAACCTACAATCATCTGCATGCAAAATTTCAAAGATGATGAATGGATAAATGAAACTTAGTTGAAAAATTTTATGCTTAGACAAAATGTTTTACCTCGATAATTCCCTAACCCTTCATTGCTCCTCCCATCATTTGAACCTTGACTAAAAAATATCTGCAACTTGAAAAATTATCATTGCCCTTGTTCTAGATGACTAATTTCATAGGGATATATCTCCCTCAATATTGCCTGGATTTATTTGTATGACTACTCATTTTAAAACTCTTCAAATTCCGCATAAATTGGTCTAAGAATCATCTAAATTGGACAACCATTCACAAATATATGGCTTGTGAAATATGAGAGGTTTTTTGAAAAAATGCTTTAACGTTGTCCTTGTTTTAGACAACTATCTTCACATGGATGTATCTCCCTCAATACTACTTAGATTCTTTTGTATGACCACTCATTTCAAAGCTCTTCAAATTTTACACAAAATGGCACAAGAATTGTCTAAATCAAACAACTCTATGCAAATATATCTCTTGAAAGATGAGATATATATTTTTAATTTTCTAATTATTTTTTATTAAAATATTAAAATGACATGACTACAATACAAATAAAAACTTGTTTTAATCCTATATAATTAATTAAAATATATTGAAAGTTGGGGTTATTTGACAAAAATATACTAAGGTCCTTCCAACATCTTTCACGAGGAATAACTATAGTTGGAGCATATACATTTATAACCCCAACTTTGATGTTTTCCTCTTTCCTGCAAAATAATCCAGCAACCCAATTACTTTTTGCTTCTAATAGTTGTCCATCCCATTTGCATTTATCCCATATTATTGCAATACCGCTTGAAGCTCCTGTAGAAAAAACTGCTAAATAATCACCTATCTTCAAAATCTTCTTAAAAGCATCCTTACATTCCTCATTGCATAATTTTGTTTCTTGTATCAAAATAAACTTTGGGCTATAACAAACTATTAATTATTTAATAACTGTTTTTTAGGGATTCTATTCATACTCCTAATATTTCATGTTATCATTTTCATCATCAAGACTTTTTATTTTTATTAGTGGGCTTAACCCCACTTCTTGTTAGCACCTATGATATTTTTATTTGGCTTCCTAGATCAATATCCTTTTGAGTTTTTTTTCTCTTTTTTCTTTTTGTGATAGCCTTCCTCCCCTTCTTCCATTCTTGCCACCACTCTCATCTTCATCGATCTCTTCCATTTTTCATATTGTTCAAATGAGACTTATCTTCCAAAGATCTATGTTTCCCTAAAGAGTTGAAAGTGCAAGGAAAAACCTAAATAACATTTTCTTATTTATATTTCTGTGAAAAATCTAAATTGCATAGATGATCCTCCATGGTCATCACTTTTTTAGAATGGACTGAAATACCTAAATTTCCTTGGATATCCTCCACAAGATTTTCTTTACTATATTGCTCTTCAAATCCTAAAATGCAAGGAAGACACTCCGTACTACTTTCATTTTTTAATAATTTTTTATTTGAGAAATTATGAGACTAGGCAGTACGGGAGGAGCGAATAATGGACCCTAGAATTAACATGGGGCCCATGAGGAAAAATAGCCAATGGAAACCACACATGGGGAAAATTCCATTAATAAAAAAAAACATGGCGAAGCAGTACTCTAAAAACGTAAACTAGTTTCTGATTCACTAGATCGCAAATGCACAAGTGAAGAGCATACTCCTAGTGCTATAGGATTTATGATTCACCAGATCACATTACACATCAAGTGAAGAACATAATAATGGCAACAAATACGTTTTAGAAAACAAAAAAATATTAACACGAGTTAGGAAAGGAACAAAAGACACAAAATTGAATTTTATTTCGAAAAGAAGAAGTAATACAACATCAAAACTCCAAACGCGTTTCGACCTATGGGTCTCATCAGTAGAGTGTGAGTTTAGAAGAAGTACAACACTTCTTTATAAAATCCTAACTCTAGTGGGGGAGCCATAATGTATTACATGTGGGATAAAAAAATTTTTTTTAAACCCATAAAAAACAATAAAGACCGCAGGTTTATAGACCAAACGGTAAACCTAGGCTCATACCCCAAGAAAAATTACCCGCCCAAATACAAAAACTTGCATTAAAAATTACATTAAAAAATGCATTAAAAAATGCATTAAAAATTACATTAAAAATGCATTAAAAAATGCATTAAAAATTACATTAAAAATGCATTAAAAATGCAAGATACATAGCGGATAAAACATGTTTTAAGAAATTTTGTTTTTACAAAGATAAGCTCTCAAGGGCTTTTTGTTCCTCCAACAAATGATGCCTCGAGTAATGTGTTTGAGCTCTCTATATTTTTTCCATTTTCAAACATTGGAGAAATAATATATGTGCCGATTCGAAGATTCTGACAAAATTGTAGTTGTCCAGCTTCAAAATAAGAGGAATTGTTTTTATTTTGGTTCCATGTCTACGTGTTGCTCGCTCCAAAACTTTGGCCAAAAGTGAAGGCCTACCATCAAATTTAACTTTCTCAAACAAAGGCAAGAGAAAATTAATTTGATATCCCCTAGCTCTGAGTCTGTTAAAAATTTTATTTTCAAAAGAAAAAATAAATCCATCCTTAGAGCTTTCTCTAGCCAAAAATATTTTGAGTTCACTCATGATAAAGGCCTTTTTCTGATGAACTGGATGATGGGAGGAAGCAGGGATGTATTGGTAGGCATTCATCAGCTTCTTGAACAATTTGGTGCAAAGAATTTCAATTTGAGCAAAATCAGGTCCCTTAAAAAATGTAGTATCCAAAAGTGTTAATTCAGAATCAGAAATAAATGAAGTAGTTTTAACATTGTCATAGAAGGAACCATAGGCAGCAAGAAAACCATTAAGATCCTCCTTAGGGCCATGCCAAAATCCAATGGCATCATCAATGTATCTTTTATAAAATAAAATATTTTCCACAACAACGTTATTAAATACCTGTCCTCTAGATGACAAAGAAATAAACAAGCATAAACCACAGCAAAATTACTTTCTATTTTTGTTCCTCTTATATGCCTATATGTTTTCCCTTTGAATTCCAAGTAGTGTTGTGTTAAAACTATCTCTGCAAGCCTTACCACAAAGTTTATCTTGGCTGAATCAAATTCATTCCTCAAAAAATGATGGATGGCTGCCAATCCTTGAGAGGTGGGAATGTTGGGTTAGAGGCTCTCAACATCAAAAGAGAAAAGAATGATGTCCTGAGGAAACGTACGACCTTGCAAATATTTAATTAGAGATATGGAATCCAATAGATGATTTTTTTGCTTAAACAAAATTGGCAAGAGCAGATGATGAAGCCATTTGGAGGCAGGTTCGAGCATGAAACCATAGTAGGAATAGATGGGTCAATTGGAAAGCTTGGGTTCTCTCATCGAAGAATGGATCACTAACTAAGCCTTTAAAGAGACCTGGTTCTCCCCTTCTCTATAATGTATGATCAGAGAGTTGTGATTTCCATTCCCATTCGAAAGGCTCTCTTGTGGATTTGGGAGCAGGTAAAAGACACACACTCTAGCAGAGGAAGGTGTTACCTGGAGCATAAATTTTTTGTGGTTTTCTGAAAGCAGATTCCTCCTAAAAGCCCAATCAAGTAGGTCTTGGAGCTGATAAAAAATATCTTGCCAAGGGACTTTGTTCACTTCAGAGTAAACATTTTGATCTGAAAGCTGGGAAAAACCTTCTAAAATGTACCAGTCCATGGATAAAACATAAAAACCCAAGTTTTTATCTACATGCCTAATGAAAATGGATTTGTCATTAGTAAGGGAACAAATGTCAGACCAAATATGGGATGGAAAAGCACGTTGGCGGGTGGGATTAGCAGCAAATAATTTGTTATTAAGGAATATTTCACCCATACCAATAATTTCTTCCAAAGGCTTATAAAACTGTGAGGGAATAAAACTTGGATTGGAAACACAGAAAGGATCAATGGGCTTAAGTGATTTTGGAGGGTCACCTATTGGTCCAAAGAAACATTCAAGATGAAGACGTCTACAAAATGTTGAAAACTCCTATTTTATAACCTCTTTGGCCATGAGAGGAGGAATAGGGAGGAACTATAAACCCAAGCTGAGGGTCTCAATTTCATTATGGGTAAGTTATTTGGAGGAAAAATTATGGATAGCAAGATTTGTGGTTTTACCATCCATAGCCCAGACAGGACTCCGGTAATAATACCGATGACCAAAATCCTGTGGGCTGAAAATTACAGACCAAGGAGTTATTTTTGGTTTCCACCGTCATTTTGACGATGGAAGAACCCTTGTCCTTGCTGCTTTTGAATAGATGGGGCAAAACCCTTTCTCATATTCTCAAAACCAGAGTTGTGGAAATTTCTTCCATTGTCCTGTTGCAATTGCTGCTGCACATAGGAAGTGCGGTTTTGGAAGTTTCTCCCCTTCTTTTGTCTTCTTGAAGAAGGGCCCTGAAATTTTAAATTATGCCCATGTTGTTGTTGCTTCCTTTGTTGTTGTTGTTTCAGTTGTTTATTCCTTTGTTGTGGTTGTCATTGTTGTTTGTTTCCATGTTGTGGATGTTGTCGTGATTGCCTTTTTTTGTGTAGTAGAGGCTCTTTGGTTTGGCCCTCTATTGTGACTTCTATTCTTGTTGTCTTGTGCCAAAAATTTCTTTTGTGGACCTATGATTAGTTTTTCTAGATGATCAATTTACTGCTTTATTTCTCTTTTAACCAAGTCGACTACACTTTTTGTAGCTTCTGACATATTAACTTTTGGGATTTTTGAAGCAGCATTCTCTCGAGTAGCTTTGGCTTTCTCTTGTATATATTTTTGGATTTGCATTTCAACTCTCCAATTCTGAAGCTTTCCCTCAAAAAGCTCTTTAATATGAGATTATCGTTCCAAAGCAATTTCCTGAGAAATTATCTTATATTTATTTATGAAATCTGCAAGAATTTCCTTAATTACCGGTAATAAAATATTGGCCTGAGCAGCTAATTTATCATTGGCCTGAGCAACTAATTTATCTGTATATTTTTTTAAAATTACAAATATATAATTTAACCATTTCCAAGCAAACTTTTTCTGTGAGGGCCTCTGACTCATCAAAAAAATGTTATTAATATCTTCATCTGGAAGTTGAAGACGTGGTTTTTCCATTTGTAGGCTATGGGGAACAATTTTTTTGCCTAAATTCTCTTCAAACTGGGCTAGCCTAGAATGGTATTTTTTCTGCCTTTCTACTCAAAATATTGAATTCTTCGAACCTTATTTCCAACAACTTGTCCAAAGACTCTGGACGTGGAGGAATGCCACACATTGCACCAATTCCATCTATGAAGGTCCTTCTATCTTGTGTACAAGGAACTCTTCCATTTTGAGCAAAAAATTATGTTTGTGTTAGACCTCTGCAAAACTCTTCCATTTTATTTGTGTCGAAGACCCATTCTTCAAGCTCCCAAATTTGCTACCGTGAACCCTCTTTCCGTAGACGCTTGCGAGGAAGACGAACAGGAGAACTGGTGGGACTATTAGGAACTATTGGAGAGGATTCAATATCTAAAAGGTCAATAACTGGTAGCAGCGTACACCATTAATGGATAAACTCATTAATAAAAAAGAAACACGACGAAGCAGTACTCTAAAAACGTAAGCTAGTTTTTGATTCACCAGATCGTAAATGCGTAAGTGAAGAGCATACTCCTAGTGCTGCAGGATTTCTGATTCACCAAATTGCATTACACAACAAGTGAAGAGCATAATACCAGCAACAAATACGTTTTAGAAAATAGAAAAAAATATTAACATGAGTTAGGAAAGGAACAAAAGACACGAAATTGAATTTTATTCCGAAAAGAAGAAGTAATACAACATCAAAACTCCAAACGCGTTTCGACCTATGGGTCTCATCAACGAGTGTGAGTTTAGAAGAAATACAACACTTCTTTATACAATCCGAACTGTAGTGGGGGAGCCATAATGTATTACATGTGGGATAAAAAAAATTATTTTTTAAACCCATAAAAAACAGTAAAGACCGTAGGTTTATAGACCAAACGGTAAACCCAGGCTCATACCCCAAGAAAAATTACCCACCCAAATACAAAAACTTGCATTAAAAAATGCATTAAAAATTACATTAAAAATGCATTAAAACATGTTTTACGAAATTTTGTTTTTATAAAGATATAACAACCTATTAATTCTTTAATAACTATTTTTTAGGGATTTTATTCATACTCCTAATATTTCATGTTATCATTTTCATCATCAAGACTTTGTATTTTTATTAATGGGCTTAACCCCACTTCTTGTTAGCATCTGTGATATTTTTATTTGGCTTCCCAGATCAATATCCTTTTGAGTTTCTTTTTCTCTTTTTTCTTTTTGTGATAGCCTTCCTCTCCTTCTTCCATTCTTGCCACCACTCTCATCTTCATCAATCTCTTCCATTTTTTCATATTGTTCAAAATGAGACTTATCTTCTAAAGATTTATGTTTCCCTAAAGAGTTGAAAGTGCAAGGAATAACCTAAATAACATTTCCTTCTTTATGTTTCCGTGAAAAATCTAAATTGCATATATGATCCTCCATAGTCATCACTTTTTTAGAACGTACTGAAATACCTGCATTTCCTTGGATATCCTCTACAAGATTTTCTTTACTATACTGCTTTTCAAATCCTAAAGTGCAAGGAAGACACTCCGTACTACTTTCATTTTTTTGTAAGGAGAAGATTTTAAGCTACTTGAGGATAATAAAGGTGATTTACATGGATTAAGATTGACCTCCTTTGCATCATTTGCTTTAAATTTTGTCTCCCCATCTTCCTTTATTTTAAAGTTTGTCTTCCCCTCTTCCTTCGCACCTTTAGCTCCTTTTATATTTGAACTTACACATTGTGCCTCCTCATCTCCTATATCATTATTTCCTTCTAATGACTGATTGAGTGAACTGTAATGCCCTTTGCCATATGATGATGTAGACAGATTTTTCTGGCCACTTTCTTAGGAGTGGAAAATCCTTGATTTGACCTAGCTTCTCCTGTAAAATGGTCTCCTTGTTTCAAATTGAAACTACCCTCATGCTCAAAAAAATCCATCTCTTCCTCCATTTTCATTTTGCAGTCTCTTGCCATGTGCCCAATTTCATGACATTTACCACATTGGAATGCAATGTTTTCATAATCCACTTGCTGATCCCATTCTCTTGATTCAGATTTAATCCTAATCGACTGCGGTAAAGGATTATAAATATTCATAACAACACATATTCGAGTGTATACGACATGCCTTATCTCCTTAGTAGTTGGTCCCTCTTGGATGAATTCACCTAGGGTATTACCTATATTCTTCAAAACCTCCTTATTGATGAGTAGATAAGGAATTCCAAAAAACCTAATCTATAATGGAAGCCTTTTAATGGTTTTTGTGTCCACAAAAACATTCTTACTCCAAGGTCTTAAATATAATGCATTTTTACCCCCAAACCATGGGCCTCCATCCATTATTTTATCCCTTATTTTTGAACTAGATAAAATAATGAGAAAAAACCTTTTGGACGAAATGGAGTAATTTAAATTCAATCTCCATTTCCACTTAATCCAATTATGAATCTCAGAAAAACCTGGCCAATATCCATGAAACTTACAAATTAACCCTCTGGTTTTAAGAATCATTATATCATGCTCAATCATCTCATCCTTGATAATCACTTCTAATGTAGAATCTGCTACTTGGACTAGGTTTTCCATAGATTCTCTCTTATTCTTATTGCTAGGTAGGGAATTCAAACTTCCAACTTGGTCATTCACACTTTCTGTAATCACTTTCACAAATGACTTTCTTTCCATGTTACCTAAATTTTTTGCACTCACTCCCGGCTCGTGTTCGCACTCACTACTAGCTACGTTCACTCCCAGCTCATGTTCACCATCTCTACCGGCTGTACTTTACTCTGACTGGCTCGTGTTCGCTACCGACTGAGAAACCAATCCAAAATATTTTGAAGAATGCAAGAAATCGAAGCAGTGAAGTAACAGAGAAAACACTAGGACACGGATGAATGCCTTTAATTAAGAGGTATTCTGTTTGCTCAATGCTCCTCCCTTGCAAACTAACTGTAAACCACGCTGATGCCCATGCTACTACTGCTGCTCTTCTACTGATTGAATGTACGGGTTGTATGTTCACCGCTGAAGGCTGCTCTTTTGCTGACTGAGTGTGCGGGTTTTATGTTCACCACTGAAGGCTAGGCTACGATTATGTTTCGACTATATTGCAAACTCCTACTTCGACGATATTAAACCTTAAAACGATATTAAAATATATAATTTTAAAAATACAAATAAATACAAATTTATGTTTAAATATAATAAATTTTTATCTTTTAAATATTTTAAAAATAAAAATAACAAAATTTACAATTAAAACTACTTCAAAAGCAATACACTTTTCTTTTAAACTTGTCATGCTTGCATGTTTACAGCATATAAAATTCTAAGTATGAGTCATGCTTGGCATGTTTACAGCATATAAATTCTAGTATAGTCATACTTAGAAACACAAACAAAACCAAATTAATGCTTTTTAAAAAACCATCTTCTCACTTTATAATTACATTTGATTAAATTTTATAGAGGATGGCAATTTAAAGACATTAAAAGTATTCAAACTGAGGTTAACAAACTTTTATATAAATATTCAAAATATTCATTATAGACGATGGCAATTTAAAGGACATTAAAAGTATTCAAACTGAGGTTAACAAACTTTTATATAAATATTCAAAATATTTATTCTGAGGTTAACAAACTTTTATAAAGAATATAAGATATATTTAAAAAATGTGAGTTGACTGCCGAGTATAATTTTAGCATCTCTCAATAAAGTTGAACGAACTTACTATGAACCAGTCTTGATTTATATACTGCACTAAATATCTAGAAGAAATGTTTGTACCATTAAAAAGAAAGGAATTAATGACCATGTTCCTTTATTCCAATCCTAAATCTTACTCCTTTGCTTTGTCAAGTAAATTCTATCACTTTGGATGTCCAAAGTGCTAAAATGGGAAGTCATAAAAAGGATGGAGGTGGGCAATAAGATTGACCTTGAAGGCTGGAAACTATTCTGATCTGATTGATTGTAGTGATCTGATTGATTGTAGTGGAAGAGAACCATTCCTTCAATGGGAAAAGTTGTATATGTTTTCATTTGATTCCATCCTTTGATTATATGGGCCATGCGCTTTTACATGCTATTTTTTCTTTTTCATTGAATTCACTAAGGCACATAGGTCCCTCCTGATGAGGGGCGTATGATAAGGTAATGGGTCTTGTCCAATTCCCACAATGGTCTTTGAAATCTAAGGTCTGTCCCAATACCCATTGAAATCTAAGGTCTGTCCCAATACCATGTGCTTGGGGCGATAAGCAACAAGAAAAAGCGTCGAATTCTTGAATGTTCCTGGAATTGGCCTGGCTCGGGGAGACTATTTCATAGAGAACCTTAATAAATGTTTAATATAATCAGTAGATTTGATTCTAAATCATGGAGAATTTATTTTGATGAATACTTATCCCTTCTTTTACACACTCACTCATGTCACCGTTTGAACTTTGAACTTTTAAGAAGAGCCAAAGCTTAAATTTATTTGTAGTCTTCAATTTTATAAAAGCTTTTAGACTATATATATATATATATATATTAGCTGGACAGTGTGAGAAATCTTTATCACTAATGTTTTACGGTTGAGTATTCTCATACTAGCTATGACCTCTCATAAAGTTGAGAGCTAAACTTATCAATAAGAGATTAACACACAGCCACACATGCTAGGGTAAGAAGAACCAAAACCCCACCCTTAACACACACCTCCATATGCTAAAGTAAAAAGAACCAAAACCCCACCATTACATTGTTCCTTGAAACAAATATAATTATATTATTTTTTCTCTGAAATAATATAATTATATTATTAATATGTAAAAACTAAAAAATAATAATATTTTAAAAATTGATATATAAAATCATAATTACATTTTAATCAATTTTATTATTATAATATAACATTACAATTAATTATATAAAATAATTTTTTTGAATTTTTTATTTGTGAACCGAATAGTATGATCAATTAAACTTTAATCTCATAGACAGTTTGTTGTCCTTGTCTTTGTTGATGAGGACTTTGCATTATGGAGAACCGCATATTTCATAGTTAGAAGATCCTCAAGTCTTAAGTAGGAATTTAATTGGAGGTTTGTTGTGTTTATTGAGGTAAGGTATGAGTTATAGTGATAATTTCAATTTTTTATTTTATGTTGTATTTATAGAAGTAAGGTAGGGGTTATAGTGAAAACTCCAAAGATTTGAATCTATGAATGGTAATATAATAAAAAATAAGGGAGGTAGAGTTGGAGAGTAAGTGGGTAGTTAAAACTCTCCAGTTATCGAGAGGCCCAGGTTCAAATCTCTCCCCTCACATGTTGCGGATATGTTGTATATAAAAGGTTTCTAAAAATAAAAAATAAAAAAATAAGGGAGGTTACCAATTTCCTATGTAATCAATTTATAAACAAAGGACGTTATCAATTTCTTATGTAATAAATTAAAAAAAAATTATCCTTAACACTATTTTTGTGGAGAAAATATATCAGTTATGGAAATATATTTTTACGAGAATTAAATAATTTTTAAAATGTTTGGGGACAACGTAACAATTTGAGGTTTGGCTCTTTTGTAGGATTATGCCTAAACCCCTATATTGATAAGTTTAGCCCTCAACCTTACTAGGAGTTATGGCTAGGATGAAAATGCTCATCCTAAAAATCCGTGATAAAAGTTTCTCGCATTAACCAAATAAAAAAAAAAAATTTAAAAAAAATTAATTTTGATTGTGATTTTAAACTTTGAGTGTTCACCTTTTATTTATATATATACATTAGATTTATTGTTTTTGTTTAATATAAAAATAATAAAAAAAAATTAATTTGTATTTAACCTTATAACTATTTAATATAATTTTTACCTATCTTATTAAAAAGAATAGGAATATTAAAAATAGTGGGTGGTATGGAAGCACACTCCAAAGTCCATGCAAGAAATTAAACTAAGACTAAAAAAACCTAACAAAAAAAAATAAAAACAAAAGGAAAAATAAATGATAAAAAAAAACATGAACAAATCACCCAGAGATCCTTTAATTGAGAAACTAATCTAGAACAAACAAAAAAAACTCTAAATTAAAAAATTGTAATTCTGTTAAAGAACTAACTCGCAAAGTGGTTGGTTCTTTCAGGGGTCAGTATAATTAAATCTTTCAAGTAGACTTATGACCCTTATTATCAAATGTAAAGACTGGTTGCTTTGTAGGCTTCTATTCAAGCAATTCCAATACCCCAAAGCCATTGAAACTATTGGGTTTGACCCTCGCCTACTAAAGTTGGAATGGGTGAAACTGTTTTTCAGGTACATTGTCTCCATTTTCTTTCCTTGTCAAGGACTGAGGGAATGTCAAAACCGAATAGAAGGGGAGGGATCCTCAGATTTTTTTTCTTCCGTAGCAACTGTCAATTCCTTCGATAAGGGCTCTACATCCGATGTTGTGCCCTTCATGGGTGAGGATTGTGGAATAGGAAAAACAATCATCTATGGAAGTGAAGGCATCAAGCTTATGACAATCGCTAGTTGTGGATCAGAGAAGTCATCGATTGTGGAACTAAAGGCTGTGATAATGTGACAACCGTTGTCTATGGAGTGGAAAGAACATGAGAACGCAAATTTTTGCGACGGTCCATAGTGGTCCAACCATTTGCCTTAGGTTGAGTGGTTGCCCTAGGGGTGGGCATGGAAGTTGACTTCGACTTGGGATGCAATGTATGCGAACAATCCTTCACCTTATGATCAGGTGCTTGGCAATGAAAACATGTGTGTTCTAGAGATTGAAGTAAACCACTCGTTGAGAGAAATGATGGCCTGCCTCACTTGAATGGTGATGGAATTGGGTAGATCCTTTGACAAATCCACCTCTACACACACCCGTCTATTCAGAGGAGCATTGTATTTTTTTCAAGTTTAGTGAGAACCATATGCCCAAGCACACCGAAGATTTGGTTTAAACCGGTCCACAAAGGGAGGGGAAGACCAAGGAACTCCACCTAAATCGAAACTTTGAGGAGTTTTTTCGTAGAGATAGTAAGTCATTGATGAGCTCTCCGATCGTGTTGATAAAAAGTTGTGACATGTGCAAGGTTACCAAAATGAAAAAGAAAAAACCTTTGGTAAGACTTTGTACCAGTTAAATTGTAATACCATGAGGTCCATATTGAAGAAATCCAAGGCCTCAATGATGACTCAAAAAAGATACATCGTATAAAATGACTCAAAAAGGATACATCGTATCCGAATGTGTGACTCCAACTAACTGCACGTAGATTTAATAAACTCAAAAGAAAAAACATCACAAAATGAACCCTTACCGCAAATTATTTTAATAAAAATCATTTTTTAATATACCCAAAAATGTCAATGCCATTAGAACAATCTCCCTTATAACACCAACACCAACCATTAAGCCGTTGAGAATAAAAGCCATAAAACCCTAGCAAAGTCGTCAGCTACTTTACTCATTCACCCAATAAAAGCCATAAAACCCTAGCAAAGTCGTCAGCTACTTTACTCATTCACCCAACATCCTTGTTTTTCAATGGGCATCCCTATTCCATTTCATATAAATTTAAATATAATATAAATTTAAATATAAAATAAAAATAAATAAAATTTTAAATTGTAAGAAGTTTTAAGTCATATAAGATATTTATTTAATGCATTTAACAATATTTTAATTAATGTAACATGCCGTATAATTCTCCTAAACTTTAAAACTTTTATTATTTATTAATTTATTTTATAATTTTTATTAAATTTATCATTATGTTAACTATTTAATATAACAAATTATTTATTTATTTATTTTTTTAAATTGGTAGTCGTCACAAATCCGGTAGGTTTTTTGATTTTTTATGGTCACAAATCCGGGTAGGTTTTTTGATTTTTTATGGCCGCCACAGTACTTTGCGTTATCCACGACGGAAGTGGCCACACAGATCTTCACGCAGTTCACTCCTATAACCATCATGTCACAATCATTTTAAACCTTTTACGTCGTTGAAAGCATTCTGAATAAGTTATCCGGCTTTTTATGGCCGCCACAGTATTCTGCGTTGTCCGCCGCAAAAGCCGCCAGACAGATCTTCAGATCTTCACACATTTCGCCCCTATTACCACCATGCCACAATCATTTTAAACCTTTTACGTCGCTGAAAGTATCAGAAAAAAAATAAGCGTTCAGTTCGACGAAGCCCGAGATTTAAACCTTGGACCTCCATCCCCTTATGAAGTTTGGTCGAACCAAGCACCTCAAATTTATTTAATATATCAATTTAATATTTTTTAAAAAATAATTTTTATTTTAATAAATAAAAATAAATTTAATTTTAAAATGAATAACTCGTTAGAAATCAAACACTCATTATTGGTTTCCCCTAGACTTCAAAATTGTTCTAACCTAAATCATTTAACTTTAAAATTATTTTAATTTTCTTTTTAAGGTTCGAAGAATTTTTTTTAATAAATGTATCGGTTGCATAATTGCAACAAGGGGCCTTCTTTGTAATAGTTTGAATTATATCATTGAAATAAAACGCTAACATCAACAATAATTATTGAAGTGCCCATAAATACGTAATTCTAATAAAACAAATACCAACTCCAACAATATATTATTAAAATATTTTATACATGATTGGAAAGGATTTTTTTTGAGGTTGTACTTGGGCTTAAATCAATGTATTTAAATCATATAAGCAACTTTATGAAAATCACATGCTGAGTCTCTCATAAACAACCCCTTCACAAGAAGAGGGCCCATACTGCCCAACCACATGGTAATAAAAGAAACCACAACTCTAGAAAAAAGAAAGTGAGAACACACAAAACTGCCAAGGAATCAAACTCTTTTAACCAGCGAACCGGCCTCCCCCTTGTCGGTCTTCATCTTTGAAAAAGAAAAATTTCAAGAATAACTTGTTCCATCAATTCACTCATTCTCCCTTCTCCTTTTGTAAACAGTAAAGCAATGTTGAACATTCATAACCTTTCCAAGTATTTTATATCTATATATATATATATATTTTGGAGATCGGAGGCATCTCAACCATATCATCACAAGATTTCTTAGAATTTGCCGATCAACTTTTAAGCTTGCTGTTTTTTTATAGCTTCAACATTTGGAGTTCATTATAAATATATATTGGTTAAGAATGACATTCTTCAAGAAGATTAGGATTATGATCCCACAAATGCTGTCAAAGCTGTGGTCATACTTTGTATTTTTCTGCAGCAAGAAGGCCAGGCTGACAGGGCAGTCCCCAGATGGTAGAGAAGCAGCCCTGCTCAACTATGTTGTTAAGAATGCAGAGAAGGGAAATACAGAGGCTGTGTTGGGTGCCATTGATGATTATACACAGCATGTTTGGCTGATGAACATAGGCGAGGAGAAGGCCTCCATTTTGGATGGGGCAGTGGAAAGATGTGATCCCAAGGTTGCTTTGGAGCTTGGGACTTACTGTGGGTATTCAGCCATTAGGATTGCTTCCAAGATGGCAAAGCCTGACAGCAAGCTGGTCTCCATAGAAATGAACCCAAATAACTGCAAGGTTGCCAGATCAATGTTGGATCATGCAGGTGAGATATTGCAGCTCTTTCTTATGGTTGCTGTAATTATAGTTCAGAATTATCATGTTTGTTTTCCTTTCTATATATTCACATATATAAAGACAATCATAATCAGAACTAAAATATTTTAATATGCTCATAAAGAAGGAAAAAGATAAATAAACTTTTACATGTGTCTCTAACTGTAGTTTTAATTAGAACTCAATTAGCTTGAGATGGGTCCATAGTTTTACTTGGTGGATTATTTTGATATAGCATATTTTAGGCATAAAGACTTAATAACCCAAGAAAGAAATTAGAATGATAACTCGTCAAGGTCTTAAGAGTTATGTTCTATACTCTGTTAAACACAAGAGTTTGAAATTTATCTTGTTAGTCAGGCCCGGATATGCTCTAGGGCTAAGTTGGTTACCATGAGCTGAGATTCTTTCTGATTTCCACAACTATACAATTGGAAATAGAGTTCTATAAAGTTGAAATCATTATGAAAAGAGTCATAGGGACGTTATCTAATCAGCATTAGATAGTGTATGTTGTGTTGGGTTGCAATCTCATGGTATGTTGAGGTTCCATATAAATAAGATTGACCCGTCTTCAAAATAATCTATGGAAAAAGAGTTGGCAATGAAATGGAGATTATTATAAAAGAAGTTAAGAGTCTTATGGTTTGTGGAACTATATAGTGGTTGAAAACTTGGAGAGTCAATCCAGACTCCCAAAATGTCTAGTAAATGAAGAGACTTGAATGCACTATACCATGGCGTAATACACTAATTTTGGGGCCTTTTAAGATTTTTTAGTTAGTTTTTTTTTTTCTTTTCTGTGTTAAAAAGAGCTAGTAAATGAAAATAGACTTGAATGCACTATACCATGGAGTAATACACTAATTTTGGGGCCTTTTAAGATTTTCTAGTTAGTTTTTTTTTCTTCTTTTCTGTTTTAAAAAGAGTAAGGAATTTTATTTAATATTTGAATTTCAAACCATAATCTTTAAACCAAGATTAAAGATAACAACCACTAAAATTATCATTAAAGTTGTAAAATACCTAATCAATGATAATGTTTGCCTATTGTTTGTGTATATGGGTTCTTAATCAAAAGAGCAAAACATTTCAAGAAGCATAAATGCCATAAATTTACCATGAGACACAGTTCAAGTGTCATCAAGTTAGGTTTCTATTTCTTTCCACATAATGGCTATTGAACTGCTCTGTCCTCTACATAGAACTTTATCTACTAAGCATGCTGAAATTTAGCCACTGATTCAACATTTGTTTATTTAGCTTCCTGTCTTTTTGGTGTGGCCTCAGGACTCTCATCAAAAGTGGAAGTGGTGGAAGGAACACTGGGAGACCAGTTGGAGGATCTGGGTGAAATCTTAGATGATGAAGGAGTTTCATACTTTGACTTTATATTCATGGATCACTCTAAGCAGAGTTACCTGGCAGATTTTCTGCTGCTCAAAGAGAGAGGAATGGTTGGCAAAGGGACTGTCATTGTGGCCAACAATGTCGGATTGGATTTTTCCAACTATCTGAGAACTAATTCCGAGGAATTGGAGACTGTAGAGCACAAGTGCAGTGCAGAGTACCTAAGTTTGCTGCCATCCATTGTCACTGTTTCTACTTATAAGGCTGATCTTCCCATATTCGTTAAAACATAAAGGTGGCATGTTTTATATGTTTTGTCTAGGTATAAAGGGTCTTAGAAAGAATATAACTTTAAAAGTAGGCTAACTCATTCTTAGAGGTAGTTTGTATACTTTGCTGCAACTCCTGTATAGGAATGAGTGTCCTCGGTATGAATTTTTCATACTGAAGTTTTAGGTGTAGTTGTTGGCTTTGTGATCCATTCAGATCTGTTGCTCTTACATATTACATAATAGTCAAAACATTTTTTATTACTTTCAAAATGTTTCCTCTGCTTAAATTTAGTTGATTGATCTCTTTATTTGTATATGTTATTATATAATAATATTATAATTAATGAATACTTTAACAAAATTCAAAACAAAATATAATTGAGCTCATGTCATAATTTAACATATTTTATAACTATTAAATTTTTGTTTCATTGGATCATTATTTGATAGCTTAAAAATGAAGGTGGCCCTTTTGGATTGATCTCCGGCTCCAGATCAATTGGTTGCTAACGGGGTGCATAGATGGAATTATGAACGAAATGGCCTTGGAAAGCCATCATTATGCTAACCCTTTTAGCAATGCCCAAACACGTATTAGATTCAAGTTTTTTATTTTTTTCATCTTTTTTGGTTTTTTTTTTTAATGGGATCACTTTAAATAGATTAGTTTCCATTTTATATTCATTCTCTTTAATAAAGTTTAAATATAATAAACATTAAAAATAAAATATAATAAATTATAAAGTAAAAGTTATTTGCTTTAGATAAAAAAAATTGAGTGTGTATAGCACGGAATTGGTCCGATGCTTTTAGAACCCCGTGGCGCATCGGAATTCGGCAGGGTAGACAGAAATCCGGGGTCATCCGATCACAAAACCGAGGAAATTTCCGAGTCCGGCAGATGTTCTCAGCAACACGTACAATCTTGACCGCCACCTACCTTCCCCTCGCTTCACCTGAATCCCCGTAAAGAAAAAAAGAGGAAAAGCTCAAAATAAAACAAGGAAAAATATCGCTAGCCTCTCTACTCTGCCTCGCCGCCGCCGTTATATTTTTTTTTAAAAAGAATTTGAAAAAAATATAATAAAACAAGCTTATTTATAGGTTGGGATGAGATTTCTTTTAAGGTTAGAAGGTTATTTATCTCCTTTCAACAATCTTTCGTACCCCTAAAGTCCAAGATTCTAAGAATTAACTACTCTTAGTTACACCATTAAAAACAAATTTGTATTGGAGTCAAATCTTCTAAACTTTATAATTGCAATGACTATTCAAATTAGTCAAACACTAGATTTGCTCACCAGCCTAGCTAATCTTCTAGTCTTCAATAACCATATGATTGTGCCACTAAATCCCTCATCTTTGCCAAGAAGTTGCCACTGTATTTAGAGCTCTACCCACATAAATCGGGGTCCCATCATGCAATTCCCTCCACACCTCCTTAATTTGGGTGACAAGATTTCTCAACCTCCACGTCTCCAAAGAAAATTTTCTCATGCAATCTAGAGCTTCTACCAAGATTTGAGAATATGATTCAATGATTATCCTCTTATAACCTTGTCTTATTGCCCAAATAAAACTAGATTTGATAGTTATGACTTCTGCTTCATTGTTTATGACCTTGGCCAGACTCTGCAATTCCCAATAAAGCATTGTCCCAATATGATTCCTACATACCACTCTAATTCTAGCTTTACCCGAATTACCTTTTGTAGCTCCATTAGTATTAAGTTGAATCTATCCTTCTAGGTTTGTTTGATTCCTACATACCACTCCAATTCTAGCTTTACCCGCATTGCCTTTTGTAGCTTCTTTAGTATTAATTTTAATCTATCCTTCTAGGTTTGTTTTTCAACTAGCTTTGTCTTACCCCTCTTGCACTTTAGTTTCCTTCTCCATCATCCCTATATCAACCTAAGCCTTTTGTTTAGCATACATTGCCACAGTTTCCATGACTTTGCTCTAAATGACCTGTTAGATGCCATCCAAGGATGAAAAGGTTTCGTTAAAATTTTTGCCATTTCTCTCTAACCACAATTGCCACCAAATAATGTTTAAATATGCCCCTCTTCCATCTTTCTCAAATATTAATTTAGTTCAAATCACCCCTGGCTTGGATTTTATAAGCTAAAAAAGATCTCTCCTAGATTTGGTGCATGAATAGGCACTCTAACATTAGGTGGTTAGACGTTTCCTCACTTTGTAACATAAAACACATTGGGATGGGCCAATTATTCCCCTATGCCTTAGAATATCAAAAGTAAGAATTTCGTTGTGCATGAACTACCAGGCAAAGAAGTTTATTTTCGACCAACCCTTGGACTGCTAAATCTTTCTCCAATCATCAACCTAATATGCATGAGGAGGAGGTTCTGGAAGGATCTTTCCATATCCATCCTTCACCGTGTAGACTCCAAGACTCCCATAGCCTCGAGATAATCCATCCTCTGCATCCCTACCTGTGAGAAATCTTCCTACCAAGATTTTAGTCATGATGGGTGCCAATTCCATAGGGATGGAATTGGCCACTCTTCCAATTTATTAAGCTACTTAAATGTATAATCCCCTAGCTGGTTGGTTTTGAAATACCTCTTAATATTGAACCAACCTCTGCTTTCTAAGGTTGTTTTTCCTAGTTGTAGTTCTAGGAATTCAACAATGATAGGTGGGTATTGATCCCATGAATATGTCCAAAATTGTGCCTTCTCCCTTCTCCTCATTTTCCAAAAAATCCATCTTTCACAACTTGATATCCTAGCTTTAGAGCCTACCACACTAGGGACCCATTATCATCCAAAGGGAAACGAATCACCTTATTTGGATTCACTTGTCTCAAATATTTACTACTTAAAACTTTAATGAATAAAGAAGTTGGCTAGGAGATCCACCTCTAGTAAAAATTTTCATCTAAAGATTTATTATTTAGCTCTAATCTCCTTAGGCCCAAACCTCCCTTTGTCTTGGGTTGGCTTACTTTCTTGCAGCCTACTAATGTCCATTTTCTCTCTCCCTTTGCTCCTCTCCATAGAAATTATTTGGCCACCTTGTCCAACTCTTTCCATATGGTATGTGGGGCAACATTGATAGAAAATATGTATATTGGCATGACTTGAATGATTGACTGCAATGACTTGAATGACTGACTGCAAAAAATTTAATCTACTCCCAAATTTTAACCATTTGTGAGACCAATGGTTTAATTTATTCTTTGATACGGTCCAAAAGATTCCTCTAGACAATTATCTTCAATTTTTTTAAACGTAGAGGGACCCCTAAATAGACTAGTAGGAGAGAAGTTCTCATGAATCCCAAGATCTCTAAAATTTTATCCTGAAGCCTTTGGTCAATATTGAAGAAGACCATTAATTTGGATTCCTTAACGTTGATGAATTGGTTTGTGGCCCTAAGATAAACATTAAGAGCATCTCTGGTCATTCTTTCTTCTTTGAGGTTGGCCACTCCTATCAATCATGTGTCATACACAAACTGTAGGTGAGTCAAAACCTCCTCACCCACTTTGATACCTATGAGCAAACCCTGTTGTCTTCTCCTCAAGATAAGTCTACCAAAGCCTTCAGCCAATATATGAAAAAGATAAGGAGAACAAGGATCTCCTCGACAAAGGCCTCTGGTGGCTCCAAACAGTTGTAAGGGAAGATATTTGATTAACACTATGTATGTTGGAGTGGAGATGTAGCTCATGACCCAATCTATCCATTCTTGAGAGAAGTTGAAGCCTGCCATCATCCTTGACAAGAAGCTTCACTCCACCCTATCATAATCCTTTGACATATCCAATTCTATGAGAATCCCTCTATTGCCATATTTTTGCATTGAGTGGATTACCTCCTAAGCTAGAACCATACCATCCAAGATCTTCCTACCCTCTACAAAACCCCCTTTTTTTGAGAAGATAATGTTGTCTAGGAGAGGTTTCAGTTCCTCAAATATTACCTTCACGATTATTTAGTATCTGACATTGCTTAAGGTAATAGATCTATAGTATGAAACATGTACCTCCTCCTCCCATTTCAAAATTAAGGCAATGAATGTTTGATTTAAAGCTTTAAGCATTTTTTTTACTACCCCTAGACTCCTTTATAACAACCTTTACATCCTCATCCAAGTAAATATTAACTTCAACTTCTCCATCTGGTCTAGAAAAACTTGATTGGGAAGCCATTTGGACTTGACATTTTTCCCATACTTATTGTAAAGACTAACTTCTTCAAATTCTCTATATTAATGGGTTTAACCAAGGCATGGTTTTGTTCTTCAAAGATGATAGAGGGTATGTCAACAAGAACTTTCTAAGCCTCTTCATCTTGCAACATCTCTTAAACAATTCAGCAAAATAATCCATTGAATGGAAATGCATACCTATGATTGTATCAAAGGAAAGCCCATTCTCATCCTAAAAATATTCCATCTTGTTCGCTTGTCTCCTAACACAGAAAATATGATATAAAAATTTGGTGTTTCTATCACCGTTCGATAACCAAGTGGTTATTTATCTCTATTTTCGGTAGATCTCCTCTTGGTTGTCAATGTCCTCAACCACTTAACACAACTCATCATCCTATTATTTGAGCTACTCTATAACTGTCCCTAAAGAGTTTTTGCACCTCATCCCATCTAACCACCAATGGAGCTCTTTAGGCTTGGAAATTTGACTTTTTAGATCACCTCCATCATTTCAATTGATCCTTGAAATAATGAAGCTTCTTGTGGAATCTAAACATTGTTGTACCATATGTCGGGCATCCCTCTTTCCACCACTGTAGGATTTTCTTTTGAAGTTCCTCCTTTTGTAACCAAACATTTTAAAATCTAAATAATTTTTATTGCTACCTTGTCATGATCCCCACTCCAATAGAATGGGAAAGTTATTTGAGACAGAACCCTAAAAAATCTAAAATTTTAAATTCCATTTCACAAATGCCTCCTCTAAAACCAGAAAATGATCTAACTTCACCTTCCTATTATGTGGCTTCCTCCTCTTATTAGTCAAAGTATAGAAGGTTCTATGATATTTAATATCCACCAAGTGTAATGCATGGACTTGGGTAATCATAAGTTGATCCCTTATGCCTAACATTGGAGTTTCCATTTCCTAATATTTGGATAATAATTTAGCATTGAAATCCCCAACAACAATCCAATATTACTCCTTCCTCGAGACTCATATTATGCACCACTTCCCATTGATGAGTCTAGCCATCTAGGTTTTGAGCCCCATAAAAATTTGTGATTAAAACCTGCTTAGCTATCACATTGTTCCTAAAATGGGATGTGAGGACACCCCTCTAAGCTATATGTTCTATTGTTGTCCATTCAAGAGAGTTCCAAAAGGTAAATATCCCCTAAGGCCCTTGTGGGTAGCCACTTCCATATGACCAATACCCTTCCAAGTTCTATTTACTAATTTATACATGAGATCCACTAAAATTTTGGTCTTCTAGATAAGCAAAAAATCTGTTTTACTTTTCTCTAAGAATTTTAGAACAATAAATTGATAGGTTGTACTATTTAAACCCCTAATATTCCATGATTTTATAATCGTTGGTTACCTTGAGACCAGTAAGAGTCTATTGTTCTCATCGATCCCCGAGTGACCGGTTTGTCTCCTTGAGATGCTATTAATTACTTATTTATTCTACTCACTCCTTAAGAGTTAATATTCTTTGAACACAACTATTATTGTTTCATTATTCCCATCCACTCCTTCCATGAGTTGTTCTTCTTCCTGCTCCACCAATGTCTTGAAGATCTTATACCTATTTGAGGGCTTGGGTTGGTGTTGGTCTTTACTATTTGTTATTTTTTGCCTCCTATTTTTTTTGTGTTATTCAAAACCATCTCCCTTTGATTCTCCTCCCTGAGAAGTGTTGGTTGCTTGTTTAGTGACTGTAGAATTACCCAGAGAAGCCCCTATTTTTGTGATCATATTGTTTGGGTAGGACTAGACCAAATACCCATATTTATGGTAAACTCTACACCTAAAGAGCAACACCTCATAATTTGGTTATTAAATCCAAGATAGTCCTACAAGTTTGAGTTCTAGCTTTACTGAAAGAGGTTGGATGAGATTTGTTTCAATGCATAATCTAGCATAAACAATTGTGTTTCCTTCTATTGTGTCTCTAGAGATACCTAAATATCTTCCAAGTTTTCGATGATTTCCAATTCTTGCTCACTCTAGAAATCCATTGGGAGTGCATATAAATAGACCCAAATCAAGATAGTAGTGGGTTCAATTCAGGGATCAAATCCCACTCTCCAAGGCTGAAAAAATAATCCTATGAAGTTGTGATTCATATTTTTGGATTTGAATGCCCTATTTTTGTCGGCTACTAGGAAAAGCTAAAAATAAAATATCCATTACTAATAAACCAAAAATAATACTTACCAAGAGGCTCTTAATTTTTCCAAATCCACAAATGCAAAAAACTCAAGTTAGGATGAATACCCATGAATTTACATATTAGATCATGATTGGCTCTATATAATATTATTTCTTCTACTGTACTTTGCTCAATGATGATATTTGGTCTTGATTTAGTTTGTGGAAAGTATCCATTGACTTTGTGAGATATTGATATTTTTCCAGTAGCCACCAAGAGCATTAGCATAATTTTTTATGCTTCTTCAGTCTTTGTTTGAGATTTCTCTTTCAATAAATCTGCAAATGGACTCTATCTATTTGAGAGAGAATCTAGAGGCATCCCCATTCGGCCCAACTAGAAAAACATTCTCATATTTGATTCTACAACAACTAGAAAGTGCTTCGTCTACCCAGTTGACGCCCTAGAAAATATTGTTATTATATTTGGAGGTAAATGTATTTATTTTTTTGGATAATCCTTTGCCATTCAAAACTAGGGCAATGCTAGATTTTTTTTCTAGAAAAATGTATTATCTTTCAAAGTCATATCTTTGCCAAGGGTTGTTTGATTCAAAATATTATTGGATAAATTTATACAAAATTTGAAGAGCTTTAAAATGAGTGTTCATATGAAGGAATCCAAATAGTATTGAGGGAGATACAACCCTATGAAGTTTGCCATCTAGGACAAGGACAATAAGGATTTTTTCAAATCACAAAAAATAAAATTACAAATATATTTTCCAGTTAGGGTAAACAAATCAGTTGCAGTTTAATTTGTTTTTGAATAAAATCTACAAAATAATTTATTGATAACAAGGAAAAAAAGGAGATTTGAATATTTTTTATGAAAATCCCTAGTTTTTTTCCCAAAATCTAGGCTGCTTTAGATTTTTTTTAGGGGTTGAGATCATGGAGTTACCAATTTTCACTGAAAAGGATGACATTGATGCTTGAGAACGGTGGATGAAGTTTATTTGATGACCATTTTTGGCAATGCCAACTTATAAAATTTTTAAAATAGGAAGTTTATGTTTGGTGGGCAAGTTTTGATAAGGAAATAAATTATAATTATACTTGGAAAAAAATGGAGCATGCATTCTTAAGGTAATGGGACCCATATGAAAAGATAATTAGTTTGAAGGTCATCATCAAAGGATATGAAGAATAAATAAAAAGGTTTCAGAGAGAATTGAAAGAAATGAATAAAAAGGATATAATAGAAGGAAAAAATACATGATTATCCAAGTTCATGGTTGCATTCAAAAGAAAAAGCTTAAGAAGCAAGGATATAAGGAGAAGCAAGAAGCAACTATGGCAGGGGAACAAGTTGAAGAACCAACAAAAGACTCAAAAGTTGAATTTATAGTAGTAGCAACAATAGAGTCCATGGAAGAAGCAACAACAAAGTCCAAGGAAGCCCTATCAAAAGTGCACAAGGACACACCAAAATAAGGGCATAAAAGAGAAGATTGTGAAGAATTTGAAATAAAGAAACAAATTGAGTAGACGAGGAGAATATTGCCTTGACTATCTTAAAAAATACCACCTTTTCCAACTTTTCTAGAGTTGTTTTTGGAGGAACCATCAAAATTGAATTGATGAATTCAAATTTTGGGTGTTTTTATTTTACCATGATTTGATGTAAATCCTTTTCAGTAACCCCATCATTACATATCACCCTTACATATATCTTCAAATCCTATAACCAAGTGATTAGCACATCATTTTCCACATTTAGTACTTCCCATGATGAGCACCATGATTGTAAGGGTTTTTCAAGAGAGAAAATACAAATCCAAACTTAGGTGTGATTTTGACATTTATTTTTGAAATTATGCTATTCCTTTGAAGCCACAAATTCCAAGAAATAATGACAAGACCAACCCGAAACAACTTATCTTTTAATGTTAATGAAGCACACAATAGATACTCTCTCTCTCATTCATTTTAAGTATTTCCAAATGATAAAGAAGTAGATGATATACAACTTACATAAGGAATAATTAAAGTTCTATGCTAATATTCTTTGCAAGCCATAATATGTAAGAGATCACTTATCTTTTAATGTTAATGGAACATGCAATAGACTCTCTCTCTCTCTCTCTCTCTCTATCTCTCTCTCTCCTTTTAAGTATCTCCAAATGATGAAGAAGTAGATGATATACAACTTCCATAAGAAACAATTAAAGGTCTATGATAATCTTCTTTGCAAGTCATAATATGTAAGATTTTAGTTTTGGATTACTAATCAAAGGAATGTTGAAGCAGTAGGGGGGGACTCAAGTAACCAAACATTGTTCCAAGGGAAATTCTTTGGACTAAGAAATTTTGATTGCTCTAAAGCCTTATATTTTGACTTAAAATATTATCCAATATCTTTTGCTAGATTCCAACCAACTCATCCTTTTATGAAAATTGGGCAAGTATAAATCTTAAGACCATTGTTGGATTTTATTTGCTACTTGTTTCTCATCTTTTTCCTTAACTAGATTTCTAATAGAAATATAATATGTAAAATTGTTTCTCATGTCAACATACTTTTTAATTTTGAACCCCTACATATCAAACACATGCAATCTAGTGGTTATTATTGTTTATTAGAAATAACAAGATAATTATTCAACCAAAATCAAATAAAAAGTTTTAAAAATCCTCTTAATTGACTAACCAAATAATATATATTTGATTAACTACAAACTCTCTAATATTGGGTTCCATGTTGTCAAATATATAGGAAAGGTTAACTTTCTAGGCACTTTTATTGCATTCCTAGAAACATTATATTTTTGAAGTAATAACTTTGACCAACTCTTTCATTGATCTTTGAATAATCTCAATCCACTAAAAAAATTGTAAATTCTTAAACATGCCGCTCTAATATTATTTCCTCTTCAAATGTTATACTATATGGAAAGAAAAATTTTAAATTTCTCCTCACATCCTTTTCAAAGAAAATATATTTGAATTTTGTCAATTTTGGATGTTGTGCTTATTGGTAATATTGAAAGTGACATCATATGTATAGTGATAGATTACAATGTAGCCTTTATGAGTTGAAGTTTTCTAGCCATGGAGGGAACTTACCTTTTTAATTAGCTAGGTAGTATTTAATTCTATCTAAAACCAAGTCTCAATGATCCTCTTTCTTTCTTCTATCAAACAAGGGAATACCTTGACATGTTGAGGGTAATTTTCAACTTTAAAACCTAAAATATTTGTAATTATTCATTGTAAATCAAGGGAAATATTGATTTAAAAAAGATCCTAGATTTTTTTGTACTAATTAACTATCCAACGACCTTCTCATAGCATGATAGTATTCATTTAAGTTCTATGGCCTCACTAACTAAAGGATGACATAAATAAAATGTCACAAAAAATATAAAGGATATTTTAAAGGACCTTTTGTTGCAATCTTAATTTTAAATTTACCTTCCATGTTTGCCTTTGAGAAAGTTCTTGCCAAATGCTTAACAAGAAAAATGAAAAGATAAGGATATAATTTATCACCTTGGCAAAGACCATGGGATGATGCAAAGTATCATGAGGGATCCATTTATCAAAATAAAATATGTTATATAAATATAATAATATATTATCCATTCACACCAACCTAAATAGAAACTAAGTTTTTTTGAGAATAGAGTGGGCTTAACTATTAAGACCTTGGAATTTCAAATAGGAGATCCAAGGTTTAAATCTAAAAAGAGACTAGGGTTGTACATCATGCTTTGGTAATCAGAGTCTTTCATTCAATTTTCCTATGGTTGGATATATGTTAATTCCTTTCCTTTATTTACTTTTACTATCATATAGAAAACCCTAGAAAAACCTATCATATACTTGGTTCATTTTAAACTTTATAAGCATACATAGTTTTTGATGGAGTAAAGAAAATGTATAACCTCGTGTGAAATGATTGCAAGATTAAGAATTTTCTTACCATGAAAAAGTATCTTGTTTCTCAGAGATAATAGAAGCTAATTTTTTTTAGCATGTTTTCCATAATTTTTTAAATTTTCTTATAAATCATGTTACAAACTCCCCTTGGGATGGGCCAACTATTCACCTATGCCTTATATTATCAAAAGTAAGAATTACATTGTGCATGAACTACCAGGCATAGAAGTTTACTTTTGGCCAACCCTTAAATTGCCAAATATTTCTCTTATCCTCAACCTAATATGCATGAAGAGGAGGTTATGGAAGGATATTTTCATATCCATACTTCATCATGTAGACTCAAAGGATCCTATAGCCCCAAGCTAATTCATCCTCCACATCCCTCCCTATGAGAAATATTCCTGCCAAGATTTTAGTCATGATGGGTGCCAATTCCATAGGGATTTGAATTGGCCACTCTTCCAACTTCTTAAGCTGCTTAAATGTATAATCCTCCAACCGACTGGTGTTGAAATACCTCACAATATTGAACCAAACATTGCTTTTCATGGTTGTTTTTACTAGTTGTAGTCCTAAGAATTCAACAATGATATGTGGGTATTGATCCCATGAATATGTCAAAAATTGTACCTTCTCCCCTCTTTCCAAAAATCCATATTTCACTACTTGAGATCCTAGCTTTAGAGCCTACCATACTAGAGACCCATTATCATCCAATGGAAAATGACTCACCTTATTTTTATTCACCTGTCCCAAATATTTACTAGTTAAAACTTTGTTGAATAAAGAAGTTGGCTAGGAGATCCACCTCCAATAAAGCTTTCCATACAAAGCTTTATTATTTAGCTTTGATCTCCTCAGGCCCAAATTTCCCTTTGCCTTATATTGGATACTTTCTCCCAACCTACTAATATCTAATTTCTCTCTCCTTTTGCTCATTTCCATAAAAAAATTCCAGCCACCTTGTCCAAATCTTTCCATATGGTATGTGGGGAAACATTGATAAAATATTTGTAGATTGGCATGGCTTGAATGAATGACTACAAAAAAGTTAATCTACCCCAAAATTTTAACCACTTGTAAGACTGATGGTTATTTTTTTCTATGATATAGTCCAAAAGATTCCTCTAGACAATTATCTTCAATTTTTTTAAATGTAGAGGGACCCATAAATAGACCATTGGAAGAGAAGTTCTCATGAATCCCAAGATCTCTAAAATTTTTTCTTGAAGCCTTTGGTCAATATTTAAGAAGACAATTTTGGATTCCTTATCGTTTATGAAATGGTTTGTGGCCCTAAGATAAACATTAAGAGTATCTTTTATCATTCTTGCTTCCTTGAGGTTGGCCACTCCTATAAATCTTGTGTCATCCACAAAATGTAGGTGAGTCAAAATGTCCTTACCAACTTTTATATCTATGAGCAAATATTGTTGTGTTCTTACAATAAGTCTACCCAAGCCTTCAACCAATATGTAAAAAAGATAAGGAGAACAAGAATCTCCCTGATGAAGGCGTTTGGTGGCTCCAAATGATTGTGAGGGAAGACCTTTGATTAACATTAAGTATGTTGGAGTGGATATGTAGCTCATTACCCACTCTATATAATCTCGAGAGAATTCGAAGCCTACCATCATCCTTGACATGAAGCTCCACTCCACCCTATCATAATCCTTTGATATATCCAATTTTATGAACATTCCTCTATTGCCATATTTTTGCATTGAATGGATTACCTCTTGAGCTAGAACCATACCATCTAAGATATGTCTACCCTCTATAAAACCCCCTTGTTATAAGGAGATAATTTTGTCTAGGAGAGGTTTTAGTTTCTCAAATATTACCTTCATGATTATTTAGTATGTAACAATGCATAAGGCAATAGGTCTTTAGTCGAAAATATGTAACTCCTCATCCCATTTCAAAATTAAGGCAATGAACTTTTGATTTAAATATTTAGATATTTTTTACTACCCCTAGACTCCTCTATAATAACCATTACATACTCTTCCAAGTTGTCCTAAAAGGTCTTACAAAACTCAATTGGGAAGTCATCTAGACCTGACAATTTTTCCATACTCATTGTAAAGACTAATTTCTTCTTCTCTCTATTAATGGGTTTAAACAAGGCATGGTTTTGTTCTTCAAATATGATAAGGGTATGGCAACAAACACTTTTTGAGCCTCTTCATATTGCAACATCCCTTAAATAATTTAGCAAAATAATCCATTGAATGGAAATAAATACATGTGATTATATCAAAATAAAGCTCATTCTTGTCCTAAAGAGCTTCCATCTTGTTTGCTTGTCTCCTAATACAAGTAGCCTGATATATAAATTTGGTGTTTCTATCACCTTACAGTAACCAAGTGGTTATTGCTCTGTATTTCTAGTAGATCTCCTCTTGGTTGTCAATATCCTCAACCGTTTAATGAAACTCATCATCCTCTTATTTGAACTACTTTGTAATTGTTCCTTATTTGAAGAATTTTTGCAACTCATCCCATATGCTCACCAATGGAGCTCTTTAGGACCAAATGTAACAACCCCAAATTACCAACCCAACTTGAGATATATATTTTTTGTACATATCTAACATGTCGAGTTTGCAACCAAGTATGTTTGAATCAACATCAATTAGGGTAGCAAGTAACCAAGAGAATTACGACATGGTCAATGTCAACTCTTGTGATAGGAGTGACCAAATCCTATCTAACCTCACATTCCATTATGATGTTTATTCATTCCTTTGTTTAATTGTTTCTATCTCTTCTTTTTAGGCAGTTTAGTTACTTAACTAATTAAACTTCACTTCAATATTACTTCCTAATTCTTTGCAGTGGAATACCATGCATATATTATTAAAAAATACATAAAGATTGTTTTACCCCCTTCAAGATTATTACTTGAAATAAAGCATAACCCATTGTATCATATTACAAGAGCCATTCATTGGCAAAGCAAAGACACCATTCATTATTAGATCTAATAACCTCAAGTGCAATTATAAACCATTCTCACTTATGGAACATTGCTTGTTAACAAAATCATGCATCATATAACACTCTAGTGATCATCTTATAAGAATGTAAATGCATCATATCATTTTAAAGTAAATAATATGTGAATTCCATCTCATTTATTATCCACAATCTCACTAATTAGAATTATTTAGAGAACAAGTAATACATCCATGCATAACTACGATGGCAAACCATACAAATAGGGGTATACATCATATATCCTGGGAACCCTCTCGAGGAATAAACCCAACCTCCAAAATATGTTTCTCCTCTCATTTCAAAAAATTAAGATGTCATACATACAAATATAAAAAGGCATCCCACAAATCATTTTCTAAATCACATATACAATTAAAGAAATCGGTTTGTTTTTTTCAAATCATGATGCAAATAAAAAAATTCCACATTTATTTTCTCTAAGCCATCAATGTAATACATAAGAAACTCACCAATTCTTATATATACATGTTTATGAATGATCATCGAATTCATATTAAGGATAAATATCATCAAACAACCAAGAGGGAACCCCATAATTCCCTCGAGAATAAATGCCACATTCATTCTCCCAAAATTGTTATATATTCACTTCTTCTTAAGTAGAGTTCATTAAGTAACCATACTAAACATATGAAGAGGAAATATTATAATTTCCTCAAGAATGGATCTTCCATCCATATTTATATCAACATAAAGAACCTTAATCTAATTAAGGTAGAATCTAATCCATATAATCTATACATTTATATTAGCCAAGAATAGAATCCACTCTATCCTTTCTTAAACTACCATTCTAGATTTCATGGTTTAAAAAATCTCCTCAAGAATAGTTCATTTATTCTAATCCTACTACATAAGAGTCATACTGATTTCACCCGCTCTCAAATCCTAGATATCATAGCTAGGAAATGGATCATAATGGATCATTAATCATATGATCGACATAAAGTGAGGAAACCCCATAATTTCCTCAAAGAATGAGTTCCACACTCATTATTCCTTTTTCCACCATAATATCTCAAAATGTATTATGATTCTCATAATCTAATTAGTCATAAATTTACCGAAAATCTATCAAACAAGATTACACTATTTTGTCTTGTAATCTATCAACAAGACTACACTATAGTTTCACAAATTACTCCACAATTTGTCTCATAATCTATTCAATTTTTTTATGAACTTATCCCAAGTTTGTCCCATAATTTACTTAATAATCATATTATGGTTCCCTATCTACCAAATTTCATTATAGGCTTTCCATAAATTTACAACTCGATAGTCACCCACTGCATTCATTTAATTCTTCCAAGGACTATCAAATTAATTATCTAAATGTTGACCTTGAAAACTCTCTTAAATTTATATTAAATGTCACATGTTTAATTTGGTGTATGGTCAAGAGTAGTTTGCATACCAAAGAGGATGTCCGTAAAGAGAGTAAGGAAAAACATTTTTATTTTCCTAAATTTGAACTTAGATTTATTTATTTATTTTAATCTTAGTTGAGCATAAGCCCTTACTTCCAAAAGAGTGACTCTTTCATAACGATCCTTACATGGGTCAAATTTTTGATAGTCATATACTACCAACCGACTCAACCATTGCCAACTAATGGCTAGCGGACTAATTTCCATAACTAGTATGTCCACCACATTATGGCCATTTTAATTAAGAGAGATTTTCGTAATTCATAGATTCCTATATGCTTTCGCACAAAGTATGTGTAACTATACCCACATGAATCCTAAAAAGAGGTTTTAATCGAAACTAACCCGAGTAACCGTTGCATGCTCAAAGATGATTATACAACTAACATGTAGCACGTAGCTATGATAAGTTCCTATCCACCTCACGGGCTCCAACTAACACTTCACAGACCCAAAATAGTGTGGATCTCGACCACTCCTTGGTGGTTGGGGAACTATGGGAGGATTTTACCTTGTAAAGTTTTTCAGAGTCCATACATGCTCCATGTGGGACATCGATTATGAGTGAACTCTTTTTTTTGATGACAAACATGCAGGGAGGGGGTATGGTGTGTCAAAATTACTCAAGCCTTCATTGATAGATTTTTATAGTAAACTTAGAGGAAACTTAAGGTTTACATAGTAGTGCAATCCTTCAAGGTACTCTAAATTCCAATGCATCCTTAGCACATTTTGCTCTAGGTACAGTGTCAAATAACATATGGTTTTGTTCAATAGAGAGGAAGGGGTATAAAGGAATTTGTACCACTAGTTTGGTCATCCATAATGAAATAGATCACCTATGCAATGCAACCATCATCATTAGGGTTTACTATGGAGAATTTTATCCATCTCTGAGCACTGGGATTTGATAAGAGAAGCAATCTTGCATTCAACGGTTGGCTATCGAACTTTAGTAGGATAATATTAAGTATTAAAAAGGCCTCCCAAACCATAGTAAAAAATAACAAGGGATGACTCAAAACCTCTATAGCTATGAAGATATCACCTAGTTCTCAACCCAAGGAGGATGGAGTAAACTGGTCCATCCCCAACCTTTCATTCATATACATCTGAAAGCATGACTACTCTTAGTGTATGATATGAATCTGATAGTTTATAACAAGAAATAATATTTTAATTAAAATTTTGAAACCTCATAATGAATATTTGGGTTTTGGGTAAAACAAGATGGTGGTTATCAAATTTTATGGTTGTCCTAGCTATGGTATAACTCGTGCAAAACTATTGAGTAATCTATGCATAAAGAAACCATCCAACCACATCTCAATTACCACATAGAATAGTGCAACGAGGTGATTTCACTTTGTAGATCTTGCAAGTCAACACCATGCTTCAATCAAAGGTCAAGACTTCACAAAATAGCTCCAAATCGTTGTACATTCTTAGAACACATGGTGGGCATATTCCACATGTGTTGTACTACGGAGGGAGGGCATAATAAAGGTGTTAATGCACCATATTTTTAATACCCACCAAGCAGTGGCCATGAGGGCTCTGCTGGTGGTGGTGGTGACCCTGAGTTGGTAATGAGATGGTGGTATTTCCTTCGACTAGGTTTAGATAGAACATATGGCTAGAGGTTCTTTCATGTGTCTAATAATGCTTTTTATTAAAAAAAAGATAACCATCGAATCTGAAAGCTAAATTTTGAGTTTGCACTCAAATAATTAATAGTTTATCTACTAGTTATATTTATCTGGTCAAGGACCTCCAATTAGTTATAATTAATCTAGCATATATCTATTTGGATTGGAAGGTTTCCAAATGGCAACAATAAATCAAGCAAATATACACATTTTTTAAAATAAAAAGAATGCATTAATATTTAGGTAGGATTTTAAAGGAGTGATTCAACTTGAATGTATTCGAATCCTTTAAGCCTTCTTTACCTAGCCCCCATTATTACCTCCCATTTTGTGCATGTCATCTCCATAATCCCCACTAAGGCTACCATTTTTCCATATTATTCCCTAAAATTACTCCTCTTGGCCAAATGCATTTTTATTAGAAATTAGTACTATCCCAAATATTTTTGGTTTCTAATCTACCAAGGTAGAGAGCATACTCCCTAAGCCCAATATTTCCTCCTCCCTTTTCTCAATTACTTGCATCCCTTTTATAATTCTTTCGAGCTTCTTTTTCCTTCATGAGCAAGAAGGTGGTTTATTATTAAAATATTAAAGGGTGCCTTTTTGAAGTCAACCCAAAATAGTGAAATCCTTTTTATTATTTAAAAATTAGGGGAAAAGACAAGAGGAGATAAGGTGGGAGTACCTTGTTCATTTTGGGCCTTCCCTTTTTCCTAGGGCAACTTACAAGGTCAATCTTGGAACTGTTTTGAAGGAGTCATGTGGAATGGAGAATAGTTCCTCCACTAATAAAATATATACATTTTTATTATTAAATCATGACCTTGCTCTTTTGAGTCCATTTAAAATTGGATAAATTTTGTGGACACCTTATTGTAATAAATTAGGTTTATTAAACTAAATAACTTTTTGTGAAAGATAAATTCGCAAATTAACCTTTCAAAAAAACCTTATTTAATTTCTTCAAAACCTTACAAAATCCCAATTGCATCCCAATACTCTATAAATTAACCTGGTAGGGTGTAATTAGTTTTAATTAGGGATTCTATAGGATAATTGGAGTTTACCATCCTCTAGAATTATCAATTAGACCCTTTTATTAATGCTAGGTAACATTAGTAAGGTTAGGTCACTATTAAAATTCGAGTATTAATTGATATTTCGGATCAATTAATATATTTTTAGAAATTCCTAATGGGTGGGCTATAAAATACTCTCCTCTTGGATTAAACATAGTCCCATGTGTTTCTCGTTAATTCCTAGCTTAGTTAATGTAGAAAAGCAATAAACTAAAATTACATTTTTACAAAATAGTTAGGACCATCATCCTTTTCCTCATTTTCGGTGTGTTGTTCTCGATGGTAACCAACATATTCCATCCAATAGAATACCTAGACCTGTAAGAAGACAAAATATTAGTAGTACCATGTTATTAAAGCAATAAAACATCCATATTGCATCAAGTATTGAAAATATCATCAACACACAATTTCCATCATAAAATCAAAGTATTAAAACATCTATCACTGCATAGTTAATAATTATAGAATGCTGCAACAATAGAACTATAAAATATTTTCATAGAGATTACATGAAATTATGTTTTTATAATAGGTTAGGCACCATCTATCTAATTAGATCCATCAAAGAAAATCTCACAAAGGAGTATTACTCTATGCCTAGATAGCCCTTTTTTACAAGTTATCCTAATATAAATAGGTATCATCAAAGACAAAGACATAATTTCACAAATATCACTTCAAGATACCCATATATCTTAAAACTCATTTGCCACCACCAGTGCATCATCCTTGATATCCCTTGGTGAACATATTTGATTAGCCTATTGCAAGATTCGTATCTCAAGAGACACAAATGTCAAGTGCAATCTTCAAAAGAGCCTAAGGTACATTGATTAGGACCCACAAAATGTGAAGGGTTCTCTTAGCTCTTCCACTTTGACTTACCAGTGGCTCAATAGTGGAAGGAAAAGAACTTGAACATATGTAGTCTTTGAGTATCAACATATAATATCAATGATTATTCTACTATGCATAGGATACCCTACTGATATCCATGGTCACACTTACCCTTGTAAGGTGTTGTTCAAAATTTTTAACATCCTTTGCTCACAAAGGTCACACTTACTTTTTGTAAGGTGCCATTTTATACATATTATAATCCATCGATAATATCTATGATCTCACATACCCATGTAAGGTACCACTCTAATCATACTATCATCCACTCATAGTAACTATGACCATACTTACTCCGTGTAATGTGTCATTCTAATCATACTATCATTACCTAATAGTAACTATGACAACACTTACTCACTGCAAGGTGTCATTCTAGGCATTAGAACATGATTTATTTAAATTTAAGAAAGGATCCCACACTCTTATTTAAGGATAGATTATCTATCTATTCTTCCTAAGAGTGTTCCTATATTAACTATCAATGTCTAAACTTTAAATCTCAACTAGAATAAGATTTTTTTTCATTAAGTTTGTTGGATTTATACATAGATGCATCCTATAATTTCTCCTTCTCACCATCAAAGGAATTCCTCACTTGAAAACTAGTCACTACAGATGACACTTCAAGTGGTCGATATACCTAATAGGATACTTAGTCTAAGCTTACCTGCTTAGGACCTTCCAAAAGCTACCTGCTATTTGGAACCTTCTGAGTCATTACTTAGAATAAGAATTCTTTGGAATTGGGATCATATGGTCCAACTCTTAATGAAATGCAATCAGAATAAATTTCCATGTTTCCAATAATCCAAATCACTCATTGTATAAACATTTTCATTATATTGTATAACAAGGATACATATTTACATAAGCAAAAATCCCTTGGGTTATAGTTATCATCCTTATAATATACAATTGGTGGCTTTTAGTCATCCTTATAATCCTTAAGGCTACTACCTCTCAGTCCTATCACTATTTTGTGTTGGACCTAAGCCTTCAATTGGAGAAGGTGTTAGGGCAACTATTCTAGAGGCTGCCCGACCTCTACCCTGGGTCGTTGTGTAGAGATGGAAAATTGACCTACTTTAGTAGGCAATATTCCTTGAGTTCTTTGGAAGGCCCCTTAGACTTACCTAGGGCAAGGATACGGCTTATCCCCTCCTCTTTTGGATTTTTTCTCTCTATGTGAAACTACGCTCACCCTTGACTAGGTGCGACTTCACACAGGTAAAATTGTGGTCGACCTTGATGGGGCACAATTTCATATTTTTAGGTTTTGTTCTAAGAAAACCATAATTCTTAGGGTTTGGCATGTTTTACATTGGCCCTCCTTGGTTTTACCACCTTTCTGACCTTCAAATCCACTATATAAGGAGGGTTTGAGTTCACTTTTCACACATGACATAACACGAAAATAATGCATGACAACATTTGAGGATTAATGCTAATGATTTATAATTTCTCACAAAGTGTTCTTAGTATTCGATTTGCATCATTTTTCTTTCACAAGTAAGTTAATTTTAGAGTGCGAAGTCTAATTGATTTTCTACTACATTGGATTGTTGATTGTTGTTGCTCGCTCTTGGTGGATTTGTGTTGAAGCCCTAAGGAGAGATCAACTATATGGAGGTCTCAACCCTTCTACCTGCTTCCTTGCTCTCTACCACGTGAAAGCACCATGTTGCATGTTTGTTTTCATTTGTTGGACTTAGGATTTATAATCTCGCTTTCTTCTAAGACATTTTGTCTCACTTCTAAAAAATCACGCTCAGGTCTCTACGGGGCACGATTCTGCCTATGCGTTATCACGATCACCTATTACAAGGCATGATTTTACCTGAACCATATTTAAGGGAAAACTACTATCTCAAACTTCATAATTACATTTTAGGATAAATCTAGAGCATAACACTACATTCTATTTTGTGGTTTTATCATTTTATTCTATTGTATTATGATATGTTTATTTTATTCCAAAGGTCAATTTTTGCTTCTATTTATCAAAGGTCAGCTAAAAGGACCTAGGGGGCTTGATTGCTACACCTCCAAGCACTTTTGTACAATGGCCTAAGCAGGACCCCTAACATTGATCACATTTTTCAAGTATTTATCAAGTTTTCTTACAGGAATTGTTGATAGCATTGGATCAAGGGATAAAGTAAGGATCAATCACTAGATAAGCTAAGTGTTCTGATTAGCCTTTAGGTTGTTTGTTGAGTGATTTATGTTTATATTATAAACCCTAGATCTGATTTATAAGAAATATATTTAGTTAATTTCTAGGCATTTAAAAGATAAACAACATATAGTGTGCACTTAGGGTTAATTCTATTTGTGCATCTCTTCTTGAGCCCTTGCTTAAATATTTTTTGTTTGAAACCCTAGGGTTAGAAAAGCATTTAAAGAAAGAATTATTCTAGGGTTAGCTTTTGTTCTCTTGCATTCTATATTTTTGCATTGTCCTTTATATTTTATAGCATAGATCTACAAAGACCAAATCTAGGTGATTGTCTTGAATTGAATATATCAAATATTATTGAAAACCGCATGGACTTGGAGTGAGTCCTTAAAGCTGTTCCTAGTGAACCCTTCATCGAGTGTAGAGAACAACATAGCCCCTGTGGTTCACCTCAAGGCTTTCTCTCTATTTACATATCCAGTCGTGAGAATTGTACGTGATAAGGTGGTTTTCCTCCTCTACATATTTGGTGAACCCAACATGAACACCTCCTTTATTTTTAAAACATCTTAAGAAAGATCACTAAATTTTTTTGTGTGGCTTAAAAAACCTTAATAACATATTTAAAAATCCTTTTTTTTCTATTGTTAGCATTCTCTTCTATCCTTTCGCTTTGCTAATGGTTCCTTTCCTTAGAAGTCAGTGGAAGCACCTCGAATCTGATTATGTTCCTCTTGAAGATGATCAGATTGATAGAGAGGATCCTAACATAGATCTAGAAGAACAAGATAATATGGAAACTAAAATGAATTTTTATCCTTATGAGAGACCTAATGTTGGGTTCATATTTTCATTATTTGATCATATTTGAAGTTTTATCAAAGCTAATAAGGATAAGATAGTGGGAGGTATGGAGCGAGAAGCTCATCTCGAAAGAGGTAAAAATCCTCCACCTCCTCCTCCAATAAGCTCTCCTATGCTTGACCAAAATAACCCCTTGCCTAAATCAATGCATCATAATAAGTTGAACCAAGCTATTGATACTACTACAACCACCAATATTGGAAGGAATCTACAAGCCCCTCCAATTAGTAGTGTCACTCAAAAGTATTTTCAATATCTTCCTCAATCTTCTAATCTCAACACTTCTGCTTCCGTTCCACCAAATGTTAATTTTCCATTTTCACAAATTTCCACATCTAACAATAATATTCATGCATCCAACTTGATTCAAGCATTGATTCCTCAACACACATATGTCCCACACTTAGGGAATTTTAAAACAATGCATAACAGTAATCCAAAAGGCTTCTGTGTATTTTCAGATTATAGTTCAGGCCAATAAGGTGACCATGGAGCTCACTCATCTTCAAGAGCTTATTAAACAATGGGGGAACACACCATACTCAATAATTCAGGATAATCTTCGTAGCAAATCTAGGTCCACACAACAATTTTGCTCACTCTCAAACTGCACTCCTATCCCAGTTCAAGGTGCTTACAAATATGGTCTTGGCTATGTGACTGTTCCTCTCTCCCCCAACTTATCGACTTGATGCCTTGGGTGATTTAAGAGTTTATGGTTGGGTTTATATTCCCAAAGCTTCTAGACAAGAGAGGGACTCGTTTTCAAATTATTTAAGCAGTGTCTGAAGGTTATCAGTGAACTGTTATCAGTTTATTTTATACATAAGTTATGTAAACTGTTATCAGTTTATTCTGTACATCAGTAAACAGTTTACTCTATCCATCAGTTTTGTAAACTATTATCAGTTTACTCTGTCCTTCAGTTATTCTATCCATCAGTTATGTAAACTATAGATTTTTATCTACTTTGATAGGGACAATGTTTTTTTGTTGATGGCATTAGCCACGTGGCATGTTTATCCGCCTCTCTTTTTTGTTTGTAAAAATATATTTTGTTAATTATTTAATATAATGCTTTTTACATAAAAAAAATGCATAATTTAACAAATATGGTAAAGCAGTTGGTTTCAAAAGTTGAGATGATTCAACCCTCAAGTTTTACTTACAGTTATAAGGACATGTGTAATCAGCCATTGGATCCTATTGTTGCTACTAGGCCTATCGTAAGCACTTTCCTATGCCAATTTTACCTATTTATAAGGGGATAGAAGATCCGATTGAGCACTTAAGAAGATTTAGAACAACTTGCCATGATCTCATTTATGATGACATGTTGTTACTTAAAAAATTTCCTAAGAGTCTTGGTGGCATGGCATTAGAGTGGTATTATTGGTTGCCTAATTATTCCTTAAAGAGTTTTGAAGAGACAACATAATTATTTGTTCAACAATTTGGTTCTTACATTGAAAAGGAAGTGACAATGAAAGATATTTACAATTTAAATTAAAGTAAAAAGAATTTTTTTTCAAAATTATTGGCTCGTTGGAGAATTTTAGTTAGGCGTTTGAGGTATACTTTACCTCCAAAGGATATGCTTGAGATATTTATTGGTAATTTACAAGAACAATTATCTTATGCATTAGAGACTACTACTATTACATATTTTTATCAAGCAATTAATTTAGCAAGAAAAGTAGAACAGGCCCTTATCAGAAGAGGTCAACTCAAATTTAAAGAAGAGAAACCTACTAAGTCTCAACATAAGAATAAGCACATAGGAGGTGATAGTGGAATGGATAGTAGGCCTATTAACAATGTTACTAAAAACCTACAAAAGATAGTACTTCAGAAACATCCACAAAGGAATTTTACAAGGCTTAATATGTCTATGGAAGCAACTTTGAAACATATTTTAGAAGCCAATGCAATTGAGTTGCCTACCATAAGGTAACCAAATACTACAGCTCACGGGTATAAGGCATGTCAACATTGTACATATCATAGAGTGGAAGGACATTGGACAAATTCTTGAGAAGTTGAAACATGTGGTTCAAGATTTGATTGATGTAGGATGTATTGACTTAGGCAATTCTCAAGCATTGAATAATCAAGTACCTACCCAACAAACAATGACTACCAATCAAGATATGGAAATATTTAAATATCCATTACCAAAATATAATCAACAAGTAAAAATCAGGGGACTCATCAGAATGAGCCTCCTCCCTATGGTAATATGGTTGGCATGGTTGGGGTAACTACAAGGAGGCAAGCTCATACTAAAAATCCTCAATAAGGACATAATTTTGTATTATAGCCTAGTTCAGTTTTGAAGAATAATAAAAAAAAGTTTCAAATACAAGGACTCCACCTATTGTATTGAGGCCAAAACCTAAGGTTTCATTTGATCTCCAAAAGCAATTAGTTGGTACTCTAGCAAAGATATCAGTTTTAGAGCTCCTACAAACTTCTACCAACCATAGAGATACTTTGATGGAGTTTCTAAAATAGCAAATGGTTCCCTTAGATATTTCTCCAAATGCTATAGTGATGCAGGAGCATCCGGTGAAAGTATGAGCAATCTTGCATCTTTTAATTTTTCTTTAAAGTTCTTGTATTTTTGAAGCAATTTGGTTCTTTTCCGGGGAAGGAGATGTCGTAAGACAGAAAGGGAAGTTGTTAAAGGAACTAAGGCAAAAGTTGGTGTGAGGTCGCGAAATCGCGACCTCATTTGCTATAGCAAAGGCGGAGCAAGTTTCGTCGCGATATCGCGACGGTTGGGTTGGCCGAGTCTTAAGTTACGAAGGGGTCGCGATATCGCGACGTCGCGATATCGCGACCATGTTGAAGCTGTTGCAAGGAGTGGGGGTTGGAGTCGCGAAATCGCGACGCGTCGCGATTTCGCGACACGTCGCGATTTCGCGACGTCAAAGGCAGAGACAAGTGCAGGACGTACTTTTGTCGCGATATCGCGACGTCGCGATATCGCGACTTTGTTTCAAAGCTGAGGGCGGACGTCAGTTGGGTCGCGATATCGCGACATGTCACGATATCGCGGCCCAAGAAAAGGTCAAACTGAAGTGAACACGCGGACGGTCGGACAGGGTGAAATAGACACGTGGTTGCCACGTGTCTTAAAGGCAACACGACCGGTGGGGGATAGAGTTAAATTTGACACGTGGAGACACACTTGTAACGAGATCATAAGGATGAGGGCCACGTAATCGGAGGAGAGAGATATAGATGTCGACCAAGTTTAAGTATCTTGGAATGTTGTTTCTGGAGAAACCGTAGTTACAGGTGAAAGACTTAATGGCGGAGACAACGGTACTTAAAGACAGTCAGATTAAAACGACGGGTGCAGGGTATGGGAAGCCATGAATGCAGGCTCTGGACGGATCGGACAGTTGCCATTTATGGCAGAAAACAAAAGGAAAGGAAAATCTTGAAATTTCAACGGAGGGAAGATGAAATTCGAATTGGTCTTTGGGCGGGAGCATTAATTGCAGGGAAGGCCGAGACCACATTAAAACGGGGAAAATTTGTATGGGAAAGGGGTGGTGAGTTCGGGATTGGGGAAAAGAAGTCTGCCTGGACATTGTAACAGAGACTGTATTTTTTTTACTGCAATTTACATTGTAACAGAGACTGTATTTTTTTTTTACTGCAATTTAATGAGAAGCTGTTCGTTGTAATCTCGAGCTTGCCATCAAGTGGTATCAGAGCGGGAGCTCCTGAGCGTGTAACAGATCGCCGAGAGAGAGGCAGTTACACCAGGATCTGTGGAAAGATTTTATAAAAAAAAATATAATGCCTCCACGAAGAAACCGAGGCGGAGGAGGAGATGTGGTGCCGGCCGAAGACTTTCGAGCCTTGCAGAGGCAAGTTCAAGCCCTGCAAGCAGAGTTACGCAGAAGGCACGAACCCGGAGGGGATGAGGAAAGTGAAGACGAAGTCGAAGAAGAAGACCAGTCTGAGGAAGAGGAAGAAGCTGTGGATCCTGCTCAAGCCCGGTTGTATAAGGCCATATCTCAGATTGGAAAGCAACCTAAAATGGAGGTTTCTACATACTCGGGAAACCTAAATCCAGAAGAAGTGATTGACTGGATAAATGACTTAGAGGAATATTTCGAGTACGAGGAGGTTGAAGACCCTAACCGGGTCAGATTTGCTAAGACCAAGTTGAAGGGCCATGCCAGTATTTGGTGGAGGGGAATACAGTTGGAGAGGAACAGAAGAGGGAAGGAGAGAATAACAAGATGGGATAGAATGGTGGAGAAGTTGAAAAGACAGTTCATCCCGACAGATTACGAGTTGGATCTGCTAAGAAAAATGCAGAGCTTGAGACAGACAAACAAAACTGTCCAAGAGTACACTGAAGAGTTTTACAAAATTTCTATTAGAACAGGGCATTTAGAGGCAAACAAAGAGAAGGTAGCCCGTTACATTAATGGGTTGAGGCTTGGTATCCAGGAAGAACTGAGCCTGGTTCGATTAAGCACCATTGAGGATGCTTACCAATTTGCCTTAAAGGTAGAAGAAAAGCTGAACAGGCGGTTTGAAGGCAAGCAAAGAGGAAGGGGCCGAGGTGGAAGGACTGGTGGGAGAACCAGTGGGGAAAAGTACAAGGATCCGAAGAAGACTGGTGAAGCCAGTAGTAACCAGGACCAAAAGGAAGAGGATGTTTATCAGCCTCGAGATCAGAACAGCTACCCAAGAGGACGGGGTGGATCTGGACGAGGATTTGGAAGAGGAGTATTTCGTGGAACATGTTTCCACTGTGGTGAAGAAGGACACCGGGCATTTGAATGTCCACAACACCGAGAAAGAACAAACAAGAGGCCTGAGGGCCCAGCCAGAGCTGCTGTGGCAGAGGAGGATGCTGAGTCTGAGCATTCCGAAGAAGCGGAGAGAGGAGAAACAATGATTGTAAGAAGAGTCCTGTTGAATGAGGAGAAGGACACAGACCAGAGGAAAAGTTTATTCCGCACTAGATGTAAATGTGCGGGCAAGGTTTGCAATATCATTATTGATAATGGTAGCACGGATAACCTGGTTTTTGAGGAAATGGTTACCAAGTTACAGACTAGAAAGGAAGAAGCACCCACACCCATACCGGGTCGCATGGTTACAAAAGGACCACAGAGCTTTGGTCAATGAGCAGTGTTCCATTAAATTTAACATTGGAAATTATTGTGATGAGGTCCTGTGTGACATCTTGCCCATGGATGCTTGCCACATGTTGCTGGGGAGACCCTGGCAGTTTGACCGAAGTGCAGTACATGATGGCCGAGCCAACACCTACTCATTGACAAAGAATGGTGTACGCCATAAACTAAAGCCCTTGAAGGATGCAGATGAAAGGGTATGTAATATTTCCAGAGTCTGTTTAGTTGAGGGAAGAGAGTTTCTGAACGGGTTAAAGCATGAACATTTATGTTATGCAATAATCCCTAGAGTTAGGGGGAAGGAATGCCAGGATACCCCAACAGAAGTTCTAAATCTGCTTGAGGAATTTCCAGACATTGTGTCTGACAATGTGCCTGAGGGCTTACCCCCTGTGAGAAAAATTAGCCATCATATAGATTTAGTACCGGGATCAAGCCTGCCAAATAAAGTTGCACACAGGATGACACCCGTAGAGACCGAGGAATTAAATAGACGAGTCCAAGAATTATTAGAAAAGGGATTGATTCGGGAAAGTTTGAGTCCCTGCGCAGTACCTGCAATGCTGGCGCCAAAGAAGGATGGGGAATGGAGGATGTGTACAGATTCACGGGCCATCAACAAAATCACTATTAAGTACAGATTCCCGTTGCCAAGAATGGATGATATCATGGACTGTTTAAGTGGAGCTGAATACTTCACAAAAATTGACCTGAAAAGTGGCTATCATCAGATCCGTATCCGAGAAGGGGATGAATGGAAGACAACCTTCAAGACAAGAGAAGGCTTGTATGAGTGGTTGGTCATGCCGTTTGGGCTGTCCAATGCACCAAGTACTTTCATGCGGTTGATGAATGAAGTACTAAAGGAGTTCCTGGGAAAATTTGTTATTGTTTATTTAGATGATATATTGATATTCAGCAGGACCCTGGAGGAACACCTGATGCACATCAGGAGAGTTTTTGAGAAGCTGCGGGAAGAGCAGTTGTTAATAAATCTGAAAAAGTGTAACTTTGTCAAGAAGGAGTTAGTATACCTGGGGTTTGTGATCTCAGCAGAAGGCCTGAAAATGGACCCAGAGAAGGTAAGAGCCATCATTGAATGGCCTACCCCAAGAAGCACAACAGAAGTAAGGTCCTTTCATGGTTTGGCCAGCTTTTACAGGAAGTTCATAAAGAACTTCAGCAGCATCTGTGCACCTCTCACAGAAACAATGAGGGGGGATAAAAAGGAGTTCAAGTGGACATCAGGGGCCGAAAGGAGCTTTGATACATTAAAGAGAAAAGTTACTGAACGGCCTGTTTTGGCACTTCCAGACTTTAACAAGGTATTTCAGGTGGACTGTGATGCCAGTGGCAGTGCAATAGGGGCTGTACTGAGTCAAGGAGGCAATCCAGTTGCTTATTTCAGTGAGAAGTTAAATGATGCTCGGAAAAAGTATTCAGTCTATGACCAAGAATTTTATGCTATAGTTCAGGCTCTGAAGAAGTGGAGACACTATTTATTGCCAAAGGAGTTTGTACTGTTTACTGACCATCAGGCTTTGCAATACATTAACAGTCAGACAAAACTGAATCAAAGGCACATGAAATGGGTGGAGTTCCTCCAAAGTTATACCTTTGTGCTGAAGCATAGAAGTGGGAAGTCGAACAGAGTTGCAGATGCCTTGAGCAGGAGGCAGACTTTACTGATTAGATTGACAGTGGAAGTAGTGGGGTTTGAAGAACTGAAGGGTTTGTACCCTGCAGATCCGGATTTTGCAGAAGCCTGGAAGGCTTGCTTAACACCTGTTACGGTGGACCGAACAAAATGGTTGGATTTCCTAATCCAAGATGGAATGTTGTTCAAGGGAAGCAAATTATGCATTCCAAGAAGTTCTATGCGGGAGAATTTAATCAAAGAAAAGCACAGCGGAGGATTGGCTGGGCATTTTGGTCGGGATAAGACCATTGCCTTGGTTGAGGAAAATTACTACTGGCCACAACTTCAGCAAGATGTGCGAAAGTTTGTGCAAGGTTGCAGAATATGCCAGATGGCAAAGGGTGTAAAACAAAATACCAGGCTGTACCAGCCATTACCTGTGCCTGAGAGACCATGGGAGGACATAAGCATGGATTTTATGTTAGGATTACCAAGAACACAAAGAGGAAATGATTCAATATTTGTGGTGGTGGACCGGTTCTCCAAAATGGCACATTTTATTCCCTGCCAAAAGACAAGTGATGCAGTTCACATTGCTGGGTTGTTCTTCAAGGAAGTGGTACGACTTCACGGTCTACCAAAGAGCATAGTTTCAGACAGAGATACAAAGTTTGTTGGGTATTTCTGGAGAACTCTGTGGAAGAAATTGAAGACAGACCTAAAATTCAGTTCAGCATACCACCCACAGACAGATGGGCAGACGGAGGTGGTCAATAGAAGCCTGGGTAATTTACTGAGATGTTTGATAGTGGATCAACCCAAGGGATGGGATTTGGTCTTACCGCAAGCAGAATTTGCATATAACAGCTCAGCCAATAAGAGCACCAATAAGTCTCCTTTCCAGATAGTATATGGACACAGCCCGAGGAATGTGTCTGAACTAAGAAAGTTGGACAGAAAAGAAAAATGTAGTGCCGAAGCAGAAGAATTTGCAGAACATATGAAAAGTCTGCATGAGGAAGTAAGAAGACAAATTACGAAGATGAATACTCAATATAAGACAAGGGCGGACCAGAAGCGGCGGTTCAAGGAGTTCAAGGTAGGAGATGAGGTCATGGTGCATCTCAGGAAGGAGAGATTTCCTGCCAAGACTTATAATAAATTGAAAATGAAAAGGTTTGGACCATGCAGAATATTGGGAAAGCGAGAGTCAGGAAATGCGTATGAAGTGGAATTGCCAAGTTGGCTTGATATTTCACCAATTTTTAATATCTCAGATTTAGTGGAATATCATGAGGGAGAAGGTACAGAAATGCAAAGTCCAGAATTATGGCAAATTCCAGCATCTACTCCAAGCACAGATGAGGCCGAGGAAGTATTGGATACTCGTGAAGGCAGAAGCACCAGGAATAAACAGTATACTGAGTATTTGATCAAGTGGAAAGGCAGGCCTATTGAAGATGCAACTTGGGTATCGGAGGCGGAGGTTGACCGATTGGGTCTTCCCCCAACAAAACAGAAGTGAGGGTCACTTCTAATCTACCCCGGGTGTCTGATGCAGGAGCATCCGGTGAAAGTATGAGCAATCTTGCATCTTTTAATTTTTCTTTAAAGTTCTTGTATTTTTGAAGCAATTTGGTTCTTTTTCGGGGAAGGAGATGTCGTAAGACAGAAAGGGAAGTTGTTAAAGGAACTAAGGCAAAAGTTGGTGTGAGGTCGCGAAATCGTGACCTCATTTGCTATAGCAAAGGCGGAGCAAGTTTCGTCGCGATATCGCGACGTCGCGATATCGCGACGGTTGGGTTGGCCGAGTCTTAAGTTACGAAGGGGTCGCGATATCGCGACGTCGCGATATCGCGACCATGTTGAAGCTGTTGCAAGGAGTGGGGGTTGGAGTCGCGAAATCGCGACGCGTCGCGATTTCGCGACACGTCGCGATTTCGCGACGTCAAAGGCAGAGACAAGTGCAGGACGTACTTTTGTCGCGATATCGCGAGTCGCGATATCGCGACTTTGTTTCAAAGCTGAGGGCGGACGTTGGGTCGCGATATCGCGACATGTCACGATATCGCGGCCCAAGAAAAGGTCAAACTGAAGTGAACACGCGGACGGTCGGACAGGGTGAAATAGACACGTGGTTGCCACGTGTCTTAAAGGCAACACGACCAGTGGGGGATAGAGTTAAATTTGACACGTGGAGACACACTTGTAACAGATCATAAGGATGAGGGCCACGTAATCGGAGGAGAGAGATATAGATGTCGACCAAGTTTAAGTATCTTGGAATGTTGTTTCTGGAGAAACCGTAGTTACAGGTGAAAGACTTAATGGCGGAGACAACGGTACTTAAAGACAGTCAGATTAAAACGGCGGGTGCAGGGTATGGGAAGCCATGAATGCAGGCTCTGGACGGATCGGACAGTTGCCATTTATGGCAGAAAACAAAAGGAAAGGAAAATCTTGAAATTTCAACGGAGGGAAGATGAAATTCGAATTGGTCTTTGGGCGGGAGCATTAATTGCAGGGAAGGCCGAGACCACATTAAAACGGGGAAAATTTGTATGGGAAAGGGGTGGTGAGTTCGGGATTGGGGAAAAGAAGTCTGCCTGGACATTGTAACAGAGACTGTATTTTTTTACTGCAATTTACATTGTAACAGAGACTGTATTTTTTTTTTTACTGCAATTTAATGAGAAGCTGTTCGTTGTAATCTCGAGCTTGCCATCATATAGTTGATGTCGTAGGTTCTCTTAGGATACATCACATCTCATTCTCATACGATGATAAACCTTTCTTAAACTTGCAATATAATTCTTCACTTTACATCACTACACTTAATGGGGATACTTTTATTATGAAAATTTTGATTGATAATGGTTCTTCCCTCAATTTGTGTACATATCAATTATTTCAAAATTTTGCATTAAAAGAGGAAGATTTAACGAAATCCAATATCATTATAAAATCTTTCAACAATGAGTCCCAAGAAACCTGTAGTGTCATATCTCTTTCCCTCAAGATTGGGCCTAAAATATTGGATACTTTTTTTTATGTGGTACATTGTCCTGCATATTTTAATCTACTTCTCGAACATCCTTGGATCCATGCAATGAAGGCCATCCCTTCTACTCTTCATCAATACCTCAAGTTTGAATTTAAAAATCAAGTTGCCATCATTCCGGGTGATCCTCGACCATTTGAGTTTTGCTCAAATGTAGAGCAAGCTCAACTGCATTCAACCTATGTCATTTTATTTCTTCAATGGTTTCTCCACATTTCTCATCTCAGCTATTAGAACAATTTAAAAATTTAAAAAAGAGTGAGGAACACATCTCAAATTTCTCATTTTAGGATCATGATAATCAATTTCTTCAAGAATCTCTTCTAGATCTAGCCAAGCTACCACCATCACCAAGAACCATGGGTTTACCCCATAAGAAATATGATGTTGTACACATTGGCACGTGTACCTTTATCTTTGAAAGAACTACATTTGAAGAAAATATACATGGTAGCAACCCCTCTCCCATTGAACATTCTTTTTCTCATTGTTACCTTTCCAATGATTACCCACTTCATAAACAAATCCTATCTAGTATGGGATATGTAGGTAAAGTCTTGGGGCCACAACAGAAGGGAGTTTAAGAGCCTTTGAATGTCAATATCTATCCTGGGAGATGTGGCATAGGTTTTATACCTAGTAAAGACCAACCTTTACCATTTTACAATGATGATCATCTTATGAATTATGTTGAGTATATAGATTATCAAAAGAAGTGGGTAATGAGGATGATGGTTCCCCTTGTTCTTCTGAGATCTTGTTTTGCAATATGATTGATTCTGTATGTTCTAAAAATAAGCCTTCCATTTTAAAAATAGATCCTTCTTGGTTGTCTTATAATGATATTTATATTAAAAAGAATGGTTTTGTTCGCAAATGTATTGATTATCATGTTATGGTTATAAGAGAAAAAGCCATGAAGGAGCTTTTCCATGATTTTCATCATCGAGATGACTTAATTTTGGGGATTTCTTTGAGAAAATAGTTCATGGTACACTTGTTTCTTATCCCAAGAAAGGCGACACACTTAGATTTTGTGTCAACTTTCATTTTGCTTGCTTAAATTAATAAATAAATATAAATAACAATAAAAATAATTAAAAAAAAATAAAAATTGCATCAAATCAATTATAATTTAGCTATGCATTTGCATTTTTGTTGCATCCATATGCTTGTTCATACTGCATTATTGCTTATCATATTTTTGCAATGCTTGCTTGACATTTAACACAACTTGCATGCTTGAGTGTCATATTTTGCATGATTGCCTGTTCATGACTGCTTGATCATATAGATTTTAGGGATATTGTGATAATAGCATGTGATGATACCTAGTTAGGCTGTAGCTCACATGCATTGTACTCTCACTAAGGTTTTAATACCTAGTAAGATCCCCACCTAGGGTTTCTTCTTCATTTTTCTTTCTTGCTTCTATTTATTTGTTCAAAGTTTTATCTTCCTTGGTCTTATAAGTATTGAGAATATATCTTGGATCAAGAATTTTAGTTTATTAATATTTCCTTGTCACTTCTTCGTTGCATTCTTTTTCTTCTTTGTATTCCTTTGCTTTTGACAAGGCAATATGTGCATTTTATCTTTTCATTTGTATTTTTCAAAGTTGTCTTTTTTGCACATTTTGCACACACTCACCATATTATTTTTATCTTAAAAAACCCTATCGAGGGTAGCACTCACCTAATATATTTTATCCTTATATATTGCACCCTACATGGGATAATTATACATCCTAGTCAGATATGATATTCAATCGGGTTATACTCCCTTTTGACTCAGTGGGATCAACACCCCATTACAGGATAAGCTCCTTGGCCATTTTGAGTAGGCCTTACCATACATCCTAGCACGTAATCACCCTATAGAATTAAATTAGTGAGAAACCACCTATAGTGGGTCAGAATCCAACACTTCATCTCTTTTGATGAGTACTACATCCATAGTGGATTTAACTCCCTATTTTTTGGTACGATTCATAGTATCTAATCACATTGGTCCCTTACGACCTACGCTGATTTTGATACTATGTTCCACCTATCCTTCTCTATTTCATATGGTTGACCTTTGGACCTTCTTCTTATTTGTCTTCTTATTCTTCTCTCTCTTCTTCTCTTTTTTTTATTTTCTTTCTTGTTTTGTCTCGTGTTTTATTTCTTCCTTCCATCCATTGTTCACCCATGCATTTCATATAGTTTTGGATTAATATAGATTTCATGCATAAAATGTTAAATTAAAATAATAACTAATTAAATAAAATCACATGCACACAATCATACAAAATATTAAAGAAGTAGCTATGTATTACTCGATGAGAAAAATAGAGATACACAAGTGTATAGTTGGTGTACCACAGTCCAATATTGGTACACTCAACCAATATTGAGGGATGCATACCACAATCAAAACTAGCATGTCATCTCGATCCCTAGCCCTAGCTCTAATATCTTGTCTCCTCTGCTTTGTATGGAGGTGGAGGTGGTCTAGGCAGTCGCATACCCAAGAAAAATGAAGCTAAGAATGTTGGTGATCAAGATTGTGACATGCAAGTTGACTAGAGGGACAGAGGGAATATTGCTCTCTACCTTGCTGGTACCGCTTGGTAGTACATAGTCTCATAAAAGGTAACCCATTGAATAAATACCTCTAGCCTCTCCCCTACCCTCTATAGCTCCACATGTAGAATATGGACCTCGTTGCTAGCTTGACTTCTCCTGATGACAACCATCCCCTCTACCCGAGCACTCTAGTGCTTTATGTCCATAAGGCTCACATCCCCTCAAATATGATCAGCCTTTGCTCAAGCCACATATCTCTCCCTCTATTGGTACTCAAAGAGCTCCGTAGTCCCTCTATCCTATTGGACCTATCCTCCTAGAGCAGGTCCACCTATCTCTGTAGAGTCACCACCTATGCTCGTAGCTTCTATGCCTCCTCCCTTGGATCCCCTCATCCCAAGGCTTGGCCTTGGTCGATTGTTGTTGATGTGGAGGCCTCTTTCAATCCTCTACATGGAAGTACCCCAACCTCTATAGAGGTAACTCTAGATGCCCCTACCTCTCTGGTCCATATAGCGTTGGTGTCCTCCATAACTAGATTAATCTAGACCTAATCTTGCCTCTATCTCAAAGTTGTAGGGTCCTACTACACCCTCTCTATGGTATTGAGAGCTACCTATTGAAAATATTGCTACATGCATGGGCCCATCACCTAGTACCTCTATATTAAAACTAGTAGGGAGACCCTTCGGGGCATGAATCCTCTGTACCACAACCTATAGACAAAGGCCACTCCTACATCGTCCATCCTAGTATCCATGTAAGGAGGATAATCCAAGTCCTCCTCTTCCCACCTGGCCAAGTCAAGTCCACCTCCCACCCCTTCTAGGTCCTAGTAGACTATCCAATACCAGTAATCCCTTAGGTTTGGGATGCCATACAAGATCCTAAACTATCTCAGGAATCAATTGAATCGAAAGACCTCTGGCTCCCCTCTCTTCGTATTCAACCATCTAGTCCTCTTAAACCTTTCTAGCTCTATCCTATCCTCAGCCCATCATGGGTGTAGATGCCAGGATCACCATATAATCTTGGCTTTCCTCATATCATCTATGACTCGTATCACTAGTGTTAGGTACCCTACGTAGGTCCTCGTAACCCAATCTAGGGATCTGGACCATTTGTATGCTGATGGTCTCTCTAGGCTAGGCAATGGTCCTAGTAGTGCATCTAATATTTGTACCACTATGTGCTTCTAGCTCCATACTTGGAGTAAAGTTGTGTATACTATCCCTATAAATTGCTTGTACATGATATTGTATGACATCCTATACAAGCGAGCCAACACATATGGACCCCATACAAACCAAACTCTCTAGTGTTGCATGTCTGCCACTACACCTACCATAGTCAATGACAGATATCACCTACTCGTGTGACACTTCAACAGTACTACCACCACCTTGTAAAGCATGATCATCAATGGATCTGCCCTATATCACCCCACTAGGTCATCTATAATAATGGTGATCTCTCACACCTGGTGGGTATAACCTCTTGAAAATCACTACAAGGTAGCTGGCCCCCCTTTCACTCTTTAAAATATCACCCCTCAGATAGGGATGCACAAGATTCACCACACATCCTCCAGTGTGATAATCATCTCTCCTATGGGTAACTAAAAGTTAGATGACGTTAGGTACCATCTCTCCATCAACATTATCAGTAGAGCCTTATCAGCCTCTACTTGAGGTAGTCTCGCTAGGTGGTCTAACCCCATCACCTCCAGTGTGTCTCTCTCTACTCGTTTGAGTGCCTCTAGCTCCACCTCCAAGGAGCTTGCTCACCACTCATGGCTCTCGAGTACCCTAAGCTGTAATAACAACAATAAATTTTTTTCCATCACTTAAATTTATCAAAAATTAATTCTAAATAATAATTAATTAAAAAGTAACATTAAATTAAAAACTTTAAGTGTCGCTAATTTCAAATTTTACATTCCCAAGGATAGCTTGCTTGCATATTTCCTTCTTTTTCTTCCTTCCATTTTATTTTTTCTCTATTTCTTCTTTCTTCTTTCTTTTTCCCTTTCAACGAAATCGTGCCTGGTTTTCTAGGACCACGATTTCATCAAGGTGAGATTGCACATCGCTTTCGTGAGATGCGATCTCATGAAATCATGCCTAGTTTTATTCATCGAGTGTGATTTCATTATTACTACCCAGGGCATAAATATAGCTAGGCCACAAAATCATGCCTGGGTCATACATGGCAAAACCATTAACTTTGGTAGAAAACCACCCAAAAAGCATAATTTTTTTGAAAAAAATTAAAATACTAGGATGGTTTTTGATCCTACCTTTTCCCACTCTGCTTGTGTTCTAGACTTGCCCATCACAATTGTTGAATGGTGCATTGGCATCACCATCTCCCATTTTTTCCTAGAGCTCCTTTCTGCTCTTTTGCACGATAAAAATGAATTAGGGTTTTACCACATTTTTCACTTTTATCTCTGTTTTTGCATGCTTTCTCCTTCATTTTTGTTTTATTTTGCTTCTCCTCTTCTTATTCTATGTATGTCTCTTTAATTTTTCGTAAGGGATGTGTCCCTCATAAAACTTGAGGAGGCACCCTGGCCTTAGAGGTATTAATGTCCCTAATGTATCGATTTACATGCAAAGCATGAAAGTGTTCGAAATAACACCATTTTTACACCATCTGTTTCTTCTAATCCAACCAACCCATTTCTGCTTGTCACATTTTATTTGTGAGTGTTTACATATTTTCTTTGACACATTTATTAGGCCATAAATGTGTCAAAGAGGGGGCAAAATATAGACATGGAAAATTGACCCACTTTAATAGGCAATCTTCCTTGAGCCCTCTGGGAGACCCCTTAGACTTACCTAGAGCAAGGGTAAGGCTTCTCCCCTCCTCTTTTACATTTTTTTTTCTCTCTATGTGAAATTGCACTCGCCCTTAATGAGGTGCGACTTCACATAGGTAAAATCATGATTGACCTTGATGGGGCACAATTTTACATTTTTAGGGTTTGTTCTAAGAAAACCCTAATTCTCAGGGTTTGGCATGTTTTACATTGGCCCTCCTTGATTTTATTGCATTTCTCACACTCAAATATTCTATATAATGAGGGTTTGAGTTCACTTTCACACATGACACAACATAAAAAGAATGCACAACATTTGAGGATTAATGCTAACGATTTATTATTTCTCATAAAGTGTTCTTAGTATTCAATCTAAACATTTCTTCTTCTTTTACAAGCAAGTTAATTTTGGAGTGCAAAGTCTGATTGGTTTTATGCTGGATTGGATTGTTGATTGTTGTTGCTCGCTCTTGGTGGATTTGTGTTGAAGCCCTAAGGAGAGATCAACTATCTAGAGGTCTCAACCCTTCTACCTACTTTCTCGCTCTCTGCCAAGTGAAAGTGCTATGTAACACTTAGAATTTACAATCTCACTTTGGTCTGAGATATTTCGTCTCACTTCTATGAAATCATGCTTGGGTCTCTACGAGGCACAATTTTGCTTGTACATTATCACAATTGCATGTTACGGGGTATGATTCCACCTATGCATTATCATAATCGCATATTACGGGGCACAATTCCGCCTGTGTATTATCATGTTCACATGTTACGGGGCATGATTTCACCTAAACCATACTTGGGGGAAAACTGCTATCCTAGATTGAATAATTATATTTTAGGCTACAACTAGAGCATACTACTACATTCTGTTCTATAGTTTTATCATTTTATTCTACTGTATTGTGATATTCTTATTTTCTTCCAAAGGTCAATTTCTGCTTCTATTTATCAAAGGTCAACTAAAAGGACCTAAGGGGCTTGACTGTTGCACCTCCAAGCACTTTTGTATAGCAGTCTAAGTAGCCCCCCTAATTCTTATCACATTTTTCTAGTGTTTATCAAGTTGTATTGCAGGAGCAGGAATTGTTGATAACATTGGATCAAGGGATAAAATCAAGGATCAATCACCAAATAAGCTAAGTGTTCTAATTAGCATTTAGGCTATTTTTTGAGTGCTTTATATTTTTTTTATAAAATCTAGATATAATTTATAAGAAATACATTTAATTAATTTCTAAGCATTTAAAAGATAAATAGCATTTAGTGTGCACCTAGGGATAATTCTATTTGTGCATCTCTTCTTGAGCCCTTGCTTAAAATTTTTCTGTTTGAAACCCTAGGGTTTGAAAAGTATTTAAAGAAATATTCATTCTAGGGTTAGCTCTTATTCTCTTGCATTCTATATTTCTTCATTGTTCTTTATATTTTATAACATATATCTAGAAAGGCCAAATATAGGTGATTGTATTGAATTGAATACATCAAATATTATTGAAAACCCCGTGGACTTGAAGCGAGTCCTTAAAGCCATTCCTGGTGAACCCTTCCCCCTAGAACTTAGTGAAGAGAACAACGTAGCCCTCATGGTTCACCTTAAGGCTTTCTCTTTATTTACGGATCCAGCCTTGAGAATCATATGCAGTAGGATGGTTTTTTCCCTCTACACATTATTCGAGTTGCTTGTGTGGTTCTCCCTTGCCCACATTATGCTTCAATCACTAGTGAAGATGGGATAATAAATCCATGGTTCACCAATGCTCCAAAATAGGTAGTCAAAAATGCAATACTGTATTCATCCCTAGCTTGACGCAGTTGTGCATTTTTTGTATATAAAGTTATTGGAAATATTGAGTTGTCATTGATGTCAAAGGGTGTATGGCACTCAAGGCAATGTCAAAAGGTGCATGGTACTCAAGGCAAAAATATTCTTCAAGGATGATGAGTTTATAAGGATGGATAAATTATTCAAGGCAAGGTTTATTGCAAAGCAAGGCAAATATTTTTATGGAAAGGATTATAATATTTAATATCCAATTTAAATATTATAAAGAGAAGTTTGAAAGTAAAGGACATAAAGGTTTAAAAGTGCTTGGGACAAAGGTTTAAAATAATTAAATATTATAAGAAAAGGACAAGGGTTTAAAAGTGCTTGGGACAAAGGTTTAAAATAATTAAATATTACAAGCAAAGGACAAGGGTTTAAAAGTTCTTGGGACAAAGGTTTAAATATTACAAAGGCCAAAGATTTTAAAAAGATTAATATTACAATATTTTTTAAAAATATTATAATGGGTTTATAAGTTTTGGTGCCAACGTTATTGAAGAGCAAAATTAAATCACTCATAAGTCTATGAGCCGACCTCCCAAAGTAAATGATAAAGCATATTTATATGGAAGCAAAATATTGCATTTGTTCAACTAACGTGAATGCTAAATTGAAAATTGAGCGATAGTTGGCAAAGAAGGAAGAAGAGCACATTGTGGGCGACAACGAGAGAAAAAGGAAATATATCATTTAAGCTTCGATGTCAATCTCATCCATGCGGCTAGCCCATATGGCTACCAAGCTAGCGCTAAGGCATTGTGGGACAAGAGGTGGCAGGATTGAATCCCTACGGTAGCATTTTTTTTTGGTCAATAGAATGATGAAAAGGTCAAATAATACGGGCTACAACTTATTATTCACACCATTGAGGTAGCTTGGTTGGTCGCCTAGCCTTTGCTAAGGCGTTGTGTTGGTGGAAGTTAGGAGATCGAATCTCCTCCGTGCTCATTATTCTTTTTTCTATACGAAGGTAAGGGCAAACATTTTAATTTGATTTAATTAAGTGGGAGACATAAGGTATGTTAAGATTATATTTTTGCATGCTTAAGTGGGAGACATAAGGTATGTTAAAATTATATGTTTGCATATTTTAAGTGGGAGTTATAAGGTATAAAGTTGATATCTTTAAAATTAATTTTTGCATGTCATAAAAGGAGAGATGAAGGGTTTTTGTTGCTAATTATTGTGAGTCTCAAAAGGAGAAATAAGGAGTGTTTTTTAGCTTTATAGTATATATGTTTTGATAAGAGTGTTAAAAGTGGTTGATTTAATATTTCATCAAAAAGGGAAAATAAATATATTAACCTATTTTGAAGTAGCAAAAGAAAGGAAAGTTATTTTTGTAGATAGGTTTTTATAAGCCCATACAAATAGAATATTATCATCATTAAGGCAAATTTAGAGGTATGGTGATTTAATTCCTTTCTCAAGGGTGGTTTTTGTTTGAAGGAAATATTTTAATGTCATATGGTTGGAGGTGTATGGAATGATTAGATATGCATTGGTTTTGATTGAAGAGAGTGAATGTGGAAAGGTTATAGATCAACTTGCACATTTGATTTGATTAAAATTGAAGCAAAAGATACATATAATTTTTGAGGGCATAGTTATGCATTGTTTTGATTAAAATTGGAAATAAAAGTGCAAGGGATTGAGAACATAGTTGAGAATTGCTTTGGATGAAATTGGGAATATATGTGCAAGGTTTTGAGGAAAAATTTGTGCATTACTATTGATTGATATTGGGAATAAATTTGCAAGGGCTATAGACCATATTTGTGAAGCAAATTTGTGCATTGGTTTTTAATTGATTTTGGGAGTACATAAGAAGTTCAATTATCAAGTGCTATACTAGACCTATCTTTTGGAATGCAATAAATGTGAGACATGTGAAAGCAATAGACTTAATGAATGTGAAAGAACATATTGAGTATTTGTAATGCATATCATTATTGTAATATCCTAGGTCTACTCTCCTGGTTTTCAAAAACACAAAATCAATTTTTTTTGATATATTCATTCGTAAAAGCCATTTGTTGATGTGAGCACACATAACCATGTATTAATACTAGGTATATATTAACACACTTTGAGTATCTTCTCTGTTGCAGATGGAGTCTCAAGTGCTTGGGACTAGCCAATTTCCCACTGAAACCTGCCTTATTTGAGACCCATTTACTCCATACTTGAGCTTCTCGGGTTCTCGAAAATGGGTTGCCCTTCCAGGGTCCATATCACTTGGAAGAGTGGACGCATATTTTCCCCTTCTCATGACACCGGTCTATGACTCTAATTTTTCCTAGTGGTCCACTGACCACAACTTTAATTTAATCAAGCTTAAAAAGCCCATGCTAGAGCTAGTGTATTATGCCTGTGCCTATTAGCGATTCATATTCCTATGAAATCTTATAGGGTCCACCAACACTTTGGATTTGGATCAGGTATCTCAAAATGTAACCTAGTTGATGATAATGTTGCCCATACCATCTATCGTTGGATTTTTCCAACCTCATGGACTAGCTCCCTAGTCATGAGTTATCGTTGGATGCTCCACAATAGGGTTACAAATCGTAAGAACCCTCACGTACTACCTCATATGACAACCTGGAATGATATCCCATACCATCATTCTTTACTCTCCATAGTAGGAGGTCCTCTGACCTCTTTCATTTTTTGTTAGAGAACTGTTGTCTTTGGAATCGCGACAATCACCACCGTGACTTGTCAAAGTTGGGTGAGAGGCATCCTTCTTGATGACCTTCAAATTTAAGCTCCTTTTATTAGATGGTACTCCTCCTCGATACCATAATAATTTAAATGTATGGTTTAATTCCATTTCTCGGTGGCTATGAAGTCTCTGGTCTCAAAGTACCATTTATACTTACAATTTAATCTTTAGATTGTTTAATGCTCATGAGTAAGCAATATGTAACAAGTACATATATGAAATAAAATCTAGATGATATGTTTAATTAATAAAAGAATCACTTATTTTAAATACAATCATAAAGTTACATATTTCCAATAAATTATTGTATTAAGCCATGGCTTTTTAACTTAATTAAACTGGTCCTAACTTTAGATGGCCTTACTATCAACTTAAAAAAATTGATAAATTATTCATATATAAATGTAATCAAAGCTTTATTGTAATGTACTAACAATTACTATAAAGAAAATAATATTAAGTAGCGAATATCTTCTTAATCCTTCTTTAGGATAATAAAATATCCTTTTTAAAGCTTAGTAATTAGTATATATAAGCAACTTGTTAACTTAACCTTAAATATTAAATTCGTATTCGAAAAGATTTATATAACAAAACTATTTATAAAGTTGCATAATACCTCACTTCATCCAAATAATTTATTTTACCCTAGATATACCCTCAGTTGGTTTTAAGCTAGAAAGTTGTGATATATACAAATAATTGATTGCCCTTGGAAAAACACATTAATTCTCTATTTAATTTCAAGTATAACCATGTGATCCATCATTTTATTATTCTATGGTGGGGTTAACATTGAACTTAAATGGAAATAGCAGCAAGAGAGATATGGACGACTCCCAAAGTTAAAATATTATATTTTGTCATATATACTGAAACAATATAGTTATCGTCTCAATGTTCATATTTAAACTTTGTTTCGATTTCAAAGCCGAATATTACTCGCCCAAAGCAACTGTGGTTATATTTTGAATTGGATCTTCGTGGTCCTATGTAAGAATTTGTTTTTAGCATTTACATAAGTGAAGAAGCATTAAAATAAAAATGATGATCTATTTCAGAACTAAAACAACCATTGTCCAAGATTATCTCATACTATGATAATGGATCTATATCTTTGATTATGAAACTATACACAGTGTTTTGCCCTTATTCAAATTCATGTTTTCTGTGGCTCACAACATAAGTTCCTCACCTAACAGGCACTTAATATTTTGTTTTGGTTGATTTTGGTGGTTTAAAGTTTAGCTTCCCCATTTTTAGATTAGCGAGACACATGATGAAAAAACTGACAAGTAGTTGAAGACATTCATTCGAAGCACAACACTCACAGTCTAGTTATAGATGGGTTCCAGATTTGTTTTAGAACAAATCCTAGAGAACACATAATGATACAAGTTACGTTTTTCAATACCCAACATTGACATCTATATGTTTAAATGCTTCACAACTACCTTGGAAACTATCAAAGGCTTGCTAACATGTTTTCAGAGAAACTAAAATTGCCAAATCAATTAAAATTATATCCTACAGGGATAAATAAACCATATTATCACAATAATCCACCATTATTTTCATTCTTTCTTGAAAGCATTTACACAGTCATTCTAACATTTTTAGAATTTATAATTAAATGTAGGTATAAGATTCAACAATTTTTATATCAAATATATAAAAGATAATTAAATCATCCAAGCTTTCACAATATCAAACTAAAATTCGAGTAAAACCTACATTCTTATAAAATTTATCTATATTAGGTTTACAAGCTTCTACCGTAATGTCTTCTAAAACCTTAATGCAATTTGCTAGTTTTTCAAGACGACCATTATCCCATCTTTGTTGAAGATAGTGTTCAACATGGCAATTCCTCCGAAGGTTCACAAAATGGACAGAGACTAGAGAAGTTGAAATTTTTTGATTGGATCGGCTTGGACCTATTATGCATGCATTATTCTAAATAAAAACATAATGCATCACTCAAGATTATTACTGAGAACAATGCTCTATATTTCATGCTTTTTGATGAATATTTAAGAGAACATACTATAAACACAGTAATTTACTTCAATCCATTATGAAATACCTTTTTTTATGGTTTTATATTCCTTTAAGTTTCTTATATCAAAAAACCATAAACAAGAAATAAATTTCTATTTAATATTTTCAAACCTCTAGAGCAATCGCAAGCCATACGAAACACTTTCAATTCAATGATATCCAACAATCAGAGCCATCATAGGCATTCAAACCATTTGCTAATTATGTTATCAAACAACCAGAGCTATCACAGGCATACAAATATTTCACAAATTATATTATCAAGCAACCAAAGCCATCACAAGATAACCCTTTTTATTTACGTCTAGATTTTACTATCATTCTTTAAAAAAGAAATGCAATCAAATAGTTATAACATCCAACTTATGTACAAAATTTTGCATAACAAAAAATAATTAAACTTAAAAGAACTCACTGGTTTATTATTTTGTAATAAAGATGAGTTAATCCATCGAACTCAAGGAAGCAAACTAGCTTCAATTTGAGCAATGAACTGCCACATACAACATCCAAAGAATACCCAATAAAGAATTTCTTACACACAACTCCCCGATTTTCTAGACTCAATATATCAATACTCGTCTTCTTCATTATGTTTTATAGAAAATTTACATTTTTCTTATACTGACACCTAATATCTATTCATGCAATAGATTGCTTAATTTACTGCCAAATGGTGATAAGTTTTTCTTCCTTATTTCGAAGAAGAAAATACTTAGACAATACCTTTACATATAAATATTATTATTTATTTATTTATATTTATTTTATATTATTTTATTATTATTTTTAATTAATAAGAATTTAAGTAATTTTATATATAATATATTTATATGTTTTGGGTATATTCTTATTATTTTTATTTCAAATTAGTAAGATAATAATTTAAAAAATAAATAAATTATACAAAAACAATTTCACTCTCAAGAAAGAAATACTCAATCAAATATATACAAAATTCAATCATTCAAATTCACCAAAATGCAATAGTAGATAGTATGACCTAAATGTAAATTTTCAATGGGCTTCCATGTACCCACGGGCCAAGGTGCACAAGGCATGACATCATATCCCACCTTACCTAACACTTTCAACCACTGTCTCTACCAGAGGGTGGGTATTCATCTTGTACGATCCTCCTATCACAGTGTGAAAACCTGTACCTGAAAACATAAAAACTTCCAACAGTATCATATTCTTCTAGAAAAAATATTAAATGAATAGTGGGGATGTGACAATTATTTATATGTTCATGAAGAAAAAAAATACTGAATAGAATATGTTTGAATTATTTTAGTTAAGGGAAGCACTTTTGGGAAAGATATGAGCAGGTTTGGTGAGCATATTTGAGCAGATTTTATGAGTAGGTTGAGCTATATTTGTGAGTAGGATTGAGCAGGTTTTGTGAGTAGTTTGAGCTGTGTTTGTACATAGGATTGAGAAGGTTTTATGAGCAGGTTGAGTTGTGTTTGTGAGAAGGTTGAGCTATGTTTGTGAATAGGATTGAGCAGGTTTTGTGAGTAGGTTGAGCTATGTTTGTGAGCAGGATTTAGTAGGTTTTGTGAGCAGGTTTAAGTAGTGATAGTGAGCAGCCTTGAGTAGTGTGATGAGCAGGTTTGAGAAATTATAGTGAGCAGATTTGAGTAGTGTTAGTGAGTATATTTAAGTAAGCCTTTGAGCAAGCTTGTGGGAATATTTGAGCAAGCCTTGTGTGTAGGCTTGGAGCATATTTGAGTTGGTTTTGGTGAGCATATTTGAGCAAGCATTGTGTGTAGGCTTGGATTAAATTTGAGCAAAGTTGAGAGTAGGTTTTGGAGAAGATTTGATAAAGCCTTGTGTAAAGACTTGGAGCATATTAGAGCAGAGGGGATTGAGGTCTCTTGTGGATAGAGGTCCACGAATTAGAGTAGAGGGGATTGAGCAGTGTGATCAGTAGGTTTGAGCAATTATAGTGAGCAAATTTGAGTAGTGTTAGTGAGCATATTTGAGTAGACCTTTGAGTAGGCTTGTGGGAAGATTTGAGCAAGCCTTGTGTGTAGGCTTGGAGCATATTTGAGTAGGTTTTGGTGAGCATATTTGAGCAAGCCTTGTGTGTAGGATTGGAGAAAATTTAAGCTAAGTTAAGAGTAGGTTTTGAAGAAGATTTGATCAAACCTTATGTAAATACTTGGAGTAGATTAGAGTAGAGGGGATTGAGGTCTCCTATGGATAGAGGTCCATGAATTAGAGTATAGGGGATTGAGCAATGTGATGAGCATGTTTGAGCAATGATAGTGAGTAAACTTGAGTAGTATTAGTGAGCATATTTGAGCAATCTTATGGGAAGATTTGAGAAAGCCTTGCATGTAGGCTTGGAGCAGATTTGAGTAGGTTTTGGTGAGCAAATTTGAGCAAGCCTTATGTGTAGGATTAGAGTATATTTAAGCAGAGTTGAGAACAGGTTTTGGAGAATATTTGAGCAAGCCTTGTGTAAATACTTGGAGTAGATTAGAGTAGAGGGGATTGAGGTCTCCTGTGGATAGAGGTCCATGAATCAGAGTAGAGGGGATTGAGATATCCTATGGAGTGGTGTCCACAAAACTAGAATAAAGTAGAGTGGTATCCAAAGATTTAGAACAAAGGGGATTTGTATCTCCTATGGAGTGGTGTCCATAAAACTAGAATAGAGTGGAGTGGTGTCCACAAAACTAGAGCAAAGGGGATTGGTGTATCCTATGGAGTGGTGTCCATAAAAATAGAATAGATTGGAGTGGTTTCCATAGAACTAGAGTAGAGAGGATTGGTATCTCCTATGGAGTGCTATCCAAAAAACCAAAATAGAGTGGATTAGTGTCCATAGAACCAGAGTAGAGGGGATTGGTTTCTCATATGGAGTGGTGTCTACAAAACCAAAATAGAGTGGAGTGGTATCCACAAAACCAAAGTAGAGGGGATTGGTGTATCTTGTGTAGTAGTATCCAAAAAAATAGAATAGAGTGGGGTGGTGTCCATAGAACTAGTAGAGGAGATTGATGTCTCCTATGGATTGGTATCCACAAAATTGAGAGGGGATTAGCATCTCCTATGGATTGGAGTCCATGAAATTGATAGGGGTTTGGTGTCTCCTATGGATTGGTGTCCATGAAAATTATAATAGGGTATTGGTGTCTCTTACGGGTTGGTTGGTGCCCACAAAATTTATTGATAATTTTATAAGAAATATTTCTCTGTGGATGTAGCCCACATTGGGTGAACCACATTAAATATGTGTCTCTCATGTGTGTGATTATTTGTGCATTATTTTATTATTTAAATTGATAATATTGGATAATATTGCTCTAGAAATAAAAGTAAAAAGTTTTATCTTATACTGTTCATCCCCCTCTTAGTATAAGTTTTTTTCTTCAATTGGTATCAGAGTGGGTTCCTTCGTGAAAGCATAACAACTTGAAGAAAGATCTTACAAGAACACACATGGATATTGAAGTGATAAAAGTTGCTCCTATGGTTGAAATCAACAAAATAAAACCCATATGTGTTAAATGCGGTAATATTGATCACTATGTAGCTTATTGTCCATAAGTTGAAAATAGTAACAATGAAGAAGAAAAGGAATACAAGAAAAGAAGAAAATAAAATTCTATCATGAAAATAAAAATAGGCATGGTCAAGACAAGCATGAGAAGATCTTTCAAAGATACAAGAAGAGCTTTTATGTTGAAGAAGCAAACAATGCTTCCAATAGCAGTGATGAAAGCCTCTCAGATAGTGAAAAGAAGAAATCCTAATTTCTACCATAGAAGAGAATGAAGATGCTCCTGTTGTCAAAGACCAAGAAGAAGAGAAAGAAGATGATCCTATAGTTGAAGACCAAGAAAAATATAAAATTTTAGAAAAGGAAGAGGAAGCCACAAATGATATGGAAAAGGAACTTGATGAGTTGAAAAGGGAGAACTTAAGATTGAAGGCTCAAGTACAAGAGGATGATAAAACAAAGGTAAAGCTTCTACAAGATCTCATTGACTTAAAAGTTAAAGTTGAAGAGGCAAGGAAAATTGAAGAAGGTATGGCTGAGCAATTAAAGGCAAAAGAGCTAGAGTGTGAAAGATTGGAACATGAGGTTGTTTCTCTAAATAAGGAAGTTGAAAAGCTACAACAAAATATTAGGTTTGAGAAAAGCATAGAAATCCTGAATGATATTATCAAAGCACGAAGATCTCCATTTATAAAAATAGGACTTGGTTTTGAAGAAGGTCAAGAGAAACAAAAAGAGGAGTCAAGCTCAAAAGGAATAAAGGAATCAAAGAAAGGAATTGAAGAAGAGCCTAAGACCTATGCTGATGTGTTGATAGGTGATAGTATCAAAGAGGAAGCAAACAAAGAATCATCAAGGAACAAGGACCATCACAAGAAAAACAAAGAAAGAACTATGAGATCAAGGCAAGATGAATATTTTTTCCAAGGTTATTTTTTCTCATGTAATCATTTTGGTCATAAAGCTATACATTACAGGGTTCATGATAAAAATGATTATGGATTCACTAAGAGAAATTTCAAGTCATTTGCACCTTTCAAGGACTACAACATCATGTGTTTCAATTGCAATAATTTTGGTCATAAAGCTATACATTGCAAGGTTCATGGTAAGAATGATTATGGCTTCACCAAAAGAAATTTCAAGTCATTTGCACTTTCCAAGGACTACAATATAATGTGTTTCAATTGCAATAATTTTGGGCATAAAGCAAAATGGTATAGAACAATGTAAATTGAATTTTCGAAGACAAGCAAGAAGAAGGAAATTCAAAATGTTCAAAGAGGTATGACTTCAAAATTTTGGAGAAAGAAAATGAAACAAGAAGAGGAGCATAGTAATTTGGGAGTTTGATGCAGGAGCATCTGGTGGTAGCAGAGCAATCTGGCATCAACAAAAAAATTTCTAAGTGTTTGCCTCGATGTCGCGATATCGCGATAGAGAAAAGTGTCACGATATCACGACATGTCGCGTTTTCGCAACTCAGGAAGGAGAGAGAAGGCATGGAGCCAGAATGTCGTGATGTTGCGACATGTCACAAAATTGTGACCGAAAGAAGACAGGAAAGGCCAAAGAAGAAAATGTCACGATTTTGCGACATGTCACAAAATCGCGACCGAAGGAGCAGAAAGAAAGCAAGGAAAGAAACTGTCATGATATCGCGACATGTCGCTATTTCGCAACTCGAAATAGAGAGAGAAAGCAGAGAGCAAAGCTGTCGTGATATCGTGACATGTCACGATTTCGTGACTTGAGAAGCGAGGAGGAGGCAGAAAGGAAAGGTGTCATGATATCATGATGTGTCACGATTTCACGACCGAAAAGGAGAAGAAGAGCCGAAAAGGAAATATGTCGCGATATCGCGACATGTCACATTTTCACGACCAAAGGACGAGAGAAGGCGCAAAGGAGAAAAAGTGTCGCGATATCGCAACATGTCGCATTATCGTGACCAAAAGACAAGAGAAGGCATAGGAGAGAAAAAGTGTCACGATATCGCGACATGTCGCATTATCGTGACCAAAAGACGAGAGAAGGCGCAGGAGAGAAAAAGTGTCCCGATATCATGACATGTCGTATTTTTGCGATAAAAAGCCGAGAAAAGGCTCAAGAGAGAAAAGTGTCGCGATATCACATGTCGCATTATCGCGACCAAAAGCCGAGAGAAGGCTCAAGGGAGAAAATTGTCGCGATATCACGACATGTCGCATTATCGCGACCAAAGGATGAGAAAAGGTGCAAGAGTGAAAAGTGTCGCGATATCGCGACATGTCGCATTTTCATGACCAAAAGGCAAGAGGAGGCGTAGGACAGAAAAAGTGTCATGATATCGCGACATGTCGCATTATCGTGACGAAAAGAGAAGAGAAAGAGAGAGGAAGAAAAAGTGTCACAATATTGTGACATGTATTTTCGCGGGTCAAAGCGAGGAGAAAAAGAGAAAGAAAAAGTGTCAAGATATCGCAACATGTCGCATTTTTACGACCAGAAGAGACAAAAGGGCAGGCCGTTACAAGAGCCGTTACAGAGGAAGTTATCGAGCGATGGGTATACCGAACGTCATCATTGGTTGACAGGCGGACAATGTCTATAGTGGCAGCACTGGAAAAGCACATGGCACCAAGGTGCAGTGAAAGTAGATGAAGACGAAGAGTCGAAATGTTTCGAAAGCCAGAACAACAAAGAGGCATGGGAGATAAAACAAAAGCATCAAAAAAGGGAGACGAAGAGTCACGTCAGAGATTTTAAAAGGGGAAGCAAAGGCATGCACAAGGGGTTGGAAACGGCTGAGGCAGAGTTGTAGACGTGAAGGCTAGAGGGCCATTCTGGACCTGTTTGAGCTGTTTTCTTCCATGGTCAAAAATCTGTTGAGATAGAGTTGCAGAGGTCAAAAAATAGCAGAGATAGAGTTGCAGTCGAAAAATGGCCGAGACAGAGTTGCGGTTGGAAAACGGTGGAGACAGGTTGCAGACATGAAGGCAAGAGGGCCATTCTAGACCTACGTGGACTATTTTTCTTCCAGAGTTGGAAATGCAATAATAGAAAAAAAAATAATAAACTATCTTTTTGTAAAAGAAGTTTATTTTGCAGAGTCTGCCATGATTGTAATATTTTTCTAAATTGTTGAATGAGAATTAAGGATTTGGGCACAGTGATTTTTGGTCCCCCACCAAGTGGTATCAGAGCGGGAGTTCCTTAGTGTGTAAATAGATCGCCGAACGTGAGGCATTTTGCACAAAGATCTGTGGAAGAGCGAAAGTTCCTGAGTGTGTAAACAGATCATCGAAAGTGAGGCAGTTTGCACCAGGATCTGTGGAAGAGCAAAAGTTCTTGAGTGTGTAAACAGATCATCGAAAGTGAGGTAGTTTGCACCAGGATCTATGGAAGAGCAAAAGTTCCTGAGTGTGTAAATAGATCATTGAAAGTGAGGCAGTTTGCACCAGGATCTGTGGAAGAGTGAAAGTTCTTGAGTGTGTGAGCAGATCATCGAAAGTGAGGCAGTTTGCACCAGGATCTATGGAAGAGCGTAGGGTTTCTGAGTGTGTAAACAGATTGCTAGATGTGAGGCAGTTTACACCAGAATCTACGATTAAAGTTTGTGAGAGAGAGTGAGGAAGAATGCCTCCACGAAGAAACCATGGTGGTGGGAGAAATGTGGTACCTGAAGAAAGATTTTAGAGTTTTGCAGAGGCAAGTGCAAACCCTGCAAGAGGAGTTACAAAGAGGAGTAGTCCAAGGAATGCTTCTGAGTTGAGAACGATGGATAAAGGAGAAAAGAACAGTGCTGAGGCTGAAGATTTTGCAAGTACTGAGATGTTGAAAAAGGTGACAAAACAGTATAGAAGTGAAGGTCACTTCTCAATCCACTCCGGTTGTCTGATGCAGGAGCATCTGGTGGCAGCAGAGCAATCTGGCATCAACAAAAAAATTTCTAAGTGTTTGCCTCGATGTCGCGATATCGTGACAGAGAAAAGTGTCACGATATCGTGACATGTCATGTTTTTGTGACTCAGGAAGGAGAGAGAAGGCACAGAGCCAGAATGTCACAATTTCGTGACATGTCGTGAAATCACGATCGAAAGAAGACAGGAAAGGCCAAAGAAGAAAATGTTGTGATTTCGTGACATGTCGCGAAATCGCGATCGAAGGAGTAGAAAGAAAGCAAGGAAGGAAACTATCATGATATTGCGACATGTCACAATTTCACGACCCAAAACAGAGAGAGAAAGCAGAGAGCAAAGCTGTCGCGATATCGCAACATGTCACGATTTCGCGACCCGAGAAGCGAGGGGGCAGAAAGGAAAGATGTTGCGATATCGTGACATGTCGTGATTTCGTGACCGAAAAGGAGAAGAAGAGTCGAAAAGGAAAGATGTCATGATATCGTGACATGTCGCATTTTCGTGACCAAAGGACGAGAGAAGGCGCAAAGGAGAAAAAGTGTTGTGATATCCCGACATGTCGCATTATCGCGACCAAAAGACGAGAGAAGGCGTAGGAGAGAAAAAGTGTCACGATATCGCGACATGTCGCATTATCACGACCAAAAGATGAGAGAAGGTGTAGGAGAGAAAAAGTGTCGCGATATCGCGACATGTCGTATTTTTGTGATGAAAAGCCGAGAGAAGGCTCAAGAGAGAAAAGTGTCGCAATATCACGACATGTCGCATTATGGTGACCAAAATCGGAGAGAAGGCTTAAGGGAGAAAATTGTCGCCATATCGCGACATGTCGCATTATCACGACCAAAGGATGAGAAAAGGTGCAAGAGTGAAAAGTGTTGCGATATCGTGATATTTCACATTTTCGTGACCAAAAGGCGAGAGGAGGCGCAAGACAGAAAAAGTGTCGCGATATCATGACATGTCGCATTATCGTGACGAAAAGAGAAGAGAAAGAGAGAGGAAGAAAAAGTGTCATGATATCGCGACATGTTGTATTTTCATGGGTCAAAGCGAGGAGAAAAATAGAAAGAAAAAGTGTCATGATATCGCGACATGTCGCATTTTCGAGACCAGAAGAGACAAAAGGGCAAGCGGTTACAGGAGCCATTACAGAGGAAGTTATCGAGTGATGGGTATACCGAACGTCATCATTGGTTGACAGGTGGACAATGTCTACAATGGTAGCGCTGGACAAGCACGTGGCACCAAGGTGTAGTGAAAGCAGATGAAGATGAAGAGTCAGAATGTTTCGAAAGCCAAAACAACGAAGAGGCACGGGAGATGAAACAGAAGTGTCAAAAAAGGGAGACGGAGAGTCATGTTAGAGATTTTAAAATGGGAAGCGAAGGCATGCACAAGGGGTTGGCAATGGCTAAGACAAAGTTCCAAACGTGAAGGCCAGAGGGCCATTCTAGACCTGTTTGAGCTATTTTATTCCATGGTCGAAAATCTGCTGAGACAGAGTTGCAGAGGTCGAAAAATAGCAGAGACAGAGTTACAGTCGAAAAACGGCCGAGACGGAGTTGCGGTTGGAAAACGGTGGAGATAGGTTGCAGACGTGAAGGCAAGAGGGCCATTCTGGACCTGCATGGACTGTTTTTCTTTTAGAGTTGGAAATGCTATAATAGAAAAGAACATAATAAACTATCTTTCTGTAAAAGAAGTTTATTTGGCAGAGTCTGCCATGATTGTAATCTTTTTCCAAATTGTTGAATGAGAATTGAGGATTTGGGCAGAGCGATTTTTGGTCCCCCACTAGAGTTTCACTCCCATCCCATAATTGATCACCTCAAGAAAAGGAGGTGGTGAGGGGGCTATGCTAAGTATCTTATTTTTAGCCCCAAGGAGCCCTTTGCCATTGATGTCAAAGGGGGAGAATTCAGTGAGGGGGAGCAACTTTTCAAGGGGAGCAGTTTGGGAATCTAGTTGTAGTAAAAGAATTTTTTAGGGTTGCCATCAATGACAAAGAAGAAGATTATTGGAAATATTGAGTTGTCATTGATGTCAAAAGGTGTATGGAACTCAAAGGTGTATGGAACTCAAGGCAATGTCAAAAGGTGCATGGTACTCAAGGTAGAAATATTCTTCAAGGATGATGAGTTTATAAGGATGGATAAATTATTCAAGGTAAGGTTTATTGCAAAGCAAGGCAAATATTTTTATGGAAAGGATTATAATATTTAATATCCAATTTAAATATTATAAAGAGAAGTTTGAAGCAAAGGGCAGAAAGGTTTAAAAGTGCTTGGGACAAATGTTTAAAAGAATTATATATTATAAGCAAAGGACAAGGGTTTAAAAGTGCTTGGGACAAAGGTTTAAAATAATTAAATATTACAAGCAAAGGACAAGGGTTTAAAAGTGCTTGGGACAAAGGTTTAAATATTACAAAGGCCAAAGGTTTTAAAAAGATTAATATTATAATATTTTTTTAAAATATTATAATGGGTTTATAATTTTTGGTGCCAATGTTATTGAAGAGAAAAATTAAATCACTCATAAGTCTATGAGCCGACCTCCCAAAGTAAATGATAAAGCATATTTATATGGAAGCAAAATATTACATTTTTTAAAACTAACACAAATTTTAAATTGAAATCGAGCGATAGTTGGCAAAGAAGGAAGAAGAGCACATTGTGGGTGGCAGTGAGAGAAAGGAAATATAACATTTAAACTCTGACGTCAATCTCATCCATGTGGCTAGCCTAGCTGGCTATCGAGCTAGCACTAAGAAATTGTGGGACAAGAGGTGGCAGGATTGAATCCCTACGACAATAAATTTTTTTGGTCGATAGAACGACAAAAAGGTCAAATAATACGGGCTGTGACTTATTATTCACACCATCGAGGTAGCTTGGTTGGTCGCCTAGCCTTTGCTAAGGCGCTATGTTGGTAGAAGTTGGGAGATCGAATCTCCTCCGCACGTGTTGGGTGTTTTTGCTATGCGAAGGTAAGGGCAAACATTTTAATTTGATTTAATTAAGTGGGAGACATAAGGTATGTTAAGATTATATTTTTGCATGCTTAAGTGGGAGACATAAGGTATGTTAAAATTATATGTTTGCATATTTTAAGTGGGAGTTATAAGGTATAAATTTGATATCTTTAAAATTAATTTTTGCATGTCATAAAAGGAGAGATGAAGGGTTTTTGTTGCTAATTATTGTGAGTCTCAAAAGGAGAAATAAGGAGTGTTTTTGAGCTTTATAGTATATATGTTTTGATAAGAGTGTTAAAAGTGGTTGATTTAATATTTGATCAAAAAGGGAAAAAGGAATATACTAACCTGTTTTGAAGTGGCAAAAGAAAGGAAAGTTATTTTTGTTAAGACAAGTTTTGAGAAGCCCATACAAATAGAAGATTATAACCATTAAGGTAAATTTAGAGGTATGGTGATTTAATTCCTTTCTCAAGGGTGGCTTTTGTTTGAAGGAAATATTTTAATGCCATATGGTTGGATGTATAAGGAATGATTATATATGCATTGGTTTTGATTGAAGAGAATGAATGTGGAAAGGTTACAGATCAACTTGCACATTTGATTTGATTGAAATTGAAGCAAAAGCTATAGATCAATTTTGAGGGCATAGTTGTGCATTATTTTTATTAAAATTGGAAATAAAAGTGCAAGGGCTTGAGAACATAGTTGAGTATTGCTTTGAATTAAATTGGGAATATATGTGCAAGGTTTTGAGATAAAAGTTGTGCATTAGTGTTGATTGATATTGGGAATAAATTTGCAAGGGTTATAGACCAGATTTGTGAAGCAAATTTGTGCATTGGTTTTTGATTGATTTTGGGAGTACATAAGAAGTTCAATTATCAAGTGCTAAACTAGAGCTATCTTTTGGAATGCAATAAATGTGAGACATGTGAAAGAAAAAGACTTAATGAATGTAAAAGAACAAATTGAGTATTTATAATGCATATCATTATTTATATGTTCATGAAGAAAAGAAATACTGATTAGAATATGTCTGAATTGTTTTAGTCAAAGAAAGCACTTTTGGGAAAGATATGGGCAGGTTTGGTGAGTATATTTGAGCAGGTTTTGTGAGCAGGTTGAGCTATGTTTGTGTGTTGGTTTGAGCAAGTTTTGTGAGCAGGTTGAGCTGTGTTTGTGAGCAGGTTGAGCTATGTTTATGAGTAGGTATCATAGCTAGGAAATGGATCATTAATCATATGATTGACATAAAGTGAGGAAACCCCATAATTCCCTCAAAGAATGAGCTCCACATTCATTCTTCCTTTTTCCACCATAATATCCCAAAATGTATTATGATTCTCATAATCTAATTAGCCATAAATTTGCCCTAAAATATATCAAACAAGATTACACTATTTTGTCTTGTAATCTATCAACAAAATTACACTATAGTTTCAAAAAATTGCTCCACAATTTATCTCATAATCTATTCAAAAGTTTTTACAAACTTATCCCAAGTTTGTTCCATAATTTACTTAATAATTATATTATGGTTCCCTAATAATTATATTATGGTTCCCTATCTACCAAAATTCATTATGCTTTCCCTAAGTTTACAATTTGATAGTCACCCACTGCATTCATTTAATTCTTCCAAGGACTATTATATCTCTATATATTGACCTTGAAAACTCTCTTAAGTTTACCAAATATCATCTTTTTAATTTGGTGTATGGTCAAGAGTAGTTTGCATACTAGAGAGGATGTCCATAAAAAAGTAAGGAAAAACATTTTTAATTCCCAAAATTTGAAGTTGAATTCAATTATTGATTTTCATCTTAGTTGAGCATAAGCCCTTACTTCCAAAACGGCGACTCTTTCGTAATGATTCTTATAGGGGTCAAAGTTTTGATAGTCATATATTGCCAACCGACTCAACCATTGAATTCATTTATTGAGCATAAGCCCTTACTTCCAAGACGGTGACTCTTTCATAACGATTCTTATAGGGGTCAAAGTTTTGATAGTCATATACTGCCAACCGACTCAACCATTGTCAACTAATGGTTAGCAAACTAATTTACACATCTAGTATGTCCACCATAATATGGCCATTTTAATAAAGAGAGGTCTCTAATTCATAGATTCCTATATGCTTTCACACGATGTGGGACTATACCCACATGACTCCTAAAAAGGGTTTTAACCAAAACTAACCCGAGTAACCGGTACACGCTCTAAGGGGATTATACAGCTAACATGTGGCACATAGCTATGATAAGTTCCTATCCATCGCACGGGCCTCCAACTGATACTTCACCGACCCCAAACCGTACGAATCTCGACCACTCCTTGGTGGCCAGGAAACTAAGGGAGGCTTTCCCGTTGTAAAGTTTTTTGGAGTCCATATTATGAGCAAACTTTTTTTTTTTAATGATAAATGTGTGGGGAGGGGGTATGTGAGTCAAAATTACTCAAGCCTTCATCGACATATTTTGATAGTAAACTTACGGTTTACATAGTAATGCAATCCTTCAAGGTGCCCTAAATTCCAATGCATCCTTAGCATGTTTTGCTCTGGGTATGGCGTTAGACGATATATGGTTTTCTTCTTTCTGGTATAAAGGATTAGTACTACTAGTTCGGTCATCCATAATGAAATTGCTCACCTATGCAATACAACCATCATCATTAGGGTTACTATGGAAAATTTAATCCATCTCTAAGCACTAGGATTTGTTAAGAGAAGCAATCTCGCATTCAACGGTTGGCTGCCAAGCGTTAGTAGGATAATATTAAGTATTAAAAGGGCCTCCCAAATCCTAGTAAAACATAACGAGAGATGACTCGAAACCTCTATAGCTGTGAAGAGATTGCCTGGTTCTCAACCCAAGGAGGATGGGGTAAACTGGACAAATCCCAACCTTTTTTTCGTATACGTCTAAAAGCGTGACTACTCTTGGCATATGATATGAATCCAGTAGTTCACAATGAGGAACAATATTTTAATTAAAAGTTTGAAACCTCATAATAAAGATTTGGGTTTTGGGTAAAATGAGATGATGGTTATCAAATTTTATGGTCATCCCAACTATCGCATAACTCAGGTTTAACTACCGAGTAATCTGCGCATAAAGAAACCATATGACCACATCCCAATTCCCACATAGAATAGTGCAGCAAGATAATTTCACTCTGTAGATCTCGCAGGTCAACACCATACTTCAATCAAGGGTCAAGACTTTGCAGACTGGCTCCAAATTGCTGTACATTCTTAGATCACATGGTGGGCATATCCCACATTTGTTGTACTACGGTGATAAGGTATAATAAATGTGTTAATGCACCAAGTTGCTAATCCCCACCAAGTGGTGGCTATGAGGGCTCTGCTGGTGGTGGCGGCCCGGAGTTGGCAGCAAGATGGTGATATTTCCTCTGGCTAGGTTTACACAGTATAAATGACTAGAGGTTCTTCGGTGTCATTAATAATGATTTTTATTCAAAACAAATAGATAACCGTCGAATCCGAAAGCTAAATTCTGAGTTTGCACTTAATAGATTATCTACCAATTATATTTATTTGGTCAAGGACCTCCAATTGGTCGTAATTTATCTAGCATATATCTATTCGGATTGGAAGGTTTCCAAATAGCAATAATAAATCAGGCAAATGTACACATTTTTTAAAATAAAAAGAATGCATTAATGTTCATGTAGGAATTTAAAGGAGCGATTCAACCTAAATGTATAATAAATCAGGCAAATGTACACATTTTATAAAATAAAAAGAATGCATTAATGTTCATGTAGGAATTTAAAGGAGCGATTCAACCTAAATGTATTTGGTTCTTGAAGCCTTCTTTGCCTAGCCCCCATGCTTGCCTCTTTTTTGTGCCTGTCATTTTCATAATCTCTATTAAGGTTATCCTTTTTCCATATTGTTCCCTAAAATTACTTCATTTGGTCAAATGCTTTTTTATTAGAACTTAGTACTCTCCCAAAGATTTTTGGTTTCTGATATACTAAGGTAGAGAATACTCCTTAAGACGAAGATTTCGTCCCCTTTTCTCAATTACTTGCCTCCCTTTTATAATTCTTCCTAGCTTCTTTTTCCTTCATGATTAAGAAGGTGGGTTTACTTTTAAAATATTAAAGGGTATCTTTTTGAAGTCAAATCAAAATAGTTAAATCACTTTTATTATTTAAAAAGTAGGGGAAGGGACAAGAGTAGATAAGGTGGGAGTACCTTGTTCATTTTGGGCCTTCCCTTTTTCCTAGGGCAACTTACAAGGTCAATCTTGGAACTGTTTTGAAGGAGTCATGTGGAATGGAGAATAGTTCCTCCACTAATAAAATATATACATTTTTATTATTAAATCATGACCTTGCTCTTTTGTGTCCATTTTAAAAATTGGATAAGTTTTGTGGATACCTTATTGTAATAAATTAGGTTTTCTAAACTATATTGATTTTTGTAGAAGATAAATTTACAAATTAACCTTTCACAAAAGCCTTATTTAATTTCTTCAAAACCTTACAAAATACCAATTGCATCCCAAAACTCTCCAAATTAACCTGGTAGGGTGTAATTAGTTTTAATTAGGGGATCTATAGGATAATTAGAGTTTACCATCCTCTATAATTATCAATTAGAACCTCTTATTAATGCTAGCCAACATTAGTAAGGTTGGGTCAATATTAAAATTTGAGTATTAATTGATCTTTTAGATCAATTAATATATTTTTAGAAAGTCCTAATGGGCAGGCTGTGACACAAAAAGTCAGACTTGTTAGATTACCTCCATCATTTTAATTGATCCTTGACATAATGAAGCTTCCTGTGGAATCTAAACATTGTTGTCCCATATGTCGAGTGTCTCTCTTCCCACAGTGTTTTGAATTTCCTCCTTTTGTAACCAAAAGTTTTCAAATCTAAATATTTTTCAATGCTACCCTGTCTTGACCCCCCCTTCAAATAGAATGTGAAAGTGATATGAGATAGGACCCTCCAAAATCTAAAACTTTAGATTCCATTTCACAAATACCTCTTTTGAAATAAAAAAATGATCTAACTTCACTTTACTATTATGTGGCTTCCTCCTCTTATTAGTCAAAGTATAGTTGGTTTTGGGACATTTAATATCCACCAAGTGTAATGCATGGACTTGGAAAATCATAAGTCAATCCCCTAAGCCTAAAATTGGAGTTTCCCTTTCTTGATCTCTGGATGATAATTTAGCATTAAAATCCTCAACAACAATCCAATCTCACTCCTCCATCGAGACTCATATTATGCACCACTTTCCATTGATGAGTCTAACCATCTAGGTTCCGATCCCCATAAAAAATTATAATTAAGATATACTTTGCTATCACATTGTTCCTAAATGGGATGTGAGGACACCCCTCCAAGATATATGTTCTATTGTTGTTCATTCAAGAAAGTTCCAAAAGATAACTATCCCCCCAAGGTCCCGTGGGAAGCCACATCCATATGACCAATACCCCTCAAAATTCTATTTACTATTTTATACATGAGATCCAACGATATTTTGATCTCCTAGATAAGCAAAAAATATAATTTACTTTTCTCTAAGAGTCATTGAACAATAGATTGATGAGTTCTACTATTTAAACCCCTAATATTTTGTGATTGTATAATCATTTTACCTTAAGACTAGTAAGATTCTATTGTCCTCACCAATCCCTAAGTGACCAATTTGTCTCCTTGAGATGCTATTAATTTCTTATTTGTTCGAACCCCTCCTTGAGGGTTGATATTATTTGAACATAAATTTTATTGTTTTTAATTATTCCAATCCACTCCTTCCATGAGTTGTTCTTCTTCCTCCTCCACAAATATCTTGAAGATCTCATACCTACTTGAGGGATTGGGTTGGGTTTGGTCTTTACCATCTTTTCTCTTTTGCCTCCTCTTTTTTTAGGCTATTCAAAACCATCTCCCTTTGCTTATCCTCCTTGAGAAGTCTTGGTTTCTTCTTTAGTGACTGTAGAATTATCATCCTTAGAAATATTTGACATTTCCAAAGGAGCCCCTATTTTTGTGATCATATTTTTTGGGTAAAACCAAACCAAATGCCCATATTTGTGGTAAAATCTACACTTTAAGTCCAATACCTCATAATCTAGTTGTTAATAGTCCTACAAGTTTAAGTTCCACCTTTACCAAAATAGGTTGGATGAGAATTGTTTCAACGCATAATCTAGCATAAACAACTTTGTTTCCTTGTATAGTGCCTCTAGAGACACCCAAATATCTTCCAAGGAAGTTACCGATGATTTCCAATTCTTGCTCACTCTAAAAATCCATCGGGAGTGCATATAATCAAACCCAAACTAGGATAGTAGTGGGTTCAATTCAAAGATCAAATTCCACTTGCCAAGGATGAAGAAATAATCCTTCCAGGTCATGATTCCTCATTTTGGATTTAAATTACCTATTTTTATCAGCTACTAAGGAAAAACTAACAATAAAATATCCATTACTAATAAACCAAAAATAATCCTCACCAAGATTCTCCCAATTTTTCCAAACTCTCGAATGCAAAAAACTCAAGTTAGGGTGAATACTTATGAATTTACATATTAGATCATGATTGGATTTATATAATATTGTTTCTTCTATTATACTTTGCTCAATGATGATATTTGGTCTTGATTCAGTCTATGGAAAGCATCCATTGACTTTGTGAGGTGTTGATCGTTTACTAGTAGCCGCAAAGAGCATTTTTAGCATAATTTGTTTTGTTTCTTAAATCTCTATTTGAGATTTCACCTTCAATAAATCTGCAAATGAACTCCATCTATTTGAGAGATAATCTGAAAGTATCCCCATTGGGCCCAACTAGGGCAACATTCACATCTTGGATTCTACAACAACTAGAAAGTGCTTTGTCTAACCAGTTGATGCCCTAGAAAGTCCTCTTGTTATTATATTTTGACGTAAATGTATTTAATTTTTTGGATAAGATTTTGTTGTTTAGAACTAGGGCAATGTTAGATTTTTTTTCTAGAAAAATATCTCCTCTTTCACAGTCATATCTTTGTGAAGGGTTGCCCGATTCAAATGATTATTGGACAATTTTATACAAAATTTGAAGAGCTTTAAAATGAGTGGTCATATGAAGGAATCCAAATAGTATTGAGGGAGATACAACCCTATGAAGTCAACCATCTAGAACAAGGATAATGAGGATTTTTTCAAATCACCAAAAATAAAATTACATATATCTTTGTCAATCAGGGTAAACAAATCAGTTGCAATTTAATCTATTTTGAAGAAAATATACAAAATTATTTATTGATAGTAAGGAAAAAAGGAGATTTGATTTTTTTGTTGAAAAACCCTAGTTTTTTTTTTTCCAAAACCCTAGATTCTTTAGAATTTTTTTGGATTGAGAGCATGGAGTTACAAATTTTCATTGAAAAGGATGACATTGATGCCTGAGAATGGTGGATGAAGTTTAGATCTTTATATTTTGATGACCATTTTTGGCAAAATGCCAACTTATGGAAATTTTAAGAGAGGAAGCTTATGTTTGGTGGGTAAGTTTTGATAAGGAAAGAAATTATAATTACACTTGATACAAAATGGAGCATGCATTCTTAAGTCAATGAGACCCATATAAAAATATAGTCGGTTTGAATATCACCATCAAAGGATATGAAGAAGAAATAAAAAGGCTTTAGAGAATATTAAAAGAAATGAATAAAGATAATATAATAGAAGGAAAAAATACATATGACAATGTGCAAGTTCATGGTTGCATTCAAAATAAAAAGCTTAATAAGCAAGGATATAAGGAGAAGCAAGAAGTAGTTATGGTAGGGAAACAGTTGAAGAACCAAAAAAAGACTCAAAAGTTAAATTTATAGTAGTAGAAACAATATAGTCCATGGAAGAAGCAACCAAGTCGAAGGAAGCCCTATCAAAAGTGCACAAGGACACACCAAAATAGGGGCATAAGAAAATATTGTGAAGAATTTAAAATAAATAAATAAATTGTTGATGAATCAATTAAAACGAGATGTTAGCTTAAGGTTGTAGCATATCGACACCCACACCACCCTGAGTGGCAACAATATTGGAGATATGGATTAAGGTATCAATGTTATAGATCTACATGGAGTCCAAAAGGTATCAAGTATTGCAATATTTGAAAAAAAAGCATAGTGGCTTTGCATTTCAAAGAAATATAGTAGCATCAGGGATCAACATGACCAACCGTTTGAAATATCAAAGTAGAGTAGTAAAAGTATGGAGCCAACAAAGAAGTTATGGATATTTCAATGGAAAAATGGTAGCTTGGCATCATCAAAAACCATCACTAATAAAGACTTCACTTGGATGGATGGATGAACAAGATTGGAAAATGTCAAGAAGACGGATGCTGAATATTTGTATTTACAAAGAAAATTGAAAAAGACCTAAAAATGAAGAATTCAAACATTTTTTGAAAAAGATGTAGGTATCTAGATATAACATCTCAATTGAGATGATAATTGAATATGTTTGTAAAATATCAAGTTCTAAAGGATAGATTTGTGATTTGCCAAAGGTGGAAGACCTGAGTACAACCCCTTTTTCTCAAGGAAAAATAATTACTTATTTGAGAGTTATATCATTTTATGATATAACCTTATATGGTTTATGGCCCTGTGCTAACAAAAAAAAACTATTTTACCCTTTTTAACCTTTATGATATGGATAGATAGATTATAGTTATATATTTATTGAAACATACCTCATTCATATTATATCATTATTACATTAACTTAATATTTAACAAATCATATAATGACATTAAAATAATATTTTGGTCATCATGCATATATCACTTAACAAGATTTAAATTTAGATTTCTAACTTAAAAGTCTATGTATTTAACAATGTCAACTCATGTGTTTTGATCATGAAAAACTAATTTTTCAATAATCTAAATGTGACTTCTTTCAGATGCCACTTCCATTAAAACATCAATACATTATATTTTCTATTAGGTCAGCTAGACCATATCAAGCTTTCTATCAATAATATTTTCCTCCAATTTTTTATATAATTTCATTAAGAAATATAATTTTCTCCTTCTAAAATTTTAATATTACCAAGCCAAAACTTTGATCCCATGATATACTAAATTATTTACATTCTTATTTCGTTCTCTATAAATATATTGAAATTTCTTAGATAATGCATCCATCAATAATTAATACACATATAGAATAATGTTATTATTAAAATAATTCCCACAAATTTTTTTGATGACATCAATAATATTATATAAATCCCCCTCCATTGGAATATATATCCATCCCTTTTCCATACCCATATTGATCTTCATAAGAAGTACCTTAGCCTTTGCATGTTTGTTTGTCAAATTTCCATATGATTTGGAGTAGATGAGGATAATATTGCCTTGATTGTCTTAAAAAACACCACCTTTGCCAATTTTTCTAGAGTTGTTTTTGGAGGAACCATCAAAATTGAATTGGATGAATTCAACTTTTGGGTATTTTTATTTTACAATGAGTTGATGTAGATATTTTGCAGTAACTCCATTATTACATATCACCCTTACATATATCTTCAAATCCTATAACTAAGTGATTAGCACATCATTTTCCACATTTAATACTTCCCATGATGGGCACCATGATTGTAAGGGTTTTGCAAGAGAGAAAACAATACAAATCCAAATTTAGGTGTGATTTTGACATTTATTTTTGAAATTATGCTATTCCTTTCTAGCCATAAATTCCAAGAAATAATGACAAGACCAATCCAAAAGAACTTATATTTTAATGTTAATGGAGCACACAATAGATTCTCTCTCTCTCTCTCTCTCTTATATATATATATATATATATATATATATATATATATATATATATATATATATATCTCCTTCCTTCCTTTTAAGTATTTCCAAATGATGAAGAAGTAGATGATCTAAAACTACATAAGGAATAATTGAAGGTCTATGATAACTTCTTTGCAAGTCGTAATATGTAAGAGTTCACTTATCTTTTAATGTTAATGAAGCATACCATAGATCCTCTCTATTTCTCTCTCTTTCTATCCTTTTAAGTATTTCCAAATTATAAAGAAGTAGATGATATACAACTTACATAAACAATTAAAGGTCTATGATAATCTTCTTTGCAAGTCATAATATGTAAGAGTTTTATTTTGGGTTACTAATCAAAGGAATTTTGAAGCAGTAGGGGGCCTCAAGTAACCAAACATTGTTCTAAGGGATATTATTTGGATTAAGAAATTTTGACTGCTCTAAAGCCTTATATATTGACTTAAAATATTATCCAATATATTTTTCTAGATTCCAACCAATTCATCCTTTTATGAAAATTGGAAACATATAAATCTTAAGAACTCTTTTGAATTTTATTTGCTACATTTTTCTTGTGTTTTTCATTAACTAGATTTCTAATAGAAATCCAAGATGTGAAAATGGTTCTTCACATCAGCATACTTTTTACTTTTGATCCCCTACGTATCAAACACATGCAATCTAGTGGTCATTATTATTTATTAGAAATAAAAGTATACGGATTCAACCAAAAATCAAATCAATTTTTTTTAAAATCCCCTTGATTGACTAACCAAATAATATGTATTTGATTAATACAAACTCTTTAATATTGGGTTCCATGTTGTCGAATCCCTAGGGAAGGTTCACTTTCTAAACACTTTTATTTATTTATTTATTTTAATAAGCTATGTGTGGCTTCTATTGGGAGCCACTCCCATTACAAATAAAATATTACATTGCTCTCATTACATTTCTAACAAGTGATATGGATAGTTTAGGCATAGGATATTACTTTATTATTATGTTAACACTTTAGAAAGTTAGCATATCTGTTAGGTTGATATTTTTAGCTTGTTAGCAACTTGTCAGCAAATATTGTAATTGGCATCTACGAATGTCTATTTAAACCTATACATTTAATAAAATATTATTATCGACAAATTGTCGGTAAATATTGTATTTGGCATCTGTGAATGCCTATTTAAACTTGTACATTTAATAAAATATTATTCAGGATTTTTAGTTCCTGATCAACAAGTTAATTAAATCATATCCAACTTTGTATTTCCATCGGAGATATTCTTCATTTACCCTTCTATCAAAGATATTCTCCATCTTTCTCAAACTGCTAAGTTTCCATAATCAACTCCTTCTATATCAAATACCTTCAAATTTTTAAATTCTATCAAGATGAAATTCAATACTACGAATGGCTAAAATATTTGCTTCCAGATTCTATAGCCAAAATATCTTGTCTATAATAACCTCACAATTTCTTAATACCTTTTTTTTTAAGGTTCTTATTTGTTCCCCTAATATTTCAAGATATTATTTTCATTGTTATTTTTTTATTTTATTTGTGGGTTTAGCCCCACTTCTTGTTAAAACTTGTGATAATTGCTTTTGTTTTTCCATATCAATATCCCTTTGTGTTTCTTTTTCTATTTATTTTTTCTTCTTGGGTATTCCTCTCTTTTTCATTCCCAACAATACTTTCATCTTCATCAATCTCTTCAATCTTCTCACACTACTTATAGTAATACTTATCATATTTAGGTTTGCCTTATTCTAAAGGATTTGAAGTGCAAGGAATAACCTTGAAAGCACAATCTTCTTTATATTTTCCTAGATATCCCAAAGTGCAAGGATGCTCTTTTGTATAAATTACCTTATTATTATACCCTAAAACCCCTAAATTTTTATAGGTTTCCTCCAACATCATTTCTATAATATTTTTCTCTTGAAATATTAAAGTGCAAGAGATAACATCTTCACCACTATTACTTGAAGAAAATTCTATACTAGAGGAAAATGAAGATGATTTACCTGGAACAAATTTGACATTTTTTGTTGTCTTTGTTTTGGGTTTTAACTCCACATATTCTTTTGCACTTTTAATTCCTTCTAAACTTGCCAATTGATATTGTCTATAGGATTTATTTACCTCTTATTTTGGAGTGAAATATCCTTGATCTGGTTTAGCTTCTATTATTGTATGATTTTCTTGCTTTGCCTTGAAGTTTATCTTATGGCTAGAATTTTTTCTCTTTATTCTTAATTTTTACTTTGGAAAATCTTGCCATGTGTCCTATCTCAAAAACATTATGGCAACAAAATGCAATATTTTCATAATCTACTTATTGATCCCATCCTCTTGATTCAGATTTAATATTAATGGATTGTGGTAAAGGTTTTGAAATATCCATAGCAACACATATTTGATTATATATAGCATGCTTTTACTTCTTATTTATTGATCCTTCCTTGATGAATTCCCCTAGGAAATTTCCAATATTTTTTAAAACATATTTATTTATAAGCTAATATGGAAGTCCAAAATGCCTAACCCACACTAGAGGCTTCTTAATAGTTTGTGTGTGTGTGTGTATCTTTGTGTGTGTGCAAGATACATATGAAGAGTCACATTCCATTATATATGTATCTTTGTGTGTGTGCAAGATACAAGATTTGTAGTTTGAGAGTGAATGTATGTCACAAACCAAATTCCTTAAGTCCAAAACTCTCGCATCAACTACCCAATTCTCTACAAGGTTTTTTTAAGAGCATGTTCAAAACAACTAATTTCCTCTCCTTGTCTATCTAAGAGGTTACCCTTAATTGGTTATCATCAATAAGTCATGGACTCACCCATCTCTACTCATACATAATTCCTTTTATGTTTGAGTACTAGGTGCAACACAAGTGAGCTATCACTCCTTTCTAATGATCTCACTCTTTCCCTTTTTGGTCCTTTGAAAAGGAAAGTGCTAATCCCCACATTCACATAATTTCTTCTATGTGCATGTGTTTAGCTCATTAATCATTGACTATACCTCTCATCCACTAATGAACTAGTCAACCATCCATGAGTACATTCCATGGTACTCCAAAAACCTAGCCAATGGTAATGGTTTCAAAGGAAAACTATTGAACATCCATAACGATCACAAAATCCTAAACACACTACACAACCTTGATGAGTTCCTAACATTTTTAATTAATATAACTTTGGTAAGTATATTTTAAAAAATGGTAGCCTCCGCAACCCAAAGGTAAAGCTTTGCCTCATAGGATTCCTTCTTAACATAGTCGAGGTGATTAAATCTTATAAGAAGATTCCACCTATAAAATAAGGAACACCAACGAATGAATTCCACATTGGACTATTCCATTAAGTTAGCTAAATATTAACTCAAGTGCATTTTAAGTCATACTAAACTCACAAGGGAATTTAATTAACAAAATATTTCTTTGTTCAATGGTGTTAAACAAAACCATGAACATTTTCCACTACACACTTGACATTGTCAATACCCGCAATAGCCATCTAAGAACAATGGTATAATCAATAAAATTTAGTTCTTATTTACTCTTACTAGAACATACATCCACAACCAATCTTACTTAACAACCCATAACAATATCTATGATACCAAGCCCAGCCATACATGCTACCAAGCAAATCATTTAACAACTTATCAATGATAAACATGCTTCCATCAACCTTGAAGATAATAATCATATTATTGAGCTCTTTCCTTTATACACATTATAAATTATATAAAATACTCAGAAGGCTAGAAAGCATTCATTCTAAGTGTCAATACATAGCTTATCCCACACATAACTTCATCCCTGAATTTCACTCCCAAAGGAGGTAACAATAATTCAATTATTTACATAGGGCTTTGATGGTTCTCTAATACAAGATACTGATGTGAACTTGATCAATGGCTATTAAAATTTTCTTTGTATAGGACCACAACGACCATTCTCCTTCTCCATTCATTCCTTTAGCACTACCGAGAAGGGATGCCTTTCTATAGGGATCAAAGATAGCTCCTTCCAAAAATATAAAGCAATAGCAACTTGCAGATAATTTATTCACAACCCTCATTTCCATCATTGGGTCTCAATAAAAACAAGCCTCATTCACAATCATGCCAAATAAATCTACCTTAATCATGTAAAACAAACTCATTCTAGGAATATAGCATGTATTCTCCTAATCAGTAAGGCATCATACAAAATTCAAAAATTAATAACGAGTTTCATCCATCCTTAAGGTAATCTATTATCAATCACAAAAACCACATATATTCTTCGTGGAGAAACAAACACAATCATTCTTTCTTTTTTTTAAGAAATACAAACCACTCAATATGGAAATCAAATTCCAGCAACATAGTTTACACCCCCAATAGATCATAACATAAAGGGCATATATTATCCTTAATAAACTATACGATAGATCAAAAACCTGTGTTCCATTCCTTTGTTTAGCTAAACAACAATCATTACTTGTATTTCATTGGAAAATTCAGCAACCCTTCTAGCATACCAAACAATACATTCCAGCCAATAAATATCTTAACTTGACTCCATCCTAGCACACATCTAATTTAATGGGGTTCGCTCAACAGTATTCTACTAGTAAAATTGCTCATTAAAACTAGTAAAGACACAGTGAATGTTCTTACGATGCCTACGAACTCTCACTATACCAAAGGATGTGGTTACTAGATGAAAAATCATAGACTAAGATGAACACCCATAAATTCTTTAGGTCATAAGGCTTCTAGTATAATTTTACCTTTGACATTCTATTAACTAAAGGATTCAAATTACATCCTAGTCTTACAATATCACTCTAGATTTGATCTAGACAATCATTTGCAGTCAAACTTAACAAAGCATTCGATATTTGAAGAGAAATCTAGAACTCTACGATATATGATATTGACGTAACTAGAAGATCATTTCACTTTATACAATTACTCATATATTATTCACCCATTAACTAGAGTAATCTATCCTCTCAAAGAACTAGGATTTAACTCTAATATTTAACACAAGTTCCAGATACAATGAAAGCAAACTAATAGTAATTCTTTAACACATAAGTTAAATTACTTCTATCAAACCCTTACAAAAAAGTTACAAAACTACCTAGAATGTCTACCACTTTCCAACACTATTCCTCTCCAGTATCTTAGTCTCTTCCTTTCAGTCAACACGTTTTTTTCTTCCCCATCCAATATTCCATTTTATATATATATTTTTTTCGTTTAGGATCCTCTAGCCATAATTTCCACTACCCAACAAAATCGATGGACTTTGGGAACGAACCTTCATCCACAAGAAATTAACACACCACTCCTTCTAGTAGGAGAACATCCTCACCAGAACAAGAGGAAATCTATCCTATGGCCACTTGTAAACATAATAGAGGTTAAAAATAACAATTTTCTTTATTCTATGTAATTCATAGCCTAAAACACAATAAAGCAAAATCAGCACCTCGGGTTCCAAAGCATCTCATCCCCTCACAAGGAATGTTCGAGTATGCACAATTCCAATCATACTAAGTAAAGCAATAAGTTAGAACTCTTTCTCTAGTATTCATTCAACCTATCAATCAAAAGCACGTCATCTATATGTTGCTCTTTTAAATAGGAAGCAATAAAAGAAATCAATCACTTTTTCTTTTTCTACATAGTAATATTTTTGCCAAACAAGTATTTCATATTTAGGAAGATCAACATGTAGCAAAATTATTCTCTTAAGCTTGATATTTCTTTATTTTATGCAGATTATGATATGCATCTTCATGAAGGAGGCACTCATCCATGTTGCTCCCCTTATTTTTCTGACAAATAACCCATCACATAATTTCCCTTGGACAATCCCTTTCTCGGTGACCAATTCTTTCTACCACCAATAGCAAACTCATTCCTATAAAAGTAAAGTTCCATTAGAAGCATCTTATTCTTTCATAAAATTTAGGCTTAATAGAAACTTAAACAAGAAATGGTCAATCATTTCACTATACGACTCTCACCAAAATACATATTTTGGAAGATAAATTAATAGATAGTCCATCATCTCATAAGAAGAAGCAATAGAAAAACATAAAATCATCCAAACAAAAAGTTTGCCAAGGGAGGGTCATGACATACTTCTCCCCTTAGGCTTAACACATTCCTTTGTGTGTCTTCCAAGTTTTAAACAAAACATAATATTTACAAATTATTTTCAAACGGATATGGGAAGTGGTTTTGCATGTCTGCTACTTCCTCCCAATTAGCATTCCTCTTGGAATAATGGTCCCACTAAACTTTAAACTACTCCAAAATTCCCTTCCTCATCAATTTGGATCAAAACTCAAGGATATTTACTGGTCAAACCTCTATAGCCTCGAGATTCACCAACTATAAATTAGAGAAGTCCCACACATGATCAAGATTAGCAATGTATTTTCTAAGCAATGAAATGTGAAAGATGTTGTGAATCTTAGATAGATTGGGTGGTAAGGTAAGTTGATATGCCATAGGATTGATCTTCTCTATGATTTTAAAGGGTTTTATGAAGCGAGGATCTAGATTTGTGGAATTGATTGCATTATTTCTTGGATTTACCCTTAGAAACACCCTATCACCCACTGCAACCTCTCATGGTGATCTCTTAATATCATCATAACTCTTTTGTCAATCTGTAGCTCCTTTCAATTGTTATCTGATTGTTCTTAACTACTGCTCCATTTCTCTGATCATGTTGAATTCCAACACAATCTGATCCTACGGATTGTCCTACAATAATGGTGTTCTGCATTTTCTTCCATACAATACTTCAAAATATGTCATACCGAGGGTTGAATAGTATCCATTATTATAATAAAATTCCACCAGGTATAAGTAATCCTCCCAACAAATTTTTTTATCCATACAATAAATGTGAAGGATATCTTCTAACACTTGGTTTACTCTTTTTGTTTACCCTTCAATTTGTGGGTGGTAAGCAAAACTAATATTCAGTTTAGTACCAATGGAATGATGTAAGGCTTACCAAAACTCAGAGGTAAATCTTGAGTCTCTATCTGATATGATTACTTCTAGAAAACCATGAAGTCGAAATATTTCTTTGGTAAATCTCTTGACCACAATAATGGCATCATCCTTGGTATTTTCAAGTATAAAATGTGCAACCTTGGTCAACAATTGACCACTACTAGGATTGCATCATGTTGAAACCTATTTTTAAGCAACCCGAAAATGTAGTCAATTGAAATTACCTGCCACTTGTGCATAGGTACGTCATGCGAATTCAACAATCTTGTAGGATGTCTGTGTTCTACCTTAAATTTCTGACATTCAAGACATTGAGAGATAAATTCATTTATGTGCCTCTTCATCCTAGACTAGTAGAAAGTTTTCTTCATGTTCTCTCTCATTTTTTCTCCACTAGGGTGAGCATAATATGGGGATCTATGAGCTTCATTCATAATCATCTTCCTCAAATTTCTAGCTTCAAGAATAACCACTCTATCCTTAAAGCATAGGAAAGTGTCCTTGATGTTAAAACCTTTGTTTTATTTCGGTTTCCATTCCATTTTTTCTCGAATTTGCTTGCAATAAGTGTCCTGATTATATATCTCCTTGACTTGTTCCATCAAGTCAAAATGAATACGAGATAAAATAGCAATGTGTCTTCTCCTACTCAAAGCGTCAGTGACTTTATTCTCCTTTTTCTTTATATACTCAATGCCAAAATTGTATTCCATGAGAAATTCCACCCATTTTATTTTCTTACCATTGAGTAAAGGTTGAGTAAAGATATATTGCAAAATTTGATGATCTATATTTAGCTCAAAAGGTCTACTTACTAGATAGTATCTCCAAATTTTGAGAGAAAACACTATAGTTGCCAACTCTAAATCATGGGTTGCATAATTAACCTCATATCTTTTCAATTTTCTGGATCCATAGGCAACTACTTCTCCTTCCTGAGAGAGGACTCCATCCAAACCTTCCAATGATGCATCAGTGCATATAGAAAAACTTCCCTAAGGATTAGGTATCTTTAATATAGGAGGCATAGTAATATTTTGTTTAAGTAGTTCAAAAGCTACCTCACATTTATCAATCCATCTAAACTCTCTTCCTTTCCTCGGCAGGTTAGTTATTGGTGTAATAATTTTAGCGTAATCCTTTACATACCGCCTATAATATCTAGTTAAGCCCATGAAAATTTGGACTTCTATCACATTAGTAGGTGGCATCCAATTCAAAATAGCCTCAATTTTCTTAGGATCTACCGCGATCCCTTCTGCTGACACAATATGTCCCAAATATTGCACTCTTGTCACATAAAATTCACACTTGGTCAAATTCCCATACAACTAATTTTTCCTTAACAATTCCATCATAATTTTGAGATGTCTGTCATGTTATACTTTATTTCAAGAATATATCAATAAGTTATTCAAGAACACCAAAACAAACCTATCTAAATGCTTCCTAGAAATGCTATTCATCAAATTCATGAAAGTTGTCGGACCATTCGTTAGACCAAAAGGCAAGATAGTAAATTCATAATGCCCATAACAGGTTTTAAAAAATATCTTGAGAGTATCCTCATCATAGATTCTTAGTTGATGATATCTTGATTTCAAATCAAATTTTGAAAGATTGTAGCATCCTTGAGTTGATCGAAGAGATCTTTGATTATGGGTAAAGGATATCTATTTTTATAGTTTCCTTATTTAATATATGATAGTAAATACATAATCTTAAGGAACCATCCTTATTTTTTACAAATAGAACTAGTGCACCCTATGATGACACAATGGTCTAATTAGTCCTTTCTCCAACAATCCTTGAAGTTGTACTTTTAGTTCTTGCATTTCTATAGGATTTATTCTATAAGGAGCCCTATGGATAGGCTCTATTCTGGGTTGAAGTTTGATAGTGAAGTAAAATTCTCTTTTAGGAGGTAATCCGGGTAAATATTCCAAAAATACATCCCTATACTCCTATATAATAGGGTGTTTTCCAAATAACTATTCCTTCTTTTCTTCCTCTATCTCATTTATATTAACTAAATATGCCATACCTTCTTTTTTTATGGATTTCTTGAGTTTCAAAGCCAAAATAATTTGGGGTTGGAAAGCCTCTTGTAGGCTATTCAATCTATGAAGAAGCCCATCATCATCATTTGTATACTCAATCCATCAATATTGAAAATTAGTTATTGATTTATGCACTTAGAGCCAATCCATTCCTATCACTATGTCAAAGGTATGCAATGGTGCAACATATAGGTACCCTATGGTCATTCCACTAGGTAAGGCAATTTATACCATAGGATAACACTGGTTTATAGAGTAGGTTTATCCTAAACCATACTCAACCTTCCACCCATATGCCAAGATTCTTAGCCTTTCTAAAATATATTTAACTAAACTAGTGGAAATAAAGTTATCTATAGCACCACTATCAAATAAGATTTTAACACTCCTACCAAATATTTTACCTTTTATCACCAGTGGTGTAGCCTAACCATCCAGATTCTAGTTTCCTATAGCTGCATAAATCATGTGTACTAATTCCTTAGGTGCAATTTCTTTGTTTATTAGTTCCTTTCCTTTTGAACTCATCCCTATTCTCTATGGACAATTGGTGGCATAATGTGGTCCCTTACAAAGAAAACATCCTTATTTTGGTCTTGGATGTTCTTTTCGCTTCAACCCCCTATTGCTCCTTCTTTTGGAAAGTTAGTCTATCTTTGTGGTGATCTATTACCACCATTACCACAATTATAATGACTACGGTTCCTTCCTCGAAACCTCCTTCTAAATATCCTCTATTTCCTATCTTCTTTTCCATCATGTCTAGGGATACTCTTATTTTCTTGCTCATGTTCCCACTTAATGAAACCTAAATTGTTTCTCTTTCTTAGTGTCTCTATGCCTTGTTCATATAACCCCTCATAATCAAAGTAGGGTTTGAGATATGTTTCAACTTTCCTGTCTAATTTATAGGCCTTTTGCAATGTTTCAGGTTATTGCATGTCTACTTCCTGACCTATCCTAGGATCTACTCCAAGTATTTGTGCACCCTCATTTTCTTAGTGTAAGTAGACACATATTTCACCAAATTAACAATTTTTTTGATAATATTTCTCCATTGTTCTTATTCCTTGACGAAGCTTAGTGAATTCATCAAACTTCTAGGAATAAAAATATTTTGTGAGAAATCTTTCTTTGAAGGCTTTAACAAACTCTTCCCATCTTAGATCAACTACAATTGATAGATTCCATTCTTCACTAAGGGTTTCCCTCAAAGCTAAACCATCTCCTTACAAATGTAGTGTAGCATAGGATGTTCGAGTGTTCGAGGAAAAGTTCTTCATGTTGCAATAGGTCTCTATCTCCTTCAACCAAGCCTCAACCTTATCCCCATATTCCTCTCCATTAAATTTGGAAGATTTTAGATATTTCATTTCCTTGCCCAACTCAGCTTTCTATTCAAACTCTAGCCAATTGTGCCTCCAAAAGGGGTTCATCTACTTGTTCCCTTCTTGGGTTACCCGTTTGTGTATCTCGACTCAGAACAATATCCAACAACTATTTTTGGGTCTCCACCTACTCACAAAGTAGAGCCATTATTTTAGTAAGATTCTCTCTTTCATTAGGTTTTTTTAACCAACATCAGGTGTTCTATTCTTTGCATTGGTTCCTCGTGTCTGCCTCATCGATAGGGTAACACCTCCTCTTCTTATTTTTGGTGGAATTGTCCCATGAACACACATAAAAGAGGTAGTAACATTAAATTTCCAATTCATATTTGGGTGGTTTCTCCTACCAACTATCTCCTATGCTAAATAGTTGGGTTTACCCCTTTTTAAAAAATAAATAAGGTAAATTCCTCACAAGGTATGATTGCTACTAAAATTCCCCAATTAATTTTTTTTGCATAATGAGCCGATTCCATTTTGAACCATGCTCTAATACTAAATGTCACGACCCAAATTCCTTAAGTCCAAAACTCTTGCATCAACTACCCAATTCTCTACAAGGATTATTTTTTTAAGAGCATGTTCAAATAAACTAATTTTCTTTCCTTGTGTATCTAAGAGGTTAACCTTAATTGGCTATCATCAATAAGTCGTGGAATCACCCATATCTACTTATACATAATTCCTTTTATGTTTAAGCACTAGGTACAACACAAGTGAGCTACCACTCCTTTCTAATGATCTCACTCTTTCCATTTTTGGTCCTTTGAAAAGAAAAGTGCTAATCCCTACATTCACATAATTCCTTCTATGTGCATATGTTTAGCTCATTAATCATTGACTATCCCTCTCATCTACTGATGGACTAGTCAACCATCCATGAGTACATTCCATGGTACTCCAAAAACCTAGCCAATGGTAAATATTTTCAAAGGAAAACTGTTGGACATCCATAATGATCACAACAAGCCAAACACACTACACAACCTTGATGAGTTCCTAATATTTTTAATTAATATAACTTGGGTAAGTATGTTTTAAAAATGGCAGCCTCCATAACCCAAAGGTAAAGTTTTGCCTCACAGGTATCCTTCTTAACATAGCCAAGGTGATTAAATATTATAAGCAGATTCCACCTGTAAACTAAGGAACACCAACGAACAAATTTTACATTGAACTATTCTATTAAGTTAGCTAAAAATTAACTCAAGTGTATTTGAAGTCATACTAACATCATAAGGGAATTTAATTAAATAAATATTTCTTTGTTCAACGATGTTAAACAAAATCATGAACGTTTTCCACTACGCACTTGACATCGTCAATCCCCACAAAGGCCATCTAAGAACAATGATATAATCAATAAAATTTAGTTTTTATTTACTCTTAATCGAACATAAGTCCACAACCAATATTACTTAACAAACCATAATAATATCTATGATATCAAACCCAACCATACATTCTACCAAGCAAATATAATTTAACAACTTATCAGAGATAAACATGCTTCCATCAATCTTGAAGATAATAATCATATTATTGAGCTCTTTCCTTTATATACATTACAAATTATATAAAATACTCAACATGCTAGAAAGCATTCGTTTTGAGAGTCAATACATAGCTTATTCCACACATAAATTCATACCTCAATTTCACTCCCAAAGGAGGTAACAATAATTTAATTTTTAACATAGGGCTTTGACGGTTCTCTAATACAAGATACTAATGTGAGCTTGATCAATGGCTATCAAAATTTTCTTCGTTTGGAACTGCAATGACCATTCTCCTTCGCCATTCGTTCCTTTAGCACTACCGATAAGGGATAACTTTCTATAGGTATCAAATATGACTCCTTACAAAAATAAAAAGTAATAACCACTTGCAAATAATTTATTCACAACCCTCATTTCTATCATCAGATCTCAATAAAAACAAGCCTCATTCACAATCATGCCAAATAAATTTACCTTAATCATGTAAGACAAAATCATTCTAGGAATAAAGTATGTATTCTATTAATCAGTTAGGCATCACACAAAATTCACAAATCAATAATGAGTTTCATCCATCCTTAAGGTAATCTATTTTTTTTTGGTAAGTTAATTTTATTAAAAATAGGGCATTTGAAAGGTGCCCCAACGCCTTGTACAACAACAAAACAAAAAAAGTAACACTAGAAGAACTTTGAGAGGAACACAAAAAAGAGGTTTAAAGCCTAGAACAACAAAAGGAAGACTTCCTCTGATAGGAATGAACAAAAAGAGGAGCTAACAACCAACATAACCAAACCAGAACAAAACCTTTAGACCGAAGGACCAAGATAAAAAAAGGAAAAGATAGTAACGGAATGTCCACCAACATGCTCAAATAGGAGCATTAGTTTGCATAGATGAAGCTACAATAGTGTCCAATGCAGTGTCCTTCGCTTCATCCTTTGAAACATCCTTTAGTTTTTCCTTCAAAACATCCAAACAGGCTTCCTTAGCAATTTCAATCACATCCTCATATTTAGCTACACCCTTGGCATCATAAGGAACCTTAGCAGCGGAGAAACTAGGGGTGTCATCAAAAGTATCACAAAAGAACAGAAGGCTAAGAGCCTAGAGCTTTTCCTTAAGCTTCATGATAGCTTTACCAATGGCCATGTGAGCTATTTCTAGGTGATCAATTGTAGCAGAAGTAGCATGGACGACCAGTTTATGAAGGTACTTTTCAACCAAGTCAGGTGAATTGGAATGATCCTTAGTGGGTTTAACAGAGGTGGAAGGAGGGGTTTCAACCAAATATTTATGCTTAAGTCTCTTGGACCATCTGACAGGCGTGCTTTCAACTTTGACCTTTTTTCTAATGTTGAATTCAAGATGGGGTTTATCATTCTTATCCTTCTTCTTAGGTTTGGAGATTTTGGGATTGGGCGTTGAGGAAGAATTTTACTCCTCAGAATCAGGGGCAGGAATGTTACCTTTGGCTAACTTTAGAAGGAGGAATTTGTAGAGGACATTGAAAAGAACTTGGTGACATGGAAAACCCTCCTCCTTTTTGAACCGAGTGGAAACAATGGTGTAATCAATAGACCAAAAGATAGCAGTAAGGATGTTTATCATTTTGGCATCACGAAAGTGATTTACGTAAGCCAATTGAAAATAGCAGAGTTGGGACTCAGGATTATCACAAGTAAGGTATTGCATGTTAGGTTTTAATATTTCTTGCCAAAGAGTGGAAAGATGATTATGGTACAAGCCTTTTTTGTACATTTTGTGAATCGTCGAGTTCTTCTAAAAAAATTTCAGCTCCGCTTCCCAGTTATGTTTATTTCTTTGGATCACCTTGCCATCCATAGGTTGTCCCGTTAGGTCGACAACAACTCAATAGTAATTTGTAATTACACCCCATGAACAGTAACTAGGCCCTTGTTCCAAATCTCAGTAAAGGCTTTTGTCACCTCCTCATCAATGCCAGCAAACAACTTGAAGAAATCAATAAGTGTACCTTTATCCTTCCATAAGTCTCTAACCATGGGTTCAAGATCAAACACCTTAGGCTCAATGAAAATGGGTTTACCTTCCTTCATGGTGGTAGACAGAAAAAAGCGAGAAGGAAGGCATAAAGAATGACTTAGGTTAAACATAACATGCACAATAGTATAGGGCTGATGATTAAGCAAAGCATACAACAAGTCATATAAAAGCAAAGCACTGTCATCGCTCTGGGGTCTACAAGAAATCCAAGAAGGATGCTTCAAAAAGCAAAAAAAACCCCTGAAAGAAAAGGATTGGCTAGGGCAAATAACAAAGTTGATTTTCAGGCATCGGATGTTGCACCAGATAATTGAGAGAATCAATGTCAAATGAAACGGTTGACCATTGGGGGTGCACAAAAAATGTAGCCAATAAGAGGTCCTCGTGCAAGACACAAAAACGATAGGGATGTTCACCACACAAGGTCTCAAAACAATGTGATTGGTTAACCGATGGAAGATGATTCTCGATGAGGAAAGATTACACAAATCAATACACACGGGAGAAGAATGATTAATAATCATGATAAGCCTCACCTTGGGATGCCAAAAGGAATCAATTACCAAGAAATAAGTGCTAGCATGGATGAAGGTGGTGGGTATTTTAGATTTAAAACACATAGGGTCATGCAACCAATTTTCAAGGTAAGGCATAATCCTTGAAGGAAAACCCAAAAAAAGGATTGGAATGTGAGCCTAATAATTCATGTGGAAGAGGGAATGTTGGAGAATGAACTGGAAGATATTTTCAAGAATCAAAATGAGTACCATTTTTTTGATCACGTCTAACAAGTTCATCATCCACCTCAAGAGGTAGAGTATCAGTCCACGTCAACAATCCTTGGGTGTTAGATCCAATGTTTTCCAATTTGTCAGCAACAACGTTGGCCTCCCTGTAGGCATGTTGGACAATAGTGTTATGTTGTTGACAGAGGATTTGTTTGCTTTCCTACACAATTGCTCTAATACTCCAACTTCTAAGTCTTGATGTTTTTAAATAATTGATGATATTTAGAGAATCCCCTTCCACTATGATGTTCCCTGGAATATTTTTAATGAATTGGAGGCCTCTCCAAACCGCCTTGGCTTCTGCAGAGTGATTGGACATGATGCCTAAAGGTTCGAAGTATGAAAAAATAGATTTGCCTAAATGATCACGAAAAATTCCTCTAGTCCCAACATTTCTAGGATTTCCTTTAGTAGATCCATCAAAGTTAATCTTGACCCATCCACTTGGGGGAGGATACCATCTGATGTTGGTTCTCGAAGTTGAAGTATTGACATGTTTTGAAGTATCAAGGAATATGTTACAGGAATTGAGGATGGCTTTCTCAAACGGAGGACAAGGAAAAGGATCAAAAGGAGCTACATAGAAATTTTCCTTTGCATAGAGGATGATTTTATGAGCAATAATATCATCATTTAAGGCTTTTTTGTCAAATTTTCTTCTATTGCATTCAAGACAAATTTGCCAAAGGTAATGTTGTAGGCAGAATTTCCAAAGTCCTTTAAGCACTGGATTTTTAAAAGGATTGGGCCACTGAAGGAATAACTCAACAATGGAAGGTGGATGAGCCCAAACCAGTTGGAAATTTAGAAAAATATTGCTTATCACCATTCTTGAAAAAGGACAAAACAAAAAAATGTGAGAAGTAGACTCCCAATCAGAAAGACAGATATAACATCTGTTAGGAAGAGGAATGCCCCTTTTTATTAGGTTTTCAATAGTAAGGATACGATCTTGAATACAAAGCCAAAAAAAGGAGGCAATTTTGGGAGTCAAGTACTTGGTCCAAACCATCTTAAATGGAATAGTAGTTTCAAAATTTTTGAGGGAAAGCAAGTAAGCTAATTTGACTGAAAATTCTCCAGAATCAATAGGTTCCCAAATAGGTTGGTCCTTAAGATCACCAGCAAGAATTTTGATTGAAAACAATTGAGATTGCAAGCAAGAAATTTCATCCTCATAGTTTGGGACATCAAGTCTTTTACAACTCATTATACCATTGGAAGAGGATATGAAATTAGCCACTAAAGGACCAACCAAATATTTAGTTATGTTGATAATCCTTTGAAACATAGGAATTTGAATGAGAGGATTATCACCAGTCCATTTGTCCTCCCAAAAGAAAATGGAATTATCATTTCCAATTTGCCATCAGAGTCCTTTTTGCAACAGGGAACGAGCTTCACAAATGGATTTCTAGAAAATAGACCTAGTAGAGGGGACCTGACCATATAGGAATTCAAAGGCCTGAAGATACTTCCTTCTCATGATTTTGACCCACTAAACCTTTTCATTGGAAATGAGTTTCCAGGCTTGCTTAGAAAGGAGGGAAAGGTTGAGAAGAGAGATCCTTCTAAGTCCTAAGCCTCCCTTATCTTTGGATTTACAGACTTTGTCCCAAGAAACTAAATGGAATCTGTGTTTATTTTTAGATCTTATCCAAAGAAAATGTTTTTGAAATTTTTCCATATTTTGGTAAATAGTAGCAGGAGCTTTGAACAAAAAAAGGAAATAGACAGGAAGGCAGACCATTGTAAGAGTGATTTTACCCATTTGGGATAGAAGATTACCTCTCCAAGTGGACAACTTTTTTTTAAGTCTCTCGATGACATTATCCAATAGGCTTTCTTTGACATTTCCAATAAAGAGAGGTAAGCCCAGGTAGGAAGAAGGCAAATTGGCTATGGAGCATTCAAGTATGTTGGCAATCATATTCTGTCTCTTAAAGGAGTATTGAGGAAATACAATTTGCTTTTTTGAAAATTGATCCATAAGGTAATCTATTATCAATCACAAAAACCATATATATTATTTGTGGAGAAACAAACACAATCATTCTTCTTTTTTTTTAAAGAAATACAAACCACTCAATATGGAAATAAAATTCCAATAACATAGTTTACACCCTCAAAAATCATAATATAAAGGGTATGTATTCTCTATAATAAACTATGCGAGACCAAAAACCTTTGTTCCATTCCTTTGTTTAACTAAACACCAATAATTTCTCCTATTTCATTGGAAAATTCAGCAACCCTTCCATCATACTAAACAATACATACCAGTAAATAAATATCTTAACTTGACTCCATCATAGAACACATCTAATTTAATGGGGTTCACTCTATAGTCTACTACTAGCAAAACTGCTCATTAAAATCGGTAAAGACACAATGAACGTTTTTGCAATGCCTGTGAATCTCACTATACCAAAGAATGTGGTTACCAATTGAAAACTCATAGACTAAGATGAACACCCCAAAATTATTTAGGTCATAAGGCTTCCATTATAATTCTGCCTATGATGTTCTATTAACTAAAGAATTTAGATTACATCCTAGCATTACAATCTCACTCTAGATTTGATCTAGACAATCATTTGCAGTTAAAATTAACAAAGCATTCAATATTCAAAGAGAAATCCATAACTCTATAGAAAATGATATTGAAACAACTAGAAGATCATTTCACTTCATATAATTACTCAGATATCGTTCACCCATTAACTAGAGTAATCTATCCTCTCAAAGAACTAGGATCTAACTTTAATATTTAACACAAGTTCTAGATACAATGAAAGCAAATTGATAGTAATTCTTTAACATGTAAGTCAAATTACTTCTACCAAACCCTTCCAAAGAAAAGTTACAAAACTACCTGGAATGTCTGATGCTTTCCAATACTGTTCCTCTCTAGTATCCCGATATCTTCCTTTTTGTTAGCACTTTTTTATTCCCCATCCAATCTTCCCTTTTTTTTTGTTTTAGGATCCTCCAACTATAATTTCCACCACCCAAAAAAATTGGTGGACTTCGAGAACAAAACTTCCCCCACAAGCAATTAACACACCAATCCATATAGAACAAGGAGCACATCCTCACCAGCAAAATAGGAAATCTATCCTATGGCCACTTGTAAACATAATAGAGGTTGAAAATAACAATTTCCTTTATTCTATCTAATTCGTAGCCTAAAACATGGTAAAGCAAAATCAGCACCTTAGGTTCTAAAGCATCTCATCCCCTCATAAGGAATTTTTGAGTATACACAATGCCAATCATACTAAGTAAAGCAACACATTAGAACTCTTTCTATAGTATTCATTCAACCTATCAATCAAAAACACGTATTCTATATGTTGCTCTTTTAAATAGGAAACTAAAAGAAATCAATCACTTTTTATTTTCCTACATAGCAATATTTTTGCCAAACAAGTATTTCATCTTTAAGAAGATCAACATGTAGCAAACTCATTCTCTTAAGCTTGATATTTCTTTATTTTATGTAGATTATGATATGCATCTTCATGAAGGAGGCACTCATCCATGTTTCTCTCCTTATTTTTCTGACAAATAAACCATCACATAATTTCCCTTGGACAATTCCTTTCTTGGTGACCAATTATTTTTTCCACCAATAGCAAACTCATTCCTGCAAAAGTAAGGTTCCATTAACATCATCTTATTTATTCATAAAATTTAGGCTTAATAGAAACTTAAACAAGAAAAGGTCAATAATTTCACTATACAACTCTCACCAAAATACATGTTTTGCAAGATATATTAATAGATAGTTCATCATCTCATCAGAAGAAGCAATATAAAAACATAAAATCATCCAAACAAAAAGTTTGCCAAGGGAGGGTCATGACAATGTAAGTACAGGTACTTGAGATCTTGATTCAATGGAGATATTATTTTCGTAACTATTTGTTAATGGTAATTTTATGAGTTATTAATAAAGTTATTTATAAGTTTTATACTTTTAGAATATTGCCATTATCATATATTTCATATTGCAACTTTATTTGAGACTTTTTGATTATTTTATCTTAAGTATTTAGCTTCAAAAGCTAACAGTGGTATCAAAACCACAAAAAGGTTTTGAATTGCACATATTTTAAAGTTGGAAAGGATATATCAATTGGTTAAGGAGAAACTAGTGAAGTTAAAGAAATTACTTCTAGAAAAAAAACTAGGGAAGTTTGGAGATTTACCTATTCTAAGAGCAAATTCAGAATAGAAGGAAATTACAGGTCTTGAAGATAGACCTTGAAATTGATTAAGAGATCCAAGAAAGAGGTCATATTGGAAAGGTTGATAGATAGAAGAAGATTCCATATTACTATTTGGCTAGAGTCTTTCCATAGGGTTGAAGGAAATCTCATGAAGACTAGGACTCAACAAATACTTCTTACCTCTAGTTTTGAGAATATCTAGTGAAATTTATTGATTTTAGAATTATGGAAATTTAAAAGTATTTGGTTACTATTGTCTATGTTTTTGTTGCAATAGATTAGTTCTCAAATGTCAAGAAGATTTCTAAAATGTATAGAGAATAATGTCACCTTTGGTTGCCTAAAATTCTATGTGCTTTCATTGTGCAAGAATTAGTTTTTGAGTTGCAACAAAAGAGTAGACATTGCAGATTATGGAGGTCCAAGAAGAGGCCTTATTACATATTGAGGATTGCATATTGAAGACTACTGATTGGATATTGAGGAAACTTATGTAGGAGGTCCCTATAGAAGATTGGAGATTGAAGGTACAGAAGGACTAAGAGAAGGTCCTATTGTAGAAGCAACATATTTCTAATTTTCTAAATTTGGAGTTATAAGGAACTCAACACCAACATAGGATTGAGAAATTTAGATTAAGATTAAGATTAATGATTAGATTTACTTTTAATTTTTTCCATTGGTAATATTTGATTTATTTGACCACCTAAATCAAATAATGATTAAGATTTACTTTATTTTATAAAATTAATGTGTTTTCATATAAACTATTTATTATAATTTTTGTGATTGCTCTTGTGTTTTAGAAAGGAAACTAACAATCCATATTTGGTAAAGCAGACTATGATAGTGTGAATTTTTGGAAATATTACTCTACTAAGATGCAATGCATAGACAATAGAGGCAAATTTTTGGTATTTTGAAGGATGCTATAGAAAATGTCATTAAGGATGTTGAATTCTTGAATATTTGTATTCATATAGAAAATTGAAAAGTTCTAGAAAATAAACATCAACAATTCAGATAATTTATGTAAAATGATGTAGGTTTCTAGATATAGCATCTCAATTGAGATAAGAAGTTTGAAGAACACAAGCTTATACTGAGAGGGGGGTGAAAAGTATAAGACCACTTTTTACTTTTCTTTCCAATAAATATTATGCAATGTGAAGATAGCAATATAAAAAACAGTAATCAAAGCAATGCACAAATCACCACATACAATAGAGACACCAATTTAACGTGGTTCAACCAATATGGGCTACTCCACGGAGAAAATATTTCACTAAAATTTTCTCAATAAATCTCTTAGGAATCCTTTACCTATTACAATATTTATGGATCTCTATCTAAAGAAGACACAAATCCTTGACCTTTTTATCCTGCTTCCCCTGGGAAATTGCTCTCCTTAAACCAAATCTCTCCTCCTTACTCAATTACCAAATCTCTCCCCCTTACTCAAATCTCTCCCTCTTTGACATAAATATCAAAGGGTCACCTTTGGGAATCGGGGATAAGAATGAGTCTCTTAGCATAGCCTCTCCCCACCTCCTCTTGAGGTGGTTAATTCTGGGGTGGGAGAATTTCTACTCCCAAAAAGCACTGATCTTTACCTTTATCTACTTTCCTTCTCATATGGTCCTTCTGATATCTTTAACTGTTTATGTCCATGTCCATGTTCCTCTTCCTATTCATATCCATATTCTTTTTCCTATTCCTATTCCTATTCTTATTTAAATTCATATTCCTATTCCTGTTCCTGTTCCTGTTTCTATTTCTATTCATATTCATGCTTGGTTCTGAAATGTCTGCTCTACACCACTTTGCTGTGTTTCCATCATTATTGCACTTATAATATTTAATATCATTATTCCTTGGAGGTCCAAATATCTTAGGATTTCTCCTGGTGAAGCCATATCTTTTTCTATCATGAACCCTACAATTAATTGCTTTGTGACCAAATTGATTGCATGAGTAGCAATACCCATGGAAAAGTTATCTATTCCCATATTCCTATATTTCATGTGTCTTGCACTATGAAGCCATGTACCCAAATTTGTGACATGAGAAACATCTTCCTTTGAAGTTTTCTTGTCTTGACCTCATTGGTCTCTTAGTCTCTCTTAACTTATTCTGATTGTTGTTCCATATGTTTCTCCTATGTGCATTGTTCCTTTCCTTGTTGAACTTTTTGTTGTCCAACTCATCCTCAGAAGTCTCACTTTCTCTTACACTGTCTTCTTTTGTAGTTTATTTTTCTTTAGAACTTAAGGTTGACTTTTATTCTTGTTTCTTTTGAGCTTATTCAAAACCAAGACCTATTTTGTTTGTTGAACTTCTTTGTATCTTGATCATATTATCCACAATATTTGAACTCTTTCCAAACTTGTGTAGCTTATCCTTGGATTTTTCTAAATATTTCATTAGTAGAGCTACTTCTTGATCTAACCTTTCACATTCTAAGACATTTACTTCTAACTTATCCTTGAACTTATTTGTCTTAGCCATTGACTTGTTTAGATCCTCTATAAGCTTTCTTCTCTCTTCATCACATTCTTAAAACTAAAACTCAAGTTTAGAGTTTTTCTTTCTTACCTTATTTACTGTGTCAAGATCATAAATAAGTTTTCCCTTAATATCAAATCCTTCTTTTTCTTATTCTTCCTCTATTTCTTTGCCTTTGTCTACATCTTTATTTTCTTTTGACTTGTCTACTATAGGATCATCATCTTCTTCTTCTATTGCCATTAGAATATTCTATTCTAGTCCTTCAAGTGCATCCTCATATTCATCATCACTAAAACTAAAACCATTCCTTGTACAAATATCTTCAAGATGTCCAAAATTACCACATCTAAAACACTTAATAATTATTGGTGACCTTTTCTTAACTTTTTATTTTTCTTCAATCATAAATAGGACTTAATATTTATCATTACTTGAAGAACTAGCATCACTATCACTTGAGTACTTACTTGTATTATCCGCATAGTAGCTCCTCTTTTGTCTTTGAAAGAACTTATTTTCTTGTATGCTTTGTCCATCCTTACCTTTATTTTTATACTTATATCTGTTTGATTCCTTGTTCCTGTGATCCTATTTTTCATTAGATTTATTGTTTATGGATTCTTGAAAATCAGTTGCATAGTGCTCATACTTTACACAATTGAAACATCTAATAGATTTTGCATCTTTGAATTTTCTTGAATCCTTGTTCCTTCTACCATAATTAGCTTCTTCATCACTGGATGACTCATTGCTTGATTCTGAATTCTTACCCTTTGTCTTCTTAATTGCTTTAAAGGCTACTTTCTTCTAGGGATTAGGTTATTTTGTTCTTAAATAAAATGTTGTAAGAATACCAAGCAACATATCTCTTGTCAAAGAATCACCATCATTTGCTTCTTCTATAGCTAAAATATTTTCACTAAACCTTATTGGAAGAGACCTTAAGATCTTATCACAAGCATCCGATTCATCCACATTAATTCCAAGTCCTTGCATAACATTAACAACCTCATCTATCCAAAGTAGATAAGAACTAATGTCTTCCTCATTATTAATTATTAATTCTTTAAATTGTCCTTTGAGATTTCATATCTTTGCCTTTTTGACACTTTTATCTCCTTCATATATGCTTTGCAACTTATCCCAAATTTCTTTTGCATATTTACAATGCATAACTTTAATTGATTCTGTCACATTCATAAACTTTGAATCACTTCCAATATCCCTCTCATCACATAAACATTTAGAGAATCAATATGTTTCATACTCATCAACACTCAACCACTTTCTCAAATAAATTTAGAATATAGAATAATTTATTTCATAGAACTTGAGCTATCACTTCACACATCCACTTGACTAGGCTCAACAAAATCTACTCAACCAATCACTTAATAAAATAATCCTTTCTCACAAACCCTAGTCCAAGCATATGAATATTCACTCAAAATATTTCCAACAATGCTTATCAACCAATCTCACATAACAATGATACTCATGTTCCTAAATTCAAGTTCTTCACTCAATCAATCACTTCAACAACAATGCTTATAAACCAATATCACATAACAATGATACTCATGTTCTTTTCAAACCCTAGTTCAAGTTCTTCACTCAATCAATGGCTTCAACAACAATGCTTATCAAACAAGGTTTTATCAACAATTCTTTATTCCAGAAAACCTTGAAGCATTAATTTAAAACACACTCAACAATACTTATAAAACAATCTTCACATATAGCTCAACAAATCAATAAGGAAACCTAATTAAATCCTTTTCACTCCTTTTTTTTTTTCCAGAAAACCAACCAATCAACTCAAACCAAGGAAGAATACACCCATACCTTTTTCTTTGATGTAGAATGATCTTCAAAAGCCAAAATCAATTATCACAACTTTATTTTCCAAGTACAAAGGGTTAGATGACAAGAATTATCACCCTAATACTTTTCACAATTTACCTTAAACACAAATATAAATTAAATCCCAAATACACCTTATTGCTCCATCTCAATAATAAATTTCAACATCATAATTTTCATCAAAAACCCTCCTATAAAATATAACACAATTTCTACATATAACTCCTTTCTTAAATTGCACTTATCAAATAAAATAATTTATAAAATAATGAAATTTATTCTTCTAAGGTAAAAATTAACTACCTTAGTTTTACTTTATCAACAATACCTTTTTACCATTCCCAAAAACCACTTTTTTTTTATTTGTGGAAAACATCCCAAAAGGGATGCCACTTTCGGGTAAGACCCAAGGAGGCAGGGGTATCCATTCCGCCAAAAACGCCCAGGACTCGGACCTGGCCTACCACCTTTGACATACTCAAGGAGCAAACAAACACACAAAACCAATTTAAAAATAAGTAAATAACAACAAAAATAATAAAATAAAATAAAAAACATGCTCCTTGAGTGTGTCAAAAACAAAAGCACAACCAAACACGCACAATAAGAAAAAAGAAACCACAACACAAACCACATAGAAAAACACAAGAACCACATAACAAAACACAAACAAGACAAAAACAACAGAACACTACAAAGACATAACCCAAAAAAAACATGAAAAATAAACACAACCAAAACCTAAAAAATAAAATAAATAAAATAAAAATAAAAATAAAAAACAACCAACAACAGACAATAAACAAAAACAAAAAACATAGAAAACACTCACACATAAAAACACGAAATAACACAAACAAAGAGAAACCCAAGAACAAGAACGAAAAAAACACAAGAACAATAACAAAAAACATAAAAAAAAACAAAACAACAAAAACACAAGAACAACGAAAAACAACACAAAGAACACAAAAACAAAACAAAACAAAAGAACCCACCCACCTTAAAAAACTAAACAAAAAAAACAAAGAAGAAAAAAAAAAACAATGAACAAGACAATGACCTATCTAGACCAGAAGACTATTAAGGCAAGAATCAACAGAGGAAACAAAATAAAGAATAGAATGAGCTAGGGAACTAAAAAAAACTGAATGAACCAAAGAGAAGCAAAAAAAAAAAAAACAAGAAGAAACTAGGTACCTTCGAAGCTGGAGCCATCCAAAGAAATGATAGAAAGAAGAGCTTCCCTAATTTGAGAAGCCCACCATATAGGAGGGTGGCCATAACAAGTAAGATCACCTTTGTCCAAAGCCCAATTAGCTAAAGCATCAGCACTCTTGTTTTGATCTCTGACCACATGATTGTAATCAACTTTCAAAAATCCCATCTGGATTAACTGAATCTTCTCAATAATTCTTTTTATTCTCCAATCCACCTTATGATTCTTAGAAGGAGTCTTCAAGAGATTAATCATAAGTTGAGAGTCAGACTCAACTAACACCTTTTCCCATCCAACCTTAGTAGCCTCCTGAAGGCCTCCGAGGATACCATACCCCTCAGCAAGGTTATTGGAAAGAATACCCAAATTCTCAGCAAAAGTAAAAACCAGGGAGCCATCCGAAAGTCTACCAATTCCTCCCACACTGGCTTTTCCAGGGTTCCCTCTAGAGGCTCCATCGGTATTGACTTTTCCAAAATCCTTAGGAGGAGGTTGCCAATTTCTAGTCCTATCCATCTTACTAATACTCACATTCCCTTTAAGTTGGTTGCCCTTAGAAGGTTTAATCTTCAATCTTTGCATCACTTGATCCCATCTTTGGTGGGAGTTTTGGGGGTGATTAAGGAGTTGATGGACTGATTCAACTAAGTTGGCTATGGTCTTTTGCCAAATATAGTGAATATCCTTCCTATCTTGATTAAAAATTTGGTTGTTCCTTTCATTCCAAATATTCCAAAGAAGAATGGTAGAACCCATCCAAACTAACTGCCTAATAAAATGATCAACACCCTCTTGATTAGGCCAATCCCTCCAAAGTTGTTCAAAAGTAAAAAAATTGGACCACTGTAAGCCAAGTAAAGTGGCCATTCTCCTCCATAGCTCAGAGGCTAAAGTACACTCAATAAAAATATGGTTGATATTTTCTACATTCTCTTCACACATTTCACATCTAAAAGGGCCATGAAAACCACGCTTCATAAGTTGCTCACCGATAAGCACCCTACGATGCAATAAAAGCCAATTAAAGAACCTCACCTTAGGCCAAAGCTTTTGAGCCCACAATTGAGAAAATATGTCAGAAGAATGGTTGGGATTATTATGGCATAAGGTCAAATAACCTTGAGCAACGGAATACTCACCCTTAGTAGTGTTGTTCCATCCAAAACAATCTTTTTCATGGGACCAAGAGAGGGATCTCATATGAAGGATGCCTTGGATATCTTGTCTTTGCCTTTCTGGGATTTGAATAGGCCAGTCCTCAATAGGGATCCAATATCTACCAACCTTTGAATTACCAGTATGGTACCGATAGTAATTAGCCACCTTTATCCAATTAGCTCGGTGAAGCTCCTCCATCAAAGGCCTCCAATCGGGAAACTGAGTTATCAAAGGCTTGTGACCATCCCAAGAATCTGTCCAAAAATTTGCATGTTGACCATTATGAATGATCCAAAATAATTTTTTCTTTATCAAATCCTCACCAGTCTTAAGAACTGCTAAAATGGGAGAACCTTTGGTAGGAAGTTGATAGCGAACAAGGTCTTCGGGACTTTTGTTCTCGAGCATATTTAGCATGGAGATTATTGGCCCAAAGAGCATTGGGGTTATGCAACATCCTCCAATATAATTTAGCAGCTAAAGCTTTGTTGTTATTAATTGAAGACCGGAATCCTAACCCCCCTTCACTCTTAGGAAGACATAAAGTATCCCATTTCACCAAGGCCCATTTTCTTTTCTCCTTAGTACCACTCCAAAGGAAACGATGACTGATTTGATCCAATTCTCGAAGAACAGCCTTTGGGATATTCAAAATGGAAGAAACATAAATAGGAATAGCTTGAAGGACTGATTTTACCAAGGTGATTCTACCCCCAGAAGAAAGCCACTTGTTGGTCCACTTTCCAATTTTCTTCTTGACTTTGTCCAACAACCAATTCCAATATTTATTTTTCTGCCTTTGAATATTTATGGGAATACCTAAATAAGTGATTGGAAGAGAGGTCTTCTTATATCTTAATTTATCCAAGACCATGGATTCCTGTCTAGCGAGCAGTGAAAGAAAATAACTTTAGATTTGTCTTCATTGATCAATCGCCTAGATAGCCTTAGAAAAATAGCTAATGATTTGCTTAATATTAGAAGCTTCCTTAACTGTAGCTTTACCTAAAAGAGTAGAGTCATCCACAAATTGAAGATGAGAGATAGGTCTAGCTCCATGAGCAATGGTAACTCCCTCAAGGGTTTTGTTTTCCCTCTTTTTGGTTATAGTCCTACCCAAGCATTCAACAAGAATGATGAATAAATAAGGGGATAGCGGGTCACCTTGCCTAATACCTCTGGAAGCTGGGAAAGACTGAGAAGGCCTGCCATTGATAAGAACTAAGTAGGAAACTGAAGAGATACATCCCATAATCCAATCCATCCAATCCTTAGAGAAACCAAATTGCCTCAAAACTTTGATAAGGAAGTGCCAATCCACTCTGTCATAAGCTTTGGATAAGTCTAACCGAATGAACATAGAAGGAGAATTTTGCATATCCATGGAATGGATGGCTTCCTGAGCAAGAACTATCTCATCTACTATTTGACGTCCTTCCACATATCCCCCTTGCTCTAGGGAAATAATCTTATGCAAAAGAGGCTTCAACCTTTCTGCCATGATTTTAGTAATGATTTTGAGAAGAACATTACATAAAGCAATAGGTCTAAAAGCTGAGATATGATCAACCTCTTGAGCTTTTGGAACAAGAGTAATATAAGTTTTATTGATAACCTTCAAAATTTCTTTGGCTTTCCTGGCTTCTTCCACCACCTCTAATAAATCAACATGAAGGATATCCCAGAACTCTTGGTAGAACTCAATAGGAAAACCATCGGGACACTGGGGTTTTCCCTTTTTGCATTTTAAAAACTACTTGTTGAAGCTCATTGATAGTAACGAGGAGCGAGTCAAAATAGAGTTCTCCTCAGAAGTGATAAGAGAAGGGATTGCTTGAAGAACATTTTGTTGAGAAGCTGAGTCAAGAGGAGTAGCAGCAAAAATATTGGAAAAGTAATCAACAACAATAGAGTTCATGCCATCCCAAGTATAAACAACATCTCCAGTATCTGAATTTAAGGAAGAAATAAAGTTGTGAGATCTTCGAGCTAGAAGAGATTTGTGAAAGAAATTTGTGTTTCGATCTCCTTCTTTGAGCCATTGAATTCTAGATTTTTGCTTCCATAAGATTTCTTCTCTTTTTTCCCATTCCTCTAGCTGAGTTGTGAGTTTAATTTCATCTGCACTTCTCTTCTCTGTGAGGCCATCTAAACGGATTTTCTTATTCAAATTTTCAATATGAGCAATAACTTCATGTTTTTTTTTATGAACATCCCCAAACTCTTTCCAGTTCCAAGTCTTGATTTTGGATTTAATGTATTGCAGTCTTTTGGCAAAACAGAACATCTTAGTCCCATGCCTAGGTTTACCTTCCTTCCACCATTGTTGCACACGAGGTCTGAAGGAAATGTCTCTAAGCCACATTAATTGAAAATGAAAAGGAGAGAAACTCACATTGGTTTTCCACATTTCCACCATGACTGGCCAATGATCCGAACCAACATTATTAAGAGTCTTCACTTTAGGAATGTGACCATGGATTAAGAAATTTTTAGAGAGCAAAAACCTATCCAATCTCTCCATTATACAAGCTAAGCCTTGCCTTCTGTTAGACCAAGTCATAAGGCCATTATCTAGTTGGATATCCACAAGATGGAGGTTTGCAATATATTCGCTCATGAGGTCAGTGCTTTTGTCCAAATTTCTATTTCCCCCCCTTTTCTCATCCAGAGAGAGGATGGTATTGAAATCTCCTCCGATCAAGATCCAAGCTTTAGGAAAATGAGAGATAATATGAGTAATATCCTTCCACTTGTCTTCTTTTTTCCTCCAAAGAAGTCGGGGCATAAAAGAGTAATGCAGAGCATAATCTGGTTGGAATGTCTACTTTGAATAGCTATAGCCAACAAACCCCAACTGCCAACCATATGGTGAATAACTACCTCTTTTGGGTCCCAAAGACAAGCAATGCCACCCGAAGTCCCTTGGGAACTGAGGGAAACCACTTTTTCAGCTGGCCAAATTTTACTGGCAATTAAGTCCATATCCTCCATTGACATCTTTGTTTCTTGAAGGAAAACAAGATGTGGATGATTTATCTGAATCATTCTTCTAATTTCATTTTGTTTTGAAAGACTCCCTTTGAGTCCTCTAATATTCCAAGTGATGATCTTCATTAATACCAGGGCTAAAAAATTTGGGAAGGGCATTAATCTTACCTTCCTCTACAAGCTTTTCACCTTCTTTTACCATATGATATTGATTGGTCTTGCGACCTATTTTTTGATTGGAATCCATCTTCAATTTTTTTCCCTATTTCTTGACTTATTCCAATTGAATCTGAGATGGCTTCTAACCTTGAAGAATGCTCATACACAGCCAAAATTTTACTAGATGGTTCAATGGAGTCTATATTGGGACTTGCATTATTTGAAGTTTTGACATTTGAAATATTGTTTTTCTTGTGTAAATTTTCTCCTTTTTTTTCTGTTGAAAACCTTTGATTTGTTGGTTTGTCTCTGAGTTCTTCCCTTCATATTTAAATTGTGTTTCTAAGATTTTAGTTTCCATTATTTCCTCTTCCTCACTTGGGACATCATTTGTGGAAAGTATTTCAAACATATTAGCAAATGACTTTGATTGATCCTTCATAACTATTTTTTTTTAGTGTTCTTCTTCTTAGGTATTTGGAAACCTGCTGAGTTTATATCTTCTTTCTTTTGATCAGGAATTTTATTTGGGCAAGCATTGGCCAAATGACCATATTCATGGCAAATTCTACAACGAAAAGGAATGTTCTCATAGTCCACTACTTGCTCCCAAGTGTCTTCCCCAAATTGTAATGTGATATTTTTAGGAAGGGGTTTGTCAAAATCCATTAAAACACAAATTCGAGCATAAATAATATGTTCAAAATTTTGAGTACAATCAGGAGTCATCATAAAAGTTCCTAAAGAGTTTCCAATTGAAGAAAAAATAGTAGGATTCCAAAATTCAATAGGGAGGCCAAAGAGTCTAACCCACATGGGAGCTATAGAAGGCATCTCTTCTTCGACTTTAAATTTAGTATGCCAGGGCTTCATGAAAAGCCCTGCCCTTCCAAAAAACCAAGGACCCCCTTGAAAATTTTTCTCTCTATCTTCATTATTAGCAAATAAAACAAGAAAATAACCATTTGGATAAATAGAGATTTGTAACTCACCTTTAGTTTTCCAGCTTTTTGCAGCCCAGACTTTGAAAGCAGATAGACTCGGACGAAAACCCATGAACCGACAAATTAGTCCTCTTTTTTCCAAATCTTCAATGCCAGTCTGAATGTTACCCATATCAAGCTTAACAATAGGAGTTCCATCAGCTGCTTTAAGACATCCTGACTCCGTTTTCCTGGGATCAATCTTAGGCATTCTTAGAGGTTTATGGGAAGCCCTAATATTGATATTAGCATTGGGCTGAGGCTGTCCACCATGAAGGGCATCCCTAAAATTCATTTTTGGGACTGAGTCTTCAAAATTCTTACCCTTGACAGGGGTTTTCACAGTAGAATTATTTTGTGGGTGCACCTTAGCACCAGATTCACTTGAGATATGAGCCATTTTTTGATCAACTGCTTGAAACTTGTTTCGTGATCTCTTTAATCCTTGCCCTAGACGTCGTGGAAAGGTATGGTTTTCACTTTTCTTTTGAGCAGCAAATTGGAAGCCGTTGTCACTCAAGTTCACGAGTATGATCTATTGAAAGACAAATTTCTAACCCATCTTGTATCCCCTGCAACATTTCCTGCTAAAATATTGAGCATAAACCACAAAAATATTGGCCGCTAGGGCCCGAAGGCCCTAAAAACCAACCTCTGGAGCTGCTTGCACTCAACCCGAATGAAACCCTCGCATAGCCGCTTGCCAAATATATCATTCACACATAGGGATGTGCTAGGATCTGTGTTGCTCCAAATGATATGAAAATTGGTGGAGACGTTCTAGGGTTTTTCAGGCATCTACCCTCAAAATTTCAGCTCAATCCGAGTTCGGATGAGTGAGATATGGCCGAAACGAGTTCGGCAGTTTGGGCAGTCCTGCGAAAAACGTCCAGCTTGTTGAAAAAAAACTCCAAAAAATCACTTTAACTTATAGGTAAATAATCCACTTTAATTACCACCTTATACCTCCCAATTTTCTCACAACAACCTTAGGGCAAACAAAAATTAAATAAAAAATTGTACCTTTGCCCTTAGTGGGTTTTGAACCCATGACACTGCCTCTCCCAAGTGCTCTAGCCGTGGCCTTGGCTACACATGTGAGCTAGAGTGCCCAAGCACTCTATTATCCTTTTCGCTGCCACCAAAAATGAAAACCAAAAAGGGCTTCAAAAACTTGTTGCCATTGGGTTTTGAACCCGTAACCTTCCTTCCACAAGAGCCAAGCCAAATGCCACTCAAGCTAGCCACTGGATGGTGCTAGAAGCTATGCACCATGTCTTCTTAAACTCCTTGAAATTTAAATTTTGCAGTGCATGAATTTTCTCCCTTAGCACGTTTTTCAAATTCAAAATGCATATCCTTTTTGCCTTAGCAAAGGCAATATTTATATTGCTTTGTTATTTATTCCAACACGTCGGTGGGGGTAGTATTCAACTTGCATGTCGGTGGAATAGCTTTAGGGTTTTGCTATTTCGAATAAATAAATATTTATTTATAAAATTTAAATTCAATTTGAATTTAAATATTTATAAATTAAATATTTAAACCTTCCTTGGACTTTTTAATTTGGAATAAAAAGCCTCCTTGGGTTTTTATGAAAACCTTTTATTTCGTCAATCCATGGTTTTTAATAAAACTTTTATTTTGCCAATCCATGGTTTTTAATAAAACCTTTTATTTTGCCAATCCATGGTTTTTAATAAAACCTTTTATTTATGCTTCCTATAATATCAAAAATGAATATTATGAAGCTCTTTTACCATCAACTTTTTGCATTGCTCCTTTTGACCTTTTGGCATAAATGACAACCTCATGCCTTGACATCAATGACAACTTTATGGACTCAAAATGTCCAACAATCTCCCCCTTTGTCATTGATGGCAACCCAATAACTTTTTACCATTTCCTTGACCTTTTTATTCTGCTCCCCTTGGGAAATTGCTCTCTCCTTAAACCAAATCTCTCCTCCTTACTCAAATACCAAATATCTCTCCCCTTTGACATCAATGGCAAAGGGTCACCTTTGGGGCTCGGGGCTAAGAATGAGTCTCTTAGCTTAGCCCCTCCCCCACCTCCTCTTGAGGTGGTTAATTCTGGGGTGGGAGTATTTCTACTCCCAGCAAGCATTGGTCTTTACCTTTATCCTCTTTCCTTCTCATCTGATCCTTATGATTTCTTTGATTGTTCCTATTTTTGTCCATGTCCATATTCATGTTCCTGTTCATATCCATATTCCTATTCCTGTTCTTGTTCATATTCATATCCATATCCATATTCATATTCATGTTCCTGTTCATGTTCATGCTTGATTCTAGAATGTCTGCTCTACACCACTTTGTTGTGTGTCCATCATTATTGCACTTATAACACTTAATGTTATTATTCCTTGGAGGTCCAAATGTCTTAGGATTTCTCCTAGTGAAGCCATATCCCTTTCTATCATGAACCCTGCAATTCATTGCCTTGTGACCAAACTGATTACATGAGTAGCAATACCCATGGAAAAGTTATCTATTTCCATATTCCTATATTTCATGTGTCCTGCACTGTGAAGCCATGTGCCCAAATCTGTGACATGAGAAACATCTTCCATTGAAGTTTCCTTGTCTTGACCTCATTGGTCTCTTAGTCTCTCTTAACCTATTCTGATTTTTGTTCCATCTGTTTCTCCTTTGTGCATTGTTCCTTTCCTTGTTGAACTTTCTATTGTCCAACTCATCCTCAGAAGTCTCACTTTCTCTTACACTATCTTCTTCTGAAGTTTCTTCTTCTTCAGAACTTGAGGTTGACTCTTCTTCTTATTTCTTTTGAGCTTGTTCAAAACCAAGACCTATTTTGTTTGTTGACCTTCTTTGTACCTTGATCATCTTATCCATAATATTTGAACTCTTTCCAAACTTGTGTAGCTTATCCTTGGATTTTTCTAAATCTTCCCTTAGTAGAGCTACTTCTTGTTCTAACCTTTCACATTCTAAGACCTTTGCTTCTAACTTATCCTTGAACTTCTTTGTCTTAGCCATTGACTTGTTTAGATCCTCTATAAGCATTCTTCTCTCTTCATCACATTCTTGAAACTGAAACTCAAGTTTAGAGTTTTGCTTTCTTACCTTATTTACTATGTCAAGAGCATAAATAAGTTCTGCCTTAAGATCAAATCCTTCTTTTTCTGATTCTTCCTCTATTTTTTTACCTTTGTCTACATCTTCATTTTATTTTGACTTGTCTTCTATAGGATCATCTTCTTCTTCTTCTAGTGCCATTAGAAGATTCTCTTTTGGTCCTTCAAGTGCATCCTCATATTCATCATCACTAAAACTGAAACCATTCCTTGTACAACTATCTTCAAGATGTCCAAAATTACCACATCTAAAACACTTGAGAATTATTGGTGACCTTTTCTTAACTTCTTCTTTTTCTTCAATCATAAATAGGACTTCATCTTTATCATTACTTGAAGAACTAGCATCACTATCACTTGAGTACTTACTTGCCTTGTCTGCATAGTAGCTCCTATTTTGTCTTTGAAAGAACTTATTTCCTTGTTTGCTTTGTCCATCCTTACCTTTCTTTTGATACCTATATCTTTATGATTCCATATTCTTATGATCCTATTTTTCTTCATCATTGTTATTTTTAGCTTCTTGAAAATCAGTTGCATAGTGACCATACTTTCCACAATTGAAACATCTAACAAATTTTGCATCTTTAAATCTTCTTGAATCCTTATTCCTTCTACCATAATTAGCTTCTTCATCACTAGATGACTCATTGCTTGAATCTGACTTCTTACCCTTTGTCTTCTTAATTGCTTTGAAGGTTGCTTCCTTCTGGGGATTAGGTTCTTTTGTTCTTAACTCAAAATATATAAGAATACCAAGCAACATATCTCTTGTCAAAGAATCACCATCCTTTGCTTCTTCTATAGCAGAAATATTTTCACTAAACCTTTTTGGAAGAGATCTTAAGACCTTATCACAAACATCTGATTCTTCAACATTAAGTCCAAGTCCTTGCATAGCATTAACAACCTCATCTAACCGAAGTAGATAAGTACTAATGTTTTCCTCATCCTTCATTCTTAACTCTTCAAATTGTCCTTTGAGATTTCATATCTTTGCCTTCTTGACACTTTTATCTCCTTCATATATGCTTTGCAACTTATCCCAAATTCCTTTTGCATCTTTACAATGCATAACTTTTATTGATTCTATTCTATGCAAACCTCTCAAAATTGCATTCATTGCTTTTGAATTGTAATGTTGTAGAAGCTTACCTTCCTTATCTGTAGGTGGATCAACTAGTGGTATGTATCCATTTTCAACTGCTTCCCAAATTTCATTGCCAAGTGCCATCAAGTGAATCTTCATTCTCATACTCCAATATATATAATCACTTCCATAAAATATTGGTGTTGAATTATCTGAGGACACATTCTTAGAATCCATTGTGTTCTTGAAAGCTTTTCCTTCAAGATATTAAACTCTTTCGAAGGAACCCACTCTGATACCAATTGAAGAACACAAGCTTATACTGAGAGGGGGGTGAACAGTATAAGACCACTTTTTACTTTTCTTTCCCAATCAATATTATGCAATGTAAAGATAGCAATATCAATAATAGTAATCAAAGCAATGCACAAATCACCACACACAATAGAGACACCAATTTAACGTGGTTCACCCAATGTGGGCTACTCCACGGAGAAAATATTTCACTAAAATTTTCTCAATCAATCTCTTGGGAATCCTTTCCCTATTACAATGTTTATGGATCTCTATCCAAAGGAGACACCAATCCCCTAATCAAGTTCATGGATCTCTATCCATAGGAGAACTCCTTTCTCCTTAGCTCTGACTAGTGATCTTCTAGAAGAACTATTGCCCCCACTACTCTGGCTAATGGATCTCTATCCACTAAAGACACATATCCTCACTACCCTAGCTAATGGATCTCTATCCACTGGAGACTATCATCCTCTATACTCTATCACCTCCAAAGATCTATCTCAAATCTACACTAAACATAATCCTTTGATCTAGCACAAATCTACTCAATCTCTATCTCTAGTCTAGCACAAACCTATCCTCAAATATGCACCAAAATCTATCCTCAAATCTATACTAAACATAGTCCTTCGATCTAGCACAAATCTATCCTCAATATCTATCCTCTAATCTGCACTAAACACATCCTTCGATCTAGCACAAATCTATCCTCAATATCTATCCTCAAGCCTTAACAAAAAGCTTGACTCAATCTCAAATCAAATCTGCTAGATCTGCCCCAAACCTTAACTCAAGGTTTGAACAAATCAATCAATCAACTCTGCTCTCAAGTCTTCTCAAAGACTTATCTCAAATCTACCTTGTAAGCTTCCACAAAAGCTCACACTAATCTATCCACAAGTCCTCTCTAGAACTTGTCCAATTCTCAACCACCTCTCTCAATCTATATTGTAAGCTTCCACAAAAGCTCACACAAATCTATCCACAAGTCTTCTCAAAGACTTACCTCAAATATGCTCAACAAGTCCACACTAGAACTTGTCCAATCTCATAGAAACATAAAGAGAATTGTTAGAGACTCAATATGCTTCACATTCATCACAATGCTCAATTACTTTCAATCACTCTTTAAAACATATAGAGAATTGTTAGAGACTCAATATGCTTCACATTCACCTCAATACTCAATTACTTTCAATCACTCTTTTAGAAACATACAGAGAATTTTAGAGACTCAATATGCTTCACATTCACAAACTCTCAAAAAAACATATAGAGAATTGTTAGAGACTCAATATGTTTCACACTCATCAATACTCAACCTCTTTCTCAAATCAATTTAGAATATAGAATAATTTGTTTCATAGAACTTGAGCTATCACTTCACACATCCACTTGACTAGGCTCAACCAACTCTACTCAACCAATCACTCAATGAAATAATCCTTGCTCACAAACCCTAGTCCAAGCATATGAACACTCACTCAAAATATTTCCAACAATGCTTATCAACCAATCTCACATAACAATGATACTCATGATCTTTGCAAACCTTAGTTCAAGTTCTTCACTCAACACAAAAGCTTATAATTTAAAATCTTCACATATAGCTCAACAACTCAATAAGGAAACCTAATTAAGTCCTTTTCACTCCAAATTTGTTTTCCATAAAACCAACCAATCAACTCAACCAAGGAAGAATATGCCCATACCTTTTTCTTTGATGTAGAATGATCTTCAAAAGCCTAGATCAATTATCACAACTTTCTTTGCCAAGTACAAAGGGTTATGATGCAAGAATTATCACCCTAACACTTTTCACAATTTACCTTAAACACAAAGATAAATTAAATTCCCAAATACACCTTATTGCTCCATCTCAATAATAAATTTCAACATCATAATTTTCATCAAAAACCCTCTTATAAAATATAACACAATTTCTACTTATAACTCCTTTCTTAAATTGCACTTATCAAATAAAATAATTTATAAAATAATGCAATTTATTCTTCTAAGGTAAAAATTAATTACCTTAGTTTTACTTTATCAAAAACAACTTTTTACCATGCCCAAAAATCACTTTAACTTATAGGTAAATAATCCACTTTAATTACCACCTTATACCTCCCAATTTACTCACAACAACCTTAGGGCAAACAAAAATTAAATAAAAAATTGTACCTTTGCCCTTAGTGGGTTTTGAACCCATGATGCTGCCTCTCCCAAGCGCTCTAGCCATGGCCTTGGCTACCGCATGAGCTAGCGCTCACATGTGAGCTAGAGTGCCCAAGCACTCTATTCTCCTTTCCTATCACCAAAAATGAAAACCAAAAGGGCTTCAAAATTTTGCCATCGGGTTTTGAACCCATAACCTTCCTTCCACAAGCGCCAAGCCAAATGCCACTCGAGCTAGCCACCGGATGGTGCTAGAAGCTATGCACCATGTCTTCTTAAACTCCCAAAATTCAAATTTTCATAGCACACAAATTTTCTCCCTTAGCACTTTTTGAATTCAAAATGCATATATTTTTGCCTTAGCAAAGGCAATATTTATATTGCTTTGTTGTTTCTTCCAACACGTCGATGAGGTAATCTTCAACTTGCACGTCGATAGAATAGCTTTAGGGTTTTGCTATTTCAAATAAATAAATATTTATTTATAAAATTTAAATTCAATTTGAATTTAAATATTTATAAATTAAATATTTAAACCTTCCTTGGACTTTTTAATTTGGAATAAAAAGCCTCCTTGGGTTTTTATAAAACCTTTTATTTTCCCAACATGGTTTTAAAAAAAACTTTTATTTCCATTTAAAAAAATAATAAAACCTTTTATTTATGCTTCCTATAATATCAAAAATGAATATTATGAAGCTCTTTTGCCATCAAACTTTTGCATTGCTCCTTTTGACCTTTTGGCATCAATGTGTCACTTCTTGTATAATGACAACCTCATGCCTTGACATCAATGACAACTTTATGGACTCAAAATGTCCAACAATCTCCCCCTTTGTCATTGATGGCAACCCAATAACTTTTTACCATTTCCTTGACCTTTTTATTCTGCTCCCCCTAGGAAATTGCTCTCTCCTTAAACCAAATCTCTCCTCCTTACTCAAATACCAAATATCTCCCCCTTACTCAAATCTCTCCCCCTTTGACATCAATGGCAAAGGGTCACCTTTGGGGCTCGGGGCTAAGAATGAGTCTCTTAGCTTAGCCCCTCCCCCACCTCCTCTTGAGGTGGTTAATTCTGGGGTGGGAGTATTTCTACTCCCAGCAAGCACTGGTCTTTACCTTTATCCTCTTTCCTTCTCATATGATCCTTATGATTTCTTTGATCTATTTTTGTCCATGTCCATATTCCTATTCCTATTCATATCCATATTCTTTTCCTATTCTATTCTTTTCTTTTCATATCCATATTCTATTCCTATTCTTGTTCATATTCATGCTTGATTCTGGAATGTCTGCTCTACACCACTTTGTTGTGTGTCCATCATTATTGCACTTATAACACTTAATGTTATTATTCCTTGGAGGTCCAAATGTCTTAGGATTTCTCCTAGTGAAGCCATATCCCTTTCTGTCATGAACCCTGCAATTCATTGCCTTGTGACCAAACTGATTACATGAGTAGCAATACCCATGGAAAAGTTATCTATTCCCATATTCCTATCTTTCATGTGTCCTGCACTATGAAGCCATGTGCCCAAATCTGTGACATGAGAAACATCTTCCATTGAAGTTTCCTTGTCTTGACCTCATTGGTCTCTTAGTCTCTCTTAACCTATTCTGATTGTTGTTCCATATATTTCTCCTTTGTGCATTGTTTCTTTCCTTGTTGAAATTTCTATTGTCCAACTCATCCTCAGAAGTCTCACTTTCTCTTACACTATCTTCTTCTAAAGTTTCTTCTTCTTCAGAACTTGAGGTTGACTCTTCTTCTTATTTCTTTTGAGCTTGTTCAAAACCAAGACCTATTTTGTTTGTTGACCTTCTTTGTACCTTGATCATCTTATCCATAATCTTTGAACTCTTTCCAAACTTGTGTAGCTTATCCTTGGATTTTTCTAAATCTTCCCTTAGTAGAGCTACTTCTTGTTCTAACCTTTCACATTCTAAGACCTTTGCTTCTAACTTATCCTTGAACTTATTTGTCTTAGCCATTGACTTGTTTAGATCCTCTATAAGCTTTCTTCTCTCTTCATCATATTCTTGAAACTGAAACTCAAGTTTAGAGTTTTGCTTTCTTACCTTCTTTACTGTGTCAAGAGCATAAATAAGTTCTGCCTTAAGATCAAATCCTTCTTTTTCTGATTCTTCCTCTATTTGTTTGCCTTTGTCTACATCTTCATTTTCTTTTGACTTGTCTTCTATAGGATCATCTTCTTCTTCTTCTAGTGCCATTAGAAGATTCTCTTCTGGTCCTTCAAGTGCATCCTCATATTCATCATCACTAAAACTGAAACCATTCCTTGTACAACTATCTTCAAGATGTCCAAAATTACCACATCTAAAACACTTGAGAATTATTGGTGACCTTTTCTTAACTTCTTATTTTTCTTCAATCATAAATAGGACTTCATCTTTATCATTACTTGAAGAACTAGCATCACTATCACTTGAGTACTTACTTGCCTTATCTGCATAGTAGCTCCTCTTTTGTCTTTGAAAGAACTTCTTTCCTTGTCTACTTTGTCCATCCTTACCTTTCTTTTGATACTTGTATCTTTCTGATTCCATGTTCCTGTGATCCTATTTTTCTTCATCATTGTTATTTTTAGCTTCTTGACAATCAGTTGCATAGTGACCATACTTTCCACAATTGAAACATCTAACATATTTTGCATCTTTGAATCTTCTTGAATCCTTATTCCTTCTACCATAATTAGCTTCTTCATCACTGGATGACTCATTGCTTGATTCTGACTTCTTACCCTTTGTCTTCTTAATTGCTTTGAAGGTTGCTTCCTTCTGGGGATTAGGTTCTTTTGTTCTTAACTCAAAAGTTGTAAGAATACCAAGCAACATATCTCTTGTCAAAGAATCACCATCCTTTGCTTCTTCTATAGCTGAAATATTTTCACTAAACCTTTTTGGAAGAGATCTTAAGATCTTATCACAAACATCTGATTCATCAACATTAAGTCCAAGTCCTTGCATAGCATTAACAACCTCATCTACCCAAAGTAGATAAGTACTAATATTTTCCTCATCCTTCATTCTTAACTCTTCAAATTGTCCTTTGAGATTTCGTATCTTTGCCTTCTTGACACTTTTATCTCCTTCATATATGCTTTGCAACTTATCCCAAATTCCTTTTGCATCTTTACAATGCATAACTTTTATTGATTCTGTTCTATGCAAACCTCTCAAAATTGCATTCATTGCTTTTGAATTATAATGTTGTAGAAGCTTACCTTCCTTATCTGTAGGTGGATCAACTGGTGGTATGTATCCATTTTCAACTGCTTCCCAAATTTCATTGCCAAGTGCCATCAAGTGAACCTTCATTCTCATACTCCAATATATATAATCACTTCCATCAAATATTGGTGTTGAATTATCTGAGGACACATTCTTAGAATCCATTGTGTTCTTGAAAGCTTTTCCTTCAAGCTGTTAAACTCTTCCGAAGGAACCCGCTCTGATACCAATTGAAGAACACAAGCTTATACTGAGAGGGGGTGAACAGTATAAGATCACTTTTTACTTTTCTTTCCAATCAATATTATGTAATGTAAATATAACAATATCAACAACAGTAATCAAAGCAATGCATAAATCACCACACACAATAGAGACACCAATTTAACGTGGTTCACCCAATGTGGGCTACTCCATGGAGAAAATATTTCACTAAAATTTTCTCAATCAATCTCTTGGGAATCCTTTCCCTATTACAATATTTATGGATCTCTATCCAAAGGAGACACCAATCCCCTAATCAAGTTCGTGGATCTCTATCCATAGGAGAACTCCTTTCTCCTTAGCTCTGACTAGTGATCTTCTAGAAGAACTATTGCCCCCACTACTTTAGCTAATGGATCTCTATCCACTAAAGACACATATCCTCACTACCTAGCTAATGGATCTCTATCCACTAGAGACTATCATCCTCTATACTCTATCACCTCCAAAGATCTATCTCAAATCTTCACTAAACATAGTCCTTCGATCTAGCACAAATCTGCTCAATCTCTATCTCTGGTCTAGCACAAACCTATCCTCAAATCTGCACCAAACTCTATCCTCAAATCTATACTAAACATAGTCCTTCAGTCTAGCACAAATCTATCCTCAATATCTATCCAACACTAAACATAATCCTTCGATCTAGCACAAATCTATCCTCAATATCTATCCTCAAGCCTTAACAAAAATCTTGACTCAATCTCAAATCAACTCTGCTAGATCTGCCCCAAACCTTAACTCAAGGTTTGAACAAATCAATCAATCAACTCTGCTCTCAAGTCTTCTCAAAGACTTATCTCAAATCTACCTTGTAAGCTTCCACAAAAGCTCACACTAATCTATCCACAAGTCCTCTCTAGAACTTGTCCAAATCTACTCAATAAGTCCTCACTAGAACTTATCCAAATCTGCTCTCAATCTATATTGTAAGCTTCCACAAAAGCTCACACAAATCTATCCACAAGTCTTCTCAAAGACTTACCTCAAATCTGCTCAACAAGTCCACACTAGAACTTGTCCAATCTCATAGAAACATAAAGAGAATTGTTAGAGACTCAATATGCTTCACATTCATCACAATGCTCAATTACTTTCAATCACTCTTTTGGAAACATATAGAGAATTGTTAGAGACTCAATATGCTTCACATTCACCTCAATGCTCAATCACTTTCAATCACTCTTTTGAAACATACAGAGAATTGTTAGAGACTCAATATGCTTCACATTCACAAACTCTCAATCACTTTCAATCTCTCTTTTATCACAGAAACATATAGAGAATTGTTAGAGACTCAATATGTTTCACACTCATCAATACTCAACCTCTTTCTCAAATCAATTCAGAATATAGAATAATTTGTTTCATAGAACTTGAGCTATCACTTCACACATCCACTTGACTAGGCTCAACCAACTCTACTCAACCAATCACTCAATGAAATAATCCTTGCTCACAAACCCTAGTCCAAGCATATGAACACTCACTCAAAATATTTCCAACAATGCTTATCAACCAATCTCACATAACAATGATACTCATGATCTTTGCAAACCCTAGTTCAAGTTCTTCACTCAATCAATGACTTCAACAACAATGCTTATCAAACAAAAAAAACAAGGTTTTATCAACAACTCTTTATTCCAAAAAACCTTGAAGCATTAATTCAAAACACACTCAACAATGCTTATAAAACAATATTCACATATAGCTCAACAACTCAATAAGGAAACCTAATTAAGTCCTTTTCACTCCAAAGTTGTTTTCCAGAAAACCAACCAATCAACTCAACCAAGGAAGAATATGCCCATACCTTTTTCTTTGATGTAGAATGATCTTCAAAAGCCTAGATCAATTATCACAACTTTCTTTGCCAAGTACAAAGGGTTAGATGACAAGAATTATCACCCTAACACTTTTCACAATTTACCTTAAACACAAAGATAAATTAAATCCCAAATACACCTTATTGCTCCATCTCAATAATAAATTTCAACATCATAATTTTCATCAAAAACCCTCTTATAAAATATAACACAATTTCTACTTATAACTCCTTTCTTAAATTGCACTTATCAAATAAAATAATTTATAAAATAATGCAATTTATTCTTCTAAGGTAAAAATTAATTACCTTAGTTTTACTTTATCAAAAACAACTTTTTACCATGCCCAAAAATCACTTTAACTTATAGGTAAATAATCCACTTTAATTACCACCTTATACCTCCCAATTTTCTCACAACAACCTTAGGGCAAACAAAAATTAAATAAAAAATTGTACCTTTGCCCTTAGTGGGTTTTGAACCCACGACGTTGCCTCTCCCAAGCGCTCTAGCCGTGGCCTTGGCTGCTGCGTGAGCTAGCACTCACGTGTGAGCTAGAGTGCCCAAGCACTCTATTCTCCTTTTCGCTACCACCAAAAATGAAAACCAAAAGGGCTTCAAAAACTTGTTGCCACCGGGTTTTGAACCCGTAACCTTCCTTCCACAAGCGCCAAGCCAAATGCCACTCGAGCTAGCCATCGGATGGTGCTAGAAGCTATGCACCATGTCTTCTTAAACTCCCCAAAATTTGAATTTTTGTAGTGCACGAATTTTCTCCCTTAGCACGTTTTTCGAATTCAAAATGCATAATCTTTTTGCCTTAGCAAAGGCAATATTTATATTGCTTTGTTATTTCTTCCAACACGTCGATGGGGGTAATCTTCAACTTGCACGTCGGCGGAATAGCCTTAGGGTTTTGCTATTTCAAATAAATAAATATTTATTTATAAAATTTAAATTCAATTTGAATTTAAATATTTATAAATTAAATATTTAAACCTTCCTTGGACTTTTTAATTTGGAATAAAAAGCCTCCTTGGGTTTTTATGAAAACCTTTTATTTTGTCAATCCATGGTTTTTAATAAAACCTTTTATTTATGCTTCCTATAATATCAAAAATGAATATTATGAAGCTCTTTTGCCATCAACCTTTTGCATTGCTCCTTTTGACCTTTTGGCATCAATGACAACCTCATGCCTTGACATCAATGACAACTTTATGGACTCAAAATGTCCAACAAAGTCTATATATTTGTAAACTCTCAAGATCTAAAGAAGAGAGTTATAATTTATCAAGGGTGGGAGATCCGAGTACAACCCCTTATTATCTAGAAAAAATAAAAAATCTAGAGAGAGATGAATTTAAAACGGTGTTAAAAAATTACTAAATTTTTTATGTTATTGTGAAAACATATTTATCCTTTCATTATATTATAGATAATTCAACTCTATATTATTGAAGAAGAAGAAATCAAAAAGTAAGCAATTAATTATTTCAAGGATATTTCATAAAGAATTGGATAGATTAAGGAGGATCAAGGGGATCTCCTACAATATTTCATCATTTATCACACAAAGATTAAGTAAAATATTATTGATAAAGATATCGATAGACAACCTGAAGAAGATAATTTTCTCATTCTATCTTGATAAGGCACCTAGTCTTGATGGATTTCCTATAATTTCATTTCAAATATTTTGGAATATGTTGAAGAATGAGGTTTTGGATATGGTTGAAAAGGGTATAAAAAATAAAGCTATAATAAGTGAAATCAATGTCACCTTTAATGCATTGGTTCCCAAGAAAATTGAGATAAAATATTTTTGATAATTTTCATCTTATAAGAGTTTATAACGTGATTTATAGGACATTTTTAAAAATTATGGCAAACATACTAAAAAATACCTTTTATATTTTATTATCTCAGAGAAACAAGATGATTTTATTCATGGTAAGCAAATCCTTAATATTTTAATCAGTGCACATGAGGTTATACATTTTCTTTAATCCATCAAAAACTAGGTATGCTTATAAAGTTTAAAATAAACCAAGCATATGATAAGGTTTTCTAGATTTTTCTATATGATAGTAAAAGTAAGTAAAGGGAAGCAATTTAACATCATCCAACCATAGGAAAATTAAATGAAAGACTCTAATTAGCAAAGCATGATGTGTACAAATTGTTAGAATATATTACATTATTTGATATGTAAAAATTCAAGGGTCATTTGAGGAAGACCAAGGGTCATTTGTAAATCTATATTATGGACTCTTAGTTCCATATTTTATTGTACAAGTTCTTACAACATTAAGGATTATTATATTTGTTTCTCTCATGTTTATTTATTTATTTAGTAATTCATTAGTTTTAGTAATCATATTTAAAAAAATTTAGTTAAATCAAAGAGTTCAATTGCTATTAGTGGTATTAGAGCCATAAGGGAATTTGATAGGAGTCCTATTATAGATTTGAGAAGATGCTAAACTAGAAGACCAAATGGAAGAGGTCTTAAGAGAATTTGGAGAAGAATAAGAAGGCTAGAGAAAGCCTCATTTCAAAGTTGAAGAAGTGGCCATTGGAGGAGATTTGAATAAAGTTCATGACATAAGATTGCAAGTAGGAGAAGCTCTTGAAAAGAAGAATTTGGAACAATTGTTTCCATATGACAACAAGCCCAGAAGGAAGAAGAACTAAAGAGGCCACAATTTTAAGAAGTTTGAGGACAACCAAAAAGATATTGAAGGCTAATTTGTAAAGGAGGAGGTTGCTTATTTTTGAGATAAAAGTTGAAAGGTCACACGACAATAATTTAAAAAACGTATAAAGCTACAATTTGGAGAAGATTTGGGTAGATTTTGAAGTGCCATTTAACAACCATTTGAAGCAAGGCTTGATATCAAGAGGGCAAAATTTGTAGCTACAAATTTTAAAATTTGAAAGCATACATTTGAAATAAAAATGGAGACAAGTTGATAGCAAGAGAGTTGATTTTAGGGCAACAACTAGAGCTGCAAATTGATGATTCTAGAGCAGTAAAATAAAAGGTACTGGAGCTACAAAAATACATAAATTTGAGAGAGCAAATTACTAGGAAGACTAGCCACAAATGAGGTTGTAAGAGGTGTGTAATATTGATGCTATAAAAGAGTTCTTATACAAGCATTAAAAGTAGTTATTTCAAGTTTTTTGAAAGCATCATATTAGAATTGTTAAAATACAACAAAAGGAAGTATGAGTTAAGTGTCTCCAAGCCAAGGAAGGAGACATCATTATCATTCTAAAATTTGTAAAATATAACAAGTATTAGAGTTAAAAGTGCTAAAAGGGAGTGATAAGGAAAAGTATTATATGTTATTTTTATAATAAAATAAGTACAGATTTATTCTAAGCTCTATTGAATAATGAAAATGCCGAATAGTGCTCAAATTTAATGTAGATTTAAGGTGTCTAGAGACACCAATAGAAGCACCAAAATTGCAAAAAACATTGGTTAAGAAAATCCACTAAAACTAGTGGTAGATCCACCAAGAAAAGCATCACTGAATAACAAAGTTTGAGTGCCATATAAGAGGAGCCAAGGTGATGTTGAATCATAGCGGTGAAAGTGTCCAAATAGTACCTAGAAGAAGAGCCACTAGATAGAAGAGAGGATCCACCACTTGTAGGATAAGAGCTACCATGAAGATCCACCATTGGAGAAGAGGAAGTGCTATTTGCAAGCTAAAAAATGTTAGTGACAGAAGAAGACAATATTTGGATATTGAAAAGACATAAGGAGAAGCCAAACATCTAGGGCTTTGTAACCACTAAGAAAATAAGTGAAGGATTGAGCTACATAATGTTCTTTGCAGAGAATACAATGATTGCATTGCTTTTTTGAGTATATTACACAGGCAACCAAGTGTTGGAAGAAGAATAACATAGTCATAGAATATTATCTAAAGTTTGAATCATTGGAAATATTATTTGCAAGGTTGGTTGAACATTATGTCACTTTTCATAAGGGAGAAGAAGCACCATAAGTCATTTGAAGCAAGAAAAACATTTCAAAATACGTTAGAAAGAGCAGGAAGAGTTTTGGTAATATTTATCACTTGGTATTCAATAAGATAAGGGAATATATAACATCTTGAAGCACCCATTTATTGTATAAGATAAAAATACACTTGTGCAAACTCATCTACTACAATAAGGAGGATGTATTTTAAATTTTTAAGAGCCCTGGAATAGCCTGGAGTATTGTTGACCAATCAAGGAGGAAGAGAGAGTGTCCATTTTTCAAAGCGAGTCAGAATACAACATCAAAGAAGGAGCACCTCACATTTTGGGGGTAATATATTATATTTGAAATCAATTATATGCCAAGATATGGGTTATAAAGTTAGAAGAGATTATTATTATCTAAGGTTAAGTTGAAATTATTTTTGTAGAGTTAAGACCTTGAAGTATTATTTAAAACCTTAGAAACCTGATTTTTGCAATTTGAAAGGTTTTATGAAGATTTGAATATTGATTTGAAAGTTGAAGTAATAATTTTTGAAGTTTTGTAATTTGATCATTTGAGTTTAAAAAACAATTTGAAGTATTTGTAATTTGATATGTTTGGAGAAATAAGATATAGTACATCAAATTACGAATAAAAAATTTGCAAATATTTTTTTATAGAATTTCTAAATTTCTAAATTTGGAGTTATAAGGAATTCAACATTGACATAGATTTATGAGATTTATAATTGAAGAATTATATTGAAACTAAGGAGAAATAGAAAATAGAGAATTTAAAATTGCATTAAATATTTGTTTGATAATCTAAACTAAGGAGATATAAGGTAGTCAACCTCAAAGGTCTAAAGAATTGAAAGGTTTATTATTTAAAGCAAGATGCATTATTGGTATATAGACTTAGAGGTAAGTAAACATATGGCAGGAAACAAAAAATTATTTTAGTCTCTATGAGGAAAACATGAGAAACAAGTTGCAATAGTAGACAATAAGACTTATGAAGTAAAGGGAATAAGAGATGCTCTAGTCAATCTAATAAATTAAAATGGAATAATTAACAATTTTTTATATGTTACTGGATTGAATACCAATATTATTTCAATTTTATAACTCATGGATCAAAATATTATAGTAGAATTTAAGATCATCAATGGAAGAAAACGATGTCATATTATCAAACAAGAAAAAATGATAGCTACAGGGTCTTATAAGGAAAGTCTATTTATTTTGGATACTACTACCAATATGGCTCTTTTAGTTAAAACATCAAGAGTAAAATATTTATGGCATAAATATATGGGATATACTAGTGCATCATCCTTAAATGAAATGGTCAAATATCAAATGGTTGAAGGAGTGCCAAATATTTCTTGAGAATCTACAATTTATCTAGAATATTTAGCAGGAAAACAACATAGAATACCTTTTGAAATCCATCAATATAGATCTCAACAACCACTAGAATTGATATATACAAATTTATGTGGTCCAATGAATACTACAAGTATTGGAGGACATAAGTATTTTCAATTATTTGTTGATGATCATACTAGAAAAATGTGGGTATACTTCATGAAATACAAATCAAAAGCTTTCAACTGTTTTAAAAAATTTAAATTTCAAGTAGAAAAAGAATCAGGAAAGACCGTTAAAAAATTTCAATTAGATAGAGGAGGAGAATTTACGTCATAATAATTTAATCTATTTCTAAATGAAAGTGGAATAAAGGACAACTTACTACAACATACTCACCACAATAAAATAGCATCATAGAAAGAACAAATAAATCTATAATGGAAATAGTAAGATGTATGATAAAAGAGGCTCATATTGATATTTAGTATTGGGTAGTAGTAGTTAAAACAATAATATATTTACAGAATAGATTACATATGATAATAATCAAGAATATTACTCCAGAAGAAGCATGGTCAAGATAGAAACCAAATGTTGAAAAGCTAAGGATTTTGGATGCAAAGCTTATATGCATATTCCAAAATAGAAATGAACAAAATTAGATGAAAAAAGTATGGTTGGTATATTTGTTGGTTATGATGATGAATCAACAGGGTACAAAATAATTGATCCAAGTACAAAGAAAGTGTATATAAGTAGAGATGTAGTTTTTGATGAAAAAATCAAAGTTAAAATTGAAGAAGAAAATAGTGATTCAAAATTTCTTTTAAATTTATTAGAAGAAAAAAAGTCAGAATCCCAAGAAGAAACAAAGTTAGAATCTCAAGAAGAAATAGACTTAGAATTAGAATATACAAAAAACTTCCACAATTCCTCCAAGGAAGAAACTGATATGGATTAGGAATACACTTAGAGAATCAAATTAGATAAAATACTAGATCTTACTACTACAAAATATCAAACTTTTAGTTAAAGCATAATGAACAGATGATTACTAAGTGTTACAAAAGAACCAACAACAACACTTCAGGCTCTAAATCACTCACAATGGAAAGCAACTATGGAATCAAAGTACTCATCACTACAAAATAATAAAACATGGAATCTAGTAGAGTTACCTCTAGAAAATAAAGTAGTAGGTTGCAAATGGGTTTATAATATTAAGTATAGAGCAGATGGAACTCTTGATAAGTACAAAGCTCGACTAGTGGTAAAAGGATATACACAAAAAAGAGAATTGACTATGAAGATAAATTTTCACCAACAACTAGAATTACTACTATTAGAATAATATGTTCTTTAGCATCTCATCATGGTTGACAAATTCATCAAATGGATATCAAAATTTCACTTTATAATGGTGATTTAGAAGAGGAATTTTTCATGTCTCAACTAGAAGGATTTGTTTTCAAAGGTCAAGAACATAAGGTTTGCAAATTAAACAAATCCTTATATGGTCTAAAGCAAGCTCCTAGAGCATGGAACATAAATATTAATAATCATTTGTTACAACACAACTTCAAACATATTAATTCATATCAACACCATGGATGAAGTCAAGGATGACGATAAGAATCCTACGGCTTTTGACAACACTGAGGATGAAGGTGAGGATGAGATAAAAGAAGAGCCTAAGGATGAAGATGCTAAAGCTGAAGAGGAGGCTTAATGCCTTCTTTGTGCATGATATGTTGTTTGTCTTAGGGCATCCTCATGTTTTGCCCATCCTCTCTTTTTTCTATTCCTTTTTGTCTTCCTTATTGTGGGACTGCGTTCCCCCCTTTTTACTTCTTGCTTTGTCTTTTTCTTTTTCAAAACTTTTGTTGTTGATGTAATCATGTTTTGGGAGCCTATCAATCATAAAAAAAACTATCTCATTATCTATTTATTATTCTTGTGGAGGCATGATTAGGAATCAAATTTACAACAAACACAATAAATGAGAAGACAATATAGAAATTATATTACAATATCTGAACATACCTATAAATAGGTATTTACAACATTTTAGATAAGTGCCAATGCACTAAATGCGAGCTTATCCTTAACAACTTATTAAAAACATGTTCTACTAATCCATATCATTCCTCCCCACTGAGGAAGAATTGGTCCCCAATGCATACAAAGGTGGAAGAGAAAGAAGGAAAATATCCAGGAGTATCGGGTACAATCGAAAATGTACTCATGTTACAAAACAAGAAGATAAAAATAACAATTTTTTACAAGTCTTCATAAAACTAAAATCTAGCAGTGGCATTGAATCAGATGTGAAAAATGATCTCGAATGACTGTAAACATGCTATTCTGATGAACAGTTGAAATAGGTCCCTTAATGTAGTAGAAGAAAGCAACATAAGTGGTATAGTAAGGATGCCGAAGAATATTCCTTGAAATACGTGTCAAAAGATACCAACGAAAGGGGGGATTAAATTTTTTGTTTTGGTTTGAAATGCATTGAAGGAAAGTGGTGGTATGGATTTAATCAGAGACGCGCACCGTATTACATTGAATTTTCTTTTAATGTGAAAAAATTAAATTAAATGAAAGACAATTTAATTTAATTTTAATTTATTTGGTTTAAATGTGGTCCACACATTTAAAAAGTGGAACAACACCTCATCGATCAGTTTGGAAGGGTGGATGGGATATCATGGCAAGGCAAACTGATATGGGTGTATCGAATGTAAGGTTAGACCAGTGAATACGTTGAGGATGAGGACGATGGGGTGACGTCAGCTAACACAAGGACACAAAAGTTCACAGGGACATAGAAAGTCAAGGGATCAATGCTAACATGGATGCTGATGTCAATGGGTAGGGACATGAAAATTCAAGGGGTTAGTGCAATCACACATGATGACATTGATAGTGGGTAGGTCGAGCAGATACGTATGAATGTCAAGATGGCCAAAGGTGCTAATGTCAATGGGTAGGGACAAGAATAGTCAAGGGGTCAATGCTATCACACATGAGGACATTTACAATGGGTAGGTTGAGCAAACGTGTATGAGTGGTAGAACGGCTAGAGAGACACAATACATGGATAAAATTACAATCAGTGTGATGTATGACATGGGTATGAACAATGATGAACATACTTGAATAAGATAGACAACAAAATGGGGGATGAGGACACAATGTAGGAAATGGCTAACTAGATGACCAAGTCGACAATGTAGCAGGAATGATAGAGCACACACTGGAAATATGCAATAGCAAACAAGACCAAGGATGGATGTTGTGATAGAGGAGGTAACTAATATGGATGATGTGGCAGAACAAGATCACGAAAGGTGAGACCAAGGAAAGATGGTGAGGGATAACGAAGATAAGGGGATGCAAGGTGGGAGGTGATGGAGGTAAACGTACATGAGAGGAATAGCCAATGGATGCTGGATATTCTATTAAGGAGATGGGGTGCTATATAAATAAGTAAAGGATGAAACCATAGGTAATGTGGGATAAAGCTACAAAACAATGGATAAAACCAAACTTGCCAAACGGTGTCAAAAAAATAGAAAGATGTTGGAGATGGTGCAAATAGTTGTTGAGAATGCAAGAACCTTAGGAAAAAAAAATTTCCGCACCAAAATTTATGTTATTGCCAAAAAAATCTGCAATAACATCAACAAACATAAGAAAAAATTGAAAAATGGATACGAATATAGGGAAAAAGGAGGAATGGCCAAAATATTTTTGGATCATTAGAAAAAGATGAATATTGTATCATCAGAATGAAAGTGGTCATTGAGAGACTTTACAGAAATGCCAAAAAATGTAGAGCCAGTTTGTGCAGTAGTAGATCATTGCCAAACTTACAATGAATCAGGTGCAAAAACTCAGTTGCATGCAACCCAATGTGCAAAGGACACCAGGAATCATTGGAAAGCTATAGGATCTTTAGAGTGGCTAAAAACATTGAGAATCAAAAATATCTCACAGGAAGAGAGCAGACGGTACCAAAATAATGTTTAAACTCATCGAGCATACACAATAAAACATAGTAGTACATAAACAAGGTAGAGACTATCTGAGAAAAGTAAATCACATTGGAGAATGTGTGAAATTATGCCAAAAATGGATATGTTCATGAGGTAACAATAAACAATTAAAAAATAGTGATAATGGTCTAAAATGATAGAGAAGAATGGTAAGGAGGAACTGGGAAAGGCTGTGGGCATGTTGCTAAGAGGAATCTAAGATATGTGTATGCGAGAATGTTGATTGTAGGTGGGACATCATTGAATACTCTACAATCAATGACTAAATGTGCAATGAAAATGGTATGGATGTAGATCATGCCAAAGGAGCCACCATGAAATGTGATGGTAAGAGTATCTACGAAAATGATGGAAAATAGGAGTGTTATAATCGAAAGTGGTAATGGGCCACCAAAAAGAAAATGAACGACTAAAATGAGCACACTAAAAGAGAAGCTATGCACAGTCAAAAAATAAAAACACTGGTGTGCGGGCAAAAAAATAGAGGCAATGGTTCAAAAATTGTAGAGTAGTATATAAAAGGCCATCAGGAATATTTTCATGTGATCTGATAGAAATATGTGGAGTGTGGAAAAAATAGGTCCAACCAGAAAATGAGTTCCCACAAGTTTCAATGGCGTAGGTGTGATGTAGTGAAGCAAATATAGGCAAAGGTATTGAAGGACTAGCGGATCACAATGATCAGATCGTGCAATCTGATGATGTCGAATGGTACTATAAGAGGTACCAAAATAAAAGTGCTTGCCAAAAATAGATGACCACAACCAAAGGTGAAGAAGAGCATAAAGCACAAAAGATACCATAAATACCTACAATAGAAGGTGACGAAGAATAAATCAAGCAATCGGTCTATGTGGGGCAGTCTACACTGTATAAAAAAATATCTACAACAAGTAGCAAACCATGGTATATCAGGGCTACCACCGATGATAAACTAGAGATAAATATAGTAGAAGGCTATATAGTGTCACAAGATCAACTCGACAGTATGAAAAGAATGCAGCCTACCTTGAAATAGTAAAATAATACCAAAAAACTGGTATAAATGACTATGAATGCTTCTGAAATAGCGAAAAATGACTAGATGTTGCAGATCTAGCAAAATGATGAAATGCACAAATACCATGTAAATGAGAAACACCAAATCATGAAATAATATGGAAATAAAAATGGAAATAAACAAAGTTTTAAATTATCAAATTTGCATAGCTGAAGTGAGATGAAACCGTATACGACGTCAAAAATAATATTTAAAGCCTACAAACACAAATTGTTTGTAACGAAAGTAAATGACTCCATAGATCAGTCCTATGGGAGGCATTCTCATTCCTTGTTTGAACCAATATTTTCCTAGAGGAAGAGGATACTAACCTTTATTCATAACCTACTCTGATACCAATGTTGAGGAATCAGTTTACAAAAGACATGAGAAATGAGAAGACAATCCAAAACTTATATTACAATATATAAACATTCCTATAAATAGGCATTTACAATATTTCAGATAAGTTTCAATGCATTTAATGTGAGATTATCCTTAAAAAATTATTAAAAACATGTGATACTAATACATATCAAGGCATTAGATAATATTTCTTAAAGGTAGAAACAAAAGGAAAAATCAAAAGTATTTAGGTTGCAAAAAATGGTCCCTTCAAATCTCATCTTGATTTTGTTAATGATACTCTTATTTTGGGTCATCCATCACACAGCGAGGCCATGGAATTTAAATCAATATTATCATGCTATGATAAAGCTACTAGATAGTTAGTTAATACTAAAAAATCTAGGATTTTTATTGACATTGCCCTAGATTTACAACAAATTACTATAGATATTTTAGGGTTTAGAATTGAAATTTTCCATAAGCCTACTTGGGTATTCATTTGTCTCATAAAGGAAATAAAAAGGATCTTTGGATATCATGTTTGGATAGAATAAAAACTTGTTTGGTAGGTTGGAAAGGTAAGTTACTAACCATAACAGAAAAGATACAACTAATGAAGACTACTTTGTAATCCCTTCCTATTTATATGATGTAACTTTCAAAATTGCATATAGTTATAGCATAAAAGTGATATTCTCACAATGACACTGAGAGGGGGGGTGAATCAGTGTAGCTAAAAATCTGATCTGCAATTCTTAAAACTGAAGCAAAGAGAACTAGAAAATAGAAAAAGCAATAATCACAAGAGAGCACACCACAACACACAATGTAACGAGGTTCACCAATTTGGCTACTCCTCAAGAATGACTTGCTTGGACTACGGTCCAAATCTAGCCTTTGCAAAACACCAATTTTACAATCTGTTTACCAACACCCACTGGAAGGAGCACCAACCCCTGATTTATCTGCACCAACAGAAAGGAGCACCAACCCCTATCCAAGCACCTACTTGGATCCCTATTTTGAAAGCTATATTAATGACATACAAATGCCTTCACTTTTACAAGACCCTGACTGGTCTCCAATTTATCAAAATACAGTAAACACTTACTGCTCAGCTTGTCGCTCTCTTACAGCACTCTTCTCTCCCTCTTTCGGTAGCACTTTCACTCATTCAGCGGCAACCTTATTCTTCACGTAGACCTGCTTTTATAACATATTAGTCTCTATTTTTAACTTCCATTTTTACGCATGCAACCCGTAACTGTTTCTTAAATATTCTCTTCTGCCACTTGTCAACTGTAACTGCATCTTTATGTAACTCCTTTTGCGTATATAGAGTGGGCATTTCGTTAAACACGTTACATGCAACATATACCTCTACCATGACTGTTCGTATTCTTTTTTGTGCATGCATGCATTTTTTGATTCTATTTATGCGACTGTTCGATTTCTCCTTCTTTGACTGTTCTTAAAATAGCTGCATGATTTCTATCTGTAACTGCACCTGTAACTGTCGCATTTACTCCAGTTAACTCTTCTTATTTTGGCTGCATGCTTTTCCTCTACAACTGCCCCTTTAACTATTGTTCTATTCCAGTTAACTGTCTGTTATCGTGTTGTTGCGACCTGTCGCGAAATCGTGACACTTCTGTATCTTTCTGCCCTTCTCGCCTTTTACCCACGAAAATACATGTCACGAAATCATGACAGTTTTTGGCTCCTTGTCCACTTCTTCGCTTGCACCCACGAAAATACAACATGTCACAAAATCGTGACACTTTTCGCTCCTTGTCCACTTCTTCGCTTGCACCACGAAAACCGGACATGTCACGAAATCGTGACACTTTTCGCTTTCGTACTACTCTACTTGGCTTGCACCAGCGAAAACCGAACATGTCACGAAATCATGACACTTTTCGCTACCTTGCTACTTCTCTGCCTTTCAGCCCACGAAAACTGGAACATGTCACGAAATCGTGACACTTTCGCTGCCTTGTGCCTTTTCTGTCTTTGGCCAGCGAAAACACAACATGTCACGAAATCGTGACACTTTTCGCTTCCTTGCACTTCTCTGCCTTTCGCCCGCGAAAACGGAACATGTCACGAAATCGTGACACTTTCGCTGCCTTGTGCCTTTTCTATCTTTGGCCAGTGAAAACACATGTCACGAAATCGTGACACACTTGCCTTCGTACACTCTCTCTCCTCTTCGGGTCACGAAAACCCGACATGTCACAAAATCGTGACACTTTTTCTCCTTGGCGCTTTCTCTTCGAACCTGTCAAAATCGTGACACTTTTCTCCTTACTTTCTCTTCAACTGTCACTAAATCGTGACACTTTTTCTCCTTGCCTTTCTCTTCACTCAAAATCGTGACACTTTTTCTCCTTAGCGCTTTCTCTTCGAACCTGTCATGAAATCGTGACACTTTTTCTCCTTGGCGCTTTCTCTTCGAACCTGTCATGAAATCGTGACACTTTTTCTCCTTGGCGCTTTCTCTTCGAACCTGTCATGAAATCGTGACACTTTTCCTTGCTAGCTCTTTCTCTTCATCATGTCGCGAAATCTGAACCTTGCACTTTCTAAACATGTCATGAAATCATGATAGTCTTCCTTGCACTTTCTAAACATGTCACGAAATCGTGACATCTTTTTCTCTCTCCTCTTTCTCTTCGCTTTGGACTACGAAAATGAAACATGTCGCGAAATCGTGATAGTTTTGCTAGCATTTTCTCTCTCCTCCGATATGTCATGAAATCGTGACAATTTTGACAGCATTTTCTCTCTCCTTCGAGATGTCGTGAAATCGTGACAATTTTGACAGCATTTTCTCTCTCCTTCGAGATGTCGCGAAATCGTGACAGAAAACATGTCGCGATATCGCGATAGTTTTCTTACTTGTCTTTTTCTTTGATTTTTTGAATCTGGGCCACTTTTGTCTTCTTGGAAATTCACTGTACATGTTCTGACTGACCTCTGAACTCCTGTCCACTGCATCAACTGCATCAACTGATCTATCTGTCTGTGTTGACAACAATGACAATACTTTTGCTGCACCTTGCTCAACAATCTCCCCCTTTGGAATTGTTGGCAACACTCATGCACTCTCTTGTAATTCTTCTCCCCCTTTGACAATAATACCAAAGGGCTGCTGTAGACTCCCCTGAGTCTATGCACAACATTCTCAGATACACATTGTTATAGTTAGCAAAAATCATGAATATGAGCAAAACTATAAACATAGGCATAAATACTCCCCCTGAGAATGTGATCCCAATTGATAGTCAGTTCTTGGGAAATGTGACTACTCCCAACTTACTCCGAAGGTACTCAAAAACTTCCTTTGGCAATGGTTTTGTGAATATATCTGCTACTTGCTCTGTAGTCGAAACAAAATCCAATTTGACCTCACCTTCTGCAACTTTATCCTTCAAGAAGTGATACCGGATTGCAATATGTTTGGTTCGAGAATGCATAACCGGATTCTTTGATATGTTTATAGCACTGGTGTTGTCACATTTAACTGAAATTGGCTCTTTGAAGTGAATACCAAGATCTTTCAAGGTTTGTCTCATCCATAATATCTGTGTACAACATGTTGTTGCTGCAATGTATTCTGCCTCTGCTGTGGATAGAGAGACTGATTCTTGTTTCTTGTTGTGCCATGCTACCGACTGTCTCCAAGATAAAATGCTCCTCCACTGGTACTCTTTCTGTCATCAATACATCCTGCCCAATCTGCATCAGAATATGCAATAAGAGTGAAGTCCTTACCTTTTGGGTACCACAACCCATACTCCATAGTACCCTTGAGGTACCTAAAAATCCTCTTCACAACTGTCACATGAGTCTCTTTGGGACTAGCCTAAAATCTTGCTACCATGCATACTGCCTGTAATATATCTGGTCTAGTGGCTATCAAATATAGCAGGCTTCCAATCATAGACCTGTACATGGTTTGATCTACATCTGGAGATTTGTCATCCTTGCTCAACTTGCAACCTGTTGTCATGGGAGTGCTAACAGGTTTACTATCCTCCATTGTGAACTTTTTCAGCATTTCTTTCACATATTTAACTTGAGATATAAAAATGCCCTTTTCACTTTGATTGACTTGCGAGTCCTAGGAAATAAGAAAGTTCATCAATCATTGACATCTCAAATTCTATCTTCATTTTATTTGCTATGTCTCTACAAGACTTATCATGACTATCGCCAAAAATGATATCATCTACATAAACAACAAGGACAATAAGATGGCCATTTTCTGTTTTAACATATAAATTGTTGTCCACCAAACCTTTCTTGAACCCCTGTTGAATAAGATAGTTATCCAGCCTTGCATACCATGCTCTGGGTGCCTGTTTCAAGCCATACAAAGCTTTCTTCAACTTGCAAACAAAGTTGGGATTATCACCTAGTTGGAAACCATCTGGTTGCTCAATGTAAACCTCTTCTTCCAGTTTTCCATTCAGAAATGCAGATTTTACGTCCATTTGATATACTTTGAAATTTTTATGAACTGCTAAAGCCAAAAACATTCTGATTGCTTCTAGTCTAGCTACTGGTGCAAAGGTCTCCTCAAAATCAATACCTTCAACCTGTGCATAGCCTTTACGAGACCAATCTTGCCTTATTTTTGACAACTTGTCCATCTTCATTTAATTTGTTTCGAAAAATCCATTTAGTACCGATTATGTTTTTATTTGCTGGCCGTGGTACTAATTCCCAGGTTTTGTTTTTCTCAATCTGATCTAGTTCTTCATTAATTGCCTTCATCCAACTTTCATCTGTGCTTGCTTCAACAACATTTTTAGGTTCAATGCTGGATAATAGAGAGTAGTTCCGTACTACTGCTCTTCTTGTCTGAATACCAACTGTGGGGTCCCCAATAATCTGTTCTCTGGGATGATTTTTTTGCCAGCTGCCTGTTTTGAATTTCTTGTTTTCTTCTTCTTCTGAGTCAGTTTTTAAATCATCTGGGTCAATTTTTTGATTCTCTTCTATTTCCTTTTCTTCATCTCCTTCAATGACTTCTTCATAAATAGGGTAGTTTTCTTGATACGTAATTTCTCGTTCTCTACCTTCATCAACTTTAACATCAGCACTCTCAATAATTTTCTTTAGCCTCTTGTTGTAACATGTGTAGGCTTTGCTTTTTGTTGAGTAACCGAGAAAAATACCTTCGTCAGCTCTATCTTCAAACTTACCGAGATTATCTTCAGTCCGTTTGATGTAGCACTTGTTGCCGAACACTTTGAAATATCTTGTTGTTGCCTTTCTGCCGAACCACAGCTCATAAGGTGTTTTGCTTTCATGCGTCCTTAGCATGCACCTATTTTGGATGTAAACCGTAGTATGGACTACCTCTTTCCAAAATATGTCAGCTATTTTATTCTCAGCCAACATTGTCCGTGCCATTTCCTGCACTGTCCTGTTCTTCCTTTCTACAACACCATTCTGTTGAGGTGTCCTTGCTGCTGAAAACTGTCTTCTGATCCCATATTTTTGATAGTACTCTGCAAACTCTTCTGAAATAAACTCTCCTCCTCTGTCTGATCTTAGGCATTTAATTCTTTTTCCAGTTTGATTCTCAACCTATTTTTTAAAAATCTTGAACATCTCAAAGGCATCTGATTTAAGCTTTAAAAATAGTACCCATGTCATCCTGGAGTAGTCATCTATGAACAACATAAAGTATTTGTCACCATTTATGCTTTGTGTTCTCATGGGTCCACACAAATCAGTATGTATTATCTCTAAAGGTTTGCTGGTGAAGTATTCCTTTGATTTAAATGTGGATCTAGTTTGCTTTCCTTTTTGGCATGAAGCACAGATGCTATTTACTTGTTTGCCAATGGTGGGTATATCTCTTACTGCCCTTTTTGAACTTATTTTTACCAGATTGTCAAAGCTAATATGACCGAGCCTCTTGTGCCACAGCCAATTTTCATCTTCCTATCCAATCAAGCATGTTCCTTCTGAAGTTTCTGAGAGAGTATATAGATTTCCAGAAGTCCTTGATCCATTAGCTATCAACTTCCCACTGTGAGCTTTTCTAACTTCACAGCCCTGCTTCTTAAAAATGACTTCATGACCTCTATCACAGATTTGACTTACACTCAGTAAGTTGTGTTTCAAACCAATCACAAACAGAACTTCTTTGGAATTGATCTTTCCATCACTTATCTTGACTGATCCTTTGCCAACTATCTTGGCTCCATCATTATTTCCAAACTTTACTGAGCCCCCTTCATATTTCTGTAGCTTTTCAAATTTTTGTTTATCTCCTGTCATGTGACTGGAGCATCCACTATCCAATATCCATGGTGCAGATTTGTTCTGTGCTTTGAATGTTGTCTGTACAATCAAGGATTCCTTTTCTTCCTTGAGTTGCTCCTTTTCTTTCCATTCTGATTTTACTGTAGTTTTGGTCACTTGTTTAGAATTTTCTTTGTCAGTGGCCTGTGCATGTTTATCTGGGAATTTTTTGTTTTGCCTTAAACTATTTGGTTGAGTTCTTCTTCCCTGATATTTATTTGCTGCATATGAGCTTCTACAGTTTCTTGCAATGTGTCCAAAGTTATGACAGTTATAGCATTCTACTGCATAATCCATCAAGGGTGAAAAGACATTTCTACTGGTAAAATTTCTTTGTCCTATATTATAAATGCAGTCTGAAATCTTATGACCGTAAGTATTGCATTTAAAACAATAACCAGAAAAGGAATGATTGAACCTGGGAGTTGGTCTTTGCCAATTTGTAGTAGGAGCCACAAATTTTCTTCTCCTTTGATGTGTGACTTTTGTGAATCCCTCATTGTCAACATTCTTCTCGTGCCTGGCATTGTTGCTTTCTTTTGCAGGATTTGATTTTCTTTGGTCAACTTTGATCTTATCTTCTTTCTTTACTTGTTCTACAGTTGTGACCTTTGATCCACTTGATGATTCTCCTTCGACAAATCCCAAGCCAAATTTAATGCCTGTAGTCCTCTCGACTATTTATAATCTTTTCAAGCTTTGCAGAACTTCCTTCAAGTTTGTGATAGCAACTCAATTTTTGATTCTTTTCTTCTAGCCGCATTCTTAAAACAACAATCTCTTCTTCCAGTTTGCTTGCACTCATCTATCCTCATGGTTAATTGTACTTCAAGTTCTTCAGACATTTTCTTAAATTCTTTTGTCTGTACTTTCAAACTGTTTATTATGTCATTCGCATCCTCAAGCTTTCTTGAGACCTTTTTATTCTTCTTCCTTTCTGTACTCAACTCTTTAAGAGCAGCAACCAACTCTCCTTCCAGATATACTTTAGCCTCATCCTTACTTTTTGTGTCACCTTCCTATTTTTCTTCTATTTTTGCTTCTTCAAATGCCATGAACAGAGCTTCACCTGTTTCTTCTTCAGAATCTTCACCTGAGCTATCTTCGAAGAGCTGACATTCTTTGATATGAAACTTTTCTTTTTGAAGTTGCTTTTCCTAAAATTTGGTTTCTTCTTCCAGTCACTTCTTTCTTGGTGTGACCCTTCATCACTTTTGGTTTTCTCATTCATTGGACACTTAGCTGCAAAGTGACCGACCCCTCCACAATTGAAACACTTAAATGGTAACTTTCCTCTATACTTTCCTTTTCCCTTTGTAAGTTTTCGAACAAAGTTGGCTTCCGTTTCATCCGATGTCTCTTCATCCTCAGATTCTTGTTCAGCTTTTGTATTCTTGTGTGCTTTAAAAGCAGCTTCTTTGTCTATGGGCTTAGTTTGTCCTATTCTCATTTCGTATGCAGTCAAAGAACCATGCATCTCATCCATGCTAAAATTATTTAGATCTTTAGCCTCTTCTATTGCAGAAACTTTAGAATTAAATCTTTTGTGAAGAGTTCTAAGTACCTTTTTCATGACAACCGCATCTTCGATTTCTTCGTCGAGTCCTCTGATTGCATTAATGATTCCATTGACTCTCAGCATATAGGCCTCTATGTTCTCATCGTCATTCATTTGTAATGCTTCGAACTGAGCTCGATGAGTTTGCAGTTTGGCTTCCTTGATTTTGTTGTCTCCTTCATGGATGCTCTTCAATTTGTCCCATATGTCTTTTGCCGATTTACAGCTCATGACCCTTATCAGTTCATTGTCTACTAGCCCACACATTATGGCATTCTTTGCTTTGGAGTTATTCTCAAACTTTTTCTTCTCAGAAGTATCTGTTGGAGGAGTAGCGGGTACTGTGTATCCACTTTCTATTGACTCCCAAATGTCGTATCCTAAAGCACTCAGATATGTCTGCATCCTGAGTCTCCAGAATGAGTAATTAGTTCCATTGAACAAAGGAGCTTTGTTTGATGAGAATCCTTCACTACCTACCATTGTGTTCCTTCCAAGATCACCTTAGCTGATTAAGCTTGTTCAAGAACCTTGCTCTGATACCAATTGATATTCTCACAATGACACTGAGAGGGGGGTGAATCAGTGTAGCTAAAAATCTGATCTACAATTCTTAAAACTGAAGCAAAGAGAACTAGAAAATAGAAAAAGCAATAATCACAAGAGAGCACACCACAACACACAATGTAACGAGGTTCACCAATTTGGCTACTCCTCAAGAATGACTGCTTGGACTACGGTCCAAATCCAGCCTATGCAAAACACCAATTCTACAATCTGTTTACCAGCACCCACTGGAAGGAGCACCAACCCCTGATTTATCTGCACCAACAGAAAGGAGCACCAACCCCTATCCAAGCACCTACTTGGATCCCTATTTTGAAAGCTATATTAATGACATACAAATGCCTTCACTTTTACAAGACCCTGACTGGTCTCCAATTTATCAAAATACAGTAAACACTTACTGCTCAGCTTGTCGCTCTCTTACAACACTCTTCTCTCCCTCTTTCGGTAGCACTTTCACTCATTCAGTGGCAACCTTATTCTTCATGCAGACCTACTTTTATAACATATTAGTCTCTATTTTTAACTTCCATTTTTACGCATGCAACCCATAACTATTTCTTAAATATTCTCTTCTGCCACTTGTCAACTGTAACTGCATCTTTATGTAACTCCTTTTGCGTATATAGAGTGGGCATTTCGTTAAACACGTTACATGCAACATATACCTCTACCATGACTGTTCGTATTCTTTTTGTGCATGCATGCATTTTTTGATTCTATTTATGCGACTGTTTGATTTCTCCTTCTTCGACTGTTCTTAAAATAGCTACATGATTTCTATCTATAACTACACCTATAACTATCGCATTTACTCTAGTTAACTCTTCTTATTTTGGTTGCATGCTTTTCCTCTACAACTACCCCTTTAACTATTGTTCTATTCCAGTTAACTATCTATTATCATGTTGTTGCGACCTATCATGAAATCGTGACACTTCTGTATCTTTCTGCCCTTCTCGCCTTTTACCCATGAAAATACAACATGTCATAAAATCATGACAATTTTTGGCTCCTTGTCCACTTCTTCGCTTGCACCCATGAAAACCAGACATGTCACGAAATCATGACACTTTTCACTTCCGTACACTCTACTTGGCTTGCACTAGCGAAAACCAGACATGTCACAAAATCATGACACTTTCTGCTACCTTGCACTTCTTTGCCTTTCAACCGAAAATGGAACATGTCACAAAATCGTGACACTTTCTTGCCTTGTGCTCTTTTCTCATCTTTAGCCGTGAAAACTCAACATGTCACGAAATCGTGACACTTTTCGCTTCCTTGCACTTCTCTGCCTTCCACCGCGAAAATGAAACATGTCACGAAATCGTGACACTTTCACTGCCTTGTGCCTTTTCTGTCTTTGGCCAGCGAAAACACATGTCACGAAATCATGACACACTTGCCTCCATACACTCTCTCTCCTCTTCGGGTCACGAAAACCCGACATGTCACGAAATCGTGACACTTTTTCTCCTTGGCGCTTTCTCTTCGAACATGTCATGAAATCATGACACTTTTTCTCCTTGGCGCTTTCTCTTCGAACCTGTCATGAAATCGTGACACTTTTTCTCCTTGGCGCTTTCTCTTCGAACCTGTCACGAAATCGTGACACTTTTTCTCCTTGGCGCTTTCTCTTCGAACCTGTCACGAAATCGTGACACTTTTTCTCCTTGGCGCTTTCTCTTCGAACCTGTCGTGAAATCATGACACTTTCTCTCCTTGTAGCTCTTTCTCTTCAACATGTCACGAAATCGTGACACTTTTCCTTTCTTGAACTTCCTTGCACTTTCTAAACATGTCACGAAATCGTGACAGTCTTCCTTGCACTTTCTAAACATGTCACGAAATCGTGACATCTTTTTCTCTCTCCTCTTTCTCTTCGCTTTGGACTACGAAAATGAAACATGTCACGAAATCATGACAGTTTTGCCAGCATTCTCTCTCTCCTCCGATATGTCACGAAATCGCGACAATTTTGACAGCATTTTCTCTCTCCTTCGAGATGTCGCGAAATCGTGACAATTTTGACAACATTTTCTCTCTCCTCCGAGATGTCGCGAAATCGTGACAGAAAACATGTCGCGATATCGCGACAGTTTTCTTACTTGTCTTTTTCTTTGATTTTTTGAATCTGGGCCACTTTTGTCTTCTTGGAAATTCACTGTACATGTTCTAACTGACCTCTGAACTCCTATCCACTGCATCAACTGATCTATCTGTCTGTGTTGACAACAATGACAATACTTTTGCTGCACCTTGCTCAACAAAAAGTTGATAAAAATTAAATAGACTTTATTTGTAAGGGATACGAGGAAAATTTTAGGTTTTTTGTTTGTTAGTGGGATAGGTTTTGCAAAGGAAAGAATACTGAAGGAGCAGGCTTGTAGAATTAAAAACTTATTAGTTTGATCTTAGGGAAAAACTTCAATGGATATTATTCAAATATAAAGGAAATAATTGGGTAATAAGGCTATTTAAAAAATAGATAGGTTCTCTTGATGCAATAAAATTATTTAGGAAAAACAACCCTACCCAAAGGATCATCAACATGACACTTCATATTAGATAGTTTGCAATTGATCAAGAAATATATAGATGATTAGTCAATGAGGGGAATTATGCAAATATTTTATCTAATACTTGGTTGAAACCTTATCCTCTTATGATTCAAATTGGCAACCATTGATTGGAACATGCCTATTTTGTAAAAGGTTCAAAGGTCAAATATTATATTAATTTGAGCAACAAATTTAGATCATGGATTTCTATTAGTAACCTAGTTGGATAGAAACTCAAAAAAATTGCAAATGGGCTTTAGAAGATGCTTCAAGAGCTTTATTTATTGATTTTTGCATGAAAGGATGATTTCAAATCTATCAAAAAGATAATGGATACTCGGTCAAGTTGGGATATGAGGATTTTGAGAAATCAAAATTTCTTACTCCTATAAATTTCCTAGAGGCTCTTCCCAGGGCCTTAAAATTCCTTTAGTTAGCAATTCAAAATGAGATTCTCACAAGAGAGAGTCTACAAAGAATACAATATTACAAACCTTACAAATGTGCCTTATGTGAAAAATATTTAGAAACACTAGACCATTTGATTCATCATTATCCCTTTGCTCACACCATTTAGGGTTACTTTTTTTAAATATAAAAGAATATTGGGAGTTGATGAAACGTTGGATTAATTATTTCAAAGATCAAACATCATATATTTTGTTAAGGATAGATTTTACCACTATTTATTGGAATTTATGGATTAAAAGGAATAATAAATTTTAAAAATAAAACTCAAAATCATGTCCTGCCTCTTTTATATAATGCTTACATACAAGGTGCTCAATATAAAAAGTCTCAAGTACAAAATGTGGTAACAACTTGGTTACAATATTTGAACATATATGGAGGAGTCATCTATGATAATGTTATTAAAACAAAGTATTTGCTTGGATCTAGAATAAAATAGAAATGTTTAGAAACTGGGTCTATCGAAATTAATTTTGATGGTGATTCTAAAGGAAATCCAAAAAACGTTAGTAGAGGTGGTTTTTTTTAATAATGAAGATAAAGTTATCTTAACTTACTCATAATCATATGAAACTTCCACTAAAAACTATGTAGAAATAGAGAAAAGGCTTTTGAGGGGGGCCCTTATAATATTAGTCCAACAAGCCTTTTCATGCAACCCTAGAAGCTAGCTTTTGACCCACGCATTGAGCCATTTACAGTACCCATTTGGTTCAAATTGTTTACCCTACCCTTAGAATTTTGGAGGGATGACATCCTCAAGATGCTAGGTGATATTTTGGGAATCTACATAGAGTGGTCTAGAGAAACAATTGAAGGGGGCTTGATAGCATACACTAGAATTTGTGTTGAGATGGATCTGGAAAAATTGCTTCTTGTTAAAATTGAGCTAAGGATGGGGAGGATTTCTTGGATGCAAAAGGTGGACTACAATTCAATCCCCTTTATATGTTTAGCATATCATGAATATGGTCACATAGTGAGAACATACCCAAAACTACCAATGATGGTCAAGGAATAAAACCAACTAAACCTAGGAATTACAATCCAATCAACACAAAAGGAAAATAAAAAAGGATTCCAAATCATCTCGAGGAAAAATATGAAATATATCACCCAAGATAGAGGAAGAAGCTAATCGAAAGAAAGTAGCCCAAACAACTACTCAAATAGGAGAGCCTCATCAAATATATATGATATCCTTAGGCTCGATGACCTAATGGAAAAAGAATACATGATAGAGCTCCCCTCACCTCCAAATATAAATTTGATAGTCACACATTTGAGTCATCCTTCTTCAATCCCTACCTTCCCCCCAAAACCTAAGGATTACCATATAGAAGATTTACTGACCCTAACTAGTATTTTTATCCCTCTCCCAATAACCCATGTCAGTAGATTCATTCCCATATTGATCAAGAAAACCCTCCCATCCCATGTCTACCCCATGATTGGTCTAAGGCCATCACGGTCCACAACCAAGACCATCTCCATGCAAAGGATGTGATTATGGGACTTGTTGATAAAAGTAGAGAAAAACCAACTCTCAAGATTAGCTAAATTGAGAAGAGACAAAAGAATGCAGCTTCACAAGGAGCAAGAAAACAATCAAACAAAGAAAATATTCAACAACAAGGAGAACAACTAAGAGTAACAATATTGATCAAGTCAATAGTAACTTTCAACAATCTTGATTCCTAATGTTAGTACACACATATAATGTGAGGGGACTCAATGATTGTCCTAGATAATTACCATCATAAGAATGCTATTAGAAACCAAGCTGGATGTTATGTTACTATAGGAAACCAAAAAATCTCTTGAATCAATAAGAACCATATCAAGTAGAAACTAGAAGTAGTATGCATACACAACCCAAGCCTCCTAGGGTGTTTAAAGAAAATCTCTAATCTTGTGGTATTGACATACTTTTTAAAAAATCAGCTTGACAGTCGCCAAACGAGTTCTTATTATAAGGCTTAAGAATAGGAATACAAGAGAAATATGGATGATTATTAACATATATAGGATGAAGAATGTCAAATATTAAAAAATCTAATGAAACACAGTTTAGGCTCTTAGAGAAGCCTACCCAGAGAACCTTTGTATAGTGGGTGGGTATATGAATACTAAAATATCGATAAATAATCAATAAGGAGAAAAAACACAATTGAATGACAAGGAAAAATGCCTCATCACCCAAGAAGATTAACTAAAGCTTATTAACATTCCTCCTCTAGGTTGTGCCAATACTTGGACAAGCAAGAGAAAATAAGGGAGCATAATAAAATCTAGGCTAGATAGATTCCTAGTAGGATAGGAAGCATTTCATAGATGGTAATGTTAATAAGAGATTCTTAACCACCTAGACTTTGATCACTTCTTGGTTAGTCTATCCACAAAAAAAAGAAATCATGATCCTAAAATATTTTTAGATTTAAGAATGTTTAGATTCAAAATTAAGACCTTTCAAATTTGATTTGTCAATGGTAGCAACAAGGAAAACCACCCCATGGGATGACCCAATTCCAACTCCATTTACAACTCAAGCACATTAGATAAAACTTGAAATATTGGAGCTAGCTCCAATGCACTAACTTTCAAAAGTAATGGAAAAAAATCACAATAGAAATGCAAGACATGGCCACCAAAATTAGGGAAGGGAAAATATCCAAAGAGCTTCTTTCTCAAGAGGAGTCCCTTTTGAAGAAAGAGGAGGAAATAGTGTTAGCTTTTGATGATTGAATACAAAAGATAATATGGACTCAAGATCTAAAACAAAGTTGCAATATGAAATATATGATAATAGAAAAATACTAAGCATATAAAACTCATAAACTACTTCAAAAAATACTCAAATAAATGCTATTAGCAAATGCTCACAAAAATTTGAAATCTATTGAATAAAGACCTCAAATACATCATACTTCATCACTCTCCATGACAATTGTATATGATAGTCTATATCTCTTGATATATATCCTTCACATCCATATACCTATATATAGAATGTAATGTGACTCTTCATATGGAGAAATCTTGACCTTCACTCTACCTATGACTCTTCATCTCCCTATTATATGGACACATGTACATAGGGACAACTATGCACACTTGTGCATTTATTACATTGCACAAAGTAAATACTTTAATTTTAATTTATGACACTCTTTCCTAATCTATAGATGTACCCATGGTGGTACATTGGCATGTACCAAATACTTTAATATATTCTAACACCCCTCTATATCACATTATTTGATTATTGAAGACTTCAATCTTCAATATGGATCTTCATTTTTTTATACTCTATATTTTTCAAGTTCATGTTCTTCTTTGACCTGTATATATCCTCGTAATGCAATATTTTGTTGTCCTCTTGTTTTCCTTCATCTAAATCCTGTATTCCCCCATCTACTTCCATAGTAGAATGGTTCCTTATTTTCTATAGTCTGTCTCTCAAAAAACATATTAGTATTGTCTTGGATCATTACAAGCTCCTATGAAGAAATAATAGAATCCAAAGAATAATTCCATTATTGATTGATCCAAAAGCTTTAATTTCATTTAAACTTTTAATAAAGCACTTACTTTCTATTCACATATTTGAACTCTATTGTTCTTTCGCTTTCAACTAATTTTGTTATTAAGATAAGATTTGTTGACAATCTTGGTATATACGAAGATATTGTATAATATAAAATAAGGATGAAATGCGCTAGGTGTTACACATCCATTTCCATGAACTGGATACTTCTTTCCATCTACTAGTTTTAAACTAAAGTTATTTGTAGCTTTTAAACAATCAAGCCAATTTTGATTTCCTATCATATGATGACTTGCCCCCGAGTCAACATACCAAACATTCTTTTTCAATTTTCATAATAGAGATATCCTTTTGTGAAATTATAGTATATTGTTGAAAATAAATATGAGGAGCACTTTGAATTTACATCTTATGATATGTTCCTCTTTCTAATCTATTCATAATTCCCTTACTTTGATGAATACTCCTTTTAGTTCTTGGAATATTTGTAGTATGTAATTAATCAATATAATTCCTTTTGCCTCTTTGGAATTAATAATGATTTTAATAGAACATTTGAAGTAGACTACCTTATGAATCCCTAGTTTAATTTATCAAAACATTATTTGAAACTATCTCAAATTAATTTCTCCTTAGTTTTGAATGACAGACTAAGGATTTTTTTTAAATTGTTAACTACCTTTTGTCTCCCAAGTTTCAATATAATTCTTTCAATTCTATGTAGAATACCTTGCATCTCCCTAGAATTATATAAGTTACTTTCATTTTATCAATCAATGATTTGAATGCAATTTAAAATCTTACAAATCTTCAAATATATACCTCTAATAATTTTGAGTTAGAGGTTAAACTATCAAATTCAATTTAGTCAAAAATTTCTATGTAGAATTCCTTTTATCTCCCAAGTTTAAGAATATAATATTCAATTCTAAATTTCATAAACTATGTTGATGTTGAATTCCTTATACCTCCAACTCTAGAAATTTAGAAATTAAAGAAAAAATATTATTTGCAAGTTTTGGATTCCTAGTTTGATGTAGAATACCTTATTATGCAAACTTATCAATTTGCATATATTTATTTTTTTTGTAAACTCAAAAGTAAACTTTTACAAAACTTCAAAATTAATGCTTCAATTCCCAAATCAGTCTTCAATATTTTGTAAAAGCTTTCAAATTGCAATATTCATATTTCTAAGGTTTAAATAATACTTATCTCTCCAATAAAATACTTTCAACTTTAACCTTAGATAATATTTTCCTTTAATCCTTATAACTCCTACTTAGCATAAACATTAATTCCAAAAAGTAATAAATATTACCTTTAATATTTTAGGCACTCTCTCCTTAATTCTTGACTTGAACTTATTCGAAAAACTAGGCACTCTTACTCCTTTGGTCAACTCTCCTTCAAACTTGGTCAAGGCACTTCACCTTCAACATAAATGAATCCTTGCTTATAGTAAGTGTGGCTATTCTATCCCATGCAATAAATGGACGTTGAAAACCTATTGTCTTCCTTGTTAGTGGTTGGATTCTTTGCAATATGAGTGACAAGTGTCACTAGAATGCTTCCTTGGCCCTTGTTAATGTAACCTATAACTTTGTGGTGCTTCTCTCTTATAACAAATGACACAACCAATATTAACATTCCTGTAAATTTTGGATGATTTGCAGTGCTACTTCTTTCTTGTGACAAGTGGCACATACAATGTTACAATATTTCTAAAATCTTATGGAAGAATTTGTAATATTTTCTTTGACGAATTTGTAACACTCAAATTTGTAACCTTCCCTGGCTATGTTACATTCTCCTTTTGGACACTTGACCGTGTATGTAAAATACTCAATATGGTTGGTGCTATGTTATGAACACATTCTATTCATTTTCCTTCTTAGTGGTTGCACAAACTTGCACCTTTTATCTCCCTTAATGTTTTTTCCAATAGCAAAACATTGTCTCCTCTTTGTTATTTACGTTTTCAAATTTGCATATGGTGCTTCAACTTCACCAACATCAACTTTCTTCCACTTACGCACTCTTCTTTGGTGGATCTTCCATGGTGGATTTCCTTCACTTGGGGACCCTTTTGATGACTCTTCCATGGTGGATCTTTTTTGATTGAGTTTTCCTTTTGGTGGCTCTTCCATGGTGACTCCTCTCCTATTCGATGGCTATTCTTCTAGAAAATGTTAGGGCACTTTCCCCTCTGTAATTTGCTATCATTTTAGCACTTTTCTATCGTGCTCAACCTGTGCAACTCGATGGCGATTTTAGTTTTGGATTTACCACTATTTTTGGTGGTTCTATTCACCAACATATTCTACAAGCTTCTTACTCCTCTTGGTGTCTTTAGACACCTTATATCTACTTTTATTTTGAGGACTATTTAGCCTCAAAATAACTTAGAATAAATCTGCCTTTTTTATTATAAAAAACAACATATAGTAGTTTAATTATTATTCATTTTAAACACTTTACAAGATTTAACTCTTGCTGTTATAATTTGCAGATTTTATAAAGGCAATGATGTCTCTTTCCTTGGATTAGAGACACTTTACTAAAAATCCTTTTTTCTTGCTTTTAATATCTCTAAAATTGATAATTTCAAAAACTTATAATAAGTACTTTCAAAACTTGTAAAAGAATACTTTTATAGCATCAATCTTACACACATTTTATGATCTTCTTTGTAGCTTATATTCTTGATATTTTTCTGTCTTGAATTTGCAGCAATACTCCTTTTATTTTGTTGTTGTAGAATATTTAACTTGTAGTTGTAGTTTCTGCCCGAAAAACCAACTTTCTTGTTGTATATTTTTACTCTTAATTTTCCTTCAAATGTGTGCTAGAAACTTATGAATTTTGCAATTATAAATGTTGTCCTCTTGCTGTCCAATTCTGCAGTAAATATCCTACTTAGATGCTTCTTAATCCTCTTATGCTTTGTTGTTCAGAGTATTTACAAATCTATCTTTAAACTCCTTCAAATTATAGCTTACTTTACTCTTTTAATGTTTTCCAATTATGCAACTCAAATCTCTCAAATCACTACTTACAAAATCTGATTCTTTGATGTCCACTAATATTCAAATTTGTTGCTTCCTTTTTTTGTCAAGCCTTCCTTTAATTGGCTATCCAAAGATGCTCCAAAATATTTCCAAAGCTTCTCCAAATTGCAACTCTATGCTTTCTTCAATTTTTTGTCATGTGACCTTTCAACTTCTCCTTCGAAAATAAGCAACTTATTCTTTTACAAATCAGCTTACAAAACCTTTGTTGCTATCCTCAAATCTCTCAAATCTATGGCTTCTCCAATTCTTATTATTTCTTCAAGCTTCTTGTCAAATTTTGACTTCAAATCTAACTTTGTTTATTGTCTTCTTCCTCAAGAATCTGGATGTCTTGAGGTCTTCAAAACCTTCTCAAAATTTCATAAAATTCTTGCCAAATACTTTTTCCTATTGGTCTTGTTATCTAATGGTGACCATTGTCCCAATTTATTCTTATTAGGTGCTCCTTCTACTTGCAATATTTTGACATGAACTTTCCTTCAAATCTCCTCCAATGACCATTGCTTCAATTTTGCAATGAGGCTTTCTTTAGCCTTCTTCTTCTTCTTAAAATACTTTTTGAGACTTCTTCTCTTGGGTCTTCTAATACTGTAGCTTTCAAATCTCTTAATCAATACTTTAATGAAACCTTACATTGGTTTCTTCAATTTTCCAACAATAGAAATTTTGCAATGATATCTCTTTCTTGGATCTCCAAAATCTGTTGCTTCAATCTGTAATAGGACCTTTTGTAGCCCTTCTCTATATTCAATCTACAATAGGACCTTTTGTAGCCCTTCTCTATCTTCAATATTTAGTCTTCAATATTCCAAATCTCTTCCCTTTCTCTCTCTTCTTTTCCTTGGACCTTCTTTAATCTCTACTTTAAAATCAAGAAATCAACAAAAGAGCCAGAAAAAAAAAAAAAATGAAATTCTTCTCTATCTATTGTAGGAAGCTTCTTAACTTCTAAGAAATAATTTTCTACAATAAAAATTAGACAATAGTAATCAAATATACCCAAATTTCTAGAATCCTAACATCAATAATCTTCATTAGCTATCTCAAAAAACTAGTGGAAGTAAAGCTATCCTGATTCCTAGTCTTCACGAGTTTTCCTTCAACCCTGTGGAAAGACTCTAGTCAAACACTAATCTAGAATATTTTTTATCTATCAAAATTTTCAATATAACCTCCTTTAAGGGTCTATTAATATCTTCAATGTCAAGGTCTATATTGAAGACTTGTAAATCTCCTTCTATTCTAACTTTTCTCTTGGAATAGGTAAATCCTCAACTATCATTGGTTTTCCTTAAACATAATGAGAAATTCTATCTTCTCTACTTTTTGTTTTCCATAGGTAATTTCTTCAATGTTATTCGTCTCTCCTTAACTAGTAGGGATCTCCTCTACAACTAAAACCTATGCAAGACAAAACCTTGTTGTAGCTTTGATACCATTGTTAGCTTTTGATGATTAAATACTAAATATAATATGGCCTCAAGATCTAAAATAAAGTTACAATATGAAATATATGACAATAGCAAACTACTAAGCATATAAAAATCATAAACTACTTCAAAAATAACTTAAATAAATGCTATTAGCAAATGCTCACAAAAAAATGAAATCTATTGAATAAAGACCTCAAATACATCATACTTCATCACTCTCCATTACAACTGTCTATTATAGTCTATCTCTCTTGATATCTATCCTTCACATCTATATACCTATATATAAAATATAATGTGACTCTCCATATGGAGGACTCTTGACCTTCACTCTACCTATGACTCTTCATATTCCTTTTCTATGGACACATATACATAGGGACAACTATGCACATTTACATTGCCAAAATAATTTACATAATTGTGAATTTATTACATTGCATAAAGTAAATACTTTTATTCTAATCTATGACATATTAGCTTTTTATGTAACGAGCAATAGGAGATATCAATCACAAGATGCACAATAATATAAGAGAAATTAAATCTGCAACATGACTGAAGTATGTTGTGAATAGAAATAACATAAATGAATACAACATAGCTATGGAGGAAATGAACACTCCATTAATGAAGCTATTGAACTACATTGCACCGATTGCCAATATATGGTGATCTACACAACACTGCACTACTACCTACAACTATGTTATAATAAAATCTATCTATCTATGTCCCCCTTTTCATATCTATCAAACAGTAAGGTCTTTCTTATATAGAAAAATAGATTTCTTGGACAACACTCTACCTAGTTGTGCAAGGGATAACTTGCACATATATAGCTTGCATATTTACACTTGTGTATTTATTACATTGCATGAAGTAACTAGATAATTTCCCCCTAAAGTAATCTAATGTCCTAAGTATGTACCTTGGAAGATACATTTACATAACCCAAATGATGGAATAGACTCTATTTCTAACATGGCACTCTTTCCTAATCTATAGATGTACCCATGGTGGTACACTAGTATGTATCAAATAATATTATATATTCCAATAATTAGACCAAAAGGAAGAAGCTTATTAGAAACAAAGGATAAGGATAACATGGTTACATGAGGGAGACTAGAATACCAAATTATTTAACTACTCTACAACTGCCTATAATATTAATAACTGGATGGGTGCTCTTCTTGATGACAAAGGTTCTAGACATGACGCTACCCTAGGTATGCAGAAAATAGGTAACAATTTCTTTAGTAATTTGTATACTACAAATCCAAGTTTATCTCCAGTCCACCAGTAGGAGATCTTGGATAGATCTACAAAATCCTCACCAAGTTGATGGTAAAAATGCTTAAAAGAATCCTCCTAGCAATAATATCTCCTGATCAAGAAGGATTTGTGCAAGGAAGATATATTCTAGATGGTATCATCATAGCTCAATAATATTTCCACACACTCATCAAGAAAGAGAATAAATAAATGTTCCTAAAACTTGATCTCTCCAAAGCTTATGATAGGGTCAACTAGGACTTCATGGTCAAAATCCTTGAGAAATTTGGTTTTGAAAGAGAATGGATTTCATGGGTGTTGGAATGTGTCTCATCGGCTTCCTTCTTACTCCTCATAAATGGAGTTCCATCCCAACCCTTTCAAGCCTCTAGGGGGATTAGACAAGGAGACCCTATATCACCATACTTATTTATTCTTTATGTGAAACTATTACGGAGATATATCAGTTAAAATAAGGTAGAGAACATCATTACATGAATAAGTATCAGCCCTAGTTTAGATCTTACTCACTTATTTGTGGAAAATACCAAAATTTGGGGGGAGGCAATAATTCGATAAGTAGTTAGCATAAGAACCTACTCAATTGCTATATAAAGTCCACTAGTCAACTCATAAATGATCATAAATCCAAATTTATTTTTTTCAATGTCACAAAGAGAGTTTGGAAGAGTATTAGCTAAATTATAAGATTCCAAGAAGCTTCTCCTTCTCTATAATACCTAGGAATCCCCCTCTCAGGAATAAGTTTAAAAACAAAGGATTGGAGAACAATAAAATATAGAATATTTTATTGAGGTTCTTCAACACACCTTTTGGTGTCTCTAATTCTAAGAATTTATACATGAGCATTGCTTGAAGAATTGCTTTTAGTAATGTAACTTTACCTCAAAAAATTAGAGTCAAAGGGAGTCAAAAAATAGCTTTGATCAACTAGGAAAAAGTTTATCATCCAAGAGAGGATGGAGGTCTTGGAATCTAAGCTGTAGCAACAAACAAACAAGCTTTAACTAGAAAAATCTATTGGATATGGTTATCCCATTTAGACCAACTCTTGTCCAAGGTTTTCCTAGAGAAATACTACACATATCACATAGGAGTTGACCTTACCTGACTCCTAGGAACAAGGGAAGGTTCATAAATTTAGAAATCACTAAAGAAATAAACTCCTATTATTAAGAAGAGCTTATTATAGATAATTGGATCTAGAAGCAAAGATAGATTTTGGGTGAATCTTTGGAACACTAACCCCCATAGATGTCCAATATTCCCATCCAACTCTCCTAAAATTGACATTCTAGAAACACGGTTGGGTCAACATGAGCAATTACCTAAAACCATTGAACAATCAATCACTAGGACATCTCCTCTATTGCCCTCTAGAGGAATGACCATATGAAGGATGAGAGGTAGAGAAGGCAAAACTAAAGGAAATATTGACTAGAAGAACTTGGGTGAGAAAAGCAGAACATGATAAAATAGCCAAGGGTTTTGACACCCTTGGTATTTACTCAGTCAAGAGGGTTATACATCCATATCTTATGTCCCTCAATCTCTTAATCCTTTCTCATGGTTAAATTTGTGGTAATCAAAAGGTTGGATATACAGGGAGGTAACTCTTAGGTAATGGTAAATACCACATGAGTTCATATAGGGGGTATTTTTAATATTAAATTGAACCATCAGTATATTTATAAGTATCTTATAAGAGAGGGGTATTTAAAATTCATGCATACCTAGATATAGATTTTGTCAATAAAAAAGGGGTTGGAGAAGAGGGGGTGAGGTTATATTTGAGTTTCATAACAAATATTTATATAATTTATAACATGAAATAGTTCTAAAATAATATAATATTTAATAAAACAAACCATATAAATTTTGAAACTAAAACTACATAGAGGAAAATTTTACTTAATTTTTAAAAATCTTAAATCCTCCACTATAAATCCTTACTCTAATGAGATAATTTTGGCATACAACTTGGTCCATGGTAATAAGGAACAAGTTAGTCCTTGGTGGTGAATTGTAGAGCAGCTGAATGAAATTGATGCATACCCTAACCTTATCACCTTTTGAAGATTTTATATTTTGAAATAGTCTCTACTCAATTAGGGAACTCACCATTTTTGGACTAAGATAAATTTAAAAAATACTCATCCTAAACACAGAGACACACATCCTTCCCCATGGAGGAAACAAGTACCAAAATTATGAAGGCAGATGTAAGGACCCAGGGGTATGTTAATCAAGGGGATTTTTGCTACAATTCATATGTATATTGTTAGAGTAAATTACTTATTTTGTACATGCCAATGTATCACCTTGGGTACATAACTAGAGTAGGAGTTTACTTTATATTAAAGATGAGTAGTTACTTCAAGCAATGTAATAAATGCACAAATGTTAGAAAGTGTAATGATGTAAATGTATATGGAGTCCACATGTACATGAGTCATTGGAAAGGTAGATGAAGAGTCATAGGTAGAGTAAGGGCTAAGGAACATATCTTCCTATATATAGGCCTTTGAGAGTATGAGTGAGAGGAGTGAGATGATGTTACTATAGAGAGTTAGATTAGAGTAGTGAGTAGGTACAATGTAGCTCTTCATTAAAAAATTTGGAGTGTTCAAGTCCTCCATTATATTGCATTGTACTATTTTCATGAGCTTTTATTAATGACATATTACTGAGCTATTGCAAAATTCTATCATATTATTTTATTGTATATTTTAGTGCCGTTATCATATAGTTATCATAGCTTACATATTTTACATCTTGTGGTTGCATTTCCTTTATTATACATCATCAAAAGCTAACATAATTGATTCATTGTCTGAATAATTTTAGCTAGGTATCATTGTGCTTCTTCTTATTTTTGTCTAAACCATACAAGATGATGATTTATTTGGTTCCTTGTGCTTTATTCAATTTGAAAATATGGAGGGAAAGAGAGCCACATTTCAATTTTTGGGTATTGCTTGACTCTTAAAAAAGAAAATGGGTAAATCATGTTTGTGAAATTGTAAAATTTAGTTGTTATTCAATTTTTTGCTCAGAAAGAGAGAGCATTGCATTTAAATTTGTGGGAATTGCTTGAATCTTAAAAAAGGGGAAGGAGAGAGTCATAGTTTAATTTGTGGGTATTGCTCGACTCTGAAAAGGGGAAATAGGTAAATCATGTTTTTGAAATTGGAAAAGTTTAGTTGCTGCAATTCCATTTGTTGTTCTTATTGATTAGCAAATTCATCCTCATGGTATAGTGGCATTATTTACCTTGTTAAACTTATGGAAATTTTGGAGTAGAAGGGTGAAATCCTTAGCTAGAACTAGGGTACCTCATATATTACCACTTGAAATGCTAAATCCCCTAGAGATGGTGAATTGTTTGGTTGAATGCTCTAATTATTAGAAACCCCCATTAGAATGCAGAATAATCATCTTAACAAACTTCTATTTCAAAGGAATTTAAATGCATTTCAATATGGCTTGGGAACTGACCTAAACCTTGTTGTTTGAACTATTATGTTGTGTAAGACCTGCATGAAAAACAAGAAAAAAATATAAAATTCTTAACCCTAAATAGGGTATGCCTTTACCACTTTGTAAAAGCAAAGATAAATGAGAGTTTTGTGCAAAAATTGTAGGACCTAACCTAATTATAGAAGTAATTATTCCTCTAAGTGATAAAACTAAAATAGAACAAGAGTTGCTTTCTAAACTAGTTTGGAAGCATTTCAAAGTTTAGGGAAGCTTTACTAGTTTGAGTCTTAAGCCCCAATTTGAACTTGAACTAGCAGATCGTTGTACCTATTCTTGTACTCTGCATACTATCTGAAGTGCAAGTTCTAGTGTTGATTATTATCCAAATGATTTTCATTACCTTACTCAGTTTGATGTTTTACGTCTGCTATATAGATAATATGCTATATTAAAGACATCTCCTTGTCATCTAGTGATGATCTCATGGAAAGTACAATATAGTGAAGTTTGCAAAGTATTAACTTAGAGCTTGAGTTCACTTTTGTTAAAGGCACTTTATACTTTTCCCAATGACATTTAGCAAAAAATATTCAGTGATGGAAAGCCCTTCATTGTACATTTTAGCTGTTGTTTTGTATTTAAGCATAACAAAACTATTAAGAATTTGATTGGTCATAAGTGGAAAAACCCTTCATTGCACATTTTAACTATTGTTCTATATTTGGAACTAAACGTGCTTGGATCAATATTTTTTATATTCCCTTGGTTATGGTTAGTTATTGAGAGCTTAAACTGGTTAATTGTGAGAATCCTGATTTGGTGGTCAAAAGTAAGACTAAAGCAAGTTTTTTTAATTCTTACTATCTAGATAATAGAAATACATAGTTTACTATTCTTTTATAGTTGCATTTTTTAAATTCGTGGAACTAATATGGAAATCTAAGAAGTGGAAATTGAATTTGAGCATAGTAAAAAAGTTTTAATAGTCTTTTGCTTCTAAAAAATTGAAGTTGATTTTACTTTGGATAACAAATTATTACTCTTAAATGGTAATTTTTTTTTAAATGGTTATGTGGGATTAAAATGGACCACATTGGTATTACAACATGACCATGTTAGCATGGTATTTTAATGAACAACATCATTGTGGTGTTACAATAAATTGTACTATCACAACACCCATGGGATTTGAATCCTGATAGGATTTTTGTGAGTCAAACATTCTTTCCAATTGAACTTCAATTCCATGGGTGATTATTGGTTCAATTGAGATACATAATTTCACTTGAAAAACTAATCTTACTTTCATGCAACTCTTTTATGGTGCTTTAATTGCATCTATGTTTCTTCCTGACTTTGTTATGCAACTTCTATCAAGTACACAATGTTTTGGATCATACTTCTTACAACTAAACTCACTTTTAGCTATTATATAGAGGTATTTTTCTAGCTTGTAATGAAAAATATAGGACTATAATTGAGATTTGAATAGATTCTAGACATAAACTTCTACATTGTTGGATTTTGTTAGGATCCTATATCCTAACCCTCATTATTAATAATAATAATATAATACATTTAATATCCTAAGGTTAGTATAGTTGATAATATAATAATTAATTATTAATAAATTATTATTAGGGTTAAAGGCTTAGCATAGACATAATAATTAATTATATTAATTATTATAAATTGTCATGATGAAGTGACGTAGGGTTAGGATTAGGGTAGGTATAAAACATTGTACAATTTATCATATGGGAATCCAGAGAATAATATAAAACATAAATTTATTTGAAACATGCAACAATGATTCTATAAAAAGTGATTCTATTTATTTTAATGTTATTTTATTCCTTTATTTATTAAATAATTGCTAGAAACTTCATGGTTCTACCATTTGGTATAGAACCATGTTAGACCCAACCATGTCATCAAAATAAAGGAAGAACTTTACAAGATTTCAAGTATAAACAAGGAACTTAAAAATGACATTGCAGGCCTTAGCAAAAGCATGGAAACTCTTAACAATATTTTGAGCAGTATGGAGTGTCAAATTGACCGTGAAGAAGAAAAAATAAGGAAAGAAATTGCAAATAAAGAAGTTGCTCTTAACCCTAGAAATTTTTTTCCTTGGAACCCATAGCCATGGAATTCCAAGAGGTACCTATTGCACTTAAGGAGAAAGAAAAAAATAATTCAAGCTCTAAAAATGCAAATTTTTATATAAAATAAGTACACCAAGAGGATATCAAAGACGAAGGCTTCCAAAAGTTGTGTTTTGTAGACCTGCATTTGGGTAATGCACAGAGCTGTCAAGGTGGAAGTCAACCTAATACCACCCACGCAAGCAAAATAGAGGTACAAAGGATCTTTAAAGGTACAACCACAATCTGCATACATTCAGATCAAGTAAATTTTATTTTGGAGTATGGTACCCATCCACTTAAAGCTAATAAATCCACTCTAGACCAGACAAACATTGCACATGATGGCATAGATTTGGTGAACATAATTTTATCGAGATGTACTAATCATGATAAAAAGTTTAAATTCCCTCTGCACGTGCGTCCTCCGCCTTGGCCTCCTCTCGGGATAAAAAATGGTAGTAACTCACCATAATCAAGATCAACGCATTCTCAAAGCAGGTGGTGTATTTAGAAATATATTGTGTGACCTGCACACCGCGTAGGAAATTTTTTCCACCGAATAGTCTCAGCAAAACACCATGCTGCCTAATTAATAATTCAGCCTGTGATTCATTGGCTGGCAGAGAATCAAATGTCAAGAATGATACATAGATAATAAAAGCCTACGATTTAGAATTCACGTGGTTTTGAGCGATGGTGGGCAGAAGTGCTCTACAGTTCCGCGTGCCTCTGAATCTCAGAGATGCCCACGTTGTCTCTCTCCATTCAACCATTCCTCATTTTTTTCAAGGAATTTTAATGGACAATGCATAACTCGGCCTTGGAATGTTGCTACCCTTGATAATTTCTCCGTTCCTGCGGTGTACATGCGTTTATCTTTGTCCAAGAGATGAAATGTTGCAAACATAAATATGAGAATGCCGGTGATGAGTAGTGTTAAGAGTTCTATTGCACAATGAATGTTCCATTTTCCAAATTTTTTTTTTTTTTTTAAACTCAGCAAAACATTCATGATACAAAGGAAAAGTTTTAACTACCGGCTTGCTCTCCAACTCCTCTACATAAGTGGAGAAGTTTTAACTCACAAATTTTTAATGCTATTCCGGAATAGCATTAAAAATTGTAAATACTTTAAATATATTCTCAAAATCTTCAAAAGAATCTAAATGTTAGGTTTTCGATGCAAAAGTTTACAAAGCAACTGAAAAGTTACTCCGAAAATCATCCAAATAATTCAAATTATAGGTTGCTGATACAAAAATAATTAAAATATTCGTTAAAAGTCTTTAACAGAACATAAATTCCTGGTTGCCGATTCCGAAAATGCTCCAAAGGGTGGTTCATTGGTTACGGGCATAGTAGTTGAAGAATACAAAAAATCGATTCAAATTCTCAAAAATAATACAAAAGCTGTAATGTTTCTGCATAAGTATTCAGATACTTAAATTAATTGATTGAAAATTGTAAATGTTGTGATGATGAAAATAGTGGTTGTTGATGCCAAATTTTGAATATATTGGACTATGACGATGAAAGCCGTGACTAAAAATTATGCTCAAAATTTTGCTATGAAATCTTGTAATCAATTAATTTTTTTCTGGAAGTGGATATCAGCTTGTTGATATCCAGTTATCGTGAGTCCTTTGTAATGGTAGAAATCTTAAGGAGTGACTTTGCAAAAGTCGTAACGCGCATTACGTGATTATACATTTTGTTGACGATAATAGTGTACTTCCAAGTCCCTTTCATCAATAACTAATACACCATACTTATTCCAAATGGATGGGAAAATTGACATATATTTGACAATGCTTGTTTCTTTCTGTAAAGCATTACGGATAAGGAGCCCATTGCTTGTTGAAAAAATAATCTCAATTGCCCCATTAAATGCGAATGTATAACCAAGTAGATAGCATTAAATATTCTTTCTAGAAGTCTCTCACGGAGATACTCTACATAGTGTCTCGAATGTTCTTTTTGATATAATATGTATGAAGATATAAAAAAATGCTTCTTCTCCGTTAGCAGCAGCCAATGCTCCTTTTGTCCTCTGTATATGCTCTGTTTTAATATATAAAAAATACCTTGTTCTATTCTATTCTTCCATGCGTTTGTGTGGTCTGTAGTTTTATATTTGAAGGGCTTTTCATTTTAGTGAAGAAATCTACAGATTGCCTGCACACAACTCCTATTCAGTCCATCAGAGTGGTATCAGAGCCATAAGGTTTCAGAGACAAGGGTTTCAAAAATCAAAGGAGTCAAGCACAAGCTTCTATAATGGCAGCTCAAACAGGTCCCAGCACAAGCTTAAAAACTCCAAATCTTCCTAAATTTGATGGTAAGAATTATGAATACTGGTCAATAATCATGAAAACTCATTTTAACTCAATAGATGTTTGGGATGTAGTAGAAAATGGGTTTCAAGAGCCTGCAGATGCAGCTGCTTACAGTGCCTTAACAAGGGCACAAAAGGATACATTGAAGGAGAATAGAAGCAAGGATTCCAAAGCCCTTCAAAGCATATTTCTAAGTGTAGACCTGAGCATCTTTCCAAGAATACAAGGAGCATCTAAATCAAAACAAGCATGGGATATCTTGCAAACTGCATACCAAGGAATGGAGAAGGTGAAAGCAGCCCGGTTACAAATACTCAGGAGAGATTTTGAGACAATGCAAATGAGAGAATCAGAGTCAGCAGATTTGTTCTTCATTAAAGTTATTGGGTTGGTGAACCAGATGATATCCCATGGAGAAACCATTGAGGATAGAAGAGTTGTGGAGAAAATATTGAGAAGTCTACCTCCAAAGTTTGATTCTCTTGTCGTGGCTATAGAGGAGAGCAAGGATTTAACTCAATACTCCTTAGATGAGTTGCAAGCATCTCTCATATCTCATGAGCATAGACTGAATAGATCTAGTAATACTTCTTTGGAAAATGCTTTCAAGTCACAAGTGAACATTGGTCCTGGAAGAGGAAGAGGCAGAGGAAGGCCAAATTCTAGAGGTAGAGGAAGAAGTTCATCTAGAGGTGGAAGAGGAAATCCATAAAATACAAGTGGAAGAGGTTACAGCCAAGGCCCAAGCCAGAACTCGAGCCAGCAGAACCAAAATTGGAGATAAAATCAAGCACAGGATGAAAGGTATGACAAATCTCAAGTTCAATGTTACTATTGCAAAAAAATTCGGTCATTATGCAAGTGAATGTAAAAAAAATAGTATGATCTAAGAAAACAAAATGCAAATTTCACAGCAGAGGATGAATGTCAGGATGGAATGTTTCTTGCATACAATGCAGTAGAAGAAATTCAAAAGGATGTATGGTTCTTAGATTCTGGGTGTAGTAATCACATGACTGGAAACAAAGAATTGTTTGCAAGTTTGGATGAAAGCATAAAATATGATGTCACTTTAGGGATTGACAATAAGGTCTCTGTTATGGGAAAAGGAAGAGTAAACATTCTAACAAAGAAGAGGGAGAAGAAACACATTTCAGATGTATATTTTGTTCCAGGATTAAAACATAACCTGATGAGCATTGGTCAGCTTGTTGGAAATGGTTATAGAGTGTATTTTAAAGATAATGAATGCATAATATTTGATAAGTTTCCAAGTAAATTGTTGATTGCAAGAGTGCAGATGACAAATAATCAAATGTTTCACCTCAAACTTCAACATGACCTGAATTCACAAGCAGGACAAAGCATTGCAACAGTGACACAAACAATATTACAAGCTGAAATAAAGGATGAAAATTGGCTTTGGCATCTAAGGCTGGGTCATCTTAACTTTGAGTACCTGAATCTATTGCAAAGGAAGAGAATGGTGAAAGGATTACCACCGATAGAGAGATCAAACAGAGCATGTGAGGGATGCATACTAGGAAAGCAACATAGAGATGCATTCCAAGTGGGAAAATCAGTAAGAGCACAAGCACCATTGGAGAATTCAGACCTGTGTGGTAAGATGCAAACCCCCTCACTAAATGGAATGAATTATTTTCTAACTTTTATAGATGATTATACAAGGAATACATGGGTGTATCTTCTAAGGCACAAGGATGAAGCATTTGAATACTTTAAACAATTTAAGGCCTTAGTTGAGAAACAAAGTGGCTATTATATCAAAGTGTTGAGAACTGATAGAGGTGGAGAATATGTCTCAAAGGAGTTCTTGAATTTTTGCAAGTACAATGGAATTCAAAATCAATTTACAGCAAGATATACACCTCAACAAAATGGTGTAGCTGAGAGAAAGAACCGAACAATTATGGAAATGGGAAGAAGCATGATGAAGGCAAAGCATTTACCAAATGAGTATTGGGGAGCAGCAGTGAAATGTGTCGTCTATATTCTAAATAGGAGTCCAACTAAGAGTTTGTGTGATGTAGTCCCTCAAGAAGCATGGAGTGGAAGGAAGCACAATGTATCTCACATGAGAGTCTTTGGTTGTGTAGCTTATGCGCATGTTCCAGATGAATTGAGAAAAAAGTTGGATAGCAAAGGAGAGAAATGCATATTCATAGGGTATAGTGAACAATCAAGAGCATATCATCTTTACAATCCAGTGACAAAGAAGTTTATAACCAGCAGAGATGTAAAATTTGTTGAAGATGAAGCATGGGATGGAAGTGTAGAGAAGACTGTGAATGTTGTAGGTACTGAAGAGGATATGGCTGTAGTAAACACTCCATCCGTGACTCCACCCACACCAAATCAAGATCAGCAATGCTCCTCTCAATCATCATCATCATCAAGCATAAGAGCAGCTCCAATATTGCAAGAAAATAGTCAAGCAAGTGGACAACAAATGTCTTCAGCAGGTCCAATAAATAGCACAAGTTCAAGTGACTCATCAGATCAGACTTTAGCAAGGCTGAGAAGACAAAAGTACAAAAGTTTAAATGAGTTATATGAGCAAGATGAAGTCAATAGCAATGCTGGCCCAAGTTTATTATTTGCCTTTTATTCTCAAATGGAGGATCCTGTACATTTTGAAGAGGTTGTCAAAGAAGAGAAGTGGATTGCAGCGATGGATGAAGAAATTGCAGCGATTGAAAAGAATGACACATGGGAGTTGGTGGATCTCCCACAAGGCAAAGATGTTATAGGTGTTAAATGGGTTTATAAAACCAAGTATAATGTTGAAGGAAAGATAGAAAAACATAAGGCAAGGCTAGTTGTGAAAGGCTATAAGCAACAATATGGCATAGATTATGAGGAAACATTTGCCCCAGTGGCAAGAATGGAGACTGTGAGGACTGTCTTAGCAATTGCAGCCCAACATAAGTGGAAGGTCCATCAAATGGACGTTAAATCAACATTCTTAAATGGTTTCTTGAAGGAGGAAGTGTACATTGAGCAGCCACCTGGTTATGAGATTGAAGGACAAGAAGACAAGGTGTATAAACTCAAGAAGGCACTATATGGGCTCAAGCAAGCACCACGGGCCTGGTATAGCAGAATTGATACCTATTTTATGAGAAATAGCTTCAGAAAATGTGAAGGTGAGCATACTCTTTATATCAAAATAAACAATGATAAGTTTTTAGTTGTTGTGCTTTATGTGGATGATTTGATATTCATGGGAAATGATGAAAATATTGTGGCTGAGTTTAAAAATGAAATGAAGCATGAGTTTGAGATGACTGATTTGGGATTGTTGAGATACTTTCTTGGCATAGAAGTTCAGCAATTTGAGCATGGAATATTTATTTCACAAACTAAATATGCTGCTGATATTTTAAAGAGGTTCAAAATGGAAAATTGTAAGCCAACATCAACTCCAATTGCCATAGGACTGAAATTGAGAAAAGAGGATTGGAGTAAGAGTGTAAATTCAACAATGTATAAGAGCATAGTGGGGAGTTTAATGTATTTAACAACCACAAGACCAGATATAATGTATGTTGTAAGCTTGATTTCTAGATTTATGGAAAATCCAAAAACAACTCACCTCCAAGTAGCCAAAAGGATATTGAGATACATCAATGGAACCAAGGAATATGGGATATTGTATACCAAGACAAATGATTTCAAATTGACAAGCTATACAGATAGTGATTGGGTAGGAAGTATAGAATATAGGAAGAGCACTTCAGGCTATGTTTTTCATCTTGGATCAGGTGTTGTGTCATGGGCCTCTAAAAAGCAACCAATAGTCTCCCTCTCTACAGCTGAAGCAGAGTATGTAGCAGCAACAAGAGTAGCATGTCAAGCAATATGGATGAGAAGGATATTGAAAAATCTTGGACACAAGCAAGAGGAACCAACAAGAATCTTTTGTGACAATAAGTCAGCCATAGCATTTTCAAAGAACATTGTGTTTCACAAGAGAACCAAGCACATAGACACTCGTTATCATTTTATCAGGGAGTTAATCAATGCTGGAGAGATCATCTTGGAACATTGCAAATCTGAAGAGCAATATGCAGATATTTTTACTAAGTCCTTGGGAACAAGAAGTTTTGTACAGCAACGCGATAACTTGGGTGTTACAGAATGCAGTAATGGCAGTTGTGATTAAGGGGGAGTGTTGAAAAAATAATCTCAACTGCCCCATTAAATGCGAATGTATAACCAAGTAGATAGCATTAAATATTATCTCTAGAAGTTTCTCACAAAGATACTCTACTTAGTGTCTCGAATGTTCTTTTTGATATAATATGTATCAAGATATAAAATAAAATTTCTCTTTTTTGCGTGGCTTGCAATGCTTCTTCTCTGTTAGCAGCAGCCAATGCTCCTTTTGTCCTCTGTATATGCTATGTTTTAATATATAAAAAATACCCTGTTATGTTCTATTCTTCCATGCGTTTGTGTGGTCTGTAGTTTTATATTTGAAAAGCTTTTCATTTCAGTGAAGAAATCTGCAGATTGCCTGCACACAACTCCTATTCAGTCCATCATTGGTGTAATGTTACTTTCCAAACGATAAATTCTCCACGCAATTTATGTGAATAAATTTGTGTTTGAATAATCGTGACATGCCTTCCACACAATGGTTAATATAACAAAGGCAACGAACCGTTATAGGAGGAATTTAGCATACATTTCAATTTCAATTAAGGGTGATGAACCATTACATGGAGGTATTATCGAAGTTTCAGTAGGAGTTTTTTTTTTTAAAAGATAGTTGTGAGAAGATCGCCTAGGTCAAACACTACAACATTCAACCATATATGTGAACAAATTTATTTAACTAGGTGGCATACTCGCCTGGCGTCCAGCTGTCTCCTCTCACAACACTACAATATCACATAACATGACATGGAGCTTAACCGCCCGTTTCAACCGTTATGCTCGATAAGGTTTGTCCCTTAATGTTTTTTGGATAATGGTTCTCCTGCAACTTGATGTGCAACAGCTATGTAGAATACGATGCATCACTTGTTACCAACATTCAATCACTACACAAGGTGAATGGTGTTAGATATTAGGGTTATGTGTAAGAGGTTGGTCTTATAATGTATTTATAAAAACCTAAAATATATTTATAAAAATTTGGCAAATTAATTAGTATTCAAACACATCCAGAAGGTTTATTTGTTAAAGGTAATGTTGAAAATTTAAACTTAAAAATCAAATTATTATAAAATTGGAATCAATCTACCCAAAAAAATTTACATCCAAATTAGTGCTCAAAAATCCCAAATATTAACCAATTTCAAATTTCAAAAATTCTAATTTTAACCAATAGGTGTTGTAGTCTGGTAGATGCTATGTAGATGTCTTGAACAGAAGCGGTCTGCTTTTGCACTAGAATTTCAACGTTTCGAACTGCAACAGTTATTGCTTAAAAAGAAAACGTAATGATACCTTCAATGAGTGCTAATCATGTTCAAGTCTACAGCGCTTCGAATGTTGTGCGGTGGGCCTTCTAGTCTGTAAATTAACAGTGTAATTGCTATGTTTGACCTCCTGTCTAGTGCTCCTCCATGTCCCTCCTTGATACTTTCAACTTTGTTTGACTAGGCATGTATGTTTTTAAGCTTGTGGAAGCATACGAGATTATGCTTCTATTTTTATTATTGGATAGCAAACGAGGTAGTCCGTTAAAAATCCAGCTACCGATTTCTTTTCATACCAATTTGGATGTCTGTGTAGAAAGAAGTTTCCTTCTTTAAGAAAAAATGAAAGCGTTACTTTTCCAACACGGTCTACTACTTTATACTTTCCATGAACTATAAACAAATGATGAGATGCAAGTTCCCATTACAGATCTGATCGTAAGTCGTGGTCGGATATATTTTTTAAATTTTAGAGGAAAGATGGAAGATGATTATCTGTGATGCTTATGTCCTTGTTTTACTATAGAAGTTGAATATTTATGTGTACATTGATCATCTGTTATCTTGGAAAACTGACGAGTCTAGAATTCAGCTCCAAATACATTGTGCATGATCTACTACACTTTGATGCTCTCTCTGGAAGAAGAGATGGTCTGTTTATATCCATGAAGCTGCAGCAATGTCTGATGCAATCTAACAAGACCACAGCGTTGAAAAAACCACACAAGGAGAAATATAATTGGTCTCTTGCATATAAAAATAGTGCAACCACAATTTGGATTGAAGCCTGTTTTACACACAAAGTTCATTTGGAAGGATTTTTAGCTGGTATGATTGAAATTGTTGCTCTGTTGGAAAAAGTAGAAAGTGATCTTCTACACTATCTGAGTATTTAGAAAAGGATAAGATGCTAGCAGTTGTGTGCGGGTGATGAAGTTGTTTCATTTCTTGAAAAGTATGATCAACATGGCAAGCTAATTGCATTATTTGGTATTCATGGCTTAGCAACTACCCAACAGAAGCATATTGATGGCAGGTTTCGTGTCATTTGCCTGGAGGACTTAGGCCTTTTGATCGGGGACTCAAATCTGAATGTGATTCACAAAGCAAGGGATCATCGAAGATCCAAAGCTACCATATGGGTTTTATTGGTTATGATGTAAATATGATAAATGTGGACCATGGAAACCAATACTGTCTATCTTCTTGGGGTCTTAGATTGACGAAAACATTGTTTTTTTAAAACTCTTTTCATATCTTCAAGTATATGAAACAAGAAATCACATGATAAAAACCATGCCTTGTATAAAAGATGGATCTTATTGGCGCATTTACAATACTGAACATTACAAGGAGAAGGTTTTATATATTTCCGCTATAGAAATAAATCTTTTTGTGACTACTAAGATATTAGATTATGGTGCCCAGCCACTTCGCATCGGAGACTGCAAACTGAACATGAAAGCCAATAAAGAAACTAATAAAGTTACTATTGAAGGTTCTCAATCATAAGCAACATCAAAATTGAAGAGGAATTGTCATTTATAATATTGTACGTATAGTTGATGATATAATAATTAATTATTAATTAATTATGTTTAAAGTTAAAGGTTTATTATAGTTATAATAATTAATCATATTAATTATTATGAATTGTTATGATGAAGTGACGTAGGGTTAGGATTAGGGCAGGTATAAAACATTGTACAATTTATCATAGAGGTATCCAAGAAATAATATAAAACATATATTTATTTGAAACCATAGGAGGGATCCCCTATCAATGCAACAATGATTCTATCAAAAGTGATTCTATTTTTAATGTTATTTATTTCTTTATTGAGTAAATAATTGTTAGAATTCTTTCAAATTATGAAAAAATGTAATTCATGAATGGAAGATATAGAACTGTAATTGAGATTTGAATAGACTCTTGACATAAACTTCTGCATTGTTGGATTCAAGCATTGGCATCTATTCAAATCTAAAATGCTTTAGGATTTTATTTCAATCTCAGTTTACTTTGAACTTAAATGATTATAATCAATTTGAAATTTTCTAATAAGAATATCTTCTATTTAATTTATAGATTAGACCATTGATTAAGCCAACACAAGATATCATGAAAATGAGTATTGGCAAATTTGAGTGGTATGAGTTTTTTCCATGAGGTAAGCTTGTGTATTTTATATGATTTCGATAAGATGTCTAAGAATTAAAGTAGTAGCACTATAATATATACATTATTTATATTTTAGAAAAAAAATCTTGGTTTGGTGATTGCTCTCTAGGCTCCAATAATACTTGTGAGTTGATAGACCATATTTGCTTTAACTTTATTTGAAGCACAAAAAGTATATAATGTTTATGTAATATAGATTTTTGGTATATATATGTGTGTGTGTTTTGGTTATTTATCTTCAGGTGTATTTCATGGACACACAAATTTGGTATTCCATTTTCTCCACTATTTTTGGAGGTATATATGGTGCATTCCGCCAACTTGGTGAGGTCTGTTTTCTCCAATATACTGTGACATGTTATATCATTCTCTCATGAATTTGTAGAATAAATATTGTGTTTATTCATGTAGTGTATATAATATTGTTGTTGATCATAGTGTTGTTTCTCATTTCAGATATGTACATTAGGAATGTTGAGGTCAAGTGTGATACAGATAGATTTTTTTGTGGGCCCATCACACACTGTACAAACTACTGATATCTCATACAGGTATACCAACACTTTCCTTCCCCAAGCTGAATAATCTTCACCATCCATTGACCATAATATCACCCACATAGACATGGCCAAAGTAGAGGCTCTCTACAAATCGGTTGATTATATCTTAGATCCCATTTATAATTCTCTAGTCAAGATCCTACTTTATAGTAGGCATCAATTGCACCTTCCTCCCATGTATCCATTCCCCAATACCCAAGTATTCCTAGCACTTCTATCCCATATTCATACACATCCACCTATACCAACCCCTTGTATGAAACACATGTAAATGCTGCATCACAAGTTTTGATCCCCAAACTTACCATGCCAAATGTAACTTATCCCTTAGCCACATCTTCCATGACATCTACCTCCATACCTTCCATTGTTTATAGATAAATTCATGAAGCGTGGGAACATTTGAATAAATTGCTTAAGCAGTTTCAATATTCTCAATAGCAAGTGCAAGTGAACCCTAAGCCTCTACCAATTTCTACTCAGCCCATCCTCATTAAACAAATTACATTATGGGTTTGGTTACCACAATATTTTATGTTTTCCATCCCTACTCCTCCACCAAACCATACCAATACCCATTCCATTCCCATAAACCATACCAATTCTATTTTCATAGGCCAACTGAATCATAGTCCCCATTCATTGTCTCCATTCCAACATTATCCACATATTCATCATCAATCTCCTCTTCAAAAATTTCCATCAACCTCACATCATCATCATAAATATCATCATAATCTATCTACCCCAAAACATTCTTCCACCACACCTCAAGATCATCAGGTGATTCAGGGATTCCATATTGCTGGGGAAGACCCTCGAATCAAGGCCATGCAACAATAAATATATTGGTTGATACAAAATTCTCCTGGTATGACAAACCACAAGACAAATCTACATTAGCTGATTAACCAACCCATTCACCCTTCGGTACCATCATTGCCATATTCAGAAGATTTCACAATGCTAAAGTTTGATAAATTCAAGGGGACTAAGGACCCCAAAGAGCATGTAAGCACATTTGTACGTTTATGATTTTAGAATCCAAAATGAAAATGCTTAGAAAATTTTCTCAGACATTAGGAGGAGATACCATAGAGTGGTACAACCAATTTCCTAGTCATAGTATTTATACTTCCAAACAATTGGTTGACCAATTCTTTGAGCACTTTGTCCTTAATTTTAGAAATAAAGTCTCATTTTATAACGTTTATGCTTTAATACAACATGACAATGATTCTATCTATTATTTTGGCAACCATTGGAGGGTCGTCATTACCAAATTGCCATTCACCCTACCAATGGAAGAGCTTATAAAACTATTCACCAAGAGTTATTTAAAACCTATCTCTTGGATGCTTTAATTATAGACATATCGCTCATTTGAAGAAGCTCTAGCATATATTAGTGTCATCAAGGAGATAAAAATCCAAGAGGGCATACTAAGTCTAGAAAAAAAGAATGGTAAAATAAGGGTCAATACAAAATTAATTATTTTAGCCAATAAAAATCAACACAAGCCACTCCATTCAATCAGCCTAATCATTTCAATAAAGTAATCATGAGCCAGCCAGTAATGGCTCAACAAAAATTAGTGCAACAACCATCATAAAAAAAATTCTTATCATGCGGTACCCTTAGTAACTCAAGCTATGCAAAGCATAGTGCCAATTGTGGAGGACCATCCTTGGTGATAGTTTTTCCAATAGAATCACCAATACGCCCCTTTATTTGAGTTGTATGCTTCCCTCTTTTGAATGTTGTATAACATAAATAAACTTTCCTTGCTCAAAATTACACTAGATGATCTCGCTAAACATGGTAAACATTATCAAAAACATTTATTTTTTCCTTACCATAGGCAAAAGGGATACGCCATCAATAATTGCCATGTATTCAAAAACATAGTTGAAGACCTCATTGACTTGGGGATCATCAAGATTGACAACCTCCTTGCCCAAAAAAACCAAAATCTTGGTATTTTACAAACACCGCTTCCTCATCATGAGGAGGTGCAACTAAATGTGGGAGAGGTTAACACAAAAACTTCTTGCAATCAACTTAACCATGTGCAACAATACTAAGGTTTTGTAGGTGCCATTCATGTGGTAACTATAGGTCTACAAAATAACCAACAAAATGCAAGGCAACAACCTCAAGAAAGTGCGTCGCAACCTTCCACATCACCTCCCATTCAAATTTTCCAAAATCCTTCATCGCCAATTCATATTCCTATCCAACCAAATCCTCTCGTCCATCGCATCAACCATCCTCCATGACCAATTATCTCATTGTGTAGCTAATTAACCATAAGCCTAAAGATGGCTTATATCAAATTATCAATATATGAGTTAATTCAACAATCTCCCTCACATTGTGAGGCATTAATGGATTTTTTGAAATCCATTGAATTATAATCTCAAGATCCTAATGCCTTCAACAACTTTGTAGGAAGCATTCAAACATGCATGAAGCCTTCCATTACATTTTATGACTTTGAGATTAAGCCAATATCATCGGAATTAGTAGATCCTCCATTGCATATCATGGCTCTAATTGAAAGGAACTCATTCAAAAGAGTTCTAATTGACATTGATTCCTCCATTCATATCATCACCAAGTCTGCCATTCATCATCTTAACCTTCCTCCATATTATATCACCAAGTCATATTTTACCCTAAAAGCATTCAATGATGCTTTATGTTCCACAGTTGGCACTATTGTTTATCCCATAAAAATGGGTGTTAAAACATTGCACACTATGTTCCACATCTTGGAAGGATCCATGTCATACAATGTACTCCTTGGAAGACCTTAGATGAGGGAGATGAGATGTATCCCTTACATACTACATCAATGCCTGAAGTACGTTCATGAAGGACAAGTACATTGCATATCAACAAAAATTGAACCATTTTAAGCATTGCAATTTTATCTCAAATTCTTATGAATCCATGCTTCCTTCCACCCATATTTTCCTATCACCATCATCTAATACACCTACCAATCCATCCATTTATTCATCAAACACTCCCATTCTTAAGGATCCCCTTATGACCAATACTCATCAAGCTTCCATACCCCCATCATATTCATCATTGACTACATGCATATGTGGTCAAAATCAATCCACATCATCAATATTATCACCTTCACAACTTTGCCTTCCATATCATCACCATCCATCCAACAACCTTCCTAATCTAATCCATCTCCATTAGCTAATATTTCATAAGTCGAGTTGATGTATTGTGAGACGCCTTCATCTTCACCATTACCCAAGCCATTATCCAACCATGATCCTTCCACATCATCCTAAGTTGAGGTCCACATCACTAATCCTAGTATTGGTGAATATGTGGTCCAAGACATCATGGTTACACTGCTCACCATTTCAAATGCTAAGAATTTTGGGTTCCCATGTGACCCATATTTATCTATAAGAGCAGTATATGACATGGGTTCAACTCCCAGCAACATATTTTTTTTGTATGGAGGAATTGATTCTTTGTCCAATGTAGCTCTCCTAGAAGAACCCAAAGAACCAACACTTGCCAATATATAAAATATGTTGAGATTTCTATCCCATTATTTTCACATAGTTAATTGGCAGGGACATGGCCTAGGACTACATGAATAGAGAAATGCACGATATTATCGATGTTCCATATCGAGAAATGCATGACCGTTTAGGCTTAGGTTACACTCCACTTTCCACCATATCTTCTCTTGAATAAGCCTTCCAAAGGCTTAATCTAAATTTAGGAGAAGAATCTCCCTACATCAATGAATTTGATGATGAAATATATGAAGAATTTGAACTCATGTCGATAATTTCTAATGAATCTAAAGAGGAATCAGAGCCCATCATTCCCCATACCAAATAGGATGAGTTTTATCTCAGAATATTCCTCATCCATGACCTCATATTTTGCATGCTTCTTCCACAAGAGTGGGCCACACCTATTGGTGAACCACCACCTCCATATCATTAATCCATCTCATTTTCCAAACTTGTAATATATGTACATAACACAAAAAACAAAAATAGTGGTTTTCACCACTACAAAAAAATCAAAAAAATCAAACAACATATTTTTTAGCATTGCATGCATATAGAATTTAGTTAAGTGCATTTATTTGTGTTGCTTGTTGTTGTCTAGGTTTACCAAGGTCCTAGCATTAGTTCTTAGGCTCTATCCATCCCATTCATTCCAACCGCCATCCATTTTTCCCTTAAGTCAACATGAATCCTGCTGACTTATTCACCCCACTTTGTAATCCATACAATTTGGCAAAGCCAATTCCAATTGACATGAGTCTTATTGATATGGACTAGATTTCCTTACCTCCATCCTTTTTCAAGTTTGTCTTGTCTGAGGAATTGTTAAGGGTTTCATCCAACTACATTCCTCCATCCCCTCCACCTTCACCTTCACCTTCACCTTTGAATATCGAGGTTTTCCAGGAAAACATAGATGAGGAAAATTTAGAAGAGCTTGATGAAATCATAGATGACATTCATCTAATTTATATGCCCCATCAACTTGAGGAAGGTTCCCATATGTCCATTGAATATACCTTTTATGTGGACCTTAGTTTAGACAAAGACAATCCATAAATTATCAAAATTGAAAAAAGCTTATCTACTGATGAACAAGAGTAATTAATTGCTCTCCTCAAGAAGAAGAAAGGTATTTTTACATGGACCTACAAGGACATGCCTGGTCTTGACCCTAATTTGTTTGTCCAAAATTTTACCCTGCACCTTGATGCTAATCCGATCAAACAAAAACTTAGAATGATGCATCCTACCATTGCCATTTTTGTTAAAGAAGAACTCAAAAAGCTATTATATGTGGGTTTCATTATACCCATTAATTATCCTGAGTGGCTTTCAAACATGGTACCCGTTTGTAAGCCTAACAAGACGATACACATTTGCACTGACTTTTGAGACCTTAACAAAGCATGTCCCAAGGATGACTTTCCTCTTCAAAACATTGATACTCTTGTTGACACTTGTATAGGCCATGAAATACTTTCTCTCATGGATAGTTTTTCAGGATACAACCAAATTTGAATAAATCCTAATGACCAACACAAAATAACATTCACTACACCTTGGGGAACTTTTTGTTACAAGGTGATGACCTTTGGCCTTAAAAATCTAGGTGCCACTTATCAATGTGCCATGACATACATTTTCCACGACTATATGTATAATATGATCAAATATTATATGGATGATCTCTTGGCAAATCTAAAAAATCAACAAGAAGATATTGGTGTATTTAAAAAAGTCTTTGATCGACTTCTAGAGCATAATGTAAGGTTGAACCCCAATAAATGTATCTTTGGTGTTACCTCTGGTAAACTCCTAGGGTTCATTATCTCCAAAAGAGACATTGAGGTGGATCCAAACAAGGTCAAGGTCATCATGGAGATGCATCCCCAAAAAAATTTAAAATAATTACGTAGTTTACAATGAAAAAATTCAATAAATCCATCATTTCATTGTGCAAATTTTAAAAAAATGCAGGTCATTCAATCACTTGTTACAAAAAGGGTGTCATTTTCTTGGATAGATGAGTGTCAAAAAGCCTTTGATGAAATTAAGCAATACCTAGCTTCTCCACCAATCTTAGCTTCTCCTCATTTGGGGGTCTCATTCTATATTTATGTTTTAGCAGTGGACTTTGCATTAGGGACAATGCTTGCATAAAAGAATGAAGAAAATCTAGAGCAAGTTGTCTATTACATTAGTCGAACATTGGTAAGCTATTTTTTTTTATTTGTGGAAAACATCCCAAAAGGGATGCCACTTTCGGGTAAGACCCAAGGAGGCAGAGGTATCCATTCCGCCAAAAATTCCCAAGACTCGGACCTGGCCTACCACCTTTGACATACTCAAGGAGCAAACAAACACACAAAACCAATTTAAAAATAAGTAAATAACAACAAAAATAATAAAATAAAATAAAAAACATGCTCCTTGAGTGTGTCAAAAACAAAAGCACAACCAAACACGCACAATAAGATAAAAGAAACCACAACACAAACCACATAGAAAAACACAAGAACCACATAACAAAACACAAACAAGACAAAAACAACAGAACACTACAAAGACATAACCCAAAAAAAACATGAAAAATAAACACAACCAAAACCTAAAAAATTAAAAAATAAAATAAAAATAAAAATAAAAAACAACCAACAACGAGACAATAAACAAAAACAAAAAACATAGAAAACACTCACACATAAAAACACGAAATAACACAAACAAAGAGAAACCCAAGAACAAGAACGAAAAAAACACAAGAACAATAACAAAAAACATAAAAAAAAAAACAAAACAACAAAAACACAAGAACAACAAAAAACAACACAAAGAACACAAAAACAAAACAAAATAAAAAAACCCACCCACCTTAAAAAACTAAACAAAAAAAACAAAAAAGAAAAAAGAAATAAAAAATGAACAAAACAATGACCTATCTAGACCGGAAGACTATTAAGGCAAGAATCAACAGAGGAAACAAAATAAAGAATAGAATGAGCTAGGGAACTAAAAAAAACTGAATGAACCAAAGAGAAGCAAAAAAAAAAACAAGAAGAAACTAGGTACCTTCAGAAGCTGGAGCCATCCAAAGAAATGATAGAAAGAAGAGCTTCCCTAATTTGAGAAGCCCACCATATAGGAGGGTGGCCATAACAAGTAAGATCACCTTTGTCCAAAGCCCAATTAGCTAAAGCATCAGCACTCTTGTTTTGATCTCTGACCACATGATTGTAATCAACTTTCAAAAATCCCATCTGGATTAACTGAATCTTCTCAATAATTCTTTTTATTCTCCAATCCACCTTATGATTCTTAGAAGGATTCTTCAAGAGATTAATCATAAGTTGAGAGTCGAGACTCAACTAACACCTTTTCCCATCCAACCTTAGTAGCCTCCTGAAGGTCTCCGAGGATACCATACCCCTCAGCAAGGTTATTGGAAAGAATACCCAAATTCTCAGCAAAAGTAAAAACCAGAGAGCCATCCGAAAATCTACCAATTCCTCCCACATTGGCTTTTCCAGGGTTCCCTCTAGAGGCTCCATCGGTATTGACTTTTCCAAAATCCTTAGGAGGAGGTTGCCAATTTCTATTCCTATCCATCTTACTAATACTCACATTCCCTTTAAGTTGGTTGCCCTTAGAAGGTTTAATCTTCAATCTTTGCATCACTTGATCCCATCTTTGGTGGGAGTTTTGGGGGTGATTAAGGAGATGATGGACTGATTCAACTAAGTTGGCTATGGTCTTTTGCCAAATATAGTGAATATCCTTCCTATCTTGATTAAAAATTTGGTTGTTCCTTTCATTCCAAATATTCCAAAGAAGAATGGTAGAACCCATCCAAACTAAGTGCCTAATAAAATGATCAACACCCTCTTGATTAGGCCAATCCCTCCAAAGTTGTTCAAAAGTAAAAAAATTGGACCACTGTAAGCCAAGTAAAGTGGCCATTCTCCTCCATAGCTCGGAGGCTAAAGTACACTCAATAAAAATATGGTTGATATTTTCTACATTCTCTTCACACATTTCACATCTAAAAGGGCCATGAAAACCACGCTTCATAAGTTGCTCACCGGTAAGCACCCTACGATGCAATAAAAGCCAATTAAAGAACCTCACCTTAGGCCAGAGCTTTTGAGCCCACAATCGAGAAAATATGTCAGAAGAATGGTTGGGATTATTATGGCATAAGGTCAAATAACCTTGAGCAACTGAATACTCACCCTTAGTAGTGTTGTTCCATCCAAAACAATCTTTTTCATGGGACCAAGAGAGGGATCTCATATGAAGGATGCCTTGGATATCTTGTCTTTGCCTTTCTGGGATTTGAATAGGCCGAGTCCTCAATAGGGATCCAATATCTACCAACCTTTGAATTACCGGTATGGTACCGACGAGTAATTAGCCACCTTTATCCAATTAGCTCGGTGAAGCTCCTCCATCCAAGGCCTCCAATCGGGAAGCCGAGTTATCAAAGGCTTGTGACCATCCCAAGAATCTGTCCAAAAATTTGCATGTTGACCATTATGAATGATCCAAAATAAATTTTTTCTTTATCAAATCCTCACCAGTCTTAAGAACTGCTAAAATGGGAGAACCTTTGGTAGGAAGTTGATAGCGAACAAGGTCTTCAGGACTTTTGTTCTCAGCATATTTAGCACGGAGATTATTGGCCCAAAGAGCATTGGGGTTATGCAACATCCTCCAATATAATTTAGTAGCTAAAGCTTTGTTGTTATTAATTGAAGACCGTAATCCTAACCCCCCTTCACTCTTAGGAAGACATAAAGTATCCCATTTCACCAAGGCCCATTTTCTTTTCTCCTTAGTACCACTCCAAAGGAAACGATGACTGATTTGATCCAATTCTCGAAGAACAGCCTTTGGGATATTCAAAATGGAAGAAACATAAATAGGAATAGCTTGAAGGACTGATTTTACCAAGGTGATTCTACCCCTAGAAGAAAGCCACTTGTTGGTCCACTTTCCAATTTTCTTCTTGACTTTGTCCAACAACCAATTCCAATATTTATTTTTTTGCCTTTGAATATTTATGGGAATACCTAAATAAGTGATTGGAAGAGAGGTCTTCTTATATCTTAGTTTATCCAAGACCATGGATTCCTGTCTAGCAAAGCAGTGAAAGAAAATAACTTTAGATTTGTCTTCATTGATCAACTGCCTAGTAGCCTTAGAAAAATAGCTAATGATTTGCTTAATATTAGAAGCTTCCTTAAGCGTAGCTTTACCTAAAAGAGTAGAGTCATCCACAAATTGAAGATGAGAGATAGGTCTAGCTCCATGAGCAATGGTAACTCCCTCAAGGGTTTTGTTTTCCCTCTTTTTGGTTATAGTCCTACCCAAGCATTCAGCAAGAATGATGAATAAATAAGGGGATAGCGGGTCACCTTGCCTAATACCTCTGGAAGCTGGGAAAGACTGAGAAGGCCTGCCATTGATAAGAACTAAGTAGGAAACTGAAGAGATACATCCCATAATCCAATCCATCCAATCCTTAGAGAAACCAAATTGCCTCAAAACTTTGATAAGGAAGTGCCAATCCACTCTGTCATAAGCTTTGGATAAGTCTAACCGAATGAACATGGAAGGAGAATTTTGCATATCCATGGAATGGATGGCTTCCTGAGCAAGAACTATCTCATCTACTATTTGACGTCCTTCCACATAACCCCCTTGCTGCGGGGAAATAATCTTATGCAAAAGAGGCTTCAACCTTTACTGCCATGATTTTAGTAATGATTTTGAGAAGAACATTACATAAAGCAATAGGTCTAAAAGCTGAGATATGATCAACCTCTTGAGCTTTTGGAACAAGAGTAATATAAGTTTTATTGATAACCTTCAAAATTTCTTTGGCTTTCCTGGCTTCTTCCACCACCTCTAATAAATCAACATGAAGGATATCCCAGAACTCTTGGTAGAACTCAATAGGAAAACCATCGGGACACGGGGTTTTCCCTTTTTGCATTTTAAAAACTACTTGTTGAAGCTCATTGATAGTAACGAGGAGCAGTCAAAATAGAGTTCTCCTCAGAAGTGATAAGAGAAGGGATTGCTTGAAGAACATTATATTGTGAAGTTGAGTCAAGGGGAGTAGCGGCAAAAATATTGGAAAAGTAATCAACAACAATAGAGTTCATGCCATCCCAAGTATAAACAACATCTCCAGAATCTGATTTTAAGGAAGAAATAAAGTTGTGAGATCTTCGAGCTAGAAGAGATTTGTGGAAGAAATTTGTGTTTCGATCTCCTTCTTTGAGCCATTGAATTCTAGATTTTTGCTTCCATAAGATTTCTTCTCTTTTTTCCCATTCCTCTAAGCGAGTTGTGAGTTTAATTTCATCTGCACTTCTCTTCTCTGTGAGGCCATCTAAACGGATTTTCTTATTCAAATTTTCAAGATGAGCAATAACTTCATGTTTTTTTTATGAACATCCCCAAACTCTTTCCAGTTCCAAGTCTTGATTTTGGATTTAATGTATTGCAGTCTTTTGGCAAAATAGAACATCTTAGTCCCATGCCTAGGTTTACCTTCCTTCCACCATTGTTGCACATGAGGTCTGAAGGAAATGTCTCTAAGCCACATTAATTGAAAATGAAAAGGAGAGAAACTCACATTGGTTTTCCACATTTCCACCATGACTGGCCAATGATCCGAACCAGACATTATTAAGAGTCTTCACTTTAGGAATGTGACCATGGATTAAGAAATTTTTAGAGAGCAAAAACCTATCCAATCTCTCCATTATACAAGCTAAGCCTTGCCTTCTGTTAGACCAAGTCATAAGGCCATTATACGGTTTGGATATCCACAAGATGGAGGTTTGCAATATATTCGCTCATGAGGTCGGTGCTTTTGTCCAAATTTCTATTTCCCCCCTTTTCTCATCCAGAGAGAGGATGGTATTGAAATCTCCTCCGATCAAGATCCAAGCTTTAGGAAAATGAGAGATAATATGAGTAATATCCTTCCACTTGTCTTCTTTTTTCCTCCAAAGAAGTCGGAGCATAAACGAGTAATGCAGAGCATAATCTGGTTGGAATGTCTACTTTGAATAGCTATAGCCAACAAACCCCAACTGCCAACCATATGGTGAATAACTACCTCTTTTGGATCCCAAAGACAAGCAATGCCACCCGAAGTCCCTTGGGAACTGAGGGAAACCACTTTTCTAGTTGGCCAAATTTTACTGGCAATTAAGTCCATATCCTCCATTGACATCTTTGTTTCTTGAAGGAAAACAAGATGTGGATGATTTACCTGAATCATTCTTCTAATTTCATTTTGTTTTGAAAGACTCCCTTTGAGTCCTCTAATATTCCAAGTGATGATCTTCATTAATACCAGGGCTAAAAAAGTTGGGAAGGGCATTAATCTTACCTTCCTCTACAAGCTTTTCACCTTCTTTTACCATATGATATTGATTGGTCTTGCGACCTACTTTTTGATTAGAATCCATCTTCAATTTTTTTCCCTATTTCTTGACTTATTCCAATTGAATCCGAGATGGCTTCTAACCTTGAAGAATGCTCGTACACAGCCAAAATTTTACTAGATGGTTCAACGGAGTCTATATTGGGACCTGCATTATTTGAAGTTTTGACATTTGAAATATTGTTTTTCTTGTGTAAATTTTCTCCTTTTTTTTGTTGAAAACCTTTGATTTGTTGGTTTGTCTCCGAGTTCTTCCCTTCATATTTAAATTGTGTTTCTAAGATTTTAGTTTCCATTATTTCCTCTTCCTCACTTGGGACATCATTTGTGGAAAGGATTTCAAACATATTAGCCGATGACTTTGATTGATCCTTCATAACTGGTTTTTTTTAGTGTTCTTCTTCTTAGGTATTTGGAAACTTGCTGAGATTATATCTTTTTTCTTTTGATTAGGAATTTTATTTGGGAAAGCATTGGCCAAATGACCATATTCATGGCAAATTCTACAATGAAAAGGAATGTTCTCATAGTCCACTACTTGCTCCCAAGTGTCTTCCCCAAATTGTAATGTGATCTTTTTAGGTAGGGGTTTGTCAAAATCCATTAAAACACAAATCCGAGCATAAATAATATGTTCAAAATTTTGAGTACAATCAGCGAGTCATCATAAAAGTTCCTAAAGAGTTTCCAATTGAAGAAAAAATAGTAGGATTCCAAAATTCAATAGGGAGGCCAAAGAGTCTAACCCACACGGGAGCTATAGAAGGCATCTCTTCTTCGGCTTTAAATTTAGTATGCCGGGGCTTCATGAAAAGCCCTGCCCTTCCAAAAAACCAAGGACCCCCTTGAAAATTTTTCTCTCTATCTTCATTATTAGCAAATAAAACAAGAAAATAACCATTTGGATAAATAGAGATTTGTAACTCACCTTTAGTTTTCCAGCTTTTTGCAGCCCAGACTTTGAAAGGAGATAGACTCGGACGAAAACCCACGAACCAACAAATTAGTCCTCTTTTTTCCAAATCTTCAATGCCAGTCTGAATGTTACCCATATCAAGCTTAACAATAGGAGTTCCATCAGCTGCTTTAAGACATCCTGACTCCATTTTCCTGGGATCAATCTTAGGCATTCTTAGAGGTTTATGGGAAGCCCTAATATTGATATTAGCATTGGGTTGAGGCTGTCCACCATGAAGGGCATCCCTAAAATTCATTTTTGGGACTGAGTCTTCGAAATTCTTACCCTTGATAGGGGTTTTCATAGTAGAATTATTTTGTGGGTGCACCTTAGCACCAGATTCACTTGAGATATGAGCCATTTTTTGATCAACTGCTTGAAACTTGTTTCGTGATCTCTTTAATCCTTGCCCTAGACGTCGTGGAAAGGTATGGTTTTCACTTTTCTTTTGTGCAGCAAATTGGAAGCCGTTGTCACTCAAGTTCACGGTATGATCTATTGAAAGACAAATTTCTAACCCATATTGTATCCCCTGCAACATTTCCTGCTAAAATATTGAGCATAAACCACAAAAATATTGGCCGCTAGGGCCCGAAGGCCCTAAAAACCAACCTCTGGAGCTGCTTGCACTCAACCCGGATGAAACCCTCGCATAGCCGCTTGCCAAATATGTCGTTCACACATAGGGATGCGCTAGGATCTGTGTTGCTCCAAATGATATGAAAATTGGTGGAGACGTTCTAGGGTTTTTCAGGCATCTACCCTCAAAATTTTAGCTCAATCCGAGTCCGGATGAGTGAGATATGGCCGAAACGAGTTCGGTAGTTTGGGCAGTCCTACGAAAAACGTCTCATCTATCTTTTCTCTATAGCTAATATAATTTTATATCGAACATTGGTAAGCTATGAAATAAGATACACTTATGTATAAAAATTGTTCTTAGCGGTTGTTTTTGCCACTAAGAAACTTTTACATTGCATGCTTAGTCACACAATATATGTCATAGCTAGAGAAAATCCTCTGCATTATATGATATCTCACACTTACAATAACACCCGCACCACTAAATGGATAATGCTTCTTACTGAATTCAACCTTGAATTCATTAGATAAAAATCCATTAAAGGTTAGGTTATAGTCGATCGACTTGTGAAAGATCCACTACCTAGTGATCATCCATTAATTATTGAGATCCCAAATGATTCAGTTTTTGCTATCACTGAACAAGAAGAAGATGTCATTCCAAAGGAATACATTGATATCACACTATTCTTTGATGGTTCTAAGTGCATGAAAGGTCAAGGTGTTGGAGTCATGTTTCATACACCCCAAGGGGTACTATCCCTTTATCATTTAAACTTGACTTCCAATGCATAAACAACATAGCAGAGTATGAACTCTTAATCTTAGGCCTTCAATAATCCATAGCTATGGGCATTAAGCATATTAGGATATTTTGTGATTCTCAACTTGTTGTCAAACAAATTAATGGAGAATACCAATGCAAAGAACCTACCATTAAATTTTTCCATTAAGCAACAATGAAATTACTCTCTAAGTTTGATTGGTATGAAATCCATAATTTGCCATGCTCGACTAATAGATTTGTAGATGCAATGGCATCCCTTGGATTGTTGATTCCAAAATAATCCTTAGGAGAGGTACAACCCCTTATTATTTCAATGATATCTAAATATGCAATTGTCATTGTTGAATCTAAATATGACAAGGATATTTGCTTCATCTAGTCGTATCCATATGAGCCTTGATCAAGCCAAATAGTAGCCTCTATCAAGTTTGGAACACTCCCATATGATGTCTCAAACTACTAAACACACTTTCAAGAAAAAAGTAACTCGTTTTTTTCTCTTGGAGGATGTGTTGTATAAGCATGGTTATGATGGAGTCCTCCTTCATTGTCTCGAGTCTAGTGAAGCACAAAGAGCCATAACTGAAGCTCATTATGGTACTTGTGGTAGTTATTTTAGTGGTATGGCCATTGCAAAGTGTATTATATGTATGGGTTATTATTGGAACACCATGGAACGTGATTGTTACACATATGTCAAACATTGTAAGAAATTTCAAGAACATGCTAATTTAACTCATGTACTATGACAAGCTTTATAGCCCATTTAAAGCCTTTGGACCTTTTCATAATGGGGTCTAGATTTACTTGGTTAAATTTTACCTCCTTCCTTACGACAACATACACTCATCATCACAACCTCTAAATACTTCACAAAATGGTTTGTGGCAATTCCTCTGACCAGTACGATAGGACCTAGAATTGTGGAGTTCACACTTCACCACATAATTTGTCATTTTGGTATTTCCTTGAAAATCATCTATGAAAATGAAAAGTCTTTCAAGAACATGTATGTTCGAGCACTTTGCAAAAAATATAGCATCCAACATAGTTTCTCGACTCCTTATTACCCACAAGCCAATGGAAAAGCTGAGGCCACCAACAAGACCTTATTTGCTATTCTCAAGAAAATTGTTAATGAAAATCATAGAGATTGGCATACAAAAATCCCCTTGGCATTATGGGCTTATTGAACAATCATATGCATTCCTAATGGGGAAACACCATTTTCATTGGTCTATGGAGCTAAAGCAATAATCTTGAGATTGAGATCCCCTTATTGCAAATTTCTTTGTAGGAATTCATAGATGATGACACTACTATAAAATTACGTCTTGACCAACTCACACTTCTTGATGAGAGGTGAGTCAATGCTTTAGAGCATTTAAAAGTTTATAAATATTGTCTAGAGAATGCTTACAACACCAAAGTTCATTTGTGTGAATTCCACGTTTGAGATTTGTCCTTAAAGAGAACTGATAAAACACCAATGCATTACCGCATCTTCGTGATAAATTCATGACTAATTGGTTAGGTCCATACATTATCACTCAAATAGTGGGTAACGATACTTATAGGATTACCAATTTAAAGGGAGAAGAAGAACCCAAACCACTTGATGTTATACACTTGAGAGTATTCTATGCAAAATATGATATATATATATATATATATATATATATATATATATATATACATGGCTAATACACAAAAATATTGCATTTTATTTGCACATTTCATACAAAAACATTGTATTCCATTTGCACACATTTCATTTAAAAACATTTCATTACATTGGCACACATTTCATTTCACAAAAAAAAATGGCATTTCATACATTCCATTCACATTTCATATTAGGGATCATTTATTAAGTTCAATATATTAATTGGTTTAATAAAGTCATGTTGCCTTAATCAGGGGCACCTTCACAACATCAACTACACCATTCCCCCAAGTTAAATTATCATTAGCAAAGCCACATATCCATAATACCTAGTTTTTTTTGGTCACTCAGCCACTCCTAGTGTTTTAAGAAAACCTCAAAATACATGTCAAGTTATTTTTAGGACCATTGCACATCTTTAATAAGAAAATATTGAGTTTTGGGAATTGACTCCAAAACATCCTTGAACCAAACCACAATTTCACATCTTAAAAACATCTTGTGTCAAATAGGGATAACACCATACTTGGTTTTAACCTCAAAGTGAAAAGAGTAATCATTGCTAGTCCCATAATGCAACATAGTCCACAAAAATAGTGGTTCTCACCACTATCACAATTCCAAAAATAAAAGAAAGAGTAGGGATAAATACCTAATAAAAACTCTAAATATTTTACATCACACACCACTGATCATTGGGTTGTAATGATCGTACTACATTTTCATTTAGGCGGTTAGGTAGTCATCACCAAAAATTAAAAGATCAAAATTCATGGACTATGGAGTTAGCCTCCATCGGAGCTATAGACACTTGATTGGTAGTGGAGTATGCTCATGCATGGTGACATGTCTCTTTTAAAGAGACCTCCGACCACACATTCAAACAAACTAGCTTTTTAGATTTATCCATAATAGGTCACAGTGTCACACCCAATTTACTTAAGATGAGTTAATGAACTCACTTGTACACACATTGGTTCTTGATTGCCTAAAGTCATTACCATGCTATTTATTAGGTAAATGAATTCACTGCACACACATTTGGTCCTAGAGGAATTAGGTAGTTTTAGTGAGTTTGTTTGATGCTGCTAGTATGTCTGAGTCTCTGTAAAACCATTAGTTTTCCATATCAACATTCATATCTTATTTTATATCAACATCCATATCTTCTTCCATGTCAACATCCATGTCATTTCACGAGTCATCCACCTCATGTGCCACCAAGTCTGGTACCCCTGATTAAACAACAATGTTAAACATGGCTAACCAAAATATAAACTATGGATGATCAATAAAATATTTGCATCCCATATATTGCATTAATCATCCATATAAACATGCATTCCAAAAAAAGCATTAACAAAAATATATAACACAAAAGGTAAAATCCAGGTATATATATATGTATGTATAAATATTACATGTACAATGAGTGCCAAAAGGCTACGTACAGTGGAGCAACAAGGCTCATATACAAAAAGTACATCTAAGCACTAGATAAAGCCTCCAAGAGGATCCCTATGACCTAGAAGGAGCCTTAGACCTAGAGCTATGCCTAGACTCGCTACACCTAGAAGCCTCATATACAAAGGAGGACAAAGGATCTGGAAGTGGAATATGATGCTTTATCAACTTATCCTCCAAAGCCTCGATATACCTCTATCGAGATTGAAGGTATTATATATTAATATTATGATGATGCTCTCTCTCTATCAGCTCTACCTGGAGCCTTGTGACCCTCTCATCCTAGGCCATCACCATCGCATCCTGCTCTCCCACCTATTTCTATAGCCTCACCCAATCCTCCTTGCTATGACTTGGAGGTCCATCCGAAGTCTCCTCTACATCATCCCCATATCCACCATCTCTTCCACTCTTGGGAGCTTGCCTCATTATACCCTTAGTCCTCCTCATTCGATTGTTATATTGAAGATGCCACTGTCACTTAGGAGCCTCATGGATCTCCTCAATATTAGCCCTATCCTCATCTCCACTAGTTGCTACTATATTCGGTGCTCATGGTGGCTATGTAGCAAACCATGCATCATACTCCATAGTAGTCCCTGCATAATCCATATCAGGAAGATCTATCTTCTCATAATCCTTGTAAGCCTACCTCTATGGCTCAGCACATGGCAGTCCTGTCTCCTCTTGATACTTCCTATAGAGCATCGGCTCATCTGAAATCCCCTACCTTAGGCCAAAATATCAAATCACCCGTGAGAACTAAAAATACTTAGCCTCACTCCAATACCTCCCAACCACCCACCTAGCCTACCTCACCCATTGCAACTTCTCTTCATCTCTTGTCCACCTAGTATCCTGCCATGGCCTTCATATCACTTAAGTGGATGTTAATCCAGCCCATAAAACCCTGTACCACTATCGTTCGTACATGATGACTTGATTGTACCTCCTCCACCATCACCCATATCCTAGCATAGGGCTACCCTCTACCCAAGCCTACATCTAGTAAGCCCTTCGTATTAGCCACATTGAAATACTCCCATACCCAACACTAAAATAGTAAAATACATCCAAATCCCTTCCTCCACCACCTCTTCACCTCATAGAGCTCCTAGTATGTATGCATCAATAAATCAGGAGCCCATGCATACACCTATTGCATAGTGAGCATATCGCTTGTCAACCCTATCAGGTTCCAAGGGAACCTACAGTGGGTACTATTTGGAGCCATGATGTTGGCCAACACAAACATCACCAAATATCGAAGGGCATACAATTCCTTGTCCACATACATGGACAAGTAGGGAATGTCCCCACACTCCATCCTCACACTCTATCAACTATCACCAAATATTTTCCTCATCTTTGCTCCTCGATCGCGTCCAAGATCGATGTGAATCCTCTCCATCGATATCTTGAGGATGTGGTATACATCCTCAAGTGTAAGGGTTACCTCTCCAATGGGGAGTTAAAAGGTTCTCCTATCTGGATCCCACCTTTCTACCATGGAAAAGAGGTATCCGTCATCCACCCTCACCACATCAATACAGGCTACCTTGGCTAGCCCCACAACCTCCAGCAAAACCCACTCATCCTTCACCAACATCTTCCTCATCCTAGGGATGTGTTGAGTGGTAATTTTACCCAATTGTGAAATTACAATCTTCCTTAGGATTTTGTTCTCAAAAACCTCTCTTGCAAAGAAGTTAAACAAAACAACTTCTCCAAGGTCTTCGCTATATTAGCATTTGCACATGTGTATTAGTAATCTCAATAAAAATATCAATGAAATGCTTGGAACACCTTAGTGATTGCAAGTAACTGTTAACAAGGGGTATGTGTTGGTTCATTTTACCATGCTAAATTAATGATTGTTCATAAAACTTAACAAAAAACAAATGTGAATTGGCCCTCATATGACCACGATGTAGTGCCTTAATTATTCTTGAAATATTTTAAGGTAGATTTTATCTTCCTTTATTAAGTAGATTTTAAACAAGTTTTATCTTGCATTAAATCCTACTTTAAAGCATGAAATAGAAGATTAAATCTATCTATGAAAGTGAATTTAAAATGATGAAAAGATCCATTAAATTTAGCTTCTATCATGAAGATGAAGAAAACCTTTGATGTAATTGATAAATTGTTCCTCTTTGATAAAATTAATTTTCATAAAGAGATACCAATTTATTGCTTGAAAATAATAGCCTCATAATGTCATGAAGAATTATCCCTATTTAATGAAATTAGTTTTCATTAAGAAGAAATAGTTTCATGCTTTAAAACCAAGACCTTTGATGTAATGATAAATTACCCCTCTTCAATGAAATCAGAATTTTCATGAAGAAAGGTACATTTATTGCTCCAAAAATGATAACTTATGAAATGCCATAAAATTAACCCCCCTTCAATGAAATTGAAATTTTCATGAAGGAAAGCTCATTTATGCTTGCAAATAAAAACATAAAGTAGAAAACATCTGATTTGCCTTGAAAATGTAAAAAAAAAATGAATTTCCAAAATTATAAAAACCCTTAAAAACAATAAAAAATATATATAAAATCGAAATGGCCTCGAAATGAGTTTGAATATGTTGCGTATGAAATATTGTACATCATTCTCCACACACATAAAATTATTTTTGTCATTTTAATTTTTTTTTAATGTTTGATATTTTAAAATAATATGCAAAATGAACGTTTAGAAAATAGAAAAAAAATATGAAAATAAATTTAAATGCTGAAAACGTAAACATGCAAAGTACCGCCAGTATTTTTCCCTCGAATTCTTGCAAAACCGAAGATGTGAGAAATTCTTGCATGCAACCTAGTTTACCGAATCTGCATTTGCACAACTCAAAATAACCTAGGTGCGAGCTTCTAAGGGGAAAAATGAATAAATTTCATGTTTTAAACCTTCAATGGTGCAACCATTAAAAAATGCATTCAACACCCTTTATAAGCCTAAAACATGAAAATGAAAAAATAAGCAATTATAACATGCATGCAACAATAAAACTCCTATCTTGCTAATTAGATGTAAATTTCTAAAATATTTATATTTAAAACATCTCTATTTTTACAATCTATTCTAGCAACAATGTGGCCCTCCCAAAAGAACCAGCCCCTCTTTCTTGTTTCCATTGTAGACAACTTTTCGTTTCTTCTCCTCCAAACATTTCGTTTCCATTTCCCTTCTTTTATTTTCTTTTATCATTTGGTTTGGACTATGTTCTAAAATATTCATAACAAGCGTCCATTTCTTTTCCCATTGTAACGTTCCCTTCAACTACAAATAACTCATCATTGTTTTCAATTTATATCCTATGGCATTTTATATATCAATGTGGCTATGATAGCCTATTAACCTATGCACAAGTTGCCTTTGGTCTATTGGCTTTAATAATAAACTATTTAACCTACACTCATTTTTATATGTCTCATAAATGAGGAGCTCCTTTTATCTTTTAGTTAAAGCCTATTCCATAAATTTAACAACTATTTAAATAGGAGGCAATAATTTTTGATGAAACGTCTAAGCATTATCATCTATATTTCTAGTCGACGAGGAGTAATTCGTACCATGCGGATCCTACAAGCCCAAATTGCCTTCTTTTATCACTGTGTTGATGCCACCCGGATGCACCATTGGAGCTCCACCTCATCCAGTAAATGTCTGGGCTATCACATGCTGGTTAAGATCTTTGTCTAAGTCTGTGTCGATCCACTACCGTTATTGTTGTGCACTACACTATTTAGTGGGGTTCACCATTTTTGAAACTTCGCTACAACCATCCTTTGGAATCCCTGCTCCTCCGATGTATAATCATATTTAACCTAAGTACGAACTCCTTTGTTCATCATGATTGTTGCTGCCTATGTCACACAAAACTACCTACGGTGCACTATACTGTGTTTGAGACTCAGCCCAATCTGACTACGTCTCTCCCATCCTCTGTTGCTCGGTCGGGTGTCCACGTCGGCCACATGTATGTCGAAGCCTTCATTGTCACGTAAGTCCTATGTAGATTCCTCAATAATCTCCACGTCAACTTGTGCGCCCTCTCAACTCCATTATGGTTTGCTTGCATAAGGAAGAAGAGCATAGTCATTCCAATGTACATATAATCAAAGCCACAAAACCTTATGAAAAATAAAATAAAACTAACGAACATTAAAAAATTAAAACCCCAAAGTGATTAGGGCTATATCTATATACATAAAAATATATAAATATATCCTTATCATTTGATTATTAGTTATATATAATTTTATTATTTTTATTTTATTACAATTATTTATTTATTTATATATATAACATATTAAAACATTATATATATAAATAATTATATTTTTATTCTTTTTAATTTTCATTTAAGATAAAAATCCATCAACCTTTAAAAGGTTGAATTATTGAAAATCAACAAAACAAGAAAACAAAAACTAACATGGAATGATCAACCAAACAATTTAACCTACAACACTAAACAATAAGATACCAATCAAACGGAGGCACTATCCAACACTGCCAAGCCCCATCATGGGTGGACACCCATCAAAACTATTCAGTCAAAGACAACAAAACCTTCCTAAACCAAAAATAAAATGTGGGTCCCTAATTTTGGGGTACATTATGGAGCAACCACAACAGGATGTAAGGCGAGAACCGGTGTTGAACCTCCAAAATCCTAAGCTATAGCACAACACAAAACACTTTTGTTAATACATGTTAAAAAAAAATCACAAAATCATAAATTTTTTGTACAAAATAAAAAGAGCTTCAAAGAAGGGACTTACCTTGTCAATCCACACTCCATCTATATCTCTAGCCTCCGCATCTTCTTCCTCTGTTGCTATATCTTTTGTGCCCAACTCACTTCACCTCACTTAACTCCACTCCACCCAACTCTCCCAAATGCAACTACACAAACTTAAAAACACAAAAATGAGCTCAAATTTTACCTTGCAAGCTATTTATAGCTACTTCAGGCACCCTAAAATTCCCATGGATTTTTCCTAGTGAATTAAAGTGCAACGAGGTATTTTTAAAGTGCCCAAACATCGGTGGGCGTCTACGCATTCCGAAAGCGCCAATCGACGTTTGGCATCAAATTTGACAAAAGACCAAATCATTACAAAATAGTGGCTTACCCCCACAAAACCACTCCAAATTGCATCCATGCATACATCCCATCACATTATCATATTTTATGAATTTCCAAACCGATTTGGATGCATAGTTTTCGTTTGCGTTCACAAAGACGCAAAATCACTTATCAAATTCCAAAATGCTCCAAAACAGTCCAAATTTTCACAAAATGACCATAATCATTATTATCATCATCAATAATTCATTTTCATATCATTTCCACATCATCAAATCATAATATTAGTATATTTCCCAAGTTCAAACAAAAATTCAAGTGAACCTTGTATCTAGTGGGTTATTCTATATACGTGGTGATTGCAGTGATTTGCATCCATGCAATTTGGTAAGGTGAATAACCTACCATAAGGACACTTGGTCATTTTCATCATCCCATATCTCTTTTTTTGAAATCACAATCACATTTGGTACTTCACATTTTGCATGAAACCTTTCAAAGAACAATTTGCACAAAAGTTGTCATTGATGGCCTAGTTCATGGGGCTTGAAACATGGACAAAATCACATTTCATCATTCACATCTCCTTGAAAGTCATCATGGTGACTGGACTTAGCTAGGGTGATTGGTTCCAATCATAGTAATTATCTGACAATCACTAGTTGGCCTTCCGAAGTTGACTATTTTTATCTTTGCATATTTATCTTTGTATATCAATGATTCCCAAAGGCATATTTTTTTTAGTAGCATTGAATCACCCCAAATTTGGGGTAACCACATTTGATTTTGACTTTTCCACAATGGGATACATCTTACATGATCATGGCATCTACACTTGGCAAAAATCCCTTCATCTGTTGGGGCAAAAATAGACACATTTTCATCACATCATCACAAAACCTTTCATTTTTTGGGGCAAAAACAAACGCAATCATCTCACATTATCCACCAATCCCATTCCCACCATTAGGGAAAAAATGGTATCACATTTGAATCATTCATATCGTCCACAATCACACAATAATTTGCACTCATTTTTCAATTGGCTCATGATATTCATCTGCAAACTCATTCGCCAATTGAGGGAGTAATCTATGCAAATCCAAATTCTTTATTCTTTTGTCCTCAAGTTTATTTTTCACATATTAAGAGAAAGCTACTTCTACGCCTAGCCCAAATAGGTGTCTTGTATTTTTGTACTGCATTGTGTTTCACGCAATGCAGTACAAAAAGAGTATCTGTAGACACCAAAATCTAGCCACTTATCGTCCATCCAGGTCTTCCCACCATTTCTACCCATTTATTTATATATATTTAGGCATATTTGTTAAATATATTTTTAATATTAATATTTTAATATTATATTATATATATATAATATATATATATATATATGTGTGTGTGTGTGTGTGTGTGTGTGTGTGTAAATAAATCCCAACCATCCGATTTGACTTAATACTAGCCATCCATCCACACCAATCCATGCCACACACCCAGAATTAATATCCACTCTCTGATGTGTTTTAATTTGTGCCACACAATTTGTATCACTCAAACCCTAACATATCCTAGTGTGGATTATTGATAGGAGCCATTTTGATGGCTCAACCCCTAAGCAATTCATGCCCTGAGTTTCCCCTAAGTTATCCCTCCTAAGTCACCTAAATTCTCTGAGTGCTCTAAGAAATATAAGAATTTTCTTTACCCTAGAGTACCCAAGTATTCTATCCATCTGTCCTCACTTTCCATAGTCTTCACATCCATTGCCACCCATTTTGCTCAACTAGATCTACTTTTGCAGATCTTCACCTCAAATCCTGAGCACCTTTGAGTGCTTCTATCATCATTGAGCACCTCTAGGCACTTCCTATCACCATCGAGCACCTACGAGAACTTCCTTCCATCATTGTAATGTCCCCTTTCTAAGCAGTCAACTAGTTGTGATGTTCTAGCCTATTCCCGGGTTCCCGTAGGTAGGATAAATTGTGTGGGAGCCCATTGGGAGAGCTCAAATGATGTCAGAATGGGTAGTACTTCAGATTGCTAGTTTCTTGGACCATTTTGGGCATCTTTGCAGAGACTTACTATTTTTAGTAAGTCAGATTCAAGGGTTATCAATGGAAATGGAAAGTATGATTAGACACTTCGGTGAAATGCGTATCCCTTTCCATATTTTGTTTGGAGTTCTGGATTCCATAAGGTAGAGATTTTAATGTGTAAAGTTAATTATATTAAATTAAATATTTAATATAGTTTACTTTTTATTATTTTATTAATGGGGAGATATAAGATGGTATTATAGTCACTTAAAATAAATTTAATATTATAGAGTGACTTTGTAAATGGGTCCTAAGTATGAAATTTAAGTTATATAATTTTAAGTATGTCTAATAATCATGAAAGGGGACATAATAAAGAATGAAATAATATTATAAGTGCAAAAAGAATCTTCTGGAAGGATGGGGTCCCTTGGAGAAATTATAAATTGAGGTTGAGCTCCTCATTTTGGAGGTTTTTATGGTGATTATTTCTAGATATCTCATGGAGAGTATTTTTCTTGCAGTTGTTGCAGGGAATTCTTAGCTTGTTTGGAGACAGAAACCTCCAGCAAGATCATCATCTTCGAGGTTGAGAGATAACCTTAGGGTGATTTTCGGGCATTCTCACTCAGGGAGTGCATTTGGATTACATTGAGTAGATTTTCAAAGTATTTTGTGAGGATTTTAGTGAAGGGTTTCTGATTTAATTGCTGCATTTTAAGCTCCTTCCAGCTACAACTTGGCCATACATTTGGCCACCATTTCAGCATTGTGGCGAGGTTTTTATGTTAGGGTTTCTTACAATAATATTTGCAAATCCATTTTTCATGCCTAGCAACTAGTTTTGAAGGGTTTTTGCATTGTTTCCAAGGCAGATTTAATTTCTATTAGCAGGCCATATAATTCCATGTCTAGCCATACATGCTGGTGAATACATTGGAAATCATGCCAATATGAAATCTACAATTTACGATGATTTTATGGTTAGTACCTGGTTGCCCAACATTTAGAAGCTATTTGTACTAATCTATGAATACTTTGATGCACTGTATTTGAAGTTTGAAATGAAATATAATTTTTCTGGAGTTGCTAATAGCCAGTGTTATTCCTATTATTTTCAAAAATTCATATCTTTAAGGTAATGATCATATTTTGTCAATTTCTTTTGTAGAAATTTATATGAAGATGTCATCTTGCCATTTCCAAGTTTTTAGAATTTTTCATCAAGTAGTTTAAAAGCTATTCAATTTCGAAGTTAGTGGTTTTGAAGCTGTTAAAACTCAGAAAAATTACAAAAAAAAATTAGAATACTTCAAAAACCAAAAAACAGTCAAAAATCATACTCAGAACAAGGTAACATATTACAGTGGTATCAGAGCCCAACTTATTCTGCCAGTCTATTTGGGTTCATATTTGGTGTGTGTTCTTATAGCTTCTTCAACTAAGAGTTGGTTAGTCCGATGTGAAAATGAAACCACTCAATTATGAGAATAGGTTTCAACGTGAGTTTTTGTAGGGTCAGAGAAAGTTGCAATAGTCCATTAACCAATTGGCTGCTATGATGACAAATTATCCACTTACAATTCCTCCTCAGGTAAAGGTTGAGCCTACAGTCATTGAATTACTTGATCAGTTCTAGCAGGAATGGTAAGCTCTTGATGAGGGTTATCATGTCCTTATGACTTATGAAGATTACATTGATATGCGTATGAGGCAACAACCAAATGGAGATGAAAAAATGAGTCTTCTTGAGGAGATGAACAAAAAATCAAAACACAATGTTGATGGAGTTGAAGATTCAAAGACGACTACTGAAGAAGAAATAAAATCAAAAGATTGTGTTGAAGACAATGGTCCATTACAATAGATATGTGTAGTAGAATCACAGATTGATTTCATGGACATGCATGCACCGATATATGATGAGATTGCATCAAATGAGAACATTAACTCAACAACATTGGATGTGACTATGGAGCAAGTTACTGAAGACTCTAAGTTTGACAGTTGCCTTGATGAGTCTAAGGGAGATGATGCATACAATGACAAAATTGATGAAGGCACTAACAGTGATGAAGGGAAAGAGCATGGTGGGATTGTTTCAGATCTTAAGGCAGCCCCTATTTATGAGTTTCCTCATGATATTACAGAGCATGACAAAGTTGATTATGTTGTTGATTTCCAATCAGATTTCAGTGATGTTTTACCTCATCAGGATAGCCATAAAAAATCACTGAATAATGGGGTTATTGTTGATTATGATGCATTTTTAGATTTAATGCTTGATGACACAATTACCTATGTTAATAAAAACCTTGATGCATTTTTAGATGACCATAGGACTAATGTGTTTCAGAGTGGGTAGCAAAGAGAGCATGTGAATAAGGGAGTTCAGGACAATCACACCTTCCTTGATCTGGCTAGGAGAGGAGCTATTGGAAAATATTGAGGGATTGGTTCATGATCCCCAAGGAGCTGCATTGGTCAAGACTATAGAAGAAGAGACTCGAAGAGGCCGAATGAACAAGTTTCACATGATAGATGGAATTCTATGGTTTGGTCAGAGTCGGGTCTACGTCCCTAAGTGGGGGAGTCTCCGTCGAGACTTTATAAAGGAATGTCATGATTCCCTATGGGTGGGACATCCAGGTCAACATCGCACTATGGCTTTGTTGGAGAGGGGACTGTACTGGCCGAAGATGAGGAAGGATGTCAATGAGTTTGTCCAGACTTGTCTAATCTGCCAACAAGATAAGAGTGTGTATCGGTTGCCAGGTGGGTTGTTGCAACCTCTTCCAGTGCCAGTCAGACCGTGGGCCAGTGTGAGTATGGACTTCATCACTGGTCTACCTAAGGCGAAGGGGTTTGGATCCATTATGGTAGTGGTTGACCGATTTTCTAAATATGCAGTGTTCATCGCCTATCCATCCCCATGTCCAATGGAGATGGTCGTAGAAATCTTTTTCAATAATGTGGTCAAGTATTGGGGAGTACCTTTGAGTATCATTTTGGATAGGGACACTCGTTTCACTAGTCTATTTTGGCAGAGATTGTTTAAGCTGATGGGTACGAAGTTGTTGATGTCATCAAGGTTTCACCCAGAGACAGATGGTCAAACAGAGAGGATCAATGCCATCTTGGAGACCTACCTAAGACACTTTGTACATAGTGACCAATTGAATTGGCCCGATCTACTTGATATGGCATAATTCTGTTATAACAACCAGAAGAGCAGATTAAGCAAGCACTCACCTTTCGATCTAGCGACAGGGCAACAACCCTTGTCACCCCATACAATAATTGGAGGGTACCTAAAAGGGTGTGCATCGAAAACCGATTATCTAAAACAGTGGTAAGAATGAGTGGATTTAGCATGACTTCATCTATTGAAATCAACAAAGAGAATGAAGAGTTATGCAAATGTAAGTCGATGGTCTGTGGAGTTTAATGTTGGGGACAAGGTCTTGTTGAGAATGGATCTTGAAGTTTTTAAAGCCAAGAAGGGCAATTCTAAAGCCTTGATCCACCGTTTTGATGGACCATATACCATAATAGCTAAAGTGGGCAATGTTGCCTATCATCTGAAGTTACCGCCACACATGAAAGTTCATCCGACTTTCCATGTAAGTCAACTACGACCATTTATTTTTGACAAAGCTGAGCCAGAGAGGGGTGAGCCGAGTCAACCTCCTGCGAATGTGATAGATAAGCATGAACGGGAGGTGGAGCGAGTATGGGATGTCAAGACAGTTGGTTGGGGTAACCGACAACATAGGGAATTTTTAGTCAGTTGGAAGGGTGAAGAATCCGACAGCTGGGAAAGAGAAGAAGCCTTAACTCATTCAGTAAGGTAATTCCTCATGAAGAGTACAATGTTCATTTAATTTCTCAACATGGTGATTAGCTTATTGAACCATGGGATCTGGGTTTTTGGCACCTAAGGTTTATGAAGAACCACTTGGAAATGAAATTACTCTTGTCCCAAGTGATGAACTATTAGTAGAGCGAATGATAAGCAAAGAGGAAGCCAAGGAAAATAATTTTTTTGAAGACCATTTCCAGGTATATAATTCTGAAATTTTAATGCAAAAATCTGATTTTAATTCAAGGACTAGTGAAGACATAATTGTTGCAGCCCTATCCCGTGTTGATCACACTCATAAATTTTTTGAAGAGCTTTATTGGAAGGCTCATATTGAGAGGAGGCAAAAGGGTGTTGAAGGGATAATCTCTATTGCTGATTTAGAAACATTGAAAGTAGCCTTGGAAACCATGAAATTAGATTTCATAAATATACTTACATACAAGGATCATTCTATCAAGCTTGTTGAAGAGACCCTTGGTGCATTAAATGGTAAATAGGAAGAAGTTTATAGGCTCACTCTTGATATTGAGTCAACTAGAGTCTCATTATCAGATGCTCACATGACATTGCATAAACATGAAAGGGAACTTGTTGTTATAAAAACTAGAGAACAAGAGAATAAGGATAGAACCATGGATATTGGGCAGTTGATTGATGAGCTCGATAGAATTCAGGAGGACTTTGAGCTAGTCCATTGTCCAATGAAATCATATTATGTAAATTTGGATCAGTAGGTTAATTGGGATGAGCATAAGGATAATGACAATTTCCAGTGGGTCAACAATCCATTATTTGAAATGGATAATGAGACATCATTTGATAACCCACTCTTCAAGATGCATGAGGTTGGGTTTCTTCCTATGATGGATCATGATGGTATTTATCATTGTGACATGTGATAGATCTAGTGGTCACACCATAAGGAGAGGAGTTCATAGATAGATTAGTTGGTAATGAGGTGGAGTAACCTTGTATGATTCCTGCATGTATCACTACACCTTCAGTTGACCTTCTTATGATGATCAGCGTGGCATAGCTTTATCTTGATGTTACAACTTGGGAGGCGAGTTACTTCATTCAAGAACAGAGGTATGTGCTACCTAATATTTTGAGAGACATATCTTGGGCATTTATTGGTCATGGGAGTGAATGTAGTGTTGTTGTCCCTCTTGTGATCAACCATGTTTTGTATCCATTTGAATTCATGCAAGTGGATTGGAGAGAGATTCTAAAAATGTATTGGAATTTTATTTAGTTGGTGACTCATTGGGATGTCATCTCAGCTAGTATTATGACCATATTTAGCATTCATGTGGACAAATTTCTTATTTGCAGTAGTGGTTACTCATGTGGTATGATAATTTTTCTAAAATAAAGCTTTGAGATGCTTATATTAGCTTTGGATAGTGGGATATATCTTCATTTTTGTACATCTTGTGAGTGTGGTTGCATCCACTTCATGTTGATGATTGATATTTCTTCTGATATTACTCATTTGTTTGATGTTGATTGGGAGTGTTGGGCTATTTTGGTTCATTCACTTGACACTGGGAGATTTAGTGTCTGCATGGTGTTTTCAGATCTTGATGGCAAATGCATTCCTAGTATGATTATTTTTGGGATATATCCTGCTGACTCCTTCTATATTTACCACTTAATGAAGAGTAAGCAGCACTTTTGTTGGACCATCATGGAGAGATTAGTTGAGAATCATGATTCCATGATGAGCAGAGTGTTTTTTCAGGAGCATAGGTTCAGTTTCTATTCGTACATATTGAGGATGAGTTTTGTGTCATCATAGGATGAACATAGAGTTTTTCACTTTTTACTTGTGTTTGGGCAGCATATTACGGATGCTTTTTTAGTTGTTTTTTATGCATGGGATCACTTGATGCACTAAAGGAGTATGAACGTTGAGATGAGACTCCTGGAGGCAACTATTGAGTGTTTTTATAGTTGCATATGATGGAGATTACACTGATGCTACTTGTCACATGATATTTTATTCTAGCTCATACAGGTATTTCAGTTTCATCCTGGAGGGTGATCATGTTGAGGTGAGATTTGTTGAGCAGGATGATACCTTATTGTGCAGACTATTTTTCTTGGTGCAATTGATCAGTTTGGACAATGTTAGTGTAGGAGTAGCCCATGTTGGGTCGATCATGCATGAGTCTCTTCATGTCTTTGAGATTAGTTTTTGTAGGCATATCAGTTCAGATTTTGAGCTTATCTTTGGGTTGTAGGAGAAGGATGTACATTTTGAGCATAGTGGATTTTTTTTTGTGATCAGATTGGCACAACGTCAGTGTAATGGATTTCTCCCAAGGGTTGTTTGGGATCCTGGTATTTTATATGATAGCAACCAGGAGTAGGCAATTGACTGGGGCATACTTGAGTATTTCTTGGGGATAAACAATATTTGGGAAGGGTGGACTGTAATGACCCCTTTCTAAGAAGTCAACTAGTTGTGATGTTCTAGCCTATTCTCAAGTTCTCGTAGGTAGGATCAGTTGTGTGGGAGCCCATTGTCAGAGCTTAGATGATTTCATAACGGGTAGTACTTTAGATTTCCAATTTATTGGACCATTTTGGGAATCTGTACAGAGATTTACTATTTTTAGTAAGTTATATTCAAGGATTATCAGTGGAAATTGAAAGTATGATTGGACACTTCGAAAAAATGGGTATCCCTTTCCATATTTTTTTTGGAGTTTCGGATTCCAAAAGGCAGAGATTTTAATGTGTAAAGGTAATTATATTAAATTAAATATTTAATATAGTTTACTTTATATCATTTTATTAATGGGGAGATATAATATGGTAATATAATAACTTAAAATAAAGTTAATATTATAGAATGACTTTGTAAATGGGTCCTAAGTATGAACTTTAAGTTATATAACTTAAAGTATGTCTAAGAATCATGAAAGGGGACATAATAAAGAATAAAAGAATATTATAAATGCAAAAAGAAGCTTCTGGAAGGATGGGGTCCCTTGGAGAAATTATAAATTGAGGTTAAGCTCCTCATTTTGGAGGTATTTTTGGTGATTATTTCTGGATATCTCTTGGAGAGTATTTTTCTTGCAAATGTTGCAAGGAATTCTTGGCTTGTTCGAAAACAAAAACCTGTAGCAGGATCATTATCTTCGGGGTTGAGAGATACTCTCAGGGTGATTTTCGGGCATTCTCACTCAGGGAGTGAATTTGGATTACATTGAGCAGATTTTCAAAGTATTTTGTGAGGAGTTTGGTGAAGGGTTTCAGATTTAATTGCTGCATTTTAAGATCCTTCCAGCTACAACTTGGTCATACATTTGGCCACCATTTCATCATTGTGGCGAGGTGTTTATGCTAGGGTTTCTTACAATAATATTTGCAAATCCATTTCTCATGCCTAGCGACCATTTTTGAAGAGTTTTTGCATTATTTCCAAGGCAGATTTAATTTCTATTAGCAGGCCATATAATTCCATGTCTAGTCATACATGCTAGTGAATACATTGGAAATTGTGTCGATCTAAAATCTACAATTTATAGTGATTTTATGGTCAGTACTTGGTTGCCCAACATTTAGAAGCTATTTGTACTAATCTATGAAGAATTTGATGCACTATATTCAAATTTTGAAATGAAATATAAGTTTTTTGGAGTTGCTGATAACTAGTGTTATTCCTATAATTTTCAAAAATTCATATCTTTCGAGTATGATCATATTTTATCAATTCCTTTTGTAGGAATTTAGATGGTGTCATCTCGTTATTTCCAAGTTTTTAGAATATTTTCATCAAGTAGTTTAAAGGTAGCTCAATTTCAAAGTTAGTGGTTTTGAAGCTGTTAAAACTCAAAAAAATTACAAAAAAAAAAATACTTCAAAAACCAAAAAATAGTCAAAAAACAGACTCAGAATAGGGCAGCACATTACAATCACCAAGCACCTTTGGGTGCTTTTCACCATTCCTGAGCACCCACAAGTATTTTCTTCTATCACTGAGCATCCGTAGGTATTTCAGACCAAATTTTTGTAGCCCTACTAACCCTCGGGTGATGCTAGAGCATCGTTGCACAAATTTCTTGCAATAGTTACAATAGATCAGGTAATAGCAAGTGAACAAGGTAAAACCAAAATTCAATTTATTTTATTATATATTTTTTCATATTCTGCTCACTTTCCTTATATTGCATAGCTAGGGTTTGTATTAATCATTAAGGGTCTCACTCTATGGAGCCCTCACAATTGCTACAGACCTATTTGCTATATTTTTGTGTGCAGATATAGAAGTACTACACCTACATTGTGCAATTGCTTAAGCTAGACTGGCCTAGTATTAGATAGCATGAAGCCCACTCACCTTTGTTGGGATCAGAAGCGAGATTGAAGACACCACTAGCATTTTTCACTAGGGTTTCGGAGAACCCTAGTATTGTAAACATTTGTATCAAAGAAATCAATTCTTTATTGTAACATTGGATATTTTAGGCTTCCCCATATCAATAAAATTATCTCTTTTTGTGCAATATTGTTTCGTGGTTTCAATTTATCCTGTCATATTTTGGTGTTTCATTTTTTAATCTACAGGGTTTAATAGGTGTTTATGTTCACATTAGTCAATATCATAGTTGTAGATGTGTTCTTATGTTTGAAAGATTCAATATTCGATGCTACTATAATATTTGCAAATGGAAAAAGTTGTGCTTAAAATAATAAAAGTGGTCTTTGTACATACGAAGAACTTTTATACATCATTTTCAAGGACATTGAATGTTTGACCTCAAAAATGACCAATTCACATTTTATTTTGGTTTAGAAACCTTTAAAATGGAATGGTACATAGCATAGGTTATTCACTGACATTGATAGTAAAATTTCAATTTCTTGAGCAACCAACCTAGAAAATTCCACCTTTGATGATTTTGCATGAAATAAAATCTACCTCTAAGTTTAGTTATGGGAAGTAAAAGAAATCAATTTCAGTCATTTTCTTAACAATAGACACATACAAATAAGATAATATAAGGTAATTCTATTAATTTCCATAGATGACCAAAGTAGGCCAATGGGATTCACCAAAAAGAGTTGTTACAATACAATGTAGTGACCAAAAAGTGTAAAAAAAAAGTTAAACTAGAGTCAAGAAATTAGGTTAAACTATACTAAAGAGGAATAATTATATGATATAAAATTACAATCTCAAGTGTTGGACCCAAAAGTATTGAACATGCTAAAAGTATTGATAAGAGCAGAGAGATCCAATAGTCAAGGTGAAAGAGAGAAATAGAAAAGAGTTGTTACATTACAATGTAGTAACCAAAATTTGCAAAAAAAAAGCTAAACTAGATCAAGAAATTAGGGTAAACTACACTAAAGTGGAACAATTATATGACATCAAATTACAGTCCTGAGTGTTGGACCCAAAAATGGGTAAAACTGAACATGCCAAAAGTATTGATAAGAACAGAGAGATCCAATAGTCAAGGTGAAAGAGAGAAATAGAAAATAGCTCAAGTGGATCAAAGTACCAACCTTAATCTATAGTGGGTTGTAAAGTAGGATTAGAGTCATTGTCATCACCAACCACCCAAGAAGGTCCCACATAGGATCTAATGATGCTTCTAGGAGAATCACCAAGATTAGGGGGGCTTGATTGGATCTAATGATGCTTCAAGGGGAATGGTTGGATAATATTGTGAGGACATGGAGTGTGATGCCTCAAGACTCTTCTAGAATCCATGGCTTTGGAATTGATGGAAAATATGAAAATTTTAAGCTGCATTTGCTTGAAACTCATGGTTACATGAGGGGTGACTGAAATATGACACTAGAGAATGGTAGTCCTATTTTTTCATATGCAAGAAGAAGAAATTATTGAAGCCCCAATAGTTGCTCTCATATGTGAACAAGGACTCATAGAACTATCATTAACATTTTGGAGAGATGTAGCTTTAGATGAATGTTTATTACTTTTGGTAGAGATAGGGTGAAACAATGAAGTGATCATCTGAGTGTTAGTTGATCTACCTTGCAATATGCGATGTCAAAGAGCAATAACTTCTCAAAGGTAGGAAGCCAAAGCATTTGTTATCAAGATAGTTAAAAATATTACGAAGTGATCCACTTGAGTCTCTATACAATCAATAGTACCTCCCTCTAATATTGTAATGAATAGGAAACCTAAAATAAAATGTTCTTTAGTATCCACCTCTCAAAGAGAGCAAATATGATATACCCTATCATCTTAAATATTATGGTGGTCGGTCTCCACCAACAATTGAGTAAGCAAACACTAAGTTGACCAAAAGGAATATTGAGGTTGCATGTCCAATGTCACTGGATATATTGAGGATGAGTAATAATTCCATCCTTAATCCTCATGAGATGTTTAGTGTAGAAGGCCAACTTAGGATAAAAGGTTAACCCAAGTGATATGAATATCATGGTCAAGTAAGCATAGGTTTCGTTTAACTTTGTTGATGCTTATATATCCAAGTGTTTTCTTCAAACCATCTAGATATGCATCTTCCTTTCAATAATTATTAGAATTAGGCTATCTTTATTGGATCTCTTGTATTTCTATTAGCTCTATATCACCCATATTTTTAGAATCCATATTATAAAGTTCTAGTGATATGCTTTTGTCACTCATGAAATCAATATAATTTCTTTATTTCTTCTAAGTTTATTTCAATTTAAAAAGCAATAAAAAGGTTTTGTTCTATGAAAACTATTTACATATTATCATTGAGTTTAAAGGATGTCAAAAGACATCATTCATATAATGTCTGGAGATATAATACTACCACCATCCTTGAATACAAAAAAGTGGATATTGGAAAACTCATTATCATATGGATGTTATTAAATTTATAATATTTTTGTATTTATTTGAAGTCTTTTATTATATTTCTTAATAAAGTAAAATAAATTGATAAATTTCAATCATTAGAGCAATTGAACAATTTTGTAAAAATATTCCAATTTATATCTATGTAATCTTCTTTTTCATAATTATTATAATCAAAACTTGCTTTTATATATTATTGGTTAAATGAAATGTGTGAAGACCAAGAATATACATATTTTCATTTCAATTTAGAGCTCAAATCACTTATTTTTTTATGCTCATAAAAACTTGATAGTTCGATGAAGGCAAACATGCTCAACGAATATACATTGATAAAATGGTAAAACTACCAAGGGATTTTAAAAATTGATTCAAATTATTTTCAAAAAAATGGTGAGTTTTGAAAAGGGGTTATAATTTATTATATTGGGGTTTACCACTAGGGGTTTAATAAATTAAAAAGGGAGGTGGTAAATTTAAAAATAAGAGGTTTTTTAAGAAGTTCATGAATCCACATGTTTGAAGGATTTCAACTAAGTGACCCCCATGGCTGGACAAAGATCAATTGTTTCTGCTAGAAGGTGGCCCACAATAGTATCTTGACTCAAGGTAACTTGTGTAAGAGAGACTTAATAGGTTCTAACCAATGTATAATGTTTAATATTGAAGAGGAAAAAATCCCCCACCTGCTCTTTACTTGCCCATATGCCCAAATGTTTTGGTACCAATGGTTCAAAATTTTCAACCAACAAGGGACCTCACTCCGAACCATGGAAAACTTATGGAACTACTAGAAATCCAATAGATTCACATCCACAAAAATCAAATGTTCCTGGGATTTAGGTATTGGTTTAATATGGTAATAATTATGGCTGGAGAGAAATGGAAGAAATTTTAGAGAAGATTATAAACCAATAGAGAGAACCTAGAACACCTTAATAAGGAAGCTAACATAAACCCTAGAGAAAAAAATATTAGAAAAATATGAGATACATGAAGATGAGGAAGCATTATGAAACACTTTAAGGAGAGGAGTAACACAAGTGACTCAGCTACAAGGTCAACAAGATACCATAGATAACATGGCACCGAATGAAGATGATCAAACATGTTACTACCTGCTACAGATAAAAAGGAGATAATAACAAGAATATGGAAAGATAAAACCAAAAGGAATCCTCTCCTAGCTATAAGGCTCTTGGGTATGCAAAAACAAAGCTTATTTATATTCTAGGTTTGGCTAAAAAAGGGAGAATTATTCCCCTTTTAATATATTCTAAGTTTTAGCACTCATGTGTTGCTAGGTATGTATTTAGATCACATATTATAAGGCATATGTTGAATATGGAGCTCATGGAACACATTGTTTTGTATTATTAATATAGATATGTTGAGGTTATTTTTCTTGAATGAAAATATTTTTTTGAAAAAGAGCTTTGGAAGAGAAAACTAGGGCATCAATTGGGTAGATGAAGATAATTCTGGTTGTTGTGGAATTGAAGATAATATTTTTGCCCTAGGAGGGCCCAATGGGGACACCTCTGTATCCTCTTTTAGAGGTAGTTATTTTGTAGATTTGTTAAAGGATAAATCTCCAACAGAGACTGAAGAAGCACAAAAAACTACATTAAAAATGTTTTTTACGACTACTGGAAATAGATCAACATATCAACGAGTTAATGGATGCTTACCATAGTCAAAATCAAGGCCAAATATTTTCATTGAGAAAAGGATGGTAGAAAAAAAAATTTATATAGAGACAATCATGATTTGATCTATAAATTCATGGGTATTTGCCCTACCCTAAATTTTTTGAATTCCTGGATCCAACAAAATTGGGAGCCTCTTGGTGAGTATTCTTTGTGGTTTATTAGCAATGGATATTTTATTGTTAGATTTTCTTCACTTATTGATAGAAATAGGGATTTCTAATAAGAAAAGAGGAATCATGGTTCGATAGGATTATTTATTTAGACCTGGAGAGTGGGATTTGATCCGAATTGAACCCACTACTATCCCATTTTAGATCCATTTGTATGCACTTCCAATGGATTTTTGGAGTGATCAGGTATTGGAAATTATTGAAAATTCCCTTAGAAGACATTTAGGTGTTTCCAAAGACACAATGGAAGGAAACACAACCATTTATGGTATATTATGCATGGAAATGAATCTTAGCCAGCCTTTTCCACTAGAGGTTAAAATCAAACTCGTAGGTCTATCTTGGATTCAACAAATAGATTATGAGGCATTGCCCTTTAGGTGTAGGGTTTACCATAAATATGGGTATTTGGCCTGATCCTTCCCAAATAATATGAATTTAAAAATGGAGGCTCCTCTAGGAATGTCAAATCTTCCTAATGAGGGTAATTCAACAATAAACAAAGAAACAACCAATATTTCTTATGGTAAAGAAGCACAAGGAGATGGTTTTGAACAACCCAAAAGAATGAGAAGGCAAAAGAAAAAATATGGTAAAGAGAAAACCCAACTCAAGTCCTCCAATAGGTATGAGATCTTCAAGACACTAGTGGACTATGAAGAAGAAAAATTCATGGAAGGAGTGAATGGGAATAATGAAAATAATAACAACCATGTTCAAGCCCCTATTTCACCTCCTTCCATCCTAGAGTAGGTAATTGAGTGTAGTGAGTTACCGCAATCATATTTTATATGGGTATTGATAGTGCATAACCAAGAGCAACTAATAATTAAGGATGCCATCATGGGTATAGAAAAAAATAATAGAGAAAAGCCAAATCTAGGGATAACTCAGGTGAAAAATAGAAAAAAATATTAGCTCTCAAGGAGTGGGTAGAAATTCAAATAAGGAATTGATATCAGTTCAAGGAGACAAACTAATCACTTGAGGATCGGTGAGGCCAATAAATTTTTATTGCTATCAAGGTAACCAATGATTATACAATCATGGAATTTTAAGGGTTTAAACAGTAGAACCCATCAATTTGTTGTTCAAAGAATCTTAGAAAAATGTAAAACAAATTTTTTTCTTATCCAGGAGATAAAAATATCATTGGATCTTATGTGTAAAACAATAAATAGACTTTGGAGGGGTGTTGGTCATATGGAAGTGGCTACCCAAGGGGTCTCAGGGGGGATAGAACATATATCTTGGAGGGGTGTCCTCAGATCACATTTTAGGAATAATGTGAGAGCTAAGAAGGTTTTAATCATAATTTTTTATGGGGCTTAAAACCTATATGGTCAGATGCATCAATGGAAAGCAGTGTATAACATGAGAATATCAAGGGAGGAGTTAGAATAGATTGTTTTTGGGGATTTTAATGCTAAATTATCCTTTGGATATCAGGAAGGGGAACCCTAATTTTGGACCCAGGGGATCAACTTATGATTTCCCAAGTCCATGCATTACTCTTAGTGGATTTTAAATGCCCTATAATTAGCTATACTTGGACTAATAAGAGGAGGGAGCCACATAGTAGGAAGGTGAAGTTAGATCATTTTTTGGTTTTAGAGGAGGAATTTGTGAAATGGAATATAAAATTTTATATTTTGGAGGGTCTAGTTTTAGATCACTTTCCTATATTTTTGAAGGAGGATGAAGACAGTGCAACATCACAAATAATTCAAATTTGAAAAATGTTTGGTTACAAAAAGAAGAACTTCAAAAGAAAATTACATAGAGGTGGGAAGAGAGCCACCCAACATATGGGACAACAATATTTATATTCCACAAATAACTTTATTATGTCAAGTATCAATTGAAACAATGGAGGCAAGCTAACAAGACAGACTTCTAGGTCCAAAGAGCTCCATTAGTGGTCATATAGGATGAGATTCAAAAACACTTCAGGGAAGGAAAAATTATAGAGCAACTCAAAGAATAAGATGATGCATTCTGTAAAGTGATTGAGGGCATTAACAACAAAGAGGAGATATACTAAAAATAGAGAGCAAGAACCACATGGTTATTATAAGGTTATAAAAATACCAAATTTTTCCATCGGGCTGCCTGTGCTAGGAAATAGATGAAAAACATGGAAGCTCTTCAAGATGAGAACAAAAACTCCTTTGATACAATTCTAGGTATGCATTTCCATTCAATAAATTATTTTTATAAACTATTTAAGGAAATTATGGTGCAATATGAAGAGGCTCAAAAAGAAGTTATTGTTGCCATACCCTTTGTTATCTCTGAAGAATAAAATCAAGTCCTACTTAAACCCATTTATAGATAGAAACTGAAGAATGTAGTCTTTGGAATGAGCATTTAAAAAACACCAGGTCTAGATGGCTTTCCAATTGAGTTTTTTTAGGACTTTTGGGATAACTTGGAGGAGGATGTAATGGTTGTTATAGAGGAGTCCAAAGGTAGTAAAATAATGCTTAAAGCATTAAGTCATACTTTCATTGCCTTAATTCCAAAAGAGGAGGAGGGTTGCATATTTTAGATTATAGACATATTGCCTTATGCAATGTCATATATAAAATAATCACAAAGATAATGGTTGAGCGGCTAAAACCTCTTATACATAGTATTATCTCCTTAGAGCAAGGGAATTTTGTAGAGGGCAAGTAGATCTTGGATGGTGTGGTTCTAGCTCAAGAGGCAATCCATTTAATGCAAAAATTTGGTAATAGGGGATTGTTTATAAAATTGGATATGTCAAAGGCTTATGATAGGGTGGAGTGGAGATTCTTGTCAAATATGATGGAAGCCTTTGGTTTCTCTCAGGATTGGATAGAATGGGTCATGAGTTATGTTTCTACTCTAACATATTCAATGTTAATCAAGGGCTTCCCTTGTAACCGTTTGGAGCTACTTGAGGCCTTCATCAAGGAGATTCTTGTTTCCCCTATATTTTTATCATATTGGTTGAATATTTGGATAGAATCATGTTGAGGAGAAGACAACAAGGTTTGCTAACATGTATCAAGGTGGGTGAGTAAGTTTTGACTCACCTACACTTTATGGATGACACAAGATTGGTGGAAGTGGTCAATTTCAAGGAAGCAAGAATGATTAGAGATACACTTAATCTCTCTTAGGGCAACAAACCAAGTCATCAATGATAAAAAATCCAAAGTGGTATTTTTAAATCTTGATCAAAGTCTTCAGGACATTATTTTAGAGATCCTGGGATTCACGAGGACTTCTCTCCCAGTGGTATACTTGGGGGTCCCTTTGCATTTTAAAAGACTAAAAAATAGATATCTGGAGGAATATTTTGGATTGTATCAAGGAAATAATTAATCATTAGTCTCACAAATGGTTAATATATGGGGGTAGATTAACATTTTGTATTTAGTCATCATGCCAATTTATAAATTTTCTATCCTTGTTGGCCCACATACCATATGGAAAGAGTTGGACAAGATGGCTAGAAAAGTTTTATGAGGAGGAGTAAAAGGAGAGAGGAAATGGGCCTTAGTAAGTTGGGAGAAAGTAAACCAATTCAAGGTAAAATGAGGTTTGGGACTAAGGAGATCAAAGTTAAATAATAAAGCTTTGGCTGGAAAGCTTTATTGGAGGTGGATTTCTCAACCAACTTCTTTATTCAATAGAATTTTAACTAGTAAATATTTGGGACAAGTAAACCCAAATGATGTGGGTTATTTTTATTTGAATGGTAATGGGTCCTTAGTGTGGAAGGCTTAAAGTTAGGATCTAAGGTAGTGAAATATGGATTATTTTGGAAAGTGGGGAGAGGGGATAAAGCATGATTTTGGATAGATTCATGGGATCAATACCCACCTATCATTGTTGAATTCTTAGAACTACAACCAATAAAAATAGCCATGGAAATCAAGGTTTGGGTCCAAATTTAAAGTTATTGTTAGATTTTGATATAATAAGAACTAAGAGATAGCAATCAGAAGATGCGGACTAATATGAAAGAAAGTAAATCTACTAGATGATTGAAATATGTTGTAAATAGAAATGACATAAAATAATACAATGTAGCTATGGAGAAAATGAACACTTCATTAATAAAGCTACTGAACTACATTGCACCCATCACCAATGTATGGTGATCTACACAAGATTGTACTATGCTCTAAGCTACACTATCTAACTATGTCCCCCAACTCTAGGTTTGTATTACAATGAAGCCTTTCTTATATAGGAAAATAGGTTCATTGGCTAACACTCTACCTAGTTGTGCAAGGGACAATTTGAACATATACAGTTTGCACATTGACACTTGTGCATTTATTACATTGCATGAATTAACTAGATAACTTTCCCCTAAATTAATCTAATGTCCTATGTATGCACCTAGAAGATACATTTGCATGACCCGAATGATGTAATATAATATATTTCTAACATAATTATGTATTACATTATTTGGGTATTTAAGACTTTAGTCTTCAATATGGATCTTCTTCTTCTTCATCCTAAAATTTGTACTCTTCTTCTGCATTCTTTGTATTCAGGTTTCGCAGGTAATCTATGTCTTAATATGATGTAGAATAATATGTAGCTAAAGCTAAATTTTCTTCCTTCATTGGATGATCTTTGGCTTGTTCAGAGCAGTCATGATCTGGTTCTTTTTCTACTACTTTAGTCTTCATGTCATGGCCTCTATTGGTATGTCTCTTCTTCATTTTTCTTCTCTTCCTATGATTCTACTTTGGTGCTGGTGAAATATCTACTTTATGACAATTTAGTCTATCATCACAATAGTATTATTATTTATTGCCAACTTGTTTCTTGTGTTGAGTAAGTACAAACACAATTAATGATAGATAAATCATTAGACATTCTTCTGGTGAAAATATAACCAATATTTGTGAGTTCCACCATGCTATAAAGAGAATTTCATGGATATAGTTAATCAATGCTATAAAAATACCTTCTTTGGCTTCTTTAATAAATAAGGATAATTTCTCTTTGTTGTTAGAGGGTAGATACGTGCATCCTTCTAGAGTATCTATTAAGTTTTGAGAGTAGAATTCTACTTCATGGAATAGTTCTTCATTATTGAAAGCTTTTATCAAAATTTCATCCATGATAGATATTTGAAATAGTGATTCTTGCTATTTCTTAAAATTGAAATTTGATAGAATCTTGGTAGTCCATCTTATAGATCCCTATATATGCTATCTTATTGAAGTATATAAGCTTGATTTGATCAAACCTTTATTAATCCTTAGGTTTGTAGGCTTTCTTATATCTCCCTAGTAATGCGAGTATGAACACCTAATTTTAGGTTTTAAAGAAAGCTTATATCTTTCCAACTTGATAATATTTGATAGATGTTATTATTATAAAGCTTTGTAGAATGCCTTATGACTCCCTAATGTTTTTGGAGTATGATATAGTGCTTTCGTAAAGTATAGTTCGATTTTGGTTGATTTTGTACATTTTTTATAAAGATCAAAAATCAACTTTGCTAACACCTTATTACTCCTATTGAACTAAGCACTTGTCAATTTTGAAGAGGTTTTAATGTTGAATTTCTTTTATCCCTTTTGATAAATTTTGAGACAAGATTTTTTTTTTTTTTGTAGATAAGATACTATAGCATTAATATCGGGTTTTACAGGTTGACCCAAAACCTTTTACAAAAATCAACCCAGGGCTATTGATGAACATATCCTTACTAAGGATCCTATATATGTAAAATCTACATGCCGCCAAAGACATTACATTCGGTAAGGCACATAGCCTGTTATCAAAAAGAAAATTCCCATACAACATTTTGGGTATACCCTAAGAAAACACACATGCATCATAATTACAAAAAATAAACAAACACAGATCCCTTCCTTGATACAATGGAGAAACAAAAAGCTGCAGACACACATAGCAGAGTACTGAAAAAAACTCCCACAAGCTCTGTATTTACAGTTACTCTTAATAATTCTTTGGTAATTGCTTTCTTCCGTATATGACATGCTTTGGTACCACATACTATCTTGGCCAATCATCCTTGGATAAGTGAACCTGCTGGCTAGATTTATGGTGGTGGCTATCTGGTGGTCCATGTGGCTTTGGTTCGAAGTCTTATATTGTCATTTCTTTCCTTCCCTGTGATTATCAACCAACCTCAAATTACTAATATTCCTAGAAGCCATGTTATCTGACATGTGACTATCCCCATTAGTCTTTGTGGTATTTCCAAGCAGCATCCATGAAGACTGATAGCTCAGATAATTTTTATTGTGAGTCCAATTCAAAAAAGAGACAGGAATGCTCCTAGCCTTTGAACTTACAGTGCCTTCCTTATTGGTAAATTTGACTATAATTCTTGACATTCTTGTTGAATAAGCTCCTCTACTTCACTCAGGACATCGTGTTCCCATTTGAAAATTCCATCACCATCGACACCCAAATTGGCCAGCTTATCAACAATTTTGTTAGCTTCCCAAAAGACATGTTGGGATTTTCTGTCCTGTCTTCCTTGGAAAATGATCCTAGCCTCTTCAATAATTGTTTTAATCCTCCAAGGAGGTGTTTTCCAATTATTGAGGAGATTTATAACATGCATAGAGTCTCCTTCTACGATCAAATTGCCTTCTAAGTCTTGAGTCATTTGAAGGCCTCTCCACATAGCTCTAGCTTCAGCTTCGTTGTTCATCCTTGTTTCCAAATATTCAGAAAATGCAAGCATCATATTCTTATTATGATCATGCACAATGCCACTAGCGCCTGCTCTTCCAATATTTTCCTTAGCTGCTCCATCAAAATTAAGCTTAAACCAACCCGTAGGAGGTGGATACCACTTAACATTGGCTCTGGGGTTGACTACCCTATGCATAGACTCATCTAACAAGGTTAAGCTTAAATATTGAGCAATCATGATCTCCTGTAGATGAGGTTTACAATTATCAAAAGGGATAAGGTTCACATTCTCGTTGGCAAAGGATAGGATCCTAGCAATGATAGTTTGATGATCATGGATAGACTCATTAAAGACTATGATACCTTTCTAACCACACCTGCCAAAGATAGTGATTGAGACAAATTTTCCACATGTATCTAAGTCTTTGGCTTAAAAAGGGGTAAGGCCACTAGACAAACAAATCAAGTATGGTGGCTGGTTTAACCCATGAAATATTGAAGGCCTAAAAAACCCCACTTAGGACAATCAAGGAAAAGGGCACTCAAGGAAAATGTGATAAATGGTCTTCCAATTAGCCCTGCACAGATAACAACGATTAGTAATACAAATACCTTTACGCATCATATTATCAATGGTTAGAATTCTTCCTTGGATAACCAACCATGAAAAGACTACAATTTTTGGAATTAAATTTTTTATCCAAACTAAGTCCTTTTGGAGGATAAAATCATCGTCATCAAGTAGAAGCTTGTAAGCTGATTTAACAGTGAACTACCCATTTTTCGTAGGAGCCTAGGTCACCTGATATTCCTTGGGTCTCATGGGGATAAACTTTTTCCCGAGAATATTACAAATATCATTTGATTCCGCTTGAAATTCCTGAATTCTTATTTATTTCCACTTCATTCTACCTCTGTCCTCAACCATATAATTGAAGACTTTTCTGCCAATGATTTCTTCCGTGATATCTCTGATTCGGGATAAGTTAGGATATTGCGTCAGTGGTTTGTCCTTAGCCCACCTGTCATTCCAGAAATTTATCCTCTCACCATTGCCTAAAACCCATCTTAAACCTTTTTTTATGATTTTCTTACAATTAAGAATTGCTTTCCAAAAAGCAAAACCTCTAATTGAAACTGGGTCACTTAAAAATTCCATATTTTGAAGATACTTTCATTTGATGATAGTTGTCCATTCATTTTCTTCAACAGAAATGAGACGCCATGCCTGCTTAGCTAGTAAAGCTAAATTTATATGAGCAATTCTCCTCATACCTAAGCCCCAATTTTCCCTGGGTCTGCACACTTTGGTCCATCCTATAAGGTGTATCCTTTTTTTCTCCTTTGATCCAGTCCATAAAATTCTTTTTGGAGTTTCTCAATTTTTTGGAAAACCTTCATAGGGGCTTTGAAAATAGAGAGAAAATAGACTGGAATGCTCTGAAGAGAGGCCTTAGTGAGGGTCAGCTTTCCTGCTTGAGATAGAATATGACCTTTCCATCCAACAATTTTTTTTGAATTATTTCAATAACTCTGTCCCACATTGACTCTCTCGGAGAACCAATGAAAAGAGGGAGACCAAGATAAAAAGTGGGGAGGTTTTCTATATCACACCCTAAAATTTATGTAATCTTTCCTTGCCTTTGAATGGGGGTGTTCAAGAAATATAACTTACTTTTACTGAAATTAACTTTCTGACCAGCAGTGTCCTCGTAGAGTTGTAGGATGTATTTAATTATTTTGGCCTCGACCACTGATGCCTTAGTAAATATAAGGGTATCATCGACGAATTTTTGGTGAGAAACATCCCTAGTGAGAGATGTTGCCTTGATTCCCGATATTAGCCTTGAACTGCAAGCATTTTTTATGGTTCTGTCTAAAGCTTCTACCACAATTATGAATAAAATGGGGCTGATAGGGTCCCCCTACCAGATTCCTTTGCGACTTTGAAAGTAACCAGTAGTTTTCCATTAACTAGAATCGAGAACCATGCTTTATAAATACATTCTTTTATCAAATTAACCTATTGGTGGTGAAAACCAAACTTAAGGAGGACATCAATCAGAAAGTCCCAAGTTAGCCTGTCAAATGCTTTGTTCATAGCAAATGCTTTGAGACAAGAAAATTATAAATTTCCAACCTTAACAAAACAATATTGATAACCTCTTTTGTAACGCTTAGAATTTTATTCAAGTTTTTCTAATTTCCAATAACCTAGTTTGATGTTGTAACCCTTATCACTCCCAAATTTGGAAAATTAGAATATTAATAATAGTTGCAAAATATTAAATAATTTAATCCCAAGTAGACTTCCTTATTTATCCTAGGTTAAATTGCAAATATTATTTCAATTTGATAAGTTATCCCTTATGGTTTTTGCTTTCAAAATCTAAAATTTGACCTTAGCTTATAACCCTTATATCTCCCTATAGTGAAAGAAATAATAAATGGGATTTAAACCTTACCTTTGAATGTTGTATCATCGCACTCTTCGATGCCTTTTTTGACTAAATATAATAGCACTTTAATGTCCTCCTTTGATACTAAAAACAATGATTATGCTTTGGAATTTCTCGTCTTTAATGCTGGAACATAGGTGTTGCAAATATGGAGAGGTTTTACCTTTAAGACTAGGATCTTTTAATGCTTCTTCTTCCTTCCTTCCATGCTACACTTTGCTATGCTTTGACTGTGCTTTCCTATGCTTGACTGCTTTGGACTTGAGCACATTTTTATGGAATAAAGGTCTTAAAAATTGTGATAAGTGTCACATCCATTACGTATGAGTGCTCCACCTTTCTTAACATACCGATTTCCTTATTTAACACTTCTTGGTCACTTTGTAACATATGAGCACTCATGTGGGCACTTATGTGAGGCTTGTGGAAGATAACAAGTATCACCACTTGATATTCCTTGTAACTCCTGTGTGAGGTTTCTTGAGTGTTGAGAGATGAAATGGCACCTTAGAAAGTTTATGCCAAGTGGTATTCAATCTCTCTGCATGAATTCCTTTGCTATAACACTTCCAAGGAGAATATTATAACTCCTTTTGTATGTCTTTCCTTAGCTTGCTTTGTTTCTTGAACAACAAACAATATTTTATTTTGTAGGTGAATTTATGAGGCACCATGGAGCTTCGAATGGTGATTTTGGTACTTCCTTTGGTGGATGATCTTATCCTTGTTTATGAACTTGAATGTAGCAACTTTCCTCCTTATATTCTATGCCTTCAACGTGTTGATTCTTGTTCTTCTTTGTAGTGTAGATAGCCTCTTGTTATGTTGTTCGTCCCATGTTGGTAGAAGTAGATTTTGATGCCTTATCTTTGTAGATGAGCACTCTTTTTGTCTACATAAATGTAGCTTGATAATAGCCCTATGGGAGATTTAATTTTATAGGTTCTTCCATCCAAGATATGTAGAGAATGAGCCATTTGAGTGGATCCTTTTGCTATGGAAGAAGAGTGCTAATGTTCGGTCTTCCTTGGTTGGCTTACCCTGTAGATATTGTGCCTTTTGAGACACCTTCAAATTTTCTCTCTTCCTACATATAACGTATTGTAGAAGTGCAATACCATATAACCTTATATATATATATATATATATATATATATATATATATATATATATATATATATAGTTGGAAATATTGAGTTGTCATTGATGTTAAAGGAGCATGGTATTCAAGACATGAATATTCTTCAAGGAAAATAATTTTATAAGGTTGGACAATATATCAATTATGGAATTGGTGAATGGCAAACAATGGAAAATTATCCAAGGCAAATATTTATTTCACATGAAGCAAGTCAAGGCAAATATTTTCAAAGTATTATAATATTTAAATATCAAATTTAAATATTATAAAGATATGGACAAAGGCTTGGGACAAACAAATTTAAATATTACAAGAAAGGGACAAAGGTTGTTTGGACAAAAAGATTTAATATTTCAAAAAGGGGACAAAGGTTTAAAAGCAATATTTTAATATTTAAATCATAAGATTTAAATATTATAATACAAAGTGGGTTCAAAAGAAAAAAGGTGCCAATGTAAAAAATAAAGTCATAAATTTATGAGCAAAATAGATTAGCGTCGACATTCCTTGATGAAAATGAAAATACACATATATATATGGGTATCAATAGTTTATTTGAGTGGTTGTCGACGAGAGAAATCCCTTCGTGTAAAATTTGTGAACTGTAGAAGACAAGAAAGGGAAGCACACAAGTTATTGGAGGCATAAATAAAAAAATACTATAAGGAGAAAATTGTGCGTTTGTAATTCCATCTAGGTGGATAGCCTAGATGGCAGTCTAGCATGCGCTATAGCATTATGTAGCAGGAGGTAACAGGATAGATTCGCGATGACACCATTTTGCTATGATTTTGGTCAGAGAGAAAATCAAAGAAGTTTTTAAAATTCAAATTGTGCACCTTGGATTTCATTCGAGTGGCTAGCTCGAATGACAACTTAGATTGTGCTAGGATGTGGGTGAGAAGGAGGTTATAGGGTTGATTCATAGCGACATCCTTTTTTTGTTGTGGCTTGGTCAGAGAAGAAGGTTTCAAAAGCAGGTTTGTGTGAATTTGTGTTCAACAGCTGAGGCAACCCAGCTGTAAGCCTAGCTTGTGCTAGAGTATTGTGCTAGAGGTCAGGTGTTCGATTCTCACCCGTGACCATGTGAGGTAAGGGAAAAATAATTTTTTTTGTGTAAATTTAATTAGGGAGAAATAAGGGTTTGAATTAGTTATATTGTGCAAATTATATTAGGGGAGATATAAGGGTTGGTATTATTTTTATTATGCAAAATCATTAAAAGGAAGATATAAGGAATATTGCAGTGATTTTAAAGTATTATTTTGCATTCAATAAATATGAGATATAAGGGGTCATTTTATTTAGTATTAAAGCTTTATTCTTGAGAAGTTATAAGGAGTAATTGTTAAGTTTTATTATGTATGTTTTTATAAAATGATTTTAAAGTGATTGAGTTGATATTTAATCAAAGAAAGAAAATGTTATTTGCTAACCTGTTTTTGAAGTGGCAAAAGAAAGGAAAATTAATTTTTGGCAAGACAGGTTTGAAAAACTCATGCAAAAGAAGAATATCATCATTGTGGAAAATTTAGAGGTATGGTGATTTAATTCCTTTCTCAAAGTGGTTTTGGTTAAGTAAAATATTTGTGTTGTCATATAGCTGGAGGTATAAGGAATTATTTATTTGGTTGAATTGGGAGTAAATATACAAGGGTTATAGATCATATTTGTGAGTCAAATTGTGCATTGATTTGATGGAAATTGGGAGTAAATGTGCAAGGGTTATAGATCAGATTTGAGAAATAAATTTATGCATTATTCATGATTGATTTTAGAAGTAGATGAAAATGATAGATTTGTGTACTATGATTGTTTTTGAAGTGAAGGTGGAAATTAGCAATTACCAGGTCAGTTATCAAGTGCTAGACTAAAGCTACCTTTTGATGTAATAAATGTGAGACATGTGAAATATATAGTCTTAATGGATGTGAAGAACATATTGGGAATTTGTTTAGTGCATATCATTCTCTATATGTTCATGAAATAATTTTGGTTAGAATATGTCTGAATTGCTTTAGTTGAGGAAAGCACATTGAATAATAGGTAAATAACTTGATAACATCATTATGCAAGATTTGGAAATATATGAGCATTTTTTGTATGCAAGATGTGGGAATAGATGATCAAATTTATGAGCAGATTTGAGAGTAGAGGGGATTGGTGTCTCCTGTGGAGGGGTGTCCATAAAACCAGAGCAGAGGGGATTGATGTCTCATATGGAGTGGTGTCCAAAAAACCAGAATACTTGAAGACTTGAAGATGAAACATGAGGAAGATATTGCTAGGTATCTACTCCATGTTGACGAGGTTTTCAATACCATTCATGGACTTGGATAAAGTATTAAAGACTCTAAGATTGTTTAGAAAATCTTGAGGTCATTTCCCATGAGATTTCATGCAAAGGTTTCAACAATTTAAGAAATGAAGGATCTCAAAACCTTGAGCATGGATAGAAAAAAAGCATACATACAAATGAGAAGCAACATTCAAAGCTTCAAAGAAGTCAAATAATAAAGAAACATAATCAAGTGAAGAATTAAGCAGTGGAGAAGAATCTAATTTTGTGTGAAAGAATAAGAAGGGTCCAAGAAAACACAAAGGTATGCAATCTATGAAATATTTTAACTGTGGTAACCTTGGTCACTATGCATCTAATTGTCCATAGGTGGGAAGTAGTAGCAGTGAAGAAGAAAAGGAATATAATAAAAAGAAAGAAATAAAATTTCATCATGAAAATAAAATTAGGCATGGTCAATGCAAACATGAGAAGAAGATCTTTCAAAGACACAAGAAGAGTTTTTATGTTGAAGAAGCAAGCAATGCTTCTAGTAGCAGTGATGAAATCTTCTTCGATAATGAAAAAGAAGATATCGTGTTTTTGGCCATAGAAGAGAAAGAAGATGATCCTATAGTTGAATACCAAGAAGAAAAGGAAGATTTAGAAGATGAAGAGGAAGCCACGTTTGACATAGAAGAGGAAATTATTGTTTCTCTTGAAGAGTTAAAGAGGGTTAGAAAGAAGAACTCAATATTAGCTCAAGTACAAGAGGATGAGAAAATAAAAGCAAAGCTTCTACAAGATCTCACCGACTTAAAAGTAAAATTTGAAGAGGCAAGGAGAATTGAAGAAGGTATGGTTAAACAGTTAAGGGTAAAATAACTAGAGTTTGAAAGACTAGAACATGAAGTTTTCATTCTAAGGAAGGGACTTGAAAAATTTAATGATAAGATATATCAGTTTAGGAAAATCTCAAAAAACTTGGATGATATTATCAAAGCTCAGAGATCTCCATTTATGAAGACTAGACTTGGTTTTGAATAAGGTCAAGAGAAATAGAAAGAGGAGTCAAGCTCAAAAGGAACAAAGACATCAAATAAAATGATTGAAGAGCAACCTAAGAACTATACTGATATGTGTAGAAGTGGAAACATCAGTGAGGAAGAAAACAATGCACTATCAAGGAATAGGGACCATCACAGAAAAGCAAAGAAAAACCATGCACTCATATCCTCCAAGGCAAGATGAATATTTCTTCCAGGGTTATTGTTTATCATGTAATCATTTTGGTCATAAAGTTGTACATTGTAGGGTTCATGGTAAGAATGATTATGGCTTCACCAAAAGAAATTTCAAGTCATTTACACTTTTCAAGGATTACAAAATCATGTTTTACAATTACAAAAAATTTAGGCATAGAGCTAAACGGTGTAGAACAGTGTTCTCTAAGCTCTCAAAGTCAAGTAAGAAGAATGATCATCAAAATGTGCAAAAGGATATGATCTCCAAAGTTTGGAGAAATAAAATGAAACAAGAAGAGGAGCATAGTAATTTGGGAGTAACTTTATTCCCATATCAAAATTGATCACCTCAAGACAAGAAGGTGGTAAAGGGACTATGTTTAGTGTCTTATCTTTTAGCCCCAATGAGCCCTTTGCCATTGATGTCAAAGGGAGAGAATTTCAATGAAGGGGAGCAGATTGGGAATCCAGTTGCAGTAAAATAATTTTTTTTTAAGGGTTACCATCGATGACAAAGGGGGAGATTGTTGGAAATATTGAGTATTCATTGATGTCAAAGGATAATGGTATTCAAGGAAGAAATATTCTTCAAGGGAAACAAGTTTATAAGGTTGGACAATATATCAATGATGGACTTGGTGAATGGCAAACAAATGGAAAATTATCCAAGACAAATATTTATTTCACATAAAGCAAGGCAAGGCAAGGCAAATATTTTCAAAGGATTATAATATTTAAATATCAAATTTAAATATTATAAAGAGATGGAAAAAGGCTTGGGACAAATAGATTTAAATATTACAAGAAAGGGACAAAGGTTGTTTGGACAAAAATATTTAATATTTCAAAAAGGGTACAAAGGTTTAAAAGCAATATTATAATATTTAAATCATAAGATTTAAATATTATAATACAAAGTGGGTTCAAAAGAAAAAAGGTGCCAATGTCAAAAATAAAGTCATAAATTTATGAGAAAAATAGATTAGCGCCGATGTTCCTTGATGAAAATGAAAATACACATATATATGGGTAGCAATAATTCATTTGAGCGGTTGTCGATGAGAGAAATCCCTTCGTGCAAAATTTGTGAAGTGCAGAAGACAAGAAAGGGAAGCACACAATTTATTGGAATCAAAAATTAAAAAATATCATAAGGTGAAAATTGTGTGTTTGTAATTCCATCTGGATGGCTAGCCCAAATGGCAGTCTAGCCTGTGCTAGAGCATTGTGGAGCAAGAGGTCATAGGGTCGATTCGTGACAACACCGTTTTGCTATGATTTTGGTCAAAGAGGAAATCTAAGAAGGTTTTAAAATTTAAATGTGCACCTTAGATTTCATTTGGGTGGCTAGCTCAGATAGCATCCTGGCTTACGCTAGGACGTGGGCGAGCAGGAGGTTACAGGGTCGATTCACAATGGCATCCTTTTTTTGTTGTGACTTGGTTAGGGAAGAAGGTTTCAAAAGCAGGTTCATGCACCTTTGTGTTCAACAACTGGGACAACCCAACTGGCAGCCTAGCTTGCGCTAGGGTGTTGTGCTAGAGGTCAGGTGTTCGATTCTCACCCACGATTGTGTGAGGTAAGGGTAAAATAATATTTTTTGTGTAAATTTAATTAGGGAGAAATAAGGGTTTGAATTGGTTATATTGTGCAAATTATATTAGGGGAGACAAGGGTTGGTATTATTTTTATAATACAAAATCATTAAAAGGAAGATATAAGGAATATTGCAGTGATTTTAAAGTATTATTTTGCATCCAATAAATAGGAGATATAAAGGATAATTTTATTTAGTATTAAAGCTTTATTATTGAGAAGTTATAAGGAGTAATTGTTAAGATTTATTATGTATGTTTTGATAAAAGGATTTTAAAGTGATTGAGTTGATATTTAATCAAAGAAATAAAAGGTGATTTGCTAACCTGCTTTTCAAGTGGCAAAAGAAAGGAAAATTATTTTTTGGCAAGACAGGTTTGAAAAACTCATGCAAAAGAAGATTATTATCATTGTGGTAAATTTAGAGGTATGGTGATTTAATTCCTTTCTCAAAGTGGTTTTGGTTAAGGAAAAAAATTGTTGTCATATGGTTGGAGGTATAAGGAATTATTGGATGTGCATTGTTTTGGTTGAATTGGGAGTAAATATGCAAGGGTTATAGATCATATTTGTGAGTCAATTTGTGCATTGATTTTATGTAAATTGGGAGTAAATGTGCAAGGGTTATAGATCGGGTTTGAGAAGTAAATTTGTGCATTATTCATGATTTATTTTAGAAGTACATGAAAAGGATAGATTTGTGTATTGTGATTAGTTTTGAAGTGAAGGTGGAAATCAGCAATTACCAAGTCAGTTATCAAGTGCTATACTAAAGCTACCTTTTGATGTAATAAATGTGAGACATATGAAAGAAAAAGTATTAATGAATGTGAAGAACATATTGGATATTTGTTTAGTGCATATCATTCTCTATATGTTCATGAAATAATTTTGGGTGGAATATGTCTGCATTTCTTTAGATGAGGAAAGCACATTGAAGAATACATGAAGAACTTGATAACATAATTATGCAATATTTGGGAATATATGAGTATTATTTGTATGCAAGGTGTGAATATATGAGTAGATTTATATGAGAAAATTTGAGATCAGAGGGGATTGGTGTCTCCTGTGGAGTGGTGTCCACAAAACCAGAGCATAGAGGATTGGTGTCTCCTGTGGAGTGATGTCCACAAAACCATAACAGAGAGGATTGGTGTCTCTTGTGGAGTGGTGTCCACAAAACTAGAGCAAAGGGGATTGGTGTCTCTTGTGGAGTGGTTTCCACAAAACCAGATAGAGGGGATTGGTGTCTCCTGTAGAGTGGTGTCCAAAAAACTAGAGCAGAGCGGATTGGTGTCTCCTATGGAGTGGTGTCCACAAAACTAGATTAGAAGGGATTGGTGTCTCCTATGGAGTGGTGTCCATAAAACCAAAGTAGAGCAGATTGGTGTCTCTTGTGAAGTGGTGTCCACAAACCAACAAGGGAATTGGTGTCTCCTGTGGATTGGTGTCCACAAACTTGAGAGGGGATTGGTGTCTCCTGTGGATTGGTGTCCACGAATATGTAATAGGGGATTGGTGTCTCATGTGGGTTGATACCCACAAAATTTGTTGAGAAATTTATAAGCAATATTTATCTATGGATGTAGTCCATATTGGGTGAACCACATTAAATTTGTCTCTTATGTGTGTGGTGATTTATGCATTGTTTCATTATTGCATTGATATTATTGCTCTTATCATTTGGAAAGAAAAGTAAAAGTTTTATATTATACTGCTCACCCCCCCTTTAGTATAATATTGTGTTCTTCATATATATCTATATATATATAACCTTCTTTATTGCACCTTTTCTTGCACTTTTTTGTAGGTTTGAAATTTTGGTTTTGTAGTAGATTTTTGAATGCAAATATGAGTGTTTTAAGGATGTCTATATGGCTAGACTCATTACCCTTTTTTCTTGGATACTTTGATGATAAATCCAAGTCCTTAATGATGTAGATAGACTCTTCTTTGTAGCTGTAATTTTTTGTCCTTTTTTTTTTGTAAGTTAAGTTTATCATTAAACTTGGTTTTAACAGTTGACCCAAAACCGATTTACAAAAATAAGCCCTTGGCTGAGGAACCCCAACATGAACCAAACTAAGGAAAATCTATCCTCTAATTTGATGCTACTGCCTAGCTAGAAACCAAAAGAACCAAACCATACTACCCACCATAATCGAAAACCCACTTAACAAAAAGAGACAAAGGTCCTATCAGGACCCTAACTACCCCAAGAATCCACACTTCGCATAGGATATCACCCATAAGCCCTAAGGAAACAAAAATTCACTGCCACAGCCAACACAACAAAACAAAATGTATACCATCCAGCCACAGTATAGGTCAATCGTAGGAAGACCCTAGTCCTCATCCTCGACCTCCTCTTCCTAATTTTTTGTCCTTTGTACGATGCAATTAACTCTATAATTCTTTGGATTTGAGACTCACCAAGTATCAATATTTGAATCTTCTATTTCTTATTTTGGTTAGTTGTCTTCTTCTCCAAGTTTTGGAGGATTCTAACCTATTTTTTTGGCTTCACTTGGCCACTAACTATTGCATATTAGTGTCTTTAGACACTGACAATTTTTTTATTTTGTGCCCTTCTCAAGAACACAAACAATAATTTTTTGGAGTAACATAATAGTGCAAATGAATCTAATAAAATTTATTTTAATGCACTAAAAATTTCACCTTATCACTCCAATCAACTCTCAAATCAATGCACTTAATCAATTTACTACAACTAATCAAGAATAATCTGAAATGAATCTTCAAGAGTTATTCTACAATTTCACTACAATCAATATTGTAGGACTTAGTCTTATTTTTCTTTTTCCAAAGTAGATGATAGGTAGTTGATAGATGTAATACTAAAATCTAATCAACTCTTAATTAATGTGCAAATGAACTTTAAAAAGAATTTTTCTCTTTTTGTACTTTTTGAAGACTGTAATCTAAATTTTCTTCTTCCTGCAACTTTAATCTAAATTAAAGTGCTATAATAAATCTGATAAGTAATCCAATTAACAAGTTTATTTGCACCAAAATTTGTTTACCTTTTTAAAGCTTCCATAGTTATTTTACCGCTTTTGTAGAGGATGTGAATCTTGGTGTCTACGATCACCAAGTTGCTGCTTCGAGTAGGATATTGCAACTTTTTGTAAAATGTCCTAAACAACTTCACCAAAATTGGTCTCAAACTTTCTTCCATGAGCCTAATATTTAGTGGCTTGTTCTCCTCTTGTGGTATCCTTCTTCTGCTATATATTTGGATAAGTCTTTGTATCTAAAGTGGTGTCTTATTGTTGTGAGAGGTAATATTCAAATCTCCTAGATTTGGTGAGCTTCTTCTATCTTCAAGTCTCCTTGTCAAATTTTGACTTCAAGCAGGATCTTCTTCTCAAGATTTTGAATGTCTTGAGATCTTCACTAGAATATTCTTCTAGGATTTGGCACTTCTTTCCAAATTCTTCTTATCGTATTTGGCACTCCTTGACAAATTTTCCTTCTCAAATTTGGCACTCCTTGTCAAATTCTCCTTCTCTTGGGATTGTTTTCAGATGGTGACAATTATCCCAAGTCTTTTACTATTAGGGGCTTCTCCTTGGTAGTGGATTTCTCTATTGAATTCTCCTTTGATGATTTCTTTAATAAGGCTCTCCTAGTCGTTTATTGGATGCTCGTTGAGACCTTCCCAAGGTGGTGAGATATTCTTATGGATATCTGATTTTGCTCATTTTGAATGCGAGTAAGAATCTCCTAGTCATTCTTCTTCTTCCAAGACTATAAGTTCTTCAATGAGTTCTCCTAATATCTTCATTTTTGTTTTAGGTGTTGAGTTGATTCTGAAGAAGATACTCTTCCTAAATTTCTTGTAAGAAGTTTTCCAACTCACTGAATCTTCTTTCCCTACAACAAAAATATTAGTACTGAAATATTAATATCCTTCTGAATTAGATATTCTTTTCAAATTCTTCTTCAATATCAAGGCTTCTAGATCCTTTTTTAGTATCTAGGCTTATGCATCCTTTTTCAGTGTCAAGTCTTCTACAACCTTTTCAATATCAAGGCTTTTGTGGCCTTTTCAGTGTCAAGTTTTTTGTGGCCTTTTTAGTATCAAGGCTTATGTGGCCTTTTCAATATCAATACTTATGTGTTGGCAATTTTGGGTACCTTGGGTACATTGCTCTTGCTCTAAGTGTAGTTGTTGTCATTGATGTCAAGAAGGTCTTGAAGCAATCTGGTTTGATGTCAAATAATATGTCTTGATAAAGGGTTCAGCATGGACAGTGAGTTGCCAAGAATATCAGGGTAGCCTAGTTGCAAAAAGTTCAAGAAAAAGTCAAGTAAGAAAAAGTATGCAGGCGGCTAGAAAAACTGTCATGATTTCGCGACATGTTTGAGGAGAGAGAAAATGCTGACAAAACTGTCGTGATTTCACGACATGTTTGAGGAGAGAGAAATTTCGGGCAAAAGTGTCACAATTTTTCAACATGCTGGAAGGAAGAGGCAAAGTAGGCAAAACTATCGCGATTTCGTGACATGTTGGCAGGGAAGAAGAGCAGATGGAAAGTGTCACGATTTCGCGACATGTCGCATTTTTGCGACTCGAAAAGTGCAGGAAGGCAGAGAAGGAAAAGTGTCATGATTTCGTGACATTCTACAAAGGAGGCTGTACGGACAAGAAAGTGTCATGATTTCGCGACATGTTGCAGAAGAGAAAGTCTGCAGTATGATCTGTCACAATTTCGTGATAAGATTGAAGAGAGAGAAAGTGTTTCAGGAACTGTCGCAATTTCGTGACATGATGCAAAGTTCTAAGGAAGGGCTGTCGCATTTTTGCGACATACTGCATAAGTCAATTTGAGGACTGTCACGATTTCGCGACATGCAGCAAAGAGAAGAGCCGGAAGCTAGAAGTGTCGCGATTTCGTGACAGGCAGTAAAAAAGTTGTACGGATGCAGAAAGTGTCACGATTTTGCGACAGGTTGAGTTGGCAGCTTTTAGTTGGCAAAAATGTCATGATTTCATGATAGAAACTAATAGCAAGTCTTCATCAGAAGAAGTTTCGTGATTCCGCGACGAAGTCAAGAAGGAAGAGCTTGAAGGCGAAAGCGTCGCGATTTTGCGACATGTTCCGTTTTCACTAGTGCAAGCCACGGAGAAGGCCATGAAGATAGAAGTGTCATGATTTCACGACAAAAATGATGATGACGTCAGCAAAAGGAAGGAGTGTCATGATTTTGTGACAAAAGCAGAGAGGAAGGTCAGGAAGACTAAAGTGTCACGATTTCACGACAGAAGTGAGATGATGTCAGCAAAAGGCAAAGGTGTCGTGATTTCACGACAGAAGCTCAAAGGAAGCAGACAAAGGCAAAAAGTGTCACGATTTCGTGACAGCAAGCAATAGAAGGTGTACGACAGACAAAGGTGTCATGATATCGCGACATGTTGAAGTTTCGCGCCAGAAGCTACAGGGAGGCAGTGAAGCCGACAGAGTTAAATCAGGGCCGACGCAGCGTAGGGTTTTGTAGCCAATGTGGTTGTAGGTTAAACTGCTCGACTAAGACCAAGATTTCAATCTTGAGATTGTGAGTATAAAAGGAGGGTTGTTTGATTTATTTTGGCATCGATCGAAGTGTGCATTCGAAGTGCGATCTGCACAAATAAAGTGCAAGTGAAAAATTTGATCGTCGAGAAGCATAGTGTGCAAAGTCTGTGCTGCTGTGGTTGTGCAGAGTGTGCGAATACTATACTATGGTGAATGCACAAAGGAGCAAAAGTTTTTTGAGTTGCGACATTCGAAGACAACACATAGAAGTGAGGAGTTTGATAGCTGAAGTGTTGTGTACTATTGTGACTACGTAGATCTATGCGAAAGTTGGTTTCAACCAAGTGCAGCTATGACAGAATAGAGAGAACAGTTGGACAGCATTGAGCAAGCTGTTGTTGAAGCTTGTGGAGAAGTTTGGGTAGGTTCTTCTAAGAACTTGCAAATCAGATCTAAGGCAAGTCTTAGTGAAGACTTGGGCAAAGATCAAGCAAGCTGTGTTGAAAGCTTGTGAACCATTTTTATGAACCAATTTTGAGAATCAGATTGAGGACAGAGATTGAGGTAGAAGAGGACATTTGTGCCAGACCGAAGGACTGTGTTTTGGTGCAAATTCGAGGACCAGCTTTGAGGTGACAAAGTTGAGGACAGAGATCTCCAGCCAGAGCAGGGAAGACAGGTGTCTTCTATGGATAGAGTTCCACTTGCTAAGGGCAGAGGAGGTAGAGGTCTTCTAGAGGATCACTAGCCAAAGCAAGAATTAGGGGAAGGTATCTCCTTTGAGCCGAGGCTCATAAACATTGTAATCGAGAAGGATTCCCAGAGGACTTTGATATAACTTTTAGAGGAAAGTTTTATCCGTGGAGTAGCCCACCTTGGGTGAACCACGTAAATTGCTGTGTCACTTTGTGGATGGTGTTTTGTGCATTGTTTTGATTACTGCTATTGATTACTGCTATCTTTATACTGCATAATATTGATTTGAAAGTTGTTTGAAAGAAAAAGTTAAAAGTGGTCTTATACTGTTCACCCCCCCTCTCAGTATAAGCTTGTGTTCTTCAATTGGTATCAGAGCTGGTTTCTCTAGATAAAGCCTAACAGCTTGGAGGAGGATCTATCAGAAGAACATACAATTTTAGAAAAGGATGAAGAGGTTAAGTTCGATCTCTAAAGTGAATTCTTTTGGGCTTTAAGGATTTCAAAAAATAGAGTTCTGTTCTCAAGCATCATGACAGGAAGAAGAGACAACAAGATAAATCTTCAGCCTGAAGAACGATGGATTCTAGTTGGTCACAAGAAGAACAATCATCCAAGGCATCAAAACAGGTTACATAATACTTTCCATGGCTACTATTTTTCTTGCAAGAAATTTGGTCACAAAGCTATACATTGCATTAAATCCATGAATAGCCATAGTAAGGAAAATGTTAACTCTTTTGCACCTCTTATGGATAAAAATGTCATGTGTTACAAATGCAAGAATGTTGGGCATATAGCAAGGATGTGCAGTTTGGATAGACCTAGCCTTAAATTCACTAAAAAGAGAAATGAGATCAAGTCTAAGTCAATGATAGTTCAAACTGCTTTTCATGCACAAGACAAGGTTGAGAAATGGTATCTTGATAGTGGTTGTTCAAAACATATGACTGGTGAAAAGGAAAAATTTTTGGTCTTAAAAAACACAAACAGAGGAACAGTAAGTTTTGGAGATAACAGGTCTGCTAAAATCTGTGGTAAAGGGACTCTTAGCCTGGATGGGAAATCTAAAACTAAAAATGTGCTTTATGTAGAAGGTCTGAGACATAATCTTCTAAGTGTGAGTCAACTTTGTGATCAAGGTCATATAGTATCTTTCTTTTCAGATAGATGTGAGATTCGTAAAGAAAAAAATGGAAAACTCATTGCTAGTGCTACAAGGACTCCAAACAATCTTTACATGCTAAGTGAGATAAAAAAGGAAAAGTGCTTTCTAACTCAAGAAGATGAGAGTTGGTTATGGCATAAAATATTGGGGCATTTGAGCTTTGATAATCTTGTCAACATTAGTAACAAGGAAGCGGTTAGAGACTTGCCCAAAATAAAAAGGCCCCATAACACCATTTGCGGTCCTTGTCAACATGGAAAACAGACCAGAACCAGTTTTAAATCAAAAGGGTATACCTCTTCAAAACCATTAGATCTCATTCATACTGATTTATGTGGTCCCACCAGAACTCAGAGCATTCAGGGAGAAAGCTACTTCATGCTGTTTATAGATGATTATTCTAGAATGACTTGGGTGACCTTTCTCAAAGAAAAATCTGAAGCGTTTGAAAAATTCAAAGCTTTCAAAGAAATGATTGAGAATGAGACTGAAAAGAGAATCAAATGCTTGAGATCGGATAGAGGAGGAGAGTTCACCTCAAATGAATTTGTGGAATACTGTGAGCAACAGGGAATTAAAAGAGAATATTCAGCAGCAAGAACTCCTCAACAAAATGGAGTAGTTGAAAGAAAAAATAGAACTATTGAAAATATGGCCAGAGCTATGTTGAATGAGTCAAAACTTTCAGATGGTTTCTGGAAAGAGGCAATCAGTACAACAGTCTACATTATCACCAGGGCCCAACTTAGAGTAAATCATCATAAAACTCCTTATGAGTTGTGGAAAGGAAGACCAGCTACAGTAAAACATTTCAAAGTGTTTGGGAGTAAGTGCTTCATCAGAAGGGAAGATCAGAATTTGGGTAAGTTTGATCCTAGGTGTGATGAAGGAATTTTTCTTGGTTATTCCAGCAGAAGCAAGGCTTATAGATGCTTCAACAAAAGAACGCATACAGTCATAGAGAGCATAAATGTAACAGTTGATGAAAAGACAGGGATAAGAGAACCTGTCAAGGAAATCAGTGATGAAATCTGTCAAGAAGAATTCAGAGAGGTTTCAGATGAAGAAGAGGAAAAACAGCAGCTGCTTCCCAAAACTCCGTCACGATATGTTCAGAAACATCATCCCAAAGATTTGATCATTGGTGATCCAAACAACAGACAAACTAGAAGAAGAGTCATTCCGTCACACGATTCTACAAATATTTCTTTATTATCTCAGATTGAGCCAAAAGATTTCAATGAAGCATGTGTAGATAAATTTTGGGTAAAAGCTATGGATGAAGAGCTAAATCAAATAGAGAAAAGTGAAACTTGGGATTTAGTTCCAAGACCTAAGGACAAGAATGTCATTGGCACAAAATGGATATTCAGAAATAAACTCAATGAGGATGGAAAGATTGTCAAAAACAAAGCCAGGCTAGTTTGCAAAGGTTATGCTCAAGTAGAAGGTGTTGATTTCGAAGAGACGTTCGCTCCTGTTGCTCGTCTCGAAGCCATCAGAATGTTTTTGGCTCTTTCAAGTTTCAAAGCATTCAAGGTGTATCAAATGGATGTGAAATCAGCCTTTTTAAATGGAGTTTTGGATGAAGAAGTCTACGTAGAACATCCAGAAGGCGTGTCTCTCTCAGATCAATCGGACTATGTGTGTAAACTAAAAAAGGCCTTGTATGGGTTAAAGCAAGCACCTAGGGCTTGGTACTCAAGACTTGATAGGTACCTTCATGAGCAGGGTTTCAGGAAAGGTATGGCAGATAGCAATTTGTATATTAAGGATAAAGGAAATGATATGTTGATTGTAGTTGTCTATGTTGATGATATCATTTTTGGGGGAAATAATACCCAGATGTGCAAAGATTTTGCTAACACCATGCAGAAGGAATTTGAGATGTCTATGATTGGAGAGTTGTCATTCTTTTTGGGTCTTCAGATTGCTCAATCGAAAGACGATATTTTTCTCTCTCAAGGAAAATATATCAAAGAGATGTTAAAAAAATTTGGGATGATGGACAACAAACCTGTATGTACTCCAATGACTATAGGGTGCAAGATGAGTAAAGATGATGAATCTCCAGTGGCAGATCAGAGGTTGTACAGATCAATGATTGGTAGTTTATTATATGTTACAGCTACCAGACCAGATATCATGTAGGCTGTTGGATTAGTAGCCAGATTTTAGGCGGCTCCAAAAGATTCTCATGTTACAGCGGTTAAAAGAATATTCAGATATCCGAAGGGCACTATGGACTTTGGGCTTTGGTATCCCAAAGGTGATGATTTCACTCTCACAGCCTATACGAGATGCAGATTGGGCAGGCAGTAATGATGACAGGAAAAGCACCAGTGGTGGAGCATTATTTCTAGGAAAGAGTTTAGTTTCTTGGCTAAGTAAGAAACAACCTTCAATTTCCTTATCTACGATAAAAGCTGAATACATAGCAGTAGTGGCTGGGTGTACTCAAGTTCTATGGATGAAAACCACCTTGGAGGATTTCAAAGTCAAGCATGAACAACCCATCTCCATATTTTGTGATAATACTAGTGCCATAAGTATTTCCAAAAATCCGGTAATGCACTCAAGGACAAAGCATATTTCCATCAAGTATCACTTTCTAAGGGAGAAAGTGCAAGATAAGCAAGTCAAGGTAGAATATGTGTCTACTAAAGAGCAGATTGTAGATATCTTCACAAAACCTCTTCCAAGAGATACGTTTGAGTATCTAAGGGAGAAATTGGGAGTTGTACTCCCACCCCGGAATTAATCACCTCATCGGGAGGTGGGGGAGGGACTAAGCTAAGAGGCTCATTCTTAGTCCCGAGCCCCAAAGGTGACCCTTTGCCATTGATGACAAAGGGGGAGAGATATGAGTAAGGGGGAGAGCTTCATAGTGAAGAAGAGAGCTTCAAGTCAGGGGGAGCAAAAACTTCAAAGGCAGATTCTCAGTTGTTGGATCAGTTGTTTTTAGTTTTGGCTCTTGAGTAGTGTTTTTCAGTTAAGGGTTGCCATCAATGACAAAGGGGGAGATTGTTGGCAATTTTGGGTACCTTGGGTACATTGCTCTTGCTCTAAGTGTAGTTGTTGTCATTGATGTCAAGAAGGTCTTGAAGCAATCTGGTTTGATGTCAAAGAATGTGTCTTGATGAAGGGTTCAGCATGGACAGTGAGTTGCCAAGAAGATCAGGGTAGCCCAGTTGCAAAAAGTTCAAGAAAAAGACAAGTAAGAAAAAGTATGCGGCGGCTAGAAAAACTGTCGCGATTTCGTGACATGTTTGAGGAGAGAGAAAATGTTGGCAAAACTGTCACGATTTCGCGACATGTTTGAGGAGAGAGAAAGTTTGGGCAAAAGTGTCACGATTTCACGACATGCTGGAAGGCAGAGGCAAAGCAGGCAAAACTGTCACGATTTCGTGACATGTTGGCAGGGAAGAAGAGCAGATGGAAAGTGTCACGATTTCGCGACATGTCGCATTTTCACGACTCGAAAAGTGCAGGAAGGCAGAGAAGGAAAAGTGTCACAATTTCGCAACATTCTGCAAAGGAGACTGTACGGACAAGAAAGTGTCGTGATTTCACGATAAGATTGAAGAGAGAGAAAGTGTTTCAGGAACTGTCATGATTTCGTGACATGATGCAAAGTTCTAAGGAAGGGCTGTCACATTTTTGTGACATGCTGCATAAGTCGAGTTGAGGACTGTCACGATTTCGTGACATGCAGCAAAGAGAAGAGCCGAAAGCCAGAAGTGTCGCGATTTTGTGACAAGAAAAAGTGTACGAATGCAGAAAGTGTCATGATTTCACGACAGGCAGTAAAAAAGTTGTACGAATGCAAAAAGTGTCACGATTTCGCGATAGGTTGAGTTGGCAGCTTTCAGTTAGCATAAATGTCACGATTTCGTGATAGAAACTGATAGCAAGTCTTCATCAGAAGAAGCGTCGCGATTTCACGACGAAGTCAAGAAGGAAGAGCTTGAAGGCGAAAGCGTCACGATTTCACGACATGTTTCATTTTCGCTAGTGCAAGCCACGGAGAAGGCCATGAAGACAAAAGTGTCATGATTTCACGACAAAAATGATGATGACATCAGCAAAAGGAAGGAGTGTCACGATTTCACGACAAAAGCGGAGAGGAAGGTCAAGAAGACTAAAGTGTCATAATTTCATGATAGAAGTGAGATGACGTCAGCAAGAGGCAAAGGTGTCACGATTTCGCGACAGAAGCTCAAAGGAAGCAGACAAAGGCAAAAAGTGTCACGATTTCGTGATAGCAAGCAATAGAAGGTGTACGACAGACAAAGGTGTCGTGATATCACGACATGTTGAAGTTTCATGCTAGAAGCTATAGGGAGGCAGTGTAGCCGACAGAGTTAAATCGGGGCCGACGTAGCGTAGGGTTTTGCAGCCGACGTGGTTGAAGGTTAAACCACCGACTAAGACCAAGATTTCAATCTTGAGATTGTGAGTATAAAAGGAGGGTTGTTTGAATTTTTTTTGGCATCGATCGAAGTGTGCGTTCAAAGTGCGATCTACGCAAATAAAGTGCGAGTGAAAAATTTGATCATCGAGAAGCAGAGTGTGCAAAGTCTGTGCTGTTGTGGTTGCACGGAGTGTGCGAAGAATGTACTATGGTGAATGCGCAAAGGAGCATAAACTATTGGAGTTGCGACATTAGGAGACAACGTGCAGAAGTGAGGAGTTCGATAGCCGAAGTGCTGTGTACTGCTGTGACTGCACAGATCTGTGCAAAAGTTGGTTTCGACCAAGTGCAGCTGTGACAGAACAGAGAGAACAGTTGGACAGCATTGAGCAAGTTGTTGTTGAAGCTTATGGAGAAGTTTGGGTAGGTTCTTCTAAGAACTTGCAAAGCAGATCTAAGGCAAGTCTTAGTGAAGACTTGGGCAAAGATCAAGCAAGCTGTGTTGAAAGCTTGTGAACCAATTTTATGAACGATTTTGAGAATCGGTTGAGGACAGAGATTAAGGCAGAAGAGGACATTTGTGCCAGACCGAAGGACTATGTTTTGGTGCAAATTCGAGGACCAGCTTTGAGGTGACAAAGTTGAGGACAGAGATCTCTAGCCAGAGTAGGGAAGACAGGTGTCTTCTGTGGATAGAGTTCCACTTGCTAAGGGCAGAGGAGGTAGAGGTCTTCTAGAGGATCACTAGCCAAAGCAGTATTAGGGGAAGGTATCTCCTTTGAGTCGAGGCTCATAAACATTGTAATCGGGAAGGATTCCCAGAGGACTTTGATATAACTTTTAGAGGAAAGTTTTATCCGTGGAGTAGCCCACCTTGGGTGAACCACGTAAATTGTTGTGTCACTTTGTGGATGGTGTTTTGTGCATTGTTTTGATTACTGCTGTAGATTACTGCTATCTTTATACTGCATAATATTGATTTGAAATCTATTTGAAAGAAAAAGTTAAAAAGTGGTCTTATATTGTTCACCCCCCCCTCTCAGTATAAGCTTGTGTTCTTCATTCCGTAGCTTCTTCAAGGCTTCTATGGAATTTTCTTCAAGGTTTATATGGTCTTTTTGTATCAATGCTTCTATGGCTTATTCTTCAACTATGAAGTTCTTCAATCCAACAATGTAAATCTTCAGTCTCTTTACTTCACCATGAATCTTCACCAAAAGTATTTTTCTAGAGTATTCTTCTCTTGCACAAGGAACTAATCTCTGCACTATAAAGGCACATTGACCTTCGAGCAACAAAGTTAGAATATCCTAGGTTTCTGTTGTAGGTGTTGCAATCCTCTAAGAATTAATTTTTTTGCAACAAAAGAAACTTTAGGCAATAGTTAGCAAATTCCAAATATCTTGGATGATCTTCACTAGATGATATTTCAACCCTCACTTGCGCTCTCCCTAATTCTACCACCTAGACTCTTTTGAGAGCTTTTAATAGTGGTTGGTCCAACAGCGTGTCAGGTTGACAAAACACTTAGGCTCAATAATAATGGTGTTTTTCCTATTGACCTACTATGACTATATCTATCGTGGCTCTAATACCACTGTTAGTTTTTGATGTAATGAGCACTGGGAGATAGCAATCAAAAGATGTAGAATAATATGAAAGAAATTAAATTTGCTAGATGACTAAAATATACTATTGTAGCACCCTAAAATTGGCGCAGTAAAATTGGAATAATTACATTCACCTTAGTAAATAAATTTAAATTCAAATTTAACCTCCCAAACCGCCCGTTAACCGTCGAGAAACCCGTTTCCTCTTTTTCGTGCCATTTTTAGCAGTTGTTTTGACCGTTTGACGATATCGTCTCCGATCAGACGATATCGCCCCAGATTTGACGATTTCGTCTGGACTAGAACGTCCAGACGATTTTGTCGCAAAACTGAATTTGCATAGTTGGAATCCGTTCCAACGGGTCTCCAATCCAGGAAGAAGCGTGTCTGCGCCGTTGGGACCCTTCCCCCGTTGGAGATCTCCCAAATTGGGATGATCTCCAACCTCCCAACAACTATCCTATGCCTATTTAACTCTAAAACTTTTCCCTCCCCAACCCCTGGCTGAATTTTTATGTAAATCAACTCCCTATGCGCTAAAACACTTCAAATTTGCTCTTGCACTAGTCCTATATTAATTTTATTGCAGGTACACCACTGGTTTTCAGTCGGAGCCAGCACCTATCGCAGTCGACGAACCTGTCAAGATCGGAGGCGATCTCATCAAATTCGGGACGATCTCGTTCTGATGCGAGACGATTTCGACTGCAGCACACATCGAGGCAATCAGTGCCTAGAGTTTGCTCTTCTTTCTCTTTTCTCTGTCATTTTATGCTATAAATTAGATTGTCTATTCAGTTTTTATACTATATTGCATCTGGAGTTCACCCATTTTGTCTAGTTTGCATATTAAGATCATATTCTGCTATCTAAACACAGTGATTTGCATTTACTTTTGTTCTTGTATATTGTTCAATACTCATATTACTTTTTCATATAGTTTGCCCCTGTTTACAAAATAGAATTTCTTGTATTTCGCATCTGTTTGTTGTTTTGCAGGTCTCTGATGAATTCGTCTGACGAATTCGTCAGATTGCAGACGATCCTGTCAGTTTAGACGATTTTATCAAATTGAAGGCGATTCTGTTGAATTGCAGACGATCCAGACTGCTACAAGTAATCAGAAACTTCATCAGACTTTCGGATCAGGTAATCTTCATTGGCCTCCTGCAAATTCTCTGTTTTTGCTTTCTTTTCTGTTTGTTGTATTCATTTAAATTGCATTTTCATGTAGTTTAAGTTAGAATCATTCGGCCAAACCTAGGATGAATGTTTAAAAATAAAACGAACTCATCAAAACTCATTCCCAAAACCTAGGCGTGGAAACTGCCGCCAAATGTTTCCTGGTGAACCCACCATCCGTCGAAAAATCACCAAAATGCACCTCCCTTGAGAGGCGGGACCTTCGCAAAGTCCTCTCGTCCGAGGTACCGCACCATCCTTTTCCCATCCTCCTTCGGGCGCGGATCCAATAGCCTGAAGGTAGGGATGCGAAAAATTTGGAGCGATACATTTTGGTGAACCCGACGTGAATGCATCATAACCTTTTGAAAACAAAAACAAAAAAATATATATGTATACAAGAAAAACAAAAACAAAATCATCATTTCAAGTTTGTATGTTTTAGATTCAATTCTAAATAGTAGATGCTAAATATTACTTTTAGAAGTACTAAAGAAACCATGAGTTTTTACTCAAATCAATATGAGCCCATCAGTAATGTTGGAAGAATTCAGCCAAATACATTTGTTGATTATGACCAACCTCATCCCTATTCAACACCACCTCCATCACACTCTTCTTATTTTTCATCCATAACCCAACAAGACAATCCCTTTGCCAATCCTCTTCATAATGATATTATCTATTCTCCCATATATCCATATTATGTCTATCAATCCACATATAATCCTCCACCACCTTTTCAATACTCTTCTTTCAATACAACACATCCATTTCAACAAGAAAATACTTATTCTTCCAATTCTACCATGCACTCACCTCCTACATCGCAATCTTCCTATCATCATTCTACCCATAATAAAGAAAGTAGAGGTGAGAAACCATTAGGTCCTTTTATGACGAAATTCCTAAGGCATTTATCAAAAACCTCTCAAAAACCTTCATCACGTAAATTTACTAAGCTCAATCAACCAATGGATATAATTCTCAAGTATTTACTTGACACAAATAAGATTGAACTTCCTTCCATAAGACAACCTGATACCACATCAGATTGGTTTAAACCTGAGCTACATTGTGAATATCATAGAGTAGATGGACATATGACACAAAATTGTAAAGATTTAAGATGTGCAATTCAAGATTTGATTGATAAGGGTCTTTTTAATATAAAGGAATTACAATCTACAACTGATTATAAATCTCCAGTAAACTATCAAACTCCTACACAACAAATACCAATAATCAATCAAGACATGGGGATCTCCCAAGAACCCCTACTCAATTATCAACAACAAGAAACCAATCAAATATTGCATGTTAATGTGTCCCATCATGATGATATTATTAATATTGTAACAAAAACTACAAATGAGCAACCTCAAGTTCAATCAACTCAATCCGATATTCAAGATATGGATTCCTCATTTGACCAACCTTCAAAACTATCTTTGGCTCTAGAGAATGATCCAAAATGGAATGTAAGCATAGAAAGCTCATCTTTAGAATCAAAATCTCAATCTGAAATCCACTTTGATAACCAACAACAAGTGATTAATCCTCAAGCAAAGATATCCCTTTTAGAAGTATTACAAATTTCTCACAAGGAAATTTTGTTCAAAATACCTAGCCAACAATTTGTTCCTCATCATATTTTCTCTAAGAACATAATTAATGGTGTAAACCCTCTTGAGGTTAACCATATTTCATTCTATGATGAGGATATTCCTTCCTCTACTCCACAAGAAGACTCCTATCTTTACATTATCGGATCTAGTAAAGAAACACTTGTTAAAACTATCATGGTAGATAATGACTCCTCTCTTAATTTATGCACTTATCAATTATTCCAAAAACTCAAATCAAAGGAAGAAGATATTAATGAATCAAATGTTATTATAAAATCTTTTAACAATGAAATTCAAGAAGCTCAAGGTACTATAATTCTTCCCCTTAATATTGGATCCAAGATCCTGGATACTTTATTCTATGTAGGATATTGTCCTTCACCTTACAACCTACTTCTCCGAAGTCCTTGGATTCATACGATGAGGGTTTTCCCTTCCACTCTTCACCAATGTTTGAAGTTTGAAATTGCAAATAAAATTGTTACCATACATGGTGACCCAACACCATTTGAAGAATATTTAACGATTGAAACATCAAGTTCTATACATTCTCTATTATCACAATTATCTTCTATCCATCACTTTTCTTCATCCATATATGATCATCCTTGTTTACCAAATAACATCCATGCATATCTTTCACATATACTTTCTCCATCTTATCAAAACTTGGAATATAATAATAAGAATGAAGAACTTTCTTATACTTCTGACATTTTATTTTGTAACATGATCAATTTTCCACATATAAAAGTCAAATCTTTTTCTACATTATTCTACATTATAACAAAGCTTTTGTTATCACTACCTTTTATTCATCACCTTATATTCTTACCTTCACCTCAACCAGATTATCCTTCAAAACCTCCTTTGATTTTGAAGCAACCTTAGACATGCTATACTCAAATAAACCTTGTATAGTGTATATAGATCATCTTGTATATACCACCAATTTCAATTCATAAATTAAAATCAAAATACAAAAAAATCAAAATCCTCAAAATCTTCAAAAAAATACAAATGCAACTAAGGAACTTAAAGGTAAATTTGAGCCCAACTGGCTCGGACCATACATCATTACTGCAAAATTTGAATCAGGAGCATATAAATTATCTACCTTAGATGGTAAAGAACTTAAAGAACCCATGAATATTTTACATCTCAAACGTTATTATGCATAAATTTGGTCATTTCATCCATGTATATATTTGTTCAAAATCATTATCTTGTATTTCTTTCAATTTATTCCAAAACCTCAAAAACATTCATAAAATCTTCAAAAATCTTCAAAAATATTTATTGCATTTATTTAAAGCACTTGTAAAGTTCCTTTTGCTCCAAAACAAAAATCAACATAAAAATCCAAAAACAGCTATATGCTTGACTCTTTCGAAACCAAAACAATATACGGAATAAAGAGAGAGTCAACATTCTCAAAACTTTCTCAAAATCATTATTTTCTTACAATTATTGCAATTATATGTTTCAACTTATTTTGGATAAAACTAGCATTTATTTGGCATCCCTCACTTGCACACTCACACAATAAATATCTTGATTTTATATGGCATGATTACTAATCTCTCTTATATCAAAGTTCACAAAATTCAATTAAATAAAGTTTGAGCATAGAGAATTGATCTTGTTATTTACTTAAACCAAGCACATCTTTTCACAATAAAATGATTATATTTGTAATTTCCATGTTTTGCTACATAGTAGAACTGATTTCTTGAGTGAAAAGTTTCCCTTGCTATCCTATCATGCACATGGTCTAGAATCTTTGAGAATTGGCAAAAGGACAAGCTCACCCCTACCCGAATAAAAATCCCTTGCTCTACAGCTAATCTGAGCAAGTATCCCTAGAAAAAGAAAAAGAAAAGAAAAATTCAAGAAAAAGAGAAAAGAAAAATGTTATGTCAGCAATGTTCCAAGCATTATCAAGCAAAAGAAATACAAAAAGAAAAATAAGCAAAGTTCAAAAGAAAGCAAGAAAAGCAATAAAATCCCTTTCCCTACCCTTTGAAAAGAAAAGAAGGGTGAATGAGCTTGAATCCCTGGAATTCTCAATTATTCGAAAACTGTGAGGTAAGCCCCATAACAGGTGGTTTGTGCCCAACCTGCTTGGCCTTGGGTAACTCCTAGCGTGGCGATATGTCTGTCACATTAGCGACCTTCTTTTGTACAGACCTATGTCTGCTTATGGATTAGCTAGCTCTTGATAATCCGATCTACATAGTAGCCTAGTATGGTTATATGCATCTACATCATGGTTAATGAACACTTATTTGGTTTCTTCAAATCACTTGTATCATAGTATCTTGCTCAAAACTGGTAAATGAACAATGCAATTGCACACACATTTGTATTTGAGAGATTTTGTCTATCATTATGATAAATCAAGATTGGCAATGAATTCACTTATGCACATGGGATTCCTTATAAATCTAACTTTTTGTCTTCAAAATACTTTGAAATATTATTTTTGCAAACTTGTTTGGAATAAACCAAGTACAATTATTTACCACAAAGACAACTATATAATAGAAAAAATCAAAAATTTCAATCAAAACATATCATATATATCTTATCGACTTTCGCAACGATGGTATAGTTTCAAAACCAAAATTGGAATTTTATGCTTAGCGCAAGTCCTCATTATCATATTTTCTGTTCATCAAAAATTAATCATGCAATAAAACTATCCTTTCTTTGATCTTCGCGATGATGGTATAAGTCTATACCTACATATTCTATGCCTAGCGCAAACCATTGTAACAATTTTATTTCCTGATTTATCAAAGATCATACAAAACATATGACTTCATTTTTTTTACAAATTATGCTTTTCAAAAGCAAACACATTTTTATTATTTCATATCATTATGTCAACCTTTGCATTTTGCAATGATGGTATAATTCTTAAGGAATTATTCAACAAATTTTATCACACTTAGGAATTTATGCCTAGCAAAAATCATTTTACAATATTTCATGCATAATATTTTCATGGAAATCTGAAAGCAAACCATCATCATCATCATTTGCATCATCACAACAAAGTCTTAAGACAGTCTCTTAAGCACTCTTTTCTTTTAACAATATTTCTATCCTGGGACTAGCTTGACGACCGAGTGAGCGGCGACTCCATGAAATGGTCTATAATAGCGACAATGTCCTTTGAAATTATTGTTAGAAATCTCTTTTTATTTTTATCACATTTCATTACAACCAATCAATTTGTTACATCAGATTATTTCATTTAAAATATTTATAGCATGACATCCAAGTTATAATATTTTCCAAAACGACATAATTACATGAATCATCAATAAAATCATTACATCAATCAACTCAATCAATCAATCAAACATAAAAAGCATCATAAGCATCACATAAGACAAGTCATATGATCAAAAATATCTCATCTATATATATCAACAAGAATATATACATCATCAAAACTGGATTGGTATGCCACAATCTGTACCTCGGCATACTCAATCCTCTATCAATACAAGTATAATACAATATCAGTAGCAGTATCCCGCCCTCTAGCCTCGAGAGCCTCTAGAGCTCTCGGCCTCATCTCCTCCCCCACCCTGCGGAGGACGAGGTGGTCCCATCGCAGTATGTGTGGTACTGCGAGTCCTCGTCGTCGATCGGGATGAGCTCCTCGTCGACCCTATCCTGATAGGATCTGCTATGGCAGGTGGCACCTGTATCCTCTGGCCCTCTGGCACCGCCTGGTAGTATAGAGCCTGATAGAATGCGGTCTGAGAAACCGACCGCATCAGCTCCTGAGTGCTCACCCCTCCGCCTCGTGCCCTGAGACGAGCATTCTCGTCTCGTAGCTGCGACACCTCAGCCTGGTGCTGTGCAGCTGCATCCTGTAACGTCTGCACCTGAGCTCGTAGATGATCTCTCTCTGCCCGGAGAGTAGCCATCTCGCTACTCTCTCCAATGTCCACACCCTTGCCCTTATCAGGCGATGGTGGCCTCTGTGGAGATGGGGGTCTCGCCTCCCTCCTCTCCCTCTCCCTCTGTCGTGGCCTCTCCTGTGCCTGTGGCCTCCTCTGCTCTCCTCTGCCGTGACCCCGGGCTGCCTCTACCGCCGCCTGGCGTCGCCTCCCTATCCGATGCACAACTGCGTGGATCGGTCCCTGAGCCCTCGTCATCCGAGGAGGGCGGATGCCTACGTACCAGGCATCGTAGCCATCGGCTACCCCTACGTCGTCCCCATCCACTGGCTGAATGGGGGCATCGTCCACGTCCTGACTCCAGAATCGTTGCATATCTGGAGCCCCGCTAACTGTGGTGTTATCCCGGACAGTCCGGGAAAACTCATAATCCCTGAGAGATGGGATCCCCTGTCGTAGACCGAACTATCGCAAAACTCGGTCGTAGCGGTGGAGCTCCACCTCTCCCCTCTCCATCCTAGCCAGCAGACTCGCCTGATGCGAGCCAGCTCCTGTGCATCCTCTGCCCACCCTGGATGCTCGCCTCCATGGCCTCCGGGTGATCTGGTCTGGGACCAAGTCATCCAGTAGTCTCCGGGACACCGGCAGGTCGATCCGTCGTTGTGCCCCTCTTCGGAGCCACCAGTAGAAGACTCGGGGCCTCTCCCCGTCAACCCCTGTCAGTGGAAGCCCTACCGGCCTCCGCACCGCAATGTGCTCCCAGCACCAAACTTGTAGGAGCGATGTCATGACCAGACATCGCCCGCCCTTGTACACGACCCCGTAAAGGATCCTGTACAACCGGCATAGAACAAAGCTGCCCCAAGAAAATCTGTAGCCATGGTCGCGCATGTCGCAGATCACATCTGCCAGCATCCATGGTACCCTGCATCCGCTCTGGTGGCACAGCAGAAGTCCACCAACCACCCCAGCCAAAACTCGTGTCAGTGTAGATGCCCCAGGCATCTGGCGCAGTGCCTCGATGTTCACTCCGCCCTTCTCCAGGGTGAAGCTCGGGTCACCGCAGAGTCGTCCCATCGCGTGGCCCTGATTGGCCGTAGGTGTGATCATCCTCCCTTGTATGGGGATTCTAAGAATCCTCCATACATCCTCTAGTGTGGGAGTCATCTCCCCTGTCGGTAACCGGAAGCATGAAGAGCCCGGGTACCACCTCTCTGCTAGGGCCGTCAGTAGCCCCATGTCAGTAGAAACCTGTGGCATCTCTGCCACATGTAGTAAGCCGGCCTGTGCCAGCAGATCCCGCTCTGCCTGGGTGAGAGCGGCCAAGTCATCTCTCAGTCCGCCGTATTTCCACTCTCTGCTCTTTAGTAATCCTCTCTGCAAGCATAAACAATCAAAACAACAAACAATCATTAATAACAATTTTAGCAATCAATAATGCAACTTAAAGATCAAATTTTTGCAATTGATGATATCGCCCACTATTGGCCGATATCGTCCGAAATTTGAGCAAAATCGTCTCCGATTTCGCGTGTCGAAATCGTCTCTAATTTGATGAAATCGTCCCTTTTTCGTCGATTTCGCCCTTGGGCGAAATTGATGAACTTGAGACGATTTCGTCGAACTAGGGACGATTTCGTCCGGACGACGTCGATGGCCAAAAACGGCCGCGATGCTCAAAATTCATCCTAAAATTCATTTACAAAGCATGTAAATTCAAATTAAATCAATCTAAACTAAGTTTAAACCCTTACCCGTAGACCGCGGCGGACCTCTGCAGATCTGTGCGCTGTCTCTACCATTTTTGCTCCAGAGCTCTAAAAACAGTAAAATGAACAGTAACAATGAATTAGGGTTTTACCCTATTTTTCTTAATTTTATTCAAAATAATTCAACAAATAATTTTTGCTTTTTCGTGTTTTTACCTCAAACGTTCGATTTGGGTAAAAACACGGAGGGGGCACCATAGTAAGCTGTCGTACGATTCGACCAAGAATCGTCGCCTAAAAATGGGAATAATTTTTTGCTTTCTCGTAGATCGAGAAGAACTCATCTTTAACGCATTTTCTTCGAAAAATTCGCTAAAGAGGGGGCAAAATGTAGCACCCTAAAATTGGCGCAGTAAAATTGGAATAATTACATTCACCTTAGTAAATAAATTTAAATTCAAATTTAACCTCCCAAACCGCCCGTTAACCGTCGAGAAACCCGTTTCCTCTTTTTTCGTGCCATTTTTAGCAGTTGTTTTGACCGTTTGACGATATCGTCTCCGATCAGACGATATCGCCCCGATTTGACGATTTACGTCCGGACTAGAACGTCCGGACGATTTTGTCGCAAAACTGAATTTGCATAGTTGGAATCCGTTCCAATGGGTCTCCAATCCGGGCGAAGCGTGTCTGCGCCGTTGGGACCCTTCCCCCGTTGGAGATCTCCCAAATTGGGATGATCTCCAACCTCCCAACAACTATCCTATGCCTATTTAACTCTAAAACTTTTCCTTCCCCAACCCCTGGCTGAATTTTTATGTAAATCAACTCCCTATGCGCTAAAACACTTCAAATTTGCTCTTGCACTAGTCCTATATTAATTTTATTGCAGGTACACCACTGGTTTTCAGCCGGAGCCAGCACCTATCGCAGCCGACGAACCTGTCAAGATCGGAGGCGATCTCATCAAATTCGGGACGATCTCGTTCTGATGCGAGACGATTTCGATTGCAGCACACATCGAGGCAATCAGTGCCTGGAGTTTGCTCTTCTTTCTCTTTTCTCTGTCATTTTATGCTATAAATTAGATTGTCTATTCAGTTTTTATACTATATTGCATCAGGAGTTCACCCATTTTGTCTAGTTTGCATATTAAGATCATATTCTGCTATCTAAACACAGTGATTTGCATTTACTTTTGTTCTTGTATATTGTTCAATACTCATATTACTTTTTCATATAGTTTGCCCCCTGTTTACAAAATAGAATTTCTTGTATTTCGCATCTGTTTGTTGTTTTGCAGGTCTCTGATGAATTCGTCTGACGAATTCGTCAGATTGCAGACGATCCTGTCAGTTTAGACGATTTTATCAAATTGAAGGCGATTCTGTTGAATTGCAGACGATCCAGACTGCTACAAGTAATCAGAAACTTCATCAGACTTCCGGATCAGGTAATCTTCATTGGCCTCCTGCAAATTCTCTGTTTCTGCTTTCTTTTCTGTTTGTTGTATTCATTTAAATTGCATTTTCATGTAGTTTAAGTTAGAATCATTCGGCCAAACCTAGGATGAATGTTTAAAAATAAAACGAACTCATCAAAACTCATTCCCAAAACCTAGGCGTGGAAACTGCCGCCAAATGTTTCCTGGTGAACCCACCATCCGTCGAAAAATCACCAAAATGCACCTCCCTTGAGAGGCGGGACCTTCGCAAAGTCCTCTCGTCCGAGGTACCGCACCATCCTTTTCCCATCCTCCTTCCGGGCGCGGATCCAATAGCCTGAAGGTAGGGATGCGAAAAATTTGGAGCGATACAACTATAAATATAAATGACATAAAAGAATACAATGTAGTTATGGATGAAATGAATACTTTATTAATAAAGATACTAAACTACATTGCACCCATCACCAATGTATGGTGACCTACACAGGACTGTACAATGCTCTAAGCTACACTATCTATGTCTCTCGAATTTATGTATGTATTACAATGAGACATTTCTTGTATAGGAAAATAGGTTCCTTGGCCAACACTCTACCTAGTTGTGCAAGGTACTACTTGCACATACACAGCTTGCACATTGAAATTTGTGTATTTATTACATTGTATGAAGTAACTAGATAATTTTCCCCTAAAGTAATCTAACGTCCTAAGTATGTACCTTGGAAGATACATTTACATGATCCAAATGATGTAGTATACTCTATTCAACACTAATCAACTAAGATAATATAAGTTTAAGCAGTTTAAGAAGTTGTCTAAGTGGCCAATTTCAATCCCTTCGAAATTGACACCCATCATGACTAAAAGCTTGGTAGAAATATTTCTCATAGGTAGATATGAAGAGCATGAATTAGCTTAGGGCTCTAGGAGCCTTGGTGTCTACATAGTGAAGTATGGACATGATAATATCCTTCTAGAGCCTCCTCCTCATGCATATCAGGTTGAGGATTGGAGAAATATTTGGCAGTCCAAGGGTTGGCCGAAAGTAAACTCTTTTGCCTGGTAGTTCATGCATAATGGAATTCTTACTTTTGATAATCTCAGATGTAGGGGAATCATTGGTCCATCTCAATGTGTTTTATGCTACAAGAGTGAGGAAACGTTTGACAACTTGATATTTGAGTGCTAATTCATGCGTCAGATCTAGGAGAGATGGTTTTTATCTTATAAATTTGAGTTAATGGTGATTTGAATCAGATAAATATTTGGGAAATATGGAAGAGGGGTAGATTTAAATCTAAAGATCTTTGTATCGGTTGGGATCTTGGATTAAACTTTATTTGTTGGCAAGTGTGGTTGGAGAGAAATGGTAGAATTTTTAGAGAAACCTTTTCATCTTTAGATGGAGTTTGGCAAGTCATTTGGAGCAAAGTCACAAAAATTGTGGTAGTGTATGCTAAAGAGGAAACTCAAGTTGTTATAGGGACAATGGAGAAATAAATTGAAGTGCAAGAGGGGAAGGATAGAGCTAGTTGGAAACCACCCCCAAAAGGTTGAATTAAAAATAATACCGATGGAGTTGCAAAAGGCAATTCGAGTAGAGCTGGAATTAGAGTGGTTTGCAAGAATCATGTTGGGATAGTGCTCTATTGGGAATTGCAAGGCTTGGAAAGGACCACGAACAATGAAGCGAAAGCCTTAACTATAAAATATGCTTCTATTTGGGTAGTAAAACAAGGTTATAGGAGGATAATCCTAGAATCAAATTCTCAAATAATGGTAGAAGCTCTGGATTGCATGAGGAACTTTACTTTGAAGACATGGAGGTTGAGGATTCTTGTTACTCAAATTAAGGAATTTTGGAGGGAATTAGATGATGTGATTCTAATTTATGTGAGTAGAGATCTAAATAAAGTGGTAAACTTCTTGGCTAAGATGGGTACCGAGAAGGAGGTAGGGGTTCAGTGGCACAATGACATGAGTATTGAGGATGAGATGATTAGGCAGATTGGTGAGCAAATCCAATTTTAGTTAATTTGGATGACCATTGCAAAAATATGGTTTAGGAAATTTTGCTCCAATGTAGATATTATTTTATAGTTGTAAACATGTGAACAACCATTGTAGAAATATGGTTTAGAAGATTTGGCTCCAATGCAAATCTTTTTCAACTGTTGTAAACATGTGCTCTCTTTGGCTAAGATTGGGAGAAGTCTCATCCCAACTTGTAAATGATCTTGTTTTAATATAAATTTTCAAATTATTTTTCAAAAAATATATTTTGAGTTCCATTGGTAGAATTTTAACCTTTTCACTAAAAAAGACTATGTAGGGGCAAGGACACTTACAAAAAATAAAACTATAATTGGAAAAGGATTGAAATATGTTTATGTTGAGGGAGATTAACAAATTATTATTAATGCTATCAACAAAAATGGATGTGTGGGGATTAGATAAAAAAACAGTATTAATGTTGATTTTCATCATGTATTATTAGAGGCAATCTATTGGAAATGTGAGCATATCATGATGTTGATATTCATCTTGGTAAAATTTAAAATTTAAAAGGTAATTGGTTAAATGAGATTTTATCTTTTAATTAAAAACGATGTCAAGGAGTAGTTCATTGTAAAAACATAGCACTTTGAGGAATAAAAAAAAAATCACTTGAGGGGATTCACTAATTATCATTAATGCTAATGGATGTGACGGTTGAATAAAAAATTATTTATTGATGATGCTCATCATTTATTATTGGAAGCAATCTCTTGAAGATGTGAGCATATCTATATAGAGAAGGAAATAGGATAGCATTGTTGATATTTATTTTACTGAAATGACTAAATAAGATTTTATCTCTTGATGGAAAATGATGTCACTGAGTTGGATGGCAAAAACATAGAACTTTGAAGAAGATGAAGAATCTATTTGATAGAAAAAATGAAAAATATCTATAATAAAAAATCTATCTAAATATAATTTAATTAACCTAACAACAAATATAAAAAAATAGAAGTGACTCCCCTCCTAAGGATTTTGGAAAAGTCAATACTGATGGAGCCTCTAGAGGAAACCCTGGAAAAACAAGTGTGGGAGGAATTGGTAGATTTTCATATGGCTCCCAGGTTTTTACTTTTGCTGAGAATTTGGGTATTCTTTCCAATAACGTTGCTTTGAGGGGTATGGTATCCTCGGAGGCCTTCGGGAGGCTACTAAGGTTGGATGGGAAAAGGTGTTAGTTGAGTCTGACTCTCAACTTATGATTAATATTTTGAAGACTCCTTCCAAGAATCATAAGGTTGATTGGAGAATAAAAAGAATTATTGAGAAGATTCAATTAATCAAGATGGGATTTTTGAAAGTTGATTACAATCATTTGGTACCAGATCAAAACAAGAGTGTTGATGTTTTAGCTAATTGGGCTTTGGACAAAGGTGATCTTACTTGTTATGGCCACCCTCCTAGATGGTGGGCTTCGCAAATTAGGGAAGCTCTTATTTCTATCATTTCTTTGGATGGCTCCAGTTCTGAAGGTACCTAGTTTCTTCTTGTTTTTTTTTGCTTCTCTTTGGTTCATTCAGTTTTTTTTAGTTCCCTAGCTCACTCTTTTCTTTCTTTTGTTTCCTTTGTTGTTTCTTGTCTTATTAGTCTTCTGGTCTAGATAGGTCATTCTTATGTTCAATTTTTTTCTTTTTTCTTTTTCTTTTTTTGTTTAGTTTTTTAAGGTGTGTGTTCTTTTGTTTTGTTTTGTTTTTGTGTTGATTTTTGTTGTTCTTGTGTTTTTGTCGTTCTTGTTCTTGTGTTTCTCTTTGTTTGTGTTAATTCGTGTTTTTTTGTTTAAGTGTTTTCTATGTTTTTTTTTTTTTTGTTTATTGTATGTTGTTGGTTGTTTTTTATTTTTATTTTTATTTTATTTTTTTAATATTTTAGGTTTTGGTTGTGTTTATTTTTCATAATTTTTTTGGTTATGTCTTTGTAGTGTTCTATTGTTTTTATATTGTTTGTGTTTTGTTATATGGTTCTTGTATTTTTCTATGCGGTTAGTATTGTGGTTTCTTTTATGTTATTGTGTGTGTGTTTGGTTGTGCTTTTGTTTTTGACACACTCAAAGAACATGTTTTTTATTTTATTTTATTATTTTTGTTGTTATTTACTTATTTATTTACTTATTTTTAAATTGGTTTTGTGTGTTTGTTTGCTCCTTGAGTATGTCAAAGGTGGTAGGCCAGGTCCGAGTCCTTGACGTTTTTGACGGAATAGATACCCCTGCCTCCTTGGATCTTACCCGAAAGTGACATCCCTTTTGGGATGTTTTTCACAAATTAAAAAAAAAAAAAAAATTGTGGAAAACATCCCAAAAGGAATGCCACTTTCGGGTAAGACCCAAGGAGGCAGGGGTAAAAACCTATATATAACTTATTAAAAATAATAATAATTAATTATTTTAATCAATAAAATTAAAGTTTATTTATAAAAAATTTATTTATAATATATTATATAATATTTAATTGCTTTTATATATATATACTCGATGAAAAAAATGAATCCTTCAAAGATTATATTTATATTTATAATTATCTTATCTTCGTCGGTGGTGTATATATATATATGAAATTGACAAAACTGGAAGTGGTATACGTTGCAGTTCTTACATATATTAATTTTCCTCCACAAGTATCATTATCTCAAGTCAAAGTTCTACACTGAAAGCTCTACTAACACTACAATGTGTTAAATACAGATGCATTTATTTATACAATTAATATGATGGTGACAAAAAAAAAATTAAAATGCACTTCCCCTTTTCTAACTTTTGTATGAACCTGAATGTTTGGGCCCTGTTTTCATGGTTGAAATAATAGATTTCTATTTGTTCTAAATACAAACCTTACATTGCATGCAGAAGCAAAAGTCAACAGATTTATTCGAAGATAGCACAAGAATCTGCCTCTCACTCCTAATAAACTTTTAACTGGTTTGTTTCAAACGGTGATTACAATTCCAGTTTGCCCACCTCTTTAATCATTTTCACATTATAAAAAAATTATTGTCATACTCTGTTCTTTCAAAAACAGTGTGTATGCTCTAACTAATTAACATATTTATTCAAATCAGCTTTATAATTTGACACTGACATAGTGCAGGGCAACCAGCTCATGAACTCCACGGCAGACTTCTGCTCTTCAGTCTCGAGCTCATCACCATGTTCTCTGATATATTTCAAGTAATCTGAGGCTCCTGGATATCCCATGCTGTCTGCCACAATAACTGTCCCTTTGCCAAGCAGACCTCTGTCCTTGAGCAGCAGAAAGTCTGGCAAATAGCAGTGCTTGAACTGGTCCATGAATATGAAGTCAAAATATGGGGCACCCATCTCCTCCAATAATTCATCACAAACCTCACTCAGTGTGCCCTCCAAGACTTCAACCTTGGAGGACAGTCCTGGCATGGAAAAACCATAGGCCTTTTAGCATCTCAATGCATGGAGACAAAATAATTTCAAATTTTTAGTGTAAAGGTGAATGAATTTTTTATTTGGAAATACTTTATGCATAGACAATTAGCTTGCACGTGGGTTGAATCTATGCAGACAGTGGATTTGTCTACAGCATAAAACCCAATTATGTGCAGGATAAAAGGATTTGGTGGGTTCAAGTTGGTCAAGCCTGGTTGAATATGGAACTTATTTATTTGTTTGAATGTTGTGGCAGAGTGGATGTCTCTCTTAGAAGGACTTATACTTTAAGCCAAAAATGTTAGCCTTTGATTTAGGCTGCAACAAAATATAATTAAGAGTACATCTACTCATATGCCACAACTCATATTAACAAAAATAAAAATTAACGTAAGTGAATATGGAACTTATTTAATTGTTTGAATGCTGTGACAGAGTGGATGTCTCTCTTGGCAGGGCTCACAATATAAACCAAAAATGTTAGAGTAAGCCTTTGATTTATGCGGCAACCAAACAAAATTAAGAGTATATCTACTCATATGCCGCAACTCGTATTAACAAAAATGAAAATTGACAAAAGTAATAATTGTAACTGACAGCTTGCCTGCTATTTTATTGACAAAGGAATTGGTGGTGATGACACTCATAAACTACCTAGTCTTAAGATTATTATTCACATAAATAATTTGATGAAACATATGCATTTCTAATCTTTACATCTTTCCTGACCTACCATGAACATTTTGTTGAAAATATAGATGCAAATGCATTATCATACATCAACATGGTATTGATTCATAGAGCTTTTAGTATTATTTCTATGAATTTTGTAAGTGTATTATATCTACGAATTTGGTAAGCGTTTGGCATGGTCAAAACTAAATATATTGGGGAATAGTACAGGCTATTGTTCTTTCAAATGCTTGGTATGGTGAAAACTGGATATATCGGGGAGCATAGAGAGTAGTGAAGATGTAATTACAATTTCTGAAGATTTTTTTAACCCAAAAGTTAAGTCTTCTATGGATGTTGAAATGTAGGATCATTTTAGAATTGGAGTTCCTAAATATTTTAATGTTGTACTTTCAGAAATTTTGAAACAAGATCCTTTGAAAATTATTTTTATGTGTATCGTGTTTGGAAGGGTTAGTCTGCTAAATTAACAGAAAGAAACTATCATATTTGACTTTTTGTTATATTTTTATTTTAAGTTTTTTTTGGTTTATACACCAAACTTTAACATAGAATTTAAAAAAGAAAACTATGGGCTTTACCAACATCTAAACTAAAACTTAAAAAAAATATAGTCCCCATTGCACCCTGACATAGGAGGAATCATTCCATTGGTTAGTCCCCATCGCACCCTGACATAGGAGGAATCATCCCATTGGCTCCCTTCCTGTCTCCTAACTGTGTATGCTACATTCCTAAAAGTTCAAAAGATAACAATTGCATTTCCAGCAGAAGGGTTTGCACTCAATTTGAAGTTTGTATGGTTCAATGTTGCAGTTTGATTAGTGGATGTTTTGTCAAGCTCAATTTTGCAGCTTGGGCATGAACTATGAAGCAATTTGGTGATATATAACAATGACGGTAAAATGGAAGCTTTTCAATATAACAAAATTTCCGAAACATTATTCTATAAATTACAGGCATTCTCACTCTTACCTGCATGCTCTATGATTGCTCTGGCAATCTCGCAGTTGTTTGGATTCATTTCTATGGAAACCAGTTTGCTGTCAGGATTTGTCATCTTGGAAGCAATTCTAATGGCTGAATACCCACAATAAGTTCCCAGCTCCAAGGCCACCATGGGATCAAATCTCTGGACTGCAGCATCCAAGATGGAGCCCTTCTCCTTGCCAAGATTCATAAGCCATGTATGTTTTGTGAACTCATCAATGGCATCCACCACAGACTCTGGATTGCCTTTCTCTGCATTATGCAGCACATGGTCCAGCACGGCTCTCTCCCTGCCATCAGGTGAGTGCCCTGCCAGCCAGGCTCTTTTGTTGCTGAAGAACACCAAGTATGACCAGACCTTTGAGAGAGTGGACTTCGCCTCTTCAATGTACTTGTCCATTGAAGCAATGGAAGATAAAGAGGACAACCCAAGTGGATGATATCAGCGGAAGACTAACGACAGTAATTTGCACTGGCTATCAATGAATATTACACAATGAAAATGTTTTCAACTTATAGATTTGTATGGTGAATTTATTGGTTTTCATAATATTTATGAAAATGAGAAGAACAACTTCACATGTGTAAAAGTTATTCCAATGTGACTTTGCGTACCATTTCAGTGTTGTTTTTGCCTTGTTAATGTGGAAAAGGATTGTGCTTTCATTCTTTTGTTTCAAGACAGAGACTGCATAAAAGTTTGGAAGCAAGGCATGGTGTGCTGTTTATTAGGTGTTAATTCTTGAATACTTAGCTCTTTGAATTGATGAACTTGTAGAAAGAAAGGATTCATATGGTCGATTGATTTGAAAAGCACAACAATACGAAGGTAAGAATCAAACTTGCATGACGTGAGGACGACTTTGACGGCAAGAAATGTAGAAAGGAAATAACGAACAGGTTTTAAAGGAATCGTTGTACTACTGTTCATATCATAGAGTATTCCAGTAACATAAATTTAAAAATAGTTCAAGTACAGAGAGGCATATATACATAACCATCGTATCTATAAAATTATAATATAATTATAGTATGTATTTACATAAAAGTTTATGTGTTGGTACCCTTCATCATTTTATTCTTTTAAGTTCTAAAGTATAAAGGAAGGGGAAAATCTTTTGGAAGGAAATTCATTGATTGACATACATTTTATAGTTTGTCTACATTTGAATGTTTAAAGGATCGTGTTGAATTTATATATTAGTTCTTTATTTTTAAAAACTAATATAAAATAATTATTTTAATTTTTTATAAGTGTTTTTACTTTGTTTAAATATTTTTTTTGGTAAGTTAAAAATTTTCATTAAAGAGGGTATTTGAAAGGCGCGCCTTAATACATCAGGAGAGCAAAAGGATGTGTGTACCACAAAAAGCAACAAGCATTCCTTAAGGACCAGAGAACACAGAGGAAAGCAAAAAGGACCCAAAAAAGACAAGGAAAAACCTTAAAAGGGACAGAAACAACATAATAGAAGCCAATCAGGCAATAACAGACTCAGTGATATCCTCCTTCTTGGCATCCTTAGCCTTGTCTTTAGGGATATCCTTGAAGATTTCCTTAGCTATCTCCACCACCTCATCATCCTTAGCTTCTGGTTTAGTTTCAATAGTAGATTTAGCAGGGGTATCTTCTTTGAAACTGTCACAGAAAATAGAAGATTAAGAGCATTCTTGTGCTCTTTCATTTGTGAAATTGTTCCTCCAATAGCAGATATGATGCTCTCCAGGTGAGCAATCATGATCGACAGTCTTGATCACATACTTCTAGAGAAACTGCTCCACAAGATCGTTCGGATCATCCTCATCAGCTTCTTTCGGCTTTCCTAGAATCTGAAGTTCCTTGTTTTTGAGACGTTGAGAACTCCTTGTGGGATTTGCCTCAACCTTGACCTTCTTTCTTACCAGCTTCGGAATATGATGCTTTTCCTCCACCTTCTTCCTTTTGGACCCACGAGCCTTAGATGCAAGAGTGGAAGAAGCATCCTCCTCAGTGTTGTCCACCTGTTGTTCCTGAGTAAAAACGTTTCCCTTAGAAAAATTTTCCAAGAGAAAGGCATACAGAACTTTAAAAATCCCTTGATGAGAGGGCCATGTTTCCTCCTTTTTCGAGCGTGTTGAAGTGATAGAATAATTCATTGACAGAAAAATAAACTTAGGAATATTTAGCAACTTAACATCACTAAAGTGATTTACGAAGGAGATATGGAAGCTTCTGAGCTATGAATTAGGGTCGTTCACCGTTATATATTCCATAACGGGTTTCATTACTTCGTTCCAGGGGGTAGGGAGGTAACTTCGAAACATCCCCTTCTTGACAATCCTCCTCATGGGCGATTTCAGCTCGAATTGGCTTAGCTCTGCATCCCAGTTGTGCTTATCCCTACACAAAGTTCTTCCAACCGTCGATTACCCTGTGATTTCAGCTAGAATGCCAACGTTCACCTGAAATTCAACATCGTGAATGATTACAATACCTTTTTTCTAGGTGGACGCGAAGGCCATGTTGATGTCCTAGTCCGTTATAGAAAAAAGCTTGAAGAACGGCATGAAACCCCTGTCACTAAGGATGGCATCCGCAATAGGTTCAATGGAAAGAGTGTCAGGTTCCACGAAACTCATTCTGTCAGGATGCCAATACAAGGAAAAAAACACACAAAAATCTCACAGAGGTAATGAAAACAGACAAGGCCAGTGCATAAAGCTTTTGTAATCCAGTGATATGTTTGGAAGTTTTTAGAATCCCTCCACATTTCTGCTTGTCAAATACCGAATCCTAGGGAAACACACATGCAGGAAAAAATGGACTAGAATGATGAGAATTATTCATTTTGATCTTATAAACCTACAATGATGAGAATTATTCATTTTGATGATTTTGGATTTTTTCCAACCTGGCAATTTCATCCACTTCACACGGAAGGGTGTCAGTCCACGTTAGCATCCCAGGGGCAAAAGCTCCAATGTTGGCTAATTTATCGACGACTCCGTTAGCTTACCTGAAGATGTGTTGGATTATGACTTCATGTTGAAATAATATTAGGCTTCGAGCATCCTCTATGAGGCTTCTTACCTTCCACATCGATGATTTGGAATTTTTTAGGTAATTGATAACATTTAAAGAATCCCCTTCTATGATAACTTTCCCTGGGAATTGCTTGATAAATTGAAGACCCCTCCATAATGCTTTTGCTTCAGCAAGATGGTTTGATTGATCTCCCAAGGCTTCCATGAATGCAAAAATGGAATTTCCATTGTGATCCCTTAGAATTCCCCCTACACCAGCTCTCCCTAGATTTCCTTTAGCTACTCCATAAAAATTAAACTTGACCCAATCCTAAGGAGGAGGTGTCCATTTGATGTTCTTTCTTGAAATTTGAGTTTTACCTGGATTAGGATTTTCTAAGGAAACTTGAAAGGATTGAAGTAAGAAAGCTTCAAATCGAGGGGATGGGAATATGATCAGAAGGTGCTGCCAACGCATTTTATTTGGCATAAAAGATAATTCTATTAGTTATGAATTCTAAATCCTTGGCTTCCCTAGACAAAAACTCATATGTTTCTTTCTAGCCAAATATACGAAAGATAATTATGAAGACAAAACAAAAACCTTTAAGACATGTATTTCTAAAAGGATTGGGCCATTGAGAAAAAAGATCAACTAAGGATGGAGGTTTTACCCAACTAATTTGGAACTTTTGGAATAGCTTGTTTAGGATGGAACTAGAAAAAGGACAAAATAGAAAAATGTGACTTGTAGACTCCCAATCATAAAGGCATAGGAAGCACCTATTAGGGAGAGGAATTCCACGTTTGATAAGGTTTTCAACAGTTAGGATCATATCTTGAATAGCCAACCAAAAATAGAAGGTTACCTTTGGAGTCAGGTTCTTTAACCACACTAGTTCGAAAGAAATAAGTACTTCTTCAAGGGTTAGGGAGATTTGATAGGCAAACTTGATAGTAAAATCCCTTGTGTCTGAAGGTTTCCGGATAGGTTGATATCTTCCAATCCTTGATGGTAATGTAAAAGTAGATAAAAGAGCTTCCAGGGATGTGATTTCTGCTGATAGATTGGGACTTTGTATCCTTTTCAATGATCTGGAACCATTGGAAATAGTTAATAAGTCAGCAACCTGGTAGCCAAATAGAGGATCAGTGAATTCCTTTAAAATTATGGACCCTGGGATTATTAAAAGTGGTTGATTTCCTAACCACTTATCCTCCTAGAAATTGATTGGTTTCCCGTCACTAACCTACCATCTTAATCCTTTTCTTAGGATTTGTTTTATTGTACTAATGGATCTCCAGAAAATAGAACCATAATATGGAGCTCTGTCACATAAAAACTCATATTCTTGTAAGTATTTCCTTTTGACAATATTGACCCATTCTACTTGATCACCTGAAAATAGTTTCCAAGCCTATTTTGCCAGGAGTACCAGGTTTAACAGATTAACCCCTCTGAGGCCAATTCCTCCCTGATATTTTGTCTTGCAAACTTTATCCCATGCAACTAAGTAAAATCTATTCTTGTTTTCAGCTCCTATCCACAATAAATATTTTTGAATTTGTTCAATAGTATGATAAACCTTAGCTGGGACTTTAAAAATTGAAAGAAAATATACAGGTATGCTCTGCAAGCAAGCCATGGTCAGGATAGCTTTTCCTACCTAAGATAATATATTTCCCTTCCAACTTGATAGTTTCTTTTGAAATATTTCAATAATATTGTTCCAAAGGTTTTCAGAAGCATTTCCCACAAACAAAGGCAATCCCAAATAAGTGGTTGGCAAATAGGAGATAGCACATCCCAAGATGTTTGCTATTTTGAGTTCTCTTGTATGGAGTGTTAAGGAAAAATAACTTACTTTTTTGGAAGTTCACCTTTTGGCCTGCCACTTCCTCATATAGAAGGAGAATATGTTTGATGACCTTGGCTTCAACTACTGAGGCAAAAGTGGATAATAAAGTATCATCAATGAATTGTTGATGGGTGACAGGATTAGTTTGAGAAGTCACCTTAATTCCAAAAATTAATCCTGACCTTCAAGATGAATTGATCTCCCTAATGCCTCAACAACAATGATAAATAGGATAGGGGATAGAGGGTCCCCTTGCCTTAAACCTCTACTGCTAGGAAAATATCCAACAGGTGAGCCATTGATTAATACAAAAAACCAAGTAGAAGAAATACATATTTTAATCAAATTGACCCAATCCTGATGAAATCCAAATTTAGTTAAGACAGCTAGAATAAAATCCCAATTCAAACTATCGTAAGCTTTGTTTAAATAAGATTAACCTATTTTTTTAAATTAAAAAAATATTAATTAAAACATATGTATTTATAACTAGGGTTTCTTTTCTAACTAAAGCTTCCTCAAATGAATTTTTTTATTGCTTTCTAATTTTTTCGCGAGAGTCCATTTTTAAACCTCTTAAAATATTTAGAGCAAGAACATTTAAGGTGAAATTAGAGTTACTTTTGCTTGTCTATAAATGCATAGTGTACACGTTAATTTTATATTTGATCTTTAAGAAAAGGTGTATGTTTAATAATTATTAATATAATAAAAATAAATGTTTCATCTTATAATTATATTAAGACTTATTAATATAATAAAAATAAATGTTTCATCTTATAATTATATTAAGACTCACTAGAGTGTTTATCTTGTTTATTAGTAAGAATATTAGATATATTTATGCCTGGATTCGAGGGAATTTACAAATATAAACCTTGATAAAGTGATTTGTAAAAATAATATTAACTAGACTTTGTAAAATATCAATTTTATTTCTATGAGATTTTTAAAAGGTGTCCAATATAAATGGATTGTGGAGGAGCTTTTTTAATTTACATGCGACTTTGCTTATTTCCAATGATTGGGTGTTCAATCGAACAACTAAGGCAAAGACCCTTCTTAATGATTTTCAGATTGAAACAAATGATATTTAATTGAATTGAGATGCAACTTTATTATTATCATAAAAAATTTCATGCAATTATTAAATAATTAATATTATTGTAGAATAAATTGTAATATGCTAATCAAACTAAATCTAAGGATGCTAAATATTCTTGTTAATAAATGGTTAGAAAAAAATTTCAGTTGATAACCCAATACTTCCCACATTGAATCGATGAGAAGAATAGTTTCTAATTTTTTTTATTGATAGAAACGAAGGGGTTTTGAGAAGGCTCCCCGAACCTTTTACAAAGTGAACTTAGAACAAAAGAGACAATCTCCAAACATAATATTTATAAAGAAAATATTGGGAGACAATCTACTCTACCAGAATAGAAACAATTGGAAGACAATCTACTCTACTCTACCATAATATTTATAAAGAAAATATTGGGAGACAATCTACACTACCAAAATAGAAACAAAGACACGCATGAACAACATGAAGACATTCAATAATATTGTTACTATTAGGAGCTTCTCCTTGGTAGTGGATTTCTCTATTGAATTCTCCTTTGATGATTTCTTTAATAAGGCTCTCCTAGTCGTTTATTGGATGCTCGTTGAGACCTTCCCAAGGTGGTGAGATATTCTTATGGATATCTGATTTTGCTAATTTTGAATGCGAGTAAGAATCTCCTTGTCATTCTTCTTCTTCCAAGACTATAAGTTCTTCAATGAGATCTCCTAATATCTTCATTTTTGTTTTAGGTGTTGAGTTGATTCTGAAGAAGATACTCTTCCTAACTTTCTTGTAAGAAGTTTCCCAACTCACTGAATCTTCTTTCCCTACAACAAAAATATTAGTACTGAAATATTAATGTCCTTCTGAATTAGATATTCTTTTTGAATTCTTCTTCAATATCAAGGCTTCTAGATCATTTTTTAGTATCTAGGATTATGTATCCTTTTCAGTATCAAGGTTTCTACGACCTTTTCAATATCAAGGCTTTTGTGGCCTTTTCAATGTCAAGGTTTTTGTGGCCTTTTTAGTATCAAGGCTTATGTGGCCTTTTCAATATCAAGACTTCCGTAGCTTCTTCAAGGATTCTATGGATTTTTCTTCAAGGTTTATATGGTATTTTTGTATCAAGGCTTCTATGGCTTATTCTTCAACTATGAAGTTCTTCAATCCAACAATGTAAATCTTCAGTCTCTTTACTTCACCATGAATCTTCACCAAAAGTATTTTTCTAGAGTATTCTTCTCTTGCACAAGGAACTAATCTCTGCACTATAAAGGCACATTGACCTTCGAGCAACAAAGTTAGAATCTCCTAGGTTTCTGTTGTAGGTGTTGCAATCCTCTAAGAATTAATATTTTGCAACAAAAGAAACTTTAGGCAATAGTTAGCAATAGTTAGCAAATTCCAAATATCTTGGATGATCTTCACTAGATGATATTTTAACCCTCACTTGGGCTCTCCCTAATTCTACCACCTAGACTCTTTTGAGAGCTTTTAATAGTGGTTGGTCCAGCAGCATGTCAGGTTGACAAAACACTTAGGCTCAATAATAATGGTGGTTTTACTATTGACCTACTATGACTATATCTATCGTGGCTCTAATACCACTGTTAGTTTTTGATGTAATGAGCATTGGGAGATAGCAATCAAAAGAAGTAGAATAATATGAAAGAAATTAAATCTGCTAGATGACTAAAATATACTATAAATATAAATGACATAAAAGAATACAATGTAGTTATAGATGAAATGAATACTTTATTAATAAAGCTACTAAACTACATTGCACCCATCACCAATGTATGGTGACCTACACAGGACTGTACAATGCTCTAAGCTACACTATCTAACTATGTCTCCCAACTTTATGTATGTATTACAATGAGACATTTCTTGTATAGGAAAATAGGTTCCTTGGCCAACACTCTACCTAGTTGTGCAAGGTACTACTTGCACATACACAGCTTGCACATTGAAATTTGTGTATTTATTACATTGTATGAAGTAACTAGATAATTTTCCCCTAAAGTAATCTAACGTCCTAAGTATGTACCTTGGAAGATACATTTACATGATCCAAATGATGTAGTATACTCTATTCAACACTAATCAACTAAGATAATATAAGTTTAAGCAGTTTAAGAAGTTGTCTAAGTGGCCAATTTCAATCCCTTCGAAATTGACACCCATCATGACTAAAAGCTTGGTAGAAATATTTCTCATAGGTAGATATGAGGAGCATGAATTAGCTTAGGGCTCTAGGAGCCTTGGTGTCTACATAGTGAAGTATGGACATGATAATATCCTTCTAGAGCCTCCTCCTCATGCATATTAGGTTGAGGATTGGAGAAATATTTGGCAGTCCAAGGGTTGGCCGAAAGTAAACTCTTTTGCCTGGTAGTTCATTCATAATGGAATTCTTACTTTTGATAATCTCATATGTAGGGGAATAATTGGTCCATATCAATGTGTTTTATGCTACAAGAGTGAGGAAACATTTGACAACTTGATATTTGAGTGCTAATTCATGCGTCAGATCTGGGAGAGATGGTTTTTATCTTATAAATTTGAGTTAATGGTGATTTGAATCAGATAAATATTTGGGAAATATGGAAGAGGGGTAGATTTAAATCTAAAGATCTTTGTATCGGTTGGGAGCTTGGATTAAACTTTATTTGTTGGCAAGTGTGGTTGGAGAGAAATGGTAGAATTTTTAGAGAAACCTTTTCATATTTAGATTGAGTTTGGCAGGTCATTTGGAGCAAAGTCACAAAAATTGTGGTAGTGTATGCTAAAGAGGAAACTCAAGTTGTTATAGTGACAATGGAGAAATAAATTGAAGTGCAAGAGGGGAAGGATAGAGCTAGTTGGAAACCACCCCCAAAAGGTTGAATTAAAAATAATACCGATGGAGTTGCAAAAGGCAATTCGAGTAGAGCTGGAATTAGAGTGGTTTGCAAGAATCATGTTGGGATAGTGCTCTATTGGGAATTGCAAGGCTTGGAAAGGACCACGAACAATGAAGCGAAAGCCTTAACTATAAAATATGCTTCTATTTGGGTAGTAAAACAAGGTTATAGGAGGATAATCCTAGAATCAAATTCTCAAATAATGGTAGAAGCTTTGGATTGCATGAGGAACTTTACTTTGAAGACATGGAGGTTGAGGATTCTTGTCACTCAAATTAAGGAATTTTGGAGGGAATTAGATGATGTGATTCCAATTTATGTGAGTAGAGATCTAAATAAAGTGGTAAACTTCTTGGCTAAGATGGGTACTGAGAAGGAGGTAGGGGTTCAGTGGCACAGTGACATGAGTATTGAGGATGAGATGATTAGGCAGGTTGGTGAGCAAATCCAGTTTTAGTTAATTTGGACGACCATTGCAGAAATATGGTTTAGGAAATTTTTCTCCAATGTAGATATTATTTTATAGTTGTAAACATGTGAACAACCATTGTAGAAATATGGTTTAGGAGATTTGGCTCCAATGCAAATCTTTTTTTACTATTGTAAACATGTGCTCTCTTTGGCTAAGACTGGGAGAAGTCTCATCCCAACTTGTAAATGATCTTGTTTTAATATAAATTTTCAAATTATTTTTCAAAAAATATATTTTGAGTTCCATTGGTAGAATTTTAACCTTTTCACTAAAAAAGACTATGTAGGGGCTAGGACACTTCTTACAAAAAATAAAACTATAATTGGAAAAGGATTGAAATATGTTTATGTTGAGGAAGATTAAAAAATTATTATTAATGCTATCAACAAAAATGGATGTGTGGGGATTAGATAAAAAAACAGTATTAATGTTGATGTTCATCATGTATTATTAGAGGCAATCTATTGGAAATGTGAGCATATCATGATGTTGATATTCATCTTGGTAAAATTTAAAATTTAAAAGGTAATCGGTTAAATGAGATTTTATCTTTTAATTAAAAATGATGTCAAGGAGTAGTTCATTGTAAAAACATAGCACTTTGAAGAATAAAAAAAAAAATCACTTGAGGGGATTCACTAATTATCATTAATGCTAATGGATGTGACAGTTGAATAAAAAATTATTTATTGATGATGTTCATCATTTATTATTGGAAGCAATCTCTTGAAGATGTGAGCATATCTATATAAAGAAGGAAATAGGATAGCATTGTTGATATTTATTTTACTGAAATGACTAAATAAGATTTTATCTCTTGATGGAAAATGATGTCACTGAGTTGGATGGCAAAAACATAGAACTTTGAAGAAGATGAAGAATCTATTTGATAGAAAAAATGAAAAATATCTATAATAAAAAATCTATCTAAATATAATTTAATTAACCTAACAACAAATATAAAAAAATAGAAGTGACTCCCCTCCTAAGGATTTTGGAAAAGTCAATACTGATGGAGCCTCTAGAGGGAACCCTGGAAAAACAAGTGTGAGAGGAATTGGTAGATTTTCAGATGGCTCCCAGGTTTTTACTTTTGCTGAGAATTTGGGTATTCTTTCCAATAACGTTCTTTGAGGGGTATGGTATCCTCGAGAGGCCTTCGAGGAGGCTACTAAGGTTGGATGAGAAAAGGTGTTAGTTGAGTCTGACTCTCAACTTATGATTAATATTTTGAAGACTCCTTCCAAGAATCATAAGGTTGATTGGAGAATAAAAAGAATTATTGAGAAGATTCAATTAATCGAGATGGGATTTTTGAAAGTTGATTACAATCATGTGGTACCAGATCAAAACAAGAGTGTTGATGCTTTAGCTAATTGGGCTTTGGACAAAGGCGATCTTACTTGTTATGGCCACCCTCCTAGATGGTGGGCTTCGCAAATTAGGGAAACTCTTATTTCTATCATTTCTTTTGATGGCTCCAGTTCTGAAGGTACCTAGTTTCTTCTTGTTTTTTTTGCTTCTTTTTGGTTCATTCAGTTTTTTTAGTTCCCTGCCTCACTCTTTTCTTTCTTTTGTTTCCTTTGTTTTTTCTTGCCTTATTAGTCTTCTGGTCTAGATAGGTCATTCTTATGTTCAATTTTTTTTCTTTTTTCTTTTGTGTTTAGTTTTTTCGGTGTGTGTTCTTTTGTTTTGTTTTGTTTTTGTGTTGTTTTTTGTTGTTCTTGTGTTTTTGTCGTTCTTGTTCTTGTGTTTCTCTTTGTTTGTGTTAATTCGTGTTTTTTTGTGTAAGTGTTTTCTATGTTTTTTGTTTTTGTTTATTGTATGTTGTTGGTTGTTTTTTATTTTTATTTTTATTTTATTTATTTAATATTTTAGGTTTTGGTTGTGTTTATTTTTCATGTTTTTTTTTGTTATGTCTTTGTAGTGTTCTGTTGTTTTTATATTGTTTGTGTTTTGTTATATGGTTCTTGTGTTTTTCTATGCGGTTAGTATTGTGGTTTCTTTTATCTTATTGTGTGTGTGTTTGGTTGTGCTTTTGTTTTTGACACACTCAAAGAACATGTTTTTAATTTAATTTTATTATTTTTGTTGTTATTTACTTATTTTTAAATTGGTTTTGTGTGTTTGTTTGCTCCTTGAGTATGTCAAAGATGGTAGGCCAGGTCCGAGTCCTGGACGTCTTTGACGGAATAGATACCCCTGCCTCCTTGAATCTTACCCAAAAGTGGCATCCCTTTTGGGATGTTTTCCACAAATTAAAAAAAAAAAAGACTCCAACAAAACCTATATGTAACTTATTATAAATAATAATAATTAATTATTTTAATCAATAAAATTAAAGTTTACTTATAAAAATTTTATTTATAATATATTATATAATATTTAATTGCTTTTATATATATACTCAATGAAAAAAATGAATCCTTCAAAGATTATATTTATATTTATAATTATCTTATCTTCGGTGGTGTATATATATATATATATGAAATTGACAAAACAGGAAGTGGTATACGTTGCAGTTCTTACATATATTAATTTTCCTCCACAAGTATCATTATCTCAAGTCAAAGTTCTACACTGAAAGCTCTACTAACACTACAATGTGTTAAATACAGATGCATGTATTTATACAATTAATATGATGGTGACAAAAAAAAATTAAAATGCACTTCCCCTTTTCTAACTTTTGTATGAACCTGAATGTTTGGGCCCTGTTTTCATGGTTGAAATAATAGATTTCTATTTGTTCTAAATACAAACCTTACATTGCATGTTGGATGCAGAAGCAAAAGTCAACAGATTTATTCGAAGACAGCACAAGAATCTGCCTCTCACTCCTAATAAACTTTTAACTGGTTTGTTTCAAACGGTGACTACAATTCCAGTTTGCCCACCTCTTTAATCATTTTCACATTATAAAAAAATTTTTGTCATACTCCGTTCTTTAAAAAACAGTGTGTATGCTCTAACTAATTAACATATTTATTCAAATCAGCTTTATAATTTGACACTGTCATAGTGCAGGGCAACCAGCTCATGAACTCCACGGCAGACTTCTGCTCTTCAGTCTCGAGCTCATCACCATGTTCTCTGATATATTTCAAGTAATCTGAGGCTTCTGGATATCCCATGCTGTCTGCCACAATAACTGTCCCTTTGCCAAGCAGACCTCTCTCCTTGAGCAGCAGAAAGTCTGGCAAATAGCAGTGCTTGAACTGGTCCATGAATATGAAGTCAAAATATGGGGCACCCATCTCCTCCAATAATTCATCACAAACCTCACTCAGTGTGCCCTCCAAGACTTCAACCTTGGAGGACAGTCCTGGCATGGAAAAACCATAGGCCTTTTAGCATCTCAATGCATGGAGACAAAATAATTTCAAATTTTTAGTGTAAAGGTGAATGAATTTTTTATTTGGAAATACTTTATGCATAGACAATAAGCTTGCAAGTGGGTTGAATCTATGCAGACAGTGGATTTGTCTACAGCATAAAACCCAATTATGTGCAGGATAAAAGGATTTAGTGGGTTCAAGTTGGTCAAGCCTGGTTGAATATGGAACTTATTTATTTGTTTGAATGTTGTGGCAGAGTGGATGTCTCTCTTAGAAGGACTCATACTTTAAACCAAAAATGTTAGCCTTTGATTTAGGCTGCAACAAAATATAATCAAGAGTACATCTACTCATATGCCACAACTCATATTAACAAAAATAAAAATTAACATAAGTGAATATGGAACTTATTTAACTGTTTGAATGCTGTGACAGAGGGGATGTCTCTCTTGGCAGGGCTCATACTATAAACCAAAAATGTTAGAGTAAGCCTTTGATTTATGCGGCAACCAAACAAAATTAAGAGTATATCTACTCATATGCCACAACTCGTATTAACAAAAAAGAAAATTGACAAAAGTAATAATTATAACTGACAGCTTGCCTGCTATTTTATTGACAAAGGAAGTGGTGGTGATGACACTCATAAACTACCTAGTCTTAAGATTATTATTCACATAAATAATTTGATGAAACATATGCATTTCTAATCTTTACATCTTTCCTGACCTACCATGAACATTTTGTTGAAAATATAGATGCAAATGCATTATCATACATCAACATGGTATTGATCCATAGAGCTTTTAGTATTATATCTATGAATTTTGTAAGTATATTATATCTACGAATTTTGTAAGCGTTTAGCATGGTCAAAACTAAATATATTGGGGAATAGTACAGGCTATTGTTCTTTTAAATGCTTGGTATGGTGAAAACTGGATATAACGGGGAGCATAGAGAGTAGTGAAGATGTAATTACAATTTCTGAAGATTTTTTTAACCCAAAAGTTAAGTCTTCTATGGATGTTGAAATGTAGGATCATTTTAGAATTGGAGTTTCTAAATGTTTTAATGTTGTACTTTCAGAAATTTTGAAACAAGATCCTTCGAAAATTATTTTTATCTGTTTTGTGTTTGGAAGGGTTAGTCTGCTAAATTAACAGATAGAAACTATTATTTGACTTTTTGTTATATTTTTATTTTAAGTTTTTTTTTTTTTTTTTTTGTTTATACACCAAGCTTTAACATAGAATTTAAAAAAGAAAACTATGGGCTTTACCAACATCTAAACTAAAACTTAAAAAAAATATAGTCCCCATTGCACCCTGACATAGGAGGAATCATTCCATTGGTTAGTCCCCATCGCACCCTGAGATAGGAGGAATCGTCCCATTGGTTCCCTTCCTGTCTCCTAACTGTGTTTGCTACATTCCCAAAAGTTCAAAAGATAACAATTGCATTTCCAGCAGAAGGGTTTGCACTCAATGTGAAGTTTGTATGGTTCAATGTTGCAGTTTGATTCGTGGATGTTTTGTCAAGCTCAATTTTGCAGCTTGGGCATGAACTATGAAGCAATTTGGTGATATATAACAATGACGGTAAAAAGGAAGCTTTTCAATATAACAAAATTTCCGAAACATTATTCTATAAATTACAGGCACTCTCACTCTTACCTGCATGCTCTATGATTGCTCTGGCAATCTCGCAGTTGTTTGGATTCATTTCTATGGAAACCAGTTTGCTGTCAGGATTTGTCATCTTGGAAGCAATTCTAATGGCTGAATACCCACAATAAGTTCCCAGCTCCAAGGCCACCATGGGATCAAATCTCTGGACTGCAGCATCCAAGATGGAGCCTTTCTCCTTGCCAAGATTCATAAGCCATGTATGTTTTGTGAACTCATCAATGGCATCCACCACAGACTCTGGATTGCCTTTCTCTGCATTTTGCAGCACATGGTCCAGCAGGGCTCTCTCCCTGCCATCAGGTGAGTGCCCTGCCAGCCAGGCTCTTTTGTTGCTGAAGAACACCAAGTATGACCAGGACTTTGAGGGAGTGGACTTCGTCTCTCCAATGAACTTGTCCATTGAAGCAATGGAAGATAAAGAGGACAACCCAAGTGGATGATATCAGGGGAAGACCAACGACAGTAATTTGCACTGGCTATCAATGAATATTACACAATGAAAGTGTTTTCAACTTATAGATTTGTATGGTGAATTTATTGGTTTTCATAATATTTATGAAAATGAGAAGAACAACTTCACATGTGTAAAAGTTATTCCAATGTGACTTTGCGTACCATTTCAGTGTTGTTTTTGCCTTGTTAATGTGGAAAAGGATTGTGCTTTCATTCTTTTGTTTCAAGACAGAGACTGCATAAAAGTTTGGAAGCAAGGCATGGTGTGCTGTTTATTAGGTGTTAATTCTTGAATACTTGATACCTTAGCTCTTTGAATTGATGAACTTGTAGAAAGAAAGGATTCATATGTTCGATTGATTTGAAAAGCACAACAATACGAAGGTAAGAATCAAACTTGCATGACGTGAGGACAACTTTGACGGCAAGAAATGTAGAAAGGAAATAATGAACAGGTTTTAAAGGAATCGTTGTACTACTGTTCATATTATAAAGTATTCCAGTAACATAAATTTAAAAATAGTTCAAGTACAGAGAGGCATATATACATAACCATCATATCTATAAAATTATAATATAATTATAGTATGTATTTTATATAAAAGTTTATGCGTTGGTACCATTCATCATTTTATTCTTTAAGTTCTAAAGTATAAAGGAAGGGGAAAATCTTTTGGAAGGAAATTCATTGATTGACATACATTTTATATAGTTTGTCTACATTTGAATGTTTAAAGGATCGTGTTGAATTTATATATTAGTTCTTTATTTTAAAAAATTAATATAAAATAATTATTTTAATTTTTTATAATTGCTTTTACTCTGTTTAAATATTTTTTTGGTAAGTTAAAAATTTTCATTAAAAAGGTATTTTAAAGGTGCGCCTTAATACATCAGGAGAGCAAAAGGATGTATGTACCATAAAAAACAACAAGCATCCTTGAGGACCAGAGAACATAGAGGAAAGTAAAAATGACCCAAAAAAGACAAGGAAAAACCCCAAAAGGGACAAAAACAACAGAACAAAAGCCAATCAGGCAATAACAGATTCAGTAATATCCTCCTTCTTGGCATCCTTAGCCTTGTCCTTAGGGATATCCTTGAAGATTTCCTTAGCTATCTCCACAACCTCATCATCCTTAGCTTATGGTTTAGTTTCAACAGTAGATTTAGCAGGGCTATCCTCTTCGAAACTGTCACAGAAAACAGAAGATTAAGAGCATTCTTGTGCTCATTCATTTGTGAAATTGTTTCTCCAATAACAGATATGACGCTCTCCAGGTGAGCAATCGTGATCGACATAGTCTTGATCACATACTTCTAGAGAAACTGCTCCACAAGATCGTTCGGATCATCCTCATCAGCTTCCTTCGGCTTTCCTAGAATCTAAAGTTCCTTGTTTTTGAGACGTTGAGAACTCCTTGTGGGAGTCGCCTCAACCTTGGTCTTCTTTCTTGCCAGATCCATAATATGATGCTTTTCCTCCACCTTCTTCCTTTTGGACCCACGAGCCTTAGATGCAAGAGTGGAAGAAGCATCCTCCTCGGTGTTGTCTGCCTGTTGTTCCTGAGTAAAAACGTTTCCCTTAGAAATTTATTCCAAGAGAAAGGCATACAAAACTTTAAAAATCCCTTGATGAGAGGGCCATGTTTCCTCCTTTTTCGAGCGTGTTGAAGTGATAGAATAATCCAACGACAGAAAAAGAAACTCAGGAATATTTAGCAGCTTAACATCCCTAAAGTGATTTACGAAGGAGATATGGAAGCTTCTGAGCTATGAATTAGGGTCGTTCACCGTTATATATTCCATAACGGGCTTCATTACTTCTTTCGAGGGGGTCGGGAGGTAACTTCGAAACATCCCCTTCTTGACAATCCTCCTCATGGGCGATTTCAGCTCGAATTGGCTTAGCTCTGCATCCCAATTGTGCTTATCCCTACACATAGTTCGTCCAACCGTCAGTTGCCCTGTGATTTCAGCTAGAATGCCAACGTCCACCTGAAATTCAACATCGTGAATGATTACAATACCTTTTTCCTAGGTGGACGTGGAGGCCATGTTGATGTCCTAGTCCGTTCCAGAAAAAAGCTTGAAGAACAGCATGAAACCCCTGTCACTAAGGATGGCATCCGCAATAGGTTCAATGGAAAGAGTGTCAGGTTCCACGAAACTCATTCTGTCAGGATGACAATACAAGGAAACTGAACACACAAAAATTTCACAGAGGTAATGAAAACAAACAAGGGCAGTGCATAAAGCTTCCACCATAAAGCTTTTGTAATCCAGTGATATGTTTGGAAGTTTTTGAAATCCCTCCACCTTTCTGCTTGCCAAATACCGAATCCTAGGGAAACACACATGCAGGAAAAAATGGACTAGCGGGCAACATTCCTTGAACAACTTGAGTTCCCAACGGAGATGATTTTCCACAAAAATAGAAAGGTGTGCCAAGTCTTGGAGGGTTTGGCTAATTAAAAAACAAGAAATATCTCCCTCAAATAATTCACAGACTGCTTCAGAAACCAAAGGTTTTTGCAAACAAAAAGAAACGGGAGTGGAAACGAACATAGGAAACAAGCGACGAGAGCGAAGCACTAGGTATGGTTGCAGAGGATGAAGAAAAAACCATACGTGGATGGGAGGCCAACTGCTAAGGAGGATTGGGAGGGAGAAGCCCCAGGATATGGTAGAAAAAATGGCCCAAAAAGAAATTATTTGAAAAAAGGCGGTGACATGAGTAAATGGCACAAGGAATAAGGATGACACTAGGGGAATGTGCAAAAAAATCCAATCCATGCTGCAAATACAAAGTAATAAGTGCCTTGAGAAGATAAATGCCATCATGGAAAATATTGGTATGATAAAGGTGATCGTGAGAGGATACAACTCACGTGATGTATTAAGGCCTAAAGAACACCACCTTTTTTATCTTATAAACTTACAATGATGAGAATTATGCATTTTGATGATTTTGGATTTTTTCCAACCTGGCAATTTCATCCACTTCATACGGAAGGGTGTCAGTCCAAGTCAGCATCCCAGGGGCAAAAGCTCCAATGTTGGCTAATTTATCGATGACTCTGTTAGCTTCCCTGAAGATGTGTTGGATTATGACTTCATGTTGGAATAATATTAGGCTTCGAGCATCCTCTATGAGGCTTCTTACCTTCCACGCCGGTGATTTAGAAATTTTTAGGTAATTGATAACATTTAAAGAATATCATTCTATGATAACTTTCCCTGGGAATTGCTTGATAAATTGAAGACCCCTCCATAATGCTTTTGCTTCAACAAGATGGTTTGATTGATCTCCCAAGGCTTCCGTGAAGGCAAAAATAGAATTTCCATTGTGATCCCTTAGAATTCCCCCTACACCAGCTCTCCCTAGATTTCCTTTAGCTACTCCATAAAAATTAAACTTGACCCAATCCTGAGGAGGAGGTGTCTATTTGATGTTCTTTCTTGAAATTTGAGTTTTTCCTGGGTTAGTATTTTCTAAGGAAACTTGAAAGGATTGAAGTAAGGAAGCTTCAAATTAGGGGATGGGAATAGGATCAGAAGGTGCTGCCAACGCATTTTTTTTGGCAAAAAAGATAATTCTATTAGTTAATAATTCTAAATCCTTGGCTTCCCTAGACAAAAACTCATATGTTTCTTTCTAGCCAAATCTACGAAATATAATGATGAAGACAAAACAAAAACCTTTAAGACATGGATTTCTAAAAGGATTGGGCAATTGAGAAAAAATATTAACTAAGGATGGAGGTTCGACCCAACTAATTTGGAACTTTTGGAATAGCTTGTTTAGGATGGAATTAGAAAAAGGATAAAATAGAAAAATGTGACTTGAATACTCCCAATTAGAAAGGCATAGGAAGCACCTATTAGGGAGAGGAATTCCACATTTGATAAGGTTTTCAACAGTTAGGATCCTATCTTGAATAGCCAACCAAAAATAGAAGGCTACCTTTGGAGTCAGGTGCTTTAACCACACCAGTTCAAAAGAAATAAGTACTTCTTCAGGGGTTAGGGAGATTTGATAGGCAAACTTGATAGTAAAATCCCTTGTGTCTGAAGGTTTCCAGATAGGTTGATATCTTCCAATCCTTGATGGTAATGTAAAAGTAGATAAAAGAGCTTCCAGGGATGTGATTTCTGCTGATAGATTGGGACTTTGTATCCTTTTCAATGATCTGGAACCATTGGAAATAGTTAATAAGTCAGCAACCTGGTAGCCAAATAGAGGATCAGTGAATTCCTTTAAAATTATGGACCCTGGGATTATTAAAAGTGGTTGATTTCCTAACCACTTATCCTCCTAGAAATTGATTGGTTTCCCGTCACTAACCTACCATCTTAATCCTTTTCTTAGGATTTGTTTTATTGTACTAATGGATCTCCAGAAAATAGAACCATAATATGGAGCTCTGTCACATAAAAACTCATATTCTTGTAAGTATTTCCTTTTGACAATATTGACCCATTCTACTTGATCACCTGAAAATAGTTTCCAAGCCTATTTTGCCAGGAGTACCAGGTTTAACAGATTAACCCCTCTGAGGCCAATTCCTCCCTGATATTTTGGCTTGCAAACTTTATCCCATGCAACTAAGTAAAATCTATTCTTGTTTTCAGCTCCTATCCACAATAAATATTTTTGAATTTGTTCAATAGTATGATAAACCTTAGCTGGGACTTTAAAAATTGAAAGAAAATATACAGGTATGCTCTGCAAGCAAGCCATGGTCAGGATAGCTTTTCCTACCTAAGATAATATATTTCCCTTCCAACTTGATAGTTTCTTTTGAAATATTTCAATAATATTGTTCCAAAGGTTTTCAGAAGCATTTCCCACAAACAAAGGCAATCCCAAATAAGTGGTTGGCAAATAGGAGATAGCACATCCCAAGATGTTTGCTATTTTGAGTTCTCTTGTATGGAGTGTTAAGGAAAAATAACTTACTTTTTTGGAAGTTCACCTTTTGGCCTGCCACTTCCTCATATAAAAAGAGAATATGTTTGATGACCTTGGCTTCAACTACTGAGGCAAAAGTTGATAATAAAGTATCATCAATGAATTGTTGATGGGTGACAATATTAGTTTGAGAAGTCACCTTAATTCCAAAAATTAATCGTGACCTTCTGGCAGCATGAATTGATCTCCCTAATGCCTCAACAACAATGATAAATAGGAGAGGGGATAGAGGATCCCCTTGCCTTAAACCTCTACTGCTAGGAAAATATCCAACTGGTGAGCCATTGATTAATACATAAAACCAAGTAGAAGAAATACATCCTTTAATCAAATTGACCCAATCCTGATGAAATCCAAATTTAGTTAAGACAGACAAGAATAAAATCCCAATTCAAACTATCGTAAGCTTTGTTTAAATAAGATTAACCTATTTTTTTAAATTAAAAAAATATTAATTAAAACATATGTATTTATAACTAGGGTTTCTTTTCTAACTAAAGCTTCCTCAAATGAATTTTTTTATTGCTTTCTAATTTTTTCATGAGAGTCCTTAATTTTTAAACCTCTTGAATATTTAGAGCAAGAACATTTAAGGTGAAATTAGAGTTACTTTTGCTTATCTATAAATGCATAGTGTACACGTTAATTTTATATTTGATTTTTTTTTGAAAAATAATTTGAAAAAACTTGTATTAAAACAAAGATCATTTACAAGTTGGGATGAGACTTTTCCTAGCCTTAGTCAGAGAGAACACATGTTTACAACAATAAAAGAAGATTTGCATTGGAGCCAAATCTCTTAAACCATATTTCTACAATGACTGTTCACCTGTTTACAACTATAAAAGAAGATCTACGTTGAAACATAAATCTCCTAAAAAGTATTTCTGGAATGGTTATCCAAATTAGCTAAGCATTGGATTTTCTCACCAACCTGCCTAATCATCTCATCCTCAATAGCCATGTCGTTGTGCCACTGAACCCCTACCTCCTTCTCGGTACCCATCTTAGCTAGAAAGTCTACCACTTTATTTATATCTCTACTCACATAATCTGGAATCACATCATCTAATTCCCTCCATAATTCCTTAATTTGAGTGACAAGAATCCTCAACCTCCATGTTTTCAAAGCAAATTTCCTCATGCAATCTAGAGCTCCAACCATTATTTGAGAATATGATTCTAGGATTATCCTCCTATGACCTTGTTTTACTCGCCCAAATAGAAGCGGATTTGATAGCTAAGGCTTCTGCTTCATTGTTTGTGGCTCTTCCCAAGCCTTGCGCTTCCCAATAGAGCACTTGTTCCAACATGATTTCGGCAAACCACTCCAATTCCAGCTCTACCCGGATTGCCTTTTGCAGCTCCATCAGTATTAATTTTAATCCAACCTTCTGGGGGTGGTTTCCAACTAGCTCTGTCATGTCCCTCTTGCACTTCAACTTCCTTCTCCATTGCCCCAATAACAACCTGAGTTTCCTCTTTAGCATAGATCGCCACATTTTCTGTGACTTTGCTCCAAATGACCTGCCAAACTCAATCTAAAGAAGAAAAAGTTTCTCTAAAAATTCAAGCATTTCTCTCCAACCACACTTGCCACAAAATAAAGTTTAATCCAAGCTCCCAACCAATACAAAGATCTTTAGATTTAAATCTACCCCTCTTCCATCTTTCCCAAATATTAATCCGATTCAAATCACCATTAACTTGAATTTTATAATATAAAAACCATCTCTCCCAAATTTGGCGCATGAATGGGCACTCAAACATCAAGTGATCAGTTGTTTCCTCGCTCTTGTAGCATAAAACACATTGAGATGGACCAATGATTCCCCTGCATCTGAGATTATCAAAAGTAAGAATTCCATTATGCATGAACTGCCAGGCAAAAAAGTTAACTTTTGGCCAACCCTTGGACTGCCAAATCTTTGTCCAATCCTCAACCTAATATGTATGAGGAGGATGCTCTGGAAGGATATTATCATATCTGTCCTTCACTATGTAGACACCAAGGCTCCCATAGCCCCAAGCTAATTCATCCTCCTCATCTCTACCTATGAGAAATATTTTTACCAAGATTTTAGTCATGATGGGTGTCAAATCCGGAGGGATTGAAATTGGCCACTCATCCAACTTCTTAAACTGCTTAAACTTATAATCCCCTAGCTGACTAGTGTTGAAATAAATTTCAATTTGGACCCATACCTTGGTTTCTATGGTTGTTTTTATTGGTTGTAATTCAAGAAATTCAACAATGATAGGTGGGTATTGATCCCATGAATCTGTCCAAAATCGTGCCTTCTCCCCTCTCCCCACTTTCCAAAATAATCTATATTTTACTACCTGAGATCCTAACTTGAGAGCCTGCCACACTAAGGATCCATTACCATCCAAAGGGAAATGACCCACCTCATTTGGGTTTACATGTCCCAAATATTTACTAGTTAATATTCTACCTGAATAAAGAAGTTGGTTGGGAAATCCACCTCCAGTAAAGCTTTCCACCCAAAGCTTTATTATTTAAATTTGATCTTCTCGAGTCCCAAACCTCATTTTACCTTGGGTCGGCTTACTTTATCCCAACCTACTAAGGCCCATTTCCTCTCTCCTTTTACTCCTTCCCATAAAAATTTTCTAGCCATCTTGTCCAACTCTTTCCATATGGTATGTGGGGCAACAAGGATAGAAAATTTATAAATTGGCATGGCCTCGAATGACTGACTGTAAAAAGTTAATCTACCCCCATAGCTTAACCATTTGTGAGACCAATGATTAATTTTTTCCTTGATACAATCCAAAATATTCCTCTAGATATCTATTTTTAGTTTTTTAAAATGCAAAGGGACCCCCAAGTATACCATTGGGAGATAAGTCCTTGTGAATCCCAAGATCTCTAAAATTCTGTCCTAAAGCTTTTGATCAAGATTGAAAAAGACCACTTTGGATTTTTTATCATTGATGACTTGGTTTGTAGCCCTAAGGTAGACATTAAGTGTATCTCTAATCATTCTTGCTTCCCTTAAGCTAGCCACTCCCACCAATCCTTTGTCATCCACAAACTATAGGTGAGTCAAAACTTCCTCACCTGTGTCAAAATTTTATATTTGATTTTTAAGAAAAGGTGTATATTTAATAATTATTAATATAATAAAAATAAATGTTTCATCTTATAATTATATTAAGACTCACTAGAGTGTTTATCTTGTTTATTATTAAGAATAATAGATATATTTATGCATGGATTCGAGGGAATTTACAAATATAAACCTTGATAAAGTGATTTGTAAAAATAATATTAACTAGATGACTTTGTAAAATATCAATTTCATTCCTATGAGATTTTTAAAAGGTGTCCAATATAAATGGATTATGGAGGAGCTTTTTTAATTTACATGCGACTTTGCTTATTTCCAATGATTGGGTGTTCAATCGAACAACTAAGGCAAAGACCCTTCTTAATGATTTTCAGATTGAAAGAAATGATATTTAATTGAATTGAGATGCAACTTTATTATTATCATAAAAATTATCATGCAATTATTAAAGAATTAATATTATTGTAGAATAAATTGTAATATACTAATCAAACTAAATCTAAGGATGCTAAAGATTCTTGTTAATAAATGGTTAGAAAAAAATTTCAGTTGATAACCCAATACTTCCCACATTTAATCGATGAGAAGAATAGTTTCTATTTTTTTTATTGATAGAAACGAAGGGGTATTGAGAAGGCTCCTCGAACCTTTTACAAAGCGAACTTAGAACAAAAGAGACAATCTCCAAACATAATATTTATAAAGAAAATATTGGGAGACAATCTACTCTACCAGAAGAGAAACAAAGACACACATGAACAACATGACCTAACAACAAAGAAACAAGACATTCGATAGGGCACTGATTAACTCAGGAACCAACTCACTGATTGGATTTGATGTCTTCCATGTGAGAAAGAATGAGATCATGAGAGAAGTTGGAATGCCACACTGAAATGTCTTTTTGAGATACCTCAATGTTGACCAACATGTCAATAGGTCGATGCCTTCGTTGTAGATATGATGAATCAAGATTCTGCTCCTCCTTTGGATGAGTCTCTTGGATTTTTCAACGAGGTTTTGGGTCCTCCAATTGGAGTGGATCTCATTTTTGAGTTGATTAATAATATTAAGAGAGTCCCCTTATATGATTAAATTTGAGTAGGGGTAATCAGGGAGAAGGTTAAGGCCTTGAAAAATTGATCTTGCATTCGTAAAATTGTTTGTTTGGATTCCTATATTCTCAAAAAAGGCTAATAAGATGTTGCCCATGTGATTACGAAAAGGCTTCTTGCTCTCGCTCTGCTTGGATTCCCTTTTGTTGCTCCATAAAAATTAAATTTGATCCAACTTGAAGGAGGAGGCTCCCAAGAAATTTGATATCTGTTCATTGAAGTTCTAAGGTCCTGAGGGGGAAGACGATCTAAAGATGATAAAATATCCATTTCACTCTTCAAGGTGGGAGTGTCATTCTGGGGCGCAATAGAAGAGTTTTTCAAGGCAAAAGATAAAATGAAATTCACAACTGAAGAAAAATATTTGGAGGATTTATGAAAAAATCTATTATTTCTTTCATTCCAAATGACCCAAAGATAGTGGGGAAGTATGAAAGCCCAAATAACTTTTAGCCCTATATAAGAAAAATGAGTAGATTATTAGAGGTAAATTTCAAGGATGGAGTAAGGTTGGGCCCAACTGATATTAAAAAATGAGAAAATAGAATGGAGAATAGCTAAGGATTAATGCACTCTAAAAATAGGTGTTGAGCGGTCTCAAGATTACACTTGCACAAATAACAACAATTAGGGATAACAAGACCTTTGGCTTGAATATTATCAAGAGTTAGAATTCTGTTCTAAATAAAAATCCAATAGAAGATCACAATTTTAGGAATGAGATGTTTGATCCATATTTTTTTAGTAGGAAAACCATGCATATGAGGGTGGTCATTGATAGAGTAGGCAAATTTGACACTAAACAAACCACTTTAGTTTGGTTTCCAAATAACTTTGTCATTGAGAGGAACAACAAATATAAAATGTGTTCTAAGAATATTGGATAAGGATTTGGCAACCTGGATTTGATCTCTTAAGAGGCCTTGAATAGTGATAAGCTTATATTGACGTCTATGACCATCATCATTTATGAAGTCAGATACCCTAGGACCAAAAAGTTGATCAGTGATTGGATTGATTGGAATTAAGGCTTGAACCTAACTCAATGGGGTATCACAAAGCCAAACGTCATTCCAAAAGTCAATGTTATTACCTTTTTGAAGCTACCAACAAATTCTTGCTATAACAATATACCTTCTTTTTAGAATTGAGTTCTAGATGGTAGAACAAAATGAAAGGATCGCATCACAAATAAAGTCATTGTGGTGAAGGTACTTTCTTCGGAGGATATCTCCCCAAACAACATATTTTTCATAAATTATTCTTCATCCCAATTTGGCATATAGATTTATTTGGTTTACCCTTCTAAGGCCCAATCCCCCTTGTGATTTTTTGGAACAAACCTCCTCCCAAGATACTAAGTGGAACTTGCACTTGTTTTCAAAACCAAACCAAAGGAAGTTTCTTTGGAGCTATTTGATTTTGCGATAAATGGATGCAAGAATTTTTAAAGTAGATAGGAAATAAATCGGGATACTTTAGAAGCATGCATGAAATAGGGTCAACTTACAAACCTAGCTTAGTAAGGTTCATGTAGATACAAAAAATTGACCCACTTTAGTGGGAAATCTTCCTTGAGTCCTCCTTGGAGATCCCTCAGACTTGCCTAGGGCAAGGGCTAGGTCTCTCCCCCATTTTCTTTTGTTTTTTCCTCTTTATGCGAAATCGTGGTCGCCCTTGATGGGGCACGATCTTTTTTAAGGTAAAATCGTGATCAATCCTAATGAGGCGTGATTTCACATTCTAGGGTTTTCTCCTAAGGAAATCCTAATTTCTCAAAGTTGGTGTATTTGGTGTCGGCTCTCCTTGGTTTTCCTACCCATTCTATTTTCAAATCCACTATATAAGGAGGGTTTGAAATCTCCTTTCCTGCAAATAATTTTGAAATACTAATATCCTGCAAGATCTCTTCTTCAAGTGATTTTAAAGTGCTTTCTAAGTGATATGCATTCTTCTTCTTATTTTGTAAGCAAGTTAACCCTTAATTGTGAAGTGTGATCTATTTTATACTGCATTGGATTATCTATTGCTATTACTCGCTTTGGTATATTTATGTTGGAGCCTTAAGAAGATATCGATTATTCGAGAGGTTTTAATCCTTATATTTGATTCTATACTATCTATTAGATATTTTCACTTTTTTTCATGCATGTACTAATTTTTGAGTGACATAACCGAGTTCTCACATCTGTATTTTATTTTTAACATAGCTTTTGCTAAATCGTACTTGATCTTTATGAGGCACAATTTCATCGGTTTGCAAAATCATGGTTGCTTGTTACGGGGTACGATTTCACCTAGACGATGTATGAGGGCAATTTGTTCTTCCCAAACCCTAGATATGCATCATAGGTTACTTGTAGGAAATATTTTTGCACTCTACATTAAAATTTATCATTTTTTTCTACTATATCTTGTAATGCTTGTTCACTTTCCAAAGGTAACTTTCGCTTCTATTTTCAAAGGTCAGCTAAAAGGACTTAGGGGGCTTGACTACTGTGCCTCCAAGTATTATCATACAACAGCCTAAGCAGGCCCCCTAATGCTAATCATATTTTTTGATAAGTTATCTTATAGGGATAGGAATTATTGGATATTGCGAGATAAAGGATAAAAATTTGGATCAAGCACCAGATAAGATAAGTGACTTGATTAGTCTTTAGGTTGTTTATTGAGTGCCTCTTTTTTTTTTTATAAAACCCTAGATATGATTTAAAACAAGTATATTTAATTGTTTTCTAGGCATTTAAAAGATAAATAGCGTATAGTGTGCACTTAGGATTAACACTATTTGTGCATCCTCTCTTGAGCTCTTGCTTGAAGGTTTTTTGTTTTTAAACCCTAGGGTTAGAAAGAATTCAAAGATAGAATCATTCTAGCGTTAGCTTTTGTCTTCTTGTATACTCTATTTTTGCATTGTACTTTATATTTCATAGCTTATATCTAGAAATACCAAACATAGGTGATTGTCTTGAATCAAATATATCAAACATTCTAGAAAACTAGAGGACTTGGATCAAGTCCTTAAACCATTCTTGGTGAACCCTTCTCCCCTTATTTTACACTGAATGTAGAGAACAATGCAACCACTGTGGTTCACCTCTAGGCTTTCTCCTACGGATCTAGCCTTGAGAATCATACGCAATAGGGTGATTTTCCCCCTCTACATCTTTGGTGAACCTGGAGTGAACACATCCTTTTATTTTAAAACTTTAAACAAGATCATTAATTTATTTGTTTGATTTAGATCATTAATTTATTTGTTTGATTTAGATCATTAATAATATATTTAAGAATCTTTCTTTGTGTGTTTGTTAGCATTATTTTCTCTCCTTTCTCTTCTTCTAATGGATACCTTTCTTAGAATTCAACGAAAGCACCTTGAATCTGATTATGTTCCCTCAAAATATGATCATATTGATAGAGAGGATCCTAACATAGATCTAGAAGAACAAGATAATATGGAAACTAAAATAATTTTTTATCCTTATGAAGGACCTAATGGTGGGTTTGTCTTTTCATCATTTGAGCATATTTGGGGTTTGATGAAAGCTAATAACAATAATATATTAGAGGACATGTAATAGGAGGCTCATATTGAAATATGTGAGACTCCCCCACCTCTTCCTCCAATAAGCTCTCCTGTGCTTGATCAAAATAATCCCTTGCACAAATCAGTGCATCTTGATAATTTAAGAAACCAGGTGTTAGCCTTATAAGGTAATGTCCCCTTTGTTTTCTATTTTTTTGCTCCCCCATCTTCTTCTTAAGGGCACACAAGGTGGTGCATCCAATTCTAAGCCCGTGCACTCCACTCTCCAATGGAGCACATAAAATTTCCAAGGATGCACAAGCTTGTGCGCCCCAAGTCAAGCTCGTGCACTCCATAAGTGGAGCATGCAAAAGTCCCTTTGAGCACATGAAGTCATGCGCTTGACCTTGGCCCATGCGCTCCTTTGGGGAATGAAGCACACAAAAGTGTCTAAGGGGCACATGACTATGTGTGCCCTACTTTGAGTCTGCGCACTCCATGGGAGTGTGGAACGCACAAGGTTTTCTAAGGGTGCATGACTTTGTGCACCTGAAATCGAGTCTGCACACTCCACTCCAATGGAGCGCACAAGAGTCCTTATGAGTGCACAAGATTGTGCACCCATATAGATTCTATGAACTCCACTATAAATTGGAGCACACGAAATGTCCTAGGGGTGCGCAACTTCATGTACCCTGATCCTACCCGTGCGTTCCACTCAAACGGAGTGTGCACAAGTTTTTGGGATGCATGAATCCATGCACCTAGCCCCCAGTTCACATGATCCACTCCCAAGTGGAGTGCAAAAAGTCTCGAAGGGTGCATGAGTTCATGCACCCTGAGTTGTGTCTGTGCGCTCCACTCCAATGGAGTGTGTGAGGGTCAAGTTGGGTGTACGAAGCCTTGCACCCACCTTCGGGTTCATGCACTCCACTAGAGGATTGAGCACATAAAGGTCTTGAGGGCGTGTGGCCTTGTGTGCCCCATTGCGGTTCGTGTGCTCCACTCCCTTGGAGCATGCAAAGTTTTGGTAGGCACACAAGGTCGCACGCCCACTTTGAGGTTCGTGCACTCCAATCCCCCAATGGAGCACATAAAATTTTATCGAATGCGTTAGTTCATTTTCCTAGTCCTATTTGAAGTGCTTGATGAGTTAATAAGGTGCATATTTCATGTGCTCTTCCCTAAAAATTTGCATGCCTCGCTCGAGCATGCCCCGCCCGAGGTAATCAAAAGCCACCACATGTCCTAAGATCTCCTCATGCCATAATTCAATCAAGTGGGCATAAAAACTATTCAATCTATAGCCAACAAGGAGAGTGATGTGGTGTGTTCAACCCCATGGTATGACCATTCATAAAGTACTGATGAATAAAAAATTAAGAAAATTAAATGTAGGCTCTTTAAATGGAAGGTGGTGGATCTTCCCTTGCACCATTAGCATAAATGTGCATGTAAATTGCTTTCTCAATGAGGTTGAGCGTAGTAATTTTAAAACCCTCTCTATCCACAAAGGTGTGCTTTCATGGCTTCTAATAGCACTTTTGCAGCAGGGGTGCTCGATGTCAAGGCTTGTATTAGGAGAATCATAGGGGCATGGCCAATAACCAAGAGGGAAAGGAGAGCCCAGGACCCAAAAGTGCTGAGTAATCTGCCAGATTTAGGTAAATATATTATAGTAGACCAACAGCGGGAGGTAGAGGGCATGATGATCTATAATTTTTATCCTATTGAGGAGGATAACCAATGCCACCTAACACTACTGAGGAGCCTTTTTATGAGGATGCAATGGGATAGTACCGAGCCTATCCCAATTTGCAATAAATGGAATACCAACCTAAGTCGTTTAACCTATTCAAAGGTTTACCACTCTTTAGAACTCCTAATATGGCTAGCAATAGCCTACAACCCCAAGAACAGGACCATTCATGACCACAAGAATCAAGTTGTGGATAGATTGACAATAAATAGAATTAGACAGGTGTTCGAGCTCGCCATAGATTCATGGGTTCTAGACTTCAAACACTCACTCTTTAGGCCAATTTTATGCTAAACACCACATTCCAAGAGATGCTCCTAAAAATAGGAAGGCATAGACCTTTGGGTTTCCCAATTCGTAAGTTCCTACTATGGCCCTGGGCATAAGACTATGCTGATATGATTAACCTGGTGCTAGGAACAAAGGATCTAGAGCACATTACTAAGGAATTCATGTTCCTTATTATACAGTGCAACAGAATAGACAAGATGCCTCTGTGTCTATGGGAGAACGTCATAAGCGACAAAATGGACAAGGAATTGGTAAAATTGCAAAAAGCCATACTAACTGATAAGGAAGAGCTCCCCCCATTCTCATATTATTAATTTTTTATTCATTTAGTTATAGCATAATTTGATAAATCCTGGGTGTCTCAGTTGGGAGGGGTGACTATTGTTGCAATTCAAGATGGACTGCTATGTATACAAGAGGGGTGCTCAAGTTATAAAGTCTTCTTTTAGAATGTTCTCCTAGTGGTACACACCCGATTGTGCGGTGAAGAACCTAACAAACTTGGAGTTGGGGTGAGGGCCTTTTTGCACAAGGCTCGGGTAGGAGATTTATTCTATGTAGAAGAATTTTATTATATTCAAATATACAGTTCTAAATTTCCCCCAAAGGCATTTCCAAAGCACTTCCCAACCTCAATTTCTATCGTAGAGATAACCCAACAGATTGTCGAGGAAGTGAAAATCAGATACCTCAGGAAGAAGGGGAGTGTGCCATGGCTACCCATTCCTTGCTCGATGGGCCCCTATACATATCTATGCCATTTCACAATATTTCAATCCATATGGAATATGGATACCTACTTCTTTCCTGAAGTCACATGGAGGCCCTATGACCCCGATGGCCACCACAGGCACGCTATTGCTAACAAGCTTGCTCTCTTGCAAGTTACTCATAGGAAGGATTACTTTGAAGATGAGATGTAGAAATCCATAAGGGGAAATCGATCAGTAGACTTGGTATAGAAAATGGATAATAGGCCTTACAACAATCTATAAGCATTTGGATATTATGGCTCCAAGCTAATATTACATAGAGAATTATTGGTGGATAAGGTGGTGCCACTGGTTCCATCTTCTCCCCAAAAAATTTTGAGGACCCCACTTTCCAGATTGTCCATCAGGATAATGACATGTTTGAGGTCATGATGAAAATAATGGACGAAGCACAACAAGAATATACAAAGCTCCCCTCTTCTTCTAGTTCTCTTGTTGCCACCTCAAAAAGGAAGGAGTTGGTCAATTACTCCTCGTAGCAATCACAAGGCCTCACATCATCAACTCTAACATTAATGTCTCCATCAGAGCAAACCGCTGTAGCAGTTGGCCAACCTTCGTTGTTCTCCACCACCCTAGTAATAAATCAAGAAGAACATCCTATTCCCTCCAAAGCTCTAAAGAAGATAATGAAAGCTTCAGGATTATATAGTATACTCCAAGAATATGAGGTTCAATAAAGAAGTCCCATGCAGTCCCCTACCAAAAATAAAGTCATAATTGAGTCTGATACTGAGAACACCAAAAATATTATGCTGGTGAGAGTGAGGGACACACTATAGTTTACTACAGATGAAGAAGATCAAATATAAGATATAGAGGAGCATAGATACCCCAATAAAGGGGTAAGTAGACCCTAAAGAACAACTATGCAGGAGATAGTTGACGTGTCCACGACTACATTTGATATCCCTTTGCCACCAAGTTTAAAAGAAGCCACTATTGATGTCAGCAAAGGTGTCATATGGGTAGAAGCTAGCCCAGTGGACATGATGAAGTCCCGCGTAGCCTCCCAGGTGTAGGTGGCAGCAATAGTAGAGAAAGAGATGGAAGTTTTAAAGACCAAGGCTATGAAGGCGGGGTAACTATAGCTCAAATTGTAGTAGCTTTAAGTCGAGGTCGATCAATTTAAGTAGATACCAACTCCTTCCTAAGCCATTGTTGCATAGACCAGTGATCGCTTCGAGTATGTGGATGCGTTTAAATAGGAGATGAAGGAGAAGATACTGGAGAAGATGGAGGATCTTGCCTCCATATTTTATAACATCTATGCCACCAAGCACACTGCTAGCCTATTGCATGAATGATTGTTGCAAGCTGATCAAAGAGTAAATGTGATATTCTCTGTATACAAAAGGTTCAGGGAAATCTACGTAGAAATCAGTTGGGGAGCAGTTATCTTGGGAGATGAAACTATTTGTTTCTTTGTAGAGGAATACTCTAAAGATTTTGTGTATCTACAGAACAAATCCAATTGGCTCCTCTAGGATCAGGAAATTTTCAACGTCGAGCAAGAGGTTGAGGATGGATTAAATGATTATGTGTTCAATTTGAATGAATTCATCCAAAATCATGACATCAAGGAGTTTGTGCTTAATAAAATATAAAATTTTGACTTTGGTCCTGATGGAAAATTATCAAAATAGTTTATGACTTTGGTGCAAATGGTTGACCGTTTATATGTCTTCACCAAAAATACCATGGAGTGGGCCAAAGAAAGGGTGAATAAAGTCACACAAGATCTCAACCTATTAATATTCACCTTAACCTTCCATGATGAAGCATGGGGCTACATTGATCAAAGTCTACAGGACCTCGAAAGGGATGAAGTGGGGCCCAACTCACTAGGGAGAGCTCATGATCCCAGTGCTGCCCAGTTGTTAGCCCAAGATAGCAGGAAGGATAGCCCGCAGTAGCCTCAACCACCATATGCATATATAGGAACACATGGGCTACATGCCTATTTTTTATTACATCCTAATTTTGGAGGGAGCAAGATCAGGCCAGTTGGAAGAAACAATTACAGCCCACTCGAGCAACCAACGCTATATAAGGGAGACCACTGCAATAATAATTTTTTTATCAAACCTTTGAGAGAGAAGCATAAGACCAGGTATAGTTGTATTTTGAGTGTTAGTTGTATTTCCCTTTCTATGTCGATCCCTGTATCTTACACCAATATTTTATTCTACCATTTATCTAGGAATTACCCAGGATGTTTTGTCTATCAAGATCAGTTCCTATGGATGAGCTAGAGTTGGAGGCTCTTACATCATTGCAATCAAGATGGAGAGAAGTAGCCCCATGTTATGACATTTGAACTGGGGTTTTATTATAATTACTATCATATAAGAGTCGAGCATTCTACCGGTATCCTCATATGTAAATAATTTTATATTAATAGAAACTCCAACTCTATTCCTAGCTTCCTTGGTGTGTTTGGTTTATTTGTCACACTAATTTATGTATTAAAACAATATGAATATATGAATGATGCCTTATGTTGTTATTTAAATCATTTTTATTGATTATATTATTTGAATGAATGAAAACAAACTAGTTCTCCTTTCCTTTTCTTTTTTGAGTCATTTAATATAAATCTGCTACGACTACCCAATGGACATGGCATCGGTCTGGTCTTGATGTGCTATACAATGCTTGGTTTGGTCATAAATAATAAAAATAATATAATATCATCAAATATGGTAGAACACGGGTAATCATGGTAAATATTTGCACCCGTTTTTTGGGTTTCCTTACCCGACCTGGTCTGTCTAGAGCCCCATAGGTAATCTATTCCCGGGTCAAAGAGGTAGATCCACCAGATTCTACAATAATCACTATGATTTTTAGGATTCCTGTGACATGATAAATCTTAAGGAGGTAATCAAGAAATCCCCACAACACCAGGTAACTAATGCCACTACTATAACCACCAACATTGGAAGGAATCTACAAGTCCCTCCAATTAGTAGTGTCACTCAAAATTATTTTCAATTTCCTCCTCAATCTTCTAATCTCAACACTTTTGCTTCTGTCCCACCAAATTTTGGCTATCCATTTTCACAAGGTACCACATATAACAATAGTATCCATGCATCCAATCTAAGCCAAGCGCTAGTTCCTCAACACACATATATCCCTCCTTTAGGGAATCTGGGGACATTGCATAACAATAATCCAGAAGTGCAGAATTTAACAAATATGGTAAAGCAGTTGGTTTCAAAAGTTGAGATGATTCAGCCTTCAAGTTTCACTTACAGTTATAAGGAAATGTGTAATCAGCCATTGGATCCTATTGTTGCTGCTAGGCCTTATCCTAAGCATTTTCCTATGCCAGTTTTACCTATATATAAGGGGATAGAAGATCCAATAGAGCATTTAAGAAGATTTAGAACAACATGTCATGATCTCATATATGATGACATGTTATTGCTAAAAATATTTCCTAAGAGTCTTGGTGGCATGGCATTAGAGTGGTACTATCGATTACCTAATTATTCCTTGAAGAGTTTTGAAGAAACAACAGAATTATTTGTTCAACAGTTTGGTGCCTATATTGAAAAGGAAGTAACAATGAAAGATGTTTATAATTTAAAACAAGGTAAAGAGGAAATTTTTTTAGAATTCTTGGCTCGTTGGAGAAGTTTAGTTGGATGCTTGAGATATACTTTACCTCCAAAGGATATGCTTGAGATATTTATTGGCAATTTACAAGAGCAATTATCTTATGCATTAGAAACTACTACTATTACATCCTTTGATCAAGCAATTGATTTAGCAAGAAAAGTAGAACAGGCTCTTATCAGAAGAGGCCAACTCAAAGTCAAAGAAGAGAAACCTACTAAGTCTCAACATAAGAATAAGCACACAGGAGGTGATGGTGGAATGGATAGTAGGCCTGTTAACAATGTTACTAACAACCTACAAAATATAATACTTCAGAAACCTCCACAAAGGAATTTTACAAGGCTTAATATGTCTATGGAAGTAGTTTTAAAACAACTTTTAGAAGCCAATGCAATTGAGTTACCTCCCATAAGGCAACCAGATACTACAACTCATTGGTACAAGGTAGGTCAACATTGTGCATATCATAGAGTGGAAGGACATTGGACAAACTCTTGTAAGAAGTTGAAACATGTGGTTCAAGATTTGATTGATGCAGGATGTATTGATATAGGGAGTTCTCAATCATCAAATAATCAGGCTCCTACTCAGCAAGCTTCAACAACAAATCAAGATATGGGAATATTCAAGGATCCATTGCCAAAACATAATCAACAAGTAGCTAATCAGGTGGCTCATCAGAATGAGCCTCCTCCCTATGGTAATATGGTTGGCATGGTTGGGATAACTACAAGAAGGCAAGCTCAGACTCAACCTACTCAACATTCTCAGCAAGGATAGAATTTTGCATTACAGCCCAATTTAGTTTTGAAGAATAATCAGAGAAAGGTTTTAGATATAGGGACTCCACCTTTAGTGTTGAAACCATAACCTAGGGTTTCATTTGATCTCCAAAAGCAGTTGGCCAATACTCCAACAAAAATATCCATTTTAGAACTCTTGCAAACTTCTCCCAACCATAGAGATGCTTTGATGGAATTTCTAAAACAACAATTTGTTCCCTCAGATATTTCTCCTAATGCCATAGTTGATGTCGTAGGATATTTTGGGATACATCACATCTCATTCTTGGATGATGATAAGCCTTCCTCAAACTTACAAGAAGATTCTTCACTTTACATCACTGCACTTATTGGGGATACCTTTATTAAGCGAATCCTGATTGATAATGGTTCTTCCCTCAATTTGTGTACATATCAATTCTTTCAAAAATTTGGATTAAAAGAGGAAGATTTAACAAAATCTGATATCATCATAAAAGCTTTCAACAATGAGTCCCAAGAGGCTTATGGTATCATATCTCTTCCCCTTAAGGTTGGGCCTAAAATATTGGATACTTTGTTTTATGTGGTACATTGTCCTACATATTTTAATCTTCTTCTTGGACGTCCTTGGATCCATGCAATGAAGGTCGTCCCTTCTACTCTTCATCAATGCTTAAAGTTTGAATTTAAAAATCAAGTTATCACCATTCCAGGTGACCCTCGACCATTTGAGTTTTGCTCAAATGTAGAGCGAGCTCAATCTGAGTTCAACCTTTGTCCTTCTATTTCTTCAATGGTTTCTCCATGTTCCTCATCTCAGATATCAGAGCAATTTCAAAATTTAAATATGAGTGAGGAACATATCCTAAATTTCTCATCTCAGGATCATGATAATCAGTTTCTTCAAGAGCCTCTTCTGGATCTTGCCAAGCTACCACCATCACCTAGAACCATGGGTTTACCCCATAAGAAAGGTGATGTTGTACACATTGGCATGTGTACCTTTATCTTCATAGGAACTACCTTCGAAGAAAATATACGTGGTAGCAACCCCTCTCCCATTGAGCATTCTTTTGCTCATTGTTACCTTTCCAATGACTACCCACTTCCTAAACAGATCCTATCTAGTATGGGATATGTAGGTAAAGGTTTGGGACCACAATAGAAGGGCATTCAAGAGCCTTTGGATGTCGAGATCTAGCCTGGGAGATGTGGCATAGGTTTCATACCTAGCAAAGACCAACCTTTACCATTTGATAATGATGATCATCTTATGACTTATGTTGAATACATGGATTATCAAAAGTCAGGAGTGGGTGATGAGGATGATGGTCCCCCTTATTCTTCTAAGATATTGTTTTGTAATATGATTGATTTTGTATGCTCCAAAAATAAGCTTTCTATTTTAGAAGAGGATCCTACTTCGTTGTCCTATAGTGATCTTGCGAAGTTAGGAATTGCTCCTCCTTATGTTAAGAAGAATGGTTATGTTCGAGAATGCATTGATTATCATGCTATGGTTACCAAAGAAAGAGCTATGAAGGAGCCTCTCCATAATTCTAATTATCGAGAAGGCTTACCTTTTAGAGATTTCTTTGATAAAATAGTTCATGGTACACCTATTCTTTTTGTCAAGAAAGGAGACACATTCAGATTTTGTGTCGACTATCATCCTGCTTGCTTAAAATAAATAAATAAATAATAATAATATAATAATAATCACATCAAATAAATCAATCATCATTTAGCTATGCATTTGCATTTTCATTGCATCCATCTGCTTGTTCATATTGCATTGTTGCCTATCATTTTTTTGCATTGATTGCCTGACATTTAACACAACTTGCATGCTTGAGTGTCATATTTTGCATGATTGCTTGTTCATGACTGCTTGATCATATAGATTTTTGGGGATCTTGCAACAATGGCATGTGATGATACCTAGTTAGGTCATAGCTCACATGCATTGCACTTTTCACTAGGGTTCTGATGCCTAGCAAAATCCCCACCTAGGGATTCTTCTCCAACTTCTTTCTTGCTTTTCTTCTATTTTTTTATTCTTCCTTGATCTTAGAAGCATTGATTTATCATTTTTCTTAGGTCAAGGATGATAGCTTGTTAATATGTCCTTGTCACTTCTTTCTTCTTCTTGAGTTTTTCTTTATCTTTTTCTTAGACAAGGATATATATATATTATGTTTTCTTCTCCTTCTCAAAGGTTATCTTCTTCTGAACATTTGCACACACTCACAAAGTGTTTTTCATCTTTAAAACCCCTATCAGGGTAGCACTCGCCTACTAATTTTTATCCACTTATATTGCACCCCATATGGGATAATGTACATCCTAGTGGGTATCTTATTGGATATGATCTCCTATCGGGTTATACTCCCTTTTGACTCAGTGGGCTCAACACCCCATTACAGGATAAGCTCCTTGGCCATTTTAGTAGGCCTCGACATACATCCTAGTGGGTAATCACCCCATAATAGTCAATTAGTGAGAAACCACCCATAGCGGGTCAGACTCCAACACTTCATCACTCACGATGAGTACTACACCCATAACAAGTTTAGCTCCCTATTTATGATTCGATTCATAGTGTTTGATCACATTGGTCTACCATGACCTACGCTGATTCAAATACTATGTTTCATCTTATCCTTCTCTATTTTCGATGGTTGACCTTTGGTTCTTCTTTTTCCTTCTTCTTCCTTCTTATTTTCCTTCTTTCTTGTGTTTCTTCTTCTTCCATTTTCTCATCCATTTCATCCATGCATTTCATATAGTTTTGCATTAAGATAGTTTTCATGCATAAAACATAATAAATATAAATCTAAAGAACACTTAATCAAATCATATCACATGCACACACATTAACACATAAAATAAAAAAGAAGCAACTTAGTATTACTCGATAAGAGAGAGATACATAAGTGTCTGGTTGGTGTACCATAGTCCAATCCTGGTACACTCAACCAATCCCTAGGGATGCATACCACAATCAAAATTGGTATGTCATCCCGATCCCTAGCCCTAGCTCTGAGAGCCCATCTCCTTTACTCCACCCAGAGGAGGTGGTCCAAGCAGCTGCATACCCATGGATGGTGAGGCTGAGACTATCCATGACCGAGACCATGACCTGCTAGCTGACTGTAGGGATGGAGGGAGTACCACCCTCTACCCTATGGTACCACCTAGTAGTACATGGCCTCATAGAAGGTAGCCCACTGAATGGCCACCTCCAACCTCTCTCCTATCCTCCATAGTTCCACCTATAGGAGGTGGATCCCATCGCTAGCCTGGCTGCTCCCAATGATAGCCATCCCCTCTACCCGAGCCCTCTAATGCTCTATATCTAGATGGCTCACCTCTCCCTCAGATATGAGTAGCCTCTACTTGAGCTACATCCCTCTCCATATCTATGGTACTCAAAGAGCTCCACAGTCCCTCAATCCTCTTGGACCTATCCTCCTAGAGCAGGTCCACCTATCTCTATAGAGTCACCACCTATGCTCATAGTGCCTCTACCTCCTCCCTCAAGTCCCCTCATCCTAAGGCCTAGCCTCGATTAGCTACTACTGATGTGGAGGCCTCTCTTGATCCTCTACATGGTGGCACCCCAACCTCTATGGGGGCAACTCCAGATGCCCCTACCTCCCTGGTCCCTGTAGTGTTGGTGGCCTCCATCACTAGCTCAATCCAGACCCATGCCTATCTCTATATCAGAGCTAGCTAGACCTTGCTACTCCCTCTCTATGGCCCTACAAGCTACCTCTTAAAATGCTCACTGCATGCCTAGGTCCATCACCTGGTGCCTCTGTATCAATATTAGTAGGGAGACCCTCCAGGGCATGACTCCTCTATACCACCATCGATATCCGAAGGCCACTCCCACATCATCCACCCTCAGATCCATGTAAGGAGGATCATCCAAGTCCTCCTCTACCCACCTAGCCAAGTCTAGCTCATCCCTAATCCCTACTGGGTCTCGATATACTCTTCAGATACCAGTAATCCCCTAGGTTCAAGATTCCCTACAAGATCCCAAACTACCTCAAGACTCTATCAAAATGGAAGACCTTTGGCTCCCCTCTCTTTATGGTCAGCCATCTGATCCTCCTAACCCTAGCTAACTCCTCCCTATCCTCAACCCATCCTAGGTGTAGACACTAGGGTCACCATACAATCTTAGCCTCCCTCAACTCATCTATTACCCACCTCGCTAGTGGCAGGTTCCCAACATATGTCCTCGTGACTCGCTCAAGGGATCTAGACCATCTATATGCAATTGGTCACTCTAGGCTGGGCAATGGTCCTGGTAGTGCATCCAATATCTGCACCACTATGTGCTCCCAACTCCATACTTAGAGCAATGTCATACACACTATCCTTGTATACCGCTTGTACATGATGTTGTACAATATCCTATACAAATGGGCCAGCACATATGGACCCCATGCAAACCAAACTCTCTAGTCTTGCATATCTACTACTACACCTACCATCATCCATGGTAGATATCACCTACTAGTATGGCACATCAGTAATCCTACAACCACCCCACAGAGCATGATCATCAATGGGTCTACCCCATATCGCCCCACCAGGTCATCTACAACTATCATGCTCTCTCGCACCTGGTGGGTCCAACCTCTTGATAATCACTGCAAGGTCATTGGACTACCCTCGTGCTCTGTAAACTTCTCTCCCCCTAATGGGGATGTGCAAGATATGCCACACATCCTCTAGTGTGATGGTCATCTCCCCTATGGGTAGTTGAAAGGTTGATGACTCCAAATACCATATCTTCGCTAGAGCCATCAGTAGTGCCCTATCCACCTCAACCCGAGGCATCCTCGCTAGGTGGTCTAGCCCCACCGCTCCTAGTGTGTCCCTCTCTACCTACTCGAGCTCATCTAGCTCCACCTCCAAGGAGCCTACTCGCCACTCGTGGCTCTCGAGTACCCTAAGCTGCATTCACAAACATAACAAAATTTTCATCAGTTTCATTAATTAAAAATCAAAATTAAAATTCAAAATTAATTACTAAATAAACATTCACAATTCTGAGTTATAGCTTGCTTGCTTTCCCTCTTATTTATTTTCTCTTTTTTTTCTTTTTTTTTTTTTTTTTTTTTTTTTTTTTTTCTTTTTAAAAAAAAAATATCTTCTTTTTTTTTCTTTTTTTTTTTTTCTTTCTTTTTTTCTTCTTTGGAGAAATTTTTCCTGGTTTTCCAAGACTACAATTTTACCTCGAAAAAATCACGCCTTGTCCTTGTGAGGCATGATTTTGCAAAATCATGCTCGATTATTTTTGTCAAGTGTGATTTCACCACTATGAACCAGGGGAAAATCATGGTCGGGCCACGAAATCATGCCTGGGTCATACATGGCAAACCCATCAGATTTGGCAAAAATTCACCCAAAATTACAAAAAAAATGAAAAATTCAATAAATTTTGGGAGAGTTTTTGATCTTACCTCTACCCGCTCCACTTTCATGTCGGCCTCACCCCTCGTGATCACTGAATGGTGCACTAGTAACACCATCTCTAAATTTTTCTCTAGAGCTCATTTCTTCTCTTTTGTATAGTAAAAATAAATTAGGGTTTTACCCTTTTTCACTTTTATCTCTATTTTTATTGTTGTCTTTTCTATTTTCATTTCCTTTTGTCCCTTTTCTTCTTCTACGTCTGTCATTTTGAGTTTCATGAGGGATATGTCCTCCCTCATGAAACTCGAGGGGGCACCCTAGCCTAAGAGGTATTAATGTCCCTAATACCTCGATTTGCATGCAAAAAAAAGAAAGTGTTTAGAATAACACCATTTTTGCACCACTCCTTTCTTCTAAACCAGCCACCCCATTTTTGCTTGTTGTATTTTGATTGTGAGTGTTTACATATTTCTTTGACACATTTATTAGGCCATAAATGCGTCAAAGAGGGGGTAAAATGTAGACACAGAAAATTGACCCACTTTAGTGGGCAATCTTCCCTGAGTCCTCTTGGGAGACCCCTTAGACTTACCTAGGGCAAGGGCTAGGTCTCTCCCCCATTTTTCTTTTTTTTCTCCCTTTATGCGAAATCATGGTCGCCCTTGATGGGGCATGATTTCACATAAGGCAAAATCATGATCGGCCCTAATGGGGTGCGATTTTACATTTTAGGGTTTTCTCCTAAGGAAACCCTAATTTCTTGAAGTTGGCATGTTTGGCATCGGCTCTCCTTGGTTTTCTTTCCCATTCCACTTTCAAATATACTATATAAGGAGGGTTTGAAATCTTCTTTCCAACAAGTAATTTTGAAATACCAATCTCATACAAGCTCTTTTCTTCAAGTGATTTTAAAGTGCTCGCTAAGTGATTTGCATTCTTCTTCTTCTCCCGCAAGCAAGCTAACTCGCAATTGTGAAGTGTGATATATTTTCTACTACATTAGATTATTTGTTGTTATTACTCGCTTTGGTGGATTTGTGTTGGAGCCCTAAGGAGAGATCGACTATTCGGGAGGTCTCAACCCTTATATTTGCTTCTACGCTATCTACCAAGTGTTTTCACTCTTTTTCATGTATGTATTGATTTTTTGAGTGATGTAATCGAGTTATTATATTTTTATTTTATTTTTCACATAGCTTCTATGAAATCGTGCTTGGTCTTTGCGAGGCACAATTTTGCTAGTTTGCAAAATCACGATCGCTTATTACGGGGTACGATTTCACCCAGACCACGTTTGGGGGTAATTTGCTATCCCCAAACCCTAGATCTGCATTATAGGTTGCATATAGGACATACTATTGCACTCTGCATTATGGTTTTATCATTTTGTTTTGCTATATTATGTTATGCTTGTTCACTTTCCAAAGGTCAACTTTCACTTCTATTTTCAAAGGTCAGCTAAAAGGACCTAGGGGGCTTGACTGTTGCACCTCCAAGTATTATCATACAATGGCCTAAGTAGGCCCCCTAACACTAATCATATTTTTCAAGTGTTTGCCAAGTTATCTTGTAGGAACAAGAATTATTGGATATCGTTGGATAAAGGATAAAAACATGGATCAACCACCGGATAAGATAAGTGCCCTAATTAGTCTTTAGGCTATTTTTTGAGTGCCTTTTATTTTTATTATAAAACCCTAGATCTAATTTAAAAGAAATATATTTAATTGATTTCTAGGCATTAAAAGATAAACAACATATAGTGTGCACTTAGGGTTAATATTGTTTGTGCATCTTCTCTTGAGCCCTTGCTTGAAGGTTTTTTGTCTTGAAACCCTAGGGTTAGAAAGCATTCAAAGAAAGAATCATTCTAGGGTTAGCTCTTGTCTTCTTGCATACTGTATTTCTACATTGTCCTTTATCTTTCATAGCATAGATCTAGAAAGGCCAAACATAGGTGATTGTCTTGAAAAAAATATATCAAACATTCTTAAAAACTAGAGGACTTGGAGTGAGTCCTTAAACCATTCCTGGTGAACCCTTCCCCCCTCTTTTACACCAAGTGTAGAGAACAATGCAGCCCCCATGGTTCACCTCAAGGCTTTATCTTGTGGATCTAGCCTTGAGAATCTTACGCGGTAGGTCAGTTTTCCCCCTCTATAATTTCCTTCCAACCACTGAGTTTTCTTTGAATTCTTTCAAGGACAAGGTTCCACATATTATATTTGAGGGGCCCAACAATTAGAGGAAGACCAAGGTGAGTTATTTTGATTTGCCTTCTAATCAAGGTGTTAAAAAAATAAAAGACACTCTTAGTGAAATTTATTTTTTGGCCAACAAAAATCTCCAACATCAAAAGAATAGACTTAATCGAATTGGCTTGAGGAATTGAGAAGGCATTGGCTAAAATTGTGTCATCCACAAATTGCTGATGAGTAATCAAAGCAGAAGAAGAGGATGCCTTGATGCCAAAAATAAGACTATTGGAACAAGCTACCTTTATAATACTGCCAAGGGCTTCAGATAAGATAATGAAAAGGAGAGGTGAAAGAGGATCACCTTGGCGTAGTGCCCTCAAGCTATGGAAATAACCTACTGGAAATCCATTTACAAAAACAAAAAATCTTGCAGAAGAAATGTATTACTTGATAATATTTATCCACTTCTTATGAAAGACAAACTTGTGAAGAATGGTGATCAAAAAATTCCAAGACACCCAATCGAAATCTTTATTCATATCCAACTTAAGGAGAAAGCCAAATCTTTTGCTTTTCTAAATTGAATGAATGATCTCATGAATAATTATAATACCATTAGTGATCTACCTCCCTTTAATAGAGGTACCCTAACATGATTCAATTATAAGAGGGAGGATACAACTTAGCTGGGTGGCAATGGATTTGGATAAGATTTTATACAACACATTGCATAGGCTTATTGGCCTATAATCAGATATGGAATTCCCTCTTAAATTTTTGGGCATCAGAGCTAGAAAAGTAGAATTTACATCTTTTAGAATGAAGTTGATATGTTGTATCTCTTGGATGGTTTTACAAAATTCTGGGTCCACAATGTTCCAAAAGGCTTGGAAGAAGCATGGAGGAAAACCATTGAGTATAGGTACTTTATCCCCCTTCGTCGAAAAGAAAGCCTTTCTAATTTTTTCATTAGAGAAAGGATTAAGAAGCCAATCATTAATATCATTGGTAACTAGGTTTGGTGATGTAACAAACACGTTCAATCCTCATCTTTGAATCCTACGATTTGCACACTGAAAACAAACACCCACAATATACCTTGAAGAATGGCTAAAATTCACTCATAAGAATAATAACATGAGAATTCTAAAATAATAATCTTTATATTTATTTATTTTTTACAAAGTTACAAGCAATATTTGTGTCACATAACCCCTTTTATTTCTTTCACTCTCCACCTCCCCCATTTTTATACTTCTCCTTTCTTATCTATAAGCATAAAACACAATCAGTTACCAACTACCTCCTATGGTGGAACTTCTAGTTTAGTCATGGAATTTTCTAATTGGATAATGGTGGAACTACTGATTTTTTTTTTCTTTTTTTATCCCATATTATCCTTTGCATTGAACACATGATTTTTTTATCCTTCATATGGAACACACTATTGGTTTTATCCTTTGCATGGAAAATGGTTGGCTAATGCCATCTGGTTACTCTATGTTGATTTGGTTTTTTTTAGGTAAAATTCTATAGGATGGATGCTCTACATCATACTCAATGGGTAACAAAAGTGTTTCATGAGTTCCTGCTCATGTTATTCCAAGCTATCATTCTTTTAACTTGGTCATATTCACAAGGCCACTTTGTTATCTTGTTTTGGCCACCCTCTGAGGATCAAACCTCCTCACATAGAATACACTCAACATTCTCTTCACCTTCTCCCATTGTGGCATATCCATCCAACTGCAATCAACATACACTTTGTTGGCATCTTCCTCTCGAAACCAACACTCATGTGTGGAGTGATTTCATCCTCCACAATTACCACAAGGATGTAGGTTCCAACACCTAGTTACATGTTTATATCTTTTACACTAACTGCAACAATCCACTCTTGAATCTGCATTCCATGTACTACTCTCTCTTATCACAAATTTTGTCCCACTGCTTCTTGTTGGACCTCCATATCCAAGGTCTTCATTCTTTGGCCATATCTCTGGAAGCATGGGTATTTTCACACCTTACCCATATCTTCCCAATCCTTTTCCTTTGTACCCATTCTTCTCATCAAAAAGGAGCCAATGCCTCTAGTGTGCCTCTCAAAGCATACAAATTCTTCATCGCCACTCTAACCTCGATCATCCCTACATTATCCTTCACCACATTTTGAAGTAACCTTGTCATTATTAACTCTAGCAATATGACCTTCATCAATAAAATCATATCTTTCTCCTTGATTGTCATTCTATTTTTTTTCATTCCCCTTATCTATTATAGCAGTTGCTACACTATCTTCTTTGTCGTCACTACTATTGGTAACTTGGACCATCTATATCTTTCCCACGCCCTTTATTTATTTTGCCTCTATCCTTTGCTCCTCATTCTCCATTATTGTCCACTTATCCTTTAAGCCCAATTTGAGACTAGAATCTATATCATCACCAATGCTCCTTATTGGTGGTAACCCATCTATCTCAACATATTCTTCCAAAAAATCCTTCACACCATGTGGGATTTCATTCATATTTTCCATTGTTCCATTATTTATGGGTTCAACAATGAAATCATAACATGCTTCCTTATTATTTCCCTTCAAGGATTGATTTTCCATATCTAGGCTTACTACAGGACTGGTGTCCACTTCTTTTCCTTTGTCATTCAATGGAGTCAACACAAAACTTCTTTCCATCCTTCTTAATAGTGTAGGTATTCTATCTACCTTCATGTACTGCATTTTTATCAAATTGAACCTATGTAGAAAGCATACACCTAACTAATGCGTCAATTGATATCAAACATTAAAGCATAGAATATTAAAAATAATAAAATCAACAAGAAAGAGAAGGTTTATTTTATTAAAATTTTGTCAAATCGAATTACAATTATGTCCTTCTTAGGGATACTCAATTTTGATACAATTAATACTGTATTGAAGACCCTCTAAACGAGGGGGTGGTGTAATCCGTAGACTTTCCAATAGGACATGAACTACTCAAGGTCAATGGTAACCTTCTTCTCTCATGAAAAGAGGAATTTTCTGCCCTGAATGCCTTGAAATGAATGGATCATGTAAACCTTGCATTCAAGAAACAACAAGAAAGGATTAAAAGCAAATGAGGCCTCTCTTTATGAGGCTTTTAATGGACAATTACATAAATGATGATAAAGAAAACAAGAAACATGTAAATCTATGAAGATTAGCATAAAATCATCAAATTCTTATGAAGCATAGAAAAAAAACATGTAATATAGCTAATAAGTAACCTAATTAGCCATTAGAAACTTGAATTGCATGAAATAACAACATACTAAGCTAGATTGACAAATGCAAGGAAATGGAAATAAATATATCTCTAGTATATAAATTCAGCCATAAAAATGCATGAAAGAAAACTAATCTAAGTCAGATTCATCCAAATACATACTGGAAAAGAAAAAACTATGGCTAAAACAAAGAAAATGAGATGCCAAACCCTCATCGTGGGTCTATGGCACAACTGGCATTGTTAGCCATGGCTGATAGTTGCGACTGAGGTGCAAATGTCTTTTCTCTTGTAATAAGGGCTTGTATCTCTGATTCCCTCTATGGAATTGATGATCAAGGGTCACCTCTATGTCCTCTAATTGATTGGAGGTCAAATTTATTGAAATTCATGTTTGATTGGCTTGAATTTGAGATTATGCTTCCTAATACTTTGGAAGCTCCATTGACGGGTTCATGCTTGTCACTCCACAATTGGGTAGCATTTTGACTCTCCTCAAGGGGTTATCAATTTGCTATCCATTTCAGCAGAGCTTTTCTATGTTCAAATGCAAACTTTATCCAAACTTCTCCCCAATTGGAGGGGGGTCTTATAGGACTCCTAATCTCTAATCTTGGCTAGCTTGGGAAGCCAAGATCAAGATCTAGGAGGTTGGATAAGTTGGGAGGAAAACTCTAAAACATTCCCTGCCCAAAACCATTTGAATTCTTGTTTAGCAGACCGTTCTAACCGAATTTGGTTTGGCTTTGGATTCAAAATAATTTGATGCTAGTCACGGCTCTAAGGCGTAGCTAGCCCTGTTAGCTACAAGTGTCAGTCGTGGCTAAGGCTAAGTTAGCCAACTCTACCCAAATTGAGTGGTTAAAACCATTGCTTCAATTTGGAGCTATCCAAAATCATTCATATGGTTTGTTAGCATATCCCATATGAGTAGTCACCTTGACATGATGCATTTTAGGTGTATAAAGATGCCCCTTTTGGGATGCATTGTGATAACAAACAACGTTGAGCATAAATAGACCTCCTAAAACCATGTCATAAGTTGAATGATGATCATTGATCTAATCAATATAATATGCCCAGTCCTACAAAAAGGACATGCATCTTAGAATCATTACTTCCAACTAAGGGAAGGCTTAAATTTACAAAAAATTTGTAAGCTCCAACGACGATTAAGTAGCTTCAATGCTACAATAGTACCGATAGGTGGAGAGCTACTAACTTCTATAACATAGCGATGGAGTATTCCAAGTGGGGAGGTGTTTTCCAGAGGTAAGAATGATTCCTAGGCCAAGCTTATCTCAATGACCAAATCAGACAGTCTTCTAATCATCGAACTACCCTTGTACAAACTATCAATTCCTTATACGAACCCTAATTACATACACCGTATGATATCATATCGTAAAGTGGCCAATATGGTGCGATATTACACTCAAAAAAATTAACAGATGCTATTTTAGGGGATGTCGTACATATTTTTGTAATCATTCAAACTGATTCACCAAAACTGCCAAATTGGGTAAATTCTTGTCAGTCACATGTTTTAGCAAATTAGGTAACAATTGTTTGTACAATTTGTACAATGTACGATGTATGATATGTATGAAATATAGGTATAGCAAAGTGTTAATTTCTATGCTCTTCTACTCCAATCTCTCTCTGGGACATTTTGTAAAGGTTTAACAGCCTAAACAAGACAATCTCTTTCACAACCAAAGCATTCAAACCGGGCTGGTGAGATATTCTATACAAGTAATTTCGTCTAGGGATCATACAGTTTACTTCCACATGTCTTTAATAATGTTATTAAACTCCTAAATCATTCCCCATGATTCACCAGTGATCATCTTCTCCTAAAAGCTGCAACAAGGCCTAAAACTAACAAATAACAATAAGTTAGAAGCTCAATTACACAATGCATTATCCATTCACAAAAAGACTGTACATTGTCATCCACAACATTTGTTATTCTCATTAATGGCTATCAATTTAGTTACAATGTGGAAAACTCTTTCAAGGTAATTGCAATAACTCAGAAATATGTCTATATCTCTATTCTAGCAACTAATAACCAGTAAAATAGTAGCCAGACCTACAAATTAAAAAATGGGGCCTTATATAACGTTGCCCAGGCCGTTCCAAAGTGGTTCATTAGACAATCCATTATTCACAATTGCCCATCTACAACTGAATATATTATTTTCTCATTTTCCTAAGTTTACACCTTAGTTTAGCAAATCTATTCAATATTTCATCCCGAAATTACATTTTCTTTGCATCTGAGTGAATTTCGGTGCGCCCTGTATGATTTGCTACTACTATGTACGGTTTGTTAGAATATATTTCAATATTTACTTTATTAATTAATTCAATCATAACAATCTTATATTGTTAGATTGATTAATTTAGGCTAGTTTTTATTTGTTACAACTCCGCCTATATTAGTCTCGGGTGGTTCCACAACCTCCAGAATAATCCTGGCGCTAATGTATTGTTTATACTTCGTCAAATTAATCAAACTTGGTTTTGCTTCTCACATGGTATCATAGCTCTTCCTACGCCACTCTCATTTCTTGTGAAGTGATCTCGTAGTAGCGGAGCAAATGAGCGGAGAATTTTTTTTTGTCAGTTGGGAATAATTCTTTGAAAGTTTGAGAATTTTTTTTATTTCTTGGAATAGAGAATTTTTTTATCGAAAAAGTTGGATTGACCATACGGTCGAAGAGGTGATCGACCAAAGGAGCAATTTGAAAGAAAGAATTCGAAGTGATTGACCAAGATCGAATAAGGCAATCAACCGCACGGTCAAAAGGGCAAGGTGAGCAACATACGTCATGGGAGCCAACACCAAGGTTTCCCCATGACCCTCTCGGGTGATAGCCTCTCCCCAAGAGGCTATACTCCATTGTGGAGTAAAACGCTTTTAAAATCCCTTATTTACTGTTGATCCCATCAATGTGGGATAAACCGAAAAGAAGCCTCGAAATTCGAAATTCGATCACGCACGTCACCTAACAAATTTTTCTGTCACCTGCACATTCCAACATCAAACTGAAACACAATTCAGGAGAGATAAATTTCGCATGATATGAGTACATTTTTTTACTCTCTTTTAGCCCGCCACCTCTGTGCGACCCACGAGCCACCGGTGGATCCGCTCGAGTAGCGCCACCTGTGCTTCGCCCGAGTGGTGGTGGTGGAGGGAGCGTCATCGTGGAGGCTATTATGCCTTCGGGGGCTCCTTAAAGGAGGCATGGAGTATGATCTGTGTAGATCATCCCACTGAATCACCTGGTGGTGAGTCAAGTGGTTAACGCTCTGGGAGCCTTAGGTCGCGGGTTCGAGTCCCGTCAACCCCTCCCAAAGGTATACAAATTTTCATTTTTTATTAAAGTTTTTTTTTTTAATATTCTTTAATTAAAGTTAAAATTAAATATCATTTTAATTTATTTTATAATAGTTTAAGGTTTTTTTTTTTAAATAATTTTTTACTATGTAATATAAGGTTATTTTTTTTAACTTTAGTTATACAAGAATGTTTTAAAATGCTTTATAAAGAGAAATTTTAAAGGGGGAGTCATTTTTTTGGCATTATTGTAAAGGTGCATTTTCGGCTACGCCCGACACCTAGTGTGTTATTTATGTGGGAACTTTTATGTTGTATGTTGCATTTTTTCCTTCTTTTGCACTACATCATTTTAGTTAAAATCAAATTCACTCCCTAATTTACTTCTTTTGCACTACAACGTTCGGTATTTGTGATACCTCTGGCCAACACTTACAGGTAAAGCTGTTGTGATTGCGCTACTGTATCTGCTACCTAATATAGCTGCCAAAACGACGTTTGAGCTAGTTCTCTATTAATCATCAGGGAGAGATAAGTTTGCCATTTTTTTGCTATTTTTTACTCCATCCACTACCCTAATCACTCTCGTGTTTAGGCTTAAATCCATATGAACGTTTAGATATCCAAAGTGTTTAGGGTAATTTACACCCCACGCATGAGGATTGAAGACTTTCTAAGGTCGGTGCCACCAACGAGGTGATTCCCTTTCAGTACCGCCTAAGTACCATGTATCGTATAAATCATTAAAATTACCTACAGTCTCCCTCACGTAAGGGCGGGTAATTTTTTTGGTTTTTCAAAATACCTATAGTCTCCCTCACATAAGGGTGGGTATTTTATACGGTATAATAGCCTGGAATTAAGGTATATCGAAGGGGGGACCATTTGGTGTTATAAAACCTTCACAATGTCTGCAAAACTAATGACTGATGCTCATCAATTGTTGAAAGGTCCAAACTATACACCATGGAAAAATAAAATGCAGGCAATCCTAGAGATGGATAATCTTTGGGATGTTATGTCTGGAACAACAGTGAGACCTTCATCTGTAGCTGGAGTCACAACTCTCTCTACTGATCAGAAAAACTTTGATAAGATAGATAGCAAGGCAAAAGTGCTCATTTTGCTTGTATTTGATGAAGTTCAATCCCATATTGCTGAGTGTAAAATTAGTAAAGAGGTATATATGAAGGAAATAATGCTTCCACAATTCTATTTCTTCAATATAAATTACACAAACTGAGCATGAACCATGGAGAAACAGTTGAACTCTTTCTATGCAGAGTGTCTGATTTGAAAGCAAAGTTGAATTCTTTGGCAGCACCAATTGATGATCAGCTCCTTACCTCAGTGGTATTGAGAGCATTACCCGATTATTTTCAAGTATTGATCACCTCACTTCATGTATCACAGAGACAAGTTACCTTTGTTGAGTTGGTAAACTTGCTTCAACAGGAGGAGGCATACCAAATACAACGAGATGATTCTTCTAACACTGCCCCCTACACAAAAAGGAAGGGCCAGAACAAGAAGAAAGGTATTTTTTAGAAAGGAGGGAGTTCTCAGAAGGATTCAAAAGGGAAACAAACTCAACAACCTAAAAAAACTAAGAGATATTGCAAGATCTGTTACAAAGAAGGTCATGATACAAACAAATGTTGGCATAAAAACAAACAACAAAAATAGAAAGGCCACAACAAACCACACAAGAACAAGCAACCCAAAGTGAATGTTGCTATTGAAGAATCTGACATGGATTCTGAGCGTGCACACAAAGTTCTCATGACTACCACAGTATCCAAATAGACGATCCTATTTGGTATGTCTATTATGGAGCTAGTAAGCACATGACTAGCGACAAATCGTGGTTTGAGTCTTTTGAAGCCAAAGAGGGCAAACATGCAACTATTGTCGATGATAAAAAACTACAAGGTTTTGGGAGAAGGAACAGTTTTTGTTACTCTTCCTGATGGCAAGTGTCATATTGAAAAGGTTCTCTATGTTCCAGGATATACGAACAACTTGTTGTCAGTCACACAAGTTTTGGACAAAAATATGGTTGTAAAATTTAGTGTTGAGGGGGGAAAGAAGTGTTGTTCTATCACCTGGAGGGGTAATATCATTGCAACCACTTCATATAAGCATGGCTTATTTGCCCTAGATACTATCTCTTCTCCATATGTAGCCATGATTGTCTCTACAAAGGAGGCAACTTCCATATGGAACAAGATATATGGACATATGAGTTTTGGTTACTTACTTGAATTAAGTAAGTATGAAATGGTAAAGGGTCTTCCTTCCCTTTCTACCACATTTCCAGTTTGCTCTGACTGCTTGGAATACAAGCAGCATAAAGTACCTTTTGAAAGGAGCTCTACAAGAGCAAAGAATCCTCTGGAGTTGGTTCACACCGATCTGTGTGGTCATTTAACACCCAAAAATTGTGGGGGTAAGAGGTATTTTTAGTTATTCATGGATGATTACTCACAAAATATGTGGGTATTCTTTCTTCAACTGAAATCTGAGGCATTTGGCTTCTTTCAGCAATTCAAGAAATTTGTTGAAAAGGAGTCAGGGACTTCTATAAAGACCCTCCGCTCAGATCAAGGGGGGAGTACACCTCTAAAGAATTTTTTGCATTATTGACTAAAAATGGGATTACATGATAGTTGACTACTGCTTATACTCCTCAGCAAAATAGAGTTGTTGAAAGGAGGAACCGTTCCATCATGGAAATGGTTCATTGCATGCTCACAGGATCTAGAATTGGGCAACAATATTGGGTAGAATCTGTCACAACAACAATATATCTATTTAATAGGGCACTAAAAAAGGCCCTAAAAGGAATGACTCCACATGAAGCATGGAGTGGTAGGAAACCCTCCATATCTCATCTACATATTTTTGGTTGTAAAGCATTCATGCACATATCGAAAGAAAAGAGGAAGAAACTAGATGAGAAAACATTGAAGTGCATTCTTCTTGGGTATGATGAGCAATCTAAGGGTTATCGATTGATTTATCCCTTAACCAATAAGATTCACATTAGTAGAGATGTAGTTTTTGATGAGGCTTTCACATTAGAAAACACATCAGATGTATACCTAGACCTTGTGGACACTAAGGTTGAGAAGTCTCCTTCATCAAAGGTTTGAGGTCCTTCTTCATCTTCTTCATCACCACAAAAGAAGAATCCAAAGTGGTATACAAGTACAATTAGATATTCTAAGCTATCCACTCCACTAGATTTGACTCTAGATAGACCTCGTACTCGTAGCATGGCTCAACAGGAGAAAGTTGTAGCAGAGATTACTGGGGTTGATGATCTTTGTCAATATTTTGAGGAACTTTATGTAGATCTAGAGAGAAATATAGAAGATATGGATATTGATGATGACAGAGTGTTTATGTCTTCAATAGATGAACTTGAACCTACTTCAATGCAAGATGCTCTTAGTGAGCCTTAGTGGAAGGCCGCTATGGATGCAGAGTATAGGTCTCTGATGAAAAACAAAACTTGGAAGCTTGTCGATCTGCCATACGAAAAGAAGCCCATAGGCTGCAAATGGGTGTACAAATTCAAGTATAAGGCATATGGGACAATAGATAAGCATAAGTCCTGACTTGTTGCAAAGGGCTATGCTCAAAGAGAAGGCATTAACTACGAGGAAACTTTTTTACCTACTGCTCGGATGACAACCATTCGAGTTATTTGTGCTATGGCAGCACAGTATGGGTGGAAAGTGCACCAAATGGATGTCAAGAGTGCCTTTCTAAATGGTGATATCCAAGAGGAAGTCTACATGACTCAATCGTAAGAATTTGAAGTGGAAGTCCAACAACAAAAAGTTTGCAAATTGGTAAAATCTTGATATGGTTTGAAACAGACCCCTCAAGTTTGGTACATAAAAATGGATAATCACCTACTACAACATGGATTTAAGAGATGTTCGTCGGAAGCAAACCTCTATTTCAAGAAGAAAGGCTCTAAAATAGTATTGCTTGTACTCTATGTTGATGATATACTCATAACAGGAAGTTCAAAAACAATGATCTCTTTTTTCAAACAAGATTTGAGCAAATATTTTGAAATTATAGATCTCGAACTTCTCCATTATTATCTTGGCCTGGAAGTGAACCAGAAGGAGCACTACATCAAAGTGTCCCAGAAAAAATATGCCAAGACACTACTAGAAAAATATCGCATGACTGAATGCAAGCCGATGGCAACACTAATGGAAATAGGTCTTCAATTATCATGATATGACAAATCACCTCAGGTAGATGCTACTCTCTATTGTCAGCTAATTGGGAGTCTCATATATCTGACCAACACTAGGCCAAATATCATATTTATTGTCAATTATATTTCGAGGTTCATGCAAGAACCTAAGACTAAACATTGGAAAGCAACAAAGAAATTTCTTCACTATGTCCATGGCACAATGGAATATGGCCTCGAATACAAGAAGAACAACAAATTTTTCTTATAGGGATACACAGACTCTGACTATGCCGGATTATTTGATGATCGTAAATCAACTTTAGGATATTTGTTTCATCTTGGATTTGGTCCTATATCTTGGCACAACAAGAAGCAACAGGTGGTTACTATCTCATCAATAGAGGCAGAATATCGTATCGTACGTGAAGCTGTGTGCGAAGTGATATGGTTGCATCGCATCCTAACAAGTATGGGTCTTCCATCAAAATCTACAATACACTTGTTCTGTGACAACATGGGTGTTTTGAATCTTGTTAAGAATCTAGTGCATCATGAGAAAACCAAGTATATTGATACACAATGCCACTTCATTCGTGACGAAGTACCAAAGCATCAAATCTAGCTTCAATACATCTCCACCAATGCTCAAGTTGCAGACATATTCACTATGGTACTTGCACGTGTCAAATTTGAATTGTTTCGTAGCTCTCTATGTATTTCAAAATAATGGGGGTGATAGTATAGCTAATAGTTATATGTTTCCTAAAATATTGTAATAAGGGGGGATTTTAGAATATATTTCAATATTTTATTTATTAATTAATTCAATCGTAACAATCTTATATTGTTAGATTGATTAATTTAGGTTAGTTGTTATTTTTTACAACTCCGCCTATATTAGTCTTGGGTGGTTCCACAACCTCCAGACCAATCCTAGCCCTAATGTATTATTTATACTTCGTCAAATTAATCAAACTTGTTTCTGCTTCTCACATGGTTTGCCAATCCAGCTGTATGATTTTTCCTACCACTGTACGATTTGCTCCAACTGTACGATTTTACAAAACTTGAGCAAATTATTCCTAAAACTGTCAAAATTTAGCAAATCACTTTTTCTTCTTCTGGGAGGTGTATTTGTTGCCTACTAACTTAACTATCATAGTTGCTTTTTGCCCCAACAAAGGGTAAGCTTATGATAGTCATTGGCAATGATTCATAAGATGAACGCAATTTGACAAGATCAAGTGATCTCCTATTGAATTTGATTATGATAATTGATATTATGACTACCCCCTCAAGTGACGAGTCGATGAGGGTAGGACAATTGAATGAAGCGACGAGTCGCTTGACCACAATGAGTGATTTGAATAGTTGAAGATTTTAGCACTTTGATATTACTTGGCAAGGCCTAATTCAGCCATGATTACAATTGTTAATAGTAATTGTACATCTCTATCCCATGGAGTAGTCCGGTCATAATGGCCTTCTTAGGGAATCAAGATGATAGCAATTCCAATTAGGTTTATGTTGAATCATAATGTTTGATGATCTGCTAAAAATGTCATAGAAGAATTGAGATGAATACCTCATTCCCGTGGAGCAGTTCGACCATTATGGCCTTCTTAGGGATTGAAGTGAAGCATATCAATTCAGCGATGACTAATTTACCCCAAATGGCCTTATGGTAATTTACTCATCTTTCTAGATTGCATGGATCACAAGTCGCTGCAACCGCCAAGTGTATAGGGTAAATAACTAGATACGAGGCGCATTTGAATTTTGAATTATATGAATTTTTTGTTATTTTTGAAAATTTTGAGGGTTTTGCACCATTAGATATTTTGATTTTACATTTTGAAGCCCCTCATGGTTGAATTTTGAGGGTATTTATTGTTGGATGCTAGCCGTGCTTGTCAGTCACAGCCAATTTTTACAATTTCCTTAGTTGCGGCTCCGACCCATGGTCGAAAAACCCTAATTCTATGCCCGTGGTTGTCAACCGTGGTCGAGGGAAAAATTGAAAATATAAAAGAAAAATATGTCATTTTCAAAGTCATTATTTTCAACTGCCAACTTGCAAAACTGAGAGCTCTGAGAGGTAAAATTAAACTTTTGATACATAACGCTACTACAAACCACTCATGAAACACCCACATGGCAGACCCAATGGAGGCATCCACTAGTGGTGGAGCCGGTGCGACTAAGGTAGCCACACGCATCTCTCTTATTTGATTTACCCAATTAAAATGAACCTCATTAAGTAATGGGTTAATTGAACCACACTAAACTATCGATAAAGAACCACACCATAGTTAGATTTAGACTAGGTTAGATTAGATGGGTGGGTTGTTATTTTTGGTTTTTTCGGGATGAGAAGTGACCCCAAAAAGGTTGTTTCTCTTAGTCATGGGTGGTAGTCATAGCTCCCAATTGGAAAATTAGGGGCCGTAGTTGTCAACCATGGTGGGATTCAAATCCCAATGGTCAAAAATTTGATCATTGTTGTCGATCATGGGTCCCAGCTGTGGTTAACCCACTTTAGAAAAAAATTCAAATTTTTTATTTTTTTTTAAATTTGACTGGTTTAATTAATTTTTTTTAAATGTTCTTGCATGCATTTATAAATTTTTTTATCTTTTTGAAGATATTTTTGAATTTTTTTGACTTTTTTAGGTCATTTTTTTATGTTTTTGATTGATTTTATGTTATTATTATTTATGTCTCTCTTCAAAATTTGACCACGAGGGTGAGGGAATTAGATATCCTTCATACCCTTTGCAATGGCCTTAATGACATTGAGTGGGCCTAGTTTGGAGCCATAAGATTTGGCTACATGCTACGACTTCCATCTATCAGAGCTGACCAAGCTTACATGACCACTTTGGCCCATCACTAGGATGCGAGGACCAACACCTTTCACCTACCCACAGGTGAGATTACTATCACTTTGGAGGATGTCTACCACATCTTCTAGATCTTGATCGATGGTGAGGCCATCACATATTCACCAACCATGACAAAGGATGTAGTATTCTAGAAGATATTTGGTACCCGGAGTGATGAGGTATAGGCATATTCAGTGATGGGATCCACATTGAGAATTGGTACCATGAGAATGTCTTCTCATGGTGGGTAGTTATACTCATGCACTTGATAGTCTAGATTATGCTGCCCAACACATCAAGAGTGAGGTTCCCTTGGAACCTCTTGGTGAGGACCCGAGACATGCTAGCGAGCAACACTAGAGAGCCATTGATCCTATCCTAGGGGAGCACTCTACTTGCATAGCTCTATGATGAGTTATACAATATTACATAGAGGAGCCACATGGGAGTCGACTATAGTCTCCTACTATAGATCTGGGTATGGTAGCACATCATAATTGAGCGCCCCATGAGACTACCCCTATAGATTATCGACATTGCTAAGGAGAGCTAGTGCTATGCTTCATGTTGGCCTCGAGAGTCCAAGGGATTTTAAAGTAGGTCTCGAGCAAGGGACATGCAATACTACATTGATCAGCTTGCATGACTGTAACCTAGGTAGGTGCTATGGAGGCCCTACTTGGATTGCCTAGCATGGGAGGAGGTAGATAGGTACCTAAGGAGGACACAATGTGATAGATGGCTTCTCGAGCATAAGCTCGAGATACAAGAGTTCTTCTACTTCTCATGCATGACCAAGTAGTTTGGGATCTACTAGGATATTCCTCCCACTCCCACTATCTACCATCACCTTAAGGTGGAGTAGGGTCTAGCATGGCCACAGGTCACTCCATTAGGTGATGAGGATGATGATTTCCAAGATTTAGACATAGTCGATGTAGGGACCATGTAGATTATGATGCCTAGTGGACTACCAAGATCTAGTAGGGTGATGGCCCACTAGGTAGGGATAGGATGGAGCCACAGGAGAAGAGGCAAATGAGGCACATCCAGAGGGAGTAGATCCTCATGGGTGAAGAGTTTACCAATAGATAGAGGGTGGATGGGGTGAGGGCACAACCATAGAGGAGGAGCCCCAAGCTAAGGAGGAGGGCGAGTAGAGGTAGAGCCAGATAGTGAGGTTACCCAGCTTAGGGCCCAGGTGGCTAGCTTACAAACATATGTAGGGACCCTCCAGATGTAGATTTTAGAGAGGGACATCTCCATAGCCAATCTATAAGCATAACAAAGAGTAGTATAGGATCAGCTATCATAGGGATAGGAGTAGTGGTGAGGATACCAGGAGGAGAGGACTCTCCACCTAGCATAGATTGGGTACCACTATAGCATCTATAGGAGAAGATCATTAGAGATCATGATCTTCTCCGAGATCGATTAGACACTATCACTCAAGAGAGGGATCTACTAAGGAGTCATGAGGTGAGATACCTCAACTTCATAGGTCACTCCTACCATGCCAGTTGTATAGGGACTCATAGGCTTGGATCCAGATGTAGAGATTAGGAGGCTACAGGTTATGGTTCAAAATCATCTCAAGTAGCAAGCTTCAGATGTTGCTCATATCGCTCTCTTAGAGGGAGAGGTCGAGTTGCATGGTGGTGAGATTCTAGAGAGGTCCATAGATCTAGGGACCCAAGGGACTCAGGGGACTCAAACATGGGAGACAGGGTAGTCTTCAACTCGATCTAGCCATAGGACACATAGGATAGAGAGGTCTACTAGTACCAGCTCTAGGTGGACTCATCGAGAGGGTGGAGGTGATGGAGGAGCCTCATAGGTAGGGGGTGCAAGCTAGTACATGATCTTATTAGATATTTGTACCATTTTTGAGTGTAAGGTCGAGGACCTACATAGTTGTAGCCTATGAGTATTTTGGACATATGCTTATGTACTTTTTTGAGACACATATATATATATGATAAGACATTGATTTATGACTCATTATATGTGTACATTTATTTATTTTATGTTTATGAGATGCATATGGATGCAATGCTTATATGTTATATTTATTTGATGCTATATGATGTGATGTATGGATGACATGCACTAGCTAGATGATGGATGTATGACTAGATATTGTGATCTAGATGTGTAGATGGACTACTATGATGTATGCATATGGATGCAATGTTAGATGTTAAATGCATGTTTAATTTGATTTACTTGTATGCATTTAATTTATGATGTTATGATATGCAATGTATGTAATGCATTATTTACATGATGATGATCTAATGTAAATGAACTTGTATGCTTTAATCACTTAAAACATAAGGAATGAATGCAATATGAGTTAACAATCTAATGGATGACACCACATAATGTATAACAATCATGAAATGTAATTGATATATCTTATCATAAGAATTAATCAATTAGACATCCATATGTGAGATGAAATGATGTATTGTTTCTATTCATAAGCTTTTGTAAGTTAAAATATATGCATAACATAGTCAGTGGTCATCTAAATATCATTGTTGATATCCATCTGGTATCTAACCTATGTTATGAACACCCCTTAACAAACAAAATCTTATAAAAAAAGTTGATAATTGAATGATTTGATATGAGTTGTTGCTATTTGGGAATTTTTGAGGTTTTCCATGAGACTCAAACACCCTAGTTGACTTATCAAAAGTTGTATAATGACTATACTAGACTTCTAAAAGATAAAGTTTTCATTATGAAAGACCAAGCTATTCATTACCCTTGTGTGTGCAAATGAATATATTAGATGAGACATAAGCATACCCCAGTGCCAGGAGGGATTCATTCAGCCCATTGTTGTATTGGGGATCCTCAAATGTCCACCCGATCCTAGGTTTGGACTTAGTTAGACTAGACCACTAGGCGATACAGGCCACCTAAAGCTAGCTCATTTGTAAATTGCTTAGACCTACCCCAATGTCAGGCAGGATTCATTCAGCCCATTGTTGTATTGGGGATCACCCTATGATTTTTGAGTATTGATCATTCTAGGGATTCAAGTTCACCCCCTTATTTTCTTCAATTTATTGGGATACTTGCTCATATATAGTGATAAAAATCACTGTTTATTTTGTATTTTGTTTTTCTTTTGTTTTGAGCAAGGGATTTGATTTGATTTTGGGATTTTTCTCCTTATTTGTAAGCAAGGGATTTATTTGGGTAGGGGGATACTTGTCCTTTTGCCAATGACCACTACCCTAGACCATTGCGCCTCAAAAAATGAGCAAGTAACAAAACCTTTCACTTAAGGTGACCAGGACCACTTTGTAGTGTTCATCCTTCCTTACCCTAATTAGGATTGTTAATGTGTTGATTAGTGATGGGATTATGATATGCTAAGTGCTATCAAAACTAGACCTCATCTACAAAAGCAAAGCAAGCTTTCTACTAAATTTGAGAAGACCACTAGGTATGGTTGAATGACCGAAAAACCCTAGTATATTCTTCATAGCAACAGGAGGGGTTGTGTTGAGAAACACAATTACTCACAAGGGTGATGGATGATGATAATGCATAGATGCATGATTGAAATACAAATGTGGTGTCATTTGTAAGATTGCAAACACAACCTATCCTAATGCAAGTGTGATGGATGGAAATGCCTAATGCAATGCAATTAAATGAATGCATGTGCAAAATGAAATGCATGATGCAAAATGAAATGCAATATTTTTAGATTTTATTGCTTTTTGATTTTTATGGATTTTGAAATTTTCCATATTTTTAGGTTTTTGAATTATTATGTATGGAACACCTTAAGATGAAGGATGTTGAGAGGTTCAAGCTCTTCAACACCTTCAAGCGATGTCAAGCGATACATTCCAGGTCCAATCTGCTCTGAGATGATATAAGGACCTAACCAGTTAGCCATAAATTTATCTCGCAAGTGCGGTGGTAGGTTTGAGTTCTGTTGGTTCTCTTTCAACATAAGATCACCAACCTTAAAGTCTCTCAGATGGACTTTACTATTGTAAGCTCATTTTAAGTGCTCTTGATAAACATGAAGATGCTCAAGGGCATTCACGTGATGTTCATCAAGAAGCATCAATTGATCAAGGTGAGCTTGCCATGCAGTGTCATCATCGATGAACTCTTTCAATGTGATGCGCAACATTGGAATCTCCAACTCTAAGGGCATAATGGCCTCAATACCATATACTAGCAAAAATGGGGTTGCCCTAGTGGGCATTCGAATGCTAGTCCTATAAGCCCATAATGCAAGGGGCAGCTGGATGTGCCAATATTTGTGGTTTTCTTGTACCATATTTTTCAAGATGGCTACCACTATCTTGTTTGAAGCCTCAACTTACCCGTTTGCCTATGGATAGTATGGAGTCACAAAACTATGTTGTATATTGTACTTAGACATTAAAGCCTTCACAATTTTGTTCTTGAATGATGTTCCATTATCCAAGATTATCTTGGATGGTATCCCAAAATGACTAATGATATTGTGAAGTATAAACTCTACAATACGTGCTCCAGTTATCATTGTTAAAGGGATTGCTTCCACCCACTTAGTAAAATACTCAGTAGCCATTATAATAAATGTATGTCGACTCGATGATGGGGGAGAGATATTACCGATTAGATCTAAACCCCACTGAGAAAATGGCCAAGCCGCTTGAATGGGTTGTAAGGCCTATGATGGCAAGTGCATAAGATTAGCATGATGTTGACATTTAATGCATTTCTTGACATACATGGTGCAATCCTTCTCCATAGTGGGCCAATAATAACCCATTCAAAGGATGCGCTTGACAATGGCCATGCCACTAAAATGGCCACCGCATGTACCATCATGAGCTTGCAAAATTGCCCAAGCTGATTCTTGGGGCTCAAGACAATGAAGGAGAATTCCATCATAGCTTCTACGATACAAGATGTCTCCTAGAAAGACATACTTTATCACTTTCTATCTGAATGTGCATTTTGTGGCATGCGATAATCCTTGAGGGATTAAACCAAGCTTGAGGAAGTCATGTAATTATGACATCCAATCCTGATAAGCTTCTACCTCAACTGACAAGATGACTTGTTCCCCTAGGCATTTCGCTGTGCATGAATGCAGACTGGGATACAACCTTGTGGTGAATGGTGGTGCCATTCCTTGTAGGACCCTACGAGATCAAAGACCCCTAGGATGCCTTCTTGAGAAAGTCTTTGGCTCTATAGAACCACTCATGGTTTGGTTCTATATGAATCATGTTGACTGATTCCTTGTTATCAAAAGTTGCACATTGCATCATGACATGTGATAGCATCTTTACATGAATGGTAGTAAAGTCAGTAGATGGATTTTGAGGGATTAAGGATCCCAAAGATGCCATAGTGTCTACAAATCTATTCGATGAATGAGGGATTGCCTCGATGTCATACCACTCTAGATGGGCTAGATAAGTGTCAGCAAGATCCTTGTAAGCTTTCAAGATGGGACACCTACATTGAAAAAGTCCCTTCACTTGATTGACTATGAGAAGGGAATCACCAAAGATGTTTAATCATTTAATCTTCATGGTGATAGTTATTTGGAGACCCAATATTAGGGCCTCATATTCAACATTATTGTTAGTACAAGGAAAGTCTAGCTTAAATGACAAGGGCATTGGAGCACCTTGTGGCATGAAGAAGATAATTCTTGCACCACCCCCTTGCTCACACTTTGAACCATCGAAGAACAAAGTCATATCAGATTTGTTATCTAGTTCTTTAGGTTTGGGTGCTTCTGATAATGCAAAGACTGCATCATCAGGAAGCTCTATGGTGAGGGGCCTACTATTCTCGAGAGGCACCTCTACCAATTGATCAACTATGACCTATCCCTTGATGGACTTTTGGCTGATGAATTCCAAATCAAATTCTATCAATAGCATGATCCACTTTGTAGTACGTGTATTATGATATGTCTTGCTCATCATATACTACAAAGGATTTTGTTTGGATATCACATACATCATATGACTTAACATATAATGATGCAACTTCTTCATTGCAAACACTACTGCTAAACATAACTTCTCCACGTATGCATACCCAAGCTCATAACTCACCAAGGTGTGACTAATGTAATATATGGCTTGCTCTTTATCTTGCATATTCTTTTGGGCTAACATGGTTCCCAATGCAAAGTTAGTTGATATATATAGCAAAAAAGGCACATCTAGTCTTGGTGGAGCTAGCACTAGCAGTGTTGCTAGGTATTGCTTAATTTTAGTGAAGGTCGCTTGATAGTCCTCATCCCAATTGAATGGGACCCCCTTGTGTAGCAGTCGATTCATGGGTCGATATTTATCTGATAATTGTGTGATAAATCACTTTATGGATGCTACTTTGCCCTGTAGGCTTCTTAGCTCTTTGATATTTGTGGGAGGATGCATCTCTAATATGGCCTTGACCTTCATTGGGTCAACTTTGATGCCTCATTTTGAAATGATGAATCCCAAGAGCTTTCCTGAAGTTATGCCAAATACGCACTTCTTGGGATTCAACCTGACATTATGCTCTATCAGGTGATCGAAGACCTTCCTCAGGACCTCTGCATGCTCAGAACATAGCAATGACTTTGCCAATAAGTCATCGATATAATCTTCTAATATTTTATGCATGTAGTCATGAAAAATGTATGTCATGGCTCATTGATATGTGGCACCAATATTTTTAAGGCCGAATGGCATAACTTTATAATAGAATGTTCCCCATGGCATTGTGAATATGGTTTTATGTTGGTCTTCGACTTTAATCTAAATTTGATTGTAACCAGAAAAACCATCCATAAGGGAGAGCATCTCATGACCTATAGTTGCATCTACAAGAGCATCTATGTTGGGCAATGGAAATGAATCCTTTGGTGTTGCCTTGTTGAGGTCTCTAAAATCCATACAGATACGGATCCTTCCATCAGGTTTTCCTATAGGTACCATGTTTGATACCCATTTTGGATAGTCGATGGAGATAATGAACTCTACATCCAACAACTTCTGTAGCTCATATTTAACCATTAAAGTGACTATTGGATGCATCTTCCTGAGATTCTGCTTGATAGGTCTTTTAGCAGGGTCTAGAGAAAGGTTATGAGTAACCAATTTTAGATCTAGTCCCAGCATATCCTTGTATGTCCAAGTAAAAAGGTTAGGTCTCTCTTTCAATAGAGGGATGAGTATGGCACGCTCATCAGGAGATAGACTCTCTCCAAATTTGACCTTCTTAGGATTAATGGGATCATTACTGATATCCACATCGAAGGTCTCCTCTACTGACATATGTGATCCCTCCTCAAGCTGGTGAGGCATAGGAATCAAGTGGATGTCATCAACTGGGTTTAAAGGTCCTACATCAGAATTTCCCTCAATGTGATAAACATCATGTGCACAGCCTAGTGCAAAATGAAAAGGTTGTAACATTTCTTCATTAGGGAAGAAATATTTAGGCTCTAGTGGTGAATCAACATGATCCCAATCAATAGCATCTACATTAAGATACAATGGTTTAGAAGGATCGATTAGATTGTGAAGTGGAGTGGTCAAATCAATGGAGATCATATTGATGGAATGGATTAGATCTCTAGGACCACATGTGTGTGACTCTACATTGATATAACTTCCATCCCCAAGATGTGGCTTTAGGGGTATGGGGATCTCTAGATCTAGTCTATGAATAGACTATCAAATGGGATCACTTGGCTCAAGGAGCTCCATGTACATTGGTGGATCAGGGAAGACTATATGATAAATCATATCCAAATTGGGTGGTCTCCCTCTGAGGCATGGGCTAGGATAGACTCACCGATACATCTCATCGATGTCAACCGACTCATGATGATGGCATAAATAGTGAGGCCCGAGATAAGCTCTCTCAATCTCATCCTCATCATCACTATCATATATGAGTCCTTCACCCCTACCCACTAGAATTGGGTGATTAGAAAGATGAGGCCCAAGGTAGGCCCACTCTATTTCATCCTCATAGTCACTATCAACCATGAAGAATTCCTCATTCTCACCCATTTGTTCCATGGGTAACAGATGATGTAAATTTAGAGGGCCTAAGTAGGCCAACTCAGTTTCATCCTCATATCATTCATTGTGTGAGGATTGCTCATCATCATCTATTCCAGAATCATAATCTGGTCCATCACTTTTGATAATGGACTCTACTTGCACTTCCTCAGAAGCAACTTCTGATTTAGTATCTATTGCTATACCTAGATTCTGGATCTGCATACCTATGTCATCGATAGCTTCATGACTTTCATTGTCCAAGTTGGCTCTTGGATTGTCTCCTTGATTTACCTCTACCATGATGTGCTCATGATAGATCTCTGGTGGCGCTTCTGAGACATAGGTTACCAGCCTATTACCCCTTCGTAGGTAAGAAGGGTTAGGGTGATAAGGATTCCAATCCACATCATCCCCCAAAGTGAGGTTCAGATGATCTAAAGATGTTGCTAAGAGCTCATCCTATCCTCGAATATGATAGCCTAACCCAAACCTATCAGTTGGTAGCTGATATTGTGGTTCGATGGGAACTCGACACCCTTGCTCAAATAAGCCCAAGCCGTAACCATGCCAATGGTAACATTCAAAGTAGCACAAGGTGAATTCAGGGTTAGATAGATAATGAACATTCACCATGAATGGTTCATCATCATCCTCATCTATGGGCATGTGATTTGCATATTGATCAAGCCCTCCATAAATAAAGTTTGTTTGGTTGGGTGGCACCCCTAGTGGTACCACCATCCCCACGGGAAAGTGATGGGCTTGAGGTCAGCCCATATCCTATGTAATTTTGATAAATGGTATGAACATCACATTCTACATGATATACTCTGCTAATCTAGGGTTAACCAAATGTATGGTCACCTATGGTGCAGATGACCCTACTAAAGATGTAGGTGAGGTAGGCTGAGGTGCCTCCTCGACTTGATTTTGAGCATCCCCTTCATCCATGGGACTAGGAACCTCGATAGTTGCTACTTTGGGTGCTTGCTTTATCTCTTTTTCACCCAATTTTACCTTAAGCTTCTTATCATTCCTAAGCACTTTGGATGTCATAGGTTTAGTTGAAGTTATTGTTGTGTGCTCTGATAAATATGGTGCTACCGTGGAAGGTCCTGCACACACTCCTTTGAATTTACCTTCTGGATGTTTGATTGGTGATATCGATTGTATATCTAGATGCATTGAGGGGAGAATGAAATCCCCTAGAAAATCAGCTAAGTTCACATATTTGAATGGCTCTTCATTAGAAGGTACCATGTGAACTTGTCCCTCATGTATATATTTTATACATTGATGTAAGATCGAGGGAATGCAATGCATTTCTCTAATCCAAGGCCTCCCAAGAGGATGTTATACTGCATGGCACCTTCTATCACATGACACATCACAGGGATGGTCTTAAGTCCAACCTGAATTGGAAGAACTATAGTACCTACCATTGAGCATAGCGCATCATTGAATGCTCTCAAGGTGAAAGTAGAAGGTACAATATGTGACTTTGGCAACTTTAGATATGTCAATGCCTTGGTAGTAATTATGTTGATTGATGACCTTGTATCAATCAAAACCCATTTGAATGGTGTGTGATTAACACATGCAATTATATGTAGTGGTGGGTCCGCTATAATAGTGGAGACCATCTTAATCTCATGATCATGAAATTGGATTACTGGTTCACTACACTACTGCACATGTCCCATGAAGTTTGTAAATGCTTTAGGGTCCTAGGACTAAACTTTGATTGATCTTAGAATATCCATGAGCATCTCCCTATGCTTGGGAGACTACTGAATCAGTTCATATATTGACAACTTCATTGGAGTTATCTATAGGCTTTGAACTAGCCTACTCCTAATGGTCACCACCGGTCTTGTTGGTGGGCCTAGAATATTTTGAGTTGGCCTTTGTTGAGGTGCAGCATGCACTCTAATGGGAGTTGGAGGTGGATTTGGTCATTCATACCTCCCTTATCTCATGACAACATTGACCATGCCGATGAATCCTTGAGTTGGTGGTTCAACCCGCACTTGATTCACATGACCAACATTGTTCCTCGATGGCTCATGATTTGGTAAGGGGTTCTTGAAGATCCCCATATTATGGTTGTCTAGAGCTTGAGGGTTGTCCATAATTAGCTCACCTCTTTCGATCATATTTTGTACTAAATGTTTGAAACTCCAACATCCTTCGATGTCATGTCCTTTCACCCTATGGAAAGCATAGTATAAATCATCCCTATACCCCTTTGGCTTGGGTTGATTAGGGTCTATTAACTTGATCTCTAGTAAGTTAAGGGCCTTGGCCTCACATAGTTGATGGAATATCGATGTCATCGATTCTAAAAAAGGTGTGAACTAGCGAGGTGGGTATTGTTCTTTATTCTTACCCTTCTTGTTATTATTGCGTTGATCATACCACGCAGGAGGAGGTTGGGCTTGATAATTCTATTGTTACCCCTTATCCCCTTTTTGAAGGTTTAACACCACTTGGTTTACATGGGCCGGCTTGGCCTATTCCTTCTGATTATGGGTGTTCTTTTTGTTCCATTCCTTCTTGTTTCGAAGTTTCAAGTTACCCTCCTATAACTTGATATCCTCTATTACCTTGGCTTGTGCCAAGGCCTCCTCAAATGTTTGATATTATTGCAACTGTAGTAGTAATGAGATGTGCTTCACACAACTCTTGGTAAACATCCGAGTTAGTTCTATGGTCAGAATGGAAAATGGTAACTTTACCATTATCTTTCTCCATATTTTACCATAATCCATGATCGGCTCATCATCATGTTGCATTAAAGCAGCCAGATCAGATAGGTTAACCTTCTTCTTGATATTGAAGGAGAAGCGTTCAAGAAATGCATTAGCCAACTATTCAAAGCTGGTTATGTTGTGCCTTTTAAGTTGATTAAACCACTCTCGAGCAGGGCCTGAAAGGGTTGTGATGAATGTTCTCAACAATAGAGCATCATTACTTTCAATATGAAAGCACATGTCCATAAATCTCATAACATATTCCTAAGCATCCTCCTCACCTTGAAACTTCTCCAGCTTTGGCATCTCGAAATGCTTGAGATACACTAGAATGGGCACGAAAGGGCATAGAGGTTCATTATGAATCTTGTTCAAGGTCGGCTTTTGATAAGCCATCCCTTGCTTCTCTATAGCTCGAACCTTGTCTGCCAAGGCCTGATAGGCCTTCGAAGATAGAATTTCCTCTTCTCTAAGAGGTCCATGAGGAGCCTTTGGAGGTAAATTCTTCTTCATTCGAGGTGGGGGAATGGGATCATCCTCCACATCTACTAGGGAGATCTCAGGATATTCCTATTCTTGATCATCTCTCACAACTTCTTCATACTACGTATGCCCATGATGTTCGAGTGCTTGGTGTTGCATCATGTTTTGGGTCATGTGGTGAGTATGATTCTCAATATGTTCAGGGTATAGATCGGGCTATGAAGTAGCTCATCTATGAGTGTGCTCCCTATACTCACTATAAGGGGGCAAATTGGCATGAGCCAATCGATCCTCTCACTCAACATGCTCCTTTTGATCAAGGATGCATTGTTCATGCATGCGTTGCTCAAAAATATGTTGCCTAAGCAACCTCTATCTTTGAGTATCCTCATTTTTGAGGTGCTCATGCTCTACATGGACATCTTCCAATTGATCTTGGAAGATCTACTATCATTGCTTTGACACCAATTTCTATGATCGATCTATAAGATCGGTCGTATGTGGTCTCTAGTGTACTCATTCTATTCGAGTAACTTTATCGGTATGACCTTCGATAGACCTATTTACCATGCTCTTGCCCTTGTCTGTGTAGATGGCATTCATATTATGGTGTTGTCTGTACTCTATGCCCATGTGGGTCGATGGGGCAATTATACTACGAGAATGCTTAGAGCATTCTCCTAGTTCTCTAATGGTCCGACATGTGCTCTCACTATGAGAACTCATAGAATGAGAATGCACAATCTAGAGGTTTATACCCTAGCTACCCTAAGACTCTATCTAGACCATCCAATTGCCTAGTGCGCCATGACTCATGTGGTGGCGTACCATTGACTCCAACCTTAGACATATCAAATGTGAACTTGCCAGGTTCATTGTTGTTTGGAGTCTATGAGGGCCTATGCTTTGAAGCAGCCCTCTCTTCCTACCCCTGAATGGGTGGATTTTCTACTTGTCTATTTTGAATTGGTGGGGGCCTTGAGCCACCCTTATCTTGAGTACGGATGGGCACCAACTTAGTTATAGTTCCTTCCTCAATGATGTACTCTTCAATGGATCCAATGGATCCATGAGGTGTACGATCATGATATATACTCCCATGCTCGAAGGCCCCATGTTGGGATCTTCCATACTCGGATCTATCTCGTGAGGCATGTGCATTGCCTCCTCTAAGTGGGGTATTCTGATGAGAACCCCATGCACGTAGAGTTATCCCCTCTAATGCTCATCGAACATCATTCGAGAGGATCTTGTGATTGAGGGTTCTCCACGTTGTGTTGTGCATTGGGTGGAGCCTCGGCTTTGACCTCAGTTCTATGCTGAGATCGACCTCTCCGTGTGCTAACCATGATATTATATTATCTCATATGTATATTTTAAAGCACACAAAGCAAACAATGATGATTATCTCTTTTAAATATTCTTTGTGAGCCCTAACTAGTTTGATGTGTTTTGAGATTTGTTGAAAACTTAAACTACTCTCATCATGTTTGAAATTGTTGATGATATACTCAATAGTTTAAGGCTTTCACCTGTATACTCGTAGCTCGACAACCTAGCAATGAAAGTCATGGTCACGTAATCCAACCTATAATATGTGGTAATGAAGTCCACACATGGTCAGGGAGCATAGGTCCTCCTGATCCTCACCTAGTTCACCTGCAATCAATGATATACCTCTCCAAAGAGAGATACATGCATATTTTCCATGGGTTATGATAGATCTTGGAGTCGATATTGGTCTAGTAACAAGGTTCAAGGGAGTTGGGCCAATGGATGGAAATCACTACCACCATCATTGAACCCTACTAGTGGTTGGATATGACTTCCAACTCACTAGCATTTAGATAGTGTGTGGTGTGTGTTTGTTCATTTTAGATTTTGCATGAAAGTAAAATGCAACACCAAGCACTCAATGCTCTTTCCTAAATGCCTAATGATAAAGATGTTTAATATTCAAAAAGATGCATCTAATTGACTAAATGAAGTTTTAGAGAATGCATCTACATGATAAACTTGGCCACTAATTGGGCCTCAAGCAAGCAATCTCTACAAACATAACCCAGACCATTGGAGACTAGGGTGGATTGAAATCAGAAGTCCATTGTTCCTAGCAATGATTGGAAGAAAACCTAAGAGAATCTAAAATTTTACTTTTAACCTTTCTCTATGTTTTCTAATTAAACCAACTTCATCTACTATATTCAGCAAAATAAACATAGACAGACATAGGAAAACATAGAGAATTACGTCCTACCTAAAATCCAAGTCTGATGTAGATTCGATTATCTATTATTTTTAGTTCTCTGCTAGTCATGGCTATCAGGCATGACTGAGACTATTAACCATGGCTATCAAGCATGACTAAGACTATTCACCATGGCTGTTAACCACGATGGAGACTTGCAACAAAAAAACATAGCAAGTCAGTCAATGATAGCATAATTTGTGGGTTCCCATCATGATCACCATCTGTAACCATGTAGAAAGCATACACCTAACTAATGCATCAATTGATATCAAACATTAAAGCATAAAATATTGAAAATAATAAATTTAACAAGAAAGAGAAGGTTTCTTTTATTAAATACTTTGTCAAATCCGATTACAATTACGTCCCTCTTAGGGATACTCAATGTTGATACAATTAATACAATATTGAAGACCCTCTAAACGAGGGGGTGGTGTAATCCGTAGACTTTCCAAAAGGACACGAACTGCTCAAGGTCAATGGTGACCTTCTTCTCTCATGAAAAGAGGTATTTGCTACCTTGAATGCCTTGAATGAATGGATCCTGTAAACCCTGCATTCAAGAAACAACAAGAAAGGATTAAAAGCAAAGGTGGCCTCTCTTGATGAGGCTTTTGATGGAAACTTGCATAAATGATGATAAAGAAAGCAAGAAAGCATGTAAATCTATGAATATTAGCAAAAAATCATCAAATTACTATGAAGCATATAAAGAAAGCATGTAATCTAGGTAATAAGCAACCTAATTAACCATTAGAAACTTGAATTGCATGAAATAATAAGAAACTAGTCTAAATTGATAAATGCAAGGAAATGGAAGCAAATCTACCTCTAAATCCTAGATTTAACCATACAAATGCATGAAAGAATATTAATCTATGCTAGATTAAGCTAATTACATAGCTAAAAATGTAAATCTAATGCTAAAACAGAGAAAATGAGATGCCAAACCCTTGTTGCATGTCTATGGCATAGTTGGCACTATTAGTCGTGGTTGAGGTGCAAATGTCTTTGCTCTTGTAATCAGGGCTTGGATCTCTAATTTCCTCTATGGAATTGATGATCAAGGGTCACCTCTATGTCCTCTGATGGATTGGTGGTCGAATTTGTTGAGATTCACGTTCGATTGGCTTGATTGTGTGATTATGCTTCCTAGTCCTTTGGAAGCTCCATTGATGGATTCATGCTTGTCACTCCACAATTGGGCAGCATTTTGACTCTCCTCAAGGGTTATCAATTTGCTATCCATTTCGGTAGAGCTTCGCTATGTTCAAATGCAAAATTTCTCCAGACTTCTCCCCAATTTGGAGGGGGGTCTTATAGGACTCCTAATCTCTAATATTGGCTTTCTTGGGAAGCCAAGATCAAGATCCAGGAGGTTGGATCAGTTGGGAGGAAAACTCTCGAAGCTTCCCCACCCAAAACCATTTGAATCTCTCATTGCCCAGACCGTTGTAACCGAATTTGGCTCGGCCCGGGATTCAAAATAGTTTTGATGCTAGCCACGGCTCTGAGGTGTGGCCAGCTCTATTAGCCATGGGTGTCAGCCATGGCTAAGGCTGAGTTAGCCAACTCTACCCAAATTGAGTGGTTAAAACCACTGCTTCACCTTGGAGCTGTCCAAGATCATTCATATGGTCTGTTAGCATGTCCCATATGAGTAGTCACCTCGACATGACGCATTTTAGGTGTCTACACAAATTACCATGGTCTTCCCAAAAAGACATGACAAGAATCCATTGGCATGACATCACATAGTATCTCATCCTTGTATGAACCAATTTGGAGGTTTACCATACATTGTTCAGTCACAAAAATTTGATGCCCCTTTTGCAACCATGACACCTTGTATGGGCTTGAATGCTCCATATTTTTCAATCCAAGTTTCTCCACCATATATTTTAATACTATGTTATTTGTGCTATTTCTATCAACAATAACCTTACAACGCTTGTCTTCTAATTTGTAAATTGTTTTAAATAGACTCCTCCTTTGCTCAGGTTCATGTGCTTCCTTAGCAGGTTTTAACAATACCCTTTCCATCATAAGGGATTCTCCTCCTGATTTTTTCATTCTTCATATTTAAATTTTGAGTACCTAGTATTCTTATCTTCACTATTCCTAACCTCCAAATGATACAATTATGGAGAGGGGGTCATTTAAATAACAACCTCTCCTACATGCTCAAACATCTTTATTCCACCACACATAAAAATAGTAATAGAGAACCCACTTTAAAAGACAAAAAAATCATAGGACTTTGTTTTATTTATATTTCAACAACTACATAAAATATTAAATAATTTCTCTCCATAGAGCACCACACATCTTTAGGCACTCTTCGGAGTACCAATCTCCTCCTTTTGAGGTTTTACATTTCAAACCTCTTGCAAGCACTACACGGAGTGCCAATTTCTTCCTCTAAGGTTTTACATAACAAACCTCCTCCAAGCACTACATAGAGTGTCAATTCCTGGAGCTCCTCTACTCTCCCGTCCTTTTTTATTCTTTGGGTAGTCTCTATCACATCCAACCTAGTCATAATTCTTCTCAACATATTAGCTATGTCCATGACTCTAAGGCCTTTGCAGTCTTCCTTGTATTCTTTGTGCCATATTTTCTCATATCCCACCTCATAGATATTCTATATTTGAAACCAAAATGATGCAGCGAACAATTTCAATCCTCACCTTCAGATACTAAGATCTACACACAAAAAACCAACACCCACTATCTACCTTGCAGAATGGCTAAAATTCACTCATAAGAATAATAACATAAGAATTATAAAATAATAATCTTTATATTTATTTTCTCTTTGTGAAGTTACAGGTAGGGTTTGTGTCACATAACCCCTCTTATTTCTTTCACTCTTCACCTCCACCATTTTTCTATTTCTCCTCTCTTATCTATAAGCACAAAACACAATAAGTTGCCAACTACCTCCTACGGTAGAACTTCTAGTTTATTCATAAATTTTTCTAATTGGACAACGATGGAACTATTGATTTTTTTCTTTTTTTATCCCATCTTATCCTTTGCATGGAATGCATGATTTTTTTATTCTTTGCATGGAAAATACTATTGGTTTTATCCTTTGCATGGAACATGGTTGGTTAATGTTAGCTGCTTACTCCATATTGAGTGGGTTGTTGTCGGGCGAATTTTTGCAAGCTAAATGCTTTGCATCATTTGGGATGTTAGACAACATCTAATTAGGACCTATAGAGGGATAAGTATCTTGAAGTAGAAAATTCTCAAAGTGACTAACAACTAGGGATCTTATTTCATGGATGTATCTTGAAATTGAACCATCAACTCTCAACAACTCATTAATTTTGTTGAAAATGTGATGTTGAAGACTAGAAGCACGAAATAATTTTGTATTAGAGTCATCTAACTTTAACCAGATAGAACTTGATTTTTAGCACCAAAAAGCTTCTTCCATGGCAATAATGTTGTGAAGTTAAGACAATGGCTATCTTTCACGACACCTAAGAGACTTAGAATCTTCTCATTCTTGATGCAAACCTCAATCTATAGAATATGGTTCTAAATATTCTTCTTTTTTTAAAGATATCTCCAAAAACCTCCTTGTTCCATATATTTAGGTTGGACTTGATGTACCTTAGCTTATTTTCTATTTAAGAAATGATGGGGCCTAAAAATTTCTTGCTCCATCATTTAGAAATAAGGTTTTGAATAAATGGGTGTTGGAGCCACATTGATTTAAATTTGAAGGGAGTATTAAAAGGATAAAGTTGGATCCCTTCAAACATGAGTGGATTATGATCAGAACCAATCTTAGGGAGAGACCAAAGGGTGGCCACCCCAAATAGAGTGATGGATTCTTGGAAAAGAAAAAATCTATCAAGTTTGATCTAGATGAGTTGATTCCCAATCCTTCTATTGCTCTAGGTAAATTTAGATATTTTGAGAGTGACATACATGAGCTCATTATCATTGATTTTTTTTTAAAATATTCCATACTTGATGATGAAATTGGGGCTTCTTTTTTGTTAGACTAAAATAGAGGAGAATTAAAATATCTAGCTATAATCCATGCCTCATTGGAAAAATTCTCCTTATTTGACTTAACGAATTCCATAGTAGGGTTATTTCTGAAGGAGTATTAGGAGCATAGATGTTTGTTAGCACCCATTTAGTATGGATATCCCTATGAAAAAAGAGAATATTTATGAACATGTTAGAGGTAAAAAGCAATATTCCTTCAACCTGATGAGGGTCCCATAGGTATAAGAGGCCTCCATAAGGACCAATATTAGGGCTGACAAAAACTTTTTCTCTTTTACAAATACATTTTGAGACCTTTTCAAGATTTTGTTCTTCAATTTTTATTTCTTGAAGGAGGATTGAGGATTTATGATCTTTTCTCATGGCTTCAACCAAAATTTGATTTGGGAGACCGTTAAGGCCTCTTATATTCCATGAAATAATCTTAATTTGGATATTTTAAGAGATAATTTCCCCCTATTGTGAGATAGTGGAGGTTTAGTTCTATTATTTTCCTCCTCATGAGACTCAATGGTGACCTCCTATTGGAAGATTGTACATAATGTGGATTGGGACCCATTGGTAATTTCCTCATTGGATTCATTTCTTATTAGATCTTGGGAGGAAGGGCTTCCCTTTTTTCTACCACCTCCCACATCAGCAAAAAAATTGTTTTGGTAATGAGTGACGGTTGCTTTGGGGGGCTAAAGGTTAGGGCTCTAGAAGGGAAAGCCTTGGAAGGGGAAGAAGCCCCAACAAGGAAGGATATGAAACTGACCATAGAAGGGGAAGCTCCTAAGGAAGGATAAGTAAGGAAAGGTTCAAGGTCATAGGGAACTCTAAAGAATATTTTAGGAGATGTGTGTAAAGAAAAATGTTTAGGGGATGGGAAGCCTTATCTTTATAAAGGGAATTAAAAACCATGAGAGATAAGGATATTGAAGATAGGGAAAACAAACCTGACTTGAATGGAGGAGAAAGGGAAGAAAATTGGTTAACATAGATCTCATAATCCTTAGAATACAAGAAATGAAAAGGAGTTGTTTCTAGGACCAAAAAACATGCCTAAGGAGGATCAATGTGTGAAGGGTCTATCATGACTCCTTTGCTTTTTGAAATAGTAGCTACAACATGAGGATTCTTGGTAGAAACAATCCTTTGAGGAGGAGACTTCACTAATCTAGCAAGAAATTTTCTTGGGCCATGCCATTCTCTTCTAGGGGCTCTAGGGGCCACTTCCTTCTACTTCAAATATGAGCACTAGGGTTTGAGATGACCCTGAGTTTTACATTCTGAATAAAATATGGGTTTGTTCTTGTAGACACCAAATCTGAGTCACTTAGATATGTATATTTATATATAAATACAAATATTTTATATGTTTATATATATATATATATATATATATATATATATATATGAATAAATCACAACCTTTCATTATATTTTAATCTCAACCATCCATTTAGCTTGATTAGTGCCACACATCAGAATCACAATCTTAGCCCTTCATCATGTTTTAATATTGACCGCTTGTTGGTGTCATCAAAACCCTAACATGTTGAAGGTAAGTTATAAAAGATCATTCACTTTTGTGAATAAAAGTCAAGAAGATAACTTTTTGAGAAATTAAGCGATTTTATTAAGCCCTTGCATCCATCATCCTCCAAACCCTAGCATTTTTCTAACATCCTTCCTCCTCGCCATCACTACATACTCCATTTTATGTTTCCAAAACCCCTATGAACCAGATCTAATTTGTAGTACACCTCCACAAAACTTGCAGATGCCTTAGAAAATCTCTTGAATGCCACGATGTGTATATTAGATATCGTAAGGGATCTATAGCAATCTGTAAATGCACCAGGGCATCTATCGAATGTGGCACTACATCCACTGAACCTCTGGACACTCATGAGCGTTTGTGTTGGCAATTTGAGTTATTTTATGTTGTCATTGATGTCACATGGATCATTGATGTCACATGGATCACATTGAGTTTTGGTGGCCAAATGATATTTTGGAGAGCATGGATATATATAGGGTTTTTGTGAAAACCAAGGTAGGAAAAATAAAAGGTTTTATTTAAAACCATGGACAACATATTTGAACTGGGTTTTTCTTAAAACCCAAGTTGGCCTTTCGTTTCATCGAAAAAGGTGCCCCGGTGATGGAGAAATTTAATTTTAAAGATTTTTATAAAAACCAGTGGTAGATAAATAATTTTAATTAAATTATTAATTAATTTTTAAATTAATTTAATATTAATTTATTAACTTCCTAAGTTAATTAAATTAATTATTTATTAATTTATTTAATTAATTTTAAATTAATTAACTTTATTTATAACCCTAAGAAGGGTTTATAAAGTTTATTTTTATAAACTTTATTATTTCGAAAATCTTCCCTCGCCGACGTAAAAGAAAAATACTCCTTCGAGTATAAAAGGAGGAAGCCCCAAATATTGAAAGTGGACGAAGGTAATTTGATTAATGCATGCACCTCGATTTTTGTGCGAGTAAAAGGAGCATGGATTGCATTGTGGTCAAAGAGGGAACAGGGTTCGATTTTCGTGCCAAGGAAGAGACTTGTTCGGAGATAAGAGGGAGGCCCCTCTCCCTTCCTCACGTGGGCGTGGATATCCCACGTGGTTTAGCCAAATGACTTGGTTATAGGATACAGAGGATCAAATCATGCCGAATCCCCTTTTCAGGGGTGTAAGAGGTATGCTCATGAACTCCAATTTATGCGGAAGGGTAGTGAATAAAACATATTTTGCATTGTATATGGTATTTCCAAAGTTGGTTTGGGAGGTATAAGGTTAGCAAACTTTTTGGTTTTATTAAAGTGTAATGGAGAGAAAAGGGTGTATGGTGTTGACGATGATTTAAATGCTTATGATGTCAATTATATTTTGGAGGAAGGTCTTTGTTCTATGATTTTGAATATTGTTTAAGGAAGAAATTAAATATCCTATGGTGTTGGATATTATTTGAGAGGAGCTTGATGCATGGTTAGAAAAAGAGAGATTTTTGGTGTTTTTCCTTTTGAAAGTATATCATATTATATATCGTTGGAAAGCTTATTTCGAGGGCTATTTGATTAACCTACCTAAAGGAAGAAATAAGGTGTGTGTAAAGAGATATTGTTTATTTTGTAAAGAGTTTTCAAAAGTGAAGTTTATCTTGTTCTTTGAAAATAAAACAAATTAATTATCGATAGAAAACTTAATTCAAGGATAATTTAATTAACCTAACAAAAGAAAAAAAAAAGTGGGGAAAAAAAAAAATTTTATTTTGTAAAGAGTTTTCAAAAGTGAAGTTTATCTTGTTCTTTTTTAAGAGGACTAATTCTTCCATGAGGTGACAAGGTATGCAATATTGTGATTTATTTTATTTTAAGGTATAAGTGGTTTTAGGAGTGATAAGGTTATGAAATATTTTGATTTATTTTATTTTATGGTACAAGTGGTTTTAGGAGAGATAAGGAAGTTGTGAAATTAAAATCCTTGGTGATTTTTATTGAGAAGTGGAGTAATGTTGATTGTTTTGTGATCTACTAATCCTTGTGAAGATTGGCAAAGGAAAGTTGTGTTTAGTGTGGCAGATTTTGTGGACAACTTCTTGGCATTAAAAAGGTATGGGCACATTATCTTATTGATTTTTTATGGTGGTTGATTTCTGAAATATCATTGGAGTGAAAAGGATTGATTGTGGTTTCCTTTTCGAAAGTGGTTAGTTGAATGCTTCAAGGTTTTCTGGTTTGAGAGTTGTGTTTAAACCTTGTTTTATAAGCATAGTTGTTGAAGCCCATTGGTTGTGAAAAAACTAGAAAAGAACATGAGTATCATTGTTATGTGAGATTTGTGGTTGAGCATTGTTGGAAACATTTGAGTTGGTTGATACATACTTTGACTAGAGTTGAGTTGAGATTGATTTGAGTTGAGATTGATTTGAGTTGAGATTGATTTGAGTTGAGTTGAGTTGAGTTGAGATTGATTTGATTTGAGTTGAGTTGAGTTGAGATTGATTTGAGTTGAGTTGAGTTGAGAGTGATATTAGAACATATTGAGTCTCTAACAATTCTCTTTATGCTTCTATGAGTTGATTTGAGTTGAGTTGAGTTGAGATCATTGTGGATCATTGTTTTTATCCATTGAAGAGTACATTGACATTCATTATTGAGTTCATATTTGAGCTTTGCCTTAATAGAGTTGTGGATGATTTTTGAGTGCTACTTGAGCATGATTGGTTGAGTCTTTGAGAAGATCTTTGGGATAGAATTATGGACAGATTTGTGGCAATTTGTGTATGATTGATTGAGCCTTTAGGAAGGCCCTTGTGGATAATTTTGGGATAGATTTGTGGATATATTTGGGACAAGTTCTTGGTGAGCTTGTTAAGCAGGTTCTGTGTGAGCCTATTGAGCAGGTTCTTAGTGAGTATATTGACAGAGCTTTGGAGGTGATATAGTACAAAGGAAAGAGTCTCAATGGATAGAGTCTAGCAGCCAACATAGTTGAAGATAGATCTGAGTGAGGAGTCTTCAAGTGGAGAGAGGTCCACCAATCAGTGCAGTAGAGAGACAGAGTCTTCTAGAATATCACATAGCCAGAGCAAAAGGGAAAAGAGTTATCCTATGTAAGAGATCCATGAACTTAGAGGATCAACATCTCCTTTGGATAGAGATCCATAAATATTGTAATTGGGAATGATTCCCAAAGAGATTGATTGAGAAATTTTTAGTAACAGATTTTCTCCGTGGAGTAGCCCACATTGGGTGAACCATGTAAATTGTGGTGTCTCTATTGTGTATGGTATTTTATGCATTGCTTTGATTACTGCTACTGATACTGCTATCTATACACACCATAATATTGAATTAGAAGAAAAAGTAAAAAGTGGATTACATTGTTCACCCCCCCACCTCTCAGTATAAGCTTGTGTTCTTTAGTTCGTGCACCATCATATCATATAAGAAAAAGCACAAATTAGAAAATTAGGTATTTTTGACAAGGTAAAAGATATCATTGCATCACAATTTATTCTTTTGTACTTAGCTTACATTTCATCATTATAGCACTTAGGGTTAGTAGATTTTTTATCCAAAGGGTCTCACACAACGTAGCCCTCACATATGTTATTAATATATTTGTATTGTGATCTATTTGCAGGTATAGAAACCATATTCTTAATGATTTTCCTATAGAGATACACAAGCCCACCCACAAATTATTTGGAGTGAATATGATTTTTGAAGACACCAACATTCTTTTGAATGAGGGTTTTTAAATGCTCACATTGTAATAAATTATATCAAAGCTTATAAAGAATTGTAATCCCATATTCAAGGAAAATATGTTGTACAAAGTAGAGATCCAAGCTTCCTGAGTTAGAATAAATCATATCTATCATTTTATGCATATTTTATCTATTTTCTTTAATATATTGCTACATCAATATTGTTCATTTTTACTTTACAAAATCATAGGGTCTCACACAGTGGACCCTCACATATGCTATTAATATTTTTTTATTGTGATATATTTACAGGTACAAGAACTATATTCTTGATGGCTATTATAGCTTGGGTGATCCCATAGGGATATGCAAGCCCACCCACAATTATTTTGGAGTGAAGACGACTTTTGAAGATACCAACATTCTTTTGAACAAGGGTTTTTAAACCCTTACATTGTAATAAATTGTGTCAAAGCTTATAAAGTATTGTAACCTCAAATTCAGGGTAAATATATTATACAAAGTGGATATTCAGGATCCTTGAGTTAAAATAAATTAGATTGATCATTTTGTGCATATTTTGTGTGTTCTCTTTGATCTATTCCTACATTGATGTTCATTTTTACTTTACAAAATGGTGATCACAGTGGGAGACCCAAAGGGTTTCTTATGTAAATTTACCTTGTCATTATTTTTTGTCTAAGTTTTCTATTTTTGTTGCAGGTTTTGGAATTTCGTTCATGTAAAAATTGTAAGATATAGGGCTAGGGTTTTTGTAAATGGCAAGATTTGATCTATTGTTGTGCAAATGCCATCTAGAATTTGGGATATGCCGCACCACATCCAAGTGGATGCCACAGAGTATCTATGGATTTTGATAGAGAAAAATATGAGTTTTAATAAATAAAACTATGAGTTTTGATGGATAATATTGTAGGATTCTATTCCACATTTATAGTGTTGGAGAAAAAACGTAGGCCTTCTGGTAAGTCCTTTTTAAACTCCACTCATATTTTTTCTTTTTAAAATAAATAAAAGAAAATAAATATTTATTATTCTATTTAAAAAGCAACATCTTGCATTGATAGTCATATTAGGCATTCATAATAATATAGAATTGCACATAAATATAAATCTACATCTGTGCATTCATATTATTTGCATTAGACATTCATTATACTAGATTCATTTTTTTACAATTTCTGATGGTGTTTTCAATTTTTGCATTGTGTGTTGTTTGCAATAAATGAAAAAAAGCATAGTAGTTGCACTATAGGATAAATTTTTCCACTTTCCCCTTTTTTAAGCTAGAAAAAATCATTGGTATTCAAGTCTCTCCCACTATTCGAAACACATTGCTAATTTAGGGTGAAAGAACTAAGTAAACCCTCCACTATTGGAATCACTTGCTGATTCAGAGTGGATCTTAAGCGGTGTAACCTAGATTCTTTTGAGAGGCTTGGTATTAGTGTTCTTAGTCACCAAATTGGTGGAGTGAAAGACGATTTATTTGCATCTTGAAAACCATAGACAATAGAAATTTAAAAATAATTACACACAATTGCATGCTTCACTTTTAACATTAATGAGTTGGACTTCATCACCAACCAATGATTGAGACCAGTGATAGTGGATTTCATCTCCATCCACTAGCTCATCCCATAGACACCTTAGTAGCACATGAGTTATTTTTCTATGTTTCATCACCAAAAAAATCCTGACTTGCCATCCACCTTAGGAAGCCACCTTGCATAGTAGTCTAGGTTTAGGCACATCAAAACATACAAACCTTACAAAAATAAAAATAAAAAAATCAAAAACATTGTTGTAGAATATAGGATACAATTATTTGTTGATCTATGTGCTTTTCATTTTCATTTCAATTTCCACATGCATCCCACACATTCATTACCCCTACTTGTTCATAGTTTATGGTATTGACCATAAATCAAGCCAGAGCTATGAATCAAGCACCAACTTCATCAATGGATTGTTCCACTTATTTTATAGCCACTTCTATGGCTAAACTAGCCAGCCCAACCTAGATAGGTCATTTTGATTTGTCTGTAGGACCCTCACACACAATATTCACTTTGAATGTTGATGTGATGCATAGAGGCATTCACACCTTCATTCTAGAAATAGAGTCATCCACACCCACTAATCTTTGCATCACTATAACATCCCTTCTATTTGGTTAAAAAAAATTTCTTGAATAATGTGATACTACTGAAGATATTTGTGAGCACAGGTGCAGGTTTTCAAGCAAGCCGAACCAGTTTAGAACCCACCTTTGGAAGATATAGTGGTCGTATGCATCAGGTAATGTGGAAAATGATGTCGTGTTTAATTCACCTTGGCCTATGGGTACATGGAAGCACACAAAGAGGAATTCATATAGGACTTTATTCATGTTGCTTGCATTTTGTACATTTTTGCCTGCTAGGTGAGACTAGTATATATTGTTCATTTTCATAAACGATGTATGATTTAAAAAATATATATATATTAATCCAAAAATTTAAAATATACATAAATGTAAACATTAAATATAAAATATTATTAAAATGTGTATTAAACTATATAAGAATAATAATATATATTAATAAACATAATAATAATAAAAAATAAATATATGAAAATAAAATAAAGTATGTGTAATTATACATATAAACAAGCAATTCGTTTTATTAAAAATATTTGTGGTATGAAATTTCTCTCCTTCGGATGACCGAAGATCATGCCACCTGGTGATTAGAAGAAATGACCATACTGCATGTTAATTCCTAATGTGTCTTCATGAAAATCCTAAATTCAATATATTTAAGAAAATAACTATCATTTGAATATTTAAAATGAAAGTCCATCTGGATTAAATAATGGCTAAAATTTAAAGTGAAAACTGTTGGTCATCAAATCTGCCTAGGAAAGGATCTGGGTAAGTGTATGCGCCCTAGACCTAGACCAACATTGAAAGGCCAAAGGGAAGAGATGCCCCTCATGCCAATCTCTAGAGAAAGGCCGGCTCCTATGCTAAACTACTTTGGTGTTTTGAGATAAGGGTGCAGGAAAGAGATAAAAGGAGTTAGGGTTAGAGAAAAAAATAAAAAGGGGTAAGGGAAGAGATATCGATTATTTAAGGTGGGAGAGAACAGGAAGCATGATCACTAACTAACAACTTGAATAGCAATAAGGAACACCAAGAATAAATGAAAGAAACGCCACATTAACCTTCCTATGTATCCTCTGGGCGAGATCACAGGGATTCTCCTTCTCCCTTTCGTCGAAATTCAAGGTTCAGAGTAAAGACGATTAGGACAAGCGAATGTAACAAAAACCACAACCCACCAGGCAACATAAAAGAAAACCAATATAGCGTTTTTCCTCTCCTATGTATCCTTCAGACGAGTTTCAGGGTACAGTTCCCAATCGCACATCGGATTCAGGATTCAGAGTATCAGTATACAAATGAAGAAAGACAAAAGAATCAAGCACAGAAGGCAGCATAAAAGAGAGAAAATGAGCCCAAATCTCTTTAGTATTAATCATAGGACATCAAGTTACAACAAATTTCTAGCAGATAGTTCCCCCCAAAACTGTTACATTACAATGCCTGGGTTTTTATAGAGGACCCGACCCTCTAGGTAATTATTACACAGAATGGCGAAGTATACTCTTGAGATCTGAGAAGTCGGCTCCTCGCGGCCCTCATGATTGAGATTTCAAATCCATTACCATAATTGGCAACTGTGACCGAGTCAACTGTGAAAACATGCATTGATGAGCGGTCTGAGTGTCCTCATTTTTTGGGTGCAATGCTCGAGTGGTCGCCATGCTTGTCGGGCTCTCATTTCAGGGACTGATACTTCGCTTCGAATTGCCAAAAAAGAGCAACGAGCTTGCAGGGCAAGTAAGAATGCATTTATGAGGCACTTGATTGTCTCGGGAAAATACCCATCTTGAAGTGCATGCCCATTTTGAGTCGCAAAAAAGCAACATGTCGTAATATCATGACATTTCTATGTCTTCAGCTTGGTCCTTCTTCTTGCATCGCAAAAATACGACATGTCATGATATCACGACATTTCTATGTCTTTGCCCTCTTTTGTTGCTTTTGGCCATGAAAACACAACATGTCATGATATCGCGACACTTTTCCTCTTTTGGTCGCGAGAATGCGACATGTCACGATATCGCGACGCTTTTCCTCCTTTGGTCGTGAGAATGCAACATGTCACGATATCACGATGCTTTTTCCTTCTCGCTCTTTCTCCTTGCTGTGAGCTGCAAAAACGCAACATGTCACGATATCGTGACACTTTTTCAATCTTGCTCTTTCCCTTGCTTTCGGCCGTGAAAATGCAACATGTCGCGATATCGTGACACTTTTTCCTTCTTGCTCTTCTTGTCGCTCTCAGTCGTGAAAATGCAACATATCATGATATCATGACACTTTTTTTCTTTTGGTATTTCTCCTTGCCTTTGGCCATGAAAATGCGACATGTCGCGATATCGCGACACTTTTATTCTTTTGGTCTTTCTCCTTGCCTTTGGCCACGAAAATGCGACATGTCATGATATCGTGACACTTTTCTTCCTTGCTCCCTCTTGTCGCTTTAAGCCGTGAAACTGCAACATGTCACGATATCACGACACTTTTTCTTTCTTGCTCCCCTTGTCGCTTTGAGCCGCGAAACTGCAACATGTCATGATATCGCGACACTTTTCTTCTTTTGCTCCTCTTGTCACTCTCGATCGTGAAAATGCAACATGTCGTGATATCGCGACACTTTTTCTTTCTTGCGCTTCCTCCTTGCTTTGAGCCGTGAAAATGCAACATGTCGTGATATCGTGACACTTTTCTTCTTTTCCTCCTCTTGTCGCTCTCGGCCGCGAAAATGCAACATGTTGCGATATCATGACACTTTTTCTTTCTTGCTCTTCTCCTTGCTTTCGACCACAAAAATGCAACATGTCACGATATCGTGACACTTCTTCTTTCTTGCTCCTCTTCTTGCTTTCGGTCGTGAAAATGCAACATGTCGCGATATCGCGACACTTTTTCTTTCTTGCGGCGGAGCTATCTTCTTTGGCCTATTTGGCAGTGAAGCTCTTCTTCTTCATTTTATGTGCAAGGGGGTGGCATTGAAAGCCAAAATTGCTACAACACTTACAAAACATTTCGAAGCAACAAAAAACACTTTACAAAGAGAAATTTTTTTATTTTTTTCTACCACTTGTGCAATGTGACAAAACTGTCAACATTCTTGGCGGCTCGTGGGGCATTTAGCTCATCTGAATGTAGATATCCTAGGCCTTTATCCATTGAGAAACAGATTCATTCCCATTATCTTCTTCTCTGACTATCCACTGATGGCATTTTTTTTTTGTGTGCCTAAGCTCCTAAGCAACACTTATCGCCTTCGGTACTTATTTACTAGTTGGGCCATTTATAGTATTTACACAAAATTTTGTGCCATGATTGGCATGCCACCACCCTAAACCTAGCTTTGGGTGCCTATTTGGTGAACCTACAATGTTCAGACTAGATCTGATTGAACTTTAGTTGATCTTTGAAGTTCTAATAGCCTCTTCTTAAAGTTGTCCATGTTGTGAACAGGAAGCAATGCAGTGAGTTGTCGCTCTTGCCAGTACCCGTACTATTGATGAAATATGTGGCGAAGAAGTTCGCCACATGAGGGGCCTCTTGGGGTACTGGTCGTGGTGATGGCTAGAACCAATACCAGAATACTGAAGAATCTACTAACTATGGGATGGGTACAGGTTCTTCCATCCTCCTGATGGGGTAATAGGGCTCCTCCGACAAAGAGTAATCTTCCAGGATCTCCTCAAGTTTAGCTTCTTGATGAGGCATGCTTAATGGATCCTGGCTGAATACTTGTGTGTCGTCCCTTGGGATACAAAAAGGATGCAAAAATGTGCCCTCTTCATTCTCAGGCTCTACCACTTGATCCTGTTCTTCTCCTCGACCCGTCTTATGATGGAGACTACAAGCAACCATATTGTTCATTGGTGGGGCAAAGCTTGCATATTCCCATCATTGGCCTTGAATGAAATTTGCCTCTTGAGCTCCAAACGACTACATCTCAGGCCTCTGCTCAGTATGAGGAGTCTACCATGAAGAATACTATGCAGGATAAACAAGAGCATTAATTACCGGGTTGGGTGATGGGGCTGCTCCCCACTACCACTTTCTCGATAAGAGCGGAAGCTATTCTGCTCATATTGCTTCCTCAAATATTTGAGGGAATATTCATTCATCTGATTACAGCAAGATGAGGCTCATGTCCGGGTGAAAGGCCTGAACATAGAAGAGGTGGGCTTGGGCGGGCGTCGATTGGATATCCACTGGAATTCTCTTCCAACTTCTACAAAATCAGACATTAAAGTTTGTGATGCTCTCCTAAGGTGCTCTTGTGATGATGAAGAGGTACATCAAAAGCTAGAAGGGATCTTGAGAGCCATCAAATGTACTAAATAGTGCTCCCACTAAGTCATCCCATGAGCAGATGCTTTTATGCCCAAGCAGTTTGTACCACTACAACGCTCTTCCTTCTAAAGATAGGACTAGAAGTCTGATCATGACATCTTTGTGGATTATGTCATAGAGGGGCACTAGAGCAGCAACATCTTCAAGGTTCTCTCGGGCCATTCCCTTAGTGCCATTGTATTTTTTCAATGTATCGAAGGCACCTTCAAGAATTTCATGGTAACTTTGGATATTTAGAGGGCCACAATCATCCCAGCTGGGATAGCATACCCTCTCCATTATAGCAGTGGCCTGTAGATATCACGGTTCTTGCCACTAAGTCAGAGTTTCCAGGTGAACATACTTTTCTCCGCTTGTGAAGTCAAGGCTGCTCACCAAACCTTGATTCCTCCGGGGTGTCTTCTTTTAGATTTAAAAGGTGCCTACGATTAAGAAGTCTGGATCTTCAACTCAGTCAGAGTCACCAGGTGATTTTTCTAGATGAAGGCAAGCCAGAGATTCACCAACTCGAGCTTCCTTAAAACATGGAGAATTTTGTCATGAAGGCACAGGTTTAGGTACCGATATTTATGACTTAGAGATTTTTGGGTTGCACAGAGTTACCAGATGCTAAGAGTCTTTTGGTAATGAGAGCATCGATTTTCACTACCACTCAGAAGGTGAGACTGACTAGGTCACACCGGGAACTAGTTAGAACTATTGGCCCTAATGTAGATGGGTTTGAAATTTACACTTAAAATATGGGACCTTGGTCCCATCAGGTGTGCCAAAAACTGTTGGCACAGGTGGGTTTATCAACTTAGAATTGTACTTGTCCCACCGATTATGGATCTTACTAAGATAGAGATAGTCTGTCCCACTGGCATGCCAAAAATTGTTGGTCATCAAATCTGCCTAGGAAAGGATCTAGGTAAGTGTATGCACCCTAGAACTAGACCAACATTGAAAGGCCGAAGGGAAGAGATGCCCCTCATGCCAATCTCCGGAGAAAGGCCGGCTCCTATGCTAAACTACTTTGGTGTTTTGAGATAAGGGTGCAGGAAAGAGATAAAAGGAGTTAGGGTTAGAGAAAGAAATAAAAAGGGGTAAGGGAAGAAATATCGGTGATTTAAGGTGGGAGAGAATATGAAGCATGATCACTAACTAACAACTTGAATAGCAACAAGGAACACCAAGAATAAACGAAAGAAACGCCACATTAACCTTCCTATGTATCCTATGGGCGAGCTCATAGGGATTCTCCTTCTCCCTTTCATCAAAATTTAGGGTTCATAGTAAAGACGATTAGGACAAGCGAATGTAACAGAAACCACAAACCACCAGGCAACATAAAAGAAAACCAATATAGCGTTTTTCCTCTCCTATGTATCCTTCAGGTGAGTTTTAGGGTATAGTCCCCAATCGCACACCGGATTCAGGATTCAGAGTCTTAGTATACAAATGTGTTGAGCAAGGTGCAGCAAAAGTATTGTCATTGTTGTCAACACAAACAGATAGATCAGTTGATGCAGTTGATGCAGTGGACAGGAGTTCAGAGGTCAGTCAGAACATGTACAGTGAATTTCCAAGAAGACAGAAGTGGCCCAGATTCAAAAAATCAAAGAAAAAGACAAGTAAGAAAACTGTCGCGATATCGCGACATGTTTTCTGTCACGATTTCGCGACATCTCGGAGGAGAGAGAAAATGCTGTCAAAATTGTCATGATTTCGTGACATCTCGGAGGAGAGAGAAAATGCGGTCAAAATTGTCATGATTTCGTGACATATCGAAGGAGAGAGAAAATTCTGGCAAAACTATCACGATTTCGTGACATGTTGGAGGCAAAGAAGCCAAGTGGAAAAATTGTCACGATTTCATGACATGTTGTCAGAGAAGGCAAGTAGAAAAACTATCATGATTTCATGACATGTTGGAAGCAAAGAAGGCAAGTAAGAAAACTGTCACGATTTCATGACATGTTTGGAAAGAAGGAGCAAGAAAAGAAAACTGTCATGATTTTGTGACATGTTTGGAGAGAAGGCACAGGCAAAGAAAACTGTCATGATTTCATGACAGGTTCCAGAGAAAGCGCCAAGGAGAGAAAGTGTCACGATTTCATGACAGGATCGAAGAGAAAGCGCCAAGGAGAGAAAGTGTCATGATTTCATGACAGGTTCGAAGAGAAAGCCAAGGAGAGAAAGTGTCACGATTTCAGGTTCGAAGAGAAAGCGCCAAGGAGAGAAAGTGTCATGATTTCATGACAGGTTCGAAGAGAAAGCGCCAAGGAGAAAAAGTGTCACGATTTCATGATAGGTTCGAAGAGAAAGTGCCAAGGAGGAAAAGTGTCATGATTTCATGACATGTTTCATTTTTGCAGGCCAAAGACAAAAAAGGCACAAGGCAACGAATGTGTCATGATTTCATGACATGTTGTGTTTTCGTGGGCCAAAGACAGAAAAGGCACAAGGCAACGAATGTGTCACGATTTCATGACATGTGTTTTCGCGGGCCAAAGATAGAAAAGGTGCAAGGCAGCGAATGTGTCACGATTTCATGACATGTTGTGTTTTCACGGGCCAAAGACAGAAAAGGCACAAGGTAGCGAAAGTGTCATGATTTCATGACATGTTCCGTTTTCACGGGCGAAAGGTAGAGAAGTGCAAGGAAGTGAAAAGTGTCATGATTTCGTGACATGTCTGGTTTTCGTGGGTGCAAGACAAGAGGTGAACAAGGAGGCAAAAAATGTCATGATTTCATGACATGTTGAGTTTTCATGGATAAAGGGCGAGAAGAGCATAAAGAGACAGAAGTGTCACGATTTCATGACAGGTCGCAACAGCACGATCACTGACAGTTAACTGAAGCAGAACAACAGTTAAAGGGGCAGTTGTAGAGGAAAAGCATGCAACCAAAATAAGAAGAGTTAACTAGAGTCAATGTGACAGTTATAGGTGCAGTTACAGATAGAAATCATGCAAGCTATTTTAAGAACAATCGAAGAAGGAGAAATCGAACAGTCGCATAAATAGAATCAAAAAATGCATGCATGCACAGAAAGAATACGAAATATAAGAAGATAAGTCATGGTAGAGGTATATGTTGCATGTAACGTGTTTAACGAAATGCCCACTCTATATATATACAAAAGGAGTTACATAAAGAAGAAGTTACAGTTGACAAGTGGCAGAAGAGAATATTAAAGGAACAGTTATGGGTTGCATGCGTAAATATGGAAGTTAAAAATAGAGACTAATATGTTATAAAAGTAGGTCTACGTGAAGAATAAGGTTGTTGCTGTAAGTGAGAAATTGTTGTGTAAAGAGGGTTAGAAGAGGGCCGAGAGAGATAAGCAGAGTCGTGAGAGAGTGTAGAGTTTGATTAATTGTAGACCAGTCAAGGTCGTGTAAATAGCGAAGGCATTTTTATGTCATTAAGATAATTCAGAATTGCAGTCCAAGTTGGTGCTTGGCATTAGGGGTTGGTGCTCCTATCTGTTGAAGTAGAAAAATAAGGGGTTGGTGCTCCTTCTAGTGGGTTCTGGTAAAGTGTTTGTAAAATTGGTGTTTTGCAAAGGTTGGATTTGGATTAGAGTCCAAGCAGTCATTTTTGAGGAGTAGCCAAATTGGTGAACCTCGTTACATTGTGTGTTGTGGTGTGCTCTCTTGTGAAAATTGCTTTACCTATTTTTAAGTTCTCTTTGCTTCAACATTAAGTGTTGTAGATTTGAATTTTAATAGCTACACTGATTCACCCCCCCTCTCAGTGTCATTGTGAGAATATCAATTGGTATCAGAGCAAGGTTCCTGAACAAAGCTTAATCAGCTAAGGTGATCTTGGAAGGAACACAATGGCAGGTAATGAAGGATTCTCATCAAACAAAGCTCCTTTGTTCAATGGAACTAATTACTCATTCTAGAGACTCAGGATGCAGACATATCTGAGTGCGTTAGGATACGACATTTGGGAGTCAGTAGAAAGTGGATACACAAGTACCACGCTACTCCTCCAATAGATACTGTTGAGAAGAAGAAGTTTGAGAATAACTCCAAAGCAAAGAATGCCATAATGTGTGGGCTAGTAGACAAGTGAACTGATAAGGATCATGAGCTGTAAATCAACAAAAGACATGTGGGACAAACTGAAGAGCATCCATGAAGGAGACAACAAGATCAAGGAAGCCAAGCTACAAACTCATCGAGCTCAGTTCGAAGCATTACAAATGAATGACGATGAGAACATAGAGGCCTATATGCTGAGAGTCAATGGAATCATTAATGCAATCAGAGGACTCGACGAAAAAATTGAAGATGCGGTTGTCATGAAAAATGTACTTAGAACTCTTCACAAAAGATTTAATTCTAAAGTTTTTGCAATAGAAGAGGCTAAAGATCTAAATAATTTTAGCATGGATGAGATGCATGGTTCTTTGACTGCATACGAAATGAGAATAGGACAAACTAAGCCCATAGACAGAGAAGCTGCTTTTAAAGCACACAAGAATACAAAAGCTGAACAAGAATCTGAGGATGAAGAGACATCGGATGAAATAGAAGCCAACTTTGTTCGAAAACTTACAAAGGGAAAAGGAAAATATAGAGGAAAGTTACCATTTAAGTGTTTCAATTATGGAGGGGTCGGTCACTTTGCAGCTAAGTGTCCAATGAATGAGAAAACCAAAAGTGATGAAGGGTCACACCAAGAAAGAAGTGACTGGAAGAAGAAACCAAATTTTAGGAAAAGCAATTTCAAAAAGAAAAGTTTCATATCCAAGAATGTCAGCTCTTCTGAAGATAGCTCAGGTGAAGATTCTGAAGAAGAAACAGGTGAAGCTCTATTCATGGCATTTGAAGAAGCAAAAACAGAAGAAAAATAGGAAGGTGATACAAAAAGTAAGGATGAGGCTGAAGTTTATCTGGAAGGAGAGTTGGTTGCTGCACTTAAAGAGTTGAGTATAGAAAGGAAAAAGAATAAAAAGGTCTCAAGAAAGCTAGAGGATGCGAATGACATAATAAGCAGTTTGAAAGTACAGACAGAAAAATTTAAGAAAATGTCTGAAGAACTCAAAGTTCAATTAACCATGAAAATAGATGAGTGCTACAAACTGGAAGAAGAGATTGTTGTCTTAAGAATGCGGCTAGAAGAAAAGAATCAAAAATTAAGTTGCTATCACAAACTTGAAGGAAGTTCTACAAAGCTTGAAAAGATTATAAATAGTCAGAGGACTACGGGCATCAAATTTGGCTTGGGCTTTGTCGAAGGAGAATCATCAAGTGGATCAAAGGCCATAATAGTAGAACAAGTAAAGAAAGAAGATAAGATCAAGGTTGATCAAGGAAAAAATGAATCAGGCAAAAGAAAGCAACAGTGCCAAGCACGAGAAGAGTGCTGACAATGAGGGATTCATAAAAGTCACACATCAAAGGAGAAGAAAATTTGTGGCTCCTACTACAAAATGGCAAAGACCAATTCCCGGGTTCAATCATTCCTTTTCTGGTTATTGTTTTAAATGCAATGCTTACGGTCATAAGATTTCAGACTGCATTCATAATATAGGACAAAGAAATTTCACCAGTAGAAATGTCTTTTCACCCTTGATGGATTATGCAGTAGAATGCTATAACTGTCATAACTTTGGACACATTGCAAGAAACTGTAGAAGCACATATGCAACAAACAAATATCAGGGAAGAAGAACTCAACCAAACAGTTTAAGGCAAAACAAGAAAATTCCTAGAAAAACATGCACGAAGCTACGACAAAGAAAAGTCTAAACAAGTGACCAAAAGTGTAGTCAAACCAGAGTGGAAAGAAAAGGAGCGACCCAAGGAAGAAAAGGAATCCTTGATTGTTCAGACAACTTTCAAAGCACAGAACAAATCTGCACCATGGATATTGGATAGTGGATGCTCCAGTCACATGACAGGAGATAAACAAAAATTTGAAAAATTACAGAAATATGAAGGGGGCTCTATAAAGTTTGGAAATAATGATGGAGCCAAGATAGTTGGCAAAGGATCAGTCAAGATAAGTGATGGAAAGATCAATTCCAAAGAAGTTCTGTTTGTGATTGGTTTGAAGCACAACTTACTGAGCGTAAGTCAAATCTGTGACAGAGGTCATGAAGTCATCTTTAAGAAGCAGGGCTATGAAGTCAGAAAAGCACACAGTGGGAAGCTGATAGCTACTGGATTAAGGACTTCTAGAAATCTATATACTCTCTCAAAAACTTTAGAAGGAGCATGCTTGATTGGACAGGAAGATGAAAATTGGTTGTGGCACAAGAGGCTCGGTCATATTAGCTTTGACAATCTGGTAAAAATAAGTTCAAAAAGGGTAGTAAGAGATATACCCACCATTGGCAAACCAGTAAATAGCATCTGTGCTTCATGCCAAAAAGGGAAGCAAACTAGAGCCACATTCAAATCAAAGGAATACTTCACCAGTAAGCCTTTAGATCTAATACATACTGATTTGTGTGGACCCATGAGAACACAAAGCATAAATGGTGACAAATACTTTATGTTGTTCATAGATGACTACTCCAGGATGACATGGGTACTATTTTTAAAGCTTAAATCAGATGCCTTTGAGATGTTCAAGATTTTTAAAAAATAGGTTGAGAATCAAACTGGAAAAAGAATTAAATGCCTAAGATCAGACAGAGGAGGAGAATTTATCTCAGAAGAATTTGCAGAATACTATCAAAAATATGGGATCAGAAGATAGTTTTCAGCAGCAAGAACACCTCAAGCAGAATGGTGTTGTAGAAAGGAAGAACAGGACAGTGCAAGAAATGGCACGGACAATGTTGGCTGAGAACAAAATAGGCGACAAATTTTGGAAAGAGGTAGTCCATACTACGGTTTACATCCAAAATAGGTGCATGCTAAGGACGCATGAAAGCAAAACACCGTATGAGCTGTGGTTCAGCAGAAAGGCAACAACAAGATATTTCAAAGTGTTCGGCAGCAAGTGCTACATCAAACGAACTGAAGATAATCTCGATAAATTTGAAGATAGAGCTGACGAAGGTATTTTTCTTGGTTACTCAACAAAAAGCAAAGCCTACACATGTTACAACAAGAGGCTAAAGAAAATTGTGGAGAGTGCAGATGTTAAAGTTGATGAAGGTAGAGATCGAGAAACAACTTATCAAGAAAACTACCCTATTTATGAAGAAGTCATTGAAGGAGATGAAGAAATGGAAACAGAAGAGAATCAAAAAATTGACCCAGCTGATTTAAGAATTGACTCAGAAGAAGAAGAAAACAAGAAATTCAAAACAGGCAGCTGGCAGAAAAATCATCCCAGAGAACAGATTATTGGGGACCCAACAGTTGGTATTCAGACTAGAAGAGCAGTAGTACGGAACTACTCTCTATTATCCAGCATTGAGCCCAAAAATGTTGTTGAAGCAAGCACAGATGAAAGTTGGATGAAAGCAATTAATGAAGAACTAGATCAGATTGAGAAAAACAAAACCTGGGAGTTAGTACCAAGGCCGACAAATAAAAATGTAATCGGTACTAAATGGATTTTTTGAAATAAATTGAACGAAGATGGACAGGTTGTAAGAAATAAAGCAAGACTGGTCTGTAAAGGCTATGCACTAGGTTGAAGGTATTGATTTTGAGGAAACCTTTGCACCAGTAGCCAGACTAGAGGCAATCAGAATGTTTCTAGCTTTAGCGAGTTCATAAAAATTTCAAGGTATATCAAATGGACGTAAAATCAGCATTTCTGAATGGAAAACTGGAAGAAGAGGTTTACATTGAGCAGCCAGATGGTTTCCAACTCGGTGATAATCCCAACTTTGTTTGCAAGTTGAGGAAAGCTTTGTATGGTTTAAAACAGGCACCTAGAGCATGGTATGCAAGGCTGGATAACTATCTGATTCAACAGGGGTTCAAGAAAGGTTTGGTGGACAACAATCTGTATGTCAAAATAGAGAATGGCCATCTTATTGTCCTTGTTGTTTATGTAGATGATATCATTTTTGGCAGCAGCAATGATAAGTCCTGTAGTGACATAGCAAATAAAATGAAGAAAGAATTTGAGATGTCTATGATTGGTGAACTTTCTTATTTTCTCGGACTGCAAGTCAATCAAAGTGAAAAGGGCATTTTTATTTCTCAAGTTAAATATGTGAAAGAAATGTTGAAAAAGTTCACAATGGAGGATAGTAAACTTGTTAGCACTCCCATGACAACAAGGTTGCAAGTTGAGCAAGGATGACAAATCTCCAGATGTAGATCAAACCATGTACAGATCTATGATTGGAAGTCTGTTGTATTTGACAGCTACCAGACCAGATATCTTACAGGCAGTATGCATGGTGGCAAGATTTTAGGCTAGTCCCAAAGAGACTCATGTGACAGCCATGAAGAGGATTTTTAGGTACCTCAAGGGTACTATGGAGTATGGGTTATGGTACCCAAAAGGTAAGGACTTCACTCTTATTGCATATTTTGATGCAGATTGGGCAGGATGTATTGATGACAGAAAGAGTACCAGTGGAGGAGCATTTTATCTTGGAGACAGTCTGGTAGCATGGCACAACAAGAAACAAGAATCAGTCTCTCTATCCACAGCGAGAGGCAGAATACATTGCAGCAACAACATGTTGTACACAGATATTATGGATGAGACAAACCCTGAAAGATCTTGGTATTCACTTCAAAGAGCCAATTTCAGTTAAATGTGACAACACCAGTGCTATAAACATATCAAAGAATCCGGTTATGCATTCTCGAACCAAACATATTGCAATCCGGTATCACTTCTTGAAGGATAAAGTTGCAGAAGGTGAGGTCAAATTGGATTTTGTTTCGACTACAGAGCAAGTAGCGGATATATTCACAAAACCATTGCCAAAGGAAGTTTTTGAGTACCTTCGGAGTAAGTTGGGAGTAGTCACATTTCCCAAGAACCGACTATCAATTGGGATCACATTCTCGGGGGGAGCATTTATGCCTATGTTTATAGTTTTGCTCATATTCATGATTTTTTCTAACTATAACAATGTGTATCTGAGAATGTTGTGCATAGACTCGGGGGAGTCTGCAGCAACCCTTTGGTATTATTGTCAAAGGGGGAGAAGAATTCCAGGAGAGTGCATGAGTGTTGCCAACAATTCCAAAGGGGGAGATTGTTGAGCAAGGTGCAGCAAAAGTATTGTCATTGTTGTCAACACAAACAGATAGATCAGTTGATGCAGTTGATGCAGTGGACAGGAGTTCAGAGGTCAGTCAGAACATGTACAGTGAATTTCCAAGAAGACAGAAGTGGCCCAGATTCAAAAAATCAAAGAAAAAGACAAGTAAGAAAACTGTCGCGATATCGTGACATGTTTTCTGTCACGATTTCATGACATCTCGGAGGAGAGAGAAAATGTTGTCAAAATTGTCGTGATTTCGTGACATCTCGGAGGAGAGAGAAAATGCGATCAAAATTGTCATGATTTCGTGACATATCGAAGGAGAGAGAAAATGCTGGCAAAACTGTCACGATTTCGTGACATGTTGGAGGCAAAGAAGCCAAGTGTTGAAAAATTGTCGTGATTTCATGACATGTTGTAGAGAAGAAGGCAAGTAGAAAACTGTCATGATTTCATGACATGTTGGAAGCAAAGAAGGCAAGTAAGAAAACTATCGTGATTTCACGACATGTTTGGAAAGAAGGCGCAAGCAAAGAAAACTATCATGATTTCGTGACATGTTTGGAGAGAAGGCACAGGCAAAGAAAACTATCACGATTTCATGACAGGTTCGCAGAGAAAGCGCCAAGGAGAGAAAGTGTCACGATTTCATGACAGGTTCGAAGAGAAAGCGCCAAGGAGAGAAAGTGTCACGATTTCATGACAGGTTCGAAGAGAAAGTGCCAAGGAGAGAAAGTGTCATGATTTCATGATAGGTTCAAAGAGAAAGCGCCAAGGAGAGAAAGTGTCACGATTTCATGACAAGTTCGAAGAGAAAGCGCCAAGGAGAGAAAGTGTCACGATTTCATGACAGGTTCAAAGAGAAAGCGCCAAGGAGGAAAGTGTCATGATTTCATGACATGTTTTTGCAAAGATAGAAAAGGCACAAGGTAGTGAATGTGTCATGATTTCATGACATGTTGTGTTTTCACGGGCCAAAGACAGAAAGGCACAAGGCAACAAATGTGTCACGATTTCATGACATGTTGTGTTTTCATGGGCCAAAGACAGAAAAGGCGCAAGGCAGCGAATGTGTCATGATTTCATGACATGTGTTTTCATGGGCCAAAGATAGAAAAGGCACAAGGCAGCGAAAGTGTCACGATTTCGTGACATGTTCCATTTTCATGGGCGAAAGGCAGAGAAGTGCAAGGAAGCGAAAAGTGTCATGATTTCATGACATGTCTGGTTTTCATGGGTGCAAGACAAGAGGTGAACAAGGAGGCAAAAAATGTCATGATTTCATGACATGTTGAGTTTTCGTGGATAAAGGGCGAGAAGAGCATAAAGAGACAGAAGTGTCATGATTTCATGACAGGTCGCAACAGCACGATCACTGATAGTTAACTAAAGCAGAACAATAGTTAAAGGGGCAGTTGTAGAGGAAAAGCATGCAGCCAAAATAAGAAGAGTTAACTGGAGTCAATGCGACAGTTATAGGAGCAATTACAAAAGAAAAGCATGCAGCTATTTTAAGAACAATCGAAGAAGGAGAAATCGAACAGTCGCATAAATAGAATCAAAAAATGCATGCATGCACAAAAAAGAAGATGAACAGTCATGGTAGAGGTATATGTTGCATGTAACGTGTTTAACGAAATGCCCACTCTATAAATACAAAAGGAGTTACATAAAGAAGAAGTTACAAGTTGACAAGTGGCAGAAGAGAATATTAAAGGAACAGTTACGGGTTGCATGCGTAAATATGGAAGTTAAAAATAGAGACTAATATGTTATAAAAGCAGGTCTGCGTGAAGAATAAGGTTGCTACTGTAAGTGAGAAATTGTTATGTAAAGAGGGTTAGAAGAGGGCCGAGAGAGAGATAAGTAGAGCCGTGAGAGAGTGCAGAGTTTGATTAATTGCAGACCAGTCAGGGTCATGTAAACAACGAAGGCATTTTTATGTCATTAAGATAATTCAGAATTGCAGTCCAAGTTGGTGCTTGGCATTAGGGGTTGGTGCTCCTATCTGTTGTAGCAAAAAAATAAGGGGTTGGTGCTCCTTCCAGTGGGTGCTGGTAAAGTGTTTGTAAAATTGGTGTTTTGCAAAGGCTGGATTTGGATTGGAGTCCAAGCAGTCATTTTTGAGGAGTAGCCAAATTGGTGAACCTCGTTACATTGTGTGTTGTGGTGTGCTCTCTTGTGAAAATTGCTTTACCTATTTTTAAGTTCTCTTTGCTTCAGCATTAAGTGTTGTAGATTTGAATTTTAATAGCTACACTGATTCACCCCCCTCTCAATTTCATTATGAGAATATCAATTGGTATCAGAGCAAGGTTCCTAAACAAAGCTTAATCAGCTAAGGTGATCTTGGAAGGAACACAATGGCAAGGTAATGAAGGATTCTCATCAAACAAAGCTCCTTTGTTCAATGGAACTAATTACTCATTCTAGAGACTCAGGATGCAGACATATCTGAGTGCATTAGGATACGACATTTGGGAGTCGGTAGAAAGTGGATACACAGTACCCGCTACTCCTCCAATAGATACTGTTGAGAAGAAGAAGTTTGAGAATAACTCCAAAGCAAAGAATGCCATAATGTGTGGGCTAGTAGACAAGTGAACTGATAAGGATCATGAGCTGTAAATCAGCAAAAGACATGTGGGACAAACTGAAGAGCATCCATGAAGGAGACAACAAGATCAAGGAAGCCAAGCTGCAAACTCATCGAGCTCGGTTCGAAGCATTACAAATGAATGACGATGAGAACATAGAGGCCTATATGCTGAGAGTCAATGGAATCATTAATGCAATCAGAGGACTCGATAAAGAAATCGAAGATGCGGTTGTCATGAAAAAGGTACTTAGAACTCTTCACAAAAGATTTAATTCTAAAGTTTCTGCAATAGAAGAGGCTAAAGATCTAAATAATTTTAGCATGGACGAGATGCATGGTTCTTTGACTGCATACGAAATGAGAATAGGACAAACTAAGCCCATAGACAGAGAAGCTGCTTTTAAAGCACACAAGAATACAAAAGCTGAACAAGAATCTGAGGATGAAGAGACATCGGATGAAACGAAAGCCAACTTTGTTCGAAAACTTACAAAGGGAAAAGGAAAATATAGAGGAAAGTTACCATTTAAGTGTTTCAATTGTGGAGGGGTCGGTCACTTTGCAGCTAAGTGTCCAATGAATGAGAAAACCAAAAGTGATGAAGGGTCACACCAAGAAAGAAGTGACTGGAAGAAGAAACCAAATTTTAGGAAAAGCAATTTCAAAAAGAAAAGTTTCATATCCAAGAATGTCAGCTCTTCTGAAGATAGCTCAGGTGAAGATTCTGAAGAAGAAACAGGTGAAGCTCTGTTCATGGCATTTGAAGAAGCAAAAATAGAAGAAAAATAGGAAGGTGATACAAAAAGTAAGGATGAGGCTGAAGTATATCTGGAAGGAGAGTTGGTTGCTGCACTTAAAGAGTTGAGTACAGAAAGGAAAAAGAATAAAAAGGTCTCAAGAAAGCTAGAGGATGCGAATGACATAATAAGCAGTTTGAAAGTACAGACAGAAGAATTTAAGAAAATGTCTGAAGAACTCGAAGTTCAATTAACCATGAAAATAGATGAGTGTTGCAAACTGGAAGAAGAGATTGTTGTCTTAAGAATGCGGCTAGAAGAAAAGAATCAAAAATTAAGTTGCTATCACAAACTTGAAGGAAGTTCTACAAAGCTTGAAAAGATTATAAATAGTCAGAGGACTACGGGCATCAAATTTGGCTTGGGCTTTGTCGAAGGAGAATCGTCAAGTGGATCAAAGGCCATAACAGTAGAACAAGTAAAGAAAGAAGATAAGATCAAGGTTGATCAAGGAAAAATGAATCAGGCAAAAGAAAGCAACTAGTGCCAGGCACGAGAAGAGTGCTGACAATGAGGGATTCATAAAAGTCACACATCAAAGGAGAAGAAAATTTGTGGCTCCTACTACAAAATGGCAAAGACCAATTCCCAGTGTTCAATCATTCCTTTTTCGGTTATTGTTTTAAATGCAATGCTTACGGTCATAAGATTTCAGACTGCATTCATAATATAGGACAAAGAAATTTCACCAGTAGAAATGTCTTTTCACCCTTGATGGATTATGCAATAGAATGCTATAACTGTCATAACTTTGGACACATTGCAAGAAACTGTAGAAGCACATATGCAGAAAACAGATATCAGGGAAGAAGAACTCAACCAAACAGTTTAAGGCAAAACAGAAAATTCCTAGAAAAACATGCATAGGCTACTGACAAAGAAAAGTCTAAACAAGTAACCAAAACTGTAGCCAAACCAGAGTGGAAAGAAAAGGAGCTACCCAAGGAAGAAAAGGAATCCTTGATTGTTCAGACAGCTTTCAAAGCACAGAACAAATCTGCACCATGGATATTGGATAGTGGGTGCTCCAGTCACATGACAGGAGATAAACAAAAATTTGAAAAATTACAAAAATATGAAGGGGGCTCAGTAAAGTTTGGAAATAATGATGGAGCCAAGATAGTTGGCAAAGGATCAATCAAGATAAGTGATGGACAGATCAATTCCAAAGAAGTTCTGTTTGTGATTGGTTTGAAGCACAACTTACTGAGCGTAAGTCAAATCTGTGACAGAGGTCATTGTTGAGAAGCAACACACCCCAACTGAAAAATGAGATTCCATCCTTAGAAAATTCTGAACTTTCATTTTTGCAGCAGGGACCCTCTTGATCCTTTTCAGGTTTTAAATCCAATTTTGCTTGCCTCCTTTTTAAAGTTGTGCTTTTTCTTGCATTCTAGCTGTGTTATCCAAGAATTCACTTTTTACATGCTAGAAATCATTCATGCTTAAGCCAAATCTTGCACCGGTACCGAGAAAAATCCTCAAAACAGTTGCATAAATTCATGAAAAATCAAACTTTCCATTTTTGGTAGTGTCGCGATATCGCGACACTTCCATTTTCGGAAATGTCGCGATATCGCGACAGGAAAATACAAATGCAGCTAAGTCGAAAAGCGTAGCGAAATCGTGACACTTTCCATTTTTGGAAGTGTCGCGATATCGCGACATTTCCATTTTTGGAAAGTGTCGCGAAATCGCTGCAGGATGAGGAGAGAGAAAGCTGGGGAGAAAAATGTCGCGAAATCGTGACATGTCGCATTTTCACGGTAGGAGAGAGAAAATGCATGAAAATCGGCTAAGTGCCAGAAAGGTCGCGATTTCGTGACATGTCGCGAAATCGCGACAGCTTTTGGAGAGAGAAGATGAACTGTACGGAAGGGCGCGATTTTGCGACATGTCGCGAAATCGTGACATGTCGCATTTTCACGGTAGGAGAGAGAAAGTGGGCTGAAGAATCAAAAATCCGCCAAGTCATTTTTGTGTAGCGAAATCGCGACACTTTCCATTTTTGAAGTGTCGCGATATCGCGACATTTCCATTTTTGGAAAGTGTCGCAAAATCGCTGTCTATCGGAGGAGAGAGAAGAAATCAGTACGGACCAGTCGCGAAATCGCGACATGTCACGTTTTCGCGGCTTGAAAAGATGAAAAAGTGGCTAAGTCCAAAAATTGTAGCGATGCGCTGCATGTTTCGAAGTCAGGGATGAAAAGTTGCAGCGATGCGCTACATGTTTCGAAGTCAGGGATGAAAAGTTGCAGTGATGCGCTGCATGTTTCCAAGTCGAAAGAAAAAGTTGCAGCGATGCGCTACATGTCTCATTTTAGGGTGAAAATGGCACGATGCGTCGCACGTTTGAAGAAGTCTTGCAAGACAAGCATGTCGCGAAATCGTGACATGCTGGAGCAAAGTTGTACGATCGCCGGCGAGAGGCGCGATTTCGCGACATGTCGCGAAATCGTGACATGTCGCATTTTCGCGGCCGACAGGGGGAGAAGCAGCGCAGCGCTGGAGACGTCGTGATTTCGCGACATGTCGCGAAATCGTGACATGTCGCATTTTCGCGACAGGAGAGAGAAAGTCCTCAAAGTTGACCAGAAGTGCATTCCAACGGAAAACAGAAGGCTTCCTGGGGTAGCGACACGTGTCAAAGCGTGAGGCAGACAAGCAGAGGCCGACATGCAAGCTTATTTTGTGGTTTTTAATCTGTTTTAATGTTTTAAGCTTGGATTTAATGTTTATTAAAGTGCTAATATAATCTTTTTGTCTTTCATGCAGGATTCCATCTGGCACTTACGGGACAACCGGGAAAGACCATAAAGGCAAAGTTAAAGTGCGGATTTAATCAAGGACCGCCATGCTAGAGGAAAAGAAGCCGGTGAGAGCATTCAATGACAAATTTATTGCAGACTTGATAGCATGAAGACCATTTCAACTCAGAGATGGATTTGCGGAGATCAAATTGATGGAGAAGTGGTGACTCATCCGGCTCACCAGCAGAATTAATGGAGGCATTTATTTGCAGCTGCGGATGAATGCAAGTGGCTTTAGATTTTATCTTCTCCATTTATGGCAGCTGAGCGCTATGATTTGCCGAAGGGTTAAGTTCTATCCGGACTTTGATTTTTAAATGGATTTTTATTGTAAAACCCGGGTCCTAGGGTTTAAGTGCGATAAGATTTAGGGTTTGAGCAAGATATTTTGAAAAGATCAGGGTCTGTCCTGAGTCTATAAATACTGATTCTAAATGTAATCGCGGGAGGCGGAGACTTAGAAATAAAAGGCTTATAAGCAATTTCTTGCAAATTTTGTGAAATCCTTTGTTTCCGGACTTGGAGTTGATGTGCTTTAGCTTTTACGTGATAGCATGGCCAGGAGCCTAATCTTTTGCAGAGTGTGATAAGTGTATCTTCTTTTGTTATCCGTTCCATTTAAAGTTTGTTAGATATATGCTGTAAATCTGAGTTATCAAGTTTAAATATGCTGTTAGGCTTCAGTTGTTCTCTTGTCTGCTAGGGGAAATTATAGATTTGAAGGTTAAGTTTGTTCTAATTGCTCTGTCTTCACTGTGTGAGCTAGGTTGCCGGTGAAAGATACCAGTTTTAACCAGTTGCCCTTGGATTTATAATTTTCTGCTAGATCTGTTTCACTCTGCCTTGTGCTCTTAGTTGAAAGTGATCTTAGACTGACTGGACACTTTCTTCTTTGATTTGTTCTGTTGTGAAGCTGATAGCATAGATAAAATTGATAGTTTTGGGTTTTACAGTTTGATGTTTGATAAACTTCTCTTTTACGCCCTACCCTACCCTCTCTTTGCTTTCGGTGAATGATCCATTTTTATTTTCTTTGTTTGTCTTTTATTTAAATCTGCTGACCCATGAGAGCTAGATCTAGAATTCAAGTTAAATCTGATCAACTTTTGCAACTACTGAACAAGTTCAAGAACCCCCTGTAAGGTAACAGAGCAGTCCATATTGAAATCTATTCCGGAAGTGGAAAAGAGTGAATTGCCATTCGACCCAACTCTGTAACTCGCACCTTGGATAACCAGCTAGATCCTAAAGATGAGTGGGATCCGTCCCGTGGGTGTCTCCGGAGCTTCCTTGCTTCATCCTTTCCCGGGGTGTGCATGAAAGCCGGACCAACAACCTAATTGGCGCTAGAAGGAGGGCTGAACTCAGTTCAAGTATTGTAAGGGCATAACAACAACATTTTGAAGGACCCACAGTGAACTTCGGACAGTTTTGTAAATTGTCAGTACAATTTTGTAAATTGTCAGTACAGTTTTGTAAATTGTCAGTGCAGTTGTCAGTATAGTATTTCAACTTGCTAAAATACAGAACCTGTTCAGAACTGCAGAGTTTGTCAGTACCTGTGAAAACTGGATTCTACATACAGGGTAACAAGGTCCCACCCCAGAGCTGGAGAGCTCCTTGTCCCTGAATTAGAAACTCCGAGAAGAAGTAGCCACAGAAGAGCCACATCTCTATCACAGACAGTTTTATCACCATTGATAGTCACTCCAACCAGAGCTCAGAATATCCCTGTTAATCCATTAGCTATGGCAAATTGGTTGGGCTCCACAGCTTTGAACATTCTGGGTATAGCCCATGACTTGCCCAGAAATCCAGAAAGATACCTCCCTAGGTATAAACATGATGGGACAAGAACTGCAGAGGAACACTTAATTGCATTCAAGAATGCACTGAAGTTATTAAATGTACAGCATGAGGATGTTGCCTGCAGACTCTTCCCTTTCACTCTCCAGGAGGGAGCCTATGATTGGTTTCTAAATCTTACCAATGATTCCATCACCAGTTGGAATGACTTAGAAAAAGTCTTTGTGTCACAGTTCGGGGAAGTGATAGATCCCAGCATTTTATATCAGCAGTTTTCTAGCATCAAAAGAGAACTGAATGAGTCTATTAGATCCTATAATGTCAGATTCCAGAAAGCTTATGGTAGACTCACTGGCTATTATGTACCGAATGCTGACCTGGCATTAGAGATTTTCAGGAACTCTCTAGACCCAATGACCTCTGTCTTCTTGAAGAGGGATGCCACTGTTACCAACTTGACAGAAGCTTATAAAGAAGCTTTAATCCTGGAAAGACAGTTGGGACCCCAGCCTTTAAATATTCAACAAACTCCTCTGATCACTCAAGCTGCTCCTGTGTTCAATCCTATCCCACATCAGATGATGCTGCCAGTTTGTCAGACTTTACCATCAGCAGCACCATTAGCTGCTGCACCTGTTGAGAATGTACAGAACCCGATAAAAGAGGCTGACAATGCTAGGATTGAAGAAGTTTCAAAGATTGTTCAGAAGCTGGCCAATGATTTTTTGAGTTTTAAAAGGCAAACTTCTACTGGAGACAATCCCAACAGATATTCATATCAACCAAACAGATTTAACAGGCCCCCATATGAACCTAATAAAGATTACAAGGGTAAAGCTCATGATGTGAACATTTGTGATTTGGCTCTGCCCAAGCTGGTGCAGAATTCATGCCACTTCTCAGCATGGGGAGTTAGATTGTGTGGAATTTTGCAATGCATTTGAAGCCTTGTCAGGAGATTTGATCTCCCCTGAAAATCAAAGAACTGCTGAGGGCCCAAGTTCATCTGGACACAGTGCAGCTATGGTCTTGGATTCTTTTTCTTTCCCGGATGAATCTGAGAATGTAGTTGAAATGCCCATGGATGAAGTACAGGCTTTCCAGCAGTACAGAAGAGATAACTACAACCTGAGGAACAGGAATCCAGAGCCAAATACCACATCAACTCCTCCTGACAATTCTCATAATATTCCTCCTGACCCCTCTCCAAGCAATAATCCACCTCCACCAAAGGGAGGAGCTCAAAGAGTACCAGATGTTGCTGTTCCTCCACTTAACAAAGGATATAACATAGTGGAAGACATGAAAAAGATTAAGGCCAACATTACTCTGCATGAGTTGGCACAGATTTCAGAGCAGAGAGACAATCTGATAAAGACATACTCTGGCCCTGCTGCTAAACCTGTGGATAAAGGGAAGAAAATAGCCAATGCCAATCTGGCCATGTACAAGGAAAAGACTGAAGTTCCCCCATTTTTACTGACTGTCAAAATTTTTGGGAAGAATTTACATAATTGTTTGGTAGATTCAGGTGCATCTGCTAATGTCATGCCACTGGCAATTTGTCAGCAGTTGGGGCTGACCCCAATGAAGTCTGAGAGGAGAGTTGTCCAATTGGACAAGTCAGAAGTTAAGGTTGTGGGAGAGCTGCAAAACATTCACATTCAATTGGCATCTGAGCCAAGGGCTCAACATAAGATCGAAATCCAAGTTGTGGATATCCCAGTGGGGTATGGAATGCTTGTTGAGTAGGGATTGGTCTAAGTCTCTAAATGGATATCCGGCAACAGACTTTTCACACATGTGGTTGCCATGGAAGGGTGTGGCCAATCAATTTTGGGTTGACAGAGAACCCGGTACAAGCACACCATTACAGAGTACAATGCAGCTAATGAGACTGTCAATATTGCAGAGGTAGACATTGGTGTCTACAATTTAACAACTGGGCACAATGATAAATTTAACAAAGCTCATCCTGTACATACTAATGAAGTTTGGACACTTCATGTGGATGGAGCCAGATGTAAGCAGGGTTCTGGAACAGGGGCAGTCCTCAAAGGGCCTCAAAGTCAGACATTTTTTATGTCTTACCGCTGCGAGTTCCCATGTACTAATAATTTAGCGGAGTATGAAGCTCTGATTTTAGGTTTAAAATTTGCATTGGATAGAAATGTGAAAAACATTCAAGTTTTCACTGATTCAGAATTAGTGGCAAGCCAGGTCAGGGGTAAGTTTCAGTGTAAAGCCTCTTATCCGAAGGGATACAAGCACGAGCTTGGGATCTTGTGGAAGGCTTTGATGCATTTAACTTAACACATATACCCAGGGAACAAAATTCACATGCAGATGTCTTGGCATCTTCAGCTGCAAGTTTAAAGCCATTGGAAGATTTTAAGTGGGATAAGTTTTCAATTGAGCTAGTCCCCTGTCCTTCAGTTCCAAACAATATAGATAGCTTTCAAGTTTTCTCAGATGATCAGCAGATTGTGCACTTCTTACAGAGTACCAATACCTTTGAGAATGCTATAATTGATGAGGGCCAAAGGGACACCCTGATGGAACAGTTAGATGATGACAGGGGAATCATGAGATTGAAGGACAACAGAATCCCAAAGGGAATGGTAGAGCTGGAGAGGCTATTTGATGTTGACAAGATCAGGCAAAGGGTGAATTCTGAGGATTATGTGGGCACCACAGACAATGAGACTAAAAATTTGAATGTAGGAACTGAAGAGGATCCAAGGAACATCAAGTTGGCAAAGGACTGTGATCCAGAGATAAAGAGAAATATGATTGATTTCCTGCACAAGTCCAAGGATGTAATGGCCTGGTCATACAAGGATTTAAAGGTATTTGATCCAAAAGTTTACACCCACATCATACCTTTGAAAGAATCTTGCAAGCCTTTCAGACAAAAACAGAGGCATGTTAATGCTCTGTTAGAACCCCTTATTCGGAAAGAAGTGGAGAAGCTCTTGAGTGCAGCAATTATTTTTCCTATCAGGCATTCTACTTGGGTGGCAAATCTGGTGCCAGTCAGGAAGAAAAATGGGGAGATCCGCCTTTGTGTGGATTTTAGGAATCTGAACAAAGCATCTGAAAAGGACAACTATCCCTTGCCTTCTATGGATGAAGTCCTGCAAATTGTTAATGGATCAGAGATGATGTCTTTCTTGGATGGCTTCTCAGGCTATAATCAGATTCTAGTTGAGAAGGAGGATAGAATGAAGACTGCTTTTACAACTAAGTGGGGGACTTTTGCTTACAAGAGGATGCCATTTGGTTTAATAAATGCAGGAGCAACATTTCAGAGGGCAATGGACCATGCCTTCAAGGGGCTTATGGGCAAATGTATTGTAGTTTACATGGATGATCTAACAGTCTTTTCCAAATCCAGATTTGACCATGTCAAGCATTTAGAGTCTGTGTTTAACAAGTGCAGAGAGTTTGGCATCTCTTTGAATCCAAAGAAATGCATATTTGGTGTAACAGAAGGCAAACTGCTTGGGCATTTGGTCACAAAGGATGGCATTTCTATGGATCCAAGGCGAGTTGAGGCCATATCTGGCATACCATTTCCCAACTCCAAGAAAGAGTTGAGATCATTCTTTGGAAAGATTAACTTTGTCAAAAAGTTTATCTCAGGCTTTGCAGAGATAGTTAAACCAATGAATGATATGTTAAAGCAAACTGCCCAGATTGCCTGGACCACTGAAGCTAAGACTGCTTTTCAAGAAATCAAGACAGCCATTAAACAAGCACCAGTCTTAGTAAGCCCAGATTTCAGTGCAGATTTCTATCTGTACACATTCTCTTCTGAACATACACTTGCTGCAGTGCTGACTCAACGGAGAGATACAGGAGAACATCCAATTGCTTTTAAGAGCACTAATTTGAAGGGAGCTGAACTGAAATATTCCAGATTAGACAAACAGGCTTATGCTTTGGTAAGGGCAGTGAAACAGTTCAGACATTATATACTCAGAAGCAAAACTCATGCCATAGTGCCAGACCCAGCTGTGAAGTACCTTCTAAGTCAGAATGAGTTGGGTGAACTGAGGGGCAATTGGGTCACCAGGTTGCAAGAGTATGACTTGGAGATTAGGCTTGCTAAACTAATCAGAGGACTTGGCTTGTCCAGGCACATTGCTGAAGTGCCTCCACAGCAAGAAGTTAATCAATTAAACTCTGAATCTGATGATTGGTATGGGGATATCATTCATCTGCTACAGTTTGGAGTTTGCCCATCCCATTTGAACAGAACTCAAAGGAGAGCATTAAAGTTAAAAGCTGCTCACTATCTCCTCAAGGCAAGTACTCTGTATAGGGAGAATTATGCTGGCATCTTTCTAAGGTGCATTTCTCCCAGTGAAGTCAGTGAAGTCATGGCTAGCTTTCATGAAAAACTAGGGGCAGGACATTCATCAGGATCTGCTACAGCACATAAGATATTAAGAGCAGGCTATTACTGGCCTACACTTTTTAAGGATGCACATCAACATGTCAGAACCTCGCCATCAGTGCCAGACATTTGCGGCCAAAGAGGCAAACCGAGCTCTGCCATTGCAACCAGTTGTGATAAACAAACCTTTCATGCAGTGGGGACTTGATTTTGTGGGAGTCATTAACCCAAATTCCTCAGCAGGGCATAAATATGTGCTGACAGCTACTGACTATTGCACAAGGTGGGTTGAAGCAGCAGCCACTACAAGAAGTACAGCCCAGGAAGTTATTGATTTTCTTGAATCAAATGTCATAACTAGATTTGGGGTTCCCTTGAATTTGGTCTGTGATAATGGGCCAGCCTTCCAATCATTGGAGTTTGCAGATTGGGCATACCATATGGGGATAGTTATCAGATTCTCATCCAACTACTATCCCCAAGGCAATGGACTGGCTGAGTCAACAAACAAGAACTTAATGAATGCCATCAAAAAGTCTACAACGAGACAAACCCAGGCGATGGCATACATTGTTGAAATATGCACTGTGGGCTGACCGGATAACACACAAAGTGGCTCTTAAGACCTCTCCTTTTGTTTTGCTGTATGGTACTCGGCCAATTGTTCCCATCTCCTTGAAGTTGCCTACCTACCAATTTGCCTTAGATTATTTTGAAGATCATGATGATGCAGAAGCCCGTGTTTTAGACCTCACTAACTTGCAGGATGAAAGACTCCAAGCCCTGGAGCACTTCACAGGCACCAAGAAACTGTCAAGCGGTGGTTTGACAAGAGAGCCAAGGTGAAGGCTTTCAAGCTGGCAGACTTAGTGCTTCTGTGGGACAAGGCCCATGAGAAGAAGGGTAAGCACACAAAGTTGCAGCCACTGTGGATAGGCCCCTACCAAATTGCTGAAATATTGGGTAACAATGCTTTCCGCTTGCAAGACCTGGATGGTAATTTTCTGGACCTCCCTGTTAATGGCCAGTACTTGAAACATTATTTCTCCGTTGTTCCATCCAATGTATCATTTGAGTAAGCTATGAAGAAGTTGTAACATGTGTACATATTGTGAATAGCTCTCCCAGTTTTATTTTGTTCTAGTTTAGTTCTTTTAATAGCTCTGTACAGTTGCTTTAGTTGCTTCTTTTTAGTTTTAATTGGGTGTTGTCTGTACAGGTTTGTTTGTTAGATTAATCCTTGCTCTTTGTGCAGTGTTCTTTGATTCTTTTGTTGTCTGTGCAGTTTTAATTTATTTGCTTCAGTTCTTAGTTTATTTGTTTTAGCTTAATTTTTCTTCTTCTTTGCATCCTTTGTAAATAGCCTTCATTTTTTTTATTCCTTTTCTTACATTCATTTTATTGCTTTAGTTTATTTCTGTGCTGTTGCAGTTTAGCTTTGCTCGATTTAGCGATTTTAGTTGCTTTGCTTCAGTTCTTTTAGTTTATTTCTTTTATTCCTGTCAGTTTTATTTTCTTCCCTGCATTTCCTTTTCTTTGTTGTCTTATAGTCTTTTTTTTTTAGTCTTCTCTTTTTTTTTATTCTATTTTGCTTTAGAAGCCTGTGCCTGTCCTTGGAAGCCTGTACAAAGTCCTTTGGCTTCTAAAATTCTGTCTTTTAACCTTTGCCTGAGCAATCAATGAAAAGTCAGCCTGCTAAAAATTGTTTATTCTTAGCTGATAAATCCTCAATCCAATGCCCATGCTGTTCACCATTCTAATTGAGATAGTCTGCTTGCACTGAACTGTAGAACTATTTTGTTATTCAGGACAAAGGTAGAGAGATGATTGGATCTTGTGTCTTACTTGCCACAGTTGTTTTAATGATAGAAAAACTGCTATGCTGTTTAGTTGGAGGAACTCCCGGGGAATCCAAGAAAAGCTGGTTATGAGAGGGGACTATGCCATGTAATTATTTGGGTATCCACAGAGGCTATCAATGCCTAGACTGAAACAGTTCCAGATTGATCAAATGATAAAAGAAAATTGTGATTTCCCTAAAAGCATCTCAGATATTGATATATTTCAGAGGGAGAGATATAAAAAAAAAAGAAAAGAAAAAAAAGAAAAAAAGAAAAAAGAGTTGAACAATTAAAAGAGGCAGCCAATATTAGATTCTGCCCTACAGTTGTAAATTTGGGTCGTGTAAATCTAAAGGGTAACTCTGTCTAGGCTGTAAAAGGCTAAACTAGTAAACAGAGCTCTACTCGGTTTCCCCTTTTACAATCTAGAAAAGTTGATCAGTCCAAAGTTCATCATTCAATTCAGTCATCCTTGAAGAAAGTTTTATACCCTTTGAAATTGCACATCAGAAATCTTCCTTGAAGTAATCCAGCCTAGTATGTCCTTGGGAAATTTTAACAACTAGTAGTTAACGAGTCAATTTATTGTGAAGAATGTCCGTGGCAAGGCATGATGCATGGTCTTTTTGTTTTGAAACCAGAGTCTTGGGTTCTAAAATAGTGCTACTATTTTACCCGTGAGATATCGCCATTTGTTGAGAAGCAACACACCCCCACTGAAAAATGAGATTCCATCCTTAGAAAATTCTGAACTTTCATTTTTGCAGCAGGGACCCTCTTGATCCTTTCCAGTTTTAAATCCAAATTTGCTTGCCTCCTTTTTAAAGTTGTGCTTTTTCTTGCATTCTAGTTGTGTTATCCAAGAATTCACTTTTTACATGCTAGAAATCATTCATGCTTAAGAAAATCTTGCACCGGTACCGAGAAAATGCTGAAAACAGTTGCATAAATTCATGAAAAATCAAACTTTCCATTTTTGGTAGTGTCGCGATATCGCGACACTTCCATTTTCGAAAATGTCGCGATATCGCGACAGGAAAATACAAATGCAGCTAAGTCGAAAAACGTAGCGAAATCGTGACACTTTCCATTTTTTGAAGTGTCGCGATATCGTGACATTTCCATTTTGGAAGTGTCGATATCGACATTTCCATTTTTGGAAAGCGTCACGAAATCGCTGCAGGATGAGGAGAGAGAAAGCCGGGGAGAAAAATGTCGCGAAATCGTGACATGTCGCATTTTCGCGATAGGAGAGAGAAAATGCATGAAAATCGGCTAAGTGCCAGAAAGGTCGCGATTTCGCGACATGTCGCGAAATCGCGACAGTTTTTGGAGAGAGAAGATGAACTGTACGGAAGGGCGCGATTTTGCGACATGTCGCATTTTCACGGTAGGAGAGAGAAAGTGGGCTGAAGAATCAAAAATCCGCCAAGTCATTTTTGTGTAGCGAAATCGTGACACTTTCCATTTTTGGAAGTGTCGCGATATCGCGACATTTCCATTTTTGGAAAGTGTCGCAAAATCGCTGTCTACCGGAGGAGAGAGAAGAAATCAGTACGGACCAGCGCGATTTCGCGACATGTCCCATTTTCGCTGAGGATAAATGATAAAAGTGGCTAAGTCCAAAATTGCAGCGATTCGTTGACATGTCTCAAAATCGAGGTGAAAAGTTGCAGCGATGCGCTGCATGTTTCCAAGTCAGGGATGAAAAGTTGCAGCGATGCGCTGCATGTTTCAAAGTCGAAAGAAAAGTGCGCATCCATGTTTTGAAGGTGAAAATGGTAGCGACTCCGCACGTTTTGAAGAAGTCTTGCAAGACAAGCATGTCGCGAAATCGCGACATGCTTGAGCAAATTGTACGAGCTTAGCAGAAACGGCGCGATTTTGCGACATGTCGCGAAATCGCGACATGTCGCATTTTCGCGGTAGGAGAGAGAAAGTCCTAAGTTGACCAGAAGTGCATTCCGACGGGAAACAGAAGGCATCCCGGGGTAGCGACACGTGTCAAAGCGTGAGGCAGACAAGCAGAGGCCGACATGCAAGCTTATTTTGCGGTTTTTAATCTATTTTTAATGTTTTAAGCTTGGATTTAATGTTTATTAAAGTGCTAATATAATCTTTTTGTCTTTCATGTAGGATTCCATCTGGCACTTGCGGGACAACCGGGAAAGGCCATAAAGGCAAATTTAAAGTGCGGATTTAGTCAAGGACCGCCATGCTAGAGGAGAAGAAGCCGGTGAGAGCATTCAATGACAAATTTATTGCAGAATTGATAGCATGAAGACCATTTCAACTCAGAGATGGATTTGCGGAGATCAAATTGATGGAGAAGTGGTGACTCATCCGGCTCACCAGCAGAATTAATGGAGGCATTTATTTGCAGTTGCGGATGAATGCAAGTGGCTTTAGATTTTATCTTCTCCATTTATGGCAATTGACTGCACAGATTTGCCGAAGGGTTAAGTTCTATCTCGGACTTTGATTTTAAATGGATTTTTATTGTAAAACCCGGGTCCTAGGGTTTAAGTGCGATAAGATTTAGGGTTTGAGCAAGATATTTTGAAAAGATCAGGGTCTGTCCTGAGTCTATAAATACATATTCTAAATGTAATCGCGGGAGGCGGAGACTTAGAAATAAAAGGCTTATAAGCAATTTCTTGCAAATTTTGTGAAATCCTTTGTTTCTGGACTTGGAGTTGATGTGCTTTAGCTTTTCTGTGATAGCATGGCCAGGAGCCTAATCTTTTGCAGAGTGTGATAAGTGTATCTTCTTTTGTTATCCGTTCCATTTAAAGTTTATTAGATATATGCTGTAAATCTGAGTTATCAAGTTTAAATATGTTGTTAGGCTTCAGTTGTTCTCTTGTCTGCTAGGGGAAATTATAGATTTGAAGGTTAAGTTTGTTCTAATTGCTCTGTCTTCACTGTGTGAGCTAGGCTGTCGGTGAAAGATACCAGTTTTAACCAGCTGCCCTTGGATTTATAATTTTTTGCTAGATCTGTTTCACTTTGCCTTGTGCTCTTAGTTGAAAGTGATCTTAGACTGACTGGACACTTTCTTCTTTGATTTGTTCTGTTGTGAAGCTGATAGCATAGATAAAATTGATAGTTTTGGGTTTTACAGTTTAATGTTTGATAAGCTTCTCTTTTCTGCCTTACCCTACCCTCTCTTTGCTTTCGGTGAATGATCCATTTTTATTTTCTTTGTTTGTCTTTTATTTAAATCTGCTGACCCATGAGAGCTAGATCTAGAATTCAAGTTAAATCTGATCAACTTTTGCAACTACTGAACAAGTTCAAGAACCCCCTGTAAGGTAACAGAGCAGTCCATATTGAAATCTATTCCAGAAGTGGAAAAGAGTGAATTGCCATTCGACCCAACTCTGTAACTCGCACCTTGGATAACCAGCTAGATCCTAAAGATGAGTGGGATCCGTCCCGTGGGTGTCTCCGGAGCTTCCTTGCTTCATCCTTTCCCGGGGTGTGCATGAAAGCCGGACCAACAGTCATGAAGTGATCTTTAAGAAGCAGGGCTATGAAGTCAAAAAAACACACAGTGGGAAGCTGATAGCTACTGGATTAAGGAATTCTAGAAATCTATATACTCTCTCAAAAACTTCAGAAGGAGCATGCTTGATTGGACAGGAAGATGAAAATTGGTTGTGGCATAAGAGGCTCGGTCATATTAGCTTTGACAATCTGGTAAAAATAAGTTCAAAAATGGCAGTAAGAGATATACCCACCATTGACAAACCAGTAAATAGCATCTGTGCTTCATGCCAAAAAGGGAAGCAAACTAGAGCCACATTCAAATCAAAGGAATACTTCACCAGTAAGCCTTTACATCTAATACATACTGATTTTTGTGGACCAATGAGAACACAAAGCATAAATGGTGACAAATACTTTATGTTGTTCATAGATGACTACTCTAAGATGACATGGGTACTATTTTTAAAGCTTAAATCAGATGCCTTTTAGATGTTCAATATTTTTAAAAAACAAGTTGAGAATCAAACTAGAAAAAGAATTAAATGCCTAAGATCAGATAGAGGAGGAGAATTTATCTCAAAAGAATTTGCAGAATACTGTCAAAAATATGGGATCATAAGACAGTTTTCAGCAGCAAGAACACCTCAACAGAATGGTGTTGTAGAAAGGAAGAACAGGACAGTGCAGGAAATGGCACGGACAATGTTGGTTGAGAACAAAATAGCTGACAGATTTTGGAAAGAGGCAGTCCATACTGTGGTTTACATCCAAAATAGGTGCATGCTTAGGACGCATGAAAGTAAAACATCGTATGAGCTGTGGTTCAAAAGAAAGGCAACAACAAGATATTTCAAAGTGTTCGGCAACAAGTGCTACATCAAACAAACTGAAGATAATCTTGGTAAATTTGAAGATAGAGCTGACGAAGGTATTTTTCTTGGTTACTCAACAAAAAGCAAAGCCTACACATGTTACAACAAGAGGCTAAAGAAAATTGTGGAGAGTGCAGATGTTAAAGTTGATGAAGGTAGAGATCAAGAAACAACTTATCAAGAAAACTACCCTATTTATGAAGAAGTCATTGAAGGAGATGAAAAAATGGAAACAGAAGAGAATTAGAAAATTGACCTAGCTGATTTAAGAATTGACTCAAAAGAAGAAAACAAAAAATTCAAAATAGGCAACTGGCAGAAAAATCATCCCAGAGAACAGATTATTGGGGACCCAATAGTTGGTATTCCTACTAGAAGAGTAGTAGTATGGAACTACTCTCTATTATCTAGCATTGAGCCCAAAAATGTTGTTGAAGCAAGCACAAATGAAAGTTGGATGAAAGCAATTAATGAAGAACTAGATCAGATTGAGAAAAACAAAACCTGGGAGTTAGTACCAAGGCCGGCAAATAAAAATGTAATCAGTACTAAATAGATTTTTTGAAATAAATTGAACAAAGATGGACAGGTTGTAAGAAATAAAGCAAGACTGGTCTGTAAAGGCTATGCACAAAGTTGAAGGTATTGATTTTGAGGAAACCTTTGCACTAGTAGCCAAACTAGAGGCAATCAGAATGTTTCTAGCTTTAGCAGTTCATAAAAATTTCAAGGTATATCAAATGGACGTAAAATCAGCATTTCTGAATGGAAAACTAGAAGAAGAGGTTTACATTGAGCAGCCAGATGGTTTCCAACTCGGTGATAATACCAACTTTGTTTGCAAGTTGAGGAAAGCTTTGTATGGTTTAAAAAAGGCACCCAGAGCATGGTATGCAAGGCTGGATAACTATCTGATTCAATAGGGGTTCAAGAAATGTTTGGTGGACAACAATCTATATGTCAAAATAGAGAATGGCCATATTATTGTCCTTGTTGTTTATGTAGATGATATCATTTTTGGCAACAACAATGATAAGTCCTATAGTGACAGACATAGAAAATAAAATGAAGAAAGAATTTGAGATGTCTATGATTGGTGAACTTTCTTATTTTCTCGGACTGCAAGTCAATCAAAGTGAAAAGGGCATTTTTATTTCTCAAGTTAAATATGTGAAAGAAATGTTGAAAAATTTCACAATGGAGGACAATAAACCTGTTAGCACTCCCATGACAATGGGTTGCAAGTTGAGCAAGGATGACAAATCTCTAGATGTAGATAAACCATTTATAGAACTATGATTGGAAGTCTGATGTATTTGACAGCTACCAGACTAGATATCTTATAGGCAGTATGCATGGTGGCAAGATTTCAGGCTAGTCCCAAAGAGACTCATGTGACAGCAGTGAAGAGGATTTTTAGGTACCTCAAGGGTACTATGGAGTATGGGTTATGGTACCCAAAAGGTAAGGACTTCACTCTTATTGCATATTTGATGCAGATTGGGCAGGATGTATTGATGACAGAAAGAGTACAAGTGGAGGAGCATTTTATCTTGGAGACAGGCTGGTAGCATGGCACAATAAGAAACAAGAATCAGTCTCTCTATCCACAACAGAGGCAGAATACATTACAGCAACAACATGTTGTACACAGATATTATGGATGAGACAAACCCTGAAAGATCTTGGTATTCACTTCAAAGAGCCAATTTTAGTTAAATGTGACAACACCAATGCTATAAACATATCAAAGAATTCGGTTATGCATTCTTGAACCAAAAATATTACAATCCGATATCACTTCTTGAAGGATAAAGTTGCATAAGGTGAGGTCAAATTGGATTTTGTTTCGACTACAGAGCAAGTAGCAAATATATTCACAAAACCATTGCCAAAGGAAGTCTTTGAGTACCTTCAAAGTAAGTTGGGAGTAGTCACATTTCCCAAGAACTGACTATCAATTGGGATCTCATTCTCAGGGGGAGCATTTATGCCTATGTTTATAGTTTTGCTCATATTCATGATTTTTTCTAACTATAACAATGTGTATCTAAGAATGTTGTGCATAGACTTAGGGGGAGTCTACAGCAGCCCTTTGGTATTATTGTCAAAGGGGGAGAAGAATTCCAGGAGAGTGCATGAGTGTTGCCAACAATTCCAAAGGGGGAGATTGTTGAGCAAGGTGCAGCAAAAGTATTGTCATTGTTGTCAACACAAACAGATAGATCAGTTGATGTAGTTGATGTAGTGGACAGGAGTTTAGAGGTCAGTCAGAACATGTACAGTGAATTTCTAAGAAGTCAGAGGTGGCCCAGATTCAAAAAATCAAAGAAAAAGACAAGAAAACTGTCACGATATCGCGACATGTTTTCTGTCGCGATTTCATGACATCTCAGAGGAGAGAGAAAATGTTGTCAAAATTGTCGTGATTTCGTGACATCTCAAAGGAGAGAGAAAATGCAGTCAAAATTGTCATGATTTTGCGACATATCAAAGGAGAGAGAAAATGCTAGAAAAACTATCACGATTTTGCAACATGTTGGAGGCAAAGAAGCCAAGTTGAAAAACTGTCGTGATTTCATGACATGTTGTCAGAGAAGAACACAAGTAGAAAAACTGTCGCGATTTTGTGACATATTGGAAGCAAAGAAGGAAAGTAAGAAAACTATTGCAATTTCGTGACATGTTTGGAAAGAAGGTGCAAGCAAAGAAAATTGTTGCGATTTTGTGACATGTTTGGAGAGAAGGCACAGGCAAAGAAAATTGTCACAATTTTGAGACAGGTTCGCAGAGAAAGCACCAAGGAGAGAAAGTGTCACGATTTCATCACAGGATTGAAGAGAAAGCTCCAAGGAGAGAAAGTTTCACGATTTCACGACAGGTTCAAAGAGAAAGCACCAAGGAGAGAAAGTGTCACGATTTCACAACAGGTTCAAAGAGAAAGCGCCAAGGAGAGAAAGTGTCACGATTTCACGACAGGTTCGAAGAGAAAGCTCCAAGGAGAAAAAGTGTCGCAATTTCACAATAGGTTCAAAGAGAAAGCACCAAGGAGGAATAGTGTCATGATTTCACGACATGTTCTGTTTTCGTGGGCCAAATATAGAAAAGGCAAAAGGCAGCGAATGTGTCACGATTTCATGACATGTGTTTTCACGGGCCAAAGACAGAAAAGGCACAAGGCAGCGAATGTGTCATGATTTCGCGACATGTGTTTTCATGGGCCAAAGATAGAAAAGGCGCAAGGCAGCGAATGTGTTGCAATTTTGTGACATGTTGTGTTTTCACAGGCCAAAGACAGAAAAGGCACAAGGCAACGAAAGTGTCACGATTTTGCGACATGTTCTATTTTTGCGGGCGAAAGGCAGAGAAGTGCAAGGAAGCGAAAAGTGTCATGATTTCATGACATGTCTGGTTTTTGTGGGTGCAAGACAAGAGGTGAACAAGGAGGTGAAAAACGTCATGATTTCGTGACATGTTGAGTTTTCATGGATAAAGGGCAAGAAGAGCATAAAGAGACATAAGTGTCGCAATTTCTCGACAGGTCACAATAGCACGATCAATGACAGTTAACTGAAGCAGAACAACAGTTAAAGGGGCAGTTGTAGAGGAAAAGCATACAGCCAAAATACGAATAGTTAACTGGAGTCAGTGTGACAGTTATAGGTGCAGTTACAGATAGAAATCATGCAAGCTATTTTAAGAACTGTCGAAGAAGGAGAAATCGAATAGTCACATAAATAGAATCAAAAAATGCATGCATGCATAGAAATGAATATGAACAATCATGATCAAGAAGACATACAATCATGGTAGAGATATATGTTGTATGTAACGTAATGCCCACACTATATATACAAAATGAGTTATATATAGAAGGAGTTACAGTTGACAAGTGGTAGAAGAGAATATTAAAGGAACAGTTACGGGTTGCATGCGTAAAAATGGAAGTTAAAAATAGAGACTAATATGTTATAAAAGCAGGTCTGTGTGAAGAATAAGGCTGCTGCTGTATGTGAGAAATTACTGTGTAAAGAGGGTTAGAAGAGGGTTGAGAGAGAGATAAGTAGAGCCGTGAGAGAGTGTATATTTTGATTAATTGCAGACCAGTCAGGGTCATGTAAACAACGAAGGCATTTTTATGTCATTAAGATAATTCAGAATTGTAGTCCAAGTTGGTGCTTGGCATTAGGGGTTGGTGCTCTTATCTGTTGCAGTAGAAAAATAAGGTGTTGGTGCTCCTTCCAGTGGGTGCTGGTAAAGTGTTTGTAAAATTGGTGTTTTGCAAAGGCTGGATTTGGATTGGAGTCTAAGCAGTCATTTTTTGAGGAGTAGCCAAATTGGTGAACCTCGTTACATTGTGTGTTGTGGTGTGCTCTCTTGTGAAAATTGCTTTACCTATTTTTAAGTTCTCTTTGCTTCAACATTAAGTGTTGTAGATTTGAATTTTAATAGCTACACTAATTCACCCCCCACCCTCTCAGTGTCATTGTGAGAATATCAAAATGAAGAAAGACAAAAGAATCAAGCATAGAAGACAACATAAAAGAGAGAAATTGAACCCAAAGCTCTTTAGTATTAATCACAAGACATCAAGTTACAACAACTTTCTAGCAGATAGTTTCCCCCAAAACTGTTACATTACAATGCCTAGGTTTTTATAGAGGACCTGACCCTCTAAGTCATTATTACACAGAATGGCGAAGTATACTCTTGAGATCTAAGAAGTCAGCTCCTCGCGGCCCTCGTGACTAAGCTTTCAAATCCATTACCAAAACTAGCAACTGTGATCGAGTCAACCGTAAAAACATGCATTGATGAGTGGTCTGAGTGTCCTCAGTTTCTGGGTGCAATGCTCAAGTGGCCACCATGCTTGCCAGGCTCTCCTTTTAGGGACTGATACTTCGCTTCCAATTGCCAAAAAAGAGCAACGACTTGCAAGGCAAGTAAGAATGCATTTATGAGGCACTTGATCATCTCGAGAAAATACCCGACTTGAAGCGCATGCCCCTTTTGAGTCATGAAAAAGCAAAATGTCGCGATATCGTGACATTTCTATGTCTTTAGCTTGGTCCTTCTTGCATCGCAAAAATAAGACATGTCATGATATCGCAACATTTCTATGTCTTTACCCTCTTTTGTTGCTTTTGGCCACAAAAATGCAACATGTCACAATATCGCAACACTTTTCCTCCTTTGGTCGTGAGAATGTGACATGTCGCGATATCGTGACACTTTTCCTCCTTTGGTCACGAGAATGCAACATGTCGTGATATCACGACACTTTTTCCTTCTTGCTCTTCTTGTCGCTCTCGGCCGCGAAAATGCAACATGTCGCGATATCACGACACTTTTCTTCTTTTGGTCTTTCTCCTTGCCTTTGGCCGTGAAAATGCGACATGTCGTGATATCGCGACACTTTTCTTCTTTTGGTATTTCTCCTTGCCTTTGGCCATGAAAATGTGACATGTCACGATATCGTGAAACTTTTCTTCCTTGCTCCCTCTTGTCGCTTTGAGCCGTGAAACTGCAACATGTCACGATATCACGATACTTTTTTTTCTTGCTCCCCTTGTCGCTTTGAGCCGCAAAATCGCAACATGTCACGATATTGTGACACTTTTCTTCTTTTGCTCCTCTTGTCGCTCTTAGCCATGAAAATGCAACATGTCACGATATCGCGACACTTTTTCTTTCTTGCGCTTCCTCCTTGCTTTGAGCCACAAAAATGCAACATGTCACGATATCGCGACACTTTTCTTCTTTTGCTCCTCTTGTCGCTCTCGGCCGCAAAAATGCAACATGTCGTGATATCGCGACACTTTTTCTTTCTTGCTCTTCTCCTTGCTTTCGGCCGTGAAAATGCAACATGTCACGATATCGCGACACTTCTTCTTTCTTGCTCCTCTTCTTGCTTTCGGCCGTGAAAATGCAACATGTCACGATATCGCGACACTTTTTCTTTCTTATGGCGGAGCTATCTTCTTTGGCCTATTTGGCAGCGAAGCTCTTCTTCTTCATTTTATGTGTAAGGGGGTGGCATTGAAAGCCAAAATTGCTGCAACACTTACAAAAACTTTCGAAGCAACAAAAAACACTTTACAAAGAGAAATTTTTTGATTTTTTTCTACCCCTTGTGCAATGTGACAAAATTTTCAACAGAAACATAATATTATAGTTGGTTATTTACGAAAAAATTTACATTCCTTGAAAAGTAGAATGGTATTTCTTGCCAGCTTATTTACAAGGGACTATTATGATAAATACTTTGTTCCATGTAGTATAATGACGTTTTGCATCCATGGTAATTTCAAAAGAAGTGCAAACCATAGTTTGAAGTAATTCGAGTTCCATTGATATATTTTTATATAATTTTTGGTTGTTAATAATGATTACCAAGTAGGGGTATTTCGGTTGATGTTTTTATATAATTTTTGGTAGTTTTATTTAATGTTTTAGTTTTGTCTTTTATGGAATAAAGTTAGGGTAGAAACAATTTAATGTTTTAAATATTGTCTTGATGATTTAGAGTTTATATATAAGTTTATTAAATGGAAAAGATAAAAAGTTTATAGAAATGCCTTGTTGTTAAAGTTAATATTTTAATAGGAGTAATATTTGTAAATCTTTATATGTCAAGTACATATGTTTTAAAATACCAATATCAACGTTATTACTGATTAATATAAAAACCCTTTTATGAATTTATAAACTCATGGACTCCTTGATAGATTCATAAAAATTCAACTACATATCTTGGAAACAAACAATGTTGTAAACCTTTAGCGAAACCTAGATCCAATATTAACTTGATCGTGATAGTTTCAAATACTAGCTAATTACATTAGACAAAGTTGGATGACCATATTTTTTAGCCAATAGACTAGCTCAATCCTGTGTGAAGGATGCACTGGTTCATGTGTATACATTTTAAAAATTGCAAACTCAATAATAACTCTCGCCTCATTATACCTCCCCATTTTTACCATCAAAGGGCATGTCAGAGGTAATCCGAAAATTAATGTTTTTTTTTTTTGCGTAAAACCAAAGGTTGGAAGCATTGCCATGTTTACCTTTTTAGATATTAAATTAATATTTAAAATTTTCTTCTAAGATAGGATTAGTTGTCCACTAATGTCCATTTGAAAGGTAAACTATAGTTCACCCTAATATTCGGAGAAGATTCACAAATGTTTAATAGAACATTTTGTTTATGGCTTATGATTGCCTTGTATGTTTAGAAATATCAACTTTACCTAGGATCTAAATAGTTTAGAAAGAGAATATATTATGAATATTTAAACTAAAAAGCCTTTGTTAATTTAGTTTGATTATCATTTAACCTTGTTATGTCTTATATGCATGGATAATTAGTAACTATGTAAGATATTGACTTGTTTTATAAATTACATACCCTTGAATAACACTTTATGCTATACACCAAATTGTAAATATGGATATGTAGTATTTAGCTAAAAGAAATATCCTCTTGAAGAGATAAAACCTCTGGAAATTTACCACCTGGTACATCAAGGATTTCCTCTATAATAGTAGAGGATATGAAAGATATGGTAGTAGAGTTTATAGAAGAATTCTAATCAAATGTAGAATTTATCTTTGAAAGTGGAGTAACAAATAGATTTTATTTTTGAGATCTAGTTCCAAATATTTTAAGTCATTTGAAGAGAATATTTTTAACACTTGCTTTGCTAAGTAAAGTATTATGATTTAATTGGATTCACAAATGTTAGGATAATTTCCAATAGAGTAGGTAGACTCACTCAACCCCATTAAGTACACTTATGGATTCAACCTATTGATGCTTACCTAAAAAATCATGAAAATTATTGAGAAGGATGTGGAAGCAAAGAATTTATGATATTGAAAAGGATGTATATCCACCCAACTATGATAGTTTGCAGTGGTGGCTATTGTGATTGAGGGATAACTATTCTATAGCAATAATAGAAGGGTTAGTGGATCCTATTCTATAGAGAGTAACAAACTATAGTATGGGATGTCATTATAGGTTATCATACGAGGTAGTACGTAAGGGTTCTCATGACTCATAATCCAATTGTAGAATAGACAACAATAACTCAAGACTAGGGGTGTTGATATTAAGGTTGGAAGGTCTAGTGAAAGATGGTATGGGACATATTAGGTCAACTACGATGTGATCTGATATACCTAGACCCAAAGCCATAGTATTTGTGGGCCCTGATAGCACCTTAGTTGAAGTTATGTTATCAGGCACTAGGCATAATACACTAAATATAGCATGGGATTGAAGCAAAACATAGACCAAGATCCACTAACGGTCTAAGAGACCATGTCCTCCATGCTATGATATGGGAAAAATAATGCATCCACTCTTCCAGGTGTTATGGGCTCTGGAATGGTAACCCCTTTATGAGAACCTAGAACTCAAGAAGGAGAAGGTAGGTCTCAAGAGATGGCAACTTATTATAGGAACTGGCCAATATCGAGCACTCATGATTCCATATATAGCAGATACTAATCTCGGAGTGTGAACATCTATGCCTATGTACTAATATAAAGTTGGGTGTACAAAATTCAAATAGTGGTTTTGTTATCATATTAAATAAAATTTTGAATTTGTGATTTTGACAACCAAGAGAGCTAGACCTGGGTTGTTACAATTGGTATCAGATCCTAGGTTGTGAAACCCTAGGTCATGTGTTAAGAAAATGGTATAGCTCTTTTTGCATATAAGCTTAATGGCAGGCTTCCCCTAAGAAATTTGACCAATCTAGAATTTTGCCAACCATACTAAGAATTTAAGGGATGTTTTTGGTAAAAGGATTGTTACATACCTAGAGTGTATATTTTTCCTATCATTTTGAAATGATAAGTTATACTGATGCCTTTGTTTAAGAATTGCAATTAAAATATTATGTCCATATGTGTTTTTAATAAAACTATTAATAGATAAATATCTATAAAAAAATTGTGTATTCATGAATTGAAGATTGGCTAGGACTAACAAGGTTTTAAAACTCAACCAAGTCAAGAAGTAAGATAAAAGCAATAAAATTATGATCTATGTTGCATAATTAAAGCAAAAAAGATAAATATTTCCATATGGTGCACTTTGCTTATCTAGCATGCCAAGTTGGGAAAGGTACTAATTAAAATCCCTATGCGGGCATCGGTGTAGAACACCTTTAGTATAAGTTAATCCAAAATATTAAGTAATAATAAAATTGAATATTGTGAAACAAATAGAGGAGTTACTCCAGTGGCTCAAAGAAGCCACAAACCACCTGAAGAGCTATGCCGATATAAATAGATCATATATTGTTGGTGATAAATATTTTCTTTGAGTCAAACTCACAAAGGGTTCAATAAAATTGACCAAATCTTGAACTAGGTTGTCGAGCCATTCAAAATCATTGCTAGAAAAAAAACCTAAATTGGCCTTGCCACCTAATTTATCCATAATCCATAGTACTTTCCATGTGTCCTTAGGAAGTATGTGGCTAACCCCTATCATATTTTGGATGTTTCACACTTGCAGATATCGGACCTACAACTCATTGCGGTATGCCTAGTCAAGATTTTAGGATTTAGAACCAAACACCTATGGAAAAGGGCTATTGATCAATGTAGAGTCCAGTGAGATCTCTACTCAGAAAGAAACACCAAATGGAAAGATGTGACAACAATAAAATGGCAATTTCTATTTTGTTGGAAGTTTAATATTTTCATGAACATTTGGACATTTGACATACATTTATGTGTATTATAGGATTTATAATGTATATTTTGTTGTATCAATGATGAAATGCATGCAAATTTTTGATAAAGTTCATAATGTATGGCTTAATGTTTATATATAAAACCTATAAACTATTTAGGATAACATAGGGATTGTGTTAAATTTTGGTGGGGGAGAATGTAACATCCTCGCTATTTGGTTAAAATTTTTTGCTTGAAGAATGTGATAATGTTGAAGATGTTTGTGAGTGCACGTGCAGGTTTTCAAGCGAGCCGAACGAGTTTAGCACCCACCTTTTGCAGATACAATGGTCGTATGCATCAGGTAATGTGGGAAATGATGTCGTGCTTAATGCACCTTGGACTGTGGGTACATGGAGACCCAAAAAAAGGAATTCATATAGGAATTTCTACATGTTGCTTGCATTTTGTGCATTTTTGCCTGCTAGGTGAGACTAGTATATATTGTTCATTTTCATAAACGATGTATGATTTAAATATATATATATATATATATAACCAAAATTTAAAATATACATAAATGTAAACATTAAATCTAAAATATTATTAAAATGTGTATTAAACTATATATAAGAATAATAATATATATTAATAAACATAATAATAATAAAAAATAAATATATGAAAATAAAATAAAGTATGTGTAATTATACATATAAACAAGCAATTCATTTTATTAAAAATATTTGTGGTATGAAATTTCTCTCCTTCGGATGACCAAAGATCATGCCACCTGGTGACCGAAGAAATGACCATACTGCATGTTAAAACTTGATGTGTCTTCACAAAAATCCTTTCAAATTCTTTAAAAGGGGAAATGAAACTCATTTTGAGGCATCTGATTTGGTACTTCTTTGTTTGCGCTTGTTGTTGGATGGTGTATCCAGTTTGACTAATTTGTTTTCATCATCATCTCATCTTCAGGTCGGCCTCTAAATCCAATAGAAGGTTATGCTGGTAGCTCTGTGTGTGCTTTTTGTATTCCATAAATTGATGTTTATTGTGATATACTAGAAATTATAATGCCCATAAATTGAGTCGTGGTGTGAGCATTTTGACTGTGTGAAACAGTAGGGTGTCTATTAAATTGGTTAATTGTCTATGCTCAAAGTGTGAGCATATGGACTATGTGAAATAGTAAAAGAACAAATGGTGTCTATTAAATTGGTTAACTATAATTATAATTTGATTTGAAGAGTCTGCGCTCAAAGAGTGAGCATATGGACTGTGTGAAATAGTAAAAGAACAAATGGTGTCTATTAAATTGGTTAACTATAATTATAATTTGATTTGAAGAGTTTGTGCTCAAAGTGTGAGCATATGGACTATGTGAAATAGTAAGAGAACAAATGGTGTCTATTAAATTGGTTAACTATAATTATAATTTGATTTGAAGAGTCTACACTCAAAGTGTGGATATATAGACTGTGTGGAAAAGTAAAAAATAAATGGTGTCTAATAATTTGATTTGAAGAGTGTGCGCTTAAATTAAAAAGCTTATAATAAGCTGCCATTAACTATAGTTGTGTAAAAAGGGTTCACACTTAAAATAATATGCTTAATTGTATTCATTTATTTGTTATATATTTTGCACTATTTCCTGCATATCATAGTTGCATACATGAGGGTCATGCTGACCCAATACATGCATTACCCACTGTCTCCCTACCGTGAAGAAAAGATAATGGAGCAACAAATATTCTACTCTCAAACTTATCAAAGATTGGATAGATGTGGGAAATAATCCATCACCACAAATATTTTGTATACTTTTGATCAGTCAGCTCGTTGTATTAGATTGTATCTAGTTTTGGAGGACTAAGTTCTGGCTAGTCTTCTGTACACAGCCAAAATATTGTGAAAGCTCTTTAAAATAGGTTTTATGTGAAATATTTCATTTAGCTTGATTTTAAAATTAAAATTATGTCCAATTCGGTGTTTACTATTGCTTACTGTTCATTTTTGACTTAGAGTTGTACCACTATTTTTATCTCATAAATAATGTTCTTATTAAATGTTGGGGCAATGTTTACCATAGTTGTAGAAATAATCAAAGGATTACTTTTCTTTATTTGTGCACTTTCATTCGAATGGCAATGTGACCAGTGTTGCTAAAACAGTTGAATGGAAGTATTAATTATCTTAGGTTTGATTAGATTAGATAACATTCATGTATATGGATTGAAACTTTTGTTCTCAAAACTATCATGGTTCATGTATAGTTCAACCGATCATAGGAAAATATGGCAAAATGATCAATGAATGTAAATAAAACATTATGGAAAATGATTAAGTTAGGTCGTAATGGCATCTCGAGTGTGCATGACCGTGGCATCCAATTGATATTTTCTTTTCTTCATATCAAGAGTCATTGTAGATTCAAAAGGTGTTATTATTATATCAAATTATAGGAGACATAGAAATGTTCTGAAAAGAAATATTATATTAATCATGTCAACCCTAAAAATTTCTAAACTTTAGATGTTTTCCCTTGGTGTTTGCTTAAACATGTAGTCAAACTGTTTACCGGAAAACATAAACTCAGATCAATTAGAGATTACTTTACCTAAATTCAATATATTTAAGAAAAGAACTATCATTTGAATGTTTAAAATGAAATTCCGTCTGGATTAAAGAATGGCTAAAATTTAAAGTGGAAACATAATATTATAGTTGGTTATTTACGAAAAATATTTACATTCCTTCAAAAGTAGAATGGTAGTTCCTGCCAGCTTATTTACAAGGGACTGTTGTGATAAATACTTTGTTCCATGTAGTACAATGAAATCTTACATCCATGATAATTTCAAAAGACGTGCTATCCATAGTATGAAGTAATTCGAGTTCCATTGATATATTTTTTAATAATTTTTGTTTGTTAATAATGATTACCAAGTAGGGGTAATTCGGTTGATGTTTTTATATAATTTTTGGTAGTTTTATTTAATGTTATAGTTTTTTATTTTATGGAATAAAGTTAGGGTAGAAACAATTAATGTTTTAAATATTGTCTTGATGATTTAGAGTTATATAAGTTTATATAATTTTATTAAATGGAAAATATAAAAAGTTTATAGAAATGCCTTACTGATAAAGTTAATGTTTTAATAGGAGTAATATTTGTAAATATTTATATGTCAAGTACATATGTTTTAAAATACCAATATCAACGTTATGATTGATTAATTGAAAAAATCTTATATGGATTTATAAACTCATGGACTCCTTGATGGATTCAGAAAATTCAACTACATATCTTGTAAACAAACAATGTGGTAAACCTTTAGCGAAACCTAGATCCAATATTAACTTGATCATGATAGTTTCAAATACTAGCTAATTGCATCAGACTGGATGACCGTATTTTTCAACCAATAGACCAACTCAATCTTGTGTGAAGGATGCACCCATTCATGTGTATACATTTTAAAAACTACAAACTCAATAATAACTCTCGCCTTGTTATACCTTCCCATTTTTTATCATTAGCAGGCATGTCAGAGGTAATCCAAAAATTAACATTCTTTGTTTTGCGCAAAACCAAAGTTTGGAAGCATTGCCAGGTTTACCTTTCTAGATTTTAAATTAATATTTAAAATTTTCTTCTAAGATAGGATTAGTTGTCTACTAATGTCCATTCAAAAGGTAAACTATAGTTCACCCTAATATTCGGAGACGATTCACATATGTTTAATAGAACATTTTGTTTATGAATTATGATTGCCTTGTATGTTAAGAAATATCAACTTTACCTAGGATCTAAATAGTTTAGAAAGAGAGAATATATTATGAATATTTAAACTAAAAATCCTTTGTTAATTTAGTTTGATTATTATTTAACCTTTTTATGTCTTATACGCATGGATAATTTGTAGCTATGTAAGATATTGACTTGTTTTATAAATTACATACCCTTGAATAACACTTTATGTTATACACTAGATTGTAAATATGGATACATAGTATTTAGCTAAAAGAAAGATCCTCTTGAAGAGATAAAACCTCTGGAAATTTACCACTTGGTACATCAAGTATTTTCTCTGTAATAGTAGAGGATATGAAAGATATGGCAATAGATTTTATAGAGGAATTCTAATTAAATTTATAATTTATATTTGAAAGTGGAGTAACAAATAGATTTTATTTTTGAGATCTAGTTCCAAAGATTTTAAGTCATTTAAAGAGAATATTTTTAACACTTGCTTTGCTAAGTAAAGTATTATGATTTAATTGGATTAAAAAATGTTAGGAGAATTTCCAATAGAGTAGGTAGACTCACTCAACCCCATTAAGTACACTTATGGATTCAACCTATTTATGCTTACCTTGAAAATCATGAAAGCCATCGAGAAGGATGTGGAAGCAAAGAATTGATGACATTGAGAAGGATGTGTATCCATCCAACTCCAATAGTTTGTAGTGGTGGCTATTGTGATTCGAGGATAACTATTCTCTAGCAATAATAGAAGGATCAGTGGATCCTATGCTATGGAGAGTAAAAAATGACAGTATGGGATATCGTTCCAGGTTATCATATGAGGTAGTACGTGAGGATTCTTACGACTCATAATCCATTTGTGGAATAGCCAATAGTAACTCAAGATTAGGGGTGTCAGTATTAAGCTTGGAATATCCAGGAGAATATGGTATGGGATGTCTTACCGTCAACTACAATGTGATATGAGATACTTGGACCCAAATCCAGAGTATTGGCGAGCCCTAATAGCACCTTAATTGAAGGTCCTTTATCAAGCACTAAGCATAATACGCTAACTCTAGCATGAATTTTAAGCAAAACATAGACCAGGACCCAATAACGATTTGAGATACCATGGCCTTCATGCTACAATATGGGGAAAATAATGCATCCACCATTCCAAGTGTTATGGACCTAGAAGGATAACCCCTTATCGAGATCCTATAACTTGATAAGGAGAAGGTAGGTCTTAAAATATGGTAGCTTATTACAGGATCTGGTCAATCTCGTGCACTCATGATTTCATCCATAGTGGATACTAATATTGGAGTGTGAACATCTATGCCTATGTACTAATATAAAGTTGGGTGTACAAAATTCAAATAGTGGCTTTGTTATCATATTAAACAAAATTTTGAATTTGAGATTTTGACAACCAGGAGAGCTAGACCTGGTTTTTACAATCACCTACATAGACATGGATAAATTTGGGGATTATTTAATACCAACCAATCCTATTCTAGAACCTCTTCTCATTCCACCCAAACATGTTCCTTCTTCTCAGTAGGAACTTGCTCATTCACATTACCAACTTCAACCAAGCCTACACCAACCATATTTTTGAGGTATCATCTACCCCTTTGCACCAAATTCACCCACCACAATGTATCCAAATACCTTCCACCCCATATACCTATAGTGTTATATATTCTAATCTCCTCTACAAAGCACAAGTTAATGTTGCTTCACAAATTCCATCCATCATTCCAACCACCACTCCCCATTCAATTGTGATTCATTTCACAAATTAGCCTCTATTAACCTCCACCAACTTTACTATTCACACCTCACCTACATATACTTCCACCACCACCTCACAATCTGCTTCAAAAATTGCCATACAACAAGCATAAAAACACCTCAACCAAATGCTCATGGGATAGCAAGACGCTCTTTCTTATCCTCAACAACAATCATAGATAGCAAATTTTAAACCCCATTCCATTACAATACAACACATCTTATTTACCCATAATCCATATTGGGTATCATGATCTTATCAGGTTGTGATGCCCACACCTCCATTCACCCACATCAACCACACTTCCAAAACCCAACACAAACATTCCACAAAATTCATCTCCACTCCATCAACAATAGCAATTTCGCCATCAAGCCCAACAACATACCCAATAGCATCAAATACCCCTTAATTCATCAAGCCATAAAAATCACATTCCATCACAACAAATCATCACTTCACACAACCCATATCCACACAATCATCAAACAATCTAGGGCTTTCACACACACATAGAAGACCCTAAAATCCAAGCCATGCAATAATAAATTGACAACTTGATGATGAATACTCCTGGTATGATGTACCAAAATCTTACACTAAGATAGTTGATCGATCAACCTATTGATTCTTCAGTACCATATTTATCCTATCTAATAGATTTTACACTATCGAAGTTTTATAGGTTCAAAAGGACTAAGGATCCTAGAGAACACATAAGCACATTCATCCACTCATACTTTTGAATTCAATAGAATGATGCATTAATGCTCAAAACCTTTCCTTAGACACTGGGGGAGACACTCTAGACTGGTATAATCATCTACCACACCATAGCATTTACACATTTGAACAATTGGTAGATAAAGTTTTGGAAATATTTTCCCTCAATATTCGTAATAAAACCACATTGACTGACTTATATAATCTTAAACAATTTTAAGAAGAGTCAGTTTATTATTTTGAAAATAATTGGAGGGTAGTTATCACCAAATTGTCATTCTCCATTCCAATGGATGAATTAACTCGAATGTTCACAAGGATTTTTTTAAAACCTATCTACTTGTTATTACAACTACAGAAATACAAAACACTTGATGAAGCTCTTACCCAGGCTCATGTAATCGAAGAGATAAAAATCCAAGAGGGTGAGATAAAAACTAAGAAGAAAAGAATGGCAAAATAAGGTCCAATAAAAAGAAAATTATTATGGCCAATCCAAACAAGTAAATCAAGAGGTTTTGAGTCAACCCCAATTGACTCAACAACCCCACAGTCAATATCAACAACATCAATCATCATAGGAATCACAAAAATTAAATTATCAAGTGATGACCCCATAATAGCAACTTAATAACACTATGCAAACTATGGACAATCATCAATGTCAACAGTCTATTCAACAAGAGTGCACCTACACACCCTTACCTGATTTATATACTTCCCTATTCTATAGGTTGTATGACACTAATGCTATCAACTTGCCCAAAATCAAACCAGAGGATCCAACCAAACATGGCAAGGGCTATAGGGAACATTTGTTTTGCCCTTGCCATTTATATAATGTGCACGATATTAACAACTACTTTACATTCAAAGACATGGTGCAATACCTAATATACCTAGGGTGATTAAGTTTGATAGTCCCTTGGCACAACAAAATTAAAACCTTGCCATTTATCAAATACCACTTCCTCATCACGAGGAACAAAAATAAATGATAGAGGGATAAAATAAAATTAATCCTAACCAAATGAATCATGTGCAACAATACCAAGGTTTTTTTGGTGCTATTCATGTAGTCACATGGGGTAAAAGAAGCACCAATAAACAAAATAAACAACAACAAGCAATTCAACCTACTATAGCACCACAAGAAAGTGTGTCTCCACAACCTGCAAATTCATAATCACCTATCCATTTTTTTACCAATTCATCCCAACCAATCCAACTTCCAAGCCACCCATCCCATTTTATTCATCCCCCAAGCCATCCTCAATGACCCATAATATATTTGAGTAGCTAGTTAACAACTAGCCTTAAAATGGCTTCATCCAAACTATCCATCTATGAGCTCATACAACAATATCCCCCATACCACGAGGCATTAATAGAAATTTTAAAATCCATTGAAATTGAATCCCAAGACACTAATGCATTGAACAATTTAATGGTAAGTATTCAAATGTGTATGGAGTCATCCATCACATTCTATGATTTTGAGATTAAATCAATACCATAGGAATTGATGGACCCTTCATTGCATATTATGGCTCAAGTGGATAGGAAGCCCTTTAAATAAGTTCTCATCAATACTGAATCCTCCATCAACATCATCATTGCCACCCTTCAATACCTCAATCTTCTACCCTCACACATAACAAAATCTACATTCATCTTGAAAGCGTTTAATGATGTTTTTTGTTCCATAGTTGGCACTATTGTCTTACCTATAGAAGTAGAGGTTAATATGCATACCATGTTCCATATCCTATAGGGTTCAATGGATTACAATGTACTCCTTTGGAACTCCTAGATAAGGGAAATAAATATGTGTCCCTTTAATATTACATCGATTCTTAAAATATGTACATGAGGGATAGATCCATTGCATACCAGTGGATATCAAACCATTTAAGTACTGTAAATTCATTGCCAATCCATACAAATACATTCTTTCTTCCATACACCTATTCTTAATCCCATAAACCACATCATCCACCTCACATCATACCACTTTATCAAAAGCTCCTATTCTTGAGGAGATCCCCATCACTACCCTACATCAAGATTCCACCTACACACCCATACCTTCATCACTATCGACTACATGTACATGTGGTCAAACCCAATCCACACCATCCACATCATCAACATCAACATCACCCATTATCACCACCCATTCATCATCACCCATCCAACCTACTCCACAAACACCCACTATCATTCCATCCACATCAACATAATCAACCATCCATCAAACCCCTCAATCAAATCCATCTTCATCTCCACTAGATGATGTCTCACATGTCAATTTGATAGATTGTGAGATGCTATTTCACCATACATCTCTCCCATCATCTAAGCCCCAAGTCATCCTTGAGCCCCATATTTCTACATCCACTCCATCCACATCCACATCCACCCAAGTTGCAATCCACCTCACCAATTCTGGCATTGGAGAATACATGGTTTGATATTTCACAATTACACCACTAATAATACAAACTATTAGGTATTATTTTCACTCACATGACCCACTCTTATCTATAGGATCAATGTACAATATGGGTTCAACACCTAATTGAATCAATTTTATGTATGGGGGATTGATTCTTAATTCAATCCACCTCCCCTAGCTGAACCCAAGAAACCATCCTATACCAACCCTGAAAGCATGATCATTTCTAATTTTCCATCATAATACTTTCATCTGGTTAATTGGTAAGTATATGACCTAAAATAATTTGAACATGACATGCACAAAATCATTGAGTCTCAATATCAAGAAATGCATGATCGTTCAAGACTGAGATACCACTCGTCATCTATTGATTCCTCTTTTGAGCAAGCCTTTAAATGACTCTATCTAGATCATAAAGAGGATACAAATCACAACGATGATTTTGAGGACTTATATAAATAATATGATGTCATATCAATAGCTTTAGATAAGTCCAAAGAGGAATCAACCCTAATCACTCCATTCACTCAACATAATGAGTATTATCTCAAAATGTTTTCCATCCATCAAGCCATCTTCCATTTGCTTATTTTAAGGGAGAAAGCTAAGCCTATTGGTGAACCACCACCTCCACTTAATTGATCACCTCTTAACCACATCTTGTAACATATGTACATAATAAATAAATAAATAAACTTTCCATTGCATTTGCATGGCCTTGTAATTTGCATTTACAATTGTTGCTTGTTGCTATCCAGGTTCTTGAGGTTCTTGCATCAATTCTAGGAGACAAGACAAATATCCTTCACATTATCACCCACCATTGCCTTCTAAGTCATCATAAATCTTGTTGACTTATTCACCCCACTGTGTAACCCATATGATTTGGTGAAACCAATTCCAAGTTATATAAGCCTATTTTATATGAAATAAATTTCGTCACCACCATCCTTTTTTAATTCATCCTTTTTGAGGATTTTTTATGATATTTCTCCAAATACACTCCTTCGCAACCTTCACCTTCACCTTTGCCTTTACCCGTAGCTCCAATTGTTTTCCAAAAAAAATGGAAGAGAATATGTTAGAGAATTTTGATAGCATCATTGATGATATTCATCTGATCCCAACACCCCATCAACTTGAGTAAGGTTCACACATGGCCATTGAAGAAACTATAGATGTGAAAGTACAAATGTGGATAATCCACAAATCATTAAACTTGGAAAAAGTTTATCCACTGATGAACAAGAATAATTGATAGCTATCCTAAAAAAAGAACGGTATTTTTACATGGTCTTATAAAGACATACCTGGTCTTGTCCCTAATGTGGTTTTGCATAATTTAACCTTGCATCCCGATGCTAAGCTAATAAAAAACAATTGAGAAATTTACATCCTACCATTTTTCTCATGGTCAAATAAGAGCTCCAAAAGTTATTAGATGTGGGTTTCATTCAATCCATTGACTATCCTGAGTGGATTTCAAATATGGTACTCATTCGCAATCCTAATGGGGTGATACACATTTACACTGACTTTCAAGATCTTAACAAAGCGTGTCCTAAGGATGAATTTCTTCTACCAAACATAGATACTCTTGTCAACACCTACGTTGGTCATGAAATATTATCTTTAATGAATAGTTTTTTAGGATACAACCAAATTTAAATCAATCCTGATGACCAACACAAAATACTATTCAAAACACCCTGGGGGACTTTTTGTTACAAGGTAATGTAATTTGGCCTTAAAAACGTAGGTGCCACTTATCAACATGTCATGATATACATCTTCCATGATTATATACACAAGATCATTGAAGACTATGTGGATGATCTATTGGTAAAATACAAAACCCAACAAGAATACATCGATGTCTTGGAAAAGTCTTTGATTGACTTCTAGAGCATAATGTAAGGTTGAACCCCAAGAAGGGTGTCTTCGGTGTCACATAAGATAAAATTCTAGGATTCATTATCTCCAAGAGAGAAATTGAAGTGGATCCAAAAAAGGTCAAGGTCATTATGGAGATGCCTCTCCAACAAATTTTAAAGAGTTTCATAGTTTGCAAGGAAAGGTTCAATTGATCCATCGCTTCATTGCATAACTCTCAGATAAATGCAAGCCATTCAATCACCTACTACTAAAGGGGGTGACATTTTCATAGATAGAAGAATATCAGAAAGTTTTTGATGATATCAAGCAATATTTGGCCTCTCCACCAGTCTTGACTCCACCTCGCTTGGGGGTCCCCTTCCATGTTTATGTTTCTACAACAAACTTTACATTATAGACAATGCTTGCATAGAAAATAAAAACAATTAAGAGCAAGCAATCTATTACATTAGCAAAAATTGGTAAGATATGAAACCGGATACGCTTATGTGGAAAAATTATGCCTAGTAGTGGTGTTTACCACTAAGAAACTCCAACATTACATGCTAAGTCACACTACCTATGTCATAGCTAAATCCTCTATGTTAAATGATGTCTTGCACTTACAACAACACCCACACTACAAAATGGATAATGCTCTTAATAGAATTTGATTTTGAATTCATTAGTTAAAAATCCATTAAAGGTTAGGTAATAGTCGATCAACTTGTGGAAGCTCCACTTCCTAGTGATCAACCCTTGATTATTGAGATCCTAGATGATTCAGTATTTACCATCACTAAATAAGAGAAATATGTCATTCCTAAATAATATTAGGATATTACACTCTTCTTTGATGGTTCTAAGTGCAAAAAAGGACAAGGTGCAGGATTTGTATTTCATACACCACAAGGAATACATATTCCCTTATCATTCAAACTCGATTTCCATGAACAAACAATAATGTAGAGTATAAAGCCTTAATTTTAGGACTTCAAGTAGCCATAGCTATGTGCATAAATAATATTAGTATATTTGGTGATTCCCAACTTGTCATTCATCAAGTAAATGGAGAATACCAATGTAAAGAACCATTCATAAAACTTTATCATGAAGTAGCAATTAAATTACTTGCAAAATTTGATTGGTATGATATTGATAGCTTTCCTAGATCGACTAATAGATTTGAAGATGTGATGGCCTCTCTAGGATCATTGATCTCAAATAAATCTGAAGGAAAGGTACAACCTCTAATTATCACAACTATCTCTAGCCTATAATTTCCCAAGCTAAGTCTAAATATGAGAAGGATGTTTGCTTTATCCACACAGAGTCTTATGAGTCTTGGTCTAGTCAAGTAAAAGCCTTCATCAAGTTTGGAACACTACCATTAGACATGTCATGAACTTCTAAATGAACAATCAAATAATGTTGAGCAAGGTGCAGAAACAGTATTGTCATTGTTGTCAACACAGACAGATAGATCAGTTGATGCAGTGGACAAGAGTTCAGAGGTCAGTCAGAGCATGTACAGTGAATATCCAAGAAGACAGAAGTGGCCCACATTCAAAAGATCAAAGAAAAAGACAAGTAAGAAAACTGTCGTGATATCGCGACATGTTTGGTCGAAAAGAAAAACTGTCACGATTTCGCGACATATCGGAGGAGAGAGAAAATGCTGGCAAAACTGTCATGATTTCGTGACATATCGGAGGAGAGAGAAAATGCAAGGAAAACTGTCATGATTTCGTGACATCGGTAGAGAAAAAGCCAAGGAAAAACTGTCATGATTTCGCGACATGTTCGAAGAGAGAGAAAGCGCAAGGAAAACTATCATGATTTCGTGACATGTTTGGAGAGAAGGCAGGCAAAGAAAACTGTCATGATTTCGTGACATGTTTGGAGAGAAGGTGCAAGCAAAGAAAACTGTCATGATTTCGTGACATGTTTGGAGAGAAGGGCTAACAAAGAAAAGTGTCATGATTTCACGACATGTTTGCAAGAAGGATTGAAGAAAATGTCATGATTTCGTGACATGTTTGAGAGAAAGAGCTTGCAAGAAAAAGTGTCACGATTTCATGACAATTTGCAAGAGGAAGCGCTAAGGAGAAAAAGTGTCACGATTTCATGACATGTCGTTTGACCGATGAGAAGAAAAGCGCCAAGGAGAAAAGTGTCATGATTTCATGACATAATGCAGAGAGAGAGTCCGATAGAAAAAGGTGTCACGATTTCATGACATGTGTTTTCATAGGCCAAAGACAGAAAAGGCACAAGGCAGCAAAAGTGTCACGATTTCATGACATGTCATGTTTTCGCTAGTGCAAGCCAAGAAGAGTGTACGGATGCGAAAGATGTCATGATTTCGTGACATGTCATGTTTTCGCTAGTGCTTGCAGAGAAGAGTGTACGGAAGTGAAAGATGTCATGATTTCATGACATGTCATGTTTTCGCTAGTGCAAGTAGAGAAGAGTGTAAGGAAGTGAAAGATGTCATGATTTCATGACATGTTATATTTTCGGAAAGGTTAGAGAAGAGTGCAAGGAAGGAAAGTGTCACGATTTTGTGACATGTTCTATTTTCATGGGCAAGAGACAGAGAAGAGCTCAAGGCAGAAAGTGTCATGATTTCATGACATGTTCTATTTTCATAGGTGCAAGCTGAGAAAAGGACAAGGAGGCAGAAAGTGTCATGATATCATGACATGTCATGTTTTCATGGGTAAAAGGTGAGAAGAGTACAAAGAGATAGAAGTGTCATGATTTCATGATAGGTCACAACAACACGATTACGGATAGTTAACTGAAGTAGAACGATAGTTACAGGGGCAGTTGTAGAGGAAAATCATGTAGCCATTATAAGAAGAGTCAACTAAAGTTAGTGCGATAGTTACAGGGGTAGTTACAGATAGAAATCATGCAAGCTAAAATAAGCATAGTGCATTAAAGATAGAACGACAGTTACAGGGCCCGTAAAGTAGTGTAACCATCGAGCGGTAGTTATACTGAAAGTTCCACACAAGAAACAGAGCTATTAATAGAATGCATGTACAAATTACTATGTGATAAAGGAGTTACTTTCAAAAGTGTCTATTAATAGGGTGCATGCAGGATTATGGAAGTTACAGAAGAACAGGTGTTTCAAGATGAAAATATTGTTATAAAAGGGCAGTTGCATGGAGAATTAAGTTGTCGCTGAATGTGTGAAAGTGTTACCGAAAGAGGGTTAGAAGAGTGTTGTAAGAGAGCGACAAGGAGAGCAGTAAGTGTTTACTATGTTTTGATAAATTATAGACCAGTCAGGGTCTTGTAAAAGTGAAGGCATTTTTTATGTCATTGATATAGCTTTCAAAACTGTGATTCAAGTTGGTGCTTGGATAGGGGTTGGTGCTCCTTTCTGTTGGTGCAGATAAATCAGGGGTTGGTGCTCCTTCCAGTGGGTGCTGGTAAATGGATTGTAAAATTGGTGTTTTGCAAAGGCTAGATTTGGACCGTAGTCCAAGCAGTCATTCTTGAGGAGTAGCCAAATTGGTGAACCTCGTTACATTGTGTGTTGTGGTGTGCTCTCTTGTGATAATTGCTTTACCTGCTTTTAAGTTCTCTTTGCTTCAGCTTTAAGAGTTGTAGATTTGAATTTAAATAGCTACACTGATTCACCCCCCCCTCTCAGTGTCATTGTGAGAATATCAATTGGTATCAGAGCAAGGTTCCTGAACAAGCTTAATCAACTAAGGTGATCTTGGAAGAAACACAATGGCAGGTGGTGAAGGATTCTCATCAAACAAAGCTCCTTTGTTCGATGGAACTAATTACTCATTCTGGAGACTCAGGATGCAGACATATCTATGTGCATTGGGATACGACATTTGGGAGTCAGTAGAAAGTGGATACACAATACCCGCTACTCCTCCAACAGATACTGCCAAGAAGAAAAAGTTTGAGAATAACTCCAAAGCAAAGAATGCCATAATGTGTGGGCTAGTAGACAAGTGAACTGATAAGGATCATGAGCTGTAAAATGGCAAAAGACATGTGGGACAAACTGAAGAGCATTCATGAAGGAGACAACAAGATCAAGGAAGCCAAGCTACAAACGCATCGAGCTCAGTTCGAAGCATTAAAAATGAATGACGATGAGAACATAGAGGCCTATATGCTGAGAGTCAATGGAATCATTAATGCGATCAGAGGACTCGACGAAGAAATCGAAGATGCGATCGTCGTGAAAAAGGTACTTAGAACTCTTCACAAAAGATTTAATTCTAAAGTTTCTGCAATAGAAGAAGCTAAAGATCTAAATAATTTTAGCATGGACGAGATGCATGGTTCTTTGACTGCATACGAAATGAGAATAGGACAAACTAAGCCCATAGACAGAGAAGCTGCTTTTAAAGCACACAAAAATATAAAAGCTGAACAAGAATCTGAGGATGAAGAGACATCGGATGAAACGGAAGCTAACTTTGTTCGAAAACTTATAAAGGGAAAAGGAAAATATAGAGGAAAGTTACCGTTTAAGTGCTTCAATTATGGAGGCATCGGTCACTTTGCAGCTAAGTGTCCAATGAATGAGAAAACCAAAAGTGATGAAGGGTCACACCAAGAAAGAAGTGACTGGAAGAAGAAACCAAATTTTAGAAAAAGCAACTTCAAAAAGAAAAGTTTCATATCCAAGAATGTCAGCTCTTTTGAAGATAGCTCAGGTGAGGATTCTGAAGAAGAAACAGGTGAAGCTCTGTTCATGGCATTTGAAGAAGAAAAAATAGAAGAAAAATAGGAAGGTGATAAAAACATTAAGGATGAGGCTGAAGTATATCTGGAAGGAGAGTTGGTTGCTGCACTTAAAGAGTTGAGTACAGAAAGGAAAAAGAATAAAAAGGTCTCAAGAAAGCTTGAGGATGCGAATGACATAATAAATAGTTTGAAAGTATAGACAGAAGAATTTAAGAAAATGTCTGAAGAACTCGAAGTTCAATTAACCATGAAAATAGATGAGTGCAGCAAACTGGAAGAAGAGATTGTTGTCTTAAGAATGCGGCTAGAAGAAAAGAATCAAAAATTGAGTTGCTATCACAAACTTGAAGGAAGTTCTACGAAGCTTGAAAAGATTATAAATAGTCAGAGGACTACAGGCATCAAATTTGGCTTGGGCTTTGTCGAAGGAGAATCGTCAAGTGGATCAAAGGCCATAACTGTAGAACCAGTAAAGAAAGAAGATAAGATCAAGGTTGATCAAGGAAAAATGAATCATGCAAAAGAAAGCAACAATGCCAGGCACGAGAAGAGTGCTGACAATGAGGGATTCACAAAAGTCACACATCAAAGGAGAAGAAAATTTGTGGCTCCTACTACAAAATGGCAAAGACCAACTCCCAGGTTCAATCAATCCTTTTCTGGTTATTGTTTTAAATGCAATGCTTACGGTCATAAGATTTTAGATTGCATTTATAATATAGGACAAAGAAATTTCACAAGTAGAAATGTCTTTTCACCCTTGATGGATTATGCAGTAGAATGCTATAACTGTCATAACTTTGGACACATTGCAAGAAACTGTAGAAGCACATATGCAGCAAATAAATATCAGGGAAGAAGATCTCAACCAAACAGTTTAAGGCAAAACAGAAAATTCCTAGAAAAACATGCACAGGCTACCGACAAAGAAAAGTCTAAACAAGTGACCAAAACTGTAGTCAAACCAGAGTGGAAAGAAAAGGAGCGAACCAAGGAAGAAAAGGAATCCTTGATTGTACAGACAACATTCAAAGCACAGAACAAATCTGCACCATGGATATTGGATAGTGGATGCTCCAGTCACATGACAGGAGATAAACAAAAATTTGAAAAGTTATAGAAATATGAAGGGGGCTCTGTAAAGTTTGGAAATAATGATGGAGCCAAGATAGTTGGCAAAGGATCAGTCAAGATAAGTGATGGAAAGATCAATTCCAAAGAAGTTCTGTTTGTGATTGGTTTGAAGCACAACTTACTGAGCGTAAGTCAAATCTGTGACAGAGGTCATGAAGTCATCTTTAAGAAGCAGGGCTGTGAAGTCAGAAAAGCACACAGTGGGAAGCTGATAGCTACTGGATCGAGGACTTCTGGAAATCTATATACTCTCTCAGAGACTTCAGAAGGAGCATGTTTGATTGGACAGGAAGATGAAAATTGGCTGTGGCACAAGAGGCTTGGTCATATTAGCTTTGACAATCTGGTAAAAATAAGTTCAAAAAGGGCAGTAAGAGATATACCCACCATTGGCAAACCATTAAATAGCATCTTGTGCTTCATGCCAAAAGGGGAAGCAAACTAGATCCACATTTAAATCAAAGGAATACTTCACCAGCAAACCTTTAGAGCTAATTCATACTGACTTATGTGGACCCATGAGAACACAAAGCATAAATGGTGACAAATACTTTATGTTGTGCATAGATGACTATTCCAGGATGACATGGGTACTATTTTTAAAGCTTAAATCAGATGCCTTTGAAATGTTCAAGACTTTCAAACACCAGGTTGAGAATCAAACAGGAAAAAGAATTAAATGCTTAAGATCAGATAGAGGAGGAGAGTTTATCTCAGAGGAGTTTGTAGAGTACTATCAAAAATATGGGATCAGAAGACAGTTTTCAGCAGCAAGGACACCTCAACAGAATGGTGTTGTTGAAAGAAAAAATAGGACAGTGCAAGAAATGGCATGGACAATGTTGACAGAGAACAAAATAGCAGACAGATTCTAGAAAGAGGCAGTTCATACTATGGTTTACATCCAAAACAGGTGCATGTTGAGGACACATGAAAGCAAAACTCCTTATGAGCTATGGTTCGGCAAAAAGGCAACAACAAGATACTTCAAAGTCTTTGGCAGCAAGTGCTACATCAAAAGAACTGAAGATAATCTTGGTAAGTTTGAAGATAGAGCTGATGAAGGAATTTTTCTTGGCTATTCGACAAAAAGCAAAGCCTACACATGCTATAACAAAAGGCTAAAGAAAATTGTGGAGAGTGCCGATGTTAAGGTTGATGAAGGTAGGGAACGAGAAATTAGCCATGAAGAAAACTACCCTATTTATGAAGAAGTTATTGAAGGAGATGAAGAAAAGGAAACAGAAGAGAATAAGGAAATTGACCCAGATGATTTAAGTATTGATCCAGAAGTAGAAGAAAACAAGAAATTCAAAACAGGCAGCTGGCAGAAAAATCATCCCAGAGAGCAAATTATTGGGGACCCCACAGTTGGTATTCAGACAAGGAGAATAGTAGTAAGGAACTACTCTCTATTATCCAACATTGAGCCCAAAAATGTTGCTGAAGCAAGCACAGATGAAAGTTGGATGAAGGCAATTAATGAAGAACTAGATCAGATTGAGAAAAACAAAACCTGGGAGTTAGTACCAAGGCCAGCAAATAAAAATATAATCGGTACTAAATGGATTTTTCGAAACAAATTGAACGAAGATGGACAGGTTGTAAGAAATAAAGCAAGATTGGTCTGTAAAGGCTATGCACAAGTTGAAGGTATTGATTTTGAGGAAACCTTTGCACCAGTGGCTAGACTCGAGGCAATCAGAATGTTTTCTGGCTTTAGCTGTACACAAGAATTTCAAAGTTTATCAGATGGATGTGAAATCAGCATTTCTGAATGGAAAACTTGAAGAAGAAGTTTATATTGAGCAGCCAGATGGTTTCCAACTCGGTGATAATCCCAACTTTGTTTGCAAGTTGAAGAAAGCTTTGTATGGCTTGAAACAGGCACCCAGAGCATGGTATGCAAGGTTGGATAACTATCTTATTCAACAGGGGTTCAAGAAAGGTATGGTGGACAACAATCTGTATGTCAAAACAGAGAATGGCCATCTTATTGTCCTTGTTGTTTATGTAGATGATATCATTTTTGGCAGCAACAATGATAAGTCTTGTAGAGACATAGCAAATAAAATGAAGAAAGAATTTGAGATGTCTATGATTGGTGAACTTTCTTATTTCCTCGAACCGCAAGTCAATCAAAATGAAAAGGGCATTTTTATCTCTCAAGTTAAATATGTGAAAGAAATGCTGAAAAAGTTCACAATGGAGGATAGTAAACCTGTTAGCACTCCCATGACGACAAGTTGCAAGTTGAGCAAGGATGACAAATCTCCAGATGTTGATCAAACCATGTACAGATCTATGATTGGGAGCCTATTGTATTTAACAGCCACCAGACCAGATATCTTGTAGGCAGTTTGCATGGTAGCAAGATTTCAAGCTAGTCCCAAAGAGACTCATGTGACAGTTGTGAAGAGGATTCTTCGGTATCTCAAGGGTACTATGGAGTATGGATTATGGTATCCAAAAGGTAAGGACTTCACTCTTATTGCATATTCAGATGCAGATTGGGCAAGATGTATAGATGACAGAAAGAGTACCAGTGGAGGAGCATTTTATCTTGGAGACAGGTTGGTAGCATGGCACAACAAGAAACAAGAATCAGTCTCTCTATCCACAGTAGAGGCAGAATACATTGCAGCAACAACATGTTGTACGTAGATATTATGGATGAGACAAACCCTGAAAGATCTTGGTATTCACTTCAAAGAGCCAATTTCAGTTAAATGTGATAACACCAGTGCTATTAACATCTCGAAGAATCCGGTTATGCATTCTCGAACCAAACATATTGCAATCCGGTATCACTTTTTGAAGGATAAAGTTGTGGAAGGTGAGGTTAAATTGGATTTTGTTCCAACTACAGAGCAAGTAGCGGACATCTTCACAAAACCATTGCCCAAAGAAGTTTTTGAGTACCTTCGAAGTAAGTTGGGAGTGGTCACGTTTCCCAAGAATTGACTAGCAATCGGGACCACATTCTCAGGGGGAGCATTTATGTCTATGTTTATAGTTTTGCTCATATTCATGATTTTTGCTAACTATAACAATGTTTGTCTGAGAATGTTGTGCATAGACTCAGGGGGAGTCTACAGCAGCCCTTTGGTATTATTGTCAAAGGGGGAGAAGAATTACAAGAAATTGCACATGTGTTGCCAACAATTCCAAAGGGGGAGATTGTTGAGCAAGGTGCAGAAACAATATTGTCATTGTTGTCAACACAGACAGATAGATCAGTTGATGCAGTGGACAAGAGTTCAGAGGTCAGTCAGAGCATGTACAATGAATATCCAAGAAGACAGAAGTGGCCAATATTCAAAAGATCAAAGAAAAAGACAAGTAAGAAAACTGTCGCGATATCGCGACATGTTTGGTCGAAAAGAAAAATTGTCATGATTTCGCGACATATCGAAGGAGAGAGAAAATGCTAGAAAAACTGTCATGATTTCGTGACATATTAGAGGAGAGAGAAAATGCAAGGAAAACTGTCATGATTTCACGACATGTTGGAGAGAGAAAAAGGGAAAAACTATCACGATTTCATGACATGTTCGAAGAGAGATAAAGTGCAAGAAAACTATCACGATTTCGTGACATGTTTGGAGAGAAGGTGCAGGAAAAGAAAACTATCATGATTTCATGACATGTTTGGAGAGAAGGTGCAAGCAAAGAAAACTGTCATGATTTTCACGACATGTTCGGAGAGAAGGCGCAAAGAAAAGTGTCATGATTTCGTGACATGTTTGGAGAGAAGGCGGAGCAAAGAAAATGTGTCACGATTTCATGACATGTTTGAGAGAAAGAGCTTGCAAGGAAAAGTGTCACGATTTCATGACAATTTGCAAGAGGAAGCGCTAAGGAGAAAAAGTGTCATGATTTTGTGACATGTCAGGTTTTTGCGACCCGATGAGAAGAAAAGCGCCAAGGAGAAAAAGTGTCACGATTTCACGACATAATGCAGGAGAGAGAGTCTGATAGAAAAAGATGTCACGATTTCGTGACATGTGTTTTTGCGGGTGAAATACAGAAAAGGCACAAGGCAGCAAAAGTGTCACGATTTCATGACATGTCATGTTTTCGCTGGTGCAAGCCAAGAAGAGTGTACGGATGCGAAAGATGTCACGATTTCATGACATGTCATGTTTTTGCTAGTGCTTGCAGAGAAGAGTGTACGAAAGCGAAAGATGTCACGATTTTGTGACATGTCATGTTTTCGCTAGTGCAAGCAGAGAAGAGTGTAAGGAAGCGAAAGTGTCATGATTTCGTGACATGTCATGTTTTCGCTAGTGCAAGAGAGAAGAGTGCAAGGCAGCGAAAGTGTCACGATTTCATGACATGTCCTGTTTTCACGGGCAAGAGACAGAGAAGAGCTCAAGGCAGCGAAAGTGTCACGATTTTGTGACATGTTCTATTTTCGTAGGTGCAAGCTGAGAAAAGGACAAGGAGGCAAAAGTGTCGCGATATCGTGACATGTCATGTTTTCATGGGTAAAAGGTGAGAAGAGTACAAAGAGATAGAAGTGTCATGATTTTGTGACAGGTCACAACAACACGATTACGAATAGTTAACTGAAGTAGAACGACAGTTACAGGGGCAGTTGCAGAGGAAAATCATGCAGCCATTATAAGAAGAGTCAACTGAAGTTAGTGCAATAGTTACAGGGGAAGTTATAGATAGAAATCATGCAAGCTAAAATAAGCATAGTAAACAGAATGGTAGTTACAGGCCCGTAAAGTAGTGTAACCATTGAGCGAAAGTTATACTGAAAGTTCCACACAAGAAATAGAGCTATTAATAGAATGCATGTACAAATTACTGTGTGATAAAGGAGTTACTTTCAGAAGTGTCTATTAATAGGGTGCATGCAGGATTATGGAAGTCACAGAAGAACGGGTGTTTCAAGATGAAAATATTGTTATAAAAGGGCGATTGCATGGAGAATGAAGTTGTCACTGAATGTGTGAAAGTGCTACCGAAAGAGGGTTAGAAGAGTGTTGTAAGAGAGCGACAAGGAGAGCAATAAGTGTTTACTGTGTTTTGATAAATTATAGACCAGTCAGGGTCTTGTAAAAGTGAAGGCATTTTTTATGTCATTGATATAGCTTTCAAAACTGTGATTCAAGTTGGTGCTTGGATAGGGGTTGGTGCTCCTTCCAATGGGTACTGGTAAACGGATTGTAAAATTGGTGTTTTGCAAAGGCTGGATTTGGACCGTAGTCCAAGCAGTCATTCTTGAGGAGTAGCCAAATTGGTGAACCTCGTTACATTGTGTGTTGTGGTGTGCTCTCTTGTGATAATTGCTTTACCTGCTTTTAAGTTCTCTTTGCTTCAGCTTTAAGAGTTGTAGATTTGAATTTAAATAGCTACACCGATTCACCCCCCCTCTCAGTGTCATTGTGAGAATATCAAACAAAAGGTAGTTTGTTCCACTATCTTGGGGGATGTGTTGTATAGACATGGTTATGCTGGAGTCCTCCTTCATTGTCTCGAGCCTATAGAGGCCCAAAGAGCAATGTATGAAGCTCATGGTGGTACTTGTGGTGGTCACTTTAGTGTAATGGCCATTACAAACTACATTTTATGCATGGTTTATTATTGGCCCATCATGGAATGTGATTGTTGCACATATGTCAATAAATGTCAACAATGTCAACAACATGCTAATTTAACCCATGTGCCATCACAAGCCTTGCAACCTATTCAGAGTATTTGGCCCTTTTCACAATGGGTTTTGGACCTAATTGGTAAAATCTCACCCTCTTCCTTGGGACAACATACATTCATCATCACAACCACTAAATACTTTACAAAGTGGGTCAAGGAAATTCCTCTAACCAATATGATAGGATCTCAAATTTTGGAGTTTATACTTTAGTATATCATCTGTCATTTTCGTATCCCCTCAAAAATAATCTTTAATAATGGCAAGTCTTTCAAAAACAAGGATGTTCGAGCACTTCATGATAAATATAATATCCAACATAATTTCTCGACTCCTTATTACTTGCAGACAAATGGATAAGTTGAAGCAATGAATAAGACCTTGATTTCTATTCTCAAAAAATTAGTCAAAGAAAATCATTGATATTGGCACACTCAAATCCCCTTGGCATTATGGGCTTATTGAATAAGCATATACATGCCTATCGAGGAAACACCGTTCTCATTGGTCTATGGTGATGAAGCCATCATGCCTCTTGAGCTCAAGATCCCCTCAATACACATTTCATTATAGGAATTCATAGATGACAACACTGCTACAGAAGCATGTCTCGACCAACTCATGCTCCTTGATGAAAAGTGAATCAATGCCTTGGAGCATTTATGAGTATATCAAGATAATTTAAAACATGCTTACAATACCAAAGTCCATCTACATGAATTCCAATTTGTGAAGCAAAAATACAATACTAAAGAAATATAGAAATAAATAACTCATATGTTTAAGAGATTGCACAAAATATAATTTTATTCAATAAATGGGGGGAGCTGAGAAACTCCTTTTGTTACAATTGATCCATTCAACAAAATTATTTTGATACAATAAATATAGGTTCTAGGGTTATCTGAAAACCTAGCTACAACAACATGTAGTGTCTCCAATGTATCTTACTTACAACAAGATGAGTAGGCTTCTGGTTATCCATAATCGGGCCACTCTTGCTTCAATAGCTACTCAACAATCCTTGATTGATGCTACCTGATCCTACATAAAAATAAAGTTGTTAGTAAAAAAAATGAGGTTTCCATAGTGTGAACACTCAGAAATGCTAACTAAAACCCTATATCTGAATAAAAAAGCATGCAAAATCCAAATAACAACAAATAAATGCAAAAAATACTTACTTTGTTGTTCTATTGCTCTGTTGCAGATTTTATGGTAGGGTGCCCCAACGACACTTGATGATCTTATGCGATAGATTCTAGTGTGTGGTTGAGGGAATAGCAGGTGTTGGGCTACACCTGCAGAATGTGGTAGGCGCACGGTTGTGCTTATGTGCTATGGTAGGTGCTTGACTATGCTTTTGGATTAGGGTTAAATCTGCAGAAGCATATCAGGGGGATGTGAAAGGCTCGATGTATGGATGATAATGGTAGTGGCAAAAATGGGATGTGAAGGGGGCTGGAATCCAAAAATACTAGGTCAAGCTAGGGTTTTTGGGAAGGATAAGCTAGGGCACAACCTACTCACAAGAAACCATTTCTCAGCAAGGTTAGATCTCACAAGCAAATTAGAGCTCCAGCATTCAAGCTTTCCAGGTTTTTGCAGGTATTGAGCATTGAGAATGCTCCTATTTATTATCAAGCCTAGGGTTTTATTAGGGTTTTAGCTTGACACTTTTGATCTTGTGGCTAATATTAAAGCAGATCCAAAGGCTGATATTAAACTTTAAGTGTGACACGGATAGGGATATGGATGGCTAATATTAGATCGGATCGAACGACTAAGGTTAATTTGGCCTATGAATACATATTTTATAATAAATATATTAAAATATAATATAAAATATTATATTTAAATATAAATAATATAAAATAAATACAAATAAGTCAAATAGAGGTTGAAAAATGGTAGGAAAGGGCTAAAGTGGGCCATTGGATGGCGAGAAAGCAATGGAATGGCCAAATTAATTACGGGAAAGGGTGATGGTGGATAAGTGGCTAGGTTTTGGTTACAAATGCCCTTTTTTGTACCATGTTGCATGAAACACAAGATGGTGCAAAAATACGAGACACCTGATTGGGCCTTTGGGCGTAGAAGTAGCTTCTCTCTCTTGTTGGATTTTTGAGCGATAATGTTGAAGACAAAAGAATAAAGAATTTTTGGAATTTGCATAGCTTACCCCCTCAATTGGTGAATGGGATTACGGATGAACCTCATAAGCCAATTGAAAAATTTGTGCAAATGATGAATGATGTGATACTATTTTTGCCCCAACGGTGGGAAGGGGGTTGGTGGAAAATGTGATGTGATGTGATATAGATGATATGAATGATGTAAAATGTGATACAATTTTTTTTCCAACAGTGGGAAGGGGGTTGTGTCAAATGTGGATGTCATGATCATGTAAGGTGTATCCTACCATGGGAAAATCATAATCAAATTTTGGTTGCCCTAAATTTTTGATGATTCGATGTTGTTGAAACATTTTGCCTTTTCGGCATCATTGATATGCAAAATGATGATGCAAAGAAAAATAAATTAACCTTGGATGTACTACTAGTGACTATTTAAATAATTCCTATGATTGGAACCAATCATCCTAGCTAGTGTGTATCTCGAAGGTGTTAAGGAGATTGTGAATTATGAAATATGAGGTGTGTCCATGTTTTAAGCCCCACAAACTAGGCCATCGATGACAACAGTTGTGCAAATTGTTCTTGAAAATGTTTCACTCAAAATGTGAAGTACCAAATATGATTGTGATCTCGAACAAGGAGATAAGTGATGATGATGATGACCAAGTGTTCTTATGGTAATTCATTCATATTATTGAATTGCATTGATCCAAATCTACTTGTTGTGGTTCCGTGGTAAATGCCCTAGGTGCTGGTAGAGGCCAACCCAGGTTCCATTCCCCTTGTCTCCATCCTGCAGATATATGGTATAGTTAGGAATGTCCTATGTGTTGGTAGAGGCCGACAAGGCTCCATTCCTCCTATGCCCAACCTGTTGAAATTTGCACCTCGAAAGGGGTTTTTTCCACTATAAATTAGTTTAACCAAGAGTTGTAGGTGAGTTGGAGAGGAGAGGGCAATCCTCCAAGGGAGGTCCCAGGTTCGAATCTCCACCCTACCAAAAATCTAAATTAGGTACCCAAAATCCAATTGATAATGTTGGTGCGGGCAGAGCTGGGTGCGACCCCTAGGTGACTTTGACGGTGTAGAACCCCCTGTTCATGGTCTCTTAGACCAAGGCGGCCCCGTAAGGGGTTTTTTGCTTAAAAAAAAAAAATGCATGGATGCGAATCACTACAATTGCCAAGTATATAGAATAAACCACTACGTACGAGATTCACTTGTAATTTTGACACGTGCTAAAAGAAGTGATGATATTTGAAGAATGTTGATGGAAGAATGTGATGATATCATCGAATTTGGAGTCGTTTTGTAAATTTTAATGCTTGAAGTGGTTAACTTTACGTGTTTCATATGGAAACAATTGATATAATTGTCAAATCAACTCCAAGTTTCTTGAAACTTGGTGGGATGATGAACAACATGGAATAGATGAGATGAGTATTAATTTTGTGAAAATTTGAGATTTTTTGATGTGTTTTGTAACTTGATTTGTGTATTATACAAATGTGCATTGTATTTGAAAAATATGTGCACAAAATGATTCATGTTTTCACAAAATGTGATTATATGATGTGTAGGTGAAATTTGGTGAGATGTTGAGGGGGAAAACTACTATTTTGGTCCCTTTTGCCTTTATGTCATTTTGGTGCCAAGTGCCTGACTGCGCCTATAGTATCCTACAGGCACTCAACTGTGCCTGGGTGCACCTATAGGCACCCATGCATGCTTGCATATTGCAAGTACCAGATTGCACTTGAGTGCACTAGATTTAGATATAAGTAGCTTGTAAGGTAGATTTTGTGGCTCATTCTTGTGTTTGAGAGTTTGTGAAGTTGTGCCTGAGGAGTGGAGTGTGTTGGTGAGGAAAGTGAGGTTGGTGATAATTTGCGTCAGAGCTATGGCAGTGGAGGGAGTTCATGCTACTGGTGGAGTGGAGGCCCGATTTGCCCTAGTAATATTTAAAAACACTATTTATTTTGTGCAAATTTTTTTTTAAGTAATGAAATTTTTTTTGTTGCTATAGTTGAGGAGATAGAGCCTCGATATCACTTCTCTCCTCTCATTCCCAGGATGGGGAAGAAGCTCACGGAGGGTGATAGAGAGATTTTAGGGAAGGTGGGTTTGGAGGAAGTGGCACGGTTGGATGTGGTGAGGGTCAATGATGGGTATCTCTCATCATTGATAGAGATATGGAACTTGGATAAGGGGACATTCCAGATGCTGACTAGGGAGGCTACTATTACCCTTGAGGATGTATACCGCATCCTCAAGGTACCAGTGGATGGGAAGAAGATGACGATTGGACATGATAAGAAGGTAGATATGGAGAATATTTTTGATGATCGATGGCGGGAGGTGATGATGGGATATGGGGGGATATGCTACCTGAGCATGTACAAGGTTAAGTTGGATGCACTCCTGGCCTTGATCATGGTAGTGTTTGTGAACATAGTGCTCCCCAACATCATGGGGTGTAGGTTCCCTTGGAACCTATTAGGATTGGTGAGTGACCTACTCAATGACCCAAGGGGATATGCATGGGCTCATGTGTTATTGGTACAACTATATTAGGAGCTATATGAGGTTACACAAAGAGGGATGAAGGGGATTGGGTGCAGCTTCCTCTTGCAGTATTGGGCTTAGGAACATTTTATTGTGGCTCAACCAGAGGGGCTACAATACCCTACATGGTAGGTAGGTGAGCCCTATACTAGGAGATGGGAGGTGGTGGAGGAGGTACAACCGAGTCAGGAGGTGCATACTAGACAATGGTATAGGGATATGTGGTCGGGTTTGATTTGATCTGATGTGATATGGATACCATGGTGAGGAGCTATGTGGGATGGTGATGAGGAGTAGCTACATCGGGTGAGGCAGGCACAGTGGTTGGTTGGGAGGAGGGATGATGAGGTGGAGTACTTTCAGTACTCATACATGTTGAGGCAATTTGGCTTACCTCAGGATGTATCGGATGAGCCAATGTTGTATTGACATCGGTGGGATGAGGTGGCTCTTCCATGAACAGAGCCATGGAGGGTGTAGATAGGAGATGATGAGCGGTTGGAGGTCCCTAAATTAGATGATGTCAGGGTGAATCCAAAGTATATAGCATGGTTTGGTGCCCAACCAGTGTGGGTACCAAAGGTGGTGATGGGTGGGGATGCGACAGTTGTAGGGTCGAGGATGACTCTGAAGAGGATGAGGTATTATGAGTAAAATTGGGCATGACCTATTATGGAATGGACCAAGAAGCTAGCTTTTCTGTATGTGTAGTCATAGGTCTCCATTTTTAGAAGAGATACATGTCGTCCCACATGATCTTACTTCACTATCATTCAAGCATCTATAGCCCCAGTGGAGACTCACTCCATAGTCCAATAATCTGATATTTAGACCTTGGGGATGACTACATGATTTTCTAAGTGAAATGTAGTACGATCCTTACAACTTTAGATATCTATGGTGTGTGCATAGAATTTGTTAACTTTGTATATAGCTTTGGGGAATTGGATTCTCAACTGAAGTGTGATGAGAATGTGACCCTATCCTTACTACTCTATATTTTGTGTTTGTATTTGGAGAGCAACTGTGATAGTGGTGAAAACCATTGTTTTTGATTTTGTATTATATTGAATGATAGCACAAGCGAGGAATACCCTTTTCACTTCAAGGTGTTATCCAAGTATGGTGTTATCCCTCTTTGAATCATAATATTTTAAGATGTGAAGAAGTGTGGTTGGTGCAAGATTGTTTTTGGAATCAATTGAAAAAACTTAATATTTTCTTAATGTGATAAAAGTGTTTTTGGTCCTAAATAAAATTGGACATCTTTTTGGAGGTTGCTAGACACACTAGTAGTGGATGAGTGAGTGAAAATTTGGGTTTTTGTGACTTGGTATTGCTGACTTATGATATTGGAGGAGATTGCATAAATGCCCCAAATAGGTACCCCCAGTTGTGGAAACTTGACTTTTTAATTTTGGCCATATCATCACTACTATAAAAGATCATTGAACATGGGATGGGATGAATGCAATTTGTGAAATGCAAGAGTGTAGTGGAATGCATGTGGGGTGTAGAATGCAGTGGAATGTATATGGAATAAATGCAAATGTAAATGTGAAACTACTGTATGTAAATATGTCTATATGCAAATGCAATATGTATGCAATGGAAACATGCCTATGTGAATGATTTGTTTTTGTTTGTTTTATTTTTGTTTTGTTAGCCATGTATATACATACATATAAATAACATATTAACAATAAAATACCTTTAAATGGATAACATTAAGTGTTTCATGTTCCTCTACTCCCTCTAAATCGGTAATTCTATATGTACCATCACCCACTTTTTGGGAGATTATGTATGGACCCAACCAATTAGCCACGAATTTGTCATGAAGTTATGAAAAAGCATTGGTATTTTGTTGGTTCTCTTTAAGTACAAGATATCCTACTTGGAATTCACAAAGATGGACTTTAGCATTGTAAGCATGCTTTAGGCGATCTTGATAAACTCGTAAGTGCTCTAGTGCATTGACTTGCCTCTCATAAAGAAGAGTGAGTTGGTCAAGACGTGCTTGTCTAGCGATGTCATCATCTATGAATTCTTGCAAAGAAATTTGCAAGGAGGGAATCTTGAGCTAAAGAGGCATGATGGCTTTCTCTCCATAGACCAAGGAAAATGGAGAAGAGAGATATGTCCCACCATGATTGCCATTTGTGAAGCAAAAAATACGACACTAAAGCAATATAGAAATAAATAACTCAGATGAACAAGAGATTGCACAAAATATGATTTTATTCAATAAATGGGGGGAAGCTGAGAAACTCATTTTGTTACAATTGATTCGTTCAACAAAATTATTTTGATACAATAAATATAAGTTCTAGGGTTATTTGAAACCCTAGCTACAAAAAGTAGTGTCTCCAATGTATCTTGCTTCCAACAGGGTGAGTGGGCTTCTGGTTATCCATAATCGGGCCACTCTAGCTTCAACAACTACTCAACAATCCTTGATTGATGCTACCTGATCCTGCACATACAACAAACATAAAGTCGTTAGTAAAAAAAATGAGGGTTCCATAGTGTGAACCCTCAAAAATGCTAACTAAAACCCTAGATCTGAATAAACAAGCATGTAGAATACAAATAACAACAAATAAATGCACAAAATACTTACTTTGTTATTCTATTGCTTAATTGCAAATTTGATGGCAGGGTGCCCTGGTGGCACTTGATGATCTTATGTGGTACATTATGGTGTGTGGCTAAGGGAAAAACAAGTGTTGGGTTGCACCTACAAAATTTGTAAGGTGTGTGGTTGCACTTGTGGGCTACAACAAGCACTTGGATGTGCCTGCGGATTAGGATTAAATCTGTAGAAGCAGATCATGGGGATGCGAAGGGCTCAACAGATGGACAACAATGTCGGTGGTAGATATGGGATGTGAAGGGGTATGGAATTCAAAAATCCTAGGGCAAGCTAGGTTTTTGGGGAAGGATAAGCTAGGGCACAACCTACTCACAAGAAACTATCTCTCAGCAAGGTTAGATCTCACAAGCAAATTAGAGCTCCAATGTTCAAGATTTCCAGGTTTTTCTAGGGGTTGAGCATTGAGAATGCTCCTATTTATTATCAAGCCTAGGGTTTTCTTAGGGCTTTAGCTTGACACTTTTGATTGTGTGGCTAATATTAAAGTAGATCCAAAGGTTGATATTAAACTTTAAGCGTGACATGGATTAAGGGAGATGGATGGCTAATATTAGATCAGATCGGATGACTATGGTTAATTTGGCTTATAAATATATTACAATATAATATAAAATATTATATTTAAATATAAATAATATAAAATAAATATAAATAAGTCAAATAGAGGTCAAAAATGGTGGGAAAGGGCTAAAGTGGGCCATTGGATGGCGAGAAAGGCATGGAATGACCAAATTAATGGAGGGAAAGGGTGATGGTGGATAAGTGGCTAGGTTTTGGTGTCTACACAAGTATGAGATATTGTCCTTAAAGATAATCAGCAAAACACCAATGCATTATCACATATTCATGATAAGTTTATGGCTAATTGGTTAGGTCCATACATTGTCAAACAAAAAGTGGGTCATTGAACTTATAGGCTTTCCAGTATAGAGGGAGTGGAGGAGCTCGAACCACTAAAAAACATTTTATGTTTATTGTATTTTATATATGTATATATATACATGGCTAATACACAAAAATACTATTAATACACATTGCATTTCACATATTCATTTTCTATAAGAACTTTCACCATAATGCATTTCATACACCATATTATGGGTCATTTGTTAAGTTTAGATAATAATTGATCCAATAAATATTATCGCCTTAATCAGGGGTACATTTGAGTTCACAATCCATCTTATTGCACCAACTCATAAGCCAAGTCATCATTTGTAAAAATAAAATTCCCATCATCCCTAGGTGTTTTTGATCATTCAACCACTCCTAGTGTTTCAAGCAACCTCCAATACATGTTGAGTTTTCTCTAGGACCAAGGCACATTTTCACTAAGAAAATATTGATTTTTGGGAGTTGACTCTAAAATTCTTGAACCAAACACATCTCAAACATATTAAATACATCTTGTGTCAAAGAGGGATAACACCTACTTGATGCCTAGAAATGAAAAAATATTTTTCTTATGATCTAAAACCAAAACTTAATTTCTTTGACTAAATTTATCAGATGTGTTCAAATTCTAAATTTATTTTACTATTTTAGCTATAGAAAATAGGAATAAAATATAGACACACAACAAATAGCCTTAAATATCTATCAGAATACTTGAAACAATAGTTGATCCTAGCCAAATTCATGCTCCAAAGTCTGCAACCACAAATCTAATTCATACCTCAAAAGTCCCAATCGTGAATTAGAGTAGACCTAAAAAACAACATAAGCTTAGAAAAATGATGGTCAGTTTTCGGGGGTCTACTTAGGTCACTATGAGACTGATATTAGAGGTGTATTAGTCAATTACCCTTGGTCATTTTATCTAACCATTTGAAAAGAAAAGCAATTTTTGACCTTTGGAAACAAGCATACAAATTACAATAGAATGCAAGATAGAATAGAGAGAACAAAGTGTAGGCAAAAGGGGTGTAATAGAAACTAAACATGCATACAAAAAATTAAGGTTTTTGGAAACAAAAACTTGTCCCCAAACTCTTCCAACTAAATTTTTACCCTATAATAGGCAAAAAAAAATTTAAAAATAGAGAAAATAGCAATGAAACCATGGATTTTACCAAATTTATGCCCTGTATAGATGATTCATGAATTCACAAAAGACCTTTAAATTAATTTTATAAGTGTAAGAAATACAATAAAAACCTAAGCTAAATTAAATAAATAATCTAAAGAAGACTAATGATGCAAGAAAAACCTAATTAATCTATGGTGAAAGAAAGAGAGGAATGGAAAAGAGTGAAGGAAACAACCAAAATGGTGGGCCTCTCCTCCTTCTCTAGAAGCAAAGTCTTGCATATGATTTATCATCAAGGCTCTTATCAAATGATCTATTGATCTATTGGAATATATGACATTATTTAGTACATGCCAATGTACCACCTTGGGTACATAACTAGAGTAGGAATTTGTCTTAGATTAAGGTTTGAGTAGTTACTTCATGCAATGTAATAAATGCACAAGTGTTAGAATGTGCAATGATGTAAATATACATGTTTTCCACATGTACATGAGTCATAGGTTAGGTAGATGAATAGTCAAGGGTAGATTAAAGACCAAGAGACATATCTCTCTCTCTCTCTATACCTTTGAGATAGTAAAGTGATAGAGGTGGATTACTTGTTAGATAGTTAGGAAGTATAGTGAGTTTAGTAGGTACAATGTAGATCATGCATCATTCATGGAGTGTTCAAGTCCTCCATTATATTACATTGTACTATTTTTGTGAGCTTTCATTAATGGCTATTTTTTGAGTTATTAAAAAAATTTCTCATATAATTTTCTTGTATATTATATTGCCATTATCATAAAGCTAACATTGCTTTCTTATTTCACATCTCGTGGTTGCATTTCCTTAAATATAGATCCTCAAAAGCTAACAGTGGTATCATAGCATGAGGTATATTGATAGGAAATAGAGAGAGCCACAAGAGAGATTGAGAGGATATAGGAAATTTTATTTTTAGAAATTTTAAAATTGCATTTGGATAGAGTCTTTCCACAAAGTTGAAAAAAAACTTAAGAAGACTAGGACTCAATATTTATTTCACTAGATTGACAAATCAACTAGTGAAGATTCATTATCTTTAGATTTAGAGAAATTACTATTATCATTTTTCTAATACTTTGCTGCAAAAAATAAAATATTCAAAGAAATTTTAGAATCTTCCTACAAGAGAGCTAGGAATAATATCTTCTTTGGAATTAATCCAACACTTGAAGCAACAAGCTGAATATTGAATATTTTTGGAGGTCTTAATAAAATGTCCCATTGTAAAAGTTTTAGATTTCAAAAGATAATATTAAGGAAACTCAAGAAAGAGATCTCCATTGAATATTGAGGAGAACCAACAAGAAGGTCCTCATAGAAATCTAACTATTAAATACTTCGGAGTGAAGAAAGAAGAAATCAACTCTAGGAGGAGACCCAAGAGAAAGCTCCCATTAAAGAACTTCCATATATGTAATATTTAAGATATAGAAGGACTATCAAAGGTACTATTATAGATTTTAGAAGTAGAAAAATTAGGATATCTAAGAAAGAGATCTCATTGCAAAACTTCCATAGTTGAAGATTGGAGAGATCAAGGAAATGTTTCATTGAAGTTTTGAGAAGACTAGAAAAGCTACAAATGTTAAAGACCCAAGAGAAGATGTCTTAAGAAAGGTTGAAATGAGAAATAAGGAGAAGGTTATGAAAGCCTCATTGAAGAATAATTGAAGTCCATTGGATAAGACTTGAAGATAACTCAAGGTCAAATATTCCTAGCAAGGAAGAGTTCCTGAAAAAAGTATTTGGGACAATTGTCGCCATTCGACAACAAGACCAAAAGAAATAAATATTTAGCAATAAGTTTACCAAAATATAGAAAGGATTTCCAAATACCTCAAGACATTCAAATTCTTGAGAAGAAGGCCACTAAATAGGCCTAATATTGAAGTTAGAATTTGACAAGGAGATTGAAGGAGAAAGGAGCTAGAAGAACCCACCAAATCTAAGAGAATTAAAGACTAAAATTGAAGGCTTTAATTTGATCTATGGAAGAAGATATTGTTTTTTTTTACAACATAAATCTAAGATATTATTTGATAGCATATAGAGGATATATAGGCTACGTTATAATCTAATAATTTTTTAGCTAAAGATAGCAATAAGGCAACATATTAAACATTATTGATAGCTGCAAATTTTAGGGTCCTAGATTAGCAACTAAAGAAGAAGTATTTAAGCATTTACAAATTTTAGAGAAGCAAAGTAAAGGAGTTACAAAGCTGAAAATAAATGATTTAAAGAGTTTTTTTGGGTAGCAAGGAAGAGCTGCAAATACATCAAACACAAGGTAGCATTTAGGTGAATCAAATCACCAATAAATCCATCACCATATGGAGGTTAAAAAGATATGCAAAATTGGTGTAAAATTTTCATTATTTGAACATTTATATTTATCTTATTATTAAGTTTTATTAAGCACAAAATTCAAGATTTAAAGTTGCAAGAGGAAGGTTTCTAGATTAAGTCTTCAAGAAAGTGCAGAAGATAGTTTTACAAGGATTAGAACTTGCAAAAAATAAAGTGGAGTTATATATATTTCAAGAGAAATAAAAATATCAATGTCCTACTATTTATTGAAAGTAAATAAGACATCATTCTAAAGTATAGATTGCATATACAATAGTGCAAAGCATAGCCATCCAAAAAGGTATAGTATTTGCATGATTAAAAGGCTTGGAATCATCATTGGAAGTTAACCAAGCAAGGAGTCTTAGCTAAAGAGTTGCCAAGGAGGAGAAGGCAACATTGAATCCACCATTGAGTACAGGTAATGTTGTAGCAAGTCTTGGTGAAGAGAAGCCACCAAAAGGAGCATTACAACCACCAAGGATTATATTGGATGTTGTCATACTATAGTCAAGAAATAAATATACATAAAGAGACTAAAAATAAAAGTAAAGACAAAGTTCAAGTGTCTTAAGACACCAAAGGAGCATGCAAATTATAGTAATCAAGTGGTAGTATCAACTAGGTTAAAGCATAAGTTACAAAGCAAAGGATGTAGATACATATAAGGGCTCAATATCATTTCATTCAAGGTGTCTAAAGATACCAAACTTCATGCCATAGTCCCATGAAAGTAGTGCTTATAGTGCAAAAAGAACCTACAGTAAGAAGAAGAATAGCACAAGGTGAATAACATAAGACAAGGTGCAAATAACAAGAAATAACTAAAAATCATTACCCAATCAGAAGTGGAGAAAATATTGGATGAATGACCACCTTGAAGAAAGCATTAAAATGCCATAGTAGGAGCCGCTTTCATTGGGGAGGAGCCACCTTTATTGGAGAGGAGCCACCATACATTGAACATCAAGAAAGCTTGTTGTTACAAGAGAAGCAAAGTAACTTGCAAAGAAAGTTGGCAAGAACAGGTGATAAGGGACATTGAAGAGTTTGGTTGCATGCAAGGGAAGAAGCCTCCACTTGCCACACCAACCAAAGAAAAAATTTTCCCTTTGGTATAAAGGAATAAGAGTGCCTACGTATCCTCAATGGCATAATGCTTACACGAAGAAAAAGAGCACCTAGGTCTAGAGTAACACTCCATTCCAATAGAGAAGGAATAACAATAATTATTGCAATGCTCAAATCATATTACAAGGTTTGAAACATCTAAATTAACACCTTCAATAGGTTGTAACCTCTCAACTCCACCTAACTAGGAATTCCTACATTCTAGTGCAACATAAAGTGCCATGTAGATTGCATTCCAAAAGGAGAAAAAGGAGTAATAATAGCCCTATATAAAGAGAGTGCACACATCAAGCTTATATAGGTCAAAGTGCATTGAAGGAACAAGAAGGCTATCTTAAGAGCGTGTGAAGATCACTATGTAGAATGAAGATGATAGAGGATAGAGCATCAAGAAGTAGTTAATGCAGTCAAACACCATTAAATGAGCAAGAGACCATGTTGATTATAGGCTTATTTGAGCATAGAGTACAATGGTATTGCACATAAATTTTGGTGCCTTGAAGGTAAGATTTATTCTCATAACCTTTGCAAAGCACAAAGGAGAAATAAGGCATATATTAAAGTTACAATCAATCAAGTTTTATGCTCTAGGGTTATTTAAATAATAGGAGTAATAAGGTGATAAATAATAACCTTGAAAATCATATTGAATGCCTTAGAAGGAAGTAGAAGATAGAAGCATTGAAACTATTACTCATATTGCATTAAATATTTACAAATCATTAAACAAGGAGACAAGGTTTTTACAAATTGAAGTAAAATTGAAATTGCAAATACATGGTTTTTCTAAATTTCTAACTAGGGAGATATAAGGAGTCCTACACCAAATTTAAATTATAGAAATTTAGAAACTACATTATTCAAATATTGAAGGAAGCCAAATTCTAGAATTGCTTGAAATTTGGAAGATTATTTTTTATTAGTCTCTTATACAAATCGAAGGGACAAAAGGAATCCAACTATAGAGTATTAAAAAAATGGAAAACATCATCAAATTGAAAGTGCATATATCAATAGAGAGAAATAAGGTGAGAAATAGGAGTTGGAAATTATATTAAAATTATATTCAAAACATTAGGGATTCAACTCAAAAGGATATCTAAAGGAAGCTAAGCACTTTATCAAGACTATAATACACTCAAATACTTGGGAGATATAAGGGATTCTACAAAACTTGAGAATTAAAAATCTTTGATAAAGTTTGATCACATACTTAAAACTAGGGAGTCATAAGGTAGTACACCTCAAAGATTTAGAAGATTTAAAATTTTATCAAAATTATTTATTTTTAACAAGAAAATTTACTTCAAAAGGAACTATGGAAAAACTTATTAAGTATACATGTTTCAAGGAATCAAAATGGTTTAAATACATTTGATTCTAGAAATGATAATAATAAAAATGCAATTAAAAGTAAAGAACCAATATGGTTTGGAAAGATTTTTGAAAATTCACAAGCTAATAGTTTGTCAAAAGTAAATTCTTTAGAAATATTTTCCAAAGATATGATGAAAGGTATTGATGAAAACTATATTATCAAAAACCATATTCAAAATATAGAAAAGAATATAGATTAGAAATATGTTATACATATTTATGAAATAAGTAAAGATGGAATAGCTTCAATTATACATAGATGGTTTGACTATTTAATCAATGAAATGGATGAACTTGATTCTCCTAAAACAAGTAACAAATAAGTTGGGATATCTTCACTATGCACTTATTGCAACAAATTTGGTCATGAGAAAGCAATTTCCTAGAGTTTCCATCCATGAAAATATTGTGGAGGAATATCTCTTTCTTCGGTTACTATAAACACAAGTACTATAAAATATTTGAAGAGAAGTTAATATTCAGGTTAGATAATTTCTTTCAAGTTCTTCTTTCTAAAGCATCAACTAAAAATGAATTCAAAAGTTTGAATCTTTTGAAGAACTAGGATATAGGTCATTCAGAAAACCAATGGAAAGAAATTGGATAAAATCCACATATGACTTTCAAGACTATAATATCTCTATTTCATCAAGTATACTTAGAAGACTTCAAGTACAAAGATTCTAGCAAACACTTTGGAATGAAGAAGACAAGGAAAGACAACATGAAGAGTGAAGTAGAAGAAGAAGGCCCAAATAAAGTTAAAGAACATTTGAAAGATGAAGATCTATATTGAAGACTAAAGTGTCTTTAATACCCAAATAATGTAATACAGGTGGGTGTTGGAATATATTAAATTATTTGGTACATCTCAATGTACCACCTCGGGTACATAACTAAAATAGGAGTTTGTCTTAGATTAAGGTTTGAGTAGTTACTTCATGCAATGTAATATATGCACAAGTGTTAGAATGTGCAATGATGTAAATGTGCATGTAGTCCATATATACATGAGTCATAGGTTAGGTAGATGAAGAGTCATGGATAGATGAAATGCCAAGGGACATATCTCCATATATTTTACTTTGAGAGAGTAAAGTGAGAGAGCTGGATTACTATGTAGATTGTTAGGAAGTATAGTGATTTTAGTAGGTACAATGTAGATCATGCATCATTCATGGAGTGTTCAAGTCCTCCATTATATTACATTGTACTATTTTCATGAGCTTTCATTAATGGCAATTTTTTGAGTTTGCAAAATATTCTCATATAATTTTCCTACATATTATATTTCTATTATCATATAATTAACATTGCTTGCTTATTTTACATATTGTGGTTGCATTTACTTAAATATAGATCCTCAAAATCTAACATGATCACAAGAAGCATAAAAGCAAAGAAACACTTTAGCATTCCAAGAACATTTTTATGGATTCAAAAGCATTCAATTAAAAAAAGGGAGTCCAACACTTCTATTTATAGGAGGTTTGGAGGGCTTAGGCAGGAAAACAAAAACACAAACTTGGTTAAGGGCTGACATCATAAAATTCAACTCAAGACTATGGTTTTTAGAATGAAAATACAAAAATGTCAAATTTGCACCTCATATAGGACAACCACAAATTCAATGAGGTTAGGAAAAAAGGCAAAACTAAAGTGGGGAAGGGAGCTCAAAAATTTGCATTTGGCAATTTTGAGTGTCTTCATATGAAAATAAGGGGAAAATGACTCATTTGGATGGGTAAATTTTCCATGTCTACAATAGGTATAGTAGCATGTTAATAATTGATACTTAGAAAAATAGTTACAGTAGCATGACAAGGTGTAGCAGGGAGAGTGTATGTAGTTTAGTGCAAGCTCATTAAAACAATAGGTACAATGATCATTTAAGTCATATCATGGAAGGCATATATATGCATCCCAAGTGTCAAATTCAATAACTTCCAAGTAGAATTCTTGCAAAAGTAATAACTACTTTATAAACAGAGTATAAAGACAAGTCCCTTTACCTAATTTCTAGTCTTATCATATCCTACATTTTAGTGTCATAATTTAAAGAGAACAATTTAGTCTGAGTACCTATGAAATATGTTTTACTTTACTTCATTAGCAACACAACATTCTTTCATCCCATGATATATAGTTATATATCCTAGGTCAACACCATGAAGAGGTAGCAAAGTTATAATGTACCTATCTATAGTTATTATTTTCTACTCTTCATAATAAAGAAGAAGTTCACATAACCCATTTATTTTTACTAAGTGAAGTGTAATTATAGATTTGGATGATTTTACTATCATCGTGACTTAAATCCCTATCATGTTTTGAGTGGGTTTTTCACAAGTTCAATAACAAAACTCAAGTATTAACATAGTTCAAATTAGAAATTATCCTAAATTTAAGGTCATTATTATACTTACTAGACTAAAATTATTTTGTAGTATACTACCATGTATTATTTTAACTTTATTAAGGTGATGTTCATTTTTCTTATGTATTTCTAATCCTTAGAAGGGAAACAATTTTATCAAAAAGTGAGTTATAATAAGAAGATACAAATTTATTATTTATGTGTAGTTAGGATTTCTAAAACCATGGAGCCCATTTCACAATCAAAATAAATCTAGGGTATGCAACCCAAAATAAAACAAGAACAACCTTTTTTCTACTTCTAAATTGGTATTCAAAAATGACACCTAGTTTTTAAATCAAAACACATTAATGCCCAAGTCCATAAAAATTTCTTAAAAGAAATTAGAGTTGTGTTGGCATTTTTGCCACATTGTTTTTGTTGTCAAGGTTCAAGCAAAAGAATGCTAAAATTGAGAAGACACTTAACACATTTGGTGAAAAAGCAAAGGTGTCGCGTTTTTGTGACTTGTCGCGATTTCGCGACATGTCACGAAATTGCGACCCGTCGCGTTTTCGCGGCGTCCGTAACACACAAACGCTAAGTTCAAAAGTTGTCGTGAAATCGTGATCATCGTGTTTTCGCGGGGTCCAAACCAAAGAGGTGTGAGCATGGAAATATGTCGCGATATCGTGACATGTCACGATATCGCGACCTGTCACAGTTTTGTGATGCCAAATGCAGAAAAGGGCTAAGTCAAGGAAGTGTCACGATATCGCGACATGTCACATTTTTGCGACCTGTCACATTATCATGGTCAATGTAGTCAACGACAGCAAAGGGGTAAGGTTGTCGTGATATCACGACGTGTTGGAGTTTCACGGTCAACTTGGTCAATGGAAGCGCTAAAATGAAGTTGTTGCGATATCGCGACATGTCACAAAATCGTGACATAAGGTAGCAATGGAGTAGTGTGATGAAAAACGTCATGATATTGCGATAGAAAAGCAAGCAAGGAGAAAATGGTACGGAACATCACGATATCGCGACATGTCGCGTTATCGTGGCAAAGTTGAAAGAAAGGCATAAGGCATGAAAGACATCGTGATTTCGTGACATTTTTGAGGATGAGGTCAAGAAAGAAGAAGACGTCGTGATTTCACGACAGGAAGCGACAATGATGAAGGCAAGAAAATGTCACGATTTCATGACACATTGGGGTGGAAGGACCAAGTGCAGGGAATTGTTGCAAAATTGTGCCTTGTCGCATTTTTGCGGTTCGAAGCAGCCAAAGGACAACATGGATAAAGAATGTCATGATTTCGCGACAGGTCATAGTTTTGCTAAAACAAAGCAAGGAAAGAGTAGAATAGTACGAAACATCATGATTTCATGGCACATCGTGTTTTCACGAGCTAAGGTGGTGAAGGAAACCAAGGAGCCGAATATGTCACGATTTCACGACATGGTTGATTTTCATGATCCGAAAGTGGCAAAATTGTACAGAGCAAAAAATGTCACAATTTCATGACATGTCGCGTTTTTGTGACCTGTCACAGTTTCATGCCAGAAAGCAGTTCAACGGCCTCGATGAAGCATTGTGAGTTCCAACGATTAAAAGCACTCCTGAATTTAATGTTTTGTTGCTTTCCAATGTGTGCAAGATAGAAGAACATGCTCAGGCCTATAGTTTTTGATGCCGCCATAATTAAAGACACCTCCAATATTCAAAGTGCCTGTTCATGATCTCTTACAGCTTTTAGCTTCCCTTGATAATGGCCATTTAACAAAGAGATATGGGCCCTCGTTTTTGTTTCATTCGTAGTTGTAATTCATTAAAAGCAGGGATTGTCATCTCTCCAAGGCGGATTAAGGGGATTGTTCTTTGAAATTTGTTTCCTGTATTGAATGCTATAATATGAAAGGAAGAGGATGGACCTCTATAAATACCAATGTAAAACTCAAGCAAAGGAGGAGGATCTTGTTGCAGAACTTGAAATCAAAATCCTAGATGCAATTTCTTCCATTCTTAGTGTCTTCTAGAATTGGTGATCTAAATGGTTATGCATGTTTGGCTTTCCGTGTTTTTGAATTCTATGTAGTCCAGTGCAATAACAATTGAATTCTGCTATGTTGAATTAGGCTGTATTAGCATTTGAATGTTTGAAGTTTATTTGGAAGTGAACTCATGACTAATGCGTGATCTAATTTTTGTTTATGTGCTCTAAGAGTCAGTTGCTACTGGGCTTTAGGATCTAGCTGCAGTTTTTGCTATCTGAGATTGTTCTCCCCATTAACGATTGGCTTCGGCCATATTTATATCTCTTTCCATTATTTCCCATTTCTTTCCGCATTTTCCCATTTCTTTCCTGCATCTCTAGTCTTGAAACTAGTTTAGATTAGTAATGGAACCATCCCTCTCTGGAGATTGGTCTGGGAGACATTTCTTTCTCCCGGCCTTTCAATGTTGGCCGAGTCTAGGGCACATTTATGTTAAAATCCTTTCCTGTGGCAGATTCATGACCAACAAGTTGTTACTCTTCTAAAAATTCTAAATGAAATAAATATTGGGTACCTTTCAAAGTATTTTTTTATTAATTTGAGGATAGACATATTTCGTAATAAAAATCTACTAGTTTTTTCTCCTTTCCTTTTTGAAAACAATAGGTATTGATTCTTCCCTTTCAAGAATTTTAGTCTTGACAGTTTTCTTCTTCATTGTCCACATTATGATTAAGTGAAGACTTCTTTAAATAAATACCCTTGATCTATTTCGATGTTCTTCCTAATAAAGAAACTTCCTCATATAGAAAAAATCCATGGAGAGATCTAAAAAAAGTAAATTTTGTTCACATGCAACTATATTTCCTAAGGTTCCCTCTCTAGTTGGTCTTGTTGGAGTATATCAAATTATTTGGTACATGCTAATGTACCCCCATGGTACCTTCATGGTACATATTGTAAATATTATATTAGGGTTGAGTCATAGTTTAGAGTGTGAGTATTATTTCCCCTTTCATGTAAGTGTGTATGTGCAAGAAATGCACAAGTGTCATGTAAAGTTGTAATGTGCAGGAAATGCACAAGTGTCATGTGAGTGTGTGTGCAAATGTAAGTTGATTCTATGTGCACAAGTGTCTTATATGTAAGATATAAAATATATAATGTAAATATGTGCACAAGTGTCTTATATTAGAGTGTGCAAAGTGAAGGTCAAGAGTCATGTCTAGGTGTGCATACAATATAGAGTCATGTGTTCATCAAGTATGCAAGTGTCAAGTAGAGTAGCCAAGATTCATGAGACTTGGCATATGGAAATGAATAGTCAAGTATCTTAAGAGTCATTCTAATATGGATATATACTTCATATGATATCAAGATATATTACATTATAGAGAAGAGCAAGTTCTTGTTATAATGTAAGAGAAATAGGGGTAATCAAGATTGCATACATTTTGAGCAATTAATATTGTAATTTGTACTATGTTCTTTGTAAATGTATTATTCAGGCAATTTACATGTATATTGTTGTTTATTAATGGATGTTATTTGATATATTAAAAGCCTTGATATACATATAAAATTTCTCATTTTGTTATCTTGATATTACTGTATTATGGCTATATTATATTCAATCCTGTGATTTAAGTTATGATATTGATGGTAGTATTAAGGCTTTAAAATCCATCAGGTCTCTTCTTCATCCTTTTTTGCAACAAAAAATAATAGGTTTTATCCAAATTTCTTGGGGTATAGGCTTATGCAACCCTTTTTATCTAAAAACATATGCCCAAAATATAAATGCATATATCTATATCTATATATTCATTATAGAAGGGTTTCCTCCTCATTGGCTCAATCCCCATTGGTTCCCTTTAACAAGAGTGGTCTAAGTCCCTAAGAAGAAGAAGACCTCATTTTCCCATTTTCTTGGATGATTGAAAGATAGCACATATTTTTGTATTGGACCTACTTAATTAAAAGAGAAGACTTAATTTATGATAGATGAAATTCTATAATCCTTATGCAAGACAAGCAGTCTAATTTTATGCCCATAAGAAAACTAAATATTAAGTGCAAATATTCCCTCAAGATCTATTATCCCTATCATACATTTTTATTCTATTGGTTGTGCATTTATGAGTTTGTCTTTCTATCCATACCATTGGTCAACATATTATGACTCTTCTTGATGATACTTTTTCTCATATTATTGGTTAGGGGCTACCCTTGTCAAACCCTGTAGAAAGACATATGGTTGGGCATGTTTTAATGTAATAAAATCACTTGTATATCAAGTATAATTTCCAACTCAACACTCATAACATTAAATTTAAATTCCATATCATCCACAAGTCCATGTAATTTTCATGCTTTATAAACATAAATAGAATTTAAATTGCTATTTAAATTTAATAAGAGATTTAAGTTGTGACACAATCCTATAAGAATACAAGTCTTTTATTGAATACTACAAGAAATAAGGTCACTGATATAAGGGTTGAATTTTTTGTCTCAAAAATATTAAAGAAAAATTTACGAAGGTTGGCCTTTATGAGAATCTTATTGATCATCCAAATAATGGGGGAGAAATTACTCATAATGTTTGAGTTATGGCACACTCAACTTAGTGTACATCTATTGGAATATTGAATCTAGGACTACTAAAAACATGACTAAACATAATCATCTTCTTTGTAATTAAATCCATTGTCATAGTAAAGAGAATATGCATTTTCAATGATTCTACCTTGTGGGTCTTTGATAATTATGATTATTGGTGATGCCAAATTTAGTAAGGTCCTTGGAGTTGAACCTAATATTTTATTTTTACCATATAACTTATACTAATTAGAAGGTAGAGGTTTGGATAATAATTATATGATCAAAGCCATGGAGAATAGATTTAAATTTATTACTTTAGGCTACTATGATGAATCAAATCACATGTATAAGCTTATTCATGCTCATTATTTATCTAACAGGAAATATTTCATTGATATGGTAAAAAGATATATTCTACTAGTGCACTTTGGAATCCATGTTTATGAGAGAGAAATATTGTATCCTTTAAGAACATGAATAATATTTATATTGTCTAAGTTCTTCCCCAAATAGAACCTTATTTAGGTGTTTTTGAGAAACATGTTTTGGGAAAGCATTACAAAGAATCATTTTCAAAGGATAAAGTGTGATGTGCTTTTTATATATTGGATTTAATACATAGTGACATCTATCATCCCAAGGTTGTTATATCATTGTCATTTAATAGATACTTACTTATATTTATTGATCATTTTACTAGAATTATTTACATATTCATAGTAAAATCCAATGATGCATTTTTTTCTACTTTTCAGGATGTCAAATCTCATGTGGAAAATTAATTGAAAAAAATTAAATGCCTTTACACTTATCAAAGTGGATAATATGTTCAAGTTCAAGGATTTTTTGATACTCATGGTATTTCCTAATAGCACATATTTGATATGTTCTAGGATATAATGGGATAACTAAGAAAAAATACTAATTTTATCATGAACATGATTTAATATATGATTCACTTTTAACAGATAGATATTAGACTTTGGGATGAGAAGGTTTATTGTATCATGTAAATAATCAACAAGATGCCTACCCATGATAACAAATGCATGAATTCATTTGAGAGTTTCACCATGGATAATCCTTATATTTCTCATTTTTTGGCATTTTGGTTGATAATTTGGGCTCATATGTTTATTAAGTTATAGTTAAAATTCAATCTAATGGTTATAGATGCATTTCTTTTGGTGCGGAATGTTGGAGAATATCACATTATTTGGTACATGCTAGTGTATCCCCATGATACCGTCATGGTACATTTATAAATAATAGATTAGGTTTGAGTCATATCTTAGAGTGTGATTTATATTTCCCTCTTAATGTAAGTGTGAATGTGCAGGAAATGCATAAGTTTCATGTAAAGTTGTAATGTGTAGGAAATAACAAGTGTCATATAAGTTAGAGTGCAAGTGTAGGTTAAGTGTGCACAAGTGTCTTGTATGTAAGAGTGGAAATATGTAATGTAAATATGTGCACAAGTGTCCTATATTAGGAGTGCAAGTAGAAGTGTAAGAGTCATGTAAATATGAGCAAGTATTATAGAATCAAGTTTTCATCAGGTATGCAAGTGGCAAGTAGATAAGCCAAGAGTCATGAGACTTGGCATATGGAGAGCAATAGTAAAGTATGTGAAGAGTCATATTACTATGGCTATATTATGAATACAATGATACATACGAATGAATGAAAAAGGAAAAATGAAAGTATCAAGAGTTTAATTTGTAATAGAAAAAGGAGAATAAAGCTTGTATACATTTTGAGCAAGTAATATTGTACGTTGTTTTTCATGCATATCACATGAGTGATTCAAACTATTTACATTCATATTTTAGTATATAATTGAATGTTATTTGATTTATTATAAGCCTTTATATACATATTAATTTTCTCATATTATTCTACTCATGTTATTTTTTTTAATAGGTTATATGTAGCTTCTATTGGGGCCACTCCCATAAAAATGCCAAAATATTGCATTTGTTGTAGCATACATTTTTATCATGGTTTTTTCATTTATTTTTTTTCTTAAATACATTTTTTAACTTCCTCGAAGTGATATGTTTCCACAATAAACTCCTTGACATCATTTTGATTAATACATAAAATCTCATTTGACTAGTTGCCTTCTAAAATTTAAATTTCATCAAGATGAAGATCAACACCATAATTCGCTAATTTATCTGCTACTCGATTTCCTTCTCTATAAATATGCTCACACTGCTAGGATATTGCCTCTAGTAATATATGATGAACATCAGTAATAATATTATTTTTTATCCAGTCTCCACATCCATTTTTGTTAATAGCATTGATGATAATTTGTGAGTCCCCCTCAATTGAAATATATTTCCATGTTTTTCTACTACATGAAGAACACAAGCTTATACTGAGAGGGGGGGTGAATAGTGTAAGACCTCTTTTTAATTTTTCCTTTATACTTCAAAACAGTAAAGCAATATACCCAAAGCAATATCAAAACAATGCACAATATCATCCATAAAGTGACACCAATTTTAACGTGGTTCACCTAGAATTCCTGGGCTACGTCAACAAAACTTTTCTCTAAAAGTTATCTCAAAGTTCTTTGGGAAACCTTCCCAATTACAATGTTTATGAGCCTCGGCCCAAAGGAGATACCTTCCCCCAATATAAATTTATGAGCCTCTACTCAAAGGAGATACCTTCCCCTCTACTCTGGAAATGATCCCTCAAAAGATCAACTGCCTCTACCTCTTGCCAGCACGTGGAACTCCTTTCCATCGAATACCTCTTGTCCTCAATGCTTATCCTAAGAGACCTCTACCTTTTATGATCATGTCCATAGTAGCTCAACAACCTGTACCAAACACAATCAGTCGGTCTAGTACAAGTCTTCCTTTATCTGTCAGATCTGTCCAACTCTTGAATAAATCAATCCTCTGCACACAAGCCTTCTCAAAGACTTGCCAAATCTATCCTCAGGTTATTCTCAAAGAACCAATGCACCTCTGTCCTCAAGTTCTCTAATAGAACTCTCAAACTCAGCTCACAAGTCCTCTACTAGGACCTGTCCAAATATGCTCACAAGTCCCCATCGGAACCTGTCCAAAACCTGCTCACAAGTCCCCATCGGAACCTGTCCAAAACCTGCTCACAAGTCCCCACTGAAACCTGTCCAAAACCTCAGCAAGCTCACCATGAAAAAACTTTCTTAGCACGAACCAACAAAGAGAATTGTTAGAGACCCAATGTGATTCATCAACCTCATAGAAGCATAAAGAGAATTGTTAGAGACTCAATATGTTCTATACTTAACTCCCAATCTCAATCTCAAATCTCATAGAAACATAAAGAGAATTGTTAGAGACCCAATATGTTCTATACTTAACTCCCAATATCAATCTCAACTCAATCTCAATCTCAAAAGAATAAGATAGATGTAGTATGCTTTTCTCAAGAATATGAAACACAACCCAACAATTGCCAACCATGCAATATCTCATATAACAATGATACTCATATTATTTTTACCAACAATTAGGATTTCAACAACAATGCTCATCAAACAAGGTTTAGTCAACCAACACCATTCAACTCAACATCAACCTTGAAGCATTCAACCACTCATCACAAGAAAATGAAACAAGTAGAAATCCTTTTCCCTCCAAGGATATTTGAACAAAAATAGCCACCAACACAATATCACCAAATGCAAAGAATAACTTGCTCAAATCAACTCAATGGAGTAAGCCCAATATCATGTATCAAGTAAAGCACTAACTTGATCAAAACAACCTCTATGGAAGCAACTCAACCATCAATATCAAAACATCCAACTAAGGGTTTCATCATCTCAATGCAAGTAGCAAGACTTACTAACATAAACCCTAGTGCAAAAAATGCTTCCTCTTCCTCAACCAAAATTATGCATTCACCCAAAAAATCATCAATGATTTTTAATGCATAAACAATCTTCAATATCTAGAAAATAGGATTTATACCAAAAATACCTAGTAGACAACCTTTTCACTCCAAACTCAATTTTAGAAAATATACCATCAACAATATACATGGAAGAAGTTTCCCATACCTTTACTTTGATGAATAAGGAGAACTCAAAATTTGTCACAACACTAACTCTCAATTTGCTACCAATTAGAGTTAGCAACTATACAATAATAAACAATAATAAAGATCCAAATTAACACCTTATTTCTCCAACTTAATAAAAAACACCAGAAGTATAATATACATACAAAGTAAAACCTCTTTACACCTTATTACTCCACATAAACATTAAGCATCAATAAAACAATGTCAAAGCAAATATGATAACTTAACCTTATACCTCCAGTGCATTCACAGCCACTATCCTTTGCACACCACGACCAAAAGAAAATTACCCACGAAGAGAATCGAACTCGGCACCTCTGCCTTCTAACGCCTTTGCTTAAACACCACCGTCGTTGGGTCACAAGTGCCCAATGAAGAAATATAGTGTTGACCTATATTTTATCTTCCTTTGATGCCAAGAATCTGGAAAACGTAAATGTCTTCCACAAGCCACATGCAAACTGGTGAGCGCTGTCCAAAACGTAACTCACTGGGCAACATAAATAATCATCCACATAGCGCTAACAAAAATTGTTATCCTTCATGCAATCCAATCAATCGTAGGTGAAAGCAAACTGTCGGATGTCAAAGTGCAAACTAAAAACGTAATTTGAGTGCAGTCCCAACAATTGTAGGTGAAGCGCAATCTGTCGGATGTCAAAGTGCAAACTAAAAATGCAAGAAATTACTTGGGCAACTCAATATCGATAATCAACTCTCAATGAAATACAATGCTTTCTCAAAGATCATAGAGCTATGATTTTCATTACTCGGAGTTACAATCACTTTAGAAAATCATCCCCACTTATATAGCCATTTCTCCTTAATTGTTTGACGTCGGTGCTCCTGCAACGATGGCAACACATCGGCGAAAGAATTCTTTATCTGCATCGCTTAAGGGTTAAAAGACCCTTTAAAAATAATTAAAATAATAATTATTATTATTTTATTAATAATAAATTAAACTTAGACCCTTGTCAAAGGTTTGAGTTAATTTAATTATTAATAATAAACATGGACCTTCAAGGTTTTTCAAGAAGTAAAAACCTTTGCATTAAGTTAAGCTTGGTTTTAATAAAAACCATTTAACATTATGAAGCTTCTCAAGATATTTTTGACATCACACTCTTTTTGATATCATCACAAAAATGCCTTTTGACATCAATGACAACTTATACACTTGAGCAAAGGCAATGTACCCAAAGTACCCAAAATTGCCAACACCTCAATTTTATTCCCTGTAAGAAGTGTCCTAGCCTTTGCATAGTTGTTAGTTTAATTTCCATATGATTATGAATAAGTGGAGAATTTTGCCTTCACTATTTATAAAAACACTAGCTTTTCGTAGATTTCCTATAGAAGAACCCTTAAAATTAATTTTGATAAACCCAATTTCTAGACATTTCTATTTTACCATAGATTCTACTCATATTATTATTAGCTTGACCTTATTATATTGTGGCTATTTTATATTGGTACTTGTGTGATATTTTCAAGTTAACTTGTAATATTGTAGGGTAGCATAAGGCTTATAAAACCATCAATGGTATCATAGATACCACCAAAATCTGTTCAGATTGATAGAGTTAATTTTATTATCCACTATTATTAAATGACTTTGTCCTATTTGATAAATTTGATTAATAGTTTGTTCACTTTGAAGGCAGTGAGAACCAGAACTATTTTAAAGGTTACATTGAGTAGATAAGACTAGGTTATTTCCACTAGGTTGAAGAAAAAACAATGAAGACTAGGACTCAACTATATTAATAGATAGGGTAACCAACTGAAGAATAGTTGGTTATTCAGGGATATTGCCAACCCTAACATTGAATATTTGAAGTTTTTTGCAGATTAAATATTGAGGTAAAACCAAATCAAAAGAAAGTTGGTCATTCAAGAAATATCCATCTTAACATTGGGTTCTCTAGTAAGGAGGAGAATCATATTGAGTTCTTAGGTGTGACCTAAGATATTGAAGATTTTAGAAAAGGAAAGTTGTAGTAGAATAGCAAGCATAAAAATACAAAGTAAGATTAGGTTTAGGAAATCTACATTGAATAGAAAAAGACCAAAGAAGCCTTTATTGAAATAAAAAGTCCATAGAAGCCTATTTTTTAATATTTTATGCATTATCCATTGAAGGAGAATAATTTATAAGAAAAATAGAATTGCAAAAATTAGAAGAGGCCATACAAGGCCTATATTGAAGAATAAAAAATCCAAACATTCTTACATTAGGATAAAAGGCTAGAGGAAAGCATAATAGAATAAGCTCTTATACTATTGATTCTCAAATAACCTACTATCATGTGTTAGGTATTTGTTGAATTGATTTACAAGGAGCTACATGAAAGGAACTAGAGCCTAAGAAAGTATTACCAACCAACATAGCATTTGAAGAGTTGTTGGAATAGTAAACAAGCAGACCATATTAAAAGATAAATTACAAAGAAAACTAGGCTAGAGATAAATTATGAAGTGAACCAAGTAGACTAGGCAAAATATAAAGTATGAAGCTAACCAAGTGAACCTAGCCATAGAAAAGTATGAAGCGGACTAAGAAAACTAGGACAAAGACAAAGAATGAAGTGGACCAAGTGAACCAAGCAAACAAGTCATATATGATAAGATAAAAGGTGAACTAATTACTTGTGCTAATAGAGAAAAGATAAAGAAGTTGCCTATGATAACAAAGAAGAGGTAAACCAGTCACCTATGATAACAAAGAATATGCAAACTAGTTGCTTGTGATAATAGATAAGAGGTAAATTAGTCACTTGTGATATTAGAGGAGAAGCAAACCAATCCCCTATTATAAGAAAAGTAAACCAATCATTTGTTATAAGAAAAAAGGAGGAAAATCAATTTCTTGATATAAAAGAAAGCATACCAGAGTACATTATGATGAAAATAATAGCAATGCTATAATCTGAAGCTAAGGAGAATGCAAAAATTAGTGAATCTATATGCAACAACAAAGTCATCATGTAAATAGAAGCCATAAATATTAGCATCTACTAGAGCCACTTGAAAAAAGTAAAAGAACAAGAAGTTATCATTGATCATGAATGTGAGATGAATCACCTAAACAAAGCAATCGAAGGACTATCTAGTGCTAATTGTTGGATAAGAGCAATAGATAAACAAACTAGGATGAGTCATAAGAGAAATAGATATGAATTATTGGTGAGGTGAAAGGAATGAACGAGCTAGGGCAAATTGTTGTAAAAGCAACAAGAGTAACATAACAAGTGTTAAAAAATTAGAATTAATTTCAGGAAGAGAGCATAACAATAATCTTACCGAGAGGTAAAGGAAATTGCATTACAAATTTGGAAATATTTAAAGTTTTTGGATTAATTATGGCACTAAGTTTTTGATAGGATAAATTAGGTTTAAACATTTCCTAAGGTTGAGATAAAAAATGCAAGAGTGATAAGGAGTATATAGTATTATAGTTTTCTTATTATTTAAAAGTTTTTATAGAAGATTGATTTTTTTTTAACTTTATTTTTTGAAATATTTTAAGTATTTAAATTTGCAAAACAAAGTAGGGAGTCAAAAGTTTTTCAAAATCAAGGGATTAGAAAAAATAAAATTTTCAAATTAATTATTGTTTGAATTAGAGAGCTATAAGGGTTTCTACATCAAATGAAATAAATCATTGAATTGATTCATATCATGGAAGAAATGATTAGTAATGCATTCAATGAAGATATTGATGAAATGGTGAACAAAATTAAGTTTATTCTCAAATCGTAATAGATGATTTTGATGGAAAGAAGCAAATGATTGAAGAACACAAGCTTATACTAAGAGGGGGGTGAACAGTATAAGAGCACTTTTTACTTTTCTTTCCAAATCAATAGTATGCAATGTATAGATAGCAATATCAATAGAAGTAATAAAAGCAATGCACAAAACACCATACACAATAGAGACACCAATTTAACATGGTTCACCCAAATTTGGCTACCTCCATGGAGAAAAACATTCACTAAAATTTTCTCAATAAATCTCTTGGGAATCCTTCCCAATTACAATGTTTATGGATCTCTGTCCAAAGGATATGTTGATCCCCTAAATCTAGTTTGTGTATCTCTATCCACAGGAGAACTCCTTCTCCTCTGCTTTGGCTGGTGATCCTCTAGAAGACTACTACTTCCACTACACTGGCTTGTGGATATCTCTCCATTGAAGACTATTGTCCCCACTTAGAAGACCTATCCTCACTACCCTAGTTAATGGATATCTATCCACTGGAGACTACTATCCTCTCTACTCTATCACCTCAAAAGTTCTGTCTCAATTTTGTACTAAACATAGTCCAGTTGGTCTAGCACAGTTTTTCTCAACTCTTGTACTAAACATAGTCTAGTAGGTCTAGTACAAGTCTGCCCAACAAGTCCACTCAAATATACACTAAACACAATCCATTTGGTCTAGCACAAATTTTCTCAATCTCTATCTCTAGTCTGGAACAAACCTATCCTCAAATCTACACCAAACTCTGCTCTCAAATCTACACTAAACATAGTCCAGTCGATCTAGCATAAATTTGTCCTCAATATCTGTCCTCAAGCCTTAACTCAAGACTTGACTCAACTCTGTTGGATCTACCTCAAACCTTGACTCAAGGTTTGAACAAATCAATCAATTCTACTCTCAAGTATTCTCAAAGACTTGTCTCAAATATGCCTTGTAAGCTTCCACAAAAGCTCACACCAATCTATTCACAAGTTCTCTTTAGAACTTTCTCAAATTTGCTCTACAATTCCTCTCTAGAACTTGTTCAAATCTGCCCAATACTTCCTCTCTAGGACTTAACAAAATCTATATTGTAAGCTTCCACAAGAGCTAACACAAAATCAGCCCATAAGTCTTCTCAAAGACTTACCTCAAATATGCTTAACAAATCCATACAGAACTTGTCCAATCTCATAGAAACATAAAGAGAATTGTTAGAGACTCAATATGTTCTATACTCAATCACTCTCTCAACTCAAATCAATCTCATAGAAGCATAAAGATAATTGTTAGAGACTCAATATATTCTTTACTCAAAGCTCAATAATTTCTCAACTCAAATCAATCTCATAGAATCATAAAGAGAATTTTTAGAGACTCAATATGTTCTATACTCAAATCTCAATCTCTTTCACAACTCAAATTAGAATATAGGATAGTTTGTTTTATGGAACTTGAACAATAATTTCATACATCCACTTGACTAGGCTTCAATCAACTCTACTCAATCAATCACTCAAGAAACAACCCTTTCTCACAAACCCTAGTCCATGCATGTAACCATCAACTCAAAATGTTTCCAACAATGTTCAATTACAAATCTCACATAACAATTATACACATGATCTTTCCAAACCCTAGTTCAAGTTCTTTGCATAACAACTCACTTCAACAACCATGCTTATCAAACAAGTTTTTAACCACAAATCTTAATTTTAGAAAACCTTGAAGCATTAACTCAAACACTTCACTCAACCAATGATCTCAACAACAATACTTATCAAACAATGTTTTAATCACAACTCTTAATTTCAAAAAACCTTGAAGCATTATCTCAAAAACTTTTGAAAATGAAACCCTAATGAAATACTTTTCACTCAAAAATTTATTTTAAAACAACCAACTCAACCAAAGAAGAATTTACCCATACCTTTTTTCTTGACAAAGAGTTGATCTCACAAATCTGCCACACTCACAATTACTTTTTCTGCCAATCTCAATAAGGGTTAGAAGATAATTTACTCAACAAAACATAACACAAAATAATATCAAAATTACACCTTATCACTCCAACTTAATTAATAATCAAAACCCTCACAATAATCATAGAAACCCTTTATTCAAATTAACACATTACCCACAAAGTCTTAATCCTCCAAAATACCAATATAGTAATTTAAGACTTTATTAAAAACCAAAATAAGAAATCTTCTTATAACTACAAGTAATAATTTTCAATTACCACCACTAATTCTACTAAGTAAATCCTTCTAAACAATTTCCACAAAATAATCCTTATACCTCCCAACTCAGCAAATAAAAAAATTTAATGCAAAAATATTCACCGCATCTTCGAAGGGAATTGAACCCTCAACCTTACCCACAACGTGCGCCTTAGCCACAGATTCAACCACCACACGAGCTACGTGCTCGTTTGAAATGAATGAAGCACCATGTGCTTCAAGACTTGCTCCCCTTTGTGCTTTACCAAAAACAACGTGCACCTTGGGCACCTTAACCAACATGACTTCTAATGCAGCCATCGTGTTTCGAACGTAGGCCCTCACACTTGCAAACATCTTTGTGCTTCCCAACTCACTGATGCGTAGTCGTTATACACATCATTAATTCTCAATGAATTTGTCAATCCAGGGTAGTGTACAAGGCTATCTACGAAAGAAGGGGTGAACAGGGTTATAACTTAGGTCAATCTAGAGCAACAGGTCTTATTGGTGAAACCGATTATGTGGGGGATTTAGGACATTCCTATCTCTAAATTGCATGAATTAAACCTTAATATAAGTTGCAAAAATAGAAATTAATCATTAACTACAGAAATGAAATCTTAATTACAATTGCAGAATGAGACCTAATTATGTTGCATAAATAACAGTTGCAAAATTAGAAGTCTGATTATAATTGCAGAAAGGAAATCTATTTACTTTTGCAACAATGGAAACCTACTTATAGCATGGAAATGAAACCCTATCAAGGCTCTGTAACAAAATGTTGTCAATCTTCTGTGTAGGGGTTGATAGCAAAACATAAAATGCAGGAAATTACAGAAAATAGTAAATTCTGGAAATGATAGTCTGCAATAAATTGAAAGCTTTGCTGAAAGTGGAGATTACAACCAAACCATTAATCATAAAACATAAAATAAGCTAAGATTGCAAATATTATTAGTTGTTTATAAAGAAATGAAATGACAAGTTCTACAACTCATTCTGCTACAGTAAAATCAAAATAAAAACCTATTGTTAGTCCTCCTCCTAGGTCTAGAAGTGGCCAACCTCTTTGTCTAGAAGAAGGTATGAGTCTCTCTCTCTCTAGATCTTACTCACACTCATTTACAAGCAATATGAAATAGAAATAGTACACTTTATTGATTCAAGAACATGATTATAATAATTCTGTTGAAAACCTGTTACAGGACTGTAATAGTCACTTTTCTAATTATTGCCTATTTTCTCCTATATTTCTCTACTCTCTGCTTTCTCTATCTCCTCTCTAGCTCAACCTGAATGGGAGCCATATTTATAGATGTCCTAAGATCTACTGACAACTAAAAATATCTCAAAAGATCTAATCCTATTATGCTACACCAATTCCTGGTTTTTATCCTAGAATAAGATCAAACTTGATCTTTCCATAAATGGTGGCTTTGGTCGGCAAGGACGGCAAAGTCAGATCTGAGATATTTTCCCTTACCCTTTTCAATCTTTATTTCCCTTTTTCCAGCGTCAAAAATTGATCAACAAGTCAAAAAGCACATTTTGTTTTCATTCCGAAGATAAGTGGCTCATTCCGAAGATACTACAATTCTCATTTCGAAGATCCGCTCATTCCGAAGATATTGTAATTCTCATTTCGAAGATCCACTCATTTCGAAGACACTGTGTTTTCTCATTCTAAAGATATCTGTTCATTCCGAAGAGACTTCGGAATGAACAAATGTGTGCTCCTTAAATTATTTCCTCTACATTTCTCATGTGGGTTATTTCTCAGGATTAGATTCCAATAGTCTTCATCTCTTTCCACATGTGAATTCCATGCCTTGCCATTCATTGGCAGTTGGATGGAATTTACATGGGAAAAAATAGTTTTTGTTGCATAGTAATAGTTTACTTGCACTGTTGCCAGATTTAGGTAAAATAAATGTTTGAGACATATCAAAACATGATTAGTGAAATGCTACTATCAACCTAAGCATATCTCATTTAGCAAGTCATAACAAAACAACATAAAACTTATGCAAAAAGCTATAAAAATTAGAATATAGTATTTCAGATACATTTATCATGCAAATAGTTAATACAGAACATATTAGATTAAACATAAGAGTTTGTAGGCAATTTTAGTGTTCAAAACATGTTATGATTGAGGCATTTTCAGGCCTCATCATTTTCCCCCCAACTTATATTGATGCATGTCCTCATGCATTCTGTTGGGCTATTAAATCACATATGTCCATGGTCAAATTCCATGGCCTGTAGAACAACTTCTTGCCTATATAATATCCCCTGTTCTCCTGAATTTTCCTGAGCCAATCTTCAAACTATTCATCAGGTTGGGCATCTTCTTCAAAGTATAATGGAACTGGAGTGATGATGGTTGGAGGCCTAAATATGAGACCTATCCAATTATGTTGCATGATTTCAATCAACTGTATTACTCCCTCTGCCATTCTTCTGGACCATTCTAAGTTGATGGGGGAGATGGGTTCTCTTTTTTGTAAAGACATGGAGAGTTTAGCCCATCTGTTTCTATAGACTGATAATGCTGGCACAAAATTATCATTACAAAAATTTTGGAATCTGTTCACACAGTCCCTCAAGTTTGTCAAGTACATTCTCTTCACATCATCCCTGTTCATCATGGTCAAGTGTTGTCTTGTGATAATTGGGTGATTTGGCTGAATTGCTCTAACAATTCAGCTCTTGTTTCAATTTCTTTATTCTGCCTTTTCTCCTGGTCCCAATTGATTATGCAAGGTGGACATGAATGCCCTCAACTGAACATCTCCAATGTATATTTGAGGATGAAATTCTACTTCTTCTGGAATAAAGAAGTTGTGTAAAAATAGTTCACACAGGAGATTTTTCTGCTCAATAGGGCTATCAAAATATGCTTCCAGGAAATCTGCAGTTGTGTCCAATTTATATGGGAGACCTGAGCTAATCCTCATGACCTACCATCTGAGGTATTTCTACTTAAGAATAAGACTGTAAAATCTGGCTGGCCATCTGAGTTGGACTAAAAATTTAGCAATTTGACATAAATCAGACACTTTTTCTTTTAATGCCTGAATCTTTATTTCCTTTGCCTCTAGCTGTTTTCCTTCTAATTTGAAATTTTTAGTATTAGTGGCAAGCTTCTCATATCTAATCACCCAACTGGCTATGTCTGCATTGTATTATTCTAGGGACACAGTATTAGGTGGTTTGACTACAGGTGGAATTCTAGGTAGCAGATCTACCTGAACCCCTTTTTTTGCCATTTCTACTGGTTGATCATCTGTCAATAATTCTACCTGTACCCCCTTCTCTACTGTTTCTATTAGGTTGTCATCAGAAAGTAATTCCACTTGCACCCCCTTATCTACTATTTCTATTGAATGTGTAACGGTTTGAAATACAGGGACATCAATAGAAGTACTTGATCAGTTTCATGATGCTGCTTGGACTATTCCTATGTTGGTGACTCATCTCCAATATTTTTTGCTATGCTTTTTGCCAATTCTAAAGCATATTCGGAATGAGAAGGTAATGCTTCAAAATGAGGAGGCACATCTTCAGAATGAAAGGGTGCTTCTTCAGAATGAGCACCTATGTCTGCCTCAACTGGCTGTTTTTCAGACTGTGACAACTTTTCTCTCAATTTTACCAATTCCTGTTGTAACTCTACAATTTTTCTTTCCTACATCTTAATGATGTTTTCTCTCTCTTCAATCCATCTGGTTTTTGTTTGGACAACACTTCTTACTGCTCTCAGTTGCTCTGTGATGTCTTCCTCCTTTGTTTCTACTTCAGAATCTGATGTAGACAAGTCAGCTATAGTAGGCTACTCAATAGTTGTCTATTCCTCTACAACATCTGTCTACTCTTGTTCAGGAGGCTCTATGAAATTGTCTATAATTGCATCTACCATTTCTGTGGCCTATTGAACTGTAGCCACCTCCTAGCTATCTTGCCCAGCCTCTTCTTCAACTATCTGTTTAGGTAATTCTAAAAATTTTTCAGGGGCTGGTTGTATTTCTGTAACATCTGGACTGCTTTGTCCACCTTCTTCTTCTATGACCTATTCTGTCATTTCCCTCAAGTGGAGTCTTGTAGATCTCCTAGTTCTAGATGCAAACTTCTTTTTTTTCTTTGTTTTTTGGTGACAGCAGGGGTTGTGGGGACAGTTTCATATGCTTCTATTTCCCTTGTTGTTTCTTCCCCTGTTGGGCTAGGTGCTTCACTGCCTTGTTATGATAAATTAGTAACAACTTTAAAAAAATTGACCTTCTTCATTTTTTCTATTTTGCTGCCAGTTTTAGACCTTCTTTTCTTTTGCTTCTTGGATTGTAAAGTTGAAGGTTATGGAGCAAGGTGTTCTATTGATGCTACGTGTTTCTTCCTCTACAACAGCCTCTGCAACAATTTCTATTTTTGTAACAACTTGTACAACTATTTCTATTTCTTCTTTTGCAATAGCTTCTGCAGCATCTATTTCTTCCTCCTCATCCTCATCTCCAAAAATTACATCATTTAGGGTAGAGTAAAACCTATAAAGCTCCTAGGGTTTCCTCTAAAATGGTGTTGGCAAAATAGTTTGATGAGACCATGGTGGCGAAGGCTCCCTTTTCCTTCCTGATATCTTTTTGCCATGTTTTTCAATTCCTGATGCAGGTACAGGGGAATATTTACCCTAACGTCTGGTTGTTGCCTACCATGTCTGAGATGGTTTAAAAATTTTATATGATGCCCTGACAACAGTACATACTGCCCTTCAGAGGTTAGAAATTTAATTACCCATGTGGCCACTTCATCCTAGGGTTCCTGTAGGATGGCCCTTTTTACCCACTTGCATGTGTTATTGTGTGTTAAATATTCTGGCTCCTTATAATTTTCTTCTAGAAATTGATTAACTATATTTACCAATGTGTTTTTGCTAGACCTAGAAATTGGAAGGCCTTCTAATGGCAGCTTAGTAATTTAACTCAAAAATTTATAAGTTACCTCAATGGTCATGTCGTTAATGTGTGCCCAATTTTTTTTTAATGTGTGGGCGAACATGTCGACCAAATCTTCAGAGGACCCATTAAACTTATCCAAAAATGGCATAAGCCCTCCATCTTCAAAAATCTGCAACACTTCTAGATTTTCTCGGAGGTGGGTGGTATCCATTGGTTCCATTTTCATTTTTTGACCCATTTTCCTGTCTTGGTATTTTACAAACTACTCACTTCTGCTGCTATTCTTTTGTTGGATCTCTGGTTTCTGGTGTTTGCAGATTTGCAGGGTTTGGTTCCAAGTTTTCAATTGCCCTATTTTTGTTCTTCGAAATGAACCGTAATCTGAGCACTATACCTCGTAATCATTTTGCGCTAGCAAATATGTCTTCGAAAAGAAAGGTGGCATGCATTTCTAATTTTGCCTTGAACACATGTCCATCAATGGTTGCACAGATGTCCTTGCTGTCAGATCCACCTTACTCATTTTTAGTTTTTCTATTTTGCCTGAGGACTTTCACGTACATGTCAAAACAAATGGTGGCATACTGTTGGTCACGTCCCCCATGATTCTGGTCCTTTCTAAATGGGTGCAAAAATAAACCACATCCTAACTGACACATGTTCATTTATCGTATGCGGCCAAAAGAATTTTACTTGATCGTATTTCTTTTCTTCCTTAGATGCCACGTGGAGATATTATATTGAATGCTCTTTCCGAAGATTATGATCTATTGCAAAAATAAAACCTCATTTTGAAGATTATGATCTCATTCCAAAGACAAGTCTTCATTCTGAAGATCATGCTTCTTTACGATGTCAAATCCTCATTCAGAAGACAAATCCTCTTTCCGAAGATCAGGCTGCATTGCGAAGGCAAATCATTTCGAAGACAAAACTTCATTTCGAAGACAATTCTTGCTGCATTCTGAAGACAAATCCTGCTTCATTCTGAAGACAAAGCTTCATTCCAAAGATGATGCTTCATTGTGAAGGCAAATCGTCATTTCAAAGACAAAGCTTCATTTCGAATACAAATCGTCATTCCAAAGACAAAGCTTCATTTCGAAAACAAAGTGCAACATTCATTCGGCTGTCATTTCAAAGATAATTTCAATCCAAATACAATACAACAATTAATCTGAAGAAGATAGCAGGCACTATTTTTGGCATTCTTGTTTCGAAGATTAGGCAAAAATCAATATTCTCATTCTCAAAACATGTTTTAAGTATGCCAACTCTTATGGATACATTTTATGCTAATGGTTAATTGTTATATACTATATACCAAACTGAATCCAGCAAGGGTATCTAACACCTGATCTATGAAAGGTAATGGAAAATGGTCTTTGTATGTTACTTTATTCAGCTCCCTATAGTCTACACATACTCTCATTTTTCCATTTTTCTTAGGAACTATAACCAATGGAGAGACCCACTGGCTATCAAAAATTGGGTAAATGAATCTTACCTCTAGAAGTTTTTCAATTTCTTCTTTTATAATATCTCTTAGGGCAGGATTCAGTCTTCTATGGGGTTGTCTTACTGGCTTGACTTCTTCAGTATAAATTTTGTGGGTGCATATATCAGGGTGAACTCTTGACATATCTTTGTAGTCCCAATCAAAAGCATAAACATGCTTTTGTAATACAGCTATCAAATTTTCTTTCTCTTCCCTAGTAAACCAGCTGTTAATGTTCAGTAATTTGCCTGGTTGGACTTCTATTTGTTTTGTATTTAGAAGGACTGAACTAACTTCTTCATACCTGGTGATTAGGGAGTTAAGAGGACACTGCTAATATGGGAGGAAATAAGAAGTTTTTGTTTCATTACTTCATGATGGAAGCATATCCTGTATGGAACAGTGAGAAGGAAAAATCAGGTGATGGTGCCACCCATGTGGTAGTGAAACAGAGTTTTCTTATGATAGTATAGATGGTTCGCCCTCAGAATTTTGGTTCTCCTCATTCCTTAACAACTAATGGATATTTATTGCTTCTTCTTCTAACCCTTGTTCATGCAGAACATTCATAGGATAGTTTCTTTTTTTGAATTTTTTGTGTCATGGAGGTCTTCTGTGTGTTCCCTTACTACCAAGGTGGCTAGTGTGGAAATAACCTCCTCTAATTCTTCATATGAATCAGGAAACCATAACTGACCTAAAAAATTATTGGAAGGTTTTGTAGGAGGATACAGAGATATCTGTTTTAGATCAATACCATTTGAAATAGTCATTTTTCCAGATCTACAGTCTATGAAGGCTACTGTAGTTACAAGCCAAGGTCTTCCCAAAATTATGGGATATCCATGTGCTAAATTTCTTGGTTGTAAAACCAAAAAATCTACAGGGAATTTCCAAGAAGAAACTTCTATAGGAACATCTTCAATGATACCTTCAGGTTTTGCAACTGACCTATCAGCCATTTCTAAAACTGTAAATGTGGTGCTTGAGATGTTTGAGCTATAATTGTTTCATTATATCCTTGGTCATGACATTTATTGCAGCTCCTAGATCTACTAAGACATTTGATATTGGTACTGAACCTATAGTAACTGTGATAACTAGACTTCCTGGGTCACTATACTTTGGAGGTACTAGTTTTCTAGACAAGAGATCGGCTAGATTTCTTTGCTACCTTGGATAGGACTGGTATTGATGACTCCACTGTGGTTGATATTGCATCCAATGTGGATTAGTTTGATTCTGATTCCAGGATGGGTTGTTTTAATTCCATGATGGGTTATTCTGATTCTGATTCTAGGCTAGGTTGTTTTGATTCCATGATGGGTTATTTTGATTCTGATTCTAGGTTGGGTTACTCCAATTTTTTTGTGGCCATTCTTGGGAATTTGTCCATTGAGGATAATTCCAAGGACGTTGGGGCGGTTTTGATTGTCCCTAAGGCATAGTCCAAGGATTATGCCCCCAATTTGTAGGAAAACGAGGGGGATTTTGGTTTTGAGAAAAATTTCCTCCTTGTTTTTGTCTAACATAGTTGAGTTCCTCAGTCTAATTTTCTAACACAGTTTTGAGTTGTGGTAGTAGGTGGCATTTATCAGTTGAATGCTTCTTTGAACAGATACTACAAATGGCTGAGATAGATGTTTAATTCAAAGGACATTCCTGCAAAGCATGTTTATTTCTACATCTTGGGCAATAAATTTCCAAAGGTTCTGTGGTTTTTGCCTTTGCAGACATTTCCCTCAAAGTTGTGTTTAATTGCACTAGAATATCAGTTTTAAAATTTGCAAGTTCCTCTATTAATTCCTTCACATCAGTGCCATTTGTACTCTTTTTTCTTCTTCTCTACTTATTGCGAGAGTAATTCTTGTAGAGATCCATAATTTCCTCATTACTAAGATTATTTGCATCCCCTTTTCCCATCAAATCCAATACATCTCTGGATTCATCTTGTAATCCTCTCAAAAATATGGTTTTGCATAACTCTGGTTCTACAAGTCCACATCTCCTTTGAATAAAGGATAACCTATCAAGATAGTCTTCTAATGTTTCATCATTTTTCTGTTTAATCCTGAATAACTCATATTTCCTGTTCCTTACACGAAAATACTCCTAATATTTTTCTAAAAACATAGTGTCCATTTGATACTAGGTTTGGATGGAATTTGGCTCTAAGCTCATGAACCAGCGTAATGCTGAGTCCTTAAGTGTTGAGGGAAAAACCTTAAGTTTTTTATTGTCATTTACATAATCATAGGTTTGACACACTACTTTGAATTCAAACAAAAACTGATCAGGATCTTCAGATACAACACCTCGGAAGGTTGGAAGTACTGAAGGTGAAATAGTTTTCATGGGAGAGTTTTGTGTTGGATTCAAACGGATAGGATATTCAAATGTTTTGGAAGGTTGGGGCATATCCTGATCATCTCCTTCATTATGGACATAGCCATGTTGGCCATCTCTATCTATATTTCCTCCTTTTGCCATAATTTCTTGTTCCTTAGTTAAACCTATCCAAATTTCTCTCTCAAGAGGTCCAATACCCTCTGTTGATAATGATTCTGATGATTCTTCTTTCTTAGGATGTTCTAATGATGATGAAACTGGTGATTTTTCTTTCAATATTTCTGGTAATTCAAACATAAGTGATTCACCCCTTAGGTGTGAAGATCTCCTTAATGGAACAAGCCAGGGATCCTTTTGGGTAATTCTACCTTTTTCATCCCTAGACTTACTCATTCATGTTTACTCTAAAATGACATAAATTATAGGTCAATAGTTGTTACTTTAACCAGTTGTTCTATTTAGATTTTATCCTGAATCTTCACAGCTCAGTCTATTTAACAGCTATTGGATTGTTATCACCTTCTAATAACACAATTCCCTAGAAACGGTGCCAAAATGATGTGTAGTCATTATACACATCATTAATTCTCAATGAATTTGTCAATACAGGGTAGTGTACAAGGCTATCTACGAAAGAAGTGGTGAACAAGGTTATAACTTAGGTCAATCTAAAGCAACAAGTCTTATTGGTGAAATCGATTATGTGGGGGATTTAGGACATTCATATCTCTAAATTGCATGAATTACACCTTAATCTAAGTTGCAAAAATAGAAATTAATCATTAACTATAGAAATGAAATCCTAATTACAATTGCAGAATGAGATCTAATTATGTTGCAAAAATAACAGTTGCAAAATTAGAAGTCTGATTATAATTGCAGAAAGGAAATCTTTTTACTTTTGCAGCAATGGAAACATACTTATAGCATGGAAATGAAACCCTGTCAAGGATCTATAATAGAAGGTTGTCAATCTTTTATGCAGGGGTTGACAACAAAACATAAAATGCAAGAAATTACGAGAAACGATAGAATTTTGGAAATGACAGTCTGCAATAAATTGAAAGCTTTTTTGAAAGTGGAGATTACAACCAAAAAATTAATCATAAAACATAAAATAAGCTAAGATTGCAAATATTATTAGTTGTTTACAAAGAAATGAAATGACAAGTTCTACAACTCATTCTCGCTGCAGCAAAATCAGAATAAAAACCTGTTGTTAGTCCTCCTCCTAGGTCTGGAAGTGGCCAGCCTCTTTGTCCAGAAGAAGTTATGAGTCTCTCTCTATATATCTTACACTCATTTACAAGAAATATGAAATAGAAATAGTACACTTTATTGATTCAAGAACATGATTACAATAATTCTATTGAAAACCTGTTATAGGACTATAACAGTCACTTTTCTAATTATTGTCTATTTTCTCCTATATTTCTCTACCCTCTACTTTCTCTATCCCCTCTCTAGCTCAACCTGAATGGGAGCCATATTTATAGATGTCCTAAGATCTACCGACAACTAAGAATATCTCAAAAGATCTAATCCTATTATGCTACACCAATTCCTGGTTTTTATCCTAGAAGAAGATCAAACTTGATCTTTCCATAAATGGTAGCTTTGGTTGGCAAGGACGGCAAAGTCAGATCTGAGATATTTTCCCTTACCCTTTTTAATATTTATTTCCCTTTTTCCAACATCAAAAATTGGTCAACAAGTCAAAAAGCACATTTCATTTTCATTTCAAAGATAAGTGGCTCATTTCAAAGATACTGCAATTCTCATTTCGAAGATCCACTCATTTTGAAGATACTGTAATTCTCATTTTGAAGATCTGCTCATTCCGAAGACACTGTGTTTTCTCATTTTGAAGATATCTATTCATTTTGAAGAGACTTCAAAATGAAAAAATGTGTGCTCCTTAAATGATTTCCTCTACATTTCTCATGTGGGTTATTTCTCAGGATTAGATTCCAATAGTCTTCATCTCTTTCCACATGTGAATTCCATGCCTTGCCATTCATTGGCAGCTGGCCAGAATTTACATGGAAAAAACCAATTTTTGCTACACAGTAACAGTTTACTTGCACTGTTGCCAGATTTAGGTAAAATAACATTTGAGACATATCAAAACATGATTAGTGAAATGCTGCTATCAACCTAAGCATATCTCATTTAGCAAGTCATAACAAAACAACATAAAACTTATGCAAAAAGTTGTAAAAATCAGAATATAGTATTTCAAATACATTTATCATACAAATAGTTAATACACAACATATTGAATTAACTTAACTAGCATATTAGATTAAACATAAGAGTTTGTAGGCAATTTTAGTGTTCAAAACATGTTATGATTGAGGCATTTTCAGGCCTCATCATTTTCCCCCCAACTTATATTGATACATGTCCTCATGCATTCTGTTGGGCTATTGAACCACATATGTCCATGGTCAAATTCCATGACCTGTAGAACAACTTCTTGCCTATATAATATCCCCTATTCTCCTGAAGGTTCCTGAGCCAATCTTCAAATTGTTCATCAGGTTGGGCATCTTCTTCAAAGTAGAATGGAACTGGAGTGATGATGATTGGAGGTCTAAATATGAGACCTATCCAATTATGTTGCATGATTTCAATCAACTGTATTACTCCCTCTGCCATTATTCTGGACCATTCTAAGTTGATGGGGGACATGGGTTCTCTTTTCTGTAAAGACATTGAGAGTTTAGCCCATATGTTTCTATAGACTGATAATGTTGGCACAAAATTGTCATTACAAAAATTTTGGAATCTGTTCACATAGTCCCTCAAGTTTTTCAAGTACATTATCTTCACATCATCCCTGTTCATCATGGTGAAGTGTTGTCTTGTGATAATTGGGTGATTTGGCTGAATTGCTCTGACTAACAATTCAGCTTTTGTTTCAATTTCTTTATTCTGCCTTTCCTCTTGGTCCCAATAAAACTGATTTTGCAAGGTGGACATGAATGCCCTCAATTGAACATCTCCAATGTATATTTGAGGATGAAATTCTACTTCTTCTGGAATAAAGAAGTTGTGTAAAAATAGTTCACACAGGAGATTTTTCTGCTCAATAGGGTTGTCAAAATATGCTTCCAAGAAATCTGTAGTTGTGTCCAATTTATATGGGAGACTTGAGCTAATCCTCATGACCTGCCATCTGAGGTATTTCTCCTTCAGAATAAGATTGTAAAATCTGGCTGGTCGTCTGAATTGAACTAAAACTTCAGTAATTTGACATAAATCAGACACTTTTTCTTTTAATGCCTGAATCTTTGTTTCCCTTGCCTCTAGCTATTTTCCTTCCAATTTGAATTTTTCAGTCTTAGTGGCAAGCTTCTCATATCTAATCATCCAACTGGATATGTCTACATTGTATTGTTCTAGTGACATAGTATTAGGTGGTATGACTACAGGTGGAATTCTAGGTAGCAGATCTACCTGAACCCCTTTTTTGGCCATTTCTACTAGTTGATCATCTATCAATAATTCTACCTGTACCCCCTTCTCTATTATTTCTATTGGGTTGTCATCAGACAGTAATTCCACTTGCACCCCCTTATCTGCTATTTCTACTGAAGATGTAATAGTATGAAATACAGGGACATCAATAGAAGTACTTACTTGATCAGTTTCATGCTACTGCTTGGACTGTTCCTGTGTTGGTGACTCATCTCCAATATTTTTTGCTATGCTTTTTGCCAATTTTGAAGCATCTTCAAAATGAGAAGGTAATTCTTCAGAATGAGGAGGCACATATTCAAAATGAAAGGGTGCATCTTCAGAATGAGCACCTATGTCTGCCTTAACAGAGTCATCTACCCTAGATAAATCCACAAGCAATTGAGCCAAATTGTCCTCATCAATGGATACAATTGGTTGTTTTTCAGAATGTGATTGTTTTTCTCTTAATTCTGCCACTTCCTGCTGTAACTCTACAATTTTTCTTTCTTGCATCTTAATGATGTTTTCTCTCTCTTCAATCCATCTGGTTTGTGTTTTGATAACACTCCTTGCTACTCTTAGCTACTCTGTGATGTCTTCCTCCTCTTTTTTTGCTTCATAATCTGATGTAGATAATTCAGCTACAGTAGGTTGCTCAACAGCTATCTCTTCCTCTGCAACATCTCTCTGCTCTTGTTCAGGAGGCTCTATGAAACTTTCTATAATTTCATCTACCATTTCTATGGCCTGTTGAACTGTAGCCACCTCCAAGCTATCCTGCCCAACCTCTTCCTCAACTATCTATTTAGGTAATTCTAGAAAGTTTTTATGGGCTGGTTGTATTTCTGTGACATTTGTACTGCTTTGTCCACCTTCTTCTTCTATGACCTGTTCTGTCATTTCCCTCAAGTGGAGTCTTGTAGATCTCCTAGTTCCAGATGCAAACTTTTTTTTTCTTTGTTTTCTGGTAACAGCAAGGATTATGGGGACAGTTTCAGATGCTTCTGTTTCCCTTGTTTTTTCTTCCCCTATTGGGCTAGGTGCTTCATTGCCTTGTTCTGATAAATCAATAACAAATTCAAAAAAATAGACCTTCTTCAGTTTTTATGTTTTGCTGCCAGTTTCAGACCTTCTTTTATTTTTCTTCTTAACTCGTGAAGTTGAAGGTTCTAGAGCAAGGTGTTCTATTGCTACTACTGGGTGTGTTTCTTCCTCTACAACAGCCTTTGCAATAGTTTATGTTTTTGTAACAACTTCTACAACTGTTTTTGTTTCTTCTTTTGCAATAGCTTCTGTAGCATCTATTTCTTCCTCCTCAACCTCATATCCAAAAATTACATCATTTATGGTAGATTAAAACCTATCAAAGCTCCTAGGGTTTCCTCTAAAATGGTGCTAGCAAACTAGTTTGATGAGACCATGGTGGTGAAGGCTCCCTTTTCCTTCCTGATGCAGGTACAGGGGAATATTTACCCTAACGTCTGGTTGTTGCCTACCATGTTTGAGATGGTTTAAATTTTTTATATGATGCCCTAAAAACAGTACATACTACCCTTCAAAGGTTAGAAATTTAATTACCCATGTGGCCACTTCATCCTAGGGTTCCTGTAGACTGGCCCTTTTTACCCCCTTGCATGTTTTATTATGTGTTAAATATTCTGGCTCCTTATCATTTTCTTCCAGAAATTGATTAACTATATTTACCAATGTGTTTTTGCCAGACTTAGAAATTGGAAGACCTTCTAATGGCAGCTCAGTAATTTGACTCAAAACTTCAGGGGTTACCTCAATGGTCATGTCGTTAACGTGTGGCCGGTTGTTTCTGAATGTGTGGGCGAACATGCTGACCAAATATTCATAGGACCCATTAAACTTATCCAAAAATGGCATATAGCCCTCCATCTTCAAAAATCTACAACACTTCTGGATTTTCTCGGAGGTGGGTTGTATCCACTGGTTCCATTTTCATTTTTTTCCCCATTTTCTTGTCTTGGTATGTTACAAAATACTCACTTCTGCTGCTATTCCTTTGTTGGATCTCTGGTTTCTGGTGTTTGCAAATTTGTAGGGTTTGGTTCCAAGTTTTCAATTGCCCTATTTTTGTTCTCTAGAATGAACCGTAATCTGAGCACTGTACCTCGTAATAATTTTGCGCTAGCAAATATGTCTTTGAAAATAAGGGTGGCACATGTTTCTATTTTTTCTTTGAACACATGTCCATCAATGGTTGCGCAGATTTCCTTGCCATCAGATCCACCTTACTCGTTTTTAATTTTTCTATTTTTCCTGAGGACTTTCACATACATGTCAAAAAAATGGTGGCATACTATTGGTCACGTCCCCCGTGATTTTGGTCCTTTATAAATGGGTACAAAAACAAACCATATCCTAACTGACACGTGTTCATTTATTGTATGCAGCCAAAAGAATTTTACTTGATTGTATTTCTTTTCTTCCTTAGATGCCATTTGGAGATGTTATATTGAATGCTCTTTTCGAAGATTATGATCTATTGCAAAAATAAAACCTCATTTCAAATATTAGGATCTCATTCCGAAGATCATGCTTCTTTGCGATGTCAAATCCTCATTCCGAAGACAAATCCTCATTCTGAAGACAAATCCTCTTTTCAAAGATAAATCCTCATTCTGAAGACAAATCCTCTTTTCAAAGATTAGGCTGCATTGCGAAGGCAAATCATTCTAAAGACAGAACTTCATTTCGAAGACAATTCCTGTTGCATTCTGAAGACAAATCCTGCTTCATTCTGAAGACAAAGCTTCATTCCGAAGATGAAGCTTCATTCCAAAGATGATGCTTCATTGTGAAGGCAAATCGTCATTCCGAAGACAAAGCTTCATTTCGAAGATAAATCATCATTTCGAAGACAAAGATTCATTCCAAATACAAAGTGCAACATTTATTTGGATGTCATTCCGAAGACAATTTCAATCCGAAGACAATACAACAATTAATCTGAAGAAGATAGCAGACACTTTTTTTGGCATTCTTGTTTCGAAGATTAGGCATAAATCAATATTCTCATTCTCAAAACATGTTTTAAGTATGTCAACTCTTATTGATACCTTTTATGCTAATGGTTAATTGTTATATACTATATACCAATTATTAACAATGAAGAAATGTAAGAAATATATACCTGATTAAAACAAGTTAATGCAAGTTTTTGAAATATGACTGCTTATGTTGATGTTCTGCTGATATTTTCTACAATATTTCAAAACAAGTGCATTTGGTGAACTTGTACAATGATGGTTCAGAAATTTTCAAGGTCATGCATGCCAAAAAACTTGTTTTCATGCATACCAACCTAGTAGTGCCTTGGAAAAGGTTTTCACTACTGATTTATTCATTTCTCTCTTTTTTTTTTACCTCTCCTTTTCTCTCTTGATTCTGACTATGGCCATGAAGGAATTCATGATTTCCCTGAAATCATGCCCATGAAGGAATTCATAATCAAAATTTATTCATCTTTTTGGTTTCTATTTTTTTCTGATTTTTTTGTACTTTTTTTTTTTTTTGAAATCTATGATCATGTTGATTGTTTTGAAGTGGAAGAGGAAATTTCTTCCACCTGTTGTGTATCCAAACTGTCAAGTTATTGCAAGAATTCTGCTTTAGTCAGAGGTGTATGGTACACCTTGAGGCGATGTCCATTCACTACCAATTTTCTCTATGACCCATCAATAGGAGATAAACGAGCTGCTACATTGTCAAATACCTCTTCAATCCGGTAAGGTCCAAGCCATCTAGTTCTCAACTTTCTAGGGAAGTCCTCATAGCGAGAATCAAACAGTAAAGCCCAATCTCCTTGTTGAATTTTATTCTGCTGAATGTGACTGTCATGCCACATCTTCCTCTGCTCCTGAATTACTTCAGTTTGGTGCAGAGCATCCAACCTAAGTTCATCCAATGCATTCAGCTGTAAAATCCTATATGTTTGTGCCTATGACAATTCAATTCCAATTTTCAATGATGTGTGTAGTGTTAGTAGATCAAATTCAATAGGTAAGAGGGGATTTTTACCAAAGACTGGTTCATAAGGTGTGAATCCAGTAGTGGATTTCCAAGTAGTATTGTAAGCCCACACTACTTTAGGTAATTTATCTAGCCAGTTTCTCCTATGAAAAGCTACTATTTTTGTTAAGATTCGTTCTAGTTCCCTGTTTGTTACCTCAACCTGGCCATTTGCTTGTGGGTGATAGTGTGATGATTTTCTATGTTTGATTTCATATAATTTTGTAAATGCCTCAATGACTTTAGATGCAAATTGGGGTCCTTGGTCTATGGTGATAGACCGGGGAGATCCAAATCTCTAAAAAATATGAGTATACAAGAAATCAGTGACCTTCTCTTCACGAGCATGTTTGAAAGCACGCACCTCTACCCACTTTGTCAAGTAATCAGTGCATACTAGAATATGCACCTTTCCTTGAGAAGGTGGATCAATAGGTCCTACAAAATCAAGCCCCCACCTCTCAAATGGCTCTAAAACAAATTGAGGCTGCAGTGGCATTTCATTTGTATGAGTGGGTTTCCCATTCTTTGGCATGCATCACAATGCCTGATGTACTTTTTCACATCCTTGTGAAGAGATGGCCAATAATATCATGTCCCTAATATTTTCCTAATTGTGCTTTTTACATAGTAGTGTCCACCTAAGGGTTCATCATGACAAGCCCTAAGGATATCATACACCTCATCCTTTTGGATGCACCTACGTAACACATGGTCAAGACTGCACTTAAAAAGTATACCCTTAATCCATTCAAAATAAGAACTTTGTTTGATCAATTGTTTTTTTTGTTTTGAAGTGAAATGTGGAGGAACTTTCCTTGTGACCAAGTAATTGGCTATATCTGCAAACTAAGGTGATTGGACTGATATAGAAAATAATTTTTCATCAGGAAAGGTGTCTTCAACTAATTCCCCTTCATATGTGTTCTGTAATCTGGACAAGAAATATACTACAACATTAGTTTTTCCTAGTTTGTTGATTATAGTGATATCAAATTCTTGCAGCAACAGTAACCAAAAAATAATTCTTGCACTTACCATAGGATTATTCATCAAATACTTAATGGTCGTGTGATCTGTGTGAATAAATATTTGATAACCTATGATGTAATGCCTGAATTTGTTGATGGCATAAATTACTGCCAAGAATTCTTTCTTAGTTGTGGTATAATTTTTCTCAGCTCCTATCAAATTCTTGCTAATGTAGTAGATGGCATAGTGTTCACCATTTTCAATTTGTCCCAATGCTGCTCCAATTGTTGTGTCAGAAGCATCAGTCTATATGTGAAATGGTAATGTCTAATTAGGTCCTCTTAACACAGGTGGAGTTACTAATTTTTCTTTCAGAGCTTCAAATGATTCCTGACACCTTGTAGTCCAGGAAAATTTAGAATCTTTAGTCAATAGGGCAAACATGGGATTGGCTATTGTGCTAAAGCTGGGAATAAACCTGCGATAAAAACCAATGTGTCCTAGGAAGCTTCTAACATTAGTTTGAGTTTTAGGAGGAAGAAGATTCTTGATAATTTCCACCTTCTTTGGATCAACCTGGATTCCTTGAGGAGAGATGTGATGACCAAGAACTATTCCTTCCTCTATCATCATACTGGATTCAAGGATAACTAGTATGTTTCATAGCGAGCTAAAACTTTGTCAAGGTTTTCTAATGTAAAGTCAAAAGTCTGTCCGCATACTGTGAAATCATCCATGTATATCTCAACACTGTTGGTAGTCAGATCAAATAAAATTGCTAAGACCGCTCGCTAAAATGTTGTTGGGGCATTACACAAACCAAAAGGTAAAACCCTATAGGCAAATGTTCCCCATGGACAGATAAAGGTTGTTTTCTCTTAATCTTTAGGTGCAACCTGAATTTGATTATATCCACTAAATCCATCAAGAAAACAAAAGTATTTCTTTCCAGCAAGGGTATCTAACACCTGATCTATGAAAGGTAATGGAAAATGGTCTTTGTATGTTACTTTATTCAGCTCTCTATAGTCTACACATACTCTCATTTTTCCATTTTTCTTAGGAACTATAACCAATGGAGAGACCCACTGGCTATCAAAAATTGGGTAAATGAATCCTACCTCCAGAAGTTTTTTAATTTCTTCTTTTACAATATCTCTTAGGGTAGGATTCAGTATTCTCTAGGGTTGTCTTACTGGCTTGACTTCTTCAGTATAAATTTTGTGGGTGCATATATCAGGGTGAACTCCTGACATATCTTTGTAGTCCCAAGCAAAAACATAAACATGCTTCTGCAAGACAGCTATCAATTTTTCTTCCTCTTCCTTGGTAAGCCAGCTGTTAATGTTCAGTAATTTACCTGGCTAGACTTCTATTTGTTTTGTATTTGGAATGACCGAACTGACTTCTTCATACCTGATGATTAGGGAGTTAAGAGGACACTGCTGAGATGGGAGGAAATAACAAGTTTCCTTTCAATACTTCCTGATGGAAGCATATCCTGTATGGAACAGTGAGAAGGAAAAATCAGGTGATGGTGCCATCCATGTGGTAGTGAAACAAAGTTTTCTTATGATAGTACAGATGGTTCACCTTCAAAATTTTGGTTCTCCTCATTCCTTAACAACTGATGGATATTTACTACTTCCTCTTCTAACCCTTGTTCATGCAGAACATTCATTAGGATAGTTTCATTTTCTAAATTTTTTGTGTCATGGAGGTCTTTTGTGTGTTCCCTTACTACCAAGGTGGCTAGTGTGGAAATAACCTCCTCTGATTCTTCATCTAAATCAGGAAACCATAAATGACCTAAAAAATTGCTAGAGGGTTTTGCAGGAGGATACAGAGAGATCTGTTTTAGATCAATAGCATTTGAAATAGTCATTTTTCCAGATCTTCATTCTATGAAGGCTGCTGCAATTGCAAGCCAAGGTCTTCCAAAAATTATGGGATATCCATGTGCTAAATTTCTTGGTTGTAAAACCAAAAAATATGTAGGGAATTCCCAAGCATAAACTTCTATAGGAACATCTTCAATGATACCTTCAGGTTTTGCAACTGACCTATCAGCCATTTCTAAAACTGTAAATGTGGGGCTGAGATGTTTGAGCTGTAATTTTTTCATTATATCCTTGGTCATGACATTTATGGTAGCTCCTAGATCTACTAAGACATTGGATATTGGTAATGAACCTATAGTAAATGTGATAACTGGACTTCCTGGGTCACTATATTTTGGAGGTACTAGTTTTCTAGACAAGAGATCAGCTATATTTTCTTCAACCTAAATAGTCTTGGGAAATGCTTTCCTTTTTCTTCCTGCTCTTCTAATGCACAAATCTCGGATAGTACTTTTAATAACTGGTATATCCTTAATGGCTTGCAATAAGGGCAATGATATAGTTAACTTTTTAAGTTCCTTGACCAGGTCTAACTCAGAATTTTCTGCTGTGGTATTGAATATTTTAAGATATGGAATTATCTTTGATGAAGGTAATTGTTCTGTCTGTGGTTCTGTTTGTTCTTCTTATTTCTCTATTGTTGGTTTAACTCTACATGGTTCCAAAGGTTCTTACTCTTCATTTTCCTTGCTTTTATTTGAAACAGGTTCAGGTACAACTTTTCCTAAACAAAGTTGGATGTTACTACAATCAATAACATTTATTTCAACATTTTATTCAGCTTCAGCCACATAGACAGGGGATGTCTGTCTCATGCTCTTTGTATTAGTGAATGATTGAGCTAGAAGTTGAGGTTGTTTCACCTATTGTGTTTTCTGTGGTTGATTCTATTTTTCTTGAAAATTTTGATTAGGTGCAGGCAGCAAATGCTGATTTTGACCTTGATTTCTTTGTTGCCTTGGATAGGACTGGTATTGCTGACTCCACTGTGGTTGATTTTGCATCCAATGTGGATTAGTTTGATTCTAATTCTAGGATGGGTTGTTTTGATTCCATGATGGGTTATTTTGATTCTAATTCCAGGCTAGGCTATTTTGATTCCATGATGGGTTATTTTGATTCTGATTCCAGGCTAGGTTACTCCAATTTGTTTGTGGCCATTCTTGGGAATTTTTTCATTGAGGATAATTCCAAGGACGTTGGGGCGGTTATGATTGTCCCCAAGGCATAGTATAGGGATTATGCCCCCAATTTTTAGGAAAATTAGGGGGATTTTGGTTTTGAGAAAAATTTCCTCCTTATTTTTGTTTAACATAGTTGAGTTCCTCAGTCTGATTTTCTAACACAATTTTGAGTTATGGTAGCAGGTGGCATTTATCAGTCGAATGCTTATTTGAACAGATACTACAAATGGCTGAGATAGATGTTTTATTCAAAGGAAATTCCTACAAAGCATGTTTATTTCTACATCTTGGGCAATAAATTGCCAAAGGTTCTATGGTTTTTGCTTTTGCATACATTTCCCCCAAAGTTGTGTTTAATTGCACTAGAATATCAGTTTTAAAATTTGCAAGTTCCTCTATTAATTCCTTCACATCAGTGCCATTTGTACTCTTTTTTCTTCTTCCCTACTTATTTTGAGAGTAATTCCTGTAGAGATCCACAATTTCTTCATTACTAAGAGTATTTACATCCCCTTTTCCCATCAAATCCAATACATCTCTGGATTTGTCTTATAATCCTCTCAAAAAGATGGTTTTGCATAACTCTGGTTCTACAAGTCCACATCTCCTTTGAACAAAGGAGAACCTATCAAGATAGTCTTCTAATGTTTCATCATTTTCCTATTTAATCTTGAATCACTCATCTTTCATGTTCCTTACACGAAAATACTCTTGATATTTTTCTAAAAACACAGTGTCCATTTGATCCCAGGTTTAGATGGAATTTGGCTCTAATATCATGAACCAGCGTAATGCTGAGTCCTTTAATGTTGAGGGAAAAACCTTAAGTTTATGATTGTCATTTACATAATCATAGGTTTGACACACTACTTTGAATTCAAAAAAAAACTGATCAGGATCTTCAGATACAACACCTCAGAAGGTTGGAAGTACTGAAGGTGAAATAGTTTTCATGGGAGAGTTTTGTGTTGGATTCAAACGGATAGGATATTCAAATGTTCTAGAAGGTTGGGGAATATCTTGATCATCTCCTTCATTATGGACATAGCCATGTTGGCCATCTCTATATAGATTGCCTCCTACCATAATTTCTTGTTCCTTAGTTAAACCTATCCAAATTTCTCTCTCAAGAGGTCCAAGACCCTCTGTTGATAATGAGTCTGATGATTCTTCTTTCTTAGGATGTTCTAATGATGATGAAACTGGTGATTTTTCTTTCAATCTTTTTGGTAATTCAAACATAGGTGATTCACCCCTTAGGCATGAAGATCTCCTTAATGGAACAAGCTAGGGATCCTTTTGGGTAATTCTACCTTTTTCATCCCTAGACTTACTCATTCATGTTTACTCTAAAATGACAAATTATAGGTCAATAGTTGTTACTTTAACCAGTTGTTCTATTCAGATTTTATCCTAAATATTCATAGCTTAGTCTATTTAACAGCTATTGGATTGTTATCACCTTCTAGCAACACAATTCCCTGGAAACGGTGCCAAAATTATGTGTAGTCGTTACACACATCATTAATTCTCAATAAATTTGTCAATCTAGGGCAGTGTACAAGGCTATCTATGAAAGAAGGGGTTAACAGGATTATAACTTAGGTCAATCTAGAGCAATAGGTCTTATTGGTGAAGCTGATTATGTGGGGGATTTAGGACATTCCTATCTCTAAATTGCATGAATTAAACCTTAATCTAAGTTGCAAAAATGGAAATTAATCATTAACTACAGAAATGAAATCCTAATTACAATTGTAGAATGAGACCTAATTATGTTGCAGAAATAATAGTTGTAGAATTAGAAGTCTGATTATAATTGCAGAAAGGAAATCTATTTACTTTTGCAGCAATGGAAACCCACTTATAGCATAGAAATGAAACCTTGTCAAGGCTCTGTAATAGAAGGTTGTCAATCTTTTGTGTAGGGGTTGACAGCAAAACATAAAATGCAAAAAATTACAGAAAATAGTAAATTCTAGAAATGACAGTCTACAATAAATTGAAAGCTTTGCTGAAAGTGGAGATTACAACCAAACCATTAATCATAAAACATAAAATAAGCTAAGATTGCAAATATTATTAGTTATTTACAAAGAAATGAAATGACAAGTTCTACAACTCATTCTGCTACAGCAAAATCAGAATAAAAACCTATTGTTAGTCCTCCTCCTAGGTCTGGAAGTGGCCAGCATCTTTGTCCAGAAGAAGGTATGAGTCTCTCTCTCTATATCTTACACTCATTTACAAGCAATATGAAATAGAAATAGTACACTTTATTGATTCAAAAACATGATTACAATAATTCTATTGAAAACCTGTTATAGGACTATAACAGTCACTTTTCTAATTATTGTCTATTTTCTCCTATATTTCTCTACCCTCTACTTTCTCTATCCCCTCTCTAGCTCAACCTGAATGGGAGACATATTTATAGATGTCCTAAGATCTACTGACAACTAAGAATATCTCAAAAGATCTAATCCTATTATGCTGCACCAATTCCTTGTTTTTATCCTAGAAGAAGATAAAACTTGATCTTTCCATAAATGGTGGCTTTGGTCGGCAAGGATGGCAAAGTCAGATCTGAGATATTTTCCCTTACCCTTTTCAATATTTATTTCTCTTTTTCCAGCATCAAAAATTGGTCAACAAGTCAAAAAGCACATTCTATTTTCATTCCAAAGATAAGTGGCTCATTCCAAAGATACTGCAATTCTCATTCCGAAGATCTGCTCATTCTAAAGATACTGTAATTCTCATTCTGAAGATCCGCTCATTCCGAAGACACTGTGTTTTCTCATTCCAAAGATATCTGTTCATTCCGAAGAGACTTCGGAATGAACAAATGTGTGCTCCTTAAATGATTTCCTCAGCATTTCTCATGTGGGTTATTTCTCATGATTAGATTTCAATAGTCTTCATCTCTTTCCACATGTGAATTCAATGCCTTGCCATTCATTGGTAGCTAGCTAGAATTTACATGGAAAAAACCAGTTTTTGTTGCACAGTAACAGTTTACTTGCACTATTGCCAGATTTAGGTAAAATAAATTCTTGAGACATCAAAACATGATTAGTGAAATGCTGCTATCAACCTAAGCATATCTCATTTAGCAAGTCATAACAAAACAACATAAAACTTATGCAAAAAGCTATAAAAATCATAATATAGTATTTCAGATACATTTATCATGCAAATAGTTAATACACAACATATTGAATTAACTTAACTAGCATATTAGATTAAACATAAGAGTTTGTAGGCAATTTCAGTGTTCAAAACATGTTATGATTGAGGAATTTTTAGGCCTCATCACTCACCACTAGGCCACACTATCCTATGTGCCTTCGAATTTCAATGCTTCCTGTCTTAAACTTTGTGTTTTCCATGAATTTCATAAATCTCACGAGCTCTTAATCTCTTTCGCATGCCAATTAATTATTTGAGCAAGGATAATGTTTTTTATCTTTGGGCAATGTATTTATATTGCCTCCTTTGTACCTTGGGAGACGTCGACGCTTCTACAAATTCCTTCCATGACGTCAATGAAGATTCTAAAGGCGCTTAGAATGCCTTTTCCTCCAAACCCAACCTTAGGGTTTATAAAATATATTTAAACTTTATAAAACCCACTTTGCTTTATAAAATATTATAATGAGAATTATAAATATTTTATTTGGGTTTTCACCATATCACTTTAATATTATAATAACCATTATTATAATATTATATATTTTTGATGCCTTGGATAAATTGCTTCCTTCTCACTGCATTCCATGTCATAAATAATATTTATTTATAAAATAAATATTATATCTCCTTTTTAACTTCTATTTTTTGCATTGATTCTCTTGATCTTTGGCCTGCTTCTTGGATATCAAATAACCATTTTTGACCCCTTTGTTTCCTGCTGAATTCCTTGATATTAATGATGACTTTATCTAGTGACATCAATGACAAATTTGACTTAGGGACTCAAAATGTCCAACAATCTCCCCCTTTGTCATTGATGGCAACCCATACTCTTCTTACCAAAACCTAACCTTTCTTTTTGTTCTACTCCCCCTGGCTCAATGCTCTTTCAAATATCAAATCTCTCCCCATTACACAAATCTCTCCCCCTTTGACATCAATGGCAAAGGGTCACCTTTGGGGCTTGGGGCTAAGAATGAGCCTCTTAGCTTAGCCCCTCCCCCACCTCCTTTTGAGGTGGTTAATTTTGGGGTGGGAGTATTTCTACTCCCAAAAGGTATTGTTCTTTGCCTTTATCCTCTTCCCTTATTTTCTAAATTTTTTGATTCTTCTGACTGTTTCTATCTGTGTCATCATTCATGTTCCTGTCATCATTCCTATTCACATCCAAGTTTTTGTTCCTTTTTTGTGTTCCTATTCTCATCCATGTTCTTGTTCTTGTTCTTGTTCTTGTTCTTGTTCCTATTCCTATTCCTATTTATGTTCATATTCATGTTCATGTTCCTGTTCATTCTTGTTCATGTTCATGTTCTTATTCATACCTATTTTTGGAATGTCTTCTCTACACCATTTTGTTGTGTGACCATAATTATTGCACTTATAACACTTAATGTTATTATTCCTTGGAGGTGCAAATATCTTAGGATTTCTCCTAGTGAAGCCATATCTTCTTCTATCATGAACCTTGCAATTCATTGCCTTGTGACCAAAATGATTGCATGAGTAGCAATACCCATGGAAAAGCTATCTATTCCCATATTCTTATCTTTCATGTGTCCTACACTGTGAAGCCATGTGCCCAAACTTGTGACATGAAAAACATATTCCATTGAAGCTTCCTTGTCTTGACCTCATTGGTCTCATGTTCTGATTGTTGTTCCATCTGTATCTTCTTTGTGCATTGTTCCTATCTTTGTTGAACCCTTTATTGTCCAACCCATCCTCTGATGTCTCACTTCCTTTTACACTATCTTCTTCTGAAGTATCTTCATCTGAAGTTTCTTCTTCTTCAAAACTTGAAGTTGACTCCTCTTCCCATTTCTTTTGAACATGTTTAGAACCAAGACCTATTTTGTTTGTTGCTCTTCTTTGTACCTTGACTATTTTATCCACACTCTTTGCATTGTTTACATACTTGTATAGCTTATTCTTGGAGTCCTCTAAATATTATTTTAGAGTTGCCACTTCTTGTGCTAACTTCTCACATTCCAAGATCTTTGCTTCTAACTTATCTTTGAACTTCTTTGCCTTAGCCTTTGATTTTTCTAAATCCTCTATGAGCAATTTTCTTTCTTCATCACATTCTTGAAACTGAATTTCAAGTTTATAGTGTTGCTTCCTTACCTTCTTTACCATGTCAAGGGCATAGATAAGTTCTCCCTTGAGATCATAACCATTCTCTATTGAATAATCCTCTATTTTTTTACCTTTGTCCACATCATTACTTTCTTTTGGATTATCTTCTATAGGATCACTCACTTCTTCTTATAATGTCATTAGAAGATTTTCATCTGGTCCTTCAAGTGTATCTTCATATTCATCATCACTAAAACTATAACCATCCCTTGTGCAATCATCTTCAAGATGTCCAAAGTTACCACATCTAAAATACTTGAGAATAACTGGAGTCTTTTTCTTAACTGGTTCTTTTTCTTCAATCATAAATAGGACTTCATCTCTATCATTGTCTGAAAAGCTAGCATCACTATCATTTGAGTACTTACTTGCATTATCCGCATAGTAGCTCCTCTTTTGTCTTTGGAAGAACTTATTTCCTTGTCTACTTTGTCCATCCTTGCTTTTATTTTGATGCCTATATCTTTTTGATTCCCTATACCTGTGATCCTATTTTTCTTCACCATTGTTGTTCTTTGGTTCTTTACAATCTATTGCAAAATTTCCAAACTTTCCACAATTGAAACACTTAATAGATCTTAGATCTATGGGTCTTCTGGAACCTTTATCTCTTCTACCATAATTAGCTTCTTCATCACTAGATGACTCATTTCTTGATTTTGACTTCTTACCCTTTGTTTCCTTGATTGCTTTGAATGCTGCTTCCTTCTGGGAAATAGGATATTTTGTTCTTATCTCAAAATATGTTAGCATACCAAGCAACTTATCTCTTGTCAAAGTATCACCATCCAATGATATTTCTATAGCAGAAACCTATTCACTGAATCTATTTGGAAGAGATCTTAAGACTTTATCACAAACATCTGATTCATCAATCTTCATTCCAAGCCCTTGCATATCATTAACAACCTCATCAATTCGAGTTAGATAAGCACTAATATTTTCATCATCATTCATTCTCAATGCTTCAAATTTTCCTTTGAGATTTTGTATCTTTGCTTTCTTGACACTTTTATCTCCCTCATATATACCTTGCAATTTATCCCACATTTCTTTTGCAGTTTTACAATGCATAACTTTCATAGATTTTGTTCTATACAAGCCTCTCACAAGTGCATTCATTGCTTTTGAATTATAGTGTTGTAGAAGCTTACCTTCCTTATATATAGGAGGATTGATTATTGGATCATATCCAAATTCCACTGCATCCCAAACTTCATTGCCAAGTGCCATCAAGTAGAACCTCATCATCATACTCCAATACATGTAGTCACTCCCATCAAATACTAGTGTTGAATTATTTGAGGACACATCCTTAGGATCCATTGTGTTCTTGTTAGCTTTTCCTTCAAGCTGTTAAACTCTTTTGAAGGCACCCGCTCTGATACCAATTGAAGAACACAAGCTTATACTGAGAGGGGGGTGAACAATATAAGAGCACTTTTTACTTTTCTTTCCAAATCAATATTATGCAATGTATAGATAGCAGTATCAATAGCAATAATCAAAGCAATGCACAAAACACCATACACAATAGAGACACCAATTTAACGTGGTTCACCCAAATATGGCTACCTCCATGGAGAAAATATTTCACTAAAATTTTCTCAATCAATCTCTTGGGAATCCTTCCCAATTACAATGTTTATGGACCTCTGTCCAAAGGAGATGTTGATCCCCTAAATCTTGTTTGTGGATCTCTATCCATAGGAGAACTCCTTCTCCTCTGCTCTGGTTGGTGATCCTCTAGAAGACTATTGCCTCCACTGCATTGGCTTGTGGATCTCTCTCCACTAAAGACTCTTATCCCCACTCAGAAGACCTATCCTCACTACCCTGGCTAATGGATCTCTATCCACTAGAGACTACTATCCTCTCTACTCTATCACCTCCAAATCTCTATCTCAATTCTGTACTAAACACAGTCCAGTCGGTCTAGCATAGTTCTGCTCAACTCTTGTACTAAACACAATCCAGTCGGTCTAGCACAAGTCTACTCAACAAGTCCACTCAAATCTACACTAAACATAGTCCATTCGGTCTAGCACAAATCTACTCAATCTCTATCTCTAGTCTAGCACAAACCTATCCTCAAATCTACACCAAACTCTGCTCTCAAATATGCACTAAACACAATCCAATAGGTCTAGCACAAATCTATCCTCGATCTCTGTCCTCAAGCCTTAACTCAAGACTTGACTCAACTCTGTTGGATCTACCCCAAACCTTAACTCAAGGTTTGAACAAATCAATCAACTCTGCTCTCAAGTCTTCTCAAAGACTTATCTCAAATCTACCTTGTAAGCTTCCACAAAATCTCACACTAATCTGTTCACAAGTCCTCTCTAGAACTTGCTCAAATCTTCTCTACAAGTCCTCTCTAGAACTTGTTCAAATATGCTCAATAAGTCCTCTCTAGGACTTAACAAAATCTGTATTGTAAGCTTCCACAAAAGCTCACACAAAATCAGTCCACAAGTCTTCTCAAAGACTTACCTCAAATCTTCTTAACAAGTCCACATAGAACTTGTCCAATATCATAGAAACATAAAGAGAATTGTTAGAGACTCAATATGTTCTATACTCAATCACTCTCTCAACTCAAATCAATCTCATAGAAGCATAAAGAGAATTGTTAGAGACTCAATATGTTCTATACTCAAAGCTCAATCACTTTCTCAACTCAAATCAATCTCATAGAATCATAAAGAGAATTGTTAGAGACTCAATATGTTCTATACTCAAAGCTCAATCTCTTTCACAACTCAAATCAGAATATAGGATAGTTTGTTTTATGGAACTTGAACAATCACTTCATACATCCACTTGACTAGGCTTCAATCAACTCTACTCAATCAATCACTCAAGAAACAACCCTTTCTCACAAACCCTAGTCCAAGCATGTAACCATCAACTCAAAATATTTCCAACAATGCTCAACAACAAATCTCACATAACAATGATACTCATGATCTTTCCAAACCCTAGTTCAAGTTCTTTGCATAACAACTCACTTCAACAACCATGCTTATCAAACAAGGTTTTAACCACAACTCTTAATTTTAGGAAAAATTGAAGCATTAACTCAAACACTTCACTCAACCAATGATCTCAACAACAATGCTTATCAAACAAGGTTTTAACCACAACTCTTAATTTCAAAAAACCTTGAAGCATTGACTCAAACACTTTCAAAAAGGAAACCCTAATCAAATCCTTTTCACTCCAAACTTTATTTTCAAACAACCAACTCAACCAAAGAAGAATTTGCCCATACCTTTTTGCTTGACAAGGAGTTGATCTCACAAATCTACCACACTCACAATTACTTCTTTGCCAATCTCAATAAGGGTTAGAAGATAATTTTCTCAACAAAACATAACACAAAATAATATCAAAATTACACCTTATCACTCCAACTTAATTAATAATCAACACCCTCACAATAATCATAAAAACCCTTTATTCAAATTAACACAATACCCACAAAGTCTTAATCCTCCAAAATACCAATATAGCAATTTAAGACTTTATTAAAAAACTAAAACCAGAAATCTTCTTATAACTCCAAGTAATAATTCTCAATTACCACCACTTATTTACTAAGCAAATCCTTCTAAACAATTTCCACAAAATAATCCTTATACCTCCCAACTTAGCAAATAATAAACTTTAATGCAAAAATATTTACCTCATCTTCGGAGGGAATCGAACCCTCAACCTTGCCCACAACGTGCGCCTTAGCCATGGCCTCAACCACCGCATGAGCTACGTGCTCATTTGAAATTAATGAAGCACCACGTGCTTCAAGACTTGCTCCCCTTTGTGCTTTGCCAAAAACAACGTGCACCTTGGGTGCCTTAACCAACACGACTTCCAATGTAGCTACCACATTTTGAATGCAGGCCCTCACACTTGCAAACATCTTTGTGCTTCCCAACTCACCACTAGGCCACACTATCCTATGTGCCTTCGGATTTCAATGCTTCCTATCTTAAACTCTGCGTTGTCCATGAATTTCATAAATCTCACGAGCTCTTAATCTCTTTCACATTCCAATTAATTATTCGAGCAAGGATAATGTTTTTTTTTCTTTGGGCAATGTATTTATATTGCCTCCTTTGTACCTTGGGAGACATCGGCGCTTCTACGAATTCCTTCCATGATGTCGGCGAAGATTCTAAAGGCGCTTTGAATACCTTTTCCTCCAAACCCAACCTTAGGGTTTATAAAATATATTTAAACTTTATAAAACCCACTTTGCTTTATAAAATATTATAATGAGAATTATAAATATTTTATTTGGGTTTTCACCATATCACTTTAATATTATAATAACCATTATTATAATATTATATCTTTTTGATGCCTTGGATAAATTGCTTCCTTCTCACTTCATTCCATGTTGTAAATAATATTTATTTATAAAATAAATATTATATCTCCTTTTTAACTTCTATTTTCTGCATTGATTCTCTTGATCTTTGGCCTTCTTCCTGGATATCAAATAACCATTTTTGACCCCTTTGTTTCCTGCTGAATTCCTTGATATTAATGATGACTTTATCTGGTGACATCAATGATAACTTTGACTTAGGGACTCAAAATGTCCAACAATGATAAATGTTTTAAAAAATAAATTATTTTTTGTTCAAATATGCAAAGGAGGAAACATTCTCAATAATTATAAGTTATCTTCATGAAAACAAATTTAGAACATGGTGGAACTCACAAAACACCTAAATATTTTTCTTTAGAATGACGTTTAATGATGTATTTGCTATTACTTACTTTTGTAATATTTCAAGAAAAAGGACAAGAAAATAAAGACAACACATACAACTTGAATGGAACTTATATTAGCTTCAATGAGGGATCATTCAAATCAACATTGTGTTATTGTGATGATTTTCTAACTTAATGTTTAGAAGGCACATCATCAGGTATATCATAGATAAATATGCAGAAAAGAAGAAGAAAGAAGAATAGAGGTAAGTACAAAAACAAGAACAATAGAAGACCTAAATCTAAATCTAGAGAAGAACCATATATTGCAAATCCATAAATAGATATAAAAGAGGTAGAGTAAAGATAAATCAAAAGTAGAAGATCATTGAAGACAAATATGAAGACCAAATATTGGAGACTAAAGTCTTCAATGACCAAATAATATAATATAGGGGGGTGTTGGAGAATATTACATTATTTGATACATGCTAATGTATCCCCATGGTACCTTCATGGTACATTTATAAATATTATATTAGGGTTGAGTCATAGTTTAGAGTGTGATTTATATTTCCCTCTTTATGTAAGTGTGAATGTGTAGGAAATGCACAAGTTTCATGTAAAGTTATAATGTGCAAGAAATAACAAGTGTCATATAAGTTAGAATGCAAGTGTAGGTTAAGTGAATGTGCACAAGTTCTTGTATGTAAGAGTGGAAATATATAATGTAAATATGTGCACAGGTATCCTATATTAGGAGTTCAAGTAGAAGTGTAAGAGTCATGTAAAGGTGTACACGTATTATAGAGTCAAGTGTTTATCAAGTATGCAAGTAGCAAGTAGATAAGCCAAGAGTCATGAGATTTGGATTATGGAAAAAATAGTCAATCACATGAAGATTTAGATTAATATGGCTATATTATGGATAAAATACTCCATAGGAATGAATGAAAAAGAAAAACGAAAGTGTCAAGAGTTTAAGTTATAACAAAAGAAGCAATAAAGTTGTAATACATTTTAAGCAATGAATATTGTAAGTTGTTCTTCATGCATAGTATATGAATGATTTGATCTATTTACATTCATATTTCAGTATATAATTGAATGTTATTTTATTTATTATAATCCTTTATATACATATTAATTTGCGCATATTATTCTACTCATATTATTATCTTGACCTTATTATATTGTGGCTATTTTATATTGGGACCTATGTGATATTTTCAAGTTAACCTATGATATTTTTTTGTAGTATAAGGCTTATAAATCCATCGTGGTAATTTCTCAAGTGTTATTAATGATTTAAAAAACACTCATTACTTCTTTATATATATTTATATTACTTAGTCACCCTTGAGGATTTTTTTTCTTATCCTTAGTATGATAGGATTTACTATAGTATTTTTTATGGAGTTGTAAGCACGTCCCATTGCCTTTGATTTTAAGATAAAGCTTAAGGTTTGGTGGAGTCTTCTATATGATATGGCTTGGTGGGATCTTCTATATGTAAATATCAAAACTAGGTTTTGATCAAATTTTCTATAATTGGATTATAGGTTGTTACACATCATTTCAAAATATTCTAGTTTGACCAATGGGTATTTTACTAGATATTTCAAATAATATTATGGACTCTATGAAGATGATATACCATATATTTATCTCTTTGTTATTCTTGTTGAGACATTACAAAATTCTCTCTAAAAGTCAAAATCAAAGTTCTTCATGCCATAAGAAATGGTCCATCTAAATCTTGTTTTTTAATTTTTTGAATAGGTTTTTTTAATCATCCCTTGGTTGGTGAAGCCATGTAATTTAAATCAACATGGTCATGCTATGATAAGGTTGTTATAACATTGGTTATTATAACAAAATTTAATATTATTGAATTTACCCTAGATTTATAAGGGATTATAATGGATATTTTAGTGTTTAAAGTTGTAAAATTACCATCAAAATATATAGCCATTCTGTTGTTTAATAAACAAAAAATTTAATATATTTGGAACTCAAAATTTTTATTAGATTGAAAATATAATTTCTTGAACATGTATGGAATACTAAATTGCAATCTATCCATATATGATGTCACATTCAAGATTGTAACAAGTATGACATTTGAATTTGATAAGTTCAAATATGTTTTTTTGGGAAATAATGCAAGGAAAATTTTATGTTTTCTCTTTACAAGATAGGATTTTATTTGTATATAAAATGATATGATGGGATAGATTAGAAGATAATTGATTCACAAGTTTGCAATTAGGGGGAAACATTGGTTGGAGACTATTCAAAGATCAAGAAAAGAGTTTGGTAAAAATGTAACTTCAAAAGTATGTAGGCTTTGGTATGTAATTAAATGGCTAAGGATATGAACTATCCCTAAGGATTAAAAAATATGGAACTTCATATAATAGTGTTTTCAATTTATTGATAAACATATTAGTGATGAAGGAGCATCCATGGCTCCTAGATCTAAAATTATTTTATAAGATGCACTCAAAATGCATCATAACTTGCCTAGAATGACATGGACATTTTAAGACCTCAAACATAAACCAAAATAACTAATATTAATTTTTTAATGGAGGGATTACATTTAATATTTTGAACTACTATAAAATTAGGTCATGTTACATTGAAATTGACATATAATCAAAGATAAGTACACTTCTAGGATTTTAACATGAGACTCTTAACCAAACACTCAAGAGAACATTAGCTAAGAATTATTCTTTCAAAATAAGTCCATAACTTTAATTTATTTTATTGAATACTAACATAACCTTATTTCATATCTAAACTAACTCTCAAATGTGGTATATTTTGTAGATAATGTTAATTTTAATTTTCCCTCTATTTATACATATTTGAAATGAAAAACACTAAGCCAATATGTTTTTATCAAAAATACTTAGACATACTAAAAATTCATAAGTCGTTTTACTATAATTTTATACATTTTATAATATTTCCAATGACAATATATTTACCTCAAATGAAGCTATAATGAGAAATTATCTTGCACTTTTCCAAAATAGGGTAAAATCCATATTTTGCCAAAATAAGGTAATATACAAACCAAAATTATTGAAATAAATTTATAATTATGTTGTAATCTCTTCCATACTCATTTGTACCAATTAGAGTTTTGGTTAATTATATATGCTTTTTTCATCTTGGCACATAAAGTTTATCTTTCGTCCTTCAGATACTTCTTGCCCTTGATACAAAAGTGAAAAATATTGAATTTAGTTTTGAGATAAGGATATATAATATTTTTAAGTCCTCTTATTTGAATATTTGCAAAATTTTATGTCTATCTCCTCTTGTGGTTCAACTCTCATGTATGGTGGTGCTTGAGCTTTTTATGATATGTTCTTCCATGAAACATTGGATTCTTATTGAGTTTTATGGATCCATTATTGTTACAAAATATAGTGTTGAAATATTTTGTATAGTACAAATATCTTCTTACAATTTTCTCAACTAAGTTTAATGCACACATGATGATATCAAAGCAACATAACCTTCTTCAATAGTAGACAATACCATTGTGTATTGTTTCTTTTAGTTCCAAGTAACAAGGCCACTACCCAAGATTAATTACTCACCTAAAGTTATCCTTCTATCACTAAATGATCCTTATAAATAAAAATCTAAAAATACCTACAATATTACCTCATTGGTCTTTGAGTAGTGGGTTTCATGATCTTTGGTGCTTCTCATATACTTCTGGATCATTTTGATTTCTTTATGAGGTCTTTCACTAGCCTCATTCATGAATGTACAAACCAATGAAATAGTGAATATAATATCATGTTTTGTTTTCAAATATATGAGGATATCCACCAAATAAATATTAAATATGATATTATATCTTTTAGTTAAATATATGATTCCAATATTGGTCATCGCAAATACTACAACATTGCTTATTTGAAACATTCCTTCATTTTGTTAGAATTGCTAGTGTAAATCCAACTACCAACATGTAAGTAAACATAGGTAATTCCATCACCTTCACTTTTTATATAAAATGTGGGTCAATTCTTACTCCTAATAAATCCATTATCTAATAACCAAGAATTAATTTTAGAGTGCAAAGCTTTAGATGCTTGTTTTGACTCATAAAGCATGCTTTTAGTTAATTAATCCAAATTTTTTCATCTTCATTTTCAGATCCTTGTAATTGCTCCACATACATTTCATCTCCAACATGCTCATTTTAAAATGCACTCTTTACATATAATTGATGCAATTTCCAACCTTTTAATGCTACAATACATAAACTCAACCCTATCATTTCTATTATTATAACTAAAGTAAATATTTCTTCATAGTATATCTCATAGCCTTATGCAAAATTATTAGAAATTAACCTTGATTTATGATTTTTAAATAAGCCCTCATATTTGGTTGTATACATATTTTTGATGCCAAGAACATTCTTATAAATTGGAAGCTTCCCTAGCTCTAATGTGTCATTTTTATCTATGGACCTTATATTGTTTTTTATATATTTTAATAACTCTTTACTTTAAAAAAATTATTCAAAATTTTAATGTTAAAACTTGATATTATTAAACAAAGAATAATTGACAATATCTTCATAATCTTCATTTACTTACCTAACTTGATTTCTAGTTAGCCTCTTATCAAAATTTTGATCTCATAATTGAGATGGATGAGGTATTTGTAATATTCTTTTACCTTTGGATGTTTTAGATGCTTTTGGAGGTATGATCTAATTTGAGAATATCTATTTGAGTTCTTATTTTCTTTTTCTTCATAGCTTACACCTTAACTAACCATTTTAATTCCCTTCTTACAGTGATCTTTGTATAGTTGTCCCTTATCAAATATTATGTATATAGAAACAATGATATCTCTTTTATATGGATTCTAAATTTGTATTGATATCATTATTGTATACTAAAAATACATGAGACTCACTCATATCTTCTAGATTATTCCATTTTTCATCATTCACAGATACATATGCCAAGAAACCAAATATGTTTAAATGTATAGCATAATATTTATTGCCAAATCATGCTTTATATGAAGTCATATTTCTTATTGAAATAATAGGATTTCTTTTCATGATATAATGGTGTTGATTGCTTTAGCCCCATAATATTTATCCAATTCTTTTGTTTTAATCATGCTTCTAGATAATTCAATAGTTATCCTATTTTTTGAACCATTTTAATTTATTAAGAGGAATGTGGGGCTATTAAGTATCTCTAATTGCTAATATGTAATAAATACTCATCAAGATCATGTTAGATTTTGATAAAGTGTGCAATGGAAGATAGAAATCACAAGATGTAGAATAATATCAAATAAAGTGAATATACGAGATGATTGAAATATGCTATAAATAGAAATGATAAAATGAATACAATGTAGCTATGGAGGAAATGGACACTCCATGAACAAAGCTACTAGACTACATTGCACCCATCACCAATATATGGTGATCTACACAACACTATGCTACTACCTACGAATATGCTATGAGATTCTATGTTCTGCTTGTTACAATGAGGCCTTTTTTATATAGGAATATAGGTTCCTTGGCTAACACTCTACCTAGGTATGCAAGGGACACCTTGAACATATACAACTTGCACATTGAAACTTATGCATTTATTACATTGCATGAAGTAAATGGATAACTTCCCTTTAAATTAATCTAATGCCCTAAGTATGTACCTAGGAAGGTACATTTACATGACCAAAATGATGTAATATAATCTATTTCTAACTCCCCATGTATTATATTATTTGGGTATTGAAGACTTTAGTCTTCAATTTGAAATTTCTTCCATTGAATGATCTTTGTCTTGTTTAGGTTCATCATCCTTATATTCTATCCAACCACCTTTATTGTTCTCTTTACGAGTATATTCATTTTTTTTTATTGTTTATGACTGAGTAGAGCATGGTGCAGTTATCCTCTCATATTATTGATTTTTATTCTTCTATACTTACCTTTGTGGTGTATTGGTTCTTCATTTTCTTCAACCTGTTCCTCTAAAAATATGTTAGCATCATTTTGAAACATCATAATATCTTGTGAGATTTCCATTGATTCTAGGATATATGTATTTCAATGGATTGACCTGTTGCTTTTATTTCACCTTGATTCATAATGAGACATGTATTTATTCCATCTATATATCTAAAGTTGATCATATAGTTGTTTTCTACTAACTTGCTTACTGAAATGAGATTGAATGTTAATCCAGGAACATAAAATACTCTTTATAGTAGAATATTTTGAAATGATTTGCTAGGTGTTACACATCCATATCCATGTATAGGATAAGTTTGGCTATTTGCAATTCTTAGTCTGTAGCCTTTAACAACTTCAAGGTAGTCAAACCATTGTATATTTCCTATCATATGATGACTAGCTCCTAAGTCAATGTACCACATGTTTTTATATTTTGTAGACTAGTTCTTGTTGGAGCAAATTTTACATTCATTATATGACATTCATTTTCCCATTTGAAGTAGGATTGAATAAATGAGATAGGATTTTCTTTTTAGTCTACCTTATGACTCCCTATATTAGTATATATGATCCCTAATTGAAGTATATAAGCTTGATTTGATAAAACCTTTATTAATACTTTGGTTTTTTAGGATTCCTTATGTATCTCTAGTAATGAGAGCATATACACCTAATGGGATTTTAGGTTTTATAGAAATCTTATATCTTCCCAATTATCTAGAACTTGATGATATTTGGTAGATGCTATTATTATCAAGTTTTTTATAATGCCTTATGACTCCCTAGTGATTTTGGAATATGATATAGTGCTCTTGTAAAATGTAGTTCAATTTTTGTTTTATTTTGTAAATTTTTAAGAATCCCAAAATCAACCTATAGTTCTTCTTCCTATGGACTTATGCATTTTTCTAGATTGAAGAGGTTTAATGTTGGATTTCCCCTTGTATCTTTTTGTGAAATTTTGAGATAAATATTTTGCTAATATTCCAACTTTAGAAAATCTTTAACAAACCCCTTTTAATATTCCTTAGAATTTAATTTTAGTGTTTCTAATTTTCAAAAACCTAGTTTGATGTTGTAACCCTTATAACTCATAAATTTGGAAAATTAGAACACAACAATATTTGCAAATATAAATGGATTAATTCCTAGTGATGTCCCTTATTTCTCCTAGGTTGTGTTTTGCAAATATTAGACTACTTTGATATTTAATTTCCCTAAGTTTTACTTTCAAATAAAGATTGATTTCCTTTAATACTTCAACCTTAGAATATAACCTTGTAACTCCCTTTTTAATGAAAGCAAATTAAATAGTGGAAATTTTACCTTAATAAATATTTGAACCTTTATCAAATCATATGGATATGGTTGTAATCTATCCTTCTTGGATGCTGTGAGTAATGAAAAATTCTTCAATGTGCTCCTTGGCTTCAATGCCCTTCTTTAATGCTTCTCTTGACCTATTTCACCAAGATTTCTTAAACTTCTATTTGCTGCTTCTGAATGCTCTTGAATGCTACATTCTCCCTAGTCCAAGGCACCTTTAATAGGTGATAAATATTTTGATGAGTGACAAGTGTCATAGTGGTTTCACTCAATGCTCTAAGGATGCTTTGGACACTTGGTAGAGTCACCAACTCTAGTCTAACGTTTGTTAACAAGTGTCACCTTTGCTTGGAATATTTGTATTCCCTCTTTGAGGACTATCCAAGTGGATTCTCTACTTCAACGTATGTGAGGCATCTTAATGTAACACTTTTATCTAAAAGTAACTTCTCTTTGACAAGGAATATGGGCACCAAACCAATGTTGTATCATCTCCTTTCACATGTGTGAAATTCAATGTTCCTTTGTGGGTATTTTAGGGTTCTTTTGGAGAATGACAAATGGTAACTTCATTCCTTTTCATGCCCTTGTCTTATCAACACCTTCTTGCAAGCCCTTCAACGTATTTTTCCACCTTGTTCTTTTTTGTACTTCATTGGTTTTGAGATGTTTCTAGCCAAGCAATGCTTATGGTGGAACTTAGGTGGAGACTTTTATGGAGCCTTGGTGGAGCCTTGGTGGCGCTTGGATAGAATTTGAATGGCAACACTTTGGTGGAGACTTCTTGCTATAGAATACTCCTTAGTTCGATGTATGTCTCCAATATTACTTGCTTTAATTTCCTTTGCTTATATGTTGCTTGATTTCTCCCTTTTAAACCTTATGTTGATTTGAATGTAATGTTATTTCTCCCTTGCTTTGCACCTTATTTTTTGTAGGTTCAGCCATCCAATATATGAAGAATATGAGCCTTCTTGAGTGGATATTTTGCTATACTTGGGAGAATACTAGCATTTGGCCACCTTTGGAAAGTTTACCTTAAAAATTTTGTGCCTTTTAGGAACCTTCAAATCTGCCCTCTTTCCTTCGTAGAACAAATTAAAGAAGTGCAATACAATGTAACAATATTTATAAATAAGATGCATTTATTGCATCCTTTATTGCACTCCTTTTTGTAGGTCTAATTTTCTAGTTTTGTAGCATATTTATGAATGCATATAAGGGTTTTGAGGATGTCTCTTTGATTAGACACCTTCCCCTTATTTCTTGGATGCTTTGATAACAAATCCAAGCTTGTAATGATGTAGATAGAAGCTCCTTGTTTGCTGTAATTTTCTGCTCTTTTCCTTTGCAACTAACCCTTGTATTGCTTTGAATTTGAGACTCACCAAGTCTCTATTTTGAAGCTTTTTTTTCTGATTTCATTTAGTTGTCTTCTTAACCAAATTTTAGAGGATTATAACCTATTTTTGTGGCTTCCTTTGGCCACTAGATGTTGCATATTGTTATGCACTAAAATTATCTTTAGACACTTGATGCTAATATGATTTTGTGCCTTTCTCGAGAACACAAACACTAAGTCTTTTGAGAGTAATATAGTAGTGCAAATGAACCCACTAATATTTCACTTTTAATGCACTAAAAATAACACCTTATCACTCTAATCAATTCATAAAATAATTTATAAGTGCACTTAATCAGTTTACTGCAACTAATCAAGAATAATCTGAAATGAATCTTCAAGAGTTATTCTGCAATTTCACTACAAACAAAGTTATAGAAACTAGTCTATTTTTTCTTTACAAAGTAGATATTTGGTAGTTGATATATAGTTTTAGCTTTGTAATATAATAAAAAATCGAGCATTGCATCATCAGGAATGAGTGAGCTGAGGTTTAGCGGGTGCGATGGGAGTGAGGGTTTGAATTTTTTGGGCAAGAATCTCAGCCAAGGTGACAGAGGTAGAGCAGGTACAAAAGGGTCGGGTGGGAACATCGAGCATGGATCAAGTGAGGATCCATAGGAAGGCGATCAGGCTACGGTAGATTTTGAGGCGGGCATCACACGAGGGCCCGACCCTCCTCAAAAAGACCCAGAAAAAATATATATGAAGGACAATGCAAGGCCTAAGAAGTGGTTGTCTTTTGCTAAGACTCTTAGAAGAAAAAAAAATGAGGTTCTCTCTCTTTCGCCCCTAGTTCTAGTAAATAATAAAATTTTGACGTCGGCAAGTTCCATGAGCCCTTTTATTTCAATGGAAGAATTCTCCCTGGTAGGCAAGTTTTTGGGAGGTATGTTGGACATGGAGACTATCAGGGCTTGGACAATGGGTAAATGGTGATCGGTAGGCAACTTGGAGTTGGTAGCTCTAACTCGAGGGTTCTTCATTATCTGTTTTAACAATATGGAGGATGCTAACCATATTTTAATAGGAGGTCCTTGGTTTTTGGGCAAAATGAGCCTTTTTCTCAGATGATGGGGTGAAGATTTCAACCTTGAAAAGCAAAATATTAATGTTACCCCTATTTGGGTTCGTCTCCCAAGTCTACCTACCTAGTTCTTCAATGAATATTAGTTGCAAGACAGAGCTAGAACTATAGGGGACCTGATATCCATTGACCATGCAACCTTGGCCAGGACAAGGATGACTCATGCACGAATCTACGTAAATGTTAATTTGGATAATGAATTGCCAAGGTTTGTGGAGCTATAGTATGGAAAATACTATCGAAAATAGTCGGTAGAATATGAGAACAGACAAAAATTCTATGCAGAATGCAAAAATCAAGGACATCTATGCAATCAGTGCCCTAACCTAGCAATGAATAGAGAAAAGCAGAAGTAGAGAATGCTAGACAGAGGAAATTTGAGGAGTTTCCCTGGCAGAGGTGATTTCAATTAGGCAAACTATGTCTACCAAAAAATAAAAGAGAGGGTGCAGGGTCCCAACAAGACAAAGGAAAACAATAGGTTTTTGGCAACCAAAATACTCAGGTAAGTTCCAATCCTCTAGTTTCAAATAAATTTTCAATTCTATCCAATATGGGAGTAGGAGAATTATCAAAATACATGGAAGCCCAAAACCTTCAGGATATCCTTTTTGAATCAATCTGTGCAATGTTTCTTACAAGATCCTAACTAAAGCCATTGTAAATAGAATGAGAGATGTTCTACCCCACATCATAGATCCATGCCAGGGAAGCTTTGTCCAGGGTAGGTCAATCTTGGATGGAGTTATCATAGTTCATGAAGCTCTGCACTCTTCTCATAAGACTAATAGGTATGTTTTTGCCCTCAAGCTTGATATGAACAAAGCATTTGACAGGCTAAATTGGGACTTTCTGATTGTTGTCCTCCTTAAGTTTGGTTTTCACCACCAATGGGTTAATTTGATCAAAGAATAAATTTCTAAAGCATGGTTCTCGATTCTAGTTAATGGAACAACTGCTAGTTACTTTCAAAGTCATAGAGGAATTCGGTAGGGGGACCCTATCAGCCCCATGTTATTCATCATTGTGGTAGAATCTTTAGGCAGAACCATCAAAAATACTTGCAGTTCAAGGCTAATATCGGGAATCAAGGCAACATCTCTCACTAGGGTTATTTATCACCAACAATGTTTTGATGATACCCTTCTATTGGCTAAGGCATCGGTGGTTGAGGCCAAAAGAATTAAATACATCGTGCAACTCTACGAAGACACTGTTGGTTAGAAAGTTAATTTCAGTAAAAGCAAGTTATATTTCTTGAACACCCCCATTCAGATGTAAGGAAGGATTCCAAAATTTTAGGGTGTGATATAGCAAACCTCCCCACTTTGTATCTTGGTCTCCCTCTTTTCATTGGTTCTCCGAGAGAGTCAATGTGGGACAGGGTTATTGAAAGAATTTAAAAAAAACTTGTTGTATGGAAAGGTCATCTTCTATCTCAATCAGGAAAGCTGACCCTCACTAAGGCCTCTCTTCAGAGCATTCCAGTATATTTCCTCTCTGTTTTCAAAGCCCTTGTGAAGGTTTTCCAACAAATTGAAAAAACTCCAAAAAGAATTTTTATGGACTGGATCAGAGGAGAAAAAAAGGATACACCTTGTAGGATGGACCAAAGTGTGTAGACCCAAGGAAAATGGGGGCTTAGGTCTGATGAGAATTGCTCATATGAATTTAGCTTTACTAGCTAAGCATACGTGGCACCTCATTTTTGGTGAATAAAATGAATGGACAACTATCATCAAATGAAATTATCTTCAAAATATGGAATTTCTAAGTGACTCAGTTCCAATCAGAGGTTCTTCTTTTTGGAAAGCAATTCTCAATTGTAAGGAAATCATCAAAAAAGGTTTAATATGGGTTTTAGGCAATGGTGAGAGGATAAATTTCTAGAATGATAGGTGGTCTAAGTATGAACCACTGACGCAATATCCTAACTTAGCCCGAATCAAAGATATCATGGAAGAACTCATTGGCAGAAAAGTATTTGATTATATGGTTGAGGACAGAGGTAGAATGAAGTGGAAACAAATAAGGATTCAGGGATTTCAAGCGTAATCAAATGATCTTTGTAACATTCTTAGGAAATAGTTTATCCCCATGGTACCCAAGGAAGAACAAGTGACCTGGGCTCCTATAGAAAATGGGCAGTTCACTATTAAATCATCTTACAAGCTTATGCTTGATGACGAGGATTTTGTCCTCCAAAAGGACTTAGTTTGGACAAAAAAATTAATTCCAAAAATTTTAGTCTTTTCATGGTTGGTTATCCAAGGAAGAATTCTAACCATTGATAATATGATGCGTAAAGGTATTTGTATTACTAATCATTGTTATCTATGCAGAGCTAATTGGGAGACCATTTATCATATTTTCCTTGAGTGCCCTTTTTTCTTGACTGTCCTAAGTGGGTTTTTCAGGCCTTCAATATTTCTTGGGTTAAACCAGACACCGTACTTGATTTTTTGTCCAATGGCCTTGCCCATTTTCAAGCCAAATACTTAGATACATGTGGAAAATTTGTCTCAATCACTATCTTTGGCAGGTGTGGTTAGAAAGGAACCATAGAGTCTTTAATGAGTTTATCCATGATCATCAAACTATCATTGCCAGGATCCTATTCTTTGTCAATGAGAATGTGAACCTTATCCCTTTTGATAGTCATAAACCTCATCTGTAGGAGACCACGATTGCTCAATATTTAAGCTTAACCTTGTTAGATGAGTCTGTGCCTAGGGTAGTCAACCCCAGAGCCAATGTTAAGTGGTCCCCACCTCCTATGGGTTGGTTTAAGCTTAATTTTTATGGAGTGGCTAAGGAAAATCCTCTAAAAGTAGGCACTAGCGGTATTGTGTAAGATCATAATGGTAATATGATGCTTGCATTTTTTGAATATTTGGAAACAAGGACGAACAATGAAGTTGAAGCTATGTGGAGAGGCCTTTAAATGACTCAATACTTAGAAGGCAATTTGATCATAGAAGGATACTCTATGCATGTTATAAATATCCTCAATAATTGGGAAATACCTCCTTGGAGGATTAAAATAATTTTTGAAGAGGCTAGAATCCTTTTCCAGGTAAGATAGGACAAAAAATCCCAACATGTCTTTCGAGAAGCTAACAAATTTGTTGATAAGCTGGCCAATTTGGGTGTCAATGGTGACGGACTTTTCAAATGGGAACACGGTGTCCCGAGTGAAGTAGAGTAGCTTATTCAACAAGAATTCCAAGAATGATAGTTGAATTTTCCAATATGGAAGGCACTGTAAGTTCAAAGGCTATGAGTATTCCTGTCTCTTTTTTGAAATGGACTCACAATAATAATTATTCGAGCTATCAATCTTGGTGGATGCTGCTTGGAAATACCACAGAGACTAATGGGGGCAGTCACATGTCAGATAACATGGCTCCTAGTCATCTTAGTAATTTGAGGTTGGTTGATAATCATAGGGCAGGAAAGAAACGATAATATAAGACTTCGAACTAGAGCCACATGGACCACAAAATAGCCATCACCATAAATCTAGCCAGCAGGTTAACTTCTCCAAGGCTGATTGGTTAAGACAGGATGTGGTCCCAAAGCATGTCATATACGAAAGAAATCAATTACCAAATAATTATTAAGAGTAATTGTCAATACAGAGCTTGTGGGAGTTTTTTTTCAGTACTCTACTATGTGTGTTTCTAGATTTTTGTTTCTCCACTGTTTCAAGGAAGGGATCTATGTCTGTTTCTTTTTTTGTAATTATGATGCAGGTGTATTTTCTCTGGGTATACCCAAAATTTTGTATGGGAAGTTTCTTTTTTATAACAAGCTATGTGTCTTACCATATGTAATGGCTTTGGTGGCATGTAGATTTTACATATATAGGATCCTTAGTAAGGACATGTTCATCAACAACCCTAGGCTGATTTTTGTAAAAGGTTTTGGGTCAACCTATAAAAAATGGCATTAATGCTATAGCATCTTATCTACCAAAAAAAAAACTTTGTAATATAATCAAATCCAAATCCAATGTGCAAATGAACCTTAAAAATAAATTTCATTTATGCACTTTTTTTTTGTTGAAAACATCCCAAAAGGGATGCCACTTTCGGGTAAGACCCAAGGAGGCAAGGGTATCTCTTCTACCAAAATCGTCCAGGGCTTGCACCTAGCCTACCACCTTTGACATAATCAAGGATAAAACCTGAAACAACAAAAAATAAGAACACAAACACACAAAAAAAAATTAAAAATAAAAAATAAAAAACATGCTCCTTGAGTGTGTGAAAAAGATAAAGCACAACCAAACACACACACACAATAAGATTAAAAAAAACCTTTTTGCACTTTTTGAAGACTATAATGCAATCCTTTTTTTCTTTTGCAACTTTCAATCTAAATAAGGTGCCTTAATAAATCTGATAGATGATCCAATTTTAATCAATGAATATGATTGCACCCAAGTTGCATACCTTTTGAAAGCTTTTGTAGATGATGTAGCTTTTTTAGATGAAGCACCAAGTTGTTGTCTTGTGTAGGATCTCATAGCTTTTTTGTAGGCTATCTTAGGCTACTCATTTCACCAAAATATGGTTTTGAACTTTCTTTTATGAGCATAGGGTTTGGTGATTTGATCCTTCTTGCAATCTTCTCCTTTTGCTATAGATTTGGAGAAGTCTTATCTCTGGAATAATTCCTTCTTGCTGTGAGAAGTAATCTTCAAATATCTTGGATTTGGTAGGCTTATGCTATCTTCAAGTCTTCTTGTTGAATTTTGACTTCAAGCGGGATCTTATTCTCAATATTATGAATGTCTTGAGGTCTTTTGAGATTTGACACTCCTTACCAAATTTTTCTTCTTATTTTGGGCTTTTTGTCATATGGTAAAAATTGTCCCAAATATTTCACTATCTTCTATAATGAATATCTCTAATGAGTTCTCCTTTTATGATTTATTTAGTTTGGCTCTCCAAGAATTTTACTAGATGCTCGTTGAGACCTCCCTAAAGTCTTTGATCTTGAAGCTACCTTTGGTCTTCCTTCAGAACTTTTCTTCAATATTCTTCTCTTGGAAGTGTTGGTGATGAGATATTCTTTTGGATCTCTATTTCTACTTCTTTTGGATTCAAGAAGGACTATCCTAGTCCTTCTTCTTCTTCTAGGACTAATATTTCTTCAATGAGATCTTCTCCTAATCTATTTACCTTCAATTTCACTTTAGGTTCTAGATTAATTCTGAATAAGATACTCTTCCTAACTTTCTTGTAGGAAGTTTCTCAACTCACTGAATCTCCTTTCCTTGTAATAAACTATAAGTACTAAAATCTTAATCTTCTTTTGAATCATATACTCTCTTCTAGAGTCTTCTTTAGGATCAAGGCTTCTATGGCATTTTTTTAGTATCAAGGCTTATGTGGCCTTTTCTTTAGTATCAAGGCTTCTATCAATATCAAGGCTTTCATGGCCTTTTGTCTGGATCAAGGCTTCTATGGACTTTTTTTTTAGAACAAGGATTCTATGGCTTTTTCTTTTGGATCAAGGCTTCTATGGAATTCTCTTCTTTTGTGAAGTTCTCAGTATAGCAATGAAGATCTCCAATCTCTTAAATTCATCATGAATCTTCTCTAGAAGTCTTTTTTCTTGCACAAGGAACTAATATCTGCACTATGAAGGAGTGTTGACCTTTAGGCGATGAAGTTGAAGTCTCCTAGATTTCTATTGTAGGAGGTGTCCCAATCATCTGAGAATTAATTTTTTGCAACAAAAGAAACTTTGGGCAATAGTTAACAAATTTAATATATCATGAATTATCTTCACTAGTTGATTTGTCAATCTAGTGGATTGAATTTTAAGTCTTAGTCTTCACGAGTTTTTTCCACAACTCTATGGAAATAATCTAGCCAAATGTAATCTTAGTATTTTTGGAACTGAAATTTCTTTCAGTCCTCACTTGTGGCTCTCCCAAATTCTACCACCTAGACTCTTCTGATATTTTTTAACAATGGTTGGTCCAACAATGTGTCAGGTTGACAAAACATTCAAGCTCAATGATAATGGTGGTTTTTATATTTATCTACTATGTCTAGATCTACCATGGCTCTGATACCATTGTTAGATTTTGAAACAGTGTGCAATGGGAGATATCAATCACAAGATGCAGAATAATATGAAAGAAAGTAAATCTACGAGATGATTAAAATATGCTATAAATAGAAATGACAAAAATGAATACAATGTAGTTATGAAGGAAATGGACACTCTATAAATAAAGCTACTATACTACATTACACCCATCACAAATATATGGTGATCTACACAACATATTGCTACTACCTAAAAATATACTCTGAGATTCTATATTCTGCTTGTTACAGTGAGACCTTTTTTATATAGGAAGATAGGTTTCTTGGCCAACACTCTACCTAGTTGTGCAAGGGAAACCTTGCACATTGACACTTGTGCATTTATTACATTGCATGAAGTAACTAGATAACTTCCCGCTAAAGTAATCTAATGTCCTAAATATGTACCTAGGAAGGTATATTTACATGACCCAAATTATGTAATATAATCTATTTCTAACAGATAATTTGATTAAAATTCATTTCCTCTGTCCATTCTAATGCACTTAATGTACCTTCCATTTTACTTCTTTGTGACTCCAAATTGCATTAAGACTTCAAAAGCATAGTTTTTATTCTTGAGGAAATATACCTAAGTTTTATCTTATGTAATCGTTAATGAACTTAATTAAGTAGTAATGTATACCATGGTTGGGTTTTAATAAAATCCCATATAGATATAAATGGGTAATATCCAAAGTTTATATCTACCTAGACTTGAATAAAATTATCCCTATGATGCTTTCCAAGTGTGCCACCCTTGCACACTTTATTGTTCTTTGCTTGTATATTTAGTATTTAATAAACATTTTTTATTTAATACAATACATAAAATATTTGAAAAATTCTATGTATATATATTTGATGGTATAGTAACTTTGGTCTCCAATAATAGCCTTGCACAAATTTTAATAATTTCCTTGAACTTTAATAGGAACATGCCATTTGGAATAATTTGAGAACATGCAACCAACTTGCATCCATTATTTTTATCATAGGTGGTACACTTATTATAAAAATAAATTTTAAGTCCCTTTCCACCACTTACTCGATATTGTGTCTCAAACCAAAAGTATGATAGACACCAACTATTTCTTCCTTTCCTTGTTTGATCTCAAATTCTAGATCATTGTCAATAACTTGAAAAACATTATTATCTCTCAAATTTAAATCACTCTTAAAACCACTTTATAAATATTAAAATAACTCTATTTCATAAAAAATATAGGAACTAGGTATTGATATTAGTATATCCAACTTTATTATATGAAAATGTACAGCTATATGGTTCACCCCCCTCATTTTTTGGATAAATTAATCTCTTGTATTTAGAATTTCTTAGCTTTCTTGAGTCCTATTGTGTGCTCTTGTTAATTTATTTGAAGCCTTCAACTTGTAATCTTCCTTTATATGTCTAAATCACTTATAAAAATAACATTATAGAGGTCACCTTTCACTAGATCTACCTATTTCTATTATAAATGAACCTACATAATTACCTTTTCTTGGTTGTCATATTCTTCTTCCATAACAAATTTCTAAGTATGTATTCACACCTTTGTTAAAATGAGGGAAACTTGGGGATGCTACACCAAAAGGTGATATATTTTCCTTATATATAGGCTTATGGAATTCTTCTTCAATTTTTATTCATGATTCATCAATGAACCAACCAAAATTTCTATCTTTAGAATATTTAGATCTTTTCATTCCTCTAATAAAAACAATGAATATCTAATTTAGAGTTAATTATCTTAAGTTATTCTTCAAAACTATATCCTCATTCACGGTTTCTTCATATGATCTCATCTTATTTGCAATATCATTAATTTTGACACAATATTTAGCCATAACTGTTTTTATTATGGTAAATCATAGGGGTTTTTGAAAGGGCCCCAACCCTTATATACAAGACTAACATAAGATAAGCAATTAATATCAAAATATTAGAATGAAAAAAAAAACACACTCCTCAAGAGTTACAAAAACCATATAGCATATCTAAATCAAAATTGCAGCAACAAAAGATAACCAAAAAACAACGACATCAACCAGATAAGGTTGTCATCTTTGTATTCTTTCTAGGTAACTTTCAAAGCTCAAAATTTTTGTTTTACAAATCTGTTTTTCACATGTTATACACCATTGAAGAATTCACAAATAATATTTCATCAATTTATAGCAAATTTTGTACCTCAAATATAGATTGTCATGTTATTCTACACATTCTACACTATACTATAACTTTCATTTCTATGAATACATTGACCATCAAACTTTGTAGGATCCCAAAGCATCCAAATTCCACCAAAAACTCCTAAAGTTGAACTACGCTCCCTTCCAAATAGCATTCTTAACTAACTAAAAATTTGGTTCATCAATATTGGTTTCTTGAATTAAAAAATACCTGGTTTATGATCTTTCCTTATTTCTCTAATCACCCTTTATTTTTTTGGGGCATTCATGCTCCTAATTTTCAAAGAAAGCAAATTCTTTTATTTATTTATTTTTGTGAGTGATTACGCCCACTTAATAAATTCATCTAAGAACCATCAACCACTTGTTTAGTTGTCTCTCTAGATCTTACATCTCTTTTTTTTGCTCTTCCCCTTGGAGATGATACACCAACATCAACTTTCTTCTTCAAATGTCTAGCTAGGATCAATGTCCTTAGAATATTCTCTAATTAATTTACCTTTAAATCATCTAAATAATCTCATTCCTCAACATCATCCTCTTCATCTAGCTTTAATTTATCCCCTAATTATTGATTCTCAATTTGCACCCTCACACCTATCATTTGTTGTTGATTCTCATCCTTATATTATCGTGTTCTTTTTATTTTTTGCACATCTCCTACACTTTGTTACAATTTTTGAAGCATTTTATTCGATGGTTGCTACTTTATGTCTTCTTGAAGCTGCATCTCCTCCCAAGACTGCTACAATTTTTGTAATGACCTTTGAGTATTTGTATCCATATGTTCCAAATTTTTTTTAGGTCCCTCAATTTGTATTTCTATTGTTAAAGGTAATGAACCATCTAGCTTCATCCTTTTATCATTTGTGGAGTTTTTTACAACTGAATCCCTAATTCCTTTTTCACCAATGAACCCTAGTTGGGTATTCTCTACATTTTTTTCTTCAGTCCTAGTAATCCCTTCAGAGGTAGGGCATTGGGTTTCATGTACAAATTTTTCTTCCCATTGTTCTAAAATTTAAAACTTGTTGCTATTTTTGAAATTATTATCTATATTTGCTTCTTTCCTTAATTCCTTATTGTAGAAACCTAAAACATGTCATGTTGATAAGGCTACTCATATGGACACTGTTTCAGGCCATGTGACTCATCTTGGACCTTTCTAGGACCCAACAATAGTTCTAACCACTCAATCAGGGTAAGCTAGTCCTATTCAACCTTGGTCGCTAATGAAATCAACAATGACCACCACCACCACTGATGTTGAGAGTGATCATGATCCGACCATACCTATCGATAGCGGCCATGTTTTGAGTCATGTCTATCGATAGCAGTCGAGTCTATAACAAACTTGTGCTACAAGAGCCAAGCAAAACCATTACGAACAATGGTTTCTTGAGAGGTTGTGCTTGTGAAGCTTCCATAATCATTACTCCAACTGCCCTAGCCTAACCAATTCTTGACCTTGGCTTGTTGGAGAAGCTAATATGCAAATTTTGGAAGTCTACTTAAGGCCCCAAAAATAAGAGAGACATTTGGGATAAATTGATCCTCATTTGCTATAATGAAGTGTTGTCAAACCGCCTAACAAAGAGAGAAATATTTCATAAGCATCTAGGTGCTATCGAATTTGTGTCACAAGCTTACCATTCATAGCCATGAAGTGCATTAGATTTTGAAGAGTCACTTCTACCATTGTTCAACAATCAATTCACCACAAAATCAAACCAATTCCTGCCATAAGTCATTCTGCAATAATGCACCAATAACTTCAATCAAATCAACATTGGAATTGATCGTCACCAAGCCTAGAACATAGAGAACAAAGCCTCTATGTCGTATTCACTATTTTCAATAGTAGCCTATAGGTTCTGCCACTGATGTCGATAGTGGCTAACAGATCCATTGACCTTATCAACATCAGCTATAGGATGATGTATCATTTCTTCCATTTTAGTTAGTAGATTAGTCATTAGTTGCTTTTTATTTGATTTCTAAATTATATTAGTTACATTTACATTCAATATTTATGCTTTTATTTTAGTATTTCCTACATTTCTACACTTCTTTACACATTTTCTTTATTTATTGCACCTATCAAGAAACTAGCCTCATTTTGAGAGGCTTTTAGTACTATGAATCTTTCTTTAGTTTATTTATGTGTAGGTGATAGGTCTTTTGTAGGAGCTAAAGCTCATCAAGATCACCTCTCTTGAAGTCATGACATGAAGGTTGTGAATAAAACCCTCCTATAATCATATTAGAGGAATTTCAGAAGAGTCAGCTTGGAAGACATCTATTCTTGATATTTATTGTAATTTCGTATCAATTTGGTATCCCTAAGAGGGATGTATAATAACCTGATGTACAATATATTTTAAATATTAATGAGAATGGTTCATTGCTTTCTTCAAATTCTATAGATGTTTAGAGACTTTGTGTAATTCACAAGTGGCAATCACGTGCGAGACCCTTCCTATTTGGTTGTTAACTAATTTTTTTGTTTGTTTTTCATTGTAGGTACCACCGCTCTAAGCGAGCATGGCTAATAGTCACCACCACCATCATCTATGATGGCTAGCACTAGCACTACCTTTATCATCAGTGGCCTCAAGAAAAACATTGAAAATAAAAATTACATCAACTTCTTCAAACTATGGTTACCCTTGTAAGTGGCCCTAATCTATTTTTTGTTGTACTTTTCTAAAACTTTTACAAAATAGAAGGAAAAATTTTTAGATTTCTCTTTGATTACTATTCGTCACTACTAGGAATAGCGGCCTCTACTGCTAGCCACCCCAAAATCCGGTAGCCAGAATTCTGACCGATCTTGTGTATAGTGGCAACTATTGTTGATTGTCATTCATAGAGATAACCTCTATTAAATTTGAGTGTTAGGGTATGCATACTTGTATCCTTCTGAAAGGCTATCTCATTTAGCTTTGCACTACATTTTTCTAAAAGAAAAACATCTTTTACATGCATCATTTTTTAATATTAAACGTTATTTTCATGCATGTAGTTGAAAAATCATGGTATGTTCTATTATGCATATTTATTTTTGCTTAAAGTAAAATAAACCACACACACATAATGCTTTAAATTTTAACATAAATTGAGTTGGGCTTTCACATCCAACCAATTTATCAATACCAACGGTGGACTTCATCACCACATATTTGGCTTGGATATTGTGATTTTTTGAACCTGACCATGGCCAAGGCTGACTCCAAGAACCATCTAAGCTTGTGGAAAATAGCATACATTTCTCTTCTAAGAGTGTATCACTAACCACAGTGTATTGTATGAGTATCGGTAGTACCTATGCTTCCTCTTCGAGTATGGGTTTCATCTCCATACCCTGGTGTATTTTGTCACCTGGACTTCATCACCAGGTGTGCATGTGAGAGTGTATAGTGAAAACCTTTGAGGAAATTGAGAGTTACATCAGCTATTTTCAAACTTGCATGAGAAAGTGGCATTATATACAACACATCATAACACACAAATAGATTTTTAGGAAAAAAAACAAACTTTAAAAGAGAACCATTTGTATACATTATTTATTTCTTAAAATCATATACAAGATAATTCAAAATAAATGGTTACCACACAGAGCCACGTTCAGTCCATGAAGCTGGTAGCCAATGCACAAGAGGGCACAAACCACCCTAGAGTAAATCCACTTGACCAACCCACGCCTCAATGATGTTTAGGTAGTCTTAGAGGAGATAATTCCACTCATGGGGATCTCATCGAGAAACCCCACCTAGGAGTACTAATGTCAGTTTTTGTTATGATTATGAGAAGATTCCTTATAGACCTTAGTCATCATGTGATACCAATAGACAAAATATTCCCAATGAGGGGTAAACTAGAGGGGTTATGACCATTCGCATACCCACCAAAGCTTCAAATCCCTTTGAGTGTGGAGCAAATCTCATATTATCTTGTGGCATTGGTGAAAGAGGTACACATCTTAGTCAACCATGAAAAACCCATCAACTTGATTTCTTAGATTAGTATGATACAAAGTCAACCTGAAGGGCCACTTTATCTACCCATTCTTTTTCAAATATTGCATGTGATGAAGACATAGGACAGTGTACATATATCTACAATGAGTGTTCTACACAATCATGTCATACTCGCACCATCCACACATGAGAGAAATACACTTAGGGTGGAACATAGAGTGAGTTAGACCTCATTTTAACAAGGTAGGAGGGTAGTTACACCTTCCAAAAGAACCAAAATATCTAAATCCCCTCGCAACAAGATGAGAAGTCATCGATCATACACATTAGATCACACAAATTGGCTACCTAGGTCTAAATCTAATAAGAGAGAGAAACTATTTCTATCTAAATTATAAGACTTGAAAAATGAGTGAGCATATTTAGAGCATGACATGTAGAGTGATAAATATTGCATCACCATCAAATGTATGAACACTGCCTTCATGAAGAGATAATACTTAAGCAAATGTTATGTGAAGAAAAATCCTGTACGATAGCTCAAGAAGAAGTTCCTACTCGTAGTTCCAATAGGTAATAGCATTTTGTGAGGGTCAATGCAATTGTGAAGCCATTATCATCCATTTCATATCCACCATAATTATGGATTCCTCCATATATCCCTTCTACATCATCAACATCCTATAATGGAAAAAATTTTAAGGATCCAATCAAGGAGATTCCACCACATTCTCCCATATCTATGAAACAAGATATCATCATACCTAAAAAAGAGGAAGATGATTCAGCTCACCTATACTATTGACATCCATCCTACTTCATGATTCAACTCATTCAACTAGCCTCAAGCTAGATGAGCACGTAATGCAAGACACAATGTTCATACTTATCCTCAAGTCAATGAAGGATATAGGTTTTCATCCCATTGAATCATCACCCATAGGTACCATCCTTTATTTGATACCTAACATTGGGGGATGATATTATGGTTAAGAATTCCTTAAAAAAAGTAATGAGGTATGCACACCTCATCTAGGTGAAGGATTTATAGAAATTATAAATTTGATAACAAAGGATGAGTGTCCTAAAAGTCCATCTATCATTGCCATAACAGTTCCATCCTTACAGTTACCTAGCATAAGTGAGCAATATTTGTTATCGATCCTACAACATATCCTAGATCGCTTAGATCGGATAGAGTCACAAATGGGTCATCAGAATGATGCATTATAATAGATAATGCATCAGCTCACAAGCATGGACCTATAGAAGCAAACTGCATCTGAAGTCAAACTACCTTCCATATAGTCACAATAAAATGCAATCTTGCTTGATCGGGTCCAAAAGCAGCAATGTCATTCACCTCGTATTTACACACCTTTAACCGAACTTATGACATCAATTTTTAATGGATTATGTGAGGCAAAAACCATAACTTTACATGTCTCATCCCTTATATCTAAATAACCTAAAACCTAAAGGATATAGAGAGGATATGCATTATCTCTACCATCATTTAGATGGTCATGATATTCAGTTATGTTATACCTTCAGGACAATAATACAAAATATGCTTGAGAAGAATCAATGTGCCATTGATACCCTTCTGGATACCAAAGATCATCAAGTGACCATAGTTAAGGGTACTTCACCTACACTTGAAAATTGAGGAGATTCACCTAATTAAATGACTAAGACACCTGTATCTCAGCCATTGCATCAAATGAAGTCTCAACATCCTCTTCCTCACAAAAATTGTAATCAGCATATTTGGACACCTTTAACCAAATCCATGTACACCATCATTCATAAGCTGCAAGAAATTAAGACAATTATCTTGCCAGATGTACCCTCATACAACCCATATAGGCCCAATTCTAAAACTTACAAGGAGGATCATGCTTGCCTTTATCATCGAATGAGAGGTAATGATATTATCGATTGTCATGTATTTAGACATGTAGTTTAGGACCTTATCGATAGAAAGACCATATTTGTAGATGGATCATTAATATTATCCCATCAAGACACTAATAGTACACAAAGTTATGTGTCCCAATGGGGAGATTTAATTTTTGTCACTCTTCTTAAGCAAGCCAATTATATTGTTGTGGACAACATGTACAATGGGGGTCTACAAGGTAGCACACCTTCCCCACCATCCACATCACAACCAATGAATCAAAGTGAGAACCCTAAAGGTATCACACCTTCCTTACTTTCATTGAGTAGCACACACACTGGGGTTACCCAAGGTATCATGCCTTCCCCCTAAAAATCATCAAAAATCCAAAAAAAAAATAGAAAATAATAAAAATACAAAAATAAATTAAAACATCAAAAACACAAAAAATATTTACATTTTGCATTTCATCATCTGCATCCATTAGTTGCATTATATTATGCATTTCCATCCACTGCACTTGCATTAGAATAGGTCATTTTTATATTCTTATGAATGACATCACGTTTGTATTCCAATCATGCATCCTTAAATCATTATCATTCATATTCCTTGTAAGTGTGTTTTTCAACACAATCGTATGATTTGCTATCAGGTGTATACTAGGGTTTTTTGGTCATTCAGCCATCCCTAGTTATCTTTTTAAATTTTGTAGAAATCTATCTTAGATTTCGAATATGGGGTCTATTTTTTATAGTACCTTGCATATCTCAAAATCCCATCACATTTTAAACATTAACAATCCTAGTTTGAAAAATGAAATATGCCACTACAAAGTGGTCCTATTCACCTTAAGCAAAAGGTTTTCGTTACTCATATTTTCATGTGCATGGTTTAGAATGCTGATTATTGGAAAAGGACACGCTCCCCCATACTCAAGAAATCCCTTGCTTTTACACAAAATGAGAAAATTCCCAAAGCAAAGAAAAATAAATAATGATTTTCATCACTAAGCAAATCCCTTGCTCCAAAATAAAACAAAATGTAAAATAAACAGTGATTTTCATCACTAAGCATGAGCAAGTATCAGAAGAAAACAAAAGAAAAGAAGCAGGTAACGAGCTTGAATCCTTGGAATAGTCAGTATTCAACTACCATTGGGTGATCTCCATTACAACAATGTGTTGAATGAAACCCACATGGAAATGGAGTATCCTTATGCATGGATATATGTCTATCATTTTAGCAATATTATTTTGTACAAACCAATGACATCTTATGGATGAGCTAGCTTTAGGTGGCTTGTATTACCTAGTAGTCTAATCCAATTATATTCAATCTTAGGATCATGATGACCATATGGTGATCCTCATTACAGCAATGGGTTGAATGAAACCTACTTGGAAATGAGGTAGTCTTATGCCTCATATAATATATTCACTTTGCACACATAGGAATAGTGAATATCCTAGTCTTCTTAACAAGCTTTTATTTTTTAGGAATCTTTTCTAGTCATTATACAACTTTTGATTAATCAACTAGGGTGTTTAAGTCTTATGGAAAACCCCAAAAATTCTCTTATATTAACAAATCATATCATCAAATCATGCACAATTTTCCTTATGATTTTTTTTTTATTAAGGGGTGCACATAGAATAGGATAGATATCGGATGGATATCAAAAATGATGTATAGACGACCATTGGCTATTTTATGCATATATTTTAGTTTGTAGAATATTATAGGGAAAGCCCATAAATCTCACATAATGATGATAAAATGACTCATTATTATGATAAGATATCATTTTCATTCATGATTTTCATAGATTCTATGGTATATACCATTAGTTTTTTAAACATAAATTAGATTCATTCATCATGTTTTAAGCAATTAAAATATACATCCATAATTTGCATTAGAAAATCCATATAAAATTAATGCATGTCACACAAAATCAGATTTGTCATAACAACAACATGAATTCACATTCATAATCAGATAAAACAAATCTAAATCATACATCTAACATAGGATATAGCATCTATGTATACATACATCCATGCATTCAGAAATCTATCATCATATAAGCATTACATCCATAAATCATAACACATATCACATATAATGGTTAAAAATATTACACTTACAAATTACACAAACATTTGCACACATCAACTGGGGCATTATCAGTATCATACTTCCCCCAACCATAAATCACACAATCAAGGCACATTGGATAAATTCAGGTAGTGTGTCTTCCTAATCAAAGATTTATTTCAATCCAATGAACTCATCAATTGCTAGGTTTCCAAAAGTATGAGCCATTTTCCTTGCATAATCATAATCAACTTCTAGGTTTCCAAAAAATTGGGTCCTTTGCCTTACAAAAGCATAATCAATTTCTACGTTTCCAAAAGGTTGAGCCCTTTTACTTGCACAAACATAATCAATTGCTAGGTTTCTGAAAGGTTCCACCCTTTTCCTTGCATAATCATAATCAATTGCTATGTTCCAAAAGGTTGAACCCCTTTTCCTTGCATAATCATAATCAAATCACTAGGTTTCAAAAGGTTGTGTCCTTTGCCTTGCATTCAATCAAATCAATCATTAAAATTGCTAGGTTTTGCAAAATTTTGTGCCCTTTGCCTCACTATATAAATATCAAAAGGCTCCAAAGATGCCCCAGTCCTTTGGTCAATCTCAAATGCTCCAAAGAAGCCTATACCTTTGGTCAATTCATCCAAGTCATCTTGGTCAAGTGACTCACCGCTTTCATCATTTTACATCTCCTCATCGACATGTCGCTTGAGGGGGTAGTCATAATCATAACATTCATAATCAAAATCAGGAATTAAACACCTAATAATGATAATTGTATTCATCCATGAATAATTACCAAAAACAATCATGCCCCTACTTGGGGAAGAAAATAAGCAAATTAATTAATCGAATGTTTAGCATTTTTAAGTGTGAAGGTAGGTCCTTGCCTCTTCATGACTGAACAATGTCCAAGATCAAGTAGGCCTGATGCAAAAGTGTGTACTTGAATTAAGTTATTTAACTTGTTAGAAGTAATTATTTAGTTATGTATGTTGTTTTCATGATTAGGGCATCTAAATTTGACCAAATCAATGAATATCAATCAACCTACAATATGGCTTTAAGTTGTCTATTTTTTCTCTGTGTTGCATTTTCCCAATAATGCATCTCAAAAAGGTATATCTATAAACATATAAAACATGAAAAGAACATACAACCTTGGTCATTTATGAAATCATTGGTAGCCACCACCACCACTGACGTTGAGAGTGTCCATGGTCTGGTCACACCTATCAATAATTTCCATAGTTCGAGTTGTACCTATCGATAGCGATCGAGTCTATAACAAACTTGAGCTACTTGAGCCGAGAGAAACCATTAAAAGCAACATTTTCTTGAGCGATTGCACCTGCAAAGCTTCCAGAAGCGTTGCTCTAGCTACCCCAACATAACCAATTATTGATCTTGGATTGTTGGAGAAGCTAAGATGCATGTTTTAGAATTTTACTTTAAGGCCCCAAAAATAAGAGAGAAGTCTAGAAGAAATTGATCCTCATTTTCTATAATGAAGTGATATCAAACCACCTGACAGATAGAGATATATTTCATAGACATCCATGTGCTACTAAATTTATGTCACAAGCTTACCATTCATAGCCATGGAGTGCATTGTAGTTTGAAGAGTCACTTCTACCATTGTTCAACTATCAATTCATTATGAAATCAAACCAATTTCCACCCTAAGTATTTCCTCAAGAACACACCAAGAACATCAATTGATTCAACATTGGAATTGATTATAACCAAGCCCATAACACAAATAATAGAGCCTCTTTCCCATGGCTACTATTTTCAACAGCAGCCCATAGGCACCACCATCGACGTTGATAGTGGCTAATAGAGTCGCTGACCTGATCAACAATAGCCATGGGATGATGCATCATTTATTCTATTTAGTTAGTAGATTAGTCATTAGCTACTTTTCATTTGATTTCTAACTTATATTAGCCGCATTTACATTCAGTATTAATGCTTTCATTTTAGTATTTCCTAAATTTTTGCACTTCTTTATGCATTTGCTTTCTTTATAGCACCTATCAAGAAACTAGTCTCATCTTGAGAGGCTTTCAATGCTATTAATATTTCTTTAGTTTGTTTGTGTGTAGGTAACAAATATCTTGTAGGATTTAAACCTCATCAAGATCATATTTCTTGATTTCATCACGTGGAGGTTGCAAAGGAAACCTTCCTATTATCAGATTAGAGGAATTTTAGAAGAGTCTACTTGGAAGACATCTATTCTTGAGATTTATTGTAATTTCATATCAATTTGGTATCCCTAAGAGGGATGTATTGTAACCCAATGTACAATATCTTTTGAATATTAATGAGAATGGCCTGTTTATTTCTTCAAATTCTTGTTCTCATGGTTACATAGATTTATTTTATCAAATTGATTTCATTATTGCAATCTACAGATGTTCAGAGTCTTGGAAATTCACACATATTTTTTTCTAATTTTCTCCTCCAAAAATTAGTAAAGGTTTTTCCTGACTCAACCTCTCACTCCTTCTTTTGAGGGTAATTTATAGCAAAATACCTAGCTCGATTGCATACCCCACAAAGAGTAGGAGAATTTTCATATTCCACCTTTTGAACCCATTCTCGATAATCTAACATGATTTTCACTGATTGAGGTAAGGGTTTACTTAGGTCTGCATTAACACATATTCTAGCTACTAGAAGCCTTAACTTCACTTTAGTTGAATGATCAATAGATATTGTAATTCTTTCTAAAATATCTTCATGCCAGAAATCCATAGGTAAACCTAGAAAACTCACCCAGATATGAGTTGCTTTCATATTACCTATTAATGGATTGAAACCTAGAAACCATTTCTTTAAACATAATCCCCTCCTACCAAAAAACCATGGTCCTCCCATCAAGAACCTAACCAAATATTCATTACAAGTAAAATTAAAAAGGATAAAACCATGAGGGAGAGCTACAACTTGCAAAGAACCCTTTAGATTCCATCTAAAAAGCATCCACTTTTGAATAGAATCCAAATCTAGGTAAACATTTCTAGCAAATTTACCTACCAATGAATTCTCCCTCTCAACAATAATATTATCTACTAGGGATTTTGGAACCCAAACCACAAAGTTATCATTCTCCAAAACTACTAAAATCTTAAACTTCCTAGAGAAATCAAGATTTTTTCCCTCAATAATATTCTTCCAGGAAGATTCCCTTGGATCAAAGAACCTTGAAAGTCATTTTTAGAAGCTTTTTCATCCATTTATATAGATTTTTCCATTCTAATTATATTACAATAATAATAGTTACTACATACAATCAACAATACTTGAAGACATCCTACTTATATCTTTCTCAAATCTCACTCAAATCCTACACCTCTACTCAAATATTGCTTAGATCTGCTTAAATCCTACTCCTCTACTCATGTTCCACTCCTTTGCTTAAATAATGTTCAAATCTCCCTCCTCTACTCATATCTTTCTCCCTTGCTCAGATCCCATTTAGACCCAACTTAGATCCTTCTTAGATCCTACTTAGATCTACTTAGATCCTGCTCCTCTACTTAGATATTTTTCAGATCTACTTAGATCTTGCTTCTCTACTTAGATATCACTTACTTGCTTAAATATCACTTAGATACTGCTCCTCTACTCTTAAATTTTTTATACCAATTTATTATTATCATAATTAAGGTTTACCATACATAATGGACTCTTAGCACCTCAAATATTAGAAAATAATTAGCCATAAATTCATTCTCTTACATCTTCTTATTTTCAAAATCCATTCTAAGAGTTTGTAGCCTTGTAATTCTTAGCTAAAGTTTGCCTTAATAAGATATTTATAATGTATTCCATGCTTCTTTTGATGTCTTATAACCAAATATCCTTATAATAGGATCTATGACACTTTGGATGAATAAAAATACTTGGGAATGCCTTTTTATCACATTCTTCTCATTCCATTTATTGATGGTAAGAATAATATGATTTAGAGATTATTAATTAGCTATGGAAACAACATCCCATGCACATTTCAAAAAAATCAATCTTCATAGTTAATCTTTCCAATAATCAATGTTTTCTCTATTGAATTGGAGAATAGAGATAGATGTGTTGTAAGTTCCAAATCATAATATTTATAATTTTGAGATCTTATCTTTACAACCTTATATCTAAACTCCTTATGAAGAGAAAACTTGGAGCTAGATCAAACCTATGCAATTTTTTAGAAAATAAGCACCCTAATATATTTTAGTACATGTAATGAACCTTTATCTAATACCAAATTGTTCGAGGAATATCCATGCTTCCTACATCTAAAAATTTATTGTAATATGGCATTCAAAACACACATAATTTGTCAAAAATCACATAGATATTTTAAGATATGGAATCAAAACAAAAATAAATTTTATTTTTATGTGGTATGGGTTACATTCCAATTTTAAATTTTAAACTACTATAAAAATAGGTCACACCTTGCTAAAGTTGGATTCACTAAAATTTGGATACATTTGCAATAATTGAACATGAGACCTCTAACCAAATACTACAACAATATATAGTTAATGCTATTTTTTTTTTCAATATAAAACCATGACTAAGTATATTTTATTGACGACCTAACATAATCCTTAACTCATACCTAGACTAACTTTTGTATATGGCTTATTTTACACATAATAAGAATCTTATTTTCCCCACATTTTTACAATCTAAAAGTTAAAAAAAAAGTACATAGACATCCCAAAATATTAACATTTTTTCCATCATATTCTATGCTTCATGTGCTTTACAATTTGGCTTTTAAGCCAAACTATATCAAGTTGTAGTATAATTAAGCCACAATATCTCAAGTCTTAATATAATTAATTAAGAGTATAATTATATATAAGAGCAATTAAAATATATATTGTACAATATAAATTATAATAACATTCACTATAACATCAAATATGAATGTAAATGGCCAAAATCAATCATGTAATAACATGAAAATACTTACAATAAAATTGCTCAAAATATGTATACAAGCTTCAATATTATCAATGTTTGTTGGTGATCTCTTACAAAATATTTTTACAATCACATTGTATGGAGCTTTGTCTTCATAATATAGACATATAAAGGTTACTCTTCAATACATGGCTATTGCACTCCTTACATATCTAGGAGTTGCAATATTTCCTATTCTTTACATAAGACAAGACTCTCATGTCTTTGGCTTCTCATCTTGCCAATTGTATACAAGACTCTTCACTTTCTACTTACATGCACACTTAACTTAATGACACTTGCACACTTCTACATGACACTTACTCTCCTACATGCACTCCTAATACATGATACTTGTGCACATCCTCACTTTACATATTTGCACACTTACATACATGACACTTGTGCACTTTCTCTCATTACACACTTGCTTACTAACATGCATGACACTTGTGCATATCCTACACATAGACACTTACATAAAGAGGAAATATAAATCACTCTCCTAAACTATATACTCAAACCCTAATGTATTACATATTTACATTTATACCATAAAGGTACCATGGGGGCATATTTACATGTAATAAATAATTTAATATTCTCCAACACCAACAATCATTTATTTTACTCAAATAGACGTATGCTTCACTTTGAAATATCAAAATTGTCCTATAGATTTTTGAAATAGGGTATATGTTATATTTTGCTAAACAAGATATTATATAATCCACAATTTAGGAAATGAGTTTACCATCATGATTGACTCTTTTCTAGATTTTTAATGCACATTCATTTGCATTGAATATATTTGTGATTAATTAGATATAGCTTCTACACTTTGACACTTGAAGCTCACCTTAGCCCTTTTAGATCAGTATTTTCAGCATTATGCCCCTTGATACAAAAGTGAAAGAATTAAGTGGTCAATTAGTAAAGTAGATTTCTTAGATTTTTTTCTAATTCTTAACAAAAGAATTTTTCTAATGTTTTTAATTTAAAATCATAACCATTGGCTAAGGCACATGTCATTCATATAGGTTTAAATGCTAAAAATTATGTTGATATGGAAAATTTAAGATATTGAATTTTTAAAAGCAATCTAGTTGATGGAGAGAACCTTAATAACTAGTGTATGAGCTATAAAATATGATTCAAAAATTCTATTTGACTATTTTTAAATTAGAAAATGTTTTTTTGATGTATCAAAAGATGGTGGATACTTTATCTAATTGGGGTATAAGAATATAGAGAAATCAAAATTCTCTACTCACAAGGATTCCTTTTGAAAGAACATTTGATCACTTGATGCCCTCCTTAAAACCCAAGGCTCCTTATTTAGTAGTCTAGAAGAAAATTCTTATAGGTAACAATATATAATGAAGAGGCTATCATGGACTTTTTAATGTACCTTCTATAAGGAGGTATTGACATATGTGTTGTTAATCTTCACTTGAGGCCATAGTTAACCTTGTATTGCATTTAGTTGTATGTTGTCCTATAGGCCAATATACATATTTTATAAATGATTTTATTGTAATATTATATTATTACATTAAGATTTTGTTTTAAACCAATTTTTTTTATATATTGGAGGAGTGGGTTTGAAAGGGGCCCTAAAAAATTATTTACAAAAAGAGCATCAAAAGTAATAAGTCAGAAAAGGACCAACAACAACAAGAGAAACTAGAGGGACCACAAAGGTAATCTTAGCACATCAAAAGAGAACTGTCAAGAGGTTTTGAAATGGAGAGACCAATAGGAAGTAGCAAAGGAAAAACAAAAAAAATGATTCATTCCTAAATACACTCAACACTATTTTTAGGAGTCTCATTACTAGTCTTTTAAAGATGTTTCAGCTAACGATGGAGGTCTTCCATTACCATGATAACTTTTTAGTACAAGGTCCAAGTAGTCTTGGAAGCATTGGCTACAGTAAAAAACATCACCATGATGTCGACCAGGGGATAAAGAATGGACTTTTTAAACATGTTGGTGATGGGTCTACTTAGTGGTTCAGATAATCTCACACAGATGGGATTTTATTTGATCATCACCTTCAAGGGGGAACCTTCAATATATACCTTTTAGAGCTTTGACCGAGGGAACTCCCAAATAATTTTGAGGCTATATTTTCACTTATTCCAAATATTTTTTCTCCTCAAGGAATGTGATGAAGCTTAAAATTGCTAGACTATGGTGTGTCTTCCTAAATTAGGCTAGAATTTAATTTTTTACCCGATTTCGATGATTTAGGGGATCCTATATCCATATCGCCTTCTTCATTGACCACTTCATTGATAGGGGACTCCTAGCTTGATCTCTACAAAAAATATGGGTCATGAGGGCTAACGATGCAGGATATGATTTTATTCTAGGCTTACTTTTGAAGGACATGTTTGTAAAGGATTAAATTTAAGCCTTGGTGGATAGGATGAGAGGAATTTCCCTTTGTAAAATTGTCAATGAAGATTTCTTGGGACCTATACAAGTAATTGGGCACATTAATAACCTTGATGTCCCTAAGGTGATTTAAAAAGGCAAGGTGGAAGCTTCACAAGGGGAAGTCAATTTTATCAATGGTGAAGTATTGCATCATTGAGATCATTACTCTATCCCAAGGGACCAAAAGGGATGCCCTTACGATTACTCCTTTTTCTATAATGATCTTCTTGCCTTTGTCAACAAAGTGATTGGTTTCCTCCACCAGAGAGTGTCTATCACAATGGATAGTTAGATTGTCATTCGATATTTTAGTAATCTCAACCAACAACTAAACACTAACTTTGAATTGAATATCACGAATAGTGATGTGTCCCTTAACCCACAACTTCACAAACTCCTCATATATCTCTCCATTATTCTCACTAAAATTCTTCAAAAAAAGCATGAACCAATGATTTGCAAGGATATATTTGACAATTAGTTCAAGCTATAGAGTTTCAAGTTCTAACAAAGTCATTCTTTATCAGTGAAGGGGCTCTTTAGGGACATAATACATCTTCAAACTTGGGTAGGTAAGGGAATTTAGACAATGGCAATGGATAATGTTATATCTATAGGTGAATTTAAATATCTATGTGGGGGAATTTCCTTTAGAAGCTTGCGGAGGACACATGTAAAAAGTTCTAGAGGTAGTCTGCTTTAGGAGCCATTGATATGCATTGAAGTTGAAGATATTTGTAACATGTGTCATATCATGCAAGAAGATCATAGCATGGGAAATGTACCACCAAATTAGGTTTAGGCCATGATTAATATAAGTTTATTTGGTTGATAGGGTTCCTTGGAAATGATTAATCCAAGAGGTTCCTTTGAAGGTGTTGATGTCAATCAAGTCAGGGTTGGAAAAGATCACAATGAAAGGGAATGGATGGCTTGAGGTGGGGAGAATGGGGGCCCACAGTGGATATAAGAAAGGAGCACAAACCCACAGTGGAGATGGGTTTTCTAGGCAAGCAAGAAAGAGGTAGACATATGGCATACAAAATTGTAGTGGGATATACATGGGCTTGTAGGGTGATGGGGCTAAAATGGGGAGGGGCACGATGGTGACAAGGATGACAAGTGGCAATGGTACCAAATGCATAGGGGTAGTGGGGGTAAGGTATGATGGGAACATTGCCAATATTAACACGATGGTCGAAGTCTAGGAAGAGCCATGAACTAGGCTTAGGACAACAAGGGGTAATCATTGGAAGAAACATCAATGGGATATTGAGAAAAAGTAGCATACGAAACTTCAAGGGACTCCAAGCGAAGATCTAAGTTGGTCATAAAATTGATAGCATGATTTCCTTCCCTATAGACATGTTGAATGATAATGTTGGTATGATTGCAAAGGAAGTTCTTATATTCAATGATGATATTGGAGACTCTCCAGGCAAGGACTTTATCCCCTTTGAGGTAATTGATGATGTTTATCAAATCTCCTTCAATGATAAGCTTACAGGGTTTATCGTTGAGAATGGATAGTCCCCAAAAAAGAGATCTATCTTTTGTGACATGGTTTGTTTGAGAACCTATATTCTCTACAAATATGATGATGAAATTACCATAATGATCTCTAATGATGCCATCACTTCTAGATTTTTTTGGATTGTGTTTTGCAGCACCATCAAAGTTTAGTTTTAACCAACATTTAGGAGGAGTCCATCTAACATTGGCTCTATTAGTTAAAGGGATAGAAAGTTGTGATAGCTCCATAGAGATTGAGATATTTTGTAATGGTGGTTTCAAGGACAAGGGTAGGGGCTTTTGGGTAAGGAACAATTTGGGCATTATCAATGGTGGAACACAACACTCTATGACCAATAGAAAGGGGGTCCTTGGAATTGTTGTAAAAGGCTCTATTGTTGCACTAAGGCCACACTTACCACAATAAGTTGTGGAGGCAAAATGACCATAGGGTTTTGAGCTGAATATTCAAAAAGGGATTGTGCCATTGAGTGAACAATTTGGGAATCAAGTTTGGTTGGACCCACTTAATATTTAAGGTTGATAAGATGAAGTTAATAACTATCCTTGGGAATGGTTAATCAAGGAAAATAGGATAAGTTGACTCCCACCCAGATTGGCACATACAAAAATATTTGGGGATGGTCATCTCTCTAATTAGGATATTTTTTATGGTCAATATTTTATTTTGGCCCACCAAACAAGAGAAAAAGGTTATCTTGGGGATCAAACATTTGATCCAAATGGATTTGATCAAGAGCTGATAAATAGTGGGGTTATACTAGAGGAAATAGGTGGTCTTGACTATGAATTTGCCACTATCACACTCTCTCTAGATAGGGTAGTTTGAAGGACTATTACTAGGAGTAATGCATGAATTGAGAATAGAAGACAATAAATTAATAGCAGTAGTAAGGCTATTAGTGATATTAGTCATAGGTATTTGTCTCTAAGCAAGTCTATCATGAGTGTGGGTTAGTAAATTAGAGAATTTATTTTCAAAGAGGTGATCAGTAATGGGTTTCACCATGGCTAGACTAGGATCATCAATCAAAGGTTGATCATAGATCTACAAATAAGCTTTTTGAGGTGCCTTTAAAGAATTTTATTCCACATGCTTTCATTTGGGTTGATAGTGAAAAAGGGAATTCCAATATAGGAGGACAGTAGATCATATATGGTGCATCTAAGGACACGAGTGATCTTTGTTATCTCACCATAAGAGTATTGATGAAAAATATTTTACTTTTTAGGTAGTTTACCAAATGACAAATGGTATCTTCATAAAGGTTAAGGATGGTATTGATGATTTTGGTTTTCATGATGAACACTAGGGTGGCTATAATGGTGTCATCTATGAATTGTTGGTGAGTGATAGGTATGAGAAGAGAAGCATCCTTGATGCTAGCAATGGCTTCAAAAGAGCACACTACTTTAAGGGATCTTCCAAGGGATTCTACAAGGATTATGAAAAGGAAGGGGGATAGGGGATCACCTTGTCATAGATATATTAAGATTTATAAGTATCCAATAGTAGACCCATTTATGATTATAGATAACCAAACTAACATTATACATTCTTTGATGAGATCAATCCATTCATCATGAAACTCAAACTTCGATAGGACAGTGAAGAGAAAATCCCATGATACTCTATCAAAGGCTTTATTCATGTCAAACTTGAGGAAGAAACTAGCCTTATTGATTTTAGAAATAAATTGCATGAGCTCATAAATTATGATGACCCCATCAATTATGGTTCTAACATGGATGGTGCTTCCCTAGCATGGATTAATGATGTGTGGGAGGATCTCCTTCATTTTGTAGGACATAATGTTGGTAATGATTTTGTAAATAACATTGCATAGGCTTATAGGCCTAAAGTTAGAAATATTTTTGTATATAGAAGACTTGGGAATGAGGGCTAGGAATATTGAGTTTGTGTCCCTAGATATGAAATTCAACTTCTAAACATCATGAATGACCTCATAGATATCTTTGCCCATGATGTCCCAAAAAAACTGAAAAGAGTGAGGTGAAAATATGTCTATACCTGGGGCTTTTTTTGCCTACATAGAAAACAAAGCCTCCTTGTTTTCATCATGAGAGAAATTTCTAAGAAGGCAAAATTCAGTTTCGAGGATGATGAGGCATGGGATGTTTTGGATCAAGGAATTATGGGATTGGGTAGAACAAGGGGTGAGGTCCAAGGATATCTTCAAAGTGGACAAATAATTTAGTACAAACCTCAACAATACTAGATGTGACATATCCATCACTCCTAACAAGATCCCTTATATTATTGAAATTGTGGTGCCTGAGAGTTTAGGCATAAAAAACCTTATGTTATATTCTCCTTCCTTCAACAAAATAACTCTATATTTTTTTCTATAGAAGTTTTCCTCTTTTACAAACGTATTGTGGTAGTCTGTCAAGAGCCTCCTTTATTCATCCCTAATATACAAAGGCAAACTCTCCAATTGGATTTGGTATTCTATAGCTTTCAACCATTCCTTGATGATCTGATTATTTTCAAATATGTTGCCAAAAATCTCCTTATTTCACACTCAGAGGTTTTTTTTTATGAAGCATAGCTTTTTGGAGATTTATGAGATAAGAGGGCTAGAAAAGCTTTGATTCCACCATTTAGCTATACAACCTCTAATATTAGGGTGTTGGATCCACATGGATTAAAACTTTAAGGGAGTTTTGAAACTAAAGCATATTTGAGACCTTCGAGAATCAAAGGGTTATGGTCCAATCCAATTTTGGGGAGGGAATGTAGGGTAGCATCCCCAAATAGTTGGATGGATTCCTTAGACAAGAAGAATCTATCAATCCTCAACTATATAAGTTGGCTTCCAATCCTCCTATTGATCCATGTTAAATTTATTCCTTTGATCTAGACATTCATTAGTTCATTATTGTCAACAAATTTACCAAAATATTCATAACATCTTGGTAAGATAGCGATGCCTCCACTTTTATCGGATGGATAGAGGGGGGATTTAAAATCACCTATAGGTATCCAAGGTTCACTTGAGAAAATTGATCTCATTTGACTGAGGGTATTCCATAAGGCTAGTTTCCCTTAAGGATTATTAGGGGTACAAATATTTGAGAGGACCCAACTTGCTTTGTTGTGTTTGCAATAAAAGAGGACATTTATGATTCTATCAATAGAGGATAAAAGTATTCTTTCCACTCTAGTAGGATACCATAGGCATAGAAGTCTTCCTAAAGTTCCTTGAGCTAGGCTAGAAATAAAGTCACTAATTTTCCAAATGGCTTTGACAATTCTCCTGATATTGCTTTCTTCAATTTTGATCTCTTGAGGTACAAAAATGGTGGGTCTAAATTCTTTCCTCATGGCCAAAACCAGTATTTTCTTGGTCAAACCATTGAGGCATCTCACATTACATGAGAGGATCTTCATTTTTTATTTTTAGTGGAGGAAATTTTCCCTCGTCTTCCTTGCTACAAGGGGGGTTTGTTCTATTTTTGTTATCCTTGGATGAATCAACAAGGGCTAATAAAATGGTGGTTTGAGTGCCATTAGCAGTATTGTCTTCAACTTCTCTTCTTCTTTAGTTAAGGATGAAAGGTCACCCCTTATTTTTATCATTGACCATATTAACAAAGTCCTTCTTATGGCTTATGGTGTACTACTTAAGCAAACTAAGGGGTTCAAGAGAGTCATTATTAGGATGACCGGTATGCATGAATGAATCGAAGAGGGAGTCTAAGATGATATATTAAAGGGAGGGCAAGAAGATCCATACCTAGATGGAGAGTGAGGAAACATACCTTTGATGGGGATAGATTCATAGGAATGACATTGAAGAGACTTGGGGAATAGGAAGTTAGCAAGGTGATTGACCTTGGAATTAGTAGTGAGAAATTCAAATAAGGTATTAAAGCAATTGGGGAAGGCAAAAAGAAAGCACACCTAGTCTTGGGATTTTGCTTACAGAGATGAAACTAGTTGTTTGCCCTTGGAAGTGGGATGGTTGATATGGATTATAACACATGTTTTTAATAAGTTGTTAGCTAAGGATAAGTATTATTTAATGCATTCTTATCCATTGTAATGCCTTGTAATACCTATTTATAGGCACCTTTTGGTATGATAATACAATAAATTTTTTGGATTATCATCCATTTCTTGTGTCTATTGTAACTGATTCCTCATCATTGGTATCAGAGTAGGTTATGGATAAGGGTTATTATCCTCTTTATCTAGGCCAATATTAGTTCAAACGAGGAATGAGAATGCCTTCCATACGTTTGTCTATGGATTCATTTAATTTTGTTACAGACACTTTATGTGTAGGCTTTATGAAATTATTCTTGTATCTGTATGTTGTTTCATCCCTCTTCGACCATGCATACTTGACCATATCTAAAACTCCATTCATTTTGTACTCATTCAAATCATGTTTTGGTGCATTTGCACCTTCTTTTGTTTGTGACCATTGTAGACACCTAAAATGTGTCATGTTTAGGAGACTACTTATATGGGCACATCCATACACCATATGACCAATATTGAAACTTTCCAAGACCAAGTAGTAGTCCTAACCACTCAAAAGGGGTAGTTCTTGCCCATTTAGGCTTGCCTACTATAGACTAGAGTGGCCACCAAAAGTTATAGACTAGAGCGGTCGTCAGCTCAATTGTAGACTAGAGCAACTAGTCGACAACTATAAACTAGATCGGCTAGTAATCTTGGCTACTATAGGCTAGAGTAGCCACAACTAGCCGCTATTGATGACAATGACTAGCCCTAAAACATGAACTACCATTCGGTATTACCCAAATCATAGGTAATAACAACAGTTTGCATGCATTTTTAAGGAATCTCGGTGAGGAACTTCTAGAGCTCCTCCTGACTACCCCTTATATGCCAAGTCAAGACTGAACCTTCCCTCTGGAATAGTCAGTTGGCATGTAGATATGGAGCTTGATTTCCCCAGGAAGACAGGCCCTAGATCTAAACCTAAAACCTAGAATTTTATATATGCAGATTTCTAGTAAGGTAAAAGGGGAGAGAGTTCAAATTATTTTCAATGGAACCCTATCAAAATGGAGAGCCAATCTATGCCCCTTTGAGTAGCATTGGAGCATCGTCTAGCCGAGCCACGTCTACGCTGGCAACCCTTGAATATAAATTCGAGCAAGGGATCGAATGCCATAGCCCATAATACCTAAGGTAACATTTAAGTTAGAGGCCGCTATCTTTGACAACGACCCATAATCATAGCCAGGTTTTAAAATGGTTGATTCCTTTGTTCTAAGTAATAGATATTTATTTATAATTATTTCATTTACATGGCTTTAGCATAGATCTAAATATTTCATTGCATTTAGATTAATATTTCTTATTTTTGTATGCATATTGCTTAGATCTGGTATATTTCAATCAACATTATGCTTGTTTATCCGGACTATCATATTTGCTAATAAGAGCCTCTTTCAGAGAGGTGTATTGTACTACTCACTATGCTTTGTTGTTTCCATAAATTTAGGTATAGGTATACATGATCGAATCAAGGCATCAGGAGCACAAGGATCCCTCCACGACTAGATTTGGAGAAGGAGGCATATGTAAGCCCTCGGATAGTTTCATGTGCAAGATCAAGAGGACTGCGTAGGTGCACCATTCCCTTGTAGGGAAATACTTACAACCACTACTCTATTGTATAATCTTCGTATCAAAGTGATGGGTATCCCTCAGAGGGACAAACTTGTAACCAAATCCTAGAAAGATTAATACAAATCTTCTTTATTTGTTTTCTTTACTTTCGGGTTACATGTGTGCTTTCATTCCTTTCATTTTGGTGCAAATAATAATGAATAAATAAAATTACAAGTAGGGTAGTTGGGGTGTATGCTTCTCAAGGCTACACAGATGGCGATCATGGTGGGACGCTCACCATTTTTTGTTTTTAGCCATTTTACTGATGTTTCAAGCATTTTTATGTGTGCAGGTTTAGCCACTCTGATCGACAACAGCTAGAAGATCTTAGCAGTTATAGTTGTCAATGACCAGCTTAGTAGTTGTAGCTATCAATGGCCATATTATTAGCTATAGCTATCAACGACCAACTTAGCTATTGTAGCTATCAATGGCCAGCTTAGTTGTTATAGCTATCAGCAGCCAATAGATCTTAGCTATTGTAGCTGTCAGCGTCCAGCAAAAACTGCTCTGGTCAATAACGACCAGTAGCCAAGTGCAACATAAGGTAGAATTTCCATAATTGGAGTGGGATTTGAGGTTGGTACACATATTTGATTCTTTGTGATTATTTGTCTACATTTATTTTCCAAAAAAATAGCAAGCAAAAATATAGTTAAGTAGAGAAAAATGAAGGAATTGAAAAGAAAATTGCATTGTACATTTTTTAGATTTCTTTAATTTCCTTTAGGCATTGCTAGGAACAATGGGCATCTACTTTTAAGGTCTGCCCTAGTCTTTAGCATGCTAGGCTTCTGTGTGATAAGTCTACTTACATGTGGCCCAATCAGTGGCCACCCATTCACAAAGTAGGAAGTGCATTACATAAATATCATCTAGATTACATCAGATATGCATCTTTCTGAAGGCAAAAAATTATTTTTTTAAGCATGTAGAGACATAAAGCATGAATTTTTGTTGATGCATCATTTTATATTTCAAAATATAAAAAATAACAACACACACTTGCATGTTCTACAATAACATTGGTAAGGTTGGATTTCATCATCAACCCCTAATTCAGACCGACGATGTTGGAATTCATCTCCTTCCACTTGCTTGCCCCCTAGAGACCCTTAGATATAATAGAGAACCATTTTTAATCTAGTATAAGTCACTTGTGTTCAAACTATCTCCCACTATGTCATGGTGGGAGAGCTAGGCGAATCCCCATTGGGATTTAAGCGATGCATCCTAGTCTCTTTTGAGAAATCATGTTCGGCACTAGTGTTATTAGTCTCCACTTTGATTGAGTTCCCTCATTCCAATTCCAAAGCATAGACAACAAATCAAGATCATCAACAAATACAAACACACCATACAGTTTAGGGAACAAGTTTATCCTTAAAAGAGATAAAAATCTACTTGCTTTGTTTGTATGGTTTGGAATATAATTAACAAGATAACACACAAGTAAGAATGGTGAACACATGGAGAAACCACCCCTGGTCCACTACCTAGGGGAAATCTAGTGCTCCTAACATTCACAAAAACATTGGCATTGAGCCGCCCACCTATAGTGTCATCGAACAAAGTTTAGCAAGTCTTAGGGGTGACAAATCAACCCTTCGGGGGACTCCACAAGAGACCCTAGTGAGAGATCCATTTCCTATTTCTCCATCACATAGAAATGAGGAGGCCTCAAGGCCCCCCTCATCACACAAGAATGATGATTCCTCATGGCACCTCTCATCATATAGACACAGAGGCATCATGACCTCCTTCTTCCCATAGACACACAGAGGCATCGTGACCTCCTTCTTCACATCGATGAGCGGAGACATCACAACCTCTCTTGTCACAAAAAAATGTAGAGGATTCAAGTACTTCATCATCACACTGACATGAGGAGGCAACAAGATCTCCATCATCGCACAGGTAGGAAAGGGAGGCAAGATCCTAAGCATCATATGATACATATAGGACAGATCAGCCCACTGAGGGGTAAGATAATAGGCCTGCATAAAATTGCAAACCAAGGACATCCTATAGCCTCCTAGAATATGGGATAATACCTCTCTATCACAACCTCATTGGTGTCAATGGCACTCTACAGGCTCAACCATAGAGAACTAGACAATTAGACAAGTTGGATCACTTTCCCCTGAGACCAGTTCCAAGAAGTATTGCTATCGAACATTCTGCTTTAGAATTTCATGTAGTATAGCCACTATATGGACCAATGAACCAAGGGAATATATGAAGTGATCCTACAACACATACACTAGTTTAGATCAGGAGTGTACTCAACCCTTAACATAGTATACAAAGCAAGTTTCCCTAGCATATAGGGGCAGCCACACAACAAGAGCCTCCCCAAAGGGCCTTAACATTAGAACTCCTCACACAGAGGTATAAATATGTAAACCCTCAATAGAACACCGCTCTGACCACCTGTGTAGGTTGGAAGAAGAGCTATGCATTGAGCAGGAATGCATGGAATATATCGAGCAAGAAGAGCATAGGAAAAGATGTCTGTGATTACAAGAGAAACTCTCAAGAGAAGAAAGAGTGGAGCGTGAGAAGCTAGTAGAGAGGCTATCTCGAATAGACACACACATAGCTCATGAGAGGTATCAACATGAAAGGCATACCGATTCTACATGGGAGAGAGGCACTAGATATAAGCATATTCACCATGCTTCACAACATCAACAACACCTAGACCTTGAGCAAACATAATTCAATAGGGACCAGACAAGGATATAAGGTTAGGAACAATCTCGTCATGAACCTCCAAGCATAGTCATGGGAGATGAGCACAGATGCCCAAATGGGGAAAACAACAGAATACCTCTATTACCACAGTGAGCAAACCTTCAGGATCATGATATTATCTCCTCGAAGGCATACCAAATGCTTATTAAGAGAGTCAATTATCTTGAGGACACAAGTGGACAAAAACCAACACTAAACTAGATACACAACCAGCCTCTGTGCCCATCGATACCAAGTCCCACATATCCTACGCACTTTGAGATGCCTAGGTTGGATAAGTTTAAGGGGTAGGAATATGCACAAGAACACGTGATCAACTTTATGAATATGTGATTCCACATTTATGAAGACAATGTCTTGATGTTGAGAATGTTAATCATGATATTCTCGAGTGTAGCAACCCAATGGTTCAACCATTTGCCCAAGTATAGCATTACTGATTTTGAGCAAGTGGTGAATGTGTTCCTAGAATGTTTTTCCTTTAGTTCTAAGAAGAAGGTAAACTTGTCTTATCTATCTAATTTGAAGTAGTATGATGATGATATAGTGATGGACTATGGGGATAGATGGAGAAAAATCATGGTAAAGCTATCATTCTCTATCCCTGAATAAGAGCTCATCTAGATGTTTACAAAAAGTTGTGCAAATCATATCTCTCTGCTGTTATAGCTACAACAGTATGAATAATTCAAAGAAGCCTTATCTTAAGCCAAGCTTATCAAATATATCAAGGTTTATGAAGGAGACCACAAGCTCTACAATAAGAAAGAATGGAGCAAGAACAATCAGAATGACAAAAAAAAGCAGAAGTAGGCCAAGCCTGCTTAGTTTAATCAGGTTTTATTAGCCATGTCATAGGGAGGGAATGGATAGGAATCCTAAATTATCAAGTACAACCCCCGTCAGGTAACTATGATCCCAAGAACAACCAGGGAAAAAATAAGTAATAGAGGATACCTCATTATTTCATGCCTCTGAATGAATCGAAGTAGTTTATATTCAACCAATTGAACGTGATATTCTCTTTTGCCACTTGTCAATTGTAACTGCTTCTTTATGTAACTCCTTTTGTATATATAGTGTGGGTATTTTGTTAAACACGTTACATGCAACGTATACCTTTACCATGACTGTTTGTCTTCTCGGTCATGACTATTCGTATCCTTTTCTGTGCATGCATGCATTTTTTTATTCTATTTATGCGACTGTTCGATCTCTCCTTCTTCGACAGTTCTTAAAATAGCTTGCATGATTTCTTTCTATAACTGCACCTGTAACTGTCACACTGACTCCAATTAACTGTCCATAATCGTGCTGTTGCGACCTATCGTGAAATCGTGACACTTCTATCTCTTTGTGCTCTTCTCGCCTTTTACTCGTGAAAACATGACATGTTGCGATATCACGACATTTTTTGCCTCCTTGCACTTCCCTGCATTTTGCCCGCAAAAACGGAACATATCGCGAAATCATGACACTTTCACTGCCTTGTGCCTTTTCTATCTTTGGCTTGCAAAAATAGAACATGTCGCGAAATCATGACACTTTCACTGCCTTGTGCCTTTTTTGTCTTTGGCCCGCAAAAACAAAACATGTCGTGAAATTGTGACACTTTCGCTGCCTTGTGCCTTTTCTGTCTTTGGCCCACGAAAACAAAACATGTCATGAAATCGTGACACTTTTGCCTTTGAGCTCTTCCTCCTTGAATTTGTCACGAAATCACGACGCTTCTGCTTCCATGCTCCTTCATTTTGCTTCTGTCATGAAATTGTGACACTTCATCCTTCTCCTCTTTCTCTTTGCTTTGGACCACGAAAATGAAGCATGTCGCAAAATCGTGACACTTCATCCTTCTCCTCTTTCTCTTTGCTTTGGACCACAAAAATGAAGCATGTCGTGAAATCGCGACACCTTTTTCTATCAGACTCTCTCTCCTGCATTATGTCGCGAAATCATGACACTTTTCCTCCTTAGCGCTTTTCTTCTCATCGGATCGTGAAAACCCGACATGTCACGAAATCACGACACTTTTTCTCCTTAGCGCTTCCTCTTGCAAATTGTCATGAAATTGTGACACTTTTCTTTTTAAGCTCTTTCTCTCAAACATGTCGCAAAATCTTGACACATTTCTTTGCTTGTGCCTCCTCTCCAAACATGTCACGAAATCATGACAGTTTTCTTTGCCTGCACCTTCTCTCCAAACATGTCACGAAATCGTGATAGTTTTCTTTGCCTGCGCCTTCTCTCCAAACATGTCACGAAATTGCGATAGTTTTCCTTGCATGCGCTTCTTCTTCAAACATGTCATGAAATCATGACAGTTTTTCTACTTGCCTTCTTCTCTGCCAACATGTTGCGAAATCATGACGATAGTTTTTCCACTTGGCTTCTTAAACATGTCGCGAAATCGTGATAGTTTTTCCAGCATTTTCTCTCTCCTTCGATATGTCGTGAAATCGTGACAACTTTTCCAGCTTTTTCTCTCTCCTCTGATATGTCGCGAAATTGCGACAGCTTTTCCATATTTTTCTCTCTCCTTCGATATGTCGTGAAATCACAATAGAAAACATGTTGCGATATCGCAACAGTTTTCTTACTTGTCTTTTTTTTTATTCTATGAATCTGGGCCACTTCTGTCTTCCTAGAAATTTACTGTACATGCTCTCACTGACCTCTGAACTCTTGTCCACTGTATCAACTGATTTATCTGTCTATGTTGACAACAATGACAATATTGTTTCTGCACCTTGCTCAACAATCTCCCCCTTTGGAATTGTTGGCAACACTCATGCAATCTCCTGTAATTCTTCTCCCCCTTTGACAATAATACCAAAGGGCTGCTACAAACTCCCCCTGAGTCTATGCACAACATTCTCAGACACACATTGTTATAGTTAGCAAAAATCATGACTATGAGCAAAACTATAAACATAGGCATAAATGCTCCCCCTGAGAATGTGGTCCCAATTGATAGTTAGTTCTTGGGAAACGTGACCACTCCCAACTTACTCCGAAGGTACTCAAAAACTTCCTTGGGCAATGGTTTTGTGAATATATCTACTACTTGCTCTGTAGTTGGAACAAAATCCAATTTAACCTCCCCTTTTGCAACTTTATCCTTCAAAAAGTGATATCGGATTGCAATATGCTTGGTTTGAGAATGCATAACCAGATTCTTTGAGATGTTAATAGCACTAGTGTTATCACATTTAACAGAAATTGGCTCTTTGAAGTGAATACCAAGATCTTTCAGGGTTTTTCTCATCCATAATATCTGAGTACAACATGTTGTTGTTGCAATGTATTCTGCCTCGCTTGTGGATAGAGAGACTGATTCTTGTTTCTTACTGTGCTATGCTACCATCCTGTCTCCAAGATAAAATGCTCCTCCACTGGTACTCTTTCTGTCATCAATACATCTTGCACAATCTCCATCAGAATATGCAATAAGAGTGAAGTCCTTACCTTTTTGGTACCACAACCCATACTCCATAGTACCCTTGAGGTACCTAAAAATCCTCTTCATAGTTGTCACATGAGTCTCTTTGGGACTAGCCTGAAATCTTGCTACCATGCATACTACCTGTAAGATATCTGGTTTGGTAGCTATCAAATATAGTAGGCTTCCAATCATAGACCTGTACATGGTTTGATCTACATCTGGAGATTTGTCATCCTTGCTCAACTTGCAACATGTTTTCATGGGAGTGCTAACAGATTTACTATCCTCCATTGTGAACTTTTTCAACATTTCTTTCACATATTTAACTCGAGAGATAAAAATGCCCTTTTCACTTTGATTGACTTGCAGTCTGAGGAAACAAGAAAGTTCACCAATCATAGACATATCAAATTCTTTCTTCATTTTATTTGCTATGTATCTACAGGACTTATCATTGCTACTGCCAAAAATGATATCATCTACATAAACAACAAGGACAATAAGATGGCCATTCTTTGTTTTGACATACAAATTGTTGTCCACCAAACCTTTCTTGAACCCCTGTTGAATCGGATAGTTATCCAGCCTTGCATACCATGCTCTGGGTGCCTGTTTCAAACCATACAAATGTTTCCTCAACTTGCAAAAAAAGTTGGGATTATCACCGAGTTGGAAACCATCTGGCTGCTCAATGTAAACTTCTTCTTCCAGTTTTCCATTCAAAAATGCTGATTTTACGTCCATTTGATATAATTTGAAATTTTTATGAACTGCTAAAGCTAGAAACATTCTGATTGCCTCTAGTCTGGCTACTGGTGCAAAGGTTTCCTCAAAATCAATACCTTCAACCTGTGCATAGACTTTACAAACTAGTCTTGCTTTATTCCTTACAACCTGTCCATATTTGTTCAATTTATTTTGAAAAATCCATTTAGTACCGATTATATTTTTATTTTTCAGCCTTGGTACTAACTCCCAGGTTTTGTTTTTCTCAATCTGATCTAGTTCTTCATTAATAGTCGTCATCCAACTTTCATTTGTGCTTGCTTCAGCAACACTTTTGGGCTCAATGCTAAATAATAGAGAGTAGTTTCGTACTACTGCTCTTCTTGTCTGAATACCAACTGTTGGGTCCCCAATAATCTATTCTTTGGGATGATTTTTCTACCAGCTGCTTGTTTTGACTTTTTATTTTCTTCTTTTTCTAAGTCAATTCTTAAATCATCTGGGTCAATTTTCTGATTTTCTTTTGTTTCCTTTTCTTCATCTCCTTCAATGACTTCTTCATAAATAGCATAGTTTTCTTGATAAGTAATTTCTCGTTCTCTACCTTCATCAACTTTAACATCAGCACTCTCCACAATTTTCTTTAGCCTCTTGTTGTAACATGTGTAGGCTTTGCTTTTTGTTTAGTAACCAAGAAAAATACCTTCGTCAGCTCTATATTCAAACTTATCGAGATTATCTTCAGTTCGTTTGATGTAGCACTTGCTGCCGAAAATTTTGAAATATCTTGTTGTTGCCTTTCAGTCGAACCACAGCTCATAAGGTGTTTTGCTTTCATGCGTCCTTAGCATGCACCTGTTTTGGATGTAAACCACAGTATGGACTATCTCTTTCCAAAATTTGTCAGCTATTTTGTTCTCAACCAACATTGTCTGTGCCATTTCCTGCACTGTCCTGTTCTTCCTTTCTACAAAACCATTCTGCTGAGGTGTCTTTGCTACTGAAAATTGTCTTCTAATCCCATATTTGTTATAGTACTCTACAAACTCTTTTGAGATAAACTCTCCTCCTTTGTGTGATCTTAGGCATTTAATTCGTTTTCTAGTTTGATTCTCAGCCTATTTTTTAAAAATCTTGAACATCTCAAAGGCATCTGATTTAAGCTTTAAAAATAGTACCCATGTCATCCTAGAGTAGTCATCTATGAATAGCATAAAGTATTTGTCACCATTTATGCTTTGTGTTCTCATGGGTCCACACAAATCAATATGTATTAGCTCTAAAGGTTTTCTGGTGAAGTATTCCTTTGATTTAAATGTGGATCTAGTTTGCTTTCCTTTTTTGCATGAAGCACAGATGCTATTTACTGGTTTTCCAATGGTGGGTATATCTCTTACTGCCCATTTTGAACTTATTTTTACCAAATTATCAAAGCTAATATGACCGACCCTCTTGTGCCACAGCCAATTTTCATCTTCCTATCCAATCAAGCATGCTCCTTCTAAATTTTTTGAGAGAGTATATAGATTTCCAGAAGTCCTCAATCTAGTAGCTATCGCCTTCCCACTCGTGTGCTTTTCTCGACTTCACGACTCCGCTTCTTAAAGATGACTTCATGACCTCTCGTCACGATTTGACTTATGCTCGATAAGTTGTGCTTCAACCCAATCACAAACAGAACTTCTTTGGAATTGATCTTTCGATCACTTATCTTGACTGATCCTTTGCCAACTATCTTGGCTCCATCATTATTTCCAAACTTTACAGAGCCACCTTCATATTTCTATAATTTTTCAAATTTTTATTTATCTCCTATCATGTGACTGGAGCATCCACTATCCAATATCTATGGTGTCGATTTGTTCTATGCTTTGAATGCTATCTGAACAATTAAGGATTCCTTTTCTTCCTTGGGTCACTCTTTTTCCTTCCACTTTGGTTTGGCTACAGTTTTGGTCACTTGATTAGACTTTTCTTTGTCAGTAGCCTGTGCATGTTTTTTTGGGAATTTTTTGTTTTGCCTTAAACTATTTTTTTGAGATCTTCTTCCCTAATATTTGTTTGATTCATATGTGCTTCTATAGTTTCTTGCAATGTGTCCAAAGTTATGACAGATATAGCATTCTACTGCATAATCCATCAAGGGTGAAAAGACATTTCTACTGGTGAAATTTCTTTGTCCTATATTATAAATGCAGTTTGAAATCTTATGACCGTAAGCATTGCATTTAAAACAATAACCAAAAAAGGAATGATTAAACCTGGGATTTGGTCTTTGCCATTTTGTGGTGGGAGCCACAAATTTTCTTCTCCTTTGATGTGTAACTTTTATGAATCCCTCATTGTCAGCACTCTTCTCGTGCCTGGCACTATTGCTTTCTTTTGCCTAATTCATTTTTCCTTGATCAACCTTGATCTTATCTTCTTTCTTTACTTGTTCTATAGTTATGTCCTTTGATCCACTTGACGATTCTCCTTCGACAAATCCCAAGCCAAATTTGATGCCTATAGACCTCTGACTATTTATAATCTTTTCAAGCTTCACAGAAATTCCTTCAAGTTTGTGATAGCAACTTAATTTTTGATTATTTTCTTCTGGCCGCATTCTTAAGACAACAATCTCTTCTTTTAGTTTGCTGCACTCATCTATTTTCATGGTTAACTCTAATTCGAGTTCTTCAAACATTTTCTTAAATTCTTCTATCTATACTTTCAAAGTGTTTATTATGTCATTCGCATCCTCAAGCTTTCTTGAGATATTTTTATTCTTTTTCCTTTCTGTACTCAACTCTTTAAGTGCAGAAACCAACTCTCCTTCCAGATATACTTCAGCCTCATCCTTAATGTTTGTGTCACGTTCTTGTTTTTCTTCTATTTTTTCTTCTTCAAATGCCATGAACAAAGCTTCACCTGTTTCTTCTTCAGAATCTTCACCTGAGCTGTCTTTAGAAGAGCTGACATTCTTGGATATAAAACTTTTCTTTTTGAAGTTGCTTTTTTTAAAATTTGGTTTCTTCTTCCAATCACTTCTTTCTTGGTGTGACCCTTCATTACTTTTGTTTTTCTCATTCATTGGACACTTAGCTACAAATTGACCGACCCCTCCACAATTGAAGCACTTAAACGGTAACTTTCCTCTATATTTTCCTTTTTTCTTTGTAATTTTCTAAACAAAGTTAGCTTTCATTTCATCCAATGTCTCTTCATCCTCATATTCTTGTTCAGCTTTTATATTTTTTTGTGCTTTAAAAGTTGCTTCTCTGTCTATGGGCTTAGTTTGTCCTATTCTCATTTCGTATGCAGTCAAAGAACCATGCATCTCGTCCATACTAAAATTATTTAGATCTTTAGACTCTTCTATTGCAAAAACTTTAGAATTAAATCTTTTGTGAAGAGTTCTAAGTACCTTTTTCATGATAATCACATCTTAAATTTCTTCACCGAGTCCTCTGATTGCATTAATGATTCCATTGACTATCAGAATATAGCCCTCTATGTTCTCATCATCATTCATTTGTAATGCTTCGAACTGAGCTCAATGTGTTTGCAGCTTGGCTTCCTTGATCTTACTGTCTCCTTCATGGATGCTCTTCAGTTTGTCCCACATGTATTTTTCTGATTTACAACTCATGACCCTTATCAGTTCACTGTCTACTAGCCCACACATTATGGCATTCTTTGCTTTGGAGTTATTCTCAAACTTTTTTTCTCGACAGTATCTATTGGAGGAGTAGCGGGTATTGTGTATCCACTTTCTATTGACTCCCAAATGTCGTATCCCAACGCACTCAGATATGTTTGCATCCTGAGTTTCTAGAATGAGTAATTAGTTCCATCGAACAAAGGAGCTTTGTTGGATGAGAATCCTTCACCACCTGCCATTGTGTTCCTTCCAAGATCACCTTAGCTGATTAAGCTTGTTCAGGAACCTTTGCTCTTATACCAATTGATATTCTCTTTTGCCACTTGTCAACTATAACTGCTTCTTTATGTAACTCCTTTTGTATATATAGTGTAGGTATTTCGTTAAAAACGTTACATGCAATGTATACCTCTACCATGACTGTTCATCTTCTCAGTCATGATTGTTCGTATCCTTTTCTATGCATGCATGCATTTTCTGATTCTATTTATGTGACTATTCGATCTCTCCTTCTTCGACAGTTTTTAAAATAGCTTGCATGATTTCTTTCTGTAACTGCACCTATAACTGTCACACTGACTCCAGTTAACTATCCGTAATTGTGCTATTGTGACCTGTCATGAAATCGCAACACTTCTGTCTCTTTGTGCTCTTCTCGCCTTTTACTCGTGAAAACATGACATGTCACGATATCGTGACATTTTGTGCCTCCTTGCACTTCCCTGCCTTTCGCTCGCAAAAATGGAACATGTCACAAAATCATGACACTTTCGTTGCCTTGTGCCTTTTTTGTCTTTGGCCCGTGAAAATGGAACATGTCGTGAAATCATGACACTTTCGCTGCCTTGTGCCTTTTCTATCTTTGGCCCGTAAAAACGAAACATGTCGTGAAATCATGACACTTTCGCTGCCTTGTGCCTTTTCTATCTTTGGCCCACAAAAACAGAACATGTCATGAAATCGTGACACTTTTGCCTTTGAGCTCTTCCTCCTTGAATTTGTTGCAAAATCACAACGCTTCTGCTTCCATGCTCCTTCGTTTTGCTTCTGTCGTGAAATCACGACACTTCATCCTTCTCCTCTTTCTCTTCACTTTGGACCATGAAAATGAAGCATGTCATGAAATCGTGACACTTCATCCTTCTCCTCTTTCTCTTCGCTTTGGACCGCAAAAATGAAGCATGTCACAAAATCGTGACACCTTTTTCTATCGAAATCTCTCTCCTGCATTATGTCGTGAAATCATGACACTTTTCCTCCTTAGCGCTTTTCTTCTCATCGGATCACGAAAACTCGACATGTCATGAAATCGTGACACTTTTTCTCCTTAGCGCTTCCTCTTGCAAATTGTCATGAAATCATGACACTTTTCTTTTTAAGCTCTTTCTCTCAAACATGTCGCAAAATCGTGACACATTTCTTTGCTTGTGCCTCCTCTCCGAACATGTCGCAAAATCATGATAGTTTTCTTTGCCTGTGCCTTCTCTCCAAACATGTCGCAAAATCATGATAGTTTTCTTTGCCTACACCTTCTCTCCAAACATGTCACAAAATCGTGATAGTTTTCCTTGCATGCGCTTCTTCTTCAAACATGTCACGAAATCATGACAGTTTTTCTACTTGCCTTCTCTGCCAACATGTCATGAAATCGTGATAGTTTTTCCACTTGGCTTCTTTGCCTCCAACATGTCACGAAATCGTGACAGTTTTTCCAACATTTTCTCTCTCCTCTAATATGTCGCGAAATCGCAACAACTTTTCCAGCTTTTTCTCTCTCCTTTGATATGTCATGAAATCATGACAGCTTTTCCAGCTTTTTCTCTCTCCTCCGATATGTCGCGAAATTGTGACAAAAAACATGTCACGATATTGCGATAGTTTTCTTACTTGTCTTTTTCTTTGATTCTATGAATTTGGGCCACTTTTGTCTTCCTAGAAATTTACTGTACATGCTCTCACTAACCTCTGAACTCTTGTCCACTACATCAATCGATCTATTTGTCTATGTTGACAACAATGACAATATTGTTTCTGCACCTTGCTCAACAAAATGAGGTGCAAAGGATAATATTTCTTGACATACAACTACTTGACCCTAACCATCCCAAGTCAAGGGGATATAGGGAAGATCACCATTGCCCATATCATAGAATACAGGGGCATGACATCGATAACTACATGGGGTTTAATAATGTCATGCAAAAATATGATTGAGAAGGGAGAGCTCAAAGTTGACAACCCATTAGCTCTTAAAAATAGAGATATGGGTATATACAAAAACCCCTTGCCCAATCATGAGGTCCCTAGGGATCAAGGCACCCATGTCAATCAAGTCCAGATCAAGCCACCTATTCAAGGGTGCATCAAAATGGTTGAATTGGTTAATGTGGAAACCAAGAGTTAGATATATGGATAAATGTAGCTGCTAGTGGCTCCCATTAATGTCTTGGATGCACCTTGATAGAGATAGGTGAAAAACAACCCCCCAGGTCCACTAGCAATACATGTGATAACTGTTCGGAGTAGACTGGAACAGAATCTACAAATGACTCTAGCTAAGTTGTCCATTTACGAGCTCATACAATAGTCCCCTAGGCACATGGAGACTTTAATGGAGATTTTGAGATCAATCGAGCTCCAGCCCCATAACCCAAACATGTTCACGCATTTTATGGGGAAATTTCAACAGTTCCAAGAGCTCATGATACATTTTTATGATCATGAAATCAAATAAGTATCAACTACTATAGCAAACCCGCCTCTCCACATCATTGCATCTATAAACAACATACCATTCAAGCAAGTTCTGATTAATACAGGCTCATCAATCAACATCATCACTACCAAGGCTATAGGGCACTTGAATATCCCTAAGTCCAATATTATCCTGACTGCATACACCCTTAGGGATTTTAATGATGTGTTGTATACCACAGTGGGTACAATAATTTTACCTATAAATATAGGGCATAAGACCATCCCTGTGATGTGTCATGTGTTGGAAGGGGCAATGCAATATAACAACCTCCTAGGGTACCCTTGGATTAGGGATATGAAGTGTGTACCCTCGATACTACACCAATGCATTAAGTATCTGCACAAGGAACAAGTGCATGTGGTTCCATATAATGAAGATCCATTCAAGTATGTACATCAAGTCGACTTGCTAAAGGACTTTGTCCTTTCGTCAATGCACTTGTACATAATGCCTTCATCCCCAACCACGCAGCTAGGCAGCAAAAGCATATCAGTGCTAGGTGACCCATCCACATCGGCACCACCTCCTACATCCAAAGCCATTGGTGCTTCTAAAAAGCCTTTGATAGACAAGGCCAGGGATAAACTGAAGCTGAAGGCACTCTTAGTGGAGGAAGGACCTAAGGAACTTCCAACAATTGCAGTTTTAGGAGTCCCTACTCCCATGGAGGAGGAGCACTCCAAATAAATAGCTGAGGAGGTACCTTAACCTACCTCACCTACATCATCAATAATATCATCTGCACTACAGGTGACAGTTCACCTGGCCAACACAGTGCTAGGTGAATATCTTGTGCAAAACATGACCTTCACACCAAGAGTTTATACAAGACATGGGACAGCCAAGAGTCCCAAATCTACCAATAGGGATAGTAGTCCCCTTGGGGGTGCCACCCAACTAGACTAATTTCATATATGTTGGTTTATATTATGCCCACACTACTCTTGATATAGAAAGGGATGAATATGAGTCATTCACCATGAGTGTGCACTACTTATCGAATCTTGAATTCACTTTAAAATACTTTGAGCAGTGTCACTGGCAAGGCTATGGCCTAGGCCTCTATAAGAAAAGGCGTAGACTACCATTTCAACCATAGTATTAACTACCTACTAATGGGTATGGCTTAGGCTATCGAATTTAGAGCCATGATGACTCTCTAGAAGTAACTTTGGATAGGCTAAGCATTGGATTCGAGGAGGACATCGATTGGAACCCCTATCGCCCCCCACATAGAAAACTTTGGGGTGACGCATGGGTGTCGATGGTCAAAATCACACCACCTAAGATATATCACCCTGAATCCTCTCTCGAAGCACTTCCCTTAAGAGCCATGCTATGGGAAGAAGAGCCTACTTATGGCTATGAGTGAGAGAAATATGCATATATCCCAAGTGAGGATGAAGAGATAATCAAATTTTCCTACCATGGGCCTTGATATATGTAAAAACTTGCTTGGGTAGGCCACACAGAGACTGGCTATATATTGAACAAGAGTAGATACATCTTGTATGAAGGTAGATATATGTCAGATGAAAGTGACTGTGAGTCAGAGGACTCAACTAAGATAGTCTATCTAAGGCATCAACAGGAGAGTTGAGGGCTAGATACCAATGTTGATGGTTTCTGAAGCAATGATGACTATGTAGACAAGACTAAGATGGCCTACTTGAGGTATTAGCAGGAAAGCCACCGCCCTATATTGGGACCAAAAACCAATGCCAATGGATTTTGGATAAGTGATGATGACTTTGGATATGAAACTAAAATGGCCTATCTTATGCATCAGTAAGCTAGTTAGTAACCAACCTTAGTGGGCAGGAATGAGGGCTTTCCCACAAGCAATGATGGCTTTGAGATTAAGGCTAAGAGGGCTTACCTTGAGCTCCACTTCTAAAAAGTCAATATGCTTATGAAAATATAAGCATTACTTCACACCATAGATACTAGCCTTCGCTTCTTGGGAAGGCCTCTAAACATGGATGCCATTCATCGTATGGTCAACCCAAATCGACCAAAATTTGGAGAGTAACTATTACGTAATGATCCCATAATTTTTTTTGTTCATCACTTGGCTCTTGAGATCTCAATGACCCCAAAGTTGCATTGTGATTATGGAGGGTGCACCCTTGATGTAGAGATTCATCCACATGGTCCTGGAGATTCCATTCCATCCATCAACATGATCTCCATTGATTTGACCACTCCACTCCATAACCCAATAGACCCTACACAACCATTGTGTCTTAACTTAGATGTTATTGATTAGGATTACACTAATTCACCCCTAGAGCCTGAGGATTTCTTACCCAATGAAGATATGTTGCAACTGTTTCACTTTGCACCATGTTGTGCACATGGTGTCTATCACACTAGTCTCAACCCTGATTCAATAGGAACTATGAACCTAGTAGATGATATTCATCTAATCCCCACTCCTCACCATCTTGAGGAGGGATCACATATGGCAATAGAGGAGACTTTTGAGGTGGACATCAGCAATGATCCTTATCAACCAAAGAAATTTAAATTCAAAGAAAGCTTATCTCCAGAAGAATAGACCATCATAATTCCTCTACTGAAAGAGAGACAAAATATCTTTGCTTGGACCTATAAGGACATGTCAGGGCTAGATTTAAATTTGGTTGTCCACAACCTTTTTCTAGACCCCATGAAGAAACCATTTAAGCAAAAACTGAGAAATATGCATCCAACCATCACTTTGATGGTTAAAAATGAGTTGCAAAATTTTTTGGATGTGGTCTTTATTTTTCCCATCGACTATCCAGAATGGGTATCAAATATGGTGTCTATAAAAAAACCTGATGGAAGAGTCTACATTTGCATGTATTTCAAGGATATCAATAAGGCAACTCCAAAGGATTCATTCTCGTTGCCCAACATATATGCTCTTGTAGATGCAATTGCAGGTCATGAGATGCTCTCCCTAGTGGATGGTTTTTCTGGTTATAATAAAATTTGGATTAAGCCAGAAGACCAGCACAAAACCACATTCACCACTCCATAGGGGACATTTTTTTATAAAGTGATGTCATTTGGCCTTAAAAATGTTGGTGCCACATATCAGTGGGTGATGACATACATTTTCCATGACTACATGCATCAAATCTTGGAAGACTACATCGATGACTTACTGGCCAAGTCATTACTACGTGAAAAGCATGCCGAGACCCTTACAAATGTCTTTGATTGCCTAATTGAGCACAATGTCAGGTTGAATCCCAAGAAGTGCATTTTCGGTGTCACTTCTAGAAAAATCTTGGGACTCATTATTTTCAAATGAGGTATCGAGGTAGACCCAGCAAAGGTAAAGGATATCCTATAAATGGCCCTGTCGATGAACATAAAATATTTGAGAATCTTATAGGGTAAAGTAGCATCCATAAAGCGATTTATCGCACAACTATCGGATAAATGTCGACCCATGAATTGACTCCTACACAAAGGGGTCCCATTCCAATGGGATGAAGAATGTCAGTAGGCCTTTGAAAAAATCAAAGAATACTTGGCAACGCTGCCAGTCTTAGCTCTACCAATGCCAAACATGCCCTTCCTACTGTATATATATATGCTACCAATTTTGCCTTGGGTACCATGTTGGATCAAAAGAATGCGCAAGACAAAGAGTAAGCAATATATTACATTAGTCGCACATTGGTGAGCTATGAAATTGGACATGCATATGTAGAGAAACTATGTTTAGTAGTGGTCTTCACAACCAAGAAATTACACCACTATATGTTGAGCCATACAACATATGTAATATCTAAACAAAATCCTTTGCAGTATATGATGAGCAAGATATATCATAACACACATACTACAAAGTGGATCATTCTATTGAAAAAATTTGATTTGGAATTCATAAGCCAAAATTCCATTAAGGGACAAGTCATATCCGATCAACTTGCTGAGGTGCCTCTTTATAATAGTAGGCACCTAACCATAGAGCTTCTTGATGATGCAATCTTTGCACTATCAGAAGCACCCAAACCCAAAGAACCAAAAAAAAGTTGACATGACTTTGTTCTTCGACGGTTCAAAGTGTGAGCAAGGAGGCGATGCAAGGATTGTATTTTTCACACTACAAGATGCTCCAATGCCCTTGTAATTTAAGTTAGACTTCCATTGCACCAATAACAACACCGAATATGAGGCCCTAATCCTGGGTCTCCAAACAACCATCTCCATGAGAATCAAAAGGTTAAATATCTTCGGTGACTCCTTACTCATAGTCAACCAAGTTAAAGGACTGTTTTAATGCTAGGATACAATCCTGAAAGCTTACAAAGAACTTGTTGATATCTATCTATCCAAACTAGAATGGTATGACATAGAGGCCATCCCTCATTTGTCAAACAGATTCACAGACACCATGGCATCTCTAGGATCCTTGATCCCTCAAAATCCATCTATTTATTTTACCACGATTCATGTCAAAATACTCTTGCATTCAATGATCTAGCGTGAGGCTTTGTATAACCAAGAATATGTCAACATGATCCATATAGAGCCAGACCAGGACTATTCCATAAAGCCAAATACTTCTTAAATAAGGCACCTCGAGGGTCATTAATCTCTCAAGGTCCTATAGGGAATGGTACCACTATTCACCACAAGGTTGTTTCTCAATCTATGTTTGTGCAAAATGAATTGTAGGAGGCACAAGCCATCTTATCAGTCGAGGCTATAGCATATCAGGACTGGCTTTCCTAGCTACAATATTTCCTAAGACTTGGAAGTGTCCCACAAGGACTATCACATGTTGAGAAACAAGCATTCAAACAAAAAGTGACAAGATATATCTTGCTAGGAGGCATATTGTATCGTCGAGGCTATTATGGAGTCCTCCTTCGTTTCTTAGAGTCCTAAGAATTAGCTTGGGCAATTTCACAAGCACATGATGGTACATGCAGTGGTCATTTCAACGGCATGGCCATTGCAAAGCGCATCATTCAAATGGGTTATTACTAGCCCACCATGGAAAAGTACTGCTAGAAGTATGTTAGCAAATGCGCTAAGTGTCAGAACCATGCAAATCTGACGCACCTTCCATCTTAGGCCTTACAACCCATTTAGGAGGCTTGGTCATTTTCTTAATGGGGGTTTGATCTAATAAAAAAAATCTCTCCCCCATCATCAAGCCGACACATGTTTATCTTAATGGCTACTAATTACTTCACCAAGTGGGTGGAAGCAGTCCCCTTGACATCGACAATTGGTCCTCAGATTGCGAATTCATACTCCATAATATCATTTGTAATTTTGGGGTACCTTTGAAAATAATCTCAGATAATGGTCCATCCTTCAAAAATAAAAATATGTGAGCTTTAACAACCAAATACAACATTTAGCATAGTTTTGCAACACCATACTATCTGTAGGCAAATGGACAAGCAGAAGCCTCAAACAAGAGAATAATAGCCATATTGAAGAAGACAATGAAAGAGAATCACAAGGATTGGCATCTGCAATTACCCTTAGCATTATGGGTTTATAGGACTAGCATAAGGACACCCACTGGGGCAATACCAATTTTTCTTGTACATAGAACTAAGGCCATAATTCTCTTAGAGTTGGAAATTCCAACATTGCATGTCGCATTGAAACAGTTCATCAATGACAACACTGCACAAAAATCTCACCTGGATCAGCTGACTCTTCTAGATGAACATCGCATTAATGCTCTTGAGCATCTTTGCATTTACCAGGATCATCTAAAATGAGCTTACAATACTAGAGTCCACCTAAGAGACTTTAAAGTAAGTAATCTTGTGCTCAAAGAGAACTAGAAAAACTCGAATCTGTCACCACATCTACGAGTCAAATTTATGGCCAATTGGATAGGGCCTTACATCATCTCTGAGAATATTGGGCCTAGGGTGTATTACCTAACAATGCTGGAGGGTGTTGAGGACCCAGAGCCTCTCAACATCATTCATCTAAATGTGTTTCACACATAAATCACATAATATCAAAAACATTCAAATAAATTCAAAAGATCCAAAAACAATAGAAATCATAAAAATCCAAACAAATCAGAAAATATCAAAATCAAAACAAAAATCTCCAAAGGCACCTTAAATCCCTTTGGTCAAATCACAAAAGGCTCTAAAGGCACCTTAAAGCCTTTTTTTTCAAATCACAAAAATCTCCAAAGGCATCCATGAACCCTTTGGTCAAATCACAAAAAACTCCAAAGACATATCTAAGCCGTTTGGTCAAATCACAAAAGGCCCCAAAGGCACTATAAGCCCTTTTGTAGAGATAAAAACATTAAAAATAGCACAAAAACAATTCAAAAATAAAAATAAAAATAAAAAATATTCAAAATAGTCAAAATTCAAAAACTTTCATAATAAGCAAAAAAAAATCAAAAAACAAGTAAAAGCATCAAAAATACAAAAACTTTTGCATTCACACTTGCATCCATATAATTGCATTGCATATAGGCATTTTAATCCATTACATCTACATCTAGATACACATAAAATCACAATCTTACAAATGACATGTCTATCACATTGGCATATTGCTTTTGTATAGACCAATTTTGCTAGGTATCCTTTGGTTAGGTGTATACACCAATTGGCAAAAGGACAAGTTCATCCCTACCCAAAGAAATCCCTTGCTTTTATCAAAACAAGCAAAATTTCGAAAAAGCAAAATTTTAAATTCAAAATTCAGAAAGAACAAATTAAATAAGTGATTATCATCACTACATAAATCCCTTGCTCAAATAAAAACAAAAAATCAAAATAAACAGTGTTTTTCACCACTAAGCATGAGCAAGTATCCCAAACAAAGATGAAGAAAAGAAGGGAGTAATGAACCTGAATCCTTGGAATTCTTAGCATGAATGATTTGTAAGGTATCCTTACGCATGATGATATGTCTATCACATTGGCATATTGCTTTTGTATAGATCAATTTTTGCATGTGGAAGAGCTAGCTTTAGGTGTCTTGTACCACCTAGTGGTCTAATCCAACTAAGTCCAACTTAGGATCAGGATAAATATTTGAGGATCCCAAATACAACAATGGGCTGAATGAATCCTGCCTGGAACTGGGGTATACTTATGTTTTATCTAATATATTCATTTAAACACACATGGATAATGAGTATCTAGGTCTTCATAACTGAGCTTTATCCTTCAAGGTCTCTATATGATCAGTATACAACCGTTTTATGGAGCAACTAGGGTGTTTGAGTCTTAGAGAAAACCTTAAAAATCTCCTCATACCAAAAAATCATTCCATCAGTCAAATCACACATATATATCACATCATCTCATCTCACATTTGAAGGTGTAAATAATTAATTCTTATTATCAGAGTTATTATTTAGATTCAAGATTTCTATACATTCTGCGGTGTCACCCATTAGATTGTTAAACTCATATTACATTCATTTCTTATGTTTTAAAGTGCTTAAAGCATATAGGTTCATTTGCATTAGATCATCCTCATGTAATTAATGCATTACATATCATCTATCACATCATATCACATAGATTCAATGCATAAACAATTGATACAAAATTAAACATGCATATAACAATAAGCATTGCATCCATATATGCATATATCATAATTAGTCCATCTACACATCATATATCACATCATCTAATCATACATCCATCATCTAGCTAGTGCATGTCAATACATCACATCACATAGAAAAAATAAAATCATGTAAGCATTGCATTCATATATGCATCCATCATCATAATGCATCCATATATATAGATCATAGTATCTAAGCATGCATCCTTCATCTAGCTAGTGTATGTTATTCGTACATTACATTCATATAGCATAATCAAATAATTATCTAGGCATAGCATCCATAACATAAAATCAAAACAAAAATATTTTCAAGCATTGACTGGGGCATTATTGGTATCATACCTCCCCTAATCAGCAATCAACCCAAAAGGCTCCAAAGGTTTCCAAAACTCTTTGGTCAACCCAAAAAGCCCCAAAGGTTTCCAAAACCCTTTGGTCAACCCAAAAATCCCCAAATATAGTATAAGTCTTTGGTCAAAAACAAAAAGGCCCAAAGGTAGCATAAATCCTTTGGTCAAAAACAAAAAGGCCCAAAGGCATCATAAGCCCTTTTATCAAGAACATAAAATCCCCAAAGGTAGCATAAGCCCTTTGGTCAACTCACAAAAATCCCCAAAGGTAGCATAAGCCCTTTGGTCAATCCAAAATGCCCCAAAGGTAGCATAAGCCCTTTGGTCAACTAAAAAAATGCCCCAAAGGCATCACAAGCCCTTTGGTCAACTCACAAAATGTCCCAAAGGCATCACAAGCCCTTTGGTCATCTCACAAAAAGCCCCAAAGGCATCATAAGACATTTTTTCAATTCACAAAAAGCCCCAAAGGCATCATAAGTCCTTTGGTCAATTCACAAAATGTCCCAAAGGCATCACAAGTCCTTTGGTCAACTCACAAAATACCCCAAAGGGCATAAGCCCTTTGGTCAACTCACAAAATGCCCCAAAGGCATCACAAGCCCTTTGGTCAACTCACAAAATGCCCCAAAGGTATCACAAGCCCTTTGGTCACCTCAAAAAATACCCCAAAGGCATCTCAAGCCCATGACCTGGGGCATCCAATGTTGATCAGATTAATGATCATCATACACCCTACAGTATGGTTCTAGGTGGTCTATTTTTGCTATGTTATGCTTTCCCACAATGCATCCCAAAATGGGGCATCTGTAGACACCTAAAACATGTCATGTTTAGGAGACTACTTATGGGCACATTAGCACACCATATGACCAATATTGGACCTTTCCAAGAGCAATAAGTGGTCCTAACCACTCAAAATGGGTAGTTCTAACCCATTTAGACTTGGTTGCTATAGACTAGAGCGATCACCGATAGCTATAGACTAGAGAGGCCAACTGACAACTATAGACTAGAGTGGCCAGTCGATAGCTATAGACTAGAGGAACTCCTGTAATCTTGGCTACTATAGGCTAGAGTAGCCACAGCTAGCTGCTACTGATGATAGCGGCTAGCCTAGAAACATGAACTACCATGAAGGATCACCCAAATCATGGGTAGTAATGGCAGTTTGCATGCATTTCAAAGGGATATCAATGAGGAACTCCTAGATTTCCTCCTAATTACCCCTTCTATGCCAAGTTGAGATTGAAAATTCCCTCTGGAATAGTAATTTGGCATGCAGATCTGGAGCTTAGCTTCTCGAGGAATCCAAGCCCTAGATCTAAACCTAAAATATGGAATTCTATATATGTAGATTTCTAGTAAGGAAAAAGGAGAGAGAGTTCAAATTGTGTGCAGTAGAGCCTTGTCAAAATGGAGATCCAATCTACTTCCCTTTGAGGAGCATTGGATCACCATCCGACCAAGCCATGTCTATGCACTAGTATTCATACCCATCATTTTTAACCACCAATCAGTGTAGGAGACACACATGGCGACCCTTGAACATCAATTTGAGCAAGGGATTGACTGCTACAACCCATAAGACTTGAGGTAACCTTTAATTCAAAGGCCTCTATATTTGACAACAACCCATAGTCATAGCCAGGTTTTAAAAGGGTTGATTCCTTTTTTCTAAGTAATAGACCTTTATTTATCATTATTTTATTTACATGGCTTTAGCATAGATCTGAATATTTCATTGCACTTAGATTAATATTTCTTATTTTCATATGCATTTGCTTAGATCTAGCATATTTCAATACACATTATGCTTATTTATCTAGAGTATCATATTTGCTAATAAGAGCCTCTTTTGGAGAAGTGACCCGTACTACTCATTGTGCTTTGTTGTTTCCATGAATGCAGGTAAAGGTCTATAGGATCGAATCAAAGCATCAGGATTACAAGGGTCCCTCCAGAACTAGATCTAAAGAAGGAGGCATTTGTAAGCCCTCAAACAATTTTGTGTGTGATATCGGTAGGCTTGCGTAGGTGCAGCATTCCCTTGTAGGGGAATACTTCCAATCGCTAATATATTGTATAATATTCGTATCAAAGAGATGGGTATCCCTCAGAGGGATGCACTTATAACCGAATCTTGGAAAGATTAATAAAAAGCTTCTTTACTTTTTTCTTTATTTTCGGGTTACATGTGTGCTTTCATTCCTTTCATTTTGGTGCAAATAATAATGAATAAATAAAATTGCAAGTAGGGTAGCCGGGGTGCATGCTTCTTGATGTTGTACAACCATCATTTTTTTCCATACTTGATAGAATGATGTCAAGTTCAGCTATTTTTCATGATGAGGTCTCTACTCGACTTCGTGACCTCACCATAGAACTTGAACAAATCCATGCTGAAATTCTTACTACCACTACTATCGAAGATATCATTCATGCCAACATAGATCTCATTGAAGAAGATCAAGATTTTGTACCTCATCCATAACTTGAATACTTTGTAGCCACACCTAGATTTGAATTCAGGTCTTTGAATGACATGCTCAATGTCTTTCCACTAGATGATGTGGCTTCTATTGTAGATCCGAGATCCTTTGAAGATCTTGATGCATATCAGGTCCCTCCAAATATTGTAGATCCAAGATCTCTAGAAGTCATTGCAGTTGAAGAATCAACTACTATCTTTGCTACTATCATTGTGCTTGTTGGACTTCATGATCTACTTGTTCCTCCTGGTGATGATGTCTTCTTTCCAGATGTTGATATTGTTCCATCCAGTTCTCATAGCCCTTGAAATTTTTTTCATATGGCCTCTTGCCACTCTTTTGATCTTTTTTCATATTTAATTCTACTACTGTCTTTGTTGCTCGCTCATTCATTGAACCAACTGCTCACATAAGTTTTTGGAGATTGATTTGTGGCTTCCACCACCATCCATGATATACGCACATCATTAATGGATTTCACTACCTGTGTACTATGTTTTGTGTATTTCTATCAAAGTTTCTACACTATTTGTTACCATTGCATGGTCCCATTCTTGATCTATGCTCCTTGTTTCATGGCTGCTCTATTCTGTTGCTCACATCCACTTCCAAATATCACATCAATAGCTATTTTTGCAACCACAGTTTGCACCCATGATGTGTTTATGGTCCGCTTCCATCAACCTGAATCATCCAATACTCTACCAATAGTTGCTACTATTTTTGGCACCACATATTGCACTCAACCATGGCTATTGAAGCTACTCCACTATGTTCAATTTTGTTGATCAAACAACTACTTTTTTCTCAAGTTTTTGAGCATTTTGACAAAATTCTACCAATTTCGTGCCATGATATACATGACTACCATTGCTCGGACCCTACTATGGCCACCTCCACTAGCCCCTGTAGCTCCTTCACCATCATCTGCTACTTGCACATTCATTTGTGATCACACTTTCGAGGTCCCAATGCCATCCCTACACCAATTTGTGCTTATTTTGTTATTATTTTCATGTGTTACAAGTTCATCAGTGATCACTCTCATTTTTCAACTATATCAAGTATCTCGATGAGGGTTTTTTCAAACCTTTCCTAAGGTTTCCACAAAATTTAATATTTTATGGCCCAAATTTTTGGTTGTTTTCACATTTTCGGCAACATTTTGCAGTTTTTGGTTGTTGTGTGCGGTCATCCGACTATTTCTAATCATCTATTATTTTTTGGCTAGATCTATAAATTTGTTGCCCTCTCTGGCGCTATCCAACAAGAAAATGCTTCCCAAACATTCACAGGAAATGCTTCCCACCATATATTTCAATCTTTTAGGTATTTTTCTACACATTTCCAACCCTGATCTATCCACAAACTACCACTTTAATACTTTCTAGTAACCCTCTATAAAAACTGGCTCATCTTTGCATTTTTTGATGGCCTCCAATTATTTTCCAATGAATAACATTTTTAGGGTAGGCCAAATTAAACATTTCCTAATATTTTTTGATATTATGATAGTCTTTGCTCAATTTTTGGTGCTTTTTGCACTTTTTTTACTACCTATTTTTTGTTTTTTGCTTGGATGTACGATGTGTGTTTTTAGCTATTTTTCATGGGTTTATCCCACAATCTACTTACTATGCATAATTTATCTATTTATATTATGTAGGCCACACATAGGGGGTCGAGCATATTATGATGAATTAGTTACAATAAACACAAGAAACGAATGATAATCCAGAAACTTTATTGTATTATCATACCAAAATGTGCCTATAAATAGGCATTACAATGGATAAGAATGCATTAAATAATGCTTATCCTTAGCTAACAACTTATTAAAAACATGTGCTATAATACATATCAATGGTCCACCTTAGGAGAAGGCTTCTTATGAAAAAGGAAACTTTTCATAGGAGCTTCTAAGGATTTCTTTGATCAAGCCTCATCCTACTTTTTGGCCTCCATTTTGAGAGTTGGGTATTGAACTTTGAGATGATGTTGAGTGTGACATTCAATGCATAAGGTCGACTTATTTTTGTACTCAATGGAATGACATCTAAGATAGGATCTAGAGATTAAGTTCATGTACATAGGTAGTTTAGAGTAAATATTGGCATTGATGCATAAACGGGCATACACCATCTGACTTTTAGCTTTAGTTGTTGAGTTGAAGGAAACAATATCTTCGATGGTTCAAGCAATTCCTCTTAAAATTTCTTCATGCCAGAACTGAACTAGAAGTCCTAGGATTTTAACCCAGATGGGTGCTATGTTTATGCTTTGATTTTTAGGATTGAGGTCCTCTACCCATCTCCTGATAAAAATATTATGTCAACCAAAGAACCATGGTCTAGTTGGTAGAATATGATTGATATCATTCGATTTATTGAGCCTGATGAGGAAGAATCCTTTGGGAAGCACTACCAAGTCCATGTTGCTACAAGGGTACCACCTTGAAGAGGACTATTTGCAAATGGATTTGATATCTGGCCTGAAACTAATAAATTTATCAACTAAGGATAGAGAATTCTAATATGCAAAGGAGGCCATAACACTGGAAAGAATGACCAATTCTCTATCCTTCGGAATGAGAGAAAAAGGACCAAGCTAGTGAGGTGGAAGTGTAGTCCTTAAACTATTTTGGACTGTGTCCACAAAGGAGATGTAGCACCCTAAAATTGGCCCGATTAAAACCTTAGTAAAAAGATAAAATATTAAAATTTGAATTTCAACCCCAAACTGCTCGTTAAACCGCCTTTTACCCTCTTTCCCCATTTTTCATGCCATTTTTAGGATTTTTTTTTACTGTTGGATGATATCATCACATATTAGATGAAATCATCCTCGATCTGACGAATTCGTCTGGAATAGAACATCCAGTCGATTTCATCCCAAAACCAAATTTTCATAATTAGCTTTTGTTTCAACAGCCTCTCCAACTCGGGCAGAAGCGTGTTTGCGCAGTTGGAGATTTCCTTATTGGATATCTCCCAGATTAGGATGATCCCCAACCTCCAAAACCTCTTTCTAATCCTATATAAACTAGAATTTTTCTAGTTTATCCTCCTACCTCCCTGCCTAATTCTTGTTGATTCTCCCTGAACTCCCAACCCCTTTGTTGACAGGATTTCATTGCAGAGTTAGCTCTTTTATTCCTTCGTATTATTACTTGCATTTGGTATTTTTGCATTTTTTATTTGCAGGAACTCTACTGTTTTTCAGTCGAAGCTAGCTTGGATCATCGTAGACGATCTCGAACAATTACGGATGATTTCGTACGATTGGAGGCGATCCTGACTATAGTCCAGATTGAGGGTTGTCCGAGTTTAGAGTTTGCATTCTCTTAAGTTTTTTTGCATTTTTCATAATATATCTCTACACTATTTTAGGTTATTATGTTTTATGCATCTTGGAGTTCACCTCATTTAGCATAGTTGCATGATAAAGGTAAAATCAATCATCAAATTTATTGCATTTTCCTCATTTGTTATTAGACACTATTATTTAGGCAAGTTTGTTGTTATTTCTATCATTATCCCTTGCTTCTACATTTGCATATTTGGTATTTTTGTGTTTGTTTCTATGATTGCAGGTTTCTGACGGATTCGTCTGACGAATTTGTCAAATTTCAGGCGATTCTATCCTATTTTAGATGACCTTCTATGATTTGAGACGATCCCAAGAAATATCAGACGATAATGTTCAAACTGAGACGATTTGAACTGCTACAAGACTCAGAGTCTCTATCAGACATTCGAAATTAGGTATGAATTCTTCTGGTTAACTTATTCTCTGTAATTTGCATCTATTTCTATTTTCTGTATTCATTGAAATCCGCATTGGCATATAGAATAGTTTAGATTCATATCGGCCAAACCTAGGAATTGAATGATCAAGCATAAAAATGAACACATCAAACACACTATCAACCTAGGTGTGGAAACTACCATTCAAAAGTTTCCTGGTGAACCCACCATCCGTCAAAAATTCACCCTTATACACCTCCCCGAGAGACGAGGACCTTCAAAGGGCCTCTTAGTCCGAGGTATTGTCCCATCCTTTTCACATCCCCCCTTACGGGCACGGATCCTATAGCCTTAAGGTAAGGGTGCAAAAAATTTGGAGCGATACAAGAGTCAATCTTAGACCTTTGATGGTCTATCAAGGATTCCCCCCAACACCTATGAATTCCACTCCCTGTTTGGGAGGTCTTAGGATCTAGAGTCATCGATTCCATCATCTGCACCTGAATTTCCACCTTCACCATTGGTCCCTTCTAATCTAGATTTCTCGCCCTATGGAAATTATAATTTTCCAATATCACCTAAGTTCATCCCATATGAGTTCATCCTACCTTGAGAATGTTATAATTTTAATTTGGGCATTTACGCTCCCTTAAGTCCAACCATTTTTTCATTAATTGGAGATGATTCTTTATTTTTTATTATGGCTATTTACTTTCTAAGAGTACCTTCTATATTGTGGTGTGCTTATATGATATGTAGTTTTCTTTGTTTGAGTAAAAAGTTGATTTTTCTCATCCCTAAATATATATATATATATAAAGTGGACATGGTATTAGAGTGGGTGTGAACATTTGTTACTTGAAATTGGAGTATAATATTCCATGATGATTTTATAGGTAATGAGGATTTTTAGTAGTTTGTATGAACATTTGTATATCCAACAATAGATAAACCCTAGGTAGAGCTTGGACCATGACGATATCTATGTGATATCATAGTTGATTAGTTTATGATAAGAATTTATCAACAAGGTATACATATTCTCTATTTTTTCATTCAATCATTTTGGTTATTTGATTGTGTCATCATGGATTATTCTAGTGATATATTTGTAGGACCTTCAAAGGGCCTCTCAGTCTGAGGAATTGTCCCATCCTTTTCACATCCCCCTTCTGGGCACGGATCCTATAGCCTGAAGGTAAGGGTGCAAAAAATTCTTGGAGTTTGCAGTTATATTTTCAATTATTTTGGATAAATGAGCATTTATTTGGAATCCCACACTTTCACACTCACATGAATAAATATCTTGATTTTATTTTGTATGATTATTAATCTCTCTTATATCAAAGTCCACATTGGCATTAAACAAAGTTTTGAGCATAGAGAACTGATCTTGTTATTTACTTGAACCAAGTATATCTCTTCACATTAAAATGATTTCATTGCACATTCGATATGATGCTACATAGTAGAAATGGTTTCCTAAGCGAAAAGTTTCCCCTTCTATCCTATCATGCACATGGTCTAGAATCTTTGAGAATTGACAAAATGACAAGCTCACCCCTACCTAGAATAAAAATCCCTTGCTCTACAGCTAATCCGAGCAAGTATCCCTAGCATAGGAAGAAAAGAAAAGTTCAAGAAACAAAGAAAAATAAAAAGGTTATTTGAATCATCACAGCAATATTTCACCATTATCTCAAATATCAAGCAAAAATACAAAAGTACAAAAAATAAAAATAAAAAAAAGAAGCAAAAGTGAAAAGCAAAAGCAAAATACAATAAACTCCTTTCCCTACCCCTTGAAAATAAAATAAGGTTGAATGAGCTTGAATCCCTGGAATTCTCAATTATTCGAAAACTGTGAGGTAAGCCCCATAACAGGTGGTTTGTGCCCAACCCGCTTGGCCTTGGGTAAATCCTAGCATGGCGATATGTCCGTCACATTAGCGACCTTTTGTACAAACCTTTGTCAGCTTATGGATTAGCTAGCTCTTGATAACCTAACTTACATAGTAGTCTGGTACGGTTACATGCATATAAATCATGGTCAACGAACATTCATTTGGTCAAGGCAAATTACTTGTATCAAATTATCTTGCTCAAAATTGGTAAATGAACAATACAATCGCACACACATTTGTATTTGAGAGATTTTGTATCATTATGATAAATCAAGATTGGTAATGAACTCACATTTGCACATGAGGATTCCTTATAAATCTACATTTCTCTTTGAGATAATTTAAAATATCTCTGTAACTCTTTTCGGAATAATTTTATCCTTTTATTTCATAATTTTTGTTTTGTATAAAAGCAATTACATACATCTTCTCATAAAATCTCAAAAATAATTTCAAACAAAATTTTCATATTATTATTTTTCTGTTTATCTGAAATGGTCTATAATAGCGACAATGTCCTTTGAAATTATTGTTAGAAGTCCCTTTTATTTTTTATTAAATCACACCACAACCACAAATTTTTTACATCAGATTATTTCATTTAAAATCTTACAGCATGACATCAAAATTATAATATTTCAAAACAACATAATTACATGAATCCTCAATCCAATAAGCAAACAATTCAAACAGTAAAGCATCATAAAAACATATGAACAAGTCATATCATAAAATCATATATACATATATCAAAATATATGTACATCATATACAGTAAAAGTGAATAGTACAAATGAATTAGGGCTTTACCCTATTTTCTTAATTTTATTTAAAACATCAGCATTTTAATTTTTGCTTTTCCGCGTTTTTACCTCAAACATTCGATTTGGGTAAAAACACGGAGGGGGCACCATAATCAGCATTCATACGATTCGACCAAGAATCGTCTTCTAAAAAATTGAGTATATTTTGCTTTCTCGTAAAACGGGAAAAACTCGTCTTTAATGCATTTTCTTCATAAAATTCGCTAAAGAGGGGGCAAAATGTAGCACCCTAAAATTGGCCTGGTTAAAACCTTAGTAAAAAGATAAAATATTAAAATCTGAATTTCAACCCCAAACTGCCCGTTAAACTGCCTTTTACCCGCTTTCTCCATTTTTCGTGCCATTTTTAGGATTTGTTTTGACCGTTGGACGATATCGTCGCATATTAGACGAAATCCTCCCCGATCTGATGAATTCTTCTAGAATAGAACATCCAGACGATTTTGTCCCAAAACTGAATTTTTATAATTAGCTTTTGTTTCAATAGCCTCTCCAACTCAGGCAGAAGCGTGTCTGCGCAGTTGGAGATTTCCCTGTTGGAGATCTCCCAGATTGGGATGATCCCCAACCTCCCAAACCTCTTTCTAATCCTATATAAACTAGGATTTTTCTAGTTTATCCTCCTACCTCCCTGCCTAATTCTTGTTGATTCTCCCTGAACTCCCAACCCCTTTGTTGATAGGATTTCATTGCAGAGTTAGCTCTTTTATTCCTTCGTATTATTACTTGCATTTGGTATTTTTGCATTTTTTATTTGCAGGAACTCTACTATTTTTCAGTCGAAGCTAGCTTGGATCGTCGCAGATGATCTCGGACGATTGCGAACGATTTCGTACGATTGGAGGCGATCTTGACTATAGTCCAGATTGAGGGCTATCCAAGTTTAGAGTTTGCATTCTCTTAAGTTTTTCTATATTTTTCATAATATATCTCTGCACTGTTTTAGGTTATTATGTTTTATGCATCTTGGAGTTCACCTCATTTAGCATAGTTGCATGATAAAGGTAAAATCAATCATCAAATTTACTGTTTTTTTCTCATTTGTTATTAGACACTATTATTTAGGCAAGTTTGATGTTATTTCTATCATTATCCCTTGCTTCTGCATTTGCATATTTGGTATTTTTGTGTCTGTTTCTGTGATTGCAGGTTCCTTACGGATTCGTCTGATGAATTCATTAGATTTCAGGCAATTCTGTCCTATTTCAGACGACCTTCTATGATTTGAGACGATTCCAAGAAATATCAGACGATAATGTTCAAACTGAGATGATTTGAACTGCTACAAGACTCGAAGTCTCCATCAAACATCCGAAATTAGGTATAAATTCTTTTGGTTAACTTATTCTCTATAATTTGCATCTATTTTTGTTTTATGTATTCATTGAAATCCGCATTGGCATATAGAATAGTTTAGATTCATATCGGCCAAACCTAGGAATTGAATGATCAAGCATAAAAATGAACACATCAAACACACTATCAACCTAGGTGTGGAAACTACCATTCAAAAGTTTCCTGGTGAACCCACCATCCGTCAAAAATTCACCCTTATACACCTCCCCCGAGAGGCGGGACCTTCAAAGGGCCTCTTAGTCCGAGGTATTGTCCCATCCTTTTCACATCCCCCTTCCGGGCACGGATCCTATAGCCTTAAGGTAAGGGTGCAAAAAATTTGGAGCGATACAAGAGTCAATCTTAGACCTTTGATGGTCTATCAAGGATTCCCCCCAACACCTATGAATTCCACTCCCTGTTTGGGAGGTCTTAGGATCTAGAGTCATCGATTCCATCATCTGCACCTGAATTTCCACCTTCACCATTGGTCCCTTCTAATCTAGATTTCTCGCCCTATGGAAATTATAATTTTCCAATATCACCTAAGTTCATCCCATATGAGTTCATCCTACCTTGAGAATGTTATAATTTTAATTTGGGCATTTACGCTCCCTTAAGTCCAACCATTTTTTCATTAATTGGAGATGATTCTTTATTTTTTATTATGGCTATTTACTTTCTAAGAGTACCTTCTATATTGTGGTGTGCTTATATGATATGTAGTTTTCTTTGTTTGAGTAAAAAGTTGATTTTTCTCATCCCTATATATATATATATATATATATATATATATATATATATATATATATATATATATATATAGATATAAAGTGGACATGGTATTAGAGTGGGTGTGAATATTTATTACTTGAAATTGGAGTATAATATTCCATGATGATTTTATAGGTAATGATGATTTTTAGTAGTTTGTATGAACATTTGTATGTCCAACAATAGATAAACCCTAGGTAGAGCTTGGACCATGAGGATATCTATGTGATATCATAGTTGATTAGTTTATGATAAGAATTTATCAACAAGGTATACATATTCTCCATTTTTTCATTCAATCATTTAGGTTATTTGATTGTGTCATCATGGATTATTCTAGTGATATCATGGGTAACGAAGAAGTAGTTATGATAACAATTGGAGGATATATTTCTTTAAATTTTTCTACAAATATTTCTTATATTTTGTAGACTTTTGTAAAATAATATTTCCTTCTTTGATTCAAATCTATTGGCATAAATATAGTATACATGAGATGGAAATATACATTACTTTTAAAACCAAGAAGAAGAGATTAAATATTTTTTTATTTTCCCAAATTGCCAATCTTTGATAGAAGTTAGTGCATAGAAAAGGACCAATTGGAAAAGTTATCAAAATAGTCCAATAACTTTCATGTTGATTGAGAAAGGAGGATGGATTTACATATGTTGATCTAGAAAAATGTTGTACAATATAAATTATATAGATAGTATCACTAGTTTATTTTCAATCCTTCTTTCCTCTCTCATTATGCCTAAATCACTTAATATTACTTTGGTTTAGTTTTTTCCAATGTTGTTGTGGTCCGAGTGGTTAACATGTAGAAACAACACCATACAACCAACTAGTTATGAGTTCAAAACTCATAGGTATAATTTTAATGAAGATAAGAAATTTTCTTGGGTAGTGAATGGTACCTATCTTACCATCATCCATACAAAAAATTGTATTAGCATGGATTTGATTCTTGATAGGCTCATAAGTTATATGTTTAGTTGAAATTTTTTGAGTGTATTGTGCCTAGGAGGTTTTGGGTTAAACCCCCTTAAAGTGTATGTTATCTTGTAGTTGATGTGGTGCATGTTGTGTTTGATATGAAAGGAGAGACGGCTAACATGACACCTTGATGACCAATACAAGTCAACTTTTTCCTATATAAATAAGGTTAGAACCAATCATATTTACAACCAATTGGATTCAAAAATCCTTCAATTGCCTAGTCATCAATGTAGTTAATAGTGGAAAAAGGAGGTAGGTGATCCCTCATTCATTGACCATACAATATTTGGTGATAATAGATTTTTTAAAGTAAATTTAATTCTTTGAGTTTTAAATGTTTTGGGGACATATTATATTATTTGAGGGTCAAAATTTTAGATATTTTCTTCATATAGAAGTGTTTTAAGCCTATTTTTTAAATTACAAGGATTTTCAAGATTTTTATTGTAGAAATGGTGTTTGTGGTCAATTTTTCTATATGCAAAAGTCTAAAAATTTTGTAAAAATTCAAATAATAATTTTCCATAAGTACCCATTCTTTACAAGAAAAATTATTCATCGCGGAATATCAAGATAGAATACATTTTGCACAATAAGGGACTATTGAGGTATGTTAATGAAGTTTGAGTAGCAACTGAGCTTTATAAAAAGAATTTTGAGGAGGTAGCCATGAATGGTGGAGGTGATGTTTCTCTTTTATTTTCATACAAAAATGATATGGGTGTGAGGTTGAGACCTCCCATGCACATGTTATTCATTTATCCCTGAAGACCTTCACATATTTAGAGGAATGGAATGCAAGTGTAAGAGTAATTTGTCACAAGATAAAGCATGGTTGTATTTTGACTAACTACACTAGATAACATCATGGTGAGCATGTGGTCCTTAATGATCATTCCTATTTGTAGGATTTTGGATGTGGTTTTATGACTCTTGGATCCTCATTTTTTGGGAACTTTTTCATATTCTAGGTGTGGGTCCTAATCCTATTTTTATTTATCATATCACTCACACTAAAAAAAAGTGAAATTATGTCCTAAAAAATAGGTGACTAAGTAAATTGATATTGGATTTATTATAGGGAATTTAGGATACTAAACTACTTAACTTTGATTTGTTTATCCCTCTATGATATCATAGTTGATTAGTTTAGGAGAAAAAATTCAACAAATTCTTCATATGCCCCTCTTTGTCATTCTATAATTTTGGTTATTTGATTGTCATGATGGATTATTCTAGTGGTGTCATGGCTAATAAAGAAGTATTTATTGTAAAAATCACATAATCAATTTTTTCAAGGTTCTTTATAAACCTTGCTTGTATTTTGCGATTTTTTGTTAAAAACATTTCCTTTTTTAATTTCTATCTTTTGGCATTGATGTAGTATAGATGACAGGGCAATATGTAGGACTTTTGAAACCAAGAAGAAGAATTTTTTTATTTACAAGCAAAATCTTGGATAGATTCTAGTGCACAATAAAATCATTTAGAAAAGTTATCAAAATGATCCAACAACTTTAATATTGCCTTTTCAAGGTAGGATGGATTAACATGAGTTGGATTACACAAAGGTTGCACAAGGAAAATTAGGATAGATATGAAAAATCATCAATATTTTTAGATTGTTTTAAAAAATTATAAAGTTTTAATTTAAAAGTCAAAAATTTTCTATTTTCCCCCATTCTTTGAAGTTTTAAGTTTTCAAATAGAAATATTCTATGATAGATTCCACTTAGGGGGAATGCACGTGTTTTTATTATAATTTATTTAAGAGAAAATGTTTGGGCCATGTGATGTAAAATTTAGGTTATGAGTGTTGTGTAAGGAAGGGTATACAATCAAGCCATATCCCAAATGGCCTTTACCCATAATGTATGTGATGTCAAGGATTGTCCCACATGGCAAGTTCTCCTGGTTGGACAATGGAGATGGCATGGGATTATTCTTTTATGGATGACTTAGGTCCAAGCCCTATAGAAATCATATTGTTTGCATCCTCAATTAGCTAGTATTATTGGTCTACCTTCAATCATTATTTACTAAATCATCATGCCCAAATCATTCAATCTTGTGTTGGTGTAGTTTTGACAACAATGGTATTATGGCCTAGTGGCTTCCATGCAACATGTGATAATGTACAACCAATAGGTGATGAGTTCAAAATTCATAGGCATCAATTTTAAGAAGGCAAGGAGTTTTATTAAGTATTGAATGACCATCATCTCTCCATTAGCCACACACCAAGTGATATTGGAATGGATTGTATGCTTAATAGGCTCATGGGTTGTGTTGTCAGTTGGAAGCTATTGAGATCATTTTGTCTATGAGGCCTTAGGTGGATCCCTCTTTGAACCTTTTTTGTGTTGTGGTTTATGTGGTACATGTTGTGTCCAATATGGCAAGATACAGGGCTAACATACCACCTAAATGACAAATAAAAACTAACATTTACCTATATAAAGAAGGCCTGAACCAATAAAATTTCAACACTTTGCATTCAAACATCCTTCAATAACCTAGTCATAAATATAGTTAGAAGTGGACAAAGTAGGAAAGTGGATCTCCCTAATTCATTTTTCATACAATATATGACAATAATAGGTTTGTTGAAGTAATTTTAATTTTTTAATTTAGAAGGTTTTACAAACATATTATATGATTTGAAGGCCAATTTTTTGGATATCTTCTTCATATAGAAGTATTTTGAACCTATTTTTCAAATTGCATGGATTTTCAAGATTTTTGTTGTAGTAATTATCTTTTTGGATAGTCCTATGTGAAAATGACTATTTTTTTAAATAATTCAATGTATAATTTTCCATAAATACCCTTTCTTGATGGAAAAATTATTCATCATGGAATATCAAGATATAATATTGTAGACACCCAATTTTGAAATGCTAGGTGAAACTTCACAAAACTAGTCACAAACACCTCAAAATATTCCAAAACTAATCACAATTGCTATAAAATACCAAATTGACCATTTTCTATCATGTTGGGAATCATTTTCACCTTTAGCAAATTTGCCACTCAGACCAAATTTTCTAGTGGTGAATTTGGCAAGTTGAGTGGCAAATTTGGCAAAACTGCAGAAATCTACTCCTAACCTTCAAAATTAGTCTTGATAAAATTCACCACGCCTACAAAATTTGCCAGTATAAAATTAGGTCGATAGTGGTGAATTTGACCAAAACAACCTAGAATCTTCCATAAAAATAAGAGAGACGTGGATTGACCTCCTCTAACCTCTACCATTGATTTTTTCATGCTCCAGCAATGTATCGGATGCATTTTCTTGAATTTGATCTTATATTTTCTCCTTCCAAGTCCCCTTCCAAATCCTATTTAAGGAGACCATAGGGCAAGCATTCAATAAGGCATTTTATTGTAGCAAAGCTCGACCAAATTTTCCAAGCATTCTCTCTTCTCGTAGCATTTCCATTTTCAAGAATTCTTAATATTTTCTCTAAACATTCCAAGTATTTGGAGCACTTTGTAAGAACTTATGGAGGGAAACTAGGCAAGACAAGTGATATGAAATTAGATGTGTGATTTAATAAATGATAGTTATTTATTTTTAATGTCGGTTGTTGTTGGAAATTTGAGCTAGTTTTGTTGTCATTGATGTCAAGAGATTGATGTTCAAGTTTTGTCATCATTAATGTCGTCGGGTGGTTTTTCCAAAAGGCAATGAAGAGGTTAAAATAAATAGGATATAATATTTATTTTAATATTATATGCCTAAAGCGGCCTAAAATATTAAAGACCTAAGGAATAAGAAGTAGGTTTAAAAGGAAATAATAATATTACAATATTTAATATTATAATATTTCAGTAAAAAGGTCGAGGTAAAGAAAAACAAGGTCCAAGGAATCATTAAGAATTAAATCCTTAAAAAGACCCATTTGGCAGATTATTAAAAGGTTATTATTTAATTTATTTAAATTAAATATTTTAACCATAGGTTAAAATTTTAATTTAAATAAATATTAAAGGCACCATAAGTCTAAGTTTAAAATTCAAATTAAAAATTGAATTGGAAGTGCCAACATATTGAAGTGCATAGCAAAATGTATAAAAGGGGGCAATATTTTTTTATTTCAATTCATCCATGCAATTCGAATGCCCAAGAGAGTAAAATAAATGTGTGTACTGCATTAAGAGAAGAAAGAGGATTTGCATGTGTTAAGATTAAAAGGGCAGACCTTGTTATAAGACCAAGTGGAGCACCAAATTATTCACCAAGTGCTTGGTAGTGCAAGCGGTGATTGGAGACTGGTTAAGGCATTGTGCAAGACAGGTCAGGGATTCGATTCACATCCCCTTTGTTTTGAGCTTGGCAAAGGTTTTTCATTTGATTTCGAAAGGCGCCGAGAGAAAGGAGTAAAAGGTGCATCATGTGCCTTTGGTTTTGTCTTGGGTGTGTGGCCCAATGGTAGCTAAGCCTTAGGGCTTATGCATCGCGATGACGACTGGTTGTAGGTTCAAGTCGAGCGTAGTATTTGATGACACTATTTTTAACGTGGGTCATTATATAAGGTAAGCGCTTGATTTATTTTTCCAAATGTTGAATAGCGCTAGGGGCCACGTGATAGTTGTGAAGGTTCTTTGATTAATTTTTGCTAAGGTGAAATATATGGAGTCATAAGGGTGTTTAATATTTTTATTTTTTAATTAGCATTAAAAATAAAGATTGGAGATATAAGGTGGTTGAAAGGAAATTAATTGTGTTGAATATTATTGTGTGAATATTGGAGTTAAAAGTGTTAAACAAAGGAATTGATTTTTATTTTTTATAAGTGTGAATATTGGATTTAAAAGTGTTATCAAAGGAGTTTTGATTGTGTATAAATTGAATTTTATTTTTGTGAAGTTTGGAGATTATAAGGTGTTTTTAAGACCTAGTATTTTTGTATGCTGAATTAATTATTAGGGAGAATAATGTTTTGGAGATTTTGATATAGGTTGTTGTTTTCTAACCATGAAATTGGAAAAGAGGATTTGAGTGTGATTGAGACAGGTTTTGAGGTCAAATATCCATAAAAAAAAAAGGTATGGGCATATCATCCTTGTGAGTGAAATTTTGTTTGGTTGAATGTTGTGAAATGCAAGTTGGAGTGAAAAGGATTGTTGGAAATGTTTGAGTGACTTTTTCATATGCATGAGTTGTGAAAGAACATGAGTATATTTGTTATGTGAAGTTGTGAACTATCTTGAACTAGGGTTTCTGAAATATCATGAGTGTCTTTGTTATGTGAAGTTGTAAACCATATTGAACTAGGATTTGTGAAAGATCATGAGTATCATTGTTATGTGAATTTAGAATTATATTGAGTCAAGGTTTGAGTTCCATAGTGTGAGTTGTTGGAAGTATAGTGAAACACTTGGTTAGGATTTGAAAGCAAGTTGTGTTTCATTGAGTGATTGGTTGAGTGAATTTGGTTGATCATTATTGATTGAAAGCATTGGAGTCATAGTTCAAGATTTGTGAAACAAATTATTCTTTATTTTTGAATTGATTTTAAAGAGAGTTTGAAAGTGATTGAGTGCTTGGTAAGTGTGAAACATATTGAGTCTCTAATAATTCTCTATATGTTTCTGTGGTTAAACATGATTATGAGTGAAACTTGTTTGTGGTATTGAAGAGGTTTTCTGAAAGAGATTAAGTTGAGTTTTGTATGCAAGTTTTGCAATTGATTTGAATAATCGTTTGTGAAATATCTTGGATAGATTTAAGCAAGTCCTTGAGGGGACTTAAGGATAGAATTAAGCAAGCTTTTGTGAAAGCTTGTGAGTAGATTTGAGTAAGTCCTAGAGGGGACTTAAGGAAAAAATTGAGTAATATTTTGTGAAAGCTTAAGGATAGATTTGTGTGAGCTTTTGTGAAAGCTTACAATCAGATTTGAGGTAAGTCTTGGTGAAGACTTGTTGAGCATATTGAACAAGTTCTAGGGAGAAATTCTGGAAAGATTTGAGGCAAGTCTTGGTGAAAACTTGTTGAGCAGATTTGTGTTAGAGCAAAGGACAATGTTTAGTGCATATTTGAGATAGATATTGAGTATATTTGTGCTAGACCAAAGGACAATGTTTAGTGTATATTTGAGATAGATATTGAGCAAATTTATGCTAGACCGAAGGACAATATTTAGTACAGATTTGAGATAGATATTGAGCAAATTTGTTCTAGACTAAAGGATAGTGTTCAGTGCAGATTTGAGCAGAGTTGAAAGCAATCTTTGGAGGTGATAGAGTAGAGGACAATAGTCTCTAGTGGATAGAGATCCATTAGCCAGGGTAGTGAGGATTGAGGTCTTCTAAGTGAGGACAAAGGTCTTCAATGAAAAGAGATCCACAAGACTAGAGAAGAAGGAGTTCTCCTGTGGATAGAGATCCAAAAACCAATAGAGGGGAATGAGTTCTCATGTCGATAGAGGTCCAAAAAATTGATTAGGGGATTGGTGTCTCCTTTGGACAGAGGTCCATAAATATTGTAATAGGGAAGGATTCCCACAAGATTTGTTGAGAAAATTGTAGTGAAATATTTTCTCCGTGGAGTAGCCCACATTGAATGAACCACATTAAATTGGTGTCTCTATTGTGTGTGATGATTTGTGCATTGATTTGATTATTTCTATTGACATTTCCATTGATATATTGCATAATATTATTTGGGAAAGAAAAATAAAAAGTAGTATTATACTGTTCACCCCCCTCTTAGCATAATCTTATGTTCTTCAATTGGTATAATAGCAGGTTCCTTCAGAAGAGTTTAACAGCTTGAAGAAAAAGCTTACAATAACACAAATGGATTCTCATAGTGGATCTTCAGGGAATAAGGCACCATTGTTTGATGGGAAAAATTATGCATTTTGGAGTGTGAGAATGAATATTTTCCTAATGGCACTATGAAATGATATATGACAAGCAGTTGAGAATGGGTACATTTTTCCAAGTGCTCCACCTACAAATAAATATGATAAGCTCCTACACCTAAAAAATTCAAAGGTAATTAATGTAATCTTAAATGGTTTACATGAAATAAAGTTTGAAAAAAATTATGCATTGCACATCAGCAAAAGATATTTGGGATAAACTAAAAAATATATATGAGGAGACAAAAAGATCAAGATGACAAAATTGCAAAATCACAAGAAAACATTTGAAGACCTAAAGATGAAGGATGAGGAAAACATTAATATATACTTATTTTGTATGGATGAGGTTGTTAACTCCATGCAATGACTTGGGTATAAAGTGGAAGAAATAGATGTTTGTCAAAATATTTTAAGGTCACTCCCTAAGAGATATAGTGAAAATATTTCAGCCATAGAAGAATCAAAAGATATTGGAACTTTGACAAGGGATTAGCTACATGGGGTTCTCATAGCTTTTGATATGAGAATAAAAGAGGATTCTATCCCCAAAAAATAAGCAACCTTCAAATTTACAAAGAAGACAAAGGGTAAGAAGTTAGATTCAAGTAATGAGTTATCCAGTGATGAAGAAGCAAACTATGGCAGAAGGAACAAGGACACAAGAAAGTATAAAGGTACAAAATCATTTAAGTGTTTAAAATGTGGTAAATATGGTCACTATGCACCTGATTGTATAGAAGCTATAAATAGCAGTGATGATGAAAAACATGATCATAAGAACAGGGAAGTAGGAAAATACAGGTATCAAAATAGAAGCAAGGATGGAAAAAGCAAGTAAGGAAAGAAGTTTTTCCAAATGTATAATAAGAGATTTTATGCAGATAAGGTAGGTAAGAGTTCAAGTGATAGTGATGGAAGGTCCTCAGATAATGAAGAAGAAGAAAATCTATTTTTGATAGTAGAAAAAGAGGATTTTAGAAAAAGGGCTCTAATAATTCTCAAGTATTTTAGGTGTGGTAACTTTGGTAATCTTGAAGATAGTTGTACAAGGAATTGATTCAGTTTTAGTGAAGATGAATATGAAGAAGCTCTTGAAGGACCAAAATAAGAAATTCTTATCTTGGCAATAGAAGAATAAGGAAGTGCTCCTATTGAAGATAAATCAGAAAGGAATGAAGATGATCTTAAAGACAAAGAAATATAGGCAGAATCAGAGGAAGGATAAGTTGATATTGAAGGTGAGCTTATTTTTGCGCTTAATGCATTAATAAAGGTAATAATGTAGAACTCAAAACTCAAGCTTCAATTTCAAGAATGTGATGAAGAGAAAGGAAAGCTTATAGAAGATCTAACCAAATCAATAGCTAATACAAGGATATTTAAAGAGAGGTTAGAAGCAAAGGTTCTAGAATGTGAAATATTAGAGCATGAGGTAGCTTCACTAATGAAGGAAGTAAAAGAGTCTAAAAACAAACTACACAGGTTTGGAAGAAGCTCAAATACCTTGGATAATATTTCCAAGGTACAAATATCTTCATCAAAAAAGACATGACTTGGTTTTGAATATGAACAAAGAGAACAAGGAGAGGATTAAATTACAAGATCCAAAGAAGAAGAATCTTTAGAAGAAGAGAGTGTAAGAGAGAATGAGACTTTCGAGGATACGTTGAAAATTAGAAAGTTTAAAAAGGAAAGGAACAATGCACAAATAAGGAACAGATGGAACAAGAAACAACATAGGGTAGAAGAGACTAAGATACCAATGGGGTCAAGGCAAGGTCTATTCAATGGACATTGCTTCTCATGTCACAAGTTTTGTCACGAGGCTTCGTAGTGTAGGACACATGAAAAATAGGGATATGGTTTCACTAATAGAAATTTTAGAAATGGGTATCTCTTTCAAGGGTATTGTCACTCTTGTAATCAGTTTGGTCATAAGGTAGTTAATTGCAGGGTTCATTATAGGAATGGATATGGCTTCACTAAGACAAACTATAGGACACTTGAATATTCAAGGAATCACAACATTAAGGTTATAAGTCTAATAATGTTGGGCATATAGCCAAGTGGTGTCGAGAAAAAATTCTAGAGACAAGCAATATTAGGAACAATCATAGGAATCAGCAGGATCAGTTGAGGAAGAATGTGGACAAAGGTAAAGATCAGTGTATGTTGGGAGTAGAGATACTCCCACCCCAAAATTAACCACCTCAAAGAGAGGAGGTGGGGGAGGGGCTAAGCTAAGAGTCTTATTCTTATTCCCAAGCCCTAAAGGTGACCCTTTGCCATTGATGTAAAATGGGAAGAGATTTGAGTTAGGGGGAGAGCATTCAGTTAGGGGGACCAGTTTCTCAAGGGGAGCAGAATTGAAAAATAAAAATAAATATTAAAAGGAAAAAGGGTTGCCATTAATGACAAAGGGGGAGATTGTTGGAAATTTGAGCTAGTTTTGTTGTCATTGATGTCAAAATATTAATGTTCAAGTTTTATCATCATTAATTTCATCACGTGGTTTTTCCAAAATGCAAGGAAGAGGTTAAAAGAAATAGGATATAATATTTATTTTAATATTATATGCCTAAAGTGGCCTAAAAGATTGAAGACCCAAGGAAGAAGAAGCAAGTTTAAAAGGAAATAATAATATTATAATATTTAATATTATAATATTTTGGGAAAAAGGTCGAGGTAAAGAAAAATAAGGTCCAAGGAATCATTAAGAATTAAATTCTTAAAAAGACCCATTTGGCAGACTATTAAAAGGTTATTATTTAATTTATTTAAATTAAATATTTTAACCATAGGTTAAAATTTTAATTTAAATAAAAATTAAACATGCCATAAGTCTAAGTTTAAAATTCGAATTAAAAATCGAATTGGAAGCTTCGACGTATTGAAGTGCATAGCAAAAGGTATAAAAGGGGGCAATATTTTTTATTTCAAATTATCCATGCAATTCGAATTCCCAAGAGAGTAAAATAAATTTGTGCACTACATTAAGATAAGGAAGAGGATTTGCATGTGTTAAGATTAAAAGGGCAGACCTTGTTATAATATCAAGTGGAGTACCAAATTATTCACCAAGTGTTTTGTAGTGCAAGCGGTGATTGGTGGCTAGTTAAGGCATTATGCAAGGCAGGTCAGGGGTTCGATTCACATCCCCTTCGTTTTGAGCTTGGTAAAAGTTTTTTATTTTATTTTGAAAGGCACAAAGAGCAATTAGTAAAAGGTGCATCATGCTCCTTTGGTTTTGTATTGGTATTGTGGCCCAACGACAGCCAAGCCTTAGGGCTTACACGCTGCGATGATGGTTGGTCATAGGTTCGATTCGAGCGCGGTCTTTGAGGGTGCTATTTTTAACGTGGGCCATTGTATAAGGTAAGCGCTTGATTTATTTTTTCCAAATGTTGAATGGGGCTATGTGATAGTTGTGAATGTGCTTTGATTAATTTTTGCTAAGGTGAAAGATAGGGAGTCAGAAGGGTGTTTAATATTTTTATTTTTTAATTAGCATTAAAAATAAATATTTGAGATATAAGGTGGTTGAAGGAAATTAATTGTATTGAATATTATTGTGTGAAAATTGGAGTTAAAAGTGTTAAAAAAAGGAATTGATTTTTATTTTTTAGAAGTGTGAATATTGGAATTAAAAGTGTTATCAAAGGATTTTTGCTTGTTTATGAATTGAATTTTATTTTTGTGAAGTTTGGAGATTATAAGGTGTATTTGAGACCTAATATTTTTGTATGATGAATTAATTATTGGGGAGAATAATTATGTGGATATTTTGAGATAGGTTATTGTTTTCTAACCTTGAAATTGGTAAATAGGATTTGAGTGTGATTGAGACAGGTTTTGAGGTCAAATCTCCATCAAAACAAAAGGTATGGGCATATCATCCTTGTGAGTGAAATTTTGTTTGGTTGAATGTTGTGAAATGCAAGTTGGAGTGAAAAGGATTTTTGGAAATGTTTGAGTGACTTTTTCATATGCATGAGTTTTGAAAGAACATGAGTATCTTTGTTATGTGATATTGTGAACTATCTTGAACTAGGGTTTGTGAAAGATCATGAGTATCTTTGTTATGTGAGTTGTGAACTATATTGAACTAGGGTTTGTGAAATATCATGAGTATCATTATTATGTGAATTTAGAATCATCTTGAGTCAAGGTTTGAGTTCCACAATGTGATTTTTTGGAAGTATAGTGAAACACTTGGTTATGGTTTGAAAGCAAGTTGTGTTTCATTGAGTGTTTGGTTGAGTGAAGTTGGTTGAGCATTATTTATTGAAAGCATTGGAGTGATGGTTCAAGATTTGTGAAACAAATTATTCTTTATTTCTGAATTGATTTGAAAGAGAGTTTGAAAGTGATTTATTGCTTGGTAAGTGTGAAATATATTGAGTCTCTAATCATTCTCTATACGTTTATGTGGTAAAAAAATATTCTAAGTGAAACTTGTTTGTGGTATTGAAGAGGTTTTCTGAAAGAGATTAAGTTGAGTTTTTTATGCAAGTTTTGCAATTGATTTGAATAAGCTTTTGTGAAAGCTAATGGACAAATTTGAGCAATTCCTTAAGGGGACTTAAGGACATAATTAAGCAAGATTTTGTGAAATATTGTGAGCATATTTGAGTAAGTACTAGAGGGGCCTAAGGATAGAATTGAGTAAGCTTTCATGAAAGCTTAAGGAAATATTTGTGTGAGATTTTGTGAAAGCTTACAATCAGTTTTGAGGCAAGTATTTGTGAATACTTGTTGAGCAGATTGAACATGTTCTAGGGAGGACTTGTGGACAAATTTGAGGTAAGTCTTGGTGAAGACTTGTTGAGTAGATTTGTGCTATACCGAAGGATAGTGTTTAACACAAATTTAAGACAAAGATTGAGCATATTTGTGCTAGACTGAAGTACAGTGTATATTTAGATAGAGATTGAGCAAATTTGTGCTAGAGCGAAGGATAGTGTTTAGTGCATATTTGAGATAGATATTGAACATATTTGTACTAGACCAAAGGACAGTGTTTAGAGCATATTTGAGTAGAGCTGAAAGCATGCTTTAGAGGTGATAGAGAAGAGGATAGTAGTATCCAGTGGATAGAGATCCATTCGCTATGGTAGAGAGGATAGAGGTATTCTAAGTGAGGATAGAGATATTTAGTGGAAAGAGATCCACAAGCCAAGGCAGTGGAGGTAGTAGTCTTCTATAGGATCACCAGCCATAGTAGAGGAGAAGGAGTTCTTTTGTGGATAGAGATCCATGAAATAGTAGGGGAGAAAGAGTTCTCCTATCGATAGAGGTCCACAAACTTGAGTAGGGGATTGGTGTCTCCTTTGGACAGAGGTCCATAAACATTGTAATAGGGAAGGATTCCCAAGAAATTTGTTGAAAAAAAATTAGTGAAATATATTCTATGTGGAGTAGCCCACATTGGGTGAACCATGTTAAATTGGTGTCTCTATTGTGTGTGATGATTTGTGCATTTTTTTGATTATTTATGTTGATATTTCCATTGATATATTGCATAATATTATTTGGGAAAGAAAATTAAAAAATGAACTTATACTGTTCACCCCCCTCTCAGTATAAGCTTGTGTTCTTCAGTTTTTTTAAGAATTAAGGTGCACCATTATCATTACACCAATCTACATTAAAAATAAACAACTATCATTTATTATATCACACACCTAATTCCCTATAAACAAGGGAGATTGGTGGTAAGGAGACATTAATGCAAGGAAGAGGCCATAGCTAGGTGATGTCTAGAATAGTTCTCTCCTTCATTTTATTGCTACCCCTTTCATTTTAGTTTCCTATATTTTGCCTTGAATACTTTTCTAACTCCATTTACTTGCTTTTATTTCATCATATCTTGCATGCTTTATCTTTGTGTTAAAATTACCTTGGTTTTTGTGGGCTTTAACATTCTTGTTTGTAGGTTTAATTTCAAGTATTTGTAGCCCTTTTTACACTTCTAATATCTATTTTTTAGGGTTGGAAGACTTATCTTCTTGGGCATCTTATATTATCTACTAATCTCTCTATTTTGTAGGGTGATTTCATGCATTTCCTTCACAAGCATTAGGAGATTTACTATATTTTTTTTATGCTTAACTACTTGTCATCCTCTTCCATTTACAGTCATATTTACTTTCATTTGCATGCATACTAACTACTTCTTCTTACTTCCATGTTGTTATACTTTTATGCATTAAGTATTTTAGCATTTAATCCCTTCTTTTCAAGCATTTATAGTTTATATTTCATTAGCATTTTCAAAGCTTTGTAGGCTCTTTTTTCACCATATAGATCTTATTTAGTTTTGGATATAAGGTATTCAATACCTTATTATCCCACTAATTAATTCCTCTCATCTCTCACCTATATGCATTTTCTTATATGATTTATTTGAACACTAAATTTCATGATATTTCCATTCATTTTCCAAGTATTTTGTACTAATATCTTCATAAAATTCACAAGATTTGTAAGGAGTAGAACATATATTAGCTATATTGTTATATTCCTATCATTGTTATATGCAATTTAATTCCCCTACAGTCTCCCATTTATTGTAATTTTAGTCACATTTTGATGTTGTAGATTTCATAAAATCTTGGGTAGCATTCACATATTTCATAAATTTCACTAATCTAGCTCTATTAAATGCTAATTAACTTTCATAAAATGTTAAATTAGCTTATATTCATCATTCCTAGCATAATAGCATTTTCTTTCTATTCCCTTGCACATTTTCTTAAGTGAAATCTTAGTTATATTTGGTTCTTTCATAATTATGCATACGATTAAAATTTTAGTCTTCAAATCCTCTGATTTAGTGGCCTAATTATCTGATTTGATCAACCAAAAAGATAGCTAATATTTTTAGGATCCTTCCCTTTCAATTTTAGCCCAAAACACAATCAAAATCTACTCATATCAACCTCTAAAACTCTTAAAAACCTATCCTAGGACCAAATTTTCCACCCTACACTATTAGTGGTGAATTTGGTAGCCTAAAACACTCAAAATAAAATTTGCCACTCAGACCAAATTTGCTAGTGGTAAATTTGGAAACAGGTCAACCTCAGGAGGCAAGAATACTTATTACTTTTATTAAAAAGGGGTTTGATCAACTGTTTAGACAAGTATCTACCCTATCCAACCCTCAGACCTCAAAACAAAAACCCTAATTTTTTGTTTTTGTGTAGATTTATCAAATTCACCACCCTAGTGGAAAATTTGGCACTTTTAGTAGCCAATTTGGTAGATAGACTTTAGGAGAGTTTATTTGGCCACTTGGCCCTTCCTTGGCTTTACAATTTCATTTTCTCTATGTTCTATTTCTTGATTTTTTCTATTTTATATTAGAAATCACATTTATTTTAGGAAATTAAGGAATCCTAACTAGAAACCCTAATCATTTACAAAATATCACAATTTCTTTACAAAACATTCTAATTTCCTTAAAAAATACTTAAAAACTAGTTAATTAATGAACCTTAGGCTAAAGTATATCTTCTCCTTCATTTTCAAGTACTTATGAAAATAATAGAAAGTCAAATTAGTTGCATTTAGGCTATTATTTTCTTGCATTCCTTCTTGTTTGCCTTGAAATAAAAATATATCCTTAGATAATCCATCAAACTTGAATATCATATATGATAGCTCTTGTATTCTTGCATTTGTGTAATGAAAAGCTTTAACTTTGCATTTATATGATCATTGATGGTTTAGGTTTAAATAACTATTAAGGATCAAAAAAAGAATAGAGATAGATAGCAATCCAAAACTTTAGGTGTTTTCCTTGAATAAACCCATTTAAAACATCGTTAAACAAGCACAACATCAATTTTCTATACAACCTAAGAAAAAACATTGATTAGGAGTCTAGTTGTGTTGAGAATATCTAAATTCTCAAGGTCTCCTTTGAAAAGAGACTCTCAAGTGGGGAAGCAAAGATTCCAACAGATCTCCCCCATGCACATTTGACATTTAATTAGACTTAAAAGGAAGAACACGTTTTTTTCCAATCTACTTATTTTGTGAACCTGACGTGAACACTCATTTTGCCTTAACAAAGATAAAAGTTTGTTAAACTTAAACAAGATCATTTAATTTGCTTTTTAGCTTACATCACATTAAATCAAGATAACAAGAACATAACCAATTTCTAATCCTACTAGGGGAAGGATAACGATACCTTGAGTAAACCAAAGTATGAACCTTAAGAGATCAATATTCTTTGGAAAGTATATCATGGTGGATTAGTGGGAGTCACAAGGAGGTCTATTTATCAAGGTGATATAAGGATTCCAAACATCTCTTCTTTGCTATAAGTACTCTGGAAACAAAAATCTAATAAATTAACTCTCTTTTAAATTTGAATTTTCAAAACATGTCTCAACATCCTTACAAAACCCAAAACAAGGGTTTGCCTTCTACATATCATGAGAAATATTCCCATGAGAAACAAGAAGTGAACCCTTGGTCGCAACAAATGACTAGAGCACATGAACAAATTATTGAACAAGTTTCTTTTCAAACTTTAGATTACATAAAAGAATATATTAAAAGAAACAAATACATATTTTTATATGTCCTTAGATATGAACTTAGAGAGCAAGCAAAAATAAAATCCACCACAATGCATGATAATATTGAATATTCTAACAAGCAATCAACCATTGCTAAAATTAATGAAACTTGAAACAGCTTGGCACGTCTCAATGTGGCTATGGCTCAACCTACTGACTCTACTACACCTCCAACCACATCTATGGGATCCCCACCATGAATAACCCATTCTCAACTAATGATACAATCAATACTACAAATTCTTTTTTCCTCATGATATGGGACTTAGTCAAGTCCCTCCTACCATAACGTCAAGTCAAAACTCTTTGACTCTCATGAATATACCTTTCATGTTTCAAACTTTTAATCAACCACTTATGCAACCAATAATAACATTACCTACGTAAACAAACCCTTCATCAAGTGATATTCAATATATCAACACTAAGATCTTAGAATTAGAAAATAGGGACTCCAAGTTTGAAGAACATGAGCACCAAATTACCTCTCTCCAAGGATCATCTAAGTTAAAGTACTCTTTGAAGAGTTCTAAAATGAACCATTAGATCCAACCATCCCTAAACATCCATTTCCAAAGAACTTTAAAACACCCAAATTTCATATGTACAATGGAAAACAAGACCCCATTTACCATCTAAGGATATTTCAAATAGCTTGTAGCGACATCAATCATGATGAAAAAATTATCCTTAGGTTATTCCTTAAAAGTCTTAGTGGCTTAACCATAGAATGGTATTTTCAAATACCTCACCACTCCATCATGAAGTTCAAATAATTTATGGAAGACTTCGTTAAACAACTCTCAATCTACATAGATGATAAGGTTACCATAGATAATATTTATCAACTCAAACAATCCAAGAATATCCAAGTGGAGAGATTTGGTAGGAAAACTTCAATATATTCCTTCTCCTAAATAAATATTATATATTTTCATATAACATTTTCATGAATAGTTTTCATATCCCTTGTAAATGATGAATCTAACCTCCTTCGAAGAGGCCATCAACATGGCTAAAAGAGTAGAATCCATACTCATAAGATGAGGAAAACTCAACTATAACAATAAAGAAGATGAAAATCCCCCTAACAAGGTTCAATACAAAAATAAGCATTTTGTAGGAGACATTGTAACCGACTCTCACCAAAACAACATAAACACTACTTAGAATGCTCCTCAAAAGTTGGTTATCCAAAGAGAGGATAAACCCCAAAGGAAGTATACAAATATCAGATTGAGTCAAACATCTATGCTAAAAATACTCCTTGATTCTAAATTGATGGAACTTCCACCTGTTAGGTCTTGGGATCTATATAAAGGATCACCCTTTTGGTATAGGCAAGACAAATATTGTGACTTCCACCGAATGAAAGAACATACTACCAACAAATATAGAACTTTAAAGAACATAATCCAATACCTCATTGATGAAGGAAAAGTTACATTCAATAAAATAGAAAATCCCAAAAAAGGCATGGGGATATTTCAAGACCCCTTACCAATGCATGATTGAAAATCAACCAATATTGTAGACACCATTCGTTTATCAAGATATTCCCATGTCGTAGCTAGGCAACAAGAAAAGAATCAATCTTTGAACCAACCTCCCTTGGTAATCCCAAGAGAAAATAACAATGTCCCTAATAAGTCACCTTTGGTGATCCCACCTTCTCAAAATACATTTCATACCTTCGATCTTTACTAAAAATTGGAGGAGGTACCTATACAGATATCTCTCCCATAATTGCTAAAAATATCACCTGCTCATAAAATACTGTTGAAACTCTTAAGTGAGCAAGAAATCCCTCAAGACGTATCTCCAAATGATATTGCTAATATGGTTGGACTAATTGGAGTGAACAATGTTATCCTAGCATTTCATGAGACAGATACTCCCCTCAAAACCATATTAGGGGATTCTCCTCTTTACATCGTAACTCAAATAGGTGATAAATTTATCAAGATAGTCTTCGTAGATAATGGATCAGTCTTGAACGTATGCAACATAAAATTTTTACAAAATTTTAACTTAAAAAAAAGCGACTTGTAAAAAGCGGACCTCATCATTAGGGCCTTTGACAACAAAGAATGAGAAATAACCAAAACTATCACTTTATCCATCAAAGTAGGGTCTCATGTCCTAAACACCCTCTTTTATGTTATATCATATGACTTAGCATATAACATGCTCCTTGGAAGATATTGGATACATGCTATGAGGGCAATACCTTCCACCTTACATCAATGTCTCAAATACGAGTATTAAGGGAGGATCGTCCATGTTCCTGGAGATCTAGAACCTTTCACTATGTGTAACTCTATCGAGCTATAAGAGATTAATATTTGACCTTCCATATAGTTAGCTAAGTCAAGAAATCAACCAAAATTAGATAAAGGAAAGAAAATATTAGAATAACCTCTCATAAACTTAGAGGATACTCCCCAATCATCCTCTTCCAATGAACAAGTCAACCTCGTTTATCAAAAGTTAGATTCTTTTGAGGAACTAGTAAGTATGTTTTTATCTCATCATGATATAGGCTTACCCAATAGGAAAGGACTTAAAATATAAGTAGGATATTGTACTTTCATCCATGGTATAACTACCCTTGATGAAAAGATCCAAGGACATAACTTCATGCCTAGCAAATGAGCATATGCTTCTTGTTAAATTTCACCTTAATTTTCCATAGCTAAACAAATGCTTTCAAACATGGGTTATCAAGGCAAAGGTCTAGGTCATTATGAACAAGGCATTAAAGAACCCCTAGAAGTCAAACCTTGACCAACAAGATGCAGGATCTGATTTATCCTCAACAAAAATGAACCTTCTCCTCTACCAAAATATGATAAATATAATTATGCCAAGTCAATACATGGCTTCCAATGATGTTGTGAGGAATAATAAGAACTCTGGTAACTACTTAACCAAACACCCCATATGACCATACAATTTGGTAGCATCAACATGCTATAATTGGTTTATCTAGAATCAATAATAGCTAAAGAAAATTTTGAAGATTCTTCAAATGATCATCATATAGAAGAATCTCTCAAACAAATATTCAACTTAGACTTAGCTCAGATTCCTTAGTTAGAACAAACATCTATGGATCTACAAGAACTCAAATACTAAGGGATAATAGATTCCCTCCTTCATTTTGAGTATGAGTTACAAACCTTAATTTAAGAGACCATAGATGTCAACATAGGAACAAACTAGGACCCTCACCTTATCAAGCTTGGAAAATTCCTAACCCAACAAGAATGAATAGAATACACAAGCCTACTAAAGAAATTTTTTGACATATTTTCTTGGGGATATGATGACATGCCAGGACTTGACCCTTCACTAGTAGTCCACCACTTGGTAGTGCACCCCAGCGTTAAACCTGTTAAACAAAAATTAAGAAAGATACACCCAAGGGTTATTATTTCAGTAAAATATGAACTACAAAATTCCTAGATGATGGCTTTATAAAAGCCATAGACTATTTGAATTGGAGATCAAACATTGTTCTTATTTTAAAAAAGGAAGGACACATTCAAATTTGTATTGAATTTAGAGACATAAATAATTATTTCCAAAAGGATGATTTTCATTTGCCAAACATAGACATGATAGTTGACTTCACTACAAGATCTGAGATGTTGTCCTTAATGGATGGATTCTCAGGTTACAACCAAATTCAGATAGTTCCAGAATACCAATCCAAAATAACTTTTACTACCCCTTGGGAACATTATGCTATTAGGTCATGTCATTCGGTCTTAAAAATGTAGAAGAAACTATCAAAGGGCCATGACATACATATTTCATGACCTCCATGACATACATATTTCATGACCTCATGCATAACATTATGGAATATTACATTGATGACATATTGGGTCGATCTCAGAAAAGATAAAACCACACTCGGGATCTTAGATGCATCTCTAAAAGATAATAAGATTACAAGGTTAGGCTAAAACCCAACAAATGTATAATTGGGATAACATCAAGAAATATACTAGGATTCATCATATCTCACTACAAGATTGAAGTTGATCCATCCAAAATTGTGACAATAACAAACATATCACCACCTATAAATTTAAATAAATTACAAAGCTTACAAAGCAAGCTACAAGCCATCCGTAGGTTCATATCACAACTTGCAGATAAATGTCAACCTTTCTATAAATTACTAAATAAGGGAACACAATTTGAATAGGATGAAAGATGTCAAAAGACCTTCAAAGATTTTAAAACATATCTCTTGACACCACCTATCTTGGTACTTCCAAATCTAAATCAACCATTATTTTTACACATAGAAGCTACTGAACATGCTCTTGGAACTCTACTAGCCCAATATGATGAACAACATAGAGAAAGAGCAATCTACTACGTCAGTAGAATTTTAGTAAACTATGAAACTCGCTACACACCACTAGAGAATATTTACCTAGCAATCATCTTCTCATCTCCTAAACTAAGATACTACATGATTATTCAAAAGAGTTACATCTTAGCAAAATGTAGATCTGTTGTGCTACCTCGTGTCAAAACCTTAATTATCAGGTAGGATCAAAAAATGGGTCATAGCCCTTAGTGAATTCAACATAGAATTTATAAATCAAAAATCAATCAAGGGGCAAGTTATAGCTGATCAACAGGTTGCATCCCATTTAGAATCAAAACATCCCATAAGCATATCCGTTATAGATGAAATAGTCTTTTCAATAGAATCCCAAGAGCCCAAAACTTGGGTCTTATACTTTGATGGAGCTAGATGTGCAAAATGCGCAGGGGTAGGAATTATCCTAGTCACCCCACAACAATAGCTCATCCCATTATCTTTTAAACTTTTCTTCTCATGTACTAACAATACAATAGAATATGAAGCACTCATCCTAGATCTTAGGGCCACAAAAAAGCTAAATATTGAAAACTTAACCAGTATATGATGATTCACAATTGGTCATCAACCAAGTGAAATATACTTATCAAATCGAAGATGAGAAATTAAAATTGTATAAAGACATTGTGGATATGTTGAAAACTCACTTCAACCAAATCACCATAGAAGTCATACCACGGTCTAGAAATTGTCACACTGACACTATTACTACAATCACATCTCTCATATCTTTAGAATTAGAATATGAAGAGGCTTCTATTATCATAAGGTCAATCAACGAATCTTCCATAATCAAATCATGCGTGCAACCACTTAACATTTGTAATATTGAAACATATATACTTTGAGAACCTTGGTATCAAGACATATTTAATTTCCTCGAATAAGAAACATTCCTTGAAGGTTCCAACTCTTAAAAATGAATATAATTTAGGCTAAAAGCTTACAAATATGTCATCATTGGAGACATCTTATATCGATGCTCCTTTGAGGGTATACTCCTTAGGGATGTAAATACAAATTAAGCACAAGCTATCATAAAATAAGCCCATGATGGATCATGTGGTAGACATTTTAGAATATTATATGTAGCTAATAAACTCCTTATAATGGGCTATTATTATCCCTCTATGAAAAAATATACTCACAACTATGTCAAGAAATGTGACAAATGTCAATGACATGACAACCTTGTTCATGCCTCTTCTCAAGAACTCCAACCAATCACATCTCCTTGGCATTTCTCTTCTTGGGGATTGGATATTATAGGGAATATCAACCCTCAATCATCATATGGACATAATTTCATCATCACCACTATAGAATATTTTACTAAATGGGCCGAGGAAAAATGTAGACACCCAAATTTGACATGCTATGTAAAACTTTGTAAAACTAGTTGCAAACACCTTAAAACTTCCAAAACATAATCACAAATTCTACAAAACCCTAATTTGACCATTTCATATTATTTTGAGCATCATTTTTCACCTTTACCAAATTCACCACTTAGACCAAATTTGCTAGTGGTGAATTTGGAAAAACTATAGAAATCCACTCCTAACCTTCAAAATCAGTACTAACCAAATTCACAACTCCTACCAAATTCACCAGTGGTAAATTTGGCTAGTGGAAAATTTGGTAAATTTTCAAATTTCAAAGCTTACAAAATCAAATTTTCCTCACCAAATTTGCCACCCGGGTCGTCAAATTTGCTAGTGGTGAATTTAGTTGATAGTGGTGAATTTGACCAAAACAACCTGGAATATTACAAATAAACCAAAGATACATGAATTGATCTCCTCTAACCTCTACCATTGATTTTGCATGCTCCAAAAATGTCTCATATGCATTTGTTTGAATTTGATCTAATTCTTTCTCCCTCCAAGTCCCCTTCCAAATCCTACTTAAGGAGCCCATGGGGCAAGCATTCAATAAGGTATTTTACTATAACAAATATCTGCCAAATTTTCCAAGCATTCTCTCTTCTCTTAGAATTTCCATTTTCAAGCATTCTTAGTATTTTCTCCAAACATTTCAAGTATTAGAACTTTGCAAGCACTTGTGGAAGGAAACTAGGCAAGATAAGGAAGCTTGGTGGTAAGGAGATATTGATGCAAGGAAGAGGCCATAGCTAGGTGAAATCTAGCATAGTTATCTCCATTTTATTTTTACCTCTTTCATTTTAGTTTCCTAAATTTGGCCTTGCATACTTTTCTAACTTCATTTACTTGGTTTTATTTCATCATCTCTTGCATGCTTCATATTTATGCTGAACTTACCTTGGTTTTTGTAGGATTTAATACTGTTGTTTGTAGGTCTGATTTCAAGTATTTGCAGACCTTTTTACACTTCTAACATCTATTATTTAGGTTTGTAATACATGTCTTCTTGGGCATCTTATATTATCTACTAATATCTCTATTTTGTAGGGTGATTCCATGTTTTTCCTTCACAACCATTAGGAGATTTGCTATCTTATGTTTATGCTTAACCACTTGTTTTCCACTTCTATTTACAGTCATATTTACTTTCATTTACATGCATACTAACTACTTCTTCTTACTTCCATGTTGTTATACTTTCATGCATTGAGTATTTTAGCATTTGATCCCTTATTTTCAAGCATTTCTAGTTTCTCTTTTATTAGCATTTTTAAAGCTTTCTAGGCTCTTCTTTCACCATATAGATATTTTTTAGTGTTGGATATAAGGTCTTCAATCCCTTATTATCCTACTAATTAATTCGTCTCATATCTCACCTATATGCATTTTCTTATGTGATTTATTTGAACTAAATTTCATGATATTTCCCTTCATTTTCCAAGTATTTTTCACTAATATCTTCATAAAATTCATAAGCATTGTAAGGAGTAGAACATATATTAGCTATATTTTTATATTCCTATCATTTTTATATGCAATTTTAGTCCCCTACATTCTCCCCTTGATTGTAATTTCAGTCACATTTTGTTGTTGTAGATTTCAGAAAATATTGGGTAGCATTCACATATTTCATCAATTTCACTGATCTAGCTCTATTAAATGCTAATTTGCTTTCATAAAAGGTTAAGCTAGCTTCTATTCATAATTCATAGCATCATATCATTTACTTTATATTCCCTTTCACATTTGCTTAAGTGAAATCTTAGTTATATTTGGTGCTTTTATCACTATGCATACATTTAAAATTTTAGTCTTCAAATGCTCTAATTCAGTGGCCTAATTCTCTAATTTGATAAAACAAAAACATAGCTAATACTTTTATTATCCTCCCATTTTAGTTTCAACCCAAAACACAGTCAAAATATGCCTAAATCAATATTTGAAACTCTTAAAAATCCATCCTAGCATCAAATTCGACACCCTACACTGTCAGTGCTGAATTTGGCAGCCTAAAAAACTTAGAACCAAATTTACCACTCAAACCAAGTTTTCCAGTGGTGAATTTGGCCACAGGTGAAATTCCACCCTATGAGATAAGCATACTCATTTATTTCATTAAAAATGGGTTTGGTCAGCTATTTAGACAAGTCTCTACCCTATCCAGCCCTTAGATAGATCCCTCAAAACAAAAACCCTATTTTTTTGTTTTTGTGTAGATTTACCAAATTGGCAAATTTGGCAATAATGATAAAATTGACAGATAGGCTTTGGGAGAGATAATTCAGCCACTTGGCTCTTCCTTAGATCTGTAATTTTATTTTCTCTATATTATGTTTCTTGATTTTTGCTATTTTGCATTAGAAATCACATTTATTTTGGGAAATTAAGGAATCCTAACTAGAAACCCTAATCATTTATAAAATCTTACAATTTCTTTACAAAATGTTCTAATTTCCTTACAAAACACTTAAAACCCAATCAATTAAGGAACCTTAGGCTAAATTATATATTCTCCTTCATTTTAAAGTACTTAGGCAAAGAATCAAAAGTCATTTAGTTGCATTTAGGCTAGTTTGTCTTCTTGCATTCCTTCTTATTTGCCTTGTTTGTCTTCTTGCATTCCTCCTTAGATAATCCATAAAACTTGAAAATCATATAGGATAGCTCTTGTATTCTTGCATTTGTGTGACAAAAATATTTAGCTTTGCATTTAGATGATCATTGATTATTTAGGTTTAAATAATCATTAAGGATCAAAAAAGAGTTGAGATAGATAGTGATCCAAAACCTTAGGTGTTTTCCTTTAATAAAACCATTTAAAACACCATTTAAACAAGCATAACATAAAATTTCTACACGACCTAAGAAAAAGCATTGAGTAGGAGTCTAGTTGTGTTGATAATATCTAAATTCTCGGGGTCTCCTTTGGAAAGAGACTCTCAAGTGGGGAAGCAAATATTCCAGTGAATCTCCCCCATGCACACTTGACATTTAATTAGAATTAAGATGAAGAATGAAATCTTTGCCCATATGCAAATATCCTTTTCATAATAAGGTACTATTGAGGTTGCTAATGAATTTCTAGTAGAAACTAGTTTTTATGAGAAGAATTTTAAGGAAGTAGCCATGAATGGTGGAGTTTCTTTTTTTTTTTACATAAAATGATGATCTAAATATGAGGGTGAGACCTCATATGCACATGTTGTTCAATTATCCTATTGGACCTCCACATATTTAGAGGAATAGGATATAGATTTAGGAGTAAAATGGTAAATTATAAACAATGGCTATTGTTTGACTAACTATACCAGATAACATCATGGTGAGCATGTGGTCATTCATGATGATTTCTTTTTATAGGAGTTTGGATGTTATTTTGTGACTCTTGGATCCTCGTTTTGGAAAATTTATTCATATTCTAGGTGTGGGATCTAATATTATTTCTACTTATCATATCACTCACACTAAAAAAAATGTGGAATTATTTATTGGAAAATGGGTGATTAAGTACATTGATAGTATCTTTTAAGATGGTGGTTGTAAAAAACTATAATTTATTAGCTTGAATTATGAGTATCTTTATATGTTGTCATAGCTTATTAGTTTAGGATAAATTCATCAATAACTTCTTTGTATTTACATATTTATCATTTGGTTACTTTATTTTGTTGTGATAGATAATTTTAATGATGTCATGGCTAATGAAAAGTAGTTATGCTAAAAATTAGAGAATCAATGTTTTCAAAATTTATTACAAACCTTGCTTGAATTTTGTGGGTTTTTGAAAAAATTCATTTCCTTCTTTGATTTAGATATTTTGGCATCAATGTAGTATAGATGAGGGAGAAATTTACATGACTTTTGAAACCAAGAAGAAGAAGCTATTTTTTTTTCAAATTGCCAACCAAATCTTGGATAGATTCTAGTGCATAGGAAATACCTTCAAACCACTTGGAAAAGTTGTCAAAATGGTCCAACAATTTTCATGTTACTTTGGTGAAGGAGGATGGATTAACATATGGTTGTCTAGAAAAAGGTTGCACAAGGAAAATCATGATAGATGTGGACAAATCATGAAAAAGTGTCAATTTTGTAATTTTTTTAAATTAGGTGATGCAGGAATAATTTTTGTAGTCAAAAGTTTCTCTCTTTTTCCCTCAATTTTTTAAAATTTTAAAATTTCAAATGGAAATATTCTATGACAAGTTTGACTTGGCAGGGAAAGGTGTGTGATTTTGTTGTAAGTTATTTAAAAGAAAACATTTGGACCATTTGAGGATAAATTTGGGTGTTGACTATTAGTGGTAAAGTTCATGTGATCGAACCCTCTCCCCAATGGACTATACCTACAATGTATGTGATATAGAGGGTTGTCCCACATGGAAATTTCTCTTGGTTGAATAATGGAGATGGTATAGGGTTGTTCTTATATTGATGACTTAGGTCTAATTCCCATATAAATCATATTATATGCATTCTTAATTAGCTAGTGTCATTTATTTACATGCAAACCTCCTTTTCTAACTCATCATGCAAAATCATTCAATTTATATTGGTATAGTTTTAACTCCAATGGTGTTGTGGCCCAAGTGGACACCATGTAACATGCAACACCATACCACCAATAGGTGATGAGTTCAAAACTTGTAAGCATAATTTTTATAAAGTCAAGGAGTTTTATTGGGTATTGAACAACCTCTATCTTCTCATCAACCATATACCAAATGATATTAGCATGAAATTAATTCTTGATAGGATCATGAGTTGTGTGGTTAGATGGAAGTTGTTGAGTGCATTTTGCCTAGGTGGTCTTAGGTTAAACCTTCATTTAAAACTATGTTATTTTATGTTTGATATGGTATATTTTGTGTTTGATGTGGCAAGAGAGAGGGATAACATGCCACCTAGATGACCAATAAAAATAGAAAAAATCCTTTATAAAGGTAAAAAGAAATTAGACTCCAACGTTTTGTATTTAAACATCCTTTAATCACCTAGTCATAAATATAGTCAAGAATGGACAAAGTAGGCACATGGAGGTCCCTCATTCATTGATCACACAATAAGTGGTGATAATAGATTTGTTGAAGTACTTCTAAGTTTAAATTTCAAAGGTTTTGATGACATATTATATGATTTGAGGGTCAAATTTTTGGATATCTTCACATAAAAGTGTTTAAAGCCTATTTTACAAATTGCATGATTTTCAATCTCTTTTTTGTGGCAATGGAATTTATGGCTAATTCTATATGTAAAATACTATTGTTTTAGAAAAAATCAATGGATTATTTTCCATAAGTACCTATTATTCTTAGGAAAAATAATTCATCATGGAATATCAATACAAAAGATCTTTTACACAATAAGGAACTATTGAAGTATGTTAATTAAGTTCCAATAGCAATTAATTATTTTGAGAAGAAGCTTAGGTAAATAGCCATGAATGGTGGAGGTGATAAATTTATTTACATAGAATGATAATCTAAGTGTGAGGTTGAGACCTCATATGCACATGTTGTTAATTTAGTCTATTGGACCTTGACATCATTAAAGGAATGGAATGCAGATTAAGGAGTAATATGGTACATAACAAAATAATGATAAATTTTAACTACCTATACTAAATAACATTGTGGTGAACATGTTGTCATTGGTGATGATTCATATGTATAAGAATTTGGATGTGGTGATGTGATCTTGGATTCTCATTTTTGGGTAATTTCATCTTATTCTAGAAGTGGGCCTTAATATTCTTTTTATTTACTAAAAAAAAGATAAATTATGGCCTAAAAAATGGGTGATTAAGTAAATTGATAATGGAATTAAGATAGTGGATTTAGGATATTATAACAAACTGATCAAATATATAAGCTTGGTGAGTTCCATTCCTCTTAGTAAAAAATGTTTTATTAGTAAATTTACTAAGGTAGATGATATAAATAGGCATTGACAACATAGACTTGTGCATATCAACTATGGTTCCCCAAGCCATATGAGTCATATTCATGTGGAAAATTATCTTATACCCATTACTTCTCCTAGTGATAATTTGCAAGGGGTGCTTCTTAGGAAAGCACCAAAGGATCTCTTTCTAAAAGGAACGACTAGATGTGCTACTCAACCATTGGAGCTTATTCACAATGATATTTATGATATTATGATTAGTCATTCTCTCTTTATAAATAGGTTTTAACTCACATTTATTTATGATTTCTCTAGGTACTTAGGAATTTACACTACTAGGACCGAGGATGAATCCTTTCAATGTTTCAACACTTCCATAGCTTTAGTGGAGAATTAGTTTGAGAGGAAAACAAATTGTCTTTGGACCAATAGGAATTTCTTAGTTATTATTTTGGTATTTTTGGCTATTAATGGTATTGCTTTTTTTGTTCATTATAAATTTTGGCATTATAGGATGCCCAAATAAAATAATAATGTTATTTTATATGTCGATAGATAAATCTTGCATATGAAATAAATCAATGCTAAATTTTGAGTTAAATTTATGACTTTTCCTATATATATCATCAATAGGATATTGACTCAAGTAGTCCAAGGTATGACACCCCTTGAGATACTGATAAGAGTTAAGCATGATGTTTCTCAATTCTATAACTTTAGGTTTATTGCATGAGCTTGTATCCCCAAATATAAGATAAAAAGTCTATTTTAAGAGTCATTAATGCATTCATGTGTGTTATTATGATACTTCTAAGACTTATTGACTCCATGACCTAAGTAGTCAGGATATAAACATCTAACATGATGTGGAATTTGCTTGTTAGGAAAATATCATATCATGTATATAGCTAGAAAGCTATGATTGGATGGGTGGTAAATTGTTTCTAGAACCAACCACCACCTTCTTTATATAAATACATGTTTTTGATCAATGAAAACTTATCTAGTATTGTAAACTATTTCATATTGTGGTATCAGAGCACATTGGTTGGTTTTATATAGTCCAATTTGAATAGGAGTAGCATCAAAATGATGTTTGAGTCTTCTAAAATATATCAGAGAAGTATTTCTAGTCCATGAACAATAGAGCATGCCACCAATGAACCTAAACTTGAAAATATTATTGTTGGTTTTTAGAGAAAATAGGTACCTTGTGAGGAAGAGAGCAATTGATTTACAAATACAAGATGCAAATCTTTGAGGAGATATATACAAAATAGATAAAAATATTATTTTTTATTGTTAGCCTATGCATGATATCCTAATGGTGGAGACTTTAAATAGATGTCCAAAGTTTAAATTTTGTAGGGTGTAGGGTTGAACACCATGCTTCAATAACTAGAGTATGGTTGGGGATAACCATATATTGGGTAAAAAATATCCATCTCATATGGTCTATAGACTCCCAAAATTTAAAAAGTACTTTAACCTTTATTATTTATATTTGTGTTTTTTTGAAATATTCTACAAGAAGAAATGTGGAGTACATTTGAGTACATTCCATTAAAATCCAAGTCTAGATAATAATGCATGAGGTGATATACTTTTCAAACTTCACATACGTGAATCTATATGAGAACATGAGAGTTGTTGCAATTTTTATTGAATACGTTATACCATAAAATTGTGTTAAGTTTGTTGGAAACATTTAGACATACAATCAACATGAGGGAAAATTGTTCTAATATGGTAGAACAAAGAACTATTCATTTTTTTGAAGTGTTTGTTATGAAGTTTTAATAAAATTGAATATGCGAGCAAAATGTACAAACTATTTTTGAAATATGTTCACATGAATTGAATATTATGTAAAACTATTTAGAATATTGGTTGCACCAACTATATAAGGATGGCATAATATTTTTTGATAAGGAATGTCATCTAACAAAGAGAAAAATTCTATTAGAGACAAAATGCTATATGATGCATAAGAGTGCTAGAAGGATCCAATTGACCTATTGGAGTGCATATTTTACCACCTATCCTCTTATGTTTTACCTTTTAAATATCAATACCTATAGTCTTATGATGTTAATCAAGCTTAAACCCACCTAACTAGTTATAAACACATCTTGGATAACATGCAAAATACAATTGACATTGGATCATGTCATTATTATGAGGAAAATAAACTATCAAAATCTTTAGTTTCTCCCACTTGTATTTCTACAACATGGTCTTTTAGTATGAAATATTGGACCTCTACTTTGGTACACGTGTTGGTTGATCTTTTCTCTTGGCCCTAAAAAAATCATGAAGAGGAACATAGGTATTTTCCATTCGGTGTAATAAAATTAAAGTAAATGGATCCATGTTCATGATATTGGAGGATAATGGAATAATAAACATTTAAAAACACTCAAATAAAGAGTTCTACTCAGACATCTTTAAAAAAGTGAATCGTACACTTGAATTGATGACTTGCGATGATTCAAATTTTGAATAGTAAATTTTGTTAGAGAAAGTTTAAAAAGTATTTTGAGAATTGAAGGGAACAATTAAAATATGGTCCAATAGTGATATATTTAAAAATTAAGTCTTAAAAAATTAATTTGAATCCCAATTGTTGGATCACAAAGTTCAATGATAGATATTGCATTTAACAAGTCAATATTATAAGTTGAACCCTAATTTTTATTATAGCTAGCTATATTTTTAAAAAGTTATAAAGAATATTTTTGTAGCACATGAAATATATATGGTATGCTTTAGTAGATAATATGTTTCATACAACTTAAAGTGAGGTTGATTTATGAAATATTTTCATGTTAGTTGAGAACAACTTGAAAGCTAGTTTTTGGTTCAATGGTGTAATATTATATTTCAATGAGTATAGGTATATTTATACTTATTGAAAAGCATTTTTTGAGCCTAATGCAACCATTGTATTTATAAAAATATGGCATAGTATTTGAAGACCAAATGATTAAAATACTATCAAATTTGGGGAAATCATACATTTGACCTAGTTATCATCCATTTAACAAATAGAAGTTAAAGTGCATTATCTATTAAAGATTATGCTTCATTTGATAGAAGTGAAGGCCTTTATTTTAAAAATAATAGAGTATATACCTATTCATATATGATCTTGGGAATGGTTGTGTGTGTCTTTTTTTATAAAAATAATAATGTATTTATGATTATTTGAATGTGTCCCTAATCACAAAGTTGTTGTGGATAGATGTGTATGTCTCTATTAATAACTTTTATGTTGAATATCATGTTTGTCCTATTAAAATTTGGTATAAGATCATGGATAGTTTTTTGTCCCTATAATTTATTATGTGTTCAATACAATAAACAATTGACTTTGTCCTTTTTCATTATGATGTAAGTCATGGATTATAGTGTATGTCCTAATCCATGAACCTTTGAGTGCCTAGTGAACTATTGTGTATGTAAACGTTCATTAGATATTAAGAGATATTCAGACTATTATATTTATCTTAGTCCAGTTATCAATGTTCCTACTATTGTTTGGAATATGATGTAATAAGGGAAATTGTGAGAAAAATATGACATCATATGTATGGTTGGGAAGTTATGATTGAATGGTTAGTAAAACATTACTAGAACAAACAACTATATTCTTTGTATAAATATATACTTTTGATTAAAGAAAATTTATCCACTATTCTACAATAGTCCATTGTTGATGAGGCTTTTCCTTCATCTCCTTCTAGTTCACTTTTGATCTTCTTTGAAGATGATCCCAGAACTCTTATTTCTTTGCCTCCTCTTCCAAGAATTTTAATTGATTCTTCTCTAGATATTCTAGAATATTTACCTATTAGTTTGATTCCTTTAATGGGTTCTATTAATATGGGTTATTAACTCTCCAAGTTCTCCATTGGCATATTTTTCTCCTATAGATCCAACTTCAAATGAGTTTGATCCTCCTATGTTTTATGCAAGTATGTTGTATGTTGTGATAGAATGCATGCATGTGATGGATTATTTAGTTCCTTCTTCTAATGATATTTCTACATAGGATGTGCCCTAGCCTTCTTTGGATTGAACAATGCCCAAGTGGACCTAGACCCTCTTTCAATATGTACAACTCATTCTCACTCAAGAATATTATAAGAATGTCCCTTCTTCCCAAGATTTGATCTTTAAGGTTAATGGTCCTAAATATCCCTTAAGTTAGTCTTGGGCCAAGAAAAGTCTTAAGTGGGAAGATGTTATGTTGGAAGAATATGATTCTTTGATGAAGAATTAGTCTTCTGATTTTGTTCATTTACTTTAGGATAAGAATGTTATTGGTTGTAAGTGGGTCTACAAGACCAATTACACATAAATTGGCCAAATTAAGAAGCATAAGGCATGACTTATTGCTAAGGGTTTATTTTAGTAGGTAATTGATTATTCAAATAATTTTCCCCTACTACCTATATGGATTTCCTACAAATGATTCTCTATATTGTTACTTCCTATGAATATACATATTATTATATGGATATGAAGAGTATATTTTTCATGGGGAGATATAAGGGGAGATCTATATGTTAGAGTTACTATGCTATAGTAACTATAATTATTACCTCATTTGGTAATTTGTAATATTCTCCTAGGTAGTTTTTACTTACCGCATGGTAAAATATACATTATTACATTTACTTTTACCTTGAAGATATTCACTATGGAATATCTTGGGGTTAGTAGGTTAGTCATCGTAGTCAATTTGACTACATTGTTAGTAGTTAGGCTCTTTGTTATCTAAGCACATTAGTTAGCTACCTTCATGGGGAAATTACCTCTTAGGCTATTCATAGCCTAATTTGATTGTATATAGACCTACCTACTTAATATATTTTCTAAATGTTCGCTCCTATTCTAATATTGGTATCAAAGTGAATTGTTAGGTGAGCATTTTGCTAGAGGTTGACCTTCAGTAGGAGAAGACAATATTTCTATCGCTCTTGTACTAAACTAAAGGGGCACAAATCGTGATATGGGACCTCCCTGGTCAGGACACGTTTCTCAAGGCATCGAGCTCACTTCCCAAGGTAGCATAGAAATCAAGGCAAATTTCTAATTTCTTATCTTACAAAATTTTTTTTTTACAATTTGAATTAGTTTTGACCTCCATTATACAGCACTGAACATGAGGGGAACTAACATTTGGGTAGGCCACAGATCCCATTGGATCTAAATTTTGACCAGTGCTCGAACCAGCATGAAAACACAACACCTCTAGCTCTGTACCCCGTGCTAACCAGAGGAGGGTGATCTAACCATAACACAGGGTTGTCCCCTGCATGATTCCCGAATAGCCCATAGTCACTAATAGCAAAGTTGTACCTTACATGAATCCTGGTGGCCACTACACACAAGATGTGCTAATAACCACATCGACATAGAATACTAACCCTCTACTCATGATTCGAGGTGGCATAAATCTTGATCTGATGGTAACTCTGACTGGCTTGCATACCAAACCCCACACACAATCTGATATATTTGACAACCACACATGTACAATAGAATTGATGAAATCAGAAAGCTATCTAACAAGCTGATGTCACTAGCTCGCATCCTAAGGGCTACCTAGCAACTTGTTGGAGCTAACCTAGTTGACCTAACACATGGCAGAGATGTGGATCTGATGTGGTGATCCAGCTAGGCAGCTGACCTGGCAAACACGTGGCATGGAGCTAAATGTTGAACTGATGGACATATGGATCGAGGCAGACACCTAGTGGATGGTAGGATCAAGGAGTTGGTAGCTGATGTGGAGAACACCTGGTGGTTGATGTGGTAACTAACATGAGGTGTGTCATGATTGCCTCTCCTTTGTTGATGTGGCATGTTCTGGTTGGTTGGCTCGTGCATGCGTGGCATGTTCTTATTGGCTAGAGAGTGCGACAAAAGGTGATTCTTCATCATCGATTACTCGAAGGCAATTGACTATAGAGGAGGGAGTTGCTCCTTTTAAACAACAAAAAGGTCTCTGCCCCATCCATGTAGGACTAAACATCCCTATTTGTTTTTTTAAACCAACTAGCCATGGGACGGCTACAAATAAGAGGTGATACCTCCTATAATAATTGGGCTAGCTAGCCTGACTGGAGACGAGGCCAGCACTAAGGCATTGCCCGACGAGAGATCAGGAGTTCGATTCCCATCAAGGATGAAAGGTAAATTATTTTTTTTCAAATTTTTTTGTTTTGTTTTGCATAATATTAAATTTTTTTTTTAGTTTTTTTTTAATAATTTAATATTAATTTAATTAAAAATCATTTATTTTTTTTAATTAATGATTTTTTAGTTAAATTATTTTATTATGTTGGAAATTTTGAGTAATTTTGTTATCATTGATGTCAAGTACTTGGTGCAAGGTAAAGTTCATTATGATGCAAGAAAATTGGTAAAAAGGAATGGCTATAATATTTTATATTATAAGCCAAAGAGGTTGGTTAAAAGGTTGAAGATAAAAGTTTACACCCATGGTTTTAAAGAGAAAAGAGAAGATATTATAATATTTTAATATTATAATAATTAAGCCAAAAGGGATTATTAAAAAGAAAATAAAAAGTTGACAAAGGATCTCATGCAAAAGTATTATTTAAAACTAAAGTTAAATAATATAATATTTAACCCAAAGTTAAATATTATAGTAAATATAAATTTAAATTTAAAATTGGCAAAGGGCGCCAAAATTCAAATTTAAAATCGAGGCAAACAAAGGTTCTTCATTGACATCATGACAATGTTTCGAATGCATATAAAAGGTGGGAGCTAATTTAATTCCAAAGTGAACTAAGGCATATGTGCAAATATTAATTGATCGAAGGTGAGTAGAGCACAGTGTTTGAAATATCATTCATCAAACAAGTGGCAATGAATAAGGACAGGGAGACACATGATTAAGTTTGACCAAGGGCTGGTAGCCTAAGTGACAGGTGGGTCCTGCATAAAGCATGGGTAGAGGAAAGGTCTATGGTTCGATTCCCCCTAGTGTCGGTTTGAGTATTTTGCTTCATTTTCATCGAAGGCAGCAAAAATAAAAGGCAAAGGCCAAGGGTTTGGTCTCAATCGCTGGGTAGCGCAAACGGTCAATTGCTACACTTGGAAGCTAGAGGTCAGAGGGTCGATTCCCATCCACAACAAGCAAGGATTAATTTTTTGTTATAAGGTATGTTCCATGTTGATTTAATGTTGACTATAGTTGATATTTGGCGAATGTAATTTGGTATATAGTTTGGAACATAGGAGGTATAAGGAGAAATAAATTTTTGCATAGTATTTAAAGGGTATTGATGCTATTTATTTTATATGCAAAGGTTGGAGTGATAAGTTTGTAAATGGTTTATTTAGAATTGTAATTCTTTGTTCTTGGACATTAAAGTGGATTGGAAATTGTTTTGAGAGAGTGGAGATAAAAGGTGTAAAAGGTATTTTTATTGTTTGTAATTCTTGCTTTATAAAAAGAGAAATTGTTGAGAGAGTTTTTGCATTATCCTTGGAAATTGTTGAGAGAGTTTTTGCATTGTCCTTGAGTACAAAAGAAGAGTCCTAGAACTTTATTTTCAGAATTCATTGAGCACCTTATTGAGGGAAAATTCATGTGGATATTTTGAAATAGAATCTTGCTATTTAACCTTTGAAGTGGCACATAGAAAGGTGGTTGGTTGTGAGATAGGTTTTGAAGACATATCTCCATAAGAGCAAGCAAAGAGGTATGGGCATATCATTCTTTATTTTAAAGTATTGATTGAAGTGAATGTTTTTTGAAAAATAAGGTGGAGTGAAAAGGATTGTTTGATAAGCATTGTTGGAAATATTTGAGTCAGTTTTGAAATCTACATTGTGCATCCTTGTTGAAAGAAAGTGGAAATATTTGTGTTAGGGTTTGTAAGCAAGTTGTGCTTTATCATTTGAATGATTGTGTGGAATCTCTGAGTATTGGTTTGAGTTATTTTGAATGTGAATGAGCAAGTCTTTGAGAAATCTTGAGTTTAGATTTGTGAGTAGAGTTAGAGCATATTTGAGACAAAGTTTGGTATAGATTTGTGAGAAGAGTTAGAGCAGATTTGAGATAGAGTTTGGTATATATTTGTGAGCAGAGTTAGAGCATATTTGTGCTATATAGAGTGTGGTACAAATTTGAGATAGAATTGAGAGCAAGCTTTGGAGGTGATAGAGCACAGAGCACAATAGTATCCAGTGGATAGAGATCCATCAACTAGAGCAGTGGGGACAAAGGTGTCCTTATTAGCAAAGAAGTGATCAATGCATATTATTAATGAACAAATATATAGTACAACTTAATCTTAGAATATCCTAGGAAATAAACACGCTAATTACTAACCAATACCCCTAATCATGTTAACTAATGTGATTTGATAAATAAGTGCTAACAACTAACAATATGCTACGTGGGAGAATATCTAGATATTACCAAATAAGGTAATAGTAATTCTAACATCACCTAGGTGTTTAGGTGAGTTGGAGAGGAGAGGGAAATCCTCCAAGAGAGGTCCCAGGTTCAAATCTCCACCCTACCAAACTGCTGAATTGGGTATCCAAAATCCAATTGATAATGTTGGTGCGAGCAGGGTCGGGTGCGACTCTCGAGTGACTTTGACGATGTAGAACCCCATGTTCGTGGTCTCTCATACCAAGGCATCCCGCAAAGGGTTTTTCGCTTAAAAAAAATAGTAATTCTAACATCCCCTTAGTACATTATTTGGGTAATACATATAACTGTCCTAATACAGTGAAGAAGAAGAGAAATGAAATATGATGTCTCAAGCTCTGGCTTTAGATCTAAGGTTACCGTTGGATGAGTACCTATGGGTCTATCTCTGGATATTCCTGTGAATTTGCCTCTGGATCATTACCTCTGGATCTTCCTATAGATCTACCTCTGGAATTTTTTTTTTGGGTCTATCTTTAGGTCTGTCTCTGGGTCATTGCCTTTGGGTTTGCCACTCGATCTGTCACTAGAACTACCTCTAGGTATACCATAGGTTTTACCTTTTCTGTAGAAGCCATACAACATTGCTTTCATCATGGTCCATTGTGTGTGATTTGTCCATCCAAAATCTATATGAACCTTGTTGGCCATTTTTATTTTGTACCAACAATTTGAAGAAGAGTGATTTGTACATCCACATGAGTCACAAGGATGTAATTTCCAACACCTAGCTACTACATGTCTTGTTTTTCCACAATGACTGCAACAATGCTTTTTAGGAGTTATAGGATATTTAGGGTTTACAAATATGGTTTTAATGGTACTTGATTTTCCATAATAGCCAAGGCCTTCATTATTTTCCTTAACATTTAGCATTATTGGAGTTTTAATACCTTGTTCTTGTTTACCTAATCTCTCACCATTGAATCCCATTTTCTTCATCAGTTTGGATCTAAATCCTTTGGTATGTTTTTAAGAACATCCAATTTCATCATCTTCATCAATGCTTTTAAAAATGTGGTATTTGTCACTATTTATGAGATTATGGAGTTCATTTTTAGGAGGGTCGGTTTTGAAGTCACTAGTGTCACAAGAAAAATTTGCTATTGTGATGAGATCACCTATGCTACAACTGATATCTACCATAGAAGGTATGAGGTCGCTTGTATCACAATAAGAATTGGCCATAGTGGGCTCAAGGTCACATGTGTCACAACAAGCATTCACCACAATGGGGTGAAGGTAACTTGTGTCACTACAAGCATTGACCATTAGGGGTTTGATTTATGTTTCCTCACTAATGTCCCTTTTCACTTTACGTTAAGCAATGTTAAGGGCAACCAATGACATGTATATTGCCCTTACAACGTCAATAGGGATTATAACACCATTTTTTGAATGTCTTCACAAGACACATAATCATCAAGTATGGCATTTACACCATTGTGTAGTGTGAGAAATGTACCATCCTCATAAAAATCTATCCCGCCATGTATGGGGAAAAGTATGGGTCTTTAACTGATTTAGCAGCATCAATTTATTTTGGGTTATTTTTCTTCTTTGATCTAACCATTTTCTTAAGGTGTCGGGCGCTACCAAAAATGCACCTTTACAAAGGAATTTTGCAAGAAGTAAAACTAATGTGTCGGGCTCTATCGAAAATGCACCCTTATAAGTTGTTCTCCCCTTGTTGCAAAATACTCTTTGATAGAATATTGCAAGAATTTCAACTAAGGTGTCGATCTCTACCGAAAATGCACCCTTTTTAAGTCATCCTCCCTTTTTAGCAAAAAATTTTGTGAGGAGAAAATAATGATCCCCCCTTAGTGCAAAAAATGCAACTATGAAGCCTAAAAAGCTTTTACAATGTGAGGTAGGAAATAAATGTGTTATCCCCCCCTTTTGTTGCAAAATTATGGTGGAGAAAAAAATGTTATCCCCCTTGAATGCAAAAAATCACAACAATGAAGCCTCTTGCGCTTTTACAAAGCTTGCCTTCTTGGAAAATTGTGAAGGTTTCCCTTACTTAGTGCAAAAAAAACTATGGACAAAAAAACCTTTGTCGCCTTTGCTTTAATTTAATTTGCAAACATAAAATTTGAATAAAAAATAATAATTACTAAGAAAATTATTTGATTAATAAATCATTAAATTGAAATAAAAATGATTATTAATCAAAAAATGAAATTATTAAAAAAAAAATCTGAAATTTTTTAAGAAAGTTTGCAAAAAAAATATAATTTTACCTTGCAAATGTGCACCCGAATATTTTTATATCAAAAAGTTTGATATTTTTGGGCACCGTAGGGATGGACCGCACACCACTCGGTGCCTTAGCGCTTGGCCTACAACCAGTCGAGCTAGTTGCTTTGGCAAAATATGAAGGTCACCACGTTGTATTTAACAGCTATGGGACTACCCACTTGGATCTACTTGGGTGATGCTCAGTGGTGCTCCTTCTCTCCTCCTCCACTTGGATGCACCGTCGGTAATTCTGCAATGACCCAACGTTGGATGAGTTACAATGTAGTGCTTGCTACGAAGTCTATCGGTTGTTCATGATCGAGCAAGCAATTCATAGGTGGATGAGGAGAATAGCTAAAGGTGAGGTTTTTTGCACTAGGTAGTAGTTGCACCTAGGGTTAAGTTGCAGGTCTTAACCAAGGATAAACACTGCAATCGGGGATCACCAAAGTTGGCAAACTGATCAGATCTTCACCATCTTGTTGCTATACCATGAAATGATGCACAACTACTAGATTTCTATCACATATGCCAATCAGAAAGTGATATGGAAATATCACAAAATTTGGTTGTTAATTCAGCACAAAGCCTACTATGAATGCATGTGGATTATTGAGCAGACAGGTGCAAGAATTGGCTTCAAATCACCTCCACGAGCTGCAATATTAGAGCTTGAAATTTTGGTTGAAGATTCAAATCACCTCCACCCTATGTGATTCATTTTTAGCTTGCTAGCTGTAATCAACCTATGACTCAATGTGCTAGAATTCATGCGCCTGCTTGATTCTCACAATTTGCTTTCCTAGAGATGGTCATACGAATCATCAGTAAGCTTCAGCTGTGTATTAAATCCTTTTAAAACCTATTTAAGCCATCTAGAAAATTTCACAGATCATGGCTATGGTGCTATCACATTGTCTGCCTGCAACTTTTAACTCCTTCAATGGATTTTTCCTAAGCCTCTATACTATGATCTGTGTAGCCGATGATAAATACTCAAGCAGGAATGGTCAGATCAAACTCTCTTTCGATGGTCTCGATTTGTCACCTGTTCTTACACCTGTAATGGATCTTCTACTGCATGATCTCATCTACGAGGATTGTCTCTCAAGAAGAAGGGAATATCATCACGAATAATGGTAAACGGTCTTGCAACTAGCTTCATCGACGATCGTCAAAGATTTTGTGCAAAATGCTAGTCATGGAATAACTCAATTACCCCACATGCAGCATGTTGGGGCTCATAAAAGGTTTAAAATGAGTAACACATATATTTGAATGTGACCACCACATGGTGATCAGCTTACATTTCACTTATCTTTTGTCTATCACCCCACGCAATCAAGCGCTATGATGTCAAGTTTAACTCAACACCATTCAGTGCTCAGCTATAGTTGTCCATGTGTCACCATCAAGATTCTCTGAGGTCTAGTCCAGTGCATGATTATTCTTTGATGTCCAATCTGAGTCATCACTAGTCCGTTTGAGTCATCCAGTTGGCAATACTATGTAATGTGTTTTCTAACTAGGGATCTAGTCCACCACGTAGGTAGGAGGTCGGTAGTCTCATTTGGGTCCTCTATCCTATTTTTGCATGCCAATATCTATAGTCCAAAATTGTCCATGTGAGGTATGTCACTACGTCAACATCGCTTGCAGTCCAAGTTTGGTAGGTCCTGCTTCGTGGTTTGCATCCCGTCCAACTTAGACCATCTAGTCAGCATATAGACTAGGGTCTAGTTCACCCTTAGGTCCATGTCATTCGCTAGTGGGGTTAGGAGTATGAGTGGCCTAGGGTCTACTGCGTCCCATGTAAGATCAGGTCTGTTGGTAGCCAATATAGGTCTACTCTAGTAGGCATTCAATAGGTCCTCCATAGCAGTCTAGTAGGTATCTTAGGTTGCTTAGTTGTGGTCCATCTAGGCTATGAGGTATCCATGTCTATTAGTGCCTAGGTCGGGCTAAGTCTATGTAAGATCAGGTCTATTGGTAGCCAATCTAGGTCTGCTCTAGTAGGCATTCAATAGGTCTTCCATAGCAGTCTAGTAGGTATCTTAGGTTGCTTAGTTGTGGTCCATCTAGGCTAGGAGGTATCCATGTCTATTAGTGCCTAGGTCGGGCTAAGTCTGCCTCCACCAACTAGACTGCCTCCACCACCTAAGTGGTAGGTTGGCTACCAGGTCTAACCAATGCTCACACCACTCGTGGAGGTTGAGACAGATCATTCAATTGCCACACTCGAAGTGATCGAAGGTATCTTTCTAATACCATATTAATGAAGAAGCGATAAATGCATATGATTAATGAAAAAATATATAGTACAACTTAGGCTTAGAATAGCCTAGGAAATAATCATGCTAATTACTAACCAATACTCCTAATCATTCTAACTAACGCACTTTGATAAATAAATGCTAATAAGGTAATAGTAATTCTAACACTTATGTGGAGAAAGATCCACAAGCCAAAGTAGTGGGGGCATAAGTCTTCTAGAAGATCACCAACCAGAGCAATGGGGATAGAGGTATCTTGTGGAGAGATATCCACAAATTAGAGAATAGGGGATTGGTGTCTCCTTTGGACAGAGGTCCATAAACATTGTAATAGGGATTTGATTCCTGAAGATTCATTGAGAAAATTTTATAAGGAATATTTTCTCCATGGAGTAGCCCACATTGGGTGAACCGTGTTAAATCATGTCTCTCATGTGTGTGATCATGTGTGCACTATTTATTGTTTTGACATTATTTTTGTTATCATTTGGATTAAGAAGTAAAAATTTTTATCTTATACTATTCACCCCTCTCAATATAAGCTTATGTTCTTCATATTATTAATTAAATCTTTGATTAACATTTTATTTTTGCAACTTTAAAAAAAAAACGAACCCATTTTTTTCTTGCAACTTTAAACAAATGAGTGCTTTTGTTTTCTCCAAAAAAGGGGATATACAACAAAGAATAGCACTATTTTTTTTGTAAAATTAGGAAGCCCTAAAATCTTCTCAAAACCTTGTTAATTTTGCAAAATAAAAGGGGGACAAAATCAAGAAAATTGATTCTTTCTTGCAAAATTATAACACAAGGAAACACCAAATTTGCAAAATCCAAAGTTAAAATTTGTGCATTTGTTTTCTCCAAGGAGGAATATAATAAAAGAAATTGCACATTTTATTTTTTGCAAAACTAAGAAGATATTGAAGAACTTGGGTCCATAAAAACCAAGTCGTGTGCTGATTGGTTCTAGAAAGTCTTTCAAACGCAGGTCATGTGTCGACTTGACTTGAAAGGAGTGCTGCTTTGTTAATTTTGCAAATCAAAGGGGGGAAGACGAGAAATTGTATTTCTTTAAAAAATTGTAACACAAATGGGGGCACTTTAAAATTAAAAATTGTTTATTTGCAACACAAAAAGGAAAGGGCAATTGCTTTTGCCACATTCTTTGCAAAATTGAAAAACAAGAGGAGACTTTGAATATTAAATTTTTGCATAGAACAAATCAAAATTTTGTTGCAAAAATTAGTAATAAGATGCATTTTAAATATTATTTGACACCTTTATTTTCAAATTGGCAAATTAGGTGCATTTTTGGTTGCATCCGACACCTAAGTGATAAACATTTGTGGGCACTCTTTGATTGATTATTGCATTTAATTTCTTGTTTTTTGCAATTATAAGTCATCAAAATCAAGAGAACTAAAAAACCCAAATTTCACACTCATTTGTTTAATTTATTGCACAAGTATAAGATATATTAAAAATTGTTATTCTCTCCATACAACCCTAAATTCACTCTTATTTGTTTGGCTCAATTTCCTCAAACTGATTATCCTTCTTCAAGAGGATTTTTAGGTAGGTGCCATTAAATATCAATTAGAGTGAATTCTCTTTCATTTCTTATTTGTTTGGCTTAAATTTCCTCAAACTGATCATCTTTCTTCAAGAGATTTTTTAGGCAAGTGCCATTAAATATCAACTAAGAGTGAAAGAAATATCATCTTGGTGCAAATTATAGAACCTTCATCATGGCAACTATCAACAAATACCTAAATGATACACAATTTCTTAGAAGTTCTAACTATTCTACATGGAAAACCAAGATGAAGTCTATTCTTACTATAGAGACAATGTGGGATTTAGTGTATGGAACTGATAAAAGACCCACATCAATAGGAGCAGATAAGAAAGCATGGGACAAACAGAATAATTATCTTCTTATGCTGATTCTCCTAGCTACTACTAATGAAATCCATCCTCACATAAGTGAAGCTAAAACTGGTAAAGATGCATGGGACACATTAAGTACCATTTTTGAAGGTAAGAATCAATCAACTATTCTAAAACTTCAAACTCAACTTCATACACTCCATATGAAGTTAGGAGAAATAGTAGAGATATTCATTTGCATAGTGGCAGAACTAAAGTCAAAGTTGAATGCTTTAGGAGCAAAAGTAGAAGATACTATCATGACTTTAGTAATATTGAGGGCTCTTATAGAATTCTACAAGATGTTAATAATATCCCTTCATGTATCTCAAAGAACAGTAACCTTTGTGGAGTTAGTGAATTTGCTTCAAACCAAGGAAGCAAATCAGCTCCAAAACGATGAAGTGTCAAACAATGCAGTTTACTCGAACAACCAAGGTGGAAAAAAGAAAGAAAATTTTCATAAGGGAGGATCATATTCAGGATCATATTCAAAATATAAGGGCAAGAAACCTCAATAAGAAAAGAATTTTTGCACAAATTGTAAAAAGGACAACCATGACACCAATCGGTGTTGGTTTAAAAACAAGCAAAACAAAAATGGTAAAGGCACATCACAAAGGCAAAATAGACAACAAAGAGGCCATGTTGCTAGTGAAGTGTCTGATTCTGATTATGATTTGGAAAGAGCACACAAGGTGCTCATGGACCATACATCTTTGTAAGGGAAACAAATTTGTCACCCTAGGCAAGCACCATTCTAACTCTCTTTTTAGGCTTCATAAATAGAAAATGTTTTTGTTTGAAGTACTTGCAATAAAGGGGTGATTGTACCTCTTTTTAGGCTTCATAAATAACAAACTCTTTTTGTTTGAATTAATTGTAATAAAAGGGGGAGATTTTTGGTGTAATTTTTGAAATTTTCCTAGGAGGTAATATTTCTAAAAATCATAAAAAAAGCTTCATGAGTGCATATCTTTTGCACTTAAGGGGGGATCAACATTTCTTTCCTACCTCACACAATTTTTTTCTAAAAAGGAAGAAAGACTTATAAGGGTGCATTTTCAGCAAAGATCGACACCTTAGTCACACTTCTTGCAAAAATTCCATTACAACATGTTTTGCAACAAGGGGGAAACTTATAAGGGTACATTTTTGACAGAAACCAACACCTTAGCTACCTTATCAAAACTTTTGCAAAATAATATTGTAACATAATGAACCTCGTATGTAGTGATCTACTCTAGTACACCTAGAGGTTGCAGCGATTGGTTACCCATGCAATCTAGTTGGATGAAAATATTACAATAAGGACATTCGTTGATGTGAAAACAACATGAGGAATGACCCACTTTTATCTTAGAGAAGCTAAAGCATTGTGATAGAGTCTGAGCAAGAGCAAGAGCCAGCATATCCACATATTTTTCACTGTATTGGGGCAATTATATACATTACCCAAATAATGTAATAAAGGGGGATGTTAGAGTTACTATGCTATAGTAACTATAATTATTACCTCATCTGGTAATTTGTAATATTCTCCTAGGTATTTTTTTACTTACCGCATGGTAAAATATACATTATTACATTTACTTTTACCTTGAAGATATTCATTGTAGAATATCTTGGGGTTAGTAGGTTAGTCATCGTAGTCAATTTGACTACGTTTTTAGTAGTTAGACACTTTGTTATCTAAGTGTGTTAGTTAGCTACCTTCATGGGGCAATTACCTCTTAGGCTATTCATAGCCTAATTTGATTGTATATAAACCTACCTACTTAATATATTTTCTAAATTTTGCTCATATTCTAATACTATATGTATCAAGCACTTAGATTTGAGTTGGATGGTCCTACGCCTTTAGTATATTGTCTTAGAATTTCCTTGTATAGGCTTAATCAAGCACCTTACACTTCGTATGAGAGAATTATTTTTTCCTTCCTTATTTTTGAATTTTAGTAATATGAGATAGAGCATGATGTTCACAACAAATATAATTTTGAATAATTTTGGTTATTACATTGTATGTTTATGACCTTATTATAATAGGAAGATCAGCATCCTTGATCTAGTAGAGGAAGTCATGGCTTTATAATATCTTTGAGATGATATGTTTATGTCTTCTTGATCATTTCTTACTGATCCAAATTAATTAGTCACATTTTAGGATTACTATCTTATAGCCCAAGTATTCCTAAGATATTTTGTAGCTCCATTTGCTTTAAACTTGAAGAGTTAAGTGAACTGTACTACTATGGTGGATGCCACCTTTAATTGGTCTCTTATTGGAGTTCTTCTCTATCTCACACATGCTAGGCCATACATTTATTTCATTATCAACTTTTGTTCTAGGTATACTTGGGGAACCTCATGAGAAACATTTGGACAGTGTCTAAATAGATATTGCAATACATCAAAAATAGCTATTGAATGGGGATATATAATTCAATTGGGTATGCTCTTGTTTTGATGGGTTTCTATGATGTAGATTGGGAAGGTGATATTGACCAATGGAATTTTACCATTGCATTTGTTCTATATTGGTTCTAAATAGTAAATCATATATCAATACTCTATAGAAGCTAAATATTGTGCTACTGATAAGGCTGCTAAATATATGATTCTTAAAAAATTGAGTGTAACTTAGTAGTTTTTTTAACCCTCTACTATGTCAATCAAAGTTTCATCAAGCTTGTTTGAAATATTATTTTTGATTAATGGATAAAGGACATTGAGGTGTGCTTGGACAATGCACATGGATTCGTGCCCATAAGATGCTTGGTCCAATTTAAATACTTTATATAGAGAAACCAATAAAGATCTTGACTAAGGTCATAACTAAGGTTTCATTTATGTGATTACATGCACATATTGAAGTAGAAGAGTGACCATTAAGTGGGACTACTAATAAGGGTCTCTCTATATCCCTTTTTTAGCTTAAGGAGGGATACAAAAAATATACAGTGTTAATATTTACTTGATTCCATGGCCAACTTTATATTGTATTTGCTTGTGTATTTCCTTATGGGTCATTGTACACCTTTTACGGGTGCCTTTATTATAATACTATATATTTTTTTTATTGGTAGAAAGGGTGTTGAAAGGTCCCTGAACCTTGAACAAGGTGAATTACATGAATTCCAGATCGACCGAGGTGGTCCAAGAAGAAAGAATTAAAGAGCGAGCAAGCCTCCACACGAGGAAAGGTGTCACGAAATCGTGACCAAAAAGATGATGTCGCGAAATCACGACAAGAAGCACCGTTGCTGCCAAGAGAAGAAAAGAAGTTGCAAAAACGTGACAAGAAGCGTCGTCGGAGCCGAAGGAGGGAAGAAGTCGTGAAATCATGACATGATGCAAGGTTGCTGCCAGGAGAGAAGAAGTGTCGCGATATCGCGACAAGTTGCTAGGTTGGAGCTGGAAGAGAAGAGGAGTCGTGAAATCGTGACATGAAGGAAGATCATGCCCGAACAGAAAAGGAGTCACGAAATCGCGACAAGAAGTAAGACCGCTGTCAAAGAGAAAGGATGTCACGAAATCGTGCCAAGAAGGAAGTCCACCGTCGAGAAGAAAAAGTTGCGCAAAATCGCGACAAAAAGAAAGTCTGCCGTCGAGGAGAAAAAGTTGTGCAAAATCACGACAAAAAGGAAGACCGCCACCGAGGAGAAAAAGTTGCAGGAAATCATGACAAAAAGAAAGTCTGTCGTCGAGGAGAAAAACTTGCGCGATATCGCGACAAAAAGAAAGTCTGTCGTTGAGGAGAAAAAATTGTGCGATATAGCGACAAAAAGGAAGTCCACTGTCGAGGGGAAAAAGTTGCACGATATCACGACAATAATGGAAGTCCGACGTCAAGGAGAAAAAGTAGCGCGAAATCGTGACAAATTGAAAGACCGCCGTCGAGGGGAAAAAGTTGCGCGATATCGCGACAAAGAGGAAGTCCGCTGTCGAGGAGAAAAACTTGCGCGATATCGTGACAAAAAGGAAGTCCGTCGTCGAGGAGAAAAAGTTGCACGATATCGCAACAAAAAGGAAGTCCGCCGTCGAGGGGAAAAAGTTGCATGATATCGCGACAATAATGGAAGTCCGACGTCGAGGAGAAAAAATTGCACGAAATCGCGACAAAATGGAAGACCGCCGTCGAGGAGAAAAAGTTGCGCGATATCGCGACAAAAAGGAAGTGTGCCGTCGAGGGAAAAAACTTGCGCGATATCGTGACAAAAAAGAAGACCGTCGTCAAGGAGAAAAACTTGCACGATATCGTGACAAAGTGGAAGTCCATCGTCGAGGAGAAAAACTTGCGCGATATCGTGACGACATGAAAGACCGCCGTCGAGGAGAAAAACTTGCGCGATATCGTGACAAAGTGGAAGTTCGTCGTCGAGGATAAAAACTTGCGCGATATCGTGACAACATTAAAGACCACCGTCGAGGAGAGAAAAAGGTCATGAAAACGTGATAAGTTGCCAAAACACAGCCGAAGGGGAGAGGAAGGAAGAAAGAATGCGAAGACTCAACCAGTTCCGAGAGAAAACAAACTCGGTGCCCAGTTAACCACTCACAATGTGCAGACATTGGAAATTGTAGAAGTGTCCCTTAGGTCAATGGGAAAGGAGTCTCTCCAAACATGAATGTCAATTTCATCAACTCCCTTGTTAGCAAGCCAATCCGTAGCTTTGTTTCCTTCCCGATACTGATGCTTAATGATTAATTCTGGGTAAATGCCAATTAGTGCCTTGCATTCTTGGAAGATCGAAACAAGGGCCCAAGGAGGTACAGAGGTCCCATTGAGCCAGTTGATGCAGAGCATTGAGTCTCCTTCTATGATAAGTTTATTGATGGTCAAGCCTTGCAAGAGAATCAAGCTTTGGAGCAAGGCCCGAGCCTCAGCCATATTGTTAAATTGAATTCCCAGGTTCTGAGCAAAGGCCAAAATTATTTCCCCTCTGTGATTTCTGAGAATTCCTCCTCCGCCAGCCACTCCTGGGTTGCCTTTGGTCGCGCCATCGAAATTAAGCTTGTGCCACCCAGTAGGAGGTAAGACCCACTTGATAACAGACCTGTCAATAGAAGTGCGGGGTGTAGCAGATAAATTGGACAGATTGAAAAGTTTTGAAAGGTTCGATTCAAGGCCAGGGGGGGTGTTTGGAAGATGAGACAAGAGAGGCATTCTCCATAGCAAGGGCCAATATTTTGGCCACAACAATATTCCTATCAGTGGCGTGGTTTTTGAAAATTTTGGCATTTCTCTCAAGCCAAATCTGCCACAGGAAAATGTGAAGGCAAGCTTGCCACATGAATTTAAGTTGACTGCTCTTGAAAGGTCGGGGCCATTATTGAAAAAGGAGGGGAATGGAATGAGGGAGGGCTGCGGAGATGACGAAGGTGTTGAGGACCTAGTTGAGCACTACAAGAGAGAAGGGACATTCCAGAAAAACATACGAAGTTGACTCACAGGCATTTTTACATAGGATGCACCAATTGGGGATGAGTAACCCTCTGATTATCAAGTTGTCAGTGGTGAGGATTCGGTTTTGAATGGCTAAACAATAGAAGAATTTGACCTTGGGAATGATCTTTGGGACCCAGACCTAGTTAGATAAGTCTCGGCCATCACTGGGAGCTTCTTGGCTATAGTAGGCAGATTTAACAGTGAAATTCCTTGAATCTTCAAGGTTCCAAACCATGTAATCATCTTTATGAGAGCTAGGGATAATGCAAGTCCTCAGTATGTTTTGTAACTGCCTGGGTGCCTCGATGATATGCCTGGGCCCATTAAGAGCCAAGTGTTTCCATTTAGGTCTTGTAATACCTGGGTTAATGAAATGACAAACCTTATCTCCAAAGGTGGCTTCAGTAACTGTCTTGAGCACTGCAAGATGAGGATCTTGGCTAAGAGGTTTGTCACGGATCCACGGGTCATCCCAGAAACGAATGGTCATTCCATTTTCAAGACACCACCTTAATCCTTCCATGATGATCTTCCTTGTTTTGGTGACACCATTCCAAAAATGCGATCCGCTAGGAAGGTTATGCTCTCCAAGAAAGGGAACCTGGTGGAGGTACTTAGCGTTGATGATGTCAATCCAAGTGACTTTTTCATTGATGGTAAGTCTCCAGGACTACTTAGCAATGAGATCCATGTTCATCCATTTGATGTCCCTGAACCCGAGTCCTCCATCATTTTTCTTGGAACAAACCTTATCCCAGGAAACAAGGGAAAATTTGTTCTTATTTTTGTTTCCTGCCTAAATGAATCTGCGTTGAATTTGCTCAATTCTTTGGAATATGGAAGTAGGAGCTTTGAAGATAGATAAGAAAAAAATAGGAATACTTTGCAAGCACGCCTAGACCAGAGTGGCTTTGGCTGCTTGACTGAGCATTAAACTTTTCCAACCTGCAAGTTTCTTATTGAGACGATCTACAACAGGGTTCCACATAGCCGAGACCGATTTGCCGTGGAAAAGCGGTAATCCGAGGTAAGTAGTTGGAAGGCTCCCAATGATACACCCAAGGATCTCAGCAATCCTATTTTGCCTGTGGATGGGAGTATTGAGAAAATATAGCTTGCTTTTGCGATAATTGACTTTCTGGCCAGCCGCCTCTTCATAAGAGTCAAGGATGTTCTTAATGATTTTTGCTTCGGGAATAGAAGCATGAGAGGATAGAATAGTATCATCCATAAACTGTTGATGGGAAATGGCATTGGTTGTTGAGGCTGGTTTGATCCTGAAGACGAGTCCACTATTGCAAGTAGCAGTAAGGGTTCTTCCAAGGGTTTCGGCCAAAATGATGAAGAGGAAGGGTGACAAAGGGTCCCCTTGACGGATGCCTTTGAAACTTTGAAAGAAGCCAGTAGGTGAACCATTGATAAGAATAGAGAACCAAGTAGAAGAGATGCATTCATGAACCATCTTGACCCATTCTTTTTGAAACCCAAACTTCTCGAGGACCTCGAACAGTAATTTCCAGGAAACCCGATAAAAAGCCTTGCTCATGTCAATCTTAAGGAACATACTGGGTTTTTTATTTTTTGATGCCGAATGGGCCAATTCGTGGACGGTTATCACTCCATCAGCAATGAATCTGCCTTTGACCGAGCTTCCTTGACACTGGTCGATGATGGAGGGAAGGATGTCTTTCAGCCTGTTTGCCATAACTTTGGTGATAAGTTTGTAGATGACACTACAGAGGCTAATAGGTCTGAAGTCGAAGAGGGAAGCACGATCATTGGACTTGGGAATTAAAACAATGAAGGTGGAATTGGCTTCTCTCGGCATCTTTTTGGCTTTCTAAAAGAATTTAACCGCACCAACAACATCAGGACCCACAATATCCCAAAAGTGTTGAAAAAATCGAGGTGGGAAGCCATTAGGTCCAGGGGCCTTGTCAGGTTCCATTGCAAACAGAGCATCTTTGATCTCCTCTTCGATGAATAATTGGAGCAATTTCCCATTATCATCGTTAGACACCAACTTTGGTATGTGCTGAAGCAGAGAACTTGCTGTGTGGGGGTGGCAATCAACACTTGGACCTAAGATTTCCTGGAAGTGGCGCACAGCTTCCTGTCTGATAGCATGGATGTCAGAGACTGTGGTACCATCTGCCTTGGTCAACTCGAAGATTTTTTTTGAGCCTCTGTGGTGCATGGTAAAAGCATGGAAAAACTTCGTGTTGGTGTCTCCTTCTTTGAGCCAGAGGCTTCTGGATTTTTGCCTCCAGAAGGACTCTTCCTTAGCCAAGACATTGTGAAAGTTAGAAAGGAGGATTTTTTCCTCCATGAAAGTTTCTACCCTCTGATCCCCTCCCTGAATTAGATTTTCCACCCTTTTGAGCTCATCCATCAGATGCTTTTTTTCAGTAAAGATGTTGCCAAAAACCTCCCTATTCCAGCATTTCATCTTGAGCTTGACCGCTTTGAGTTTGAGGAACAGATTCGAGAGAGGGTTTGGACAAATGTTTTGCTGTCACCATTTCCGAATACATCGACCTAAGTCTGGATGGGAGAGCCACATATTTTCAAACCTGAAAGCAGTTTTGAAGGTGTGCTGGGGGCGGGAACAATCCAAAATTAGGGGGTTATGATCGGATCCAATTTTTGGGTGGCAATGAAGCCTAGCATCGCCAAAAACAGAAATGAGTTCTTTGGATAAAAGAAATCTATCAAGTCGAATTTGGATGTGATGAATGCCCACCCGTCTGTTGCTCCATGTGTAGTTGGATTCTTGGAGCGGCATGTCCATTAGCTCGTTGAGGTTGACAAAATCGCTGAAATATTCAATGTAGTTGTTAGTGATCGGATTGCCTCCTTGCTTGTCAAACAGGTGAAGGGGAGTATTGAAATCGCCACAGAGCATCCATGGAAGGTCAGGAAAGTTATTGCACATTGCGGAAATGTTATCCCACAACAATCTTCTGTTGACAGGACTATTTGGTCCATAAACATTAGTGGCAATCCATTGAAGTTTGGTGACTTTATTGGTGAACAAAATGTTGATGGTTCTGTCAGAGACTGAAAGAAATCTCCCCTCAATAATTGATGGATCCCACAAACAAAGGAGACCCCCAGATGCCCCTGAGGAGGGACAAAAGGCAAAATTGTTGTTTTCCCAGATTAGCTTGTAAACTTGATTGTTGCTATTCTCGTCTAGTTTGGATTCTTGAAGAAACATGATATTTGGTTTTAGGACTTTTCTCACCGATTTGACAGTCCTCTTTTTAGCAGTTTCATTGAGGCCTTTGACATTCCAAGAGACAAACTTCATCGTGTTGACTTGGGGTTTGCCTTGCGACCTCTGCCTCTCCCTTGAGACAGAGTAAATTTAGGTCTAACCTCATCCAAATCAATGTGGGTGGGTTGTTCGGAAATAGGACCCAAGGAGGTAGGCATAGATCCATCAGCCATTTCAATCTCAGCTGCTTTGGCAAGCTTTTCTGCATTGGACGGTCTTCCCATTCTCTGATCTTTATTGACATCAGCTTTGGGTGCGAGAATGGGAGATTTCAACGAGCTGGATGTTTGAAGAAATTCAGTGGTGATAGTCCTAGGGACAGGTCGATGGGGGGATGGAGAGCGGGGAGACTGGCACAGGGCAAAAGACCCAGGGGAGAGGGGAAGAGGATGATTCTGAGTCGAGGGAAGGGGTGGGAAGGGAAGAGGAAGGTGAGAGGGACCAAAATTTGAGGGTGAGTTTGGGGAGGTCATTGCAGCCTTACCCTTGGACAAGGGGGACTGAAACATAGTGGGTGTGGATGAGACGTTAGGATCTATGGGAGGGTTATTGAAGATATCCTCGCTAATATGAAGATTATTTAAGGGAGCAAATTGATTGGAACGAGTAGGCAGAGCACTTACATTTATGGGAGTCAAGGTTTTTGTTGGCAATTTTAGGTACCTTGAGTACATTGCCTTTGCCTAAGTTTAGTTGTTGTCATTGATGTCAAGGAGCTATTGGTAGATGTTGTTTTTGATGTCAAGGAGTTCTTGGAGCAATTTTTTTCTATGTCTAAGGATGTGTTTTGATGAAGGTTTCAGCTGGTCAGTCAGTCTCCAAGAAAATCAGAGTAGCCTAGTTGCCAAAAATCCATAAAAAGATAAGTTAGAAAAGGTTTGCAGGCTGTTGGAAAAACTGTCACGATTTCGCGACATGTTTGAGGAGAGAGAAAGTTTGGCCAAAACTGACGCGATTTCGCAACATGCAGGGAGGCAGAGGCAAAGCGGGTAAAAGTGTCACGATTTCGCGACATGCAGGAAGGCAGAGGCAGAACGGGCAAAAGTGTCACGATTTCGCGACAAGTTTCGAAGAAGTTGTACGGATGCAAAAAGTGTCGCGATTTCGCAACAAGTTGAGTTGGCAGTGTTGAGTTGCAGGAAGTGTCACGATTTTGCAACAAGTTTTGAAGAAGTTGTACGGATGCAGAAAGTGTCACGATTTCACGATAGGTTGAGTTGGCAGCTTGCAGTTGGCAAAAGCATCACGATTTCGCAACATGTTCCAGTTTCGTGAGCAGTTGACAAGAAAGAGCTTAAGGCAGCGAAAGCATCACGATTTCGTGACATGTTTCATTTTTGCTAGTGCAAACCAAGAAAAAGGATGGAGTAAGAGGTGTCACGATTTCACAGAGTTGCTAATGATGTCAGCTAAAGGCAAAGATGTCACGATTTCATGACAGTAGCGTAGAAGAAGGCTTTGAAGTCCAGAGCATCGTGATTTTGTGACAAGAATCATGATGATGTCAGCAAGAGGCAAAGGTGTCACAATTTCACGATAGTAGCAGAGAAGAAGGCTTTGAAGTCCAGAGTGTCGTGATTTCGTGACAAGAATCATGATGACGTCAGCAAGAGGCAAAGGTGTTGTGATTTCACGACAGTAGCAGAGAAGAAGGCTTTGAAGTCCAAAGCGTCGCGATTACGCGACAAGAATCATGATGACATCAACAGGAGGCAAAGGTGTCATGATTTTGTGACAGCAGTGGAGAAGAAGGCATTGAAGTCTAGAGCATCGCGATTTCACGACAAGATTCATGATGACATTAGCAAAGGCTGCAGTGTCACGATTTTGCGACAACAAACCAAAGAATGTGTACGGCAGACAAAGGCGTAGCAATATCGCGACATGTTTGAGTGTCGCACAAGAAAAGCTACAGACAGCAGAGGCGGTTGAAGCCGACGAAGTTAACCTTGGTCGACGAAGTGTAAGGTTTTACAGCTGACGCGTTAGAAGGTTGAACAGCTGACTAAAGAACAAGATTTCATCTTGAGATTGAGTGTATTAAAGGAGAACTGTTTGAGCAATTTTGGCATCTATTGAAGTGTGCATTCGAAGTGTGGTATTCACAGAGTTAGTGCGATAAGTGAGGTTCGATCATCGATAAATAAAGAGAGTGAAGTTCGACTGCAACATTAAAGGGCATTTCGTTTAATCTTCTAAGTTTCAAAGACTGTGGTGCTGTTTGCGCAAAGAATGTGCTACTGTTCATGAGAAGACGGTGAGCTGTTGTGGTTGCACATAGGCACATAAGTTGTTGTGCGTTCGAATGCTACAGTGTTTACGAAGATTATGCAGAGGGTGGAATTTGATCTAAGGATAGCTGTGATTGCAACTGTGTTCACGCAGTCTAAGTAAAAGAAAGCGAAGTGCACGAAGTAGATGCTGCTGTAATTACGAACAGTTATGAAGGACGAACGATGATAGTGCTGCTGCAATTTTTGTGAAGATTGCACTACTGTGCTTGCATAGAAGTTGAGAAGATAGTGCGGTTGTAATTTAAGAAGACTGTGCTGCTGTAGTTGTGCAGACAGTGAAAAGTTGTTTTCCAACCAAGTGTAGAAAGGAACAGAGGAATAGGATAGAATTGTGCCAGATCGAAGAACTGTGTTTTGGTGCAAAAAATAGGACTAGCTTGCTGTGACAGAGTTGAGGACAGAGATCTCCAGCCAGAGCAGGGAAGACAGGTGTCTTCTGTGGAAAGATTTCCACTTGCTAAGGGCAAAAGAGATAGAGGTCTTCTAGAGGATCACTAGCAAAGCAGATTTAGGGTAAGGTGTCTCCTTTGAGCTGAGGCTCATAAACATTGTAATCGAGAAGGATTCCCAGAGGTTTTGATATAACTTTTAGAGAAAAAGTTTTATCCGTGGAGTAGCCCACCTTGGGTGAACCACGTAAATTGCTGTGTCTCATTGTGGATTGCTTCTTGTGCACTGTTTTACTGCTATTATTACTGCTATCTTATTCTGCATGTTGATAGTTTGAAAGTTGTATTAATAGATAAAGTTAAAAGAGGTCTTATATTGTTCACCCCCCCATCTTAGTATAAGCTTGTGTTCTTCAATTTGTATCAGAGCCAGTGCCTTCAAAAAGTTTAACAGCTTAAAGGAAAAGTTTACAAAGAACACAATGGACTACTCGAGTGGCAATGCAGCACCTATTCTTGACGGATCAGATTTTGGTCTGTGGAGTGCAAGAATGAAAGTCTATCTAATGGCACTCGGTAATGAAGTATGGGAAGTTGTTGAAGATGGGTATACCATTCCTACAAATGGTCCTTATACTAAAGAAGACAGGCTTCTACATCATAGCAATTCAAAAGCCATGAATGCAATCTTGAAGGGTTTACAAAAGGCAGATCTCACTAAAGTTATTCACTGCAAGATAGCTAGTGAAATGTGGAAACAATTGCAGGTTGTTCATACAGGTGATGCAAATGTTCGAAAGGCCAAGTTGAGACATTTTAAAGGTATGTTTGAACAACTCAAGATGAATGATGATGAAAAGATTAGTGACTACATGCTCCGGATGGATGAAGTTGTTAATTCTATGAAAGACTTAGGTCTTGAACTTGTTGAAAATGATGTGTGTGATAAAATTTTAAGATCCCTTCCTAATAGATTTAGTGAAAAGATTTCTGCTATTGAGGAAGCTAAAGATTTAGATAAATTGAAAAAGGATGAGCTCCATAGTATTCTTGCAAGATTTGAGCTGAGAACTCAAGTAAAAGTTGATGTAAAGAAAGAGGCAGCTTTCAAAGCTATCAAGAAATCGAAGGGCAAACAAATTCAAGAAAGTGATGAGTCTTCTAGTGAGGAAGATGCATATTACAGCAGAAAAGGCAAGTTTTCTAGAAAGCACAAAAGCAAGAAAAATATAAGATGTTTCAACTGTGGGAAATTTGGTCATTATGCTACTGACTGTACTGTCTCTAAAGATGAAAGTGATGAAGATATATAGGATGTTAAAAGCAAGGATTCTGAAAAGCACAGGTATTACAGAAAGAGCAAAGATGAGTATAGCAATCATGGAAAGAGGCATTCTCACAAGAATAAGAAGAGCTTCTACTTAGACAAAGCAAGTAAGTGTTCTAGCAGTGAAAGTGACAGTTCTTCTAGTGATGATGAAAATGAGATGCTATTCATTTCAGAAAAAGAGGAAGAACTAAAACATAAATTCATTATCATGAAATGTTTTAGATGTGGAAATTTTGGGCACCTTGAGGATGATTGCAGAAATAATGATTTGGTCGCTAGTATGTATGAGGATGTTTCGGAAAACCCCAATGAAGATGCATGTATGGTTTTTGAAAAAGGTAGCACCTCTAGTGATAAGAAATCTGAAAAAGGCTGTGATGATTCAAAATGCCATCAAATAGAGGATCTTGAATGCAAACTCAATAATGCTCATAGTGTTTTGAAAAAGGAAAGAAATAAGAATGATAGACTCAAGATTAAGTTAGATGAATGTTGTATGGAGATAGATGAACTTGTATAAAATCTTGAAGTATCTATGGCTAAGTCACAAGAACTCTGAGTCCTCAAGTTGTGACGGATGGAGCAGCAAGGAGGAGGAGCGAGAGGTCTAGGGGCATCAAACCCTAGGTGTGGGACTTCAAAGGGCAGATCAGCAGACGCGGCAGGTGGGGGCTCTGGCGAGATAGCAGGCCCCCAGGCGGAGGATGTGGACAAGGAAGTTCTATTGGAACCGGTCCAAGGGCGTTGGGCGGATGCGGTTGAAGATTTCTCTGAGGGGGACCAGGACTCTATGCGTCAGGATCAAAGGAAGACCCAAGAAGGAGACAAAGAGAAACCTGGCAACCGGAGACCTTCATATCTTAATGCTCTTCGCGGTAAGCAAAAATTATCTGACTCTTGTTTTAATCTAAAATCTGCCAATGGTAGGTTGCACGTCCCGCATTCCTTAGCTCAAGCATGTGGCTATGGAGGGCGTAACATCTTTGGTGGCTAAATTTATGGGGGTGAGGTCGGACCTGGAAGTCATAAGGAGATGGGTCGTCCAAAAATGGCAGCCAAGGGCCGATATGATGATTAAGGCTTTACCCAAGAGTTTTCTTTTGGTGATTTTTCAATGTGAACTAGACATGGAAAGGACTCTCCAAGGAGGTCCTTGGTTTTTTGGGAAAAGGGGCTTATATCTGAAGCGTTGGTCCCCCGATTTCAACCCCGCACTCGAGTGCTCGGATTTGGCTCCTATTTGGGTTAAGATGCCAGGATTACCTCTCGCTTTTTTGGAACGAACAAATATTGGTTGGGATAGCTACGGAGATTGGAGAACTAATAGCTATTGATCCCGCAACCTTGAGCAAAACAAGACTCCCGTCTGCTCGCATGTGTGTGTTGGCGGACCCGAGTAAAGAGCTCCCTAAATCCATTATTTTGTCGTCTATGTTTGGCCTTCATACTCGTGTATTTGAATATGAAAATATGTCTTTTAAGTGTAGTGTTTGTGGGAAGGTAGGGCACCGTGGTATCCACCGCATTTCCAAGAACCAACCCCCACTCCAAAATACCGATCCTCAAACCCGTAATAATATCCCTCCCCCGCAGATCTCCATTCCTACCCAACCCGGGCCTCAAGGACGTGGAGCTCGAAATCCGAATATCGGAGACCCCGTTCGCCCTATTGTAAGCAAGAGGCAACGTTTTAACCCTCCTCCCAAAAATTCCTATGCCCCAAAACCCTCTCACAGGGGAGCCGGTCCCTTTGATGGGAACCCTCAAGCTCAACCTCGCTCCTAAGATGTTACAGAGAAGCCTCGTGAGCCAAATCACAAAGGAAAGAACCCCATAGATCAACGCCCGGGGGAAAGTAAGTTTGATTGGGTGATACGGGAGGCCTATGGAGGCTCGGTGGAAGTGGTCCCATGTACCGCAAAGGAATTTATGGGAAGAAATTCCAAGGAGATCAACATCCCAATGGAGAACAGCTTTGATGCATTAAATCATTTGAAGGGAGATCGATGGACAACCAAGAAGTGGAATCCGAGGTAGAGGAGACTCAAGAGAAGGATTTAGAGGAGAAAAATCAGAGGAAGGAGCAGGAAACTAATAATACAGCAAGGATACTCAGGAGGAAGAGGTGAACCACCAAGATCGGTGTAACCCCAAAGCAGGGAAAAAGAATCTACTAATCAAGAAGCTAAGAGCACGGAATCATCTCCACCGTCAAAAAGACCAGCTAACCCGGAAAGCCGATTGTTACCCCAAATACCAAGACCGACCTACCCAAGATGGTTACTAGAAGCCAAGTGAATCCCAAGGAACTTCAACCTAGAGCGGATGTATGGGGATATGGTTCGGTAGGGAAGAGGGAAACCTAGCAATGCCGCCTTAAGGCGTAAAGAAGCGGAGCGAGGAGTGGCCGATGGCACTCAAGCAAGATTGCTCTTTGGGGCGAAGGCTCGAGGATCCAAAGCCCATAAATGAAGATCCTTTCATGGAATATTCGTGGGAGTAATCCTACAAAAATAAGAGCTTTGTATGCTCTTAGACAAGAACACAAACCGGATATGATTTAAGAAACTAAAATGGAGGAGAGTAGAGTTATTCCTTTTAAGAATAGGACTTGGCGAGAAGTTGAAGTAGTAGGCCAAGAGGCCACCGGAACAAGCAGGAGGGTTACCGGTTATGTGGAACAAAAATGTGATTGATAGTAGAGTGATTCCGATGTCTAGTTGGTTTATTTGTCTCTTATGTGTGGATAAAACCACACAGAAGAGTGGATCTTAACGAATGTATATGCTCCGCTTAGACAGTGGACCGAGAAGGGTTCTTTGGAGTCGCCTAGCTGAATTGAGGGAGACGGTCCCCAACTACCCTTGGATTGTGGCGGGGGATTTCAATTGCTACCTTAATCCTCTAGATAAATTGGGGGGCTCTCAAAGAATAACCGCTGATATCTACGAGTTTAGAGATTTTGTTGAGCAACATGAGCCGATGGATGTGGACCTCGCGTAGATTCTCCTATACATGGTCTAACAAAAGATTGAAGGAAAACCAAATTCAGATAAGATTAGATAGGTTTCTTCTTTCTCAAGAATGCCCGGAGAGGTTTGGGGACTCTTCATTAACGGCACTCCCAAGAATCGGGTCTCGATCACAACCCAATTCCGTGGGAAACAGGGAGGACTCTAAGAAAAGATACATCGACCCTTTCGATTCGAACTTATGTGGTTCCAACATCGAGATCTCAAGGATCCGGTTGCCCAATGGTGGGACAAAAAGTATAATGGTTCGAAACCGGCCCAAGTGGCATGTAAACTAAGGAATGTGAAGGCTAACATTAGAGAGTGGAACAAAACTTCCTTTGGCAATATTTTTGTTAAAAAGGCAGTACTAAAAGACAAGATCAATGAACTACAGGAGAAGCTGAAGTCAGAGCAGCTTACAGAGGATCTGAGAAACCAGGAGAGGGAGCTGTTAGCCGAATACCACACGATGCTAGGATTTGAAGAAACCTTTTGGAGGCAGAAATCCAGATTGCGTTGGTTAAAGGAGGGTGACGAAATACAAAGTTCTTCCATGTCTCTACTCTTCGCCACAGGAGTACTAACAAAATTAAGGAGATCAAGATGGCCGATGGGTCTAACACCAAAGATATGGAAGACATAAGGAGGGAAGCGGTTGAGTACTTTAAATCGTTGCTAGAAGATGTAAATCCGACTATTGAAGAAGAGGACTCTCTCGTTGGCAGCCATTCCACCCCTCGGAATCGATAATCTTAATGGATTCTTACTTAGTCCTTTCACAAAGGAGGAAATCAAGAAGGTCGTTTTTGACATGGATGGTAACAGCCTCCCCAGACCGGATGGCTTCCCCTGCAGCCTTTCTTCCGTAAGTTTTGGGATATCCTAGGCAATGATGTAGTGGAAGCTATAATTGAGGCTCAAAAGGACATGGAAATCCCGTAAGGAGTTAATGCTACTTTTTTAGTTCTCATCCCTAAACTAGTGGGAGCAATGGAATTTTCCAGCTTTCGCCCTATCGCTTTATGTAACACTCGATGAAGATTCTCACAAAAACAATCGCCAATAGGGTCGAAGGTTATCCTTCCTTTCATCATTGATATGAACCAAGGTGGCTTTGTGAAAGGGCGACAAATATTGGATGGTATCATCACAATTCATGAGGTTATTCATTCAATGGTGACTAGTAAGGAAGCGGGTATGTTACTAAAGCTTGATATGAATAAAGCCTACGACCGGGTCTCATGGCGGTTCCTCACCAAGATTTTGGGTAAGTTTGGTTTCTCGTCCCAATGGATTAAGTTGATTTTTAGTTGTATCTCTACTACAAGATTTTCTCTCATGGTGAATGGGTCACCCTCCGGTTACATTAAGAGTGAAAGGGGGTTGCGACAAGGAGATCCTTTGTCTCCATACTTGTTTATTATTTTAGCGGAAGCATTGGGTAGGAACATTTCAGAGAGCGGTGGCGTATGGTCAATTGGAAGGTTTTAAACCAGCCTCAACAAGCAGGCGGTGTCTCACCAACAGCTTTGTGGATGATACAATCATTGTGTCCAAAGCCTCGTTGCCTCAAGCTAGGAAGTTGAAGAGAATTCTAACCAAGTATGAGACAAGCAGATAAAGACATAAACTATAAGAAGAGTAGCATCTATTTCTTTAACACGCCCGGTGGGAGGGAGGAAAGAATAGCTAACCTCTTCGGTTGTGGAAAGGAGCTTCTACCAAAGAACTTATCTAGGTATGCCTATGTTCGAAGGAAGAATGAAGGCTACTTTGTGGAACTCGATCATTGACAGGATCTCCAAAAAGTTAGCAGGGTGGAAGGGCAGCCTTCTCACCTCCGCAGAAAAGCCTTATTAGTTCAAACTACTTTACAGAGCATTCCAATTTCATCGCATGTCTCTATTTAGAATGCCTCGCAAAGGTCCGAGCTACATTGGAGCTAATTCAACGCAACTTCTTGTGGTCAAGTTCGGAGGAGAGAAAGAGAATTTCGTTGGTAGCATGGAATCGGTGTGTGCAAGCAAGGATCGTGGGGGCCTCGGGGTTAAAGAGAATGAAAGAATTGAATCAAGCTCCGATTGGCAAACAGTATGGAGATTTATCAATAATGATCAATTGGGATGGGTAAAACTTCTTAAGGCAAAATATATCGTAAATAATCAGACTTCCCGAAAGCCGATAATCTTCCTAGAGGATCCTATTTTTGGAATTGTTTGCTCGAATGTCGGGAGGTAGTCGGAAAGGCATCGATGGAGAATTGGTAATGGAAGACAAGTGGACTTTTGGAAAGACCCGTGGTTGGAAGAGGCCCCTCCGAAAGATAACTTAGACCTTCGTGTCCTCCAACATAAACTTTCGAAGGAAATGGGAGGAAAAGTAGGGGATTTTATTGCCGTAGCACAGGAAACTTCTTCTTGGAAGAAAATCACGACTCATAATCCGTCGAGCAAGAGAAGGTGGCCCTAACCAAACTCAATGATGCTTTAAGGGTGTTCCCGATCATTCCCCGGGGGAGGAAGAGACAAGGCAATTTGGGGCAAAACTACAAGTGGGATCTATTCAAGAAAATCGCCTATAAGTTAATCCACTCAGGATTCAATGGTCGGACTCCGACTTCGTTATTTGGTTAAATAATTTAACCCCAAAAATAGCTTTCTTCTTTTGGTTGGCAGCTCAAAATAAGATCCCGACAATGTATAATCCGCAAAGGAGAGGTTTCCAATTCATCAATCGATGTATCTTGTGTGAGAAAGCAATAGAATCGTAAGTCATATATTTCTAACTTGTGATTTTTCTTGTACAGCTCTTCCAAATGATCCCGTCCAAATTTCATATAGATTGGGTCCGTCCAAATAGCATGTCCGACTTCGCATACAAGGGCTTCCCCTTCCGGCAAAGCTTTTGACTTGGCTCGGGAAGCTCAGCTTACCCCATTTTTTATGGGGGATATGGAATGAGAGAAATAAGAGAGTATTTAAAGGACGTAAGAAAGATCCTGTGTTATGTGGTAATAAAATAATCGGAGCTTTGAAAGAAAACTGGAAAACTTTCTTCTTCAAAAATGAGACCATGTCTCTAAGGGAAAGGAGGATTTTGCGGAACTGGGGAGAGGAACTTCCGGACCTAGACATTACAACCAACCCACGGGATGGTGTCAAGTGGATACCCCCCACACAAAAGTGGGTTAAGTTTAATTTTGACTGGGCAACTAAAGGAAATCCGGGGTTTGCAAGAGCAGGAGGAGTTTTGAGAAATGAGGAAGGAAAAGTGGTCCTTGCCTTTGCAGAGCCTTTGGGAACTCAAACAAATCATTTTGCAGAAGCCCGAGCCTGCATGCAAGCAATGAGAATTGCCAGACTTGAGGGTTATAAGGAAGTTATCTTTGAAGGGGATTCGCTTAATATAATCAAGGCAATTAAGGAGGATAAAGACCCCACTGGACCATATTGGAGCTTATCCTAGAAGCAAAGATTCATAAATCTCATTTGGTTAATGCCCGAATCCAACACACCTTCGGAGAAGGGAACCAAAGCGGCGGATCTAATGGCAAATATTGCAGCTTCGTTGGGGAGATGCAAATTTGGAAGGATAACTTCCCTCAAGAACTATTGGTGTTGGTTGCTAGAGAAGAGCTAAGATCAAACCCGTTAGAGCATCAGGAGATCGGAGGGGCCGATGATGAGTAATCCGACGGATGGAATTAGGCAGAAAAGGCATCCCATTTGTCGGGCCTCGGGAGGTGACAAGTGTACAAAGACAAAGCAACCTAGTGTTAGTAAGTGCTAGGTGTTGTTTGGTTTTTGTTTTATCCCGAATAGTCAAGCGACAAGTATAGGACTCGTGGACTCTAAGTATGGCTTAATGTGAGTCTTAGAAAGATCCATTTTGTATTTTGATTATACGGGCTTGATGCTAGAACCAGCCCATTTTGACTTTGTAAAAGGTTTGTGGACCTTATAACCACCTCTACCTTATACCAAAAAAAGTCACAAGAACTCAAGAATAAGTTAGATTCTAAAATTCTGGAGTATAGTGAGTTAGAACAGGAAATGGCTTCTTTGAAAGAAGAAAATAAAGAGTACAAGGATAAGCTCTACAAATTTCAGGATAGTTCCAAGAAGGTTAAATTTCTCATCGAAGGACAAAGAAAACCAACAGATAAAACAGGTCTCGATTTTGTTGAGCCGCACAAGGAACAGGTTGGGGAATCTAGCAAGAGATTTCAAAAGAAAGAGACTCCTGTTGAAGAAAGTACTTCAGATCATGAGTCCGTAAGTGATGAATACACAGAAACAGAAAATGATATTCATACTAAGAAGAAGAAGTTTTCGGGACCCATGAAGTCGAATAAAAGAAAATTTCATGGCAGATGTTATGCGTGTCACAAATTTGGTCACATGGCTGTACATTGCATGACTCAAATGAAGAGAGTAAATGACAGTTTCAGGAGACGTAATTTCTTTCAAGGGTATTGCTACTCTTGTCAACAATTCGGGCACAAAGCAATTTTTTGCAAGGCAAATAACAGGAACTGGGTTAGTCAGAACAGGCGAATTCAAAGAACAGCCATGACTAATATTGGTACCTACTATAAATGCAACAATGAAGGTCACCTAGCTAGACAGTGTAGAGATGATCTTCTAAGATACAAGAACAGAAACAGCAGCATGAATAAGTCCAAGGATCAAGGCATGGATAAAAATAGGAATGATGACAAAAATAGGAAAAGTGATATGAACAAGTCCAAGAATCAAGGTATGGATAAGAACAGAAAAGATAATAGAAACAGGAACAGTAGTATTAACAGGTCCGAGGATCAAAACAGTGACAGGGACAGAAATACATGAAAAGAATTCAAGAGAAGGCCCGGCAAAGAAATCTTTAAGTAAGGGGAGGGACTAAGCTAAGAGGCTCATTCTTAGTCCCAAGCCCCAAAGGTGACCCTTTGCCATTGACGACAAAGGGGGAGAGATTTAAGTAAGGGGGAGAGTTTTCAAGAGAAGAGGAAAGCTTCAAGTCAGGGGGAGAAAAAATTGAAGAGATTGATTTCAGTTTTTAGCTCTTGAAAGATGTGTTTTAGTTAAAGGTTGCCATCAATGACAAAGGGGGAGATTGTTGGAAATTTTGGGTACCTTGAGTACATTGCCTTTGCCTAAGTTTAGTTGTTGTCATTGATGTCAAGGAGCTATTGGTAGATGTTGTTTTTGATGTCAAGGAGTTCTTGGAGCAATTTTTTTCTATGTCTAAGGATGTGTTTTGATGAAGGTTTCAACTGGTCAGTCAGTCTCCAAGAAAATCAGAGTAGCCCAGTTGCCAAAAATCCAGAAAAAGATAAGTTAGAAAAGGTTTGCAGGCTGCTAGAAAAACTGTCGCGATTTCGTGACATGTTTGAGGAGAGAGAAAGTTTGGCCAAAACTGTCGCAATTTTGTGACATGTAGGGAGGCAGAGGCAAAGCGGGCAAAAGTGTCACGATTTCGCAACATGCAGGAAGGTAGAGGCAGAACGAGCAAAAGTGTCACGATTTCGCGACAAGTTTCGAAGAAGTTGTACGGATGCAGAAAGTGTCACGATTTCGTGATAAGTTAAGTTGGCAGTGTTGAGTTGCAGGAAGTGTCACGATTTCGCGACAAGTTTCGAAGAAGTTGTATGGATGCAGAAAGTGTCGCGATTTTGTGACAGGTTGAGTTGGTAGCTTGCAGTTGGCAAAAGCGTCGCGATTTCGCAACATGTTCCAGTTTCGCGAGCAGTTGACAAGAAAGAGCGTAAGGCAGCGAAAGCGTCATGATTTTGTGACATGTTTCATTTTCGCTAGTGCAAACCAAGAAAAAGGATGAAGGAGCAAGAGGTGTCGCGATTTCGCAACAGAGTTGCTAATGACGTCAACTAAAGGCAAAGATGTGATTTCATGATAGTAGCAGAGAAGAAGGCTTTGAAGTCCAGAGCGTCGCGATTTTGTGACAAGAATCATGATGACATCAGCAAGAGGCAAAGGTTTCGTGATTTCATGATAGTAGCGGAGAAGAAGGCTTTGAAGTCCAGAGTGTCGCGATTTCGTGACAAGAATCATGATGAAGTCAACAAGAGGCAAAGGTGTCACGATTTCGTGATAGTAGCTAAGAAGAAGGCTTTGAAGTCCAGAGCATCGCGATTTTGCGACAAGAATCATGATGACATCAACAGGAGGCAAAGGTGTCATGATTTCACGACAACAGCGAAGAAGAAGGCATTGAAGTCTAGAGCGTCGCGATTTCGTGACAAGATTCATGATGATGTCAGCAAAGGCTGCAGTGTCACGATTTCGCGACAACAAACCAAAGAAGGTGTACGACAGACAAAGGCGTAGCAATATCACGACATGTTTGAGGGTCGCACGAGAAAATCTATAGACAGCAGAGGCGGTTGAAGCCGACGAAGTTAACCTTGGCCGACGAAGTGCAAGGTTTTACAGCCGACGCGTTAGAATGTTGAACAGCCAACTAAAGAACAAGATTTCATCTTGAGATTGTGAGTATTAAAGGAGAACTGTTTGAGCAATTTTGGCATCTATTGAAGTGTGCATTCAAAGTGTGGCATTCACAGAGTTAGTGTGATAAGTGAGGTTTGATCATCGATAAATAGAGAGAGTGAAGTTTGACTACAGCATTAAAGGGTATTTTGTTGAATCTTCTAAGTGTCAAAGACTGTGGTGCTGTTTGCGCAAAGAATGTGTTGCTGTTCATGAGAAGACAGTGAGCTGTTGTGGTTGCACATAGGTGCATAAGTTGTTGTGCGTTCGAATGCTGCAGTGTTTGTGAAGATTATGCAAAGGGTGGAATTTGATCTAAGGACAGCTGTGATTGCAACTATGTTCACGCAGTCTGAGTAAAAGAAAGCGAAGTGCACGAAGTAGATGTTGTTGTAATTGCGAACAGTTGTGAAGGACGAACGGTGATAGTGCTATTGTAATTTTTGTGAAGATTGCACTATTGTGCTTGCGCAGAAGTTGAGAAGATAGTGCGACTGTAATTTAAGAAGACTGTGCTGCTATAGTTGTGCAGACAGTGAAAAGTTGTTTTCCAACCAAGTGCAGAAAGGAACAGAGGAATAGGACATAATTGTGCCAGACCGAAGAACTATGTTTTGGTGCAAAAAAGAGGACCAGCTTGCTATGACAGAGTTGAGGACAAAGATCTCTAGCCAGAGCAGGGAAGACAGGTGTCTTCTATGGAAAGAGTTCCACTTGCTAAGGGCAAAAGAGATAGAGGTCTTCTAGAGGATCACTAGCAAAGCAGATTTAGGGGAAGGTGTCTCCTTTGAGCTAAGGCTCATAAACATTGTAATCGAAAAGGATTCCCAGAGGTTTTGATATAACTTTTAGAGGAAAAGTTTTATCTATGGAGTAGCCCACCTTGGGTGAACCACGTAAATTGTTGTGTCTCATTGTGGATTGCTTCTTATGCATTGTTTTACTGCTGTTATTACTGCTATCTTATTCTTCATGTTGATAGTTTGAAAGTTGTATTAATAGATAAAGTTAAAAGAGGTCTTATACTGTTCACCCCCCCTTCTCAGTATAAGCTTGTGTTCTTCAGTTTTAAGGGGCCCATCAGAACGGCCACGGCCCCTGCCAGAAGCCTTTTTTTGGGTGTTGGGGATCTGGGAATCCTTCTTCCTGCCTGGATCGCTGGGAATATCTTTCTTTCGGGAAGGTCATTGAGAAGCCAGGTGGCCCTGAGTGTTGCACTCCAAACAAAAGGCAGGCTTGTTCTCGTATTCAACTCCTTGGCATCTTCTCTATTATAATACTATATTATTAACCTTAAGGATGGTTATTTAACTTAAATATAAGGTAACTTGTACTTTGGGTATTTACATCCCTTTAATTCCAATCATTTTATTAACGATTGAAGATGATTATTTGTTTGAAATTGTGATTATTTGGTGTCTCAAGGAAGCTTCCATATAATATTTTCTCAATTGGTTATATAGGATTTAAATGTGCCCCACCCATATTGATGAGCACCAAAAATGCTCATTTTACATACATTCTTAAGGGGCATCATTACTGGTTTAATTAGCATGTGAGATGTATTTTTATTTAACTTGTGCATATAATTGATAGAAAATCCAGTATTATGCTTGACGGGTGTTTTTAGTGGAAATTGTGTATAAATGCAGGTTTTGCTACTAATATGGTGTTTTCCAGTCTACATCCCAATTGGACTTGGCATGCTTCCACTTCAATGAGTATAAGGTATATGGAGTAGGCGCCTTACTCTAGCGCCTTAGTCTAGTGCCTTACTCTGGCGCCTTACTCTAGCGCCTTACTCTGACGCCTTACTCTGACACCTTACTCTAGCACCTTACTCTCATACATGGGAGGTGCCATACTAGCATATTACTCTCATATGTGGGAGGTGCCTTACTGGTGCCTTACTATCATACGTTGGAGGCACCTGCATTGGAGATGCCATATGACCAAGTCAACATTGACCAAGTTGACCAAGGGGCTATGGAGGTTGTTGCACGTGAAGACAAAGGGGGATATTTTAATCATGCATTATTATTAATAGAATAAAGTATTTTTTATTATCAACCGATTGGTCGGTTGACCTTGTAAATATCTTAAAGCATTATCTTTAGGATGCATTCATTTAGGATTATTTTGTTACGTACACCTAAGGATTTTTATATTTATCCTTCTGGTGAACATACATACTTTAAAATAGCAGAATAAAATCTGTGTAGAAACCAATTGTAATAAATCTTGTTATGTGATTAAAATAGATTGATTTGTTATTGTAACAAGATCTGGTTGTGCTTTATATAAATACGTAGGCCAGATGAATGAAAGGGAATCAATTTATATAGAATTTATTCTATATTATTTTCTGTGCAATTTATTAAGAGTGTAATTCCTCTTACTTACTTAAAGCAATCTCTACATAATTAGTCGGACGGACTATCTACGGGAGCTTGGGCCCACTCCTTGCAGTAGTCCTCCCTTGTTTTATTTTTGTATTTGTTTTCTGTAGATTATATTTATCATTTTATTTTTCGTTTTATTTTAATTCAATTATGTGTGTTTATTTTTCTACATATTTAATTTCTTGTACATTTACTTTCAACACTTTAATTTTAGTTGTAATTTATTTATTTAATTTTCCACACTTAGTTTATTTGGTTTGGCTGAAATCAAAATGCACAAACATCCTCCACCAAACTAAATAAGGTACAGAAGGATTCATTCCCCCACACTATAGACATATATTGTGCATGACACTCGTAAGTTTACGGACTTATCAGATTGATAATTTATGGAAGAGAAATGATTATTTTTTGAGACATAATTTTTGCTCACCATTTTGGCACCGTTGTCGAGGAGTGTCAAACTGTAGTGTTATGATTTATAGGTCAGATAAAAATCCCATTTAAAATTACTTGTAGATATTCTACTGAGAAGTGTGAGTCCACAAAGGGCCTTTTCACAAGGCCAAAACAGTTTTCAGTACAGTTAGAGCCAAATCCCATAGGCAATAGTTTAAATTTACCAACTTCTTAGGTAAATACGAGAATGAACCTGATGTACCATATTAAGTGTAGAAGTAGGAATAAATTGTGTTGTTGAAAATTTTTAGAAAATCAGGCAATGAAGGATTTCCATCATATTATGAATGGTTTAAAAATATCAAAGACATAGCACAAACCAGGTCTGATGTAGTTGAAAATATTTAGGGATGTGTTTTTATGCAGAAACTATTGGGAAATTATGCCTCTAGAAGCTTGGTTTTAACAATTAAAAAATTTTACAGGCTTAACGCTTTGCAACATATTGGCAAAATATTTTAATGATGCAGGAAAAATGACAGATCATAATTTAAAGTGAACATATTTTTATGGAGTATGCTCTTCATTTGCACTTAAGGCGACCTGGTGAATCAAAAACTAGCATGTGTTTTTAACAGACTATTATGCCATGTTTTCTTTAGGTTGCTAGCCCACAGATAGTCATTTGTCAACCTACACATTTTGCCATTACGTTGAAATATTTTGGTTGTGAGGCCATGAAGGAAAATACTCTTCTCATGCTACAACGTATCAAACTAGTTTATCAAGAATGAGATGCTTTTTTAGAAGACTAGTACATATGTAGGCATGGGGGGACCCCACTTTCATCATTACCACCAACAACACAATGAATGTTGTTTAGAGTGTTCATGAAAAATGAGAGAAAAAAATATCTTATACTGAAAAGGCTCTAAGTTAAGAGCAAATCAAAAATAGAGTTTTATTTTTCTACTTGTTGGAAGAGAGTATCCTCTTTCTCGAGGACCAACTTGGTCCAGAAGGGAAATGAGAAATCTCCAACCGGTAGCTAAATAAAGCAAGGGAGGATCCTGGAAGTAATTGGATTTCAAGTGTCTGCAAGAAGGCCACATGGTGCCTGAGCATGATAAATAATATGAACAGAGCTCATAGTGGCCAGAAAAGAAAAAAAAACAATACATAAATCTCAACGTTGCGTCTCATGAAAACATCACATCTAAACACCCGACACATGTTGTATATGATGGTGAATGGATTTATTTATCCTCACTCCAGGAAGCAGAGGACCGTAGTGCCACTCTAATTCTAACTATGAAGGAAATAATTTAGAGTGGGAGATCAATTTAATTCATATGCACGTATGTCAGGGCTACTAATTGAAAAAAGCAATGTGTTCAAGAGCACATGGTGAAAATAAATAATGCATGAAGATTGATCCCTGCAAATCCATTCGGAGAGTTCAAATACTCCTAAGACACGACAGAGCAGGATTAAAATATTTTTTTTGTGTTTTTGATGAGGAGCTTGGTGTTTCAAATTTTGGAGTTGGTTGTCATAAAATCCTCTAATAGTGGCATAAGGGATGCAAATTTTGCACACCAGGCTGCATAGTTACCTGGCTTGCATGACCTCTACTTCTTAATGCACCATGCCAATATTATAGTTTTTATGACAACATTTTAGTTTGTGGAAAATAAAAAATCACTAGCTCACATGGTTGCAGTTGACATTCTATTCTTCGATGCAAATGATGAAAAAAAAAAGAAAAAAATGATGAGCCAAGATCTGTTCTGGTCATGGCAAAACAGATGATGAATAAAAATATGTAAAAAAAATTAGTTATAATTTTATTTTAATGCCTTTATTTTAGGTTTTTTATGTTTTGCAGGACAACATGAAGTACGATATAGAAAAATAAGGATATGTTAGTTAAGATTTGGGGAAGTGAGATTTATACATGAAGTGACATCGACATGGGGGAGACCCCAGACCATACCAACAGTTTTCAAGAGCACCTTAATCTTCAGGAAGGTGCCTTACTCTAGAGGAAGGTGTATTACTCCTAAGGCAAGCGCCTTACTCCCTAAGTAGGTGCCTTACTCTCGAGGCAGACACCTTACTCCCGAGGTAGGTGCCTTACTATCGAGGTAGGCACCTTACCCCCTAAGCAGGCACCTTACTCTCAAAGCAGGTGCCTTACTCAAGAAGGCACCTTACTCAAGCAGGTGCCAAGTAGGCGCCTTACTCAAAAAGGCACCTTACTCAAGTAGGTGCCTTACTCAAGTAGGCATCAAACAGGTACCTTACTCAAGTAGGTACCTTACTCAAGTAGGCACCTTACTCAAGAAGACACCTTACTCAAGCAGGCACCTTACTCAAGTAGGCACCAAGCAGGCACCTTACTCAAGTAGGCACCAACCAGGCACCTTACTCAAGCAGGTGACAAGAAGGTGCCTTACTTAAGCAGGTGCCTTACTAAAGTAGGCACCTTACTCAATAAAGTGTCAAGCAGACGCCTTACTCAAGCAGGCACCTTGCTAAAGTAGGTGCCAAGAAGGCACATTACTCAAGAAGGCGCCTTGCTCCTCAAGCGGTGTCTCAATGTTTGACAACGAAAGCACTTGATCATGGTTGAAAAAAATAATAATAAATGACAAGGCTCCTTGATGCCATAAAGTAGAGGCACCTTGATCATTAATTTAAAAAAAATATAATAAATGACGAGGATCCTTGATGTCATACAGTAGAGGCGTTTTGATCATTTATTTAAAAAAAAAATCGCATGGAACATGTCTTGCTTAGCATAAAATTTTGTTTGCTTTGCAAGAAATCATGAACTGTATGCAAGCTACAAGCATCCTGAGAGTCAGGGCCTAACAGGCATGGATGTCATGATTTATATTTTTTCTACTTTTGTATGTTGTAGGTAAAGTGTCTGCATGCAAGTTGTAGGTATCCTGAGAGCCAGGGCATAACAGGCACGGATTGCACTAAACTGCATTCTAGTTTTTTTCAATTTCTTTTGCAGGTGAAATGGCTTGATTGTACAAAAAATAGGCATCTTGGGAGACAAGGCCTAAACCGGCTCAACATCCATGAACCTGCACATTTTTTTAGAGGTAGAAACTTGATTTTTTCCATCCGAAGGAGATAGTCCCCATCTGGGCATGGACGTGGGTGTTAATTTCCTACAAAGGGAAGAGGTACCCACCTCTATTTTTGGATGAAGTAGATGCTAACATAGTACAAAAAATAAAATTGGAGGGTTTGATCAACTCTACAACAGTAGACACATTAGCAACTGCTCACTTTTCAACACCAAGAGGGTGCCTTGATTTCATGCATTCTGTCCAAAAGGCACGTTGATGTTGTGCATTCTTGATCTCATGTATTTTATAGTGCACTAGCCCTACTGACTAAGAGGCACTTAATTTCTATTGGAAAGTACAAAACAAAGAGAATCTTATGGTTGGGAAAGAAAAAGAGTGCTAAAAATAAGTTGCAACCCTTCCTTGAGAAGGGAGCTACAAATCCACTTTATATCCAGTAGTGCTCAACTTCTTCTACCTATATTGGGGTTGTCTGCTAATCTATATGGGACCTAATGTTCAAAGGGCTGCAGACCTATTGCATAGAGAGACCTATTACTGGCGACAAGGGTGTCACCAATTTAAGTGGGGGAGGAAATGGGTGAACTAGAATCTCCCACAAATTAAAAAAAACTTCTATTGATAGACTCTCAATTGAAATACAGATCAAAAATAGAGCTTGTACGGGAACACCAACAGAAGAGAGCTCAGGCTGAAGTTAAAAAAAAAAAAGTGGTTGTGATGCTGGACTTGTTAAAGTCCACACATACAGAAATAATGCATACAGTGTAGTTGTATGTACAACAAAGTTTCCCTGCCTCTTTTCATCAAGGATATGACACTCACTTTCATAAAAAGAATTCCCCTATTTTCTAGGAAAGGCGATACATGACTCACACAAAATAACTGGACTTTGTCATTATTTACTTAAGGAGAACACCATGGTCTATTTTTTGTCCTCTGATAGCAATACATATGGGCACAAAATTTTATATTTTCTATTTGCCTTTTCGAAGCTGCATAGAAAAAATCCATTAGAGGCAATTCAAAACTGCATCATTTTCCAAATTTTCAATGCTCATGGAAAATAATGTCTTCATTGATTATTGAGGATTGTTGTTCAATCAACACTCAGAGGAAGAACAACAACGATTAGTAGTGTGGATGAAGAAGGCATCCAGAAAAAGAGAAAAATAATAAAATAAAAATTCTCCAGGAGCACCAACGTCACAACAATTCTAGAGCACCTTGATTATAGGCAGCATGAAGATGTTTTCACACCATCAACATCATACAGATCAAAATCTATGAAATTCACCCAGGTATGTACTGTGTTTTCTGTTAATTATGTGCAAAGTTATTTTAAAAATCATTTCGATGTTAATACCAGTAGATGCCTCCATAATATTTCAAAATTTCCCATTAGAATTCAAGTGCATGACATGCCTCAGATATAAAAAAATTATTATTCCAAAATAATTAAAAAAAGAAGAGCTATGGCATTCACGTGAATAGATTTGGCATTGTTTCATTGTTGCATTGTGAGAAATCCGTAAGGTGGAGTGCCAAAGAAAACAGCGGACCGAAAAAATATTTCAAGCAGCTAACTTCAACACTTGGACTTCAATGGGTTTGCAATCCACTAGTTTTAGCAATTACATGGTAGTATGTATCCAAATTAGTGCAATGCAGTGCTTAATGAAAGAAAAAATAGCAGTGCTCAATGGAATAAAAATAACACTCGATGAAAAAACAATAATGTTGAATGAAGAAAAATAGAGATGCTAAAGGCCATTAAAAAAATTATTATTATTATTTCGGGGGCTGTTGTCATGAGGACGTGACAATCTTTAGGCATGGGGGGATGATGAGCACCAGAAATGCTCATTTTATATACATTCTTAAGGGGCATCATTACTGGTTTAATTAGCATGTGAGATGTATTTTTATTTAACTTGTGCATATAATTGATAGAAAATCCAGTATTATGCTTGACGGGTGTTTTTAGTGGAAACTGTGTATAAGTGCAGGTTTTGCTACTAATATGGTGTTTTCCAGTCTACATCCTAATTGACTTCAATGAGTCTAAGGTATATGGAGTAGGCACCTTACACTGGCACCTTACTCTGGCGCCTTACTCTAGCACCTTATTCTGATGCCTTACTCTAGCACCTTACTCCCATACATGGGAGGCGTCTTACTAGCACCTTAATCTCATACATGGGAGGTGCCTTACTGGCGCCTTACTCCCATACGTTGGAGGCACCCGCATTGGAGACGCCATATGACCAAGTCAACATTGACCAGGTTGACCAAGGGGCTACGAAGGTTGTTGCACATGAAGACAAAGGGGGATATTTTAATCATGCATTATTATTAATAGAATAAAGTATTTTTTATTATCAATCGATTGGTCGGTTGACCTTGTAAAGCTCTTAAAGCATTATTTTTAGGATGCATTAATTTAGGATTTGTTTGTTACGTACACCTAAGGATTTTTATATTTATCCTTCTAGTGAACAAACATACTTTAAAATAGAAGAATAAAATCTATGTAGAAACCAATTGTAACTAATCACGTTATGTGATTAAAATAGATTGATTTGTTATTGTAACAAGATCTGGTTGCGCTTTATATAAAGACACAGGCCAGATGAATGAAAGGGAATCAATTTACACAGAAGTTATTTTATATTATTTTTTGTACAATTTATTAAGAGTGCAATTCCTCTTACTTGCTTAAAGCAAGCTCTACGTAATTAGTCTAGCGGACTATCTGCGGGAGCTTGGGCCCACTCCTTCTTTGTAGTCCTCTCCTGTTTTATTTCTGTATTTATTTTCTATAGATTAGATTTATCACTTTATTTTCTGTTTTATTTTAATTCAGTTATATGTGTTTATTTTTCTACATATTTAATTTCTCGTACATTTACTTTCAACACTTTAATTTTAGTTTTAATTTATTTATTTAATTTTTTGCACTTCGTTTATTTGGTTTGGCTGAAATCAAAATGCACAAAAATACCCCACCAAACTAAAAGGTACAGAAGGATTCATTCCCCCACACTACAGGTATATACTGTGTGTGACACGCGTAAGTTTACGGACTTACCAGATTGATAATTTATGAAAGAGAAATGATTGTTTTTCAATACATAATTTTTGCTCACCACATATTACATCATCACCAATTAGTGGTATTACAATAGCTTGGACATTATCCATGTATTGTTTGGCAAGGTTTAATCCTAGGCCTCCTCTTTGAATGCTGATAAATCTAATCAATTGAGCTAATGCTATTTGATAGATTCCAAATAATGTTGTGTATGTGAGATTTGATTTTCTTTGTTTAGTAATGTGCTGACTTTTTTTATTCTTTAATATTGATAAATCTAATAGAATGAGGTCGAAATATCATATCGTATACTTTTTTATTATCCCTTTGCTTACAGCATGTAGGGATACTTTATATATATATATATATATATATATATATATATATATATATATATATATATATATATATATATATATATATATCCATCAAGGTTGGAAGAATTGATAAAATGTTAGATTAATTGTTTTAAATATGAAGCATTATGCATTTTGTGGAGGATAGGTCCTATTTTTATTTGTTGGTATTTATGGCTTGAAAAGAATGTTATTTTTTCTAAAATAAATATTATAATCATATTCCACATTTGGAATTGTATTGCTTCATCTCATATAAAATGTTCACACACATGATGCTCATCATGATAAGTATCTAGTATAGCAAAAGAGATGGTGTTTTTTGTTATAGGAGTTGAAAATGCATACTAAAACCATTATTGCAATGGAGTTAATACAAAATGTTTGCCTTAATATATGGTAAAATAGAAGTATCTTCATCAAATTTAGTTTTGGAGTTTCTTCCAAAGAAAATATAGGGAATGTTGGGGAGGTGATTTTTCATAACAATAAAGGCAAAATACTCTTTACCAACTTAGAATAATTTGGAATTTTCAACTAACAATTATAGAGAGGTTAGGATATTTTTTACCAAGATCAAGATTATCATTGAAAATGATGCAAATATATTTTTATTAGGGAGGATTCAAATATTTATTATTAATTACGTTAATAATAATGGATGTGGGTATTATAACAATAGAAATGTTATTTTTATGTCTATCAATTATTATTGGAAGCAATGTCTTTAAAATATCTACAAATTTATAGAGAAAAAAACATGGTAGCAAATAATTTTGTCAATGATGATGTTGATCTTTGTCTTCATGAAATGCATATTTTAAAATATTGAGTGGGGGTTATTACATCTTCTAATGAAGATAATGTCAAGGAATTGATACAATAAACATAGTCATTTATGGGAGATAAAAATATTTGATGTTCAATATGATCTAATTCGTCTAACAATAATTATATAATTTGGTTTTTAATAAGAATAATATTAAAAACCATATATAATTTGTAAAAAAAAAAAATCTATTGATACGTTTTTTTGTAATTTGTTATATGGTATTGAAATGGGTCCCACCTATATTAAATCACAACCAAATTGTGGTATTACAACAACTTGACTATTATGCATGTATTGTTTGACAAGATTCAAACCTAGATCTCCTCCTTAAAATTTGTTGAATCCAACAAGTTAAGCTAATGCCATTTGATTAATTTATTTATATGTTAAAATATATAAATATGAACTTAAAACTTACATTCAAAAGTTACTAATAATTTTTTTAGAGCAAGAAAACTACATAGACACAATGTATTATTTCTCTTAAATTTTAAGCTTTTAAAGTATGATAAAAAAACTGTCAATCATGAATTCTAAGTTTTATATCTTAATACTTTCAAATAAATATTGTAATAAAATTTTCCTATTTAATTTCCCATAGGGTTTAGGCAAAATGGAGGAAAGTGAGAAGTTTCGTATCCTTAACCAATGTTTAAATATTAGGGGTAAAATTTAGCATTTTTCAATTGGTTTGGAGCAAGCAATGGAGAACAAGGACTTTAATATGGTAGACTAGAGGTTATGATCTAATGAGCAAGCCTTAATATTTTTAATTATATGGTAAAATATCAATTTGTTACATACACAAATTTTCAATGTGGAGACTAGGGTTTAAATTTTCCCAAGAAATATATGCATAATTGCCAAGATGTTATCATACTTGTTAGATTTTGATGATATATATTTAATGAAATGCAACCACAAGGACTAAAATGATCATACAATATTAAATATATGATAATGGAAATATAGTAAGCATGTAAAATACATAAGAAACTTCTATAATAACTCATAAAAAACCATTAATGAAAGCTCACGAAAATAGGATCTTCATACAAAATGTGGAGATCTCAAAATACTTCATGCTTCATACAAGTTCTACATTGTATCAAAATTGTACTCTACTCTACTCTACTAAGATGATATGATAAGATATGATATGACTTGTATTTCTACTTTCTCACACAAAGGCCAATATATAATGGGATGTGACTCTTGGCCTTCCATCTTCCTATGACTCTTCACCTTCTTATTCTATGGACTCATGTGCACATGGACTATGATGCACATTTACATTATTGAATACTTTGCACATTCTAATATTACTTGTGCATTTATTACATTGCATAAAGTAAATACTCAAACCCTAATCTAAGATAAACTCCTAATATAAATATGTACCCAAGGTGGTACATTGACATGTACCAAATAATGTAATATATTCCAACATCCCCTTGTATTACATTATTTGGTTATTGAAGACTTTAGTATTCAATGTGGATCTTCATATTTCATATGTTCTTCAACTCGATCTAGTTCCTATCCATCTTTTAGTTCAGTCCTCATTTTATTATTAGAGCTCATGATATCTTTTCTTGTCTTCTTCATTCCACTGCTTTTCTGTATTTCAAAGTGGTTGATAAAATCTTCATCCTTCAATTTTTTCAAGTATCATTGATGAACAAGAGATCTCATTATCTTGCAAGTCATAAGTGGATCAAAATTGATCCATTTTCTTTCCTTTTGTTCTTTGGATGACATTTCTTCTTGTTCTTTAGAAACTTCAGACTTGAACTTGTTATTAGTAGATGCTTCAAAAATAAGAACTTGAAAAAGATAATCTAATTTGAATATCAATATCTCTTCAAATATTCTATAGTACTTATCTTTATAGTAACAAAAAAATATGAGTGATATTTTCCTCCACAATATTTACATGGATGGAAATTCCAACAGTTTGCTTTCTCATGACCAGTCTTGTTGCAATAAGTGCATTGTGAAGATATCTCTACTTATTTGTTACTTGTCTTTGAAAATTCTAGTTCATCCATTTCCTTGATGAAATAGTAAAACCATTTGTGTACAACTAAAGCTATTCTACCTTTACTTCTTTCATAAATTTTTTTGATAAGCATAGTTGTTGAAGCCCATTGGTTGTGAAAAAACTTGAGTTAGAAAAGAACATGAGTATCATTGTTATGTGATATTTGTGGTTGAGCATTGTTGGAAACATTTGAGTTGGACTGGGATTGTATGAGAGAGAGTTGTCCCTTGTGAAGATTTATTTGATTTGAGTTGAGTTGAGATTGATTTGAGTTGAGTTGAGTTGAGTTGAGATTGAGATTAGAACATATTGAGTCTCTAACAATTTTCTTTATGCTTCTATGAGTTGATTTGAGTTGAGTTGAGTTGAGATTGAGATTATAACATATTGAGTCTCTAAAAATTCTCTTTATGCTTCTATGAGTTTATTTGAGTTGATATTGATATTAGAACATATTGAGTCTCTAACAATTCTCTTTATGCTTCTATGAGTTGATTTGAGTTGATTTGAGTTGAGATTGAGATTAGAACATATTGAGTCTCTAACAATTCTCTTTATGCTTCTATGAGTTGAGTTGAGTTGAGATCATTGTGGATCATTGTTGTCATCCATTGAAGAGTACATTGTCATTCATTGTTGAGTTCATCTTTGAGCTTTACCTTGATATATTTGTGGATGAGATTTGAGTGCTACTTGAGCATGATTGATTGAGCCTATGAGAAGGCATTTATGGACAGTTTTGAGAAAGCTTTATGGATAGTTTTGGGATAGATTCGTGGACAAGTTTTGGGATAGTTTTGTGGACAGAGTTTAGAGCAAATTTGGGCAAGTTCTTGGTGAGCTTGCTAGAGTAGATTTGGGCAAGTTCTTGGTGAGCTTGCTAGAGCAAAATTGGGCAAGTTCTTGGTGAGCTTGCTAGAGCAGATTTGGGCAAGTTCTTGGTGAGCTTGCTTGAGTAGATTTGGACAAGTTCTATGTGAGCTTGTTAAGAATATTTGACAAGTTTTATGTGAGCTTGTTAAGTAGGTTCTGTGTGAGCCTATTGAGCAGGTTCTTAGTGAGCCTATTGACAGCGACAGAGTATAGAGGACAAAGTCTCAATGGATAGAGATCCAACAACCAACATAGTTGAAGATATATCTGAGTGAAGATTCTTCAAGTGGAGAGAGGTCCACCAGTTAGTGCAGTAGAGATACAGAGTCTTCTAGAAGATCACATAGGTAGAGCAGAAGGGGAAAGAGTTCTCTTGTGGAAGATATCCATGAACTTGATATTAGGGGATTATCATCTCCTTTGGACATATATCCATAAACATTGTAATTGGGAGTGATTCTCAAAGATATTTATTGAGAATTTTTTAGTAAAATATTTTCTTCGTGGATTAGCCCACATTGGGTGAATCACGTAAATCATGGTATATCTATTGTGTATGGTTTTTGTGCATTGCTTTGATTACTGCTATTGATACTGATATATTTACACAACATAATATAGATTTGGAAGAAAAAGTAAAAAGTGGTCTTATATTGTTTACCCCCCTCTTAGTATAAGCTTGTGTTCTTCAATTCGTATCAGAGTGGGTTCCTTCAGAAAGGATAACAACTTGAGGGAAGATTCTACAAGAACACACATGGAAAAGAAAGGTAAAAGAAGAACCAGGAGATCTAAGAAGAAAAATGAATCCGATCTTGAAGCTCTAAGAAGGGAAGAAGAAAAATCAGTAAGACATCTTGAGTGTGGTAAGCTTGGTCACAGGGCATTTTATTGTCCATAAAATGGGTATAGCAGCAATAGAGAGGAAATGGAACTTGACTGGATTTTCAAAGATATTGTTGCTCAAAAGGCAGCATTCAAGGTTTCAAAAGAAGAATATTATGCTTGTGGTCAACTCGATCATGTCTTAGGTTACTGCAATGGCTTTAGTGATAGTGAATATGAAATGGAACTCAAGGAAGACAGGCACAATCAAAATAGTGAAGATGAATGCAAGAATCAAAATGAAAAGAGAAAAATCAAGACTAAAGGCTCAAGCACAAGACGATGAGAAGATAAAGGCAAAGCTCCTACAAGATATCATTGATCTAAAAATCACGGTTGAAGAGGCAAAGAAAATTGAAGAAGATATGCTTGAACAATTAAAGGTAAGGAAGCAAGAATGTGAAAGATTAGAACATGAAGTTGTTTCCTTAAGGTTGGAAGTGAAAGAATCCAAGGATAAGTTGCACAAGTTTTGGAAAGGTTTCAAAGCACCAAAGGTCCCATATTTCAGGTTTGGGGAATCACACTCAAAAGGAAAGGAAATTCTAAAATATGAAAGCAAGGAAGCACCTAAAATTTGTGAGGAAAGTTCCAAAGTTCCTATGGCTCCAAATATTCAGTTTGGTTCTTGTTTTGAGATAGGTGAATCAAGCTCAAAAGGAAAAGAAACTCTTGAAGAGAAAAGCAAGGAAGAAACTAAGGAAGAATTTTTAGATACTACAAATAAGGTTCAAGGATGCAATACACAAGTTGAATATGATCATAAGGATAATGGTCAAGAAAGGATCCATGGATCAAAGAAGTTTGATTTTGCTAGAAGAAACTTCAAGGGAAGAAGGTATGGTTTTTAGGGACATTGCTTCTCATGCAATAGGATTGGTCATAGAGCTTTTCAGTGCAAAGGAAATGAGCAACATGGTTTTTGTTTTAGAGCTACACAATTCAAAAGTCATGGTTATAATGGTCATGAAAATAGAGCTTCACAATACAGGGTTCAGGAAAGGAATGAATATGGAAATTATTTAAAGAATAATTTCAGTTCATGGGCACCAACCAAAGGCTACAATATCAAGTGTTTTAATTACAATAACTTTGGGCATATTGCAAGATGGTGTAGGACTCAATTCCAAACAGGTTCAAGGCAAGAAGGTCAAAAAGGTTCAAGACAAGAAGATCAAGTAATTCATCAAGAGAAGGATATCAGAAAAACATGGAAGGAAGTTGATAGAGGAAAGAATCAATGTAAGATGGGAGTAAAGGTACTCCCACCCCAAAATTAATCACCTCAAGAGAGAAGGTGGTGAGGGGGCTATGCTTAAGAGTCATATTTTTTAGCCCCATAGGTGTCCCTTTTGCCATTGATGTCAAAGGGGGAGATATTTGAGTAAGAGGGGGAGATTTGAGCTAGGGGGGTCAACCTCCAAAGAGAGTATTGAGTTAGGGGGAGCAACCTCCATAGAGAGTATTGAGTCAGGGGGAGCAACTTTGATTCTTAGAGATGGTTTTTGTAGTGATTGTGGTGTTTGCATTAGAGGTGTTGCCATCAATGACAAAGGGGGAGATTTTTGGAAATTTGAGTTAATTTGAGGTATTTTATGTTGTCATTGATGTCACATGGATCATATTTGGTTTTGGTGGCAAAAGCACTTCATAGATAATCATCTATGATATTTTTGAGAGCATGGATATATACAGGATTTTTATGAAAACCAAGGCAGACAAAATAAAAGGTTTTATTTAAAACCATGGTGGGCTTATGTGGAAAGGGTTTTTCTTAAAAGCCAAGGTGGAATTTTGTTTCATCGAAAAAGGACCTCCAGTGATGAAGATATTAAAGTTTAAAGTTTAAGTTTAAATTAATGGAGGGCCGACCTATGTGCAATTAATGGAGGTTGACATATATATATATATATATATATATATAATCTGTGTATGTGTGTGTGTAAAGGTTTCAATTTATTTTGGAAAGAGGGTATATTATATATCATCGGAAAGATTATTTCGAGGGCTATTTGACTAACTTATTTAGAAGGAGAAATAAGGTGTGTGTAAAGAGATATTTCTGATTTTGCAAAGGGGTTCCAAAAGTGAAGTTTGCATTGTTCTTTTTCAAGAGGATTAATTCTTTCATGAGGTGACAAGGTATGCAATATTGTGATTTATTTTATTTTATGGTATAATTGGTTTTGGAAGTGAAAAGGTTATGCAATGTTTTGATTTAATTTATTTTATGGTACAAGTGGTTTTAGGAGAGATAAGGAAGTTGTGCAATTAAAGGCCTTGGTGATGATTATTGAAAAGTGGAGTAATGGTGATTATTTTGTGATCTACTAACCCTTGTGAAGATTGGCAAAATAATTTTGTGATTGTGGGAGATTTACAAAGAGGTTTTTTCATCTTCATAAAAGGTATGGGCACATTCTCCTATTGACTATTTGTGGTGGTTGATTTCTGAAATACCATTGGAGGGAAAATGATTGCTTGTGGTTTCCTTTTCGAAAGTGGTTGGTTGAATGCTTCAAGGTTTTCTAAATTGAGAGTTGTGTCTAAACCTTGTTTGATAAGCATAGTCATTGAAGCCCATTGGTTTTGAAAGAACTTGAGTTATAAAAGAATATGAGTATCATTGTTATGTGATATTTGTGGTTGAGCATTGTTGAAAATATTTGAGTTGGTTGATACATACTTGGACTAGGATTGTGTGAGAGAGAGTTGTCCCTTGTGAAGATTGATTTGAGTTGAGTTGAGTTGAGATTGATTTGATTTGAGTTGAGTTGAGATTGAGATTAGAATATATTGAGTCTCTAACAATTCTCTTTATGCTTCTATGAGTTGATTTGAGTTGAGTTGAGTTGAGATTGAGATTAGAACATATTGAGTCTAACAATTCTCTTTATGCTTCTATGAGTTGATTTGAGTTGAGTTGAGTTGAGATTGAGATTAGAACATATTGAGTCTCTAACAATTCTCTTTATGCTTCTATGAGTTGAGTTGAGTTGAGATCATTGTGGATCATTGTTGTCATCCATTGAAGAGTACATTGCCATTCATTGTTGAGTTCATCTTTGAGCTTTACCTTGATAGATTTGTGGATGAGATTTGAGTGCTACTTGAGCATGATTGATTGAGCCTATGAGAAGGCATTTGTGGATAGTTTTGAGAAAGCTTTGTGGATAGTTTTGGGATAGATTTGTGGACAAGTTTTGGGACAGTTTTGTGGACAGAGTTTAGAGCAGATTTGGGCAAGTTCTTGGTGAGCTTGCTAGAGCAGATTTTGGCAAGTTCTTGGTGAGATTTCTAGAGCATAATTGGGAAAGTTCTTGATGAGCTTGGTAGAGCATATTTGGGCAAGTTCTTGGTGAGCTTGCTTGACCAGATTTGGACAAGTTCTATGTGAGCTTGTTAAGCAGATTTGACAAGTTCTATGTGAGCTTGTTAAGCAGGTTCTATGTGATCCTATTGAGTAGGTTCTTAGTGAGCCTATTGATAGAGCTTTGGAGGTGATAGAGTTCGGAGGACAGAGTCTCAGTGTATAGAGATCCAACAACCAGCACAGTTGAAGATAGATCTGAGTGAGGATTCTTCAAGTGGAGAGAGGTCCACCAGTTAGTGCAGCAGAGATACAAAGTCTTCTAGAATATCACATAGCTAGAGCAGAAGGAGAAATAGTTCTCCTGTAGAAGAGATCCACGAACTTGAGATTAGGGGATTAGCATCTCCTTTGGACAGAGATCCATAAACATTGTAATTGGGAGTGATTCTCAAAGAGATTTATTGAGAAAGTTTTAGTAAAATATTTTCTCCGTGGAGTAGCCCACATTGGGTGAACCACGTAAATTGTGGTATCTCTATTGTGTATGGTTTTTGTGTATGCTTTGATTACTGCTATTGATACTGCTATCTTTACACAACATAATATTGATTTGGAAGAAAAAGTAAAAAATAGTCTTATATTGTTCACCCCCCTCTCAGTATAAGCTTGTGTTCTTCACAAACTGCCATAAAATCACTTTTCAAAGAAGAGGTCCCTATTTTTAAAGCCCTAGACAATGAAAGATTTTCAAATCTAAAGCCAAAGAAGTACCATATTTGAATTGATACTCATAATCTCTCCTAGAAAAATCGATTGATGTTAGGATTTTTTTGTCTTCCCCCAAATTCGTTCCTCCTCCAGTAAATATAATATTTTTTGAGGAAAAATTACTGTCACTTGTGTTTTTTTTTCTTTGTGCTTCATTTTGCAAACCCTAGCTTTGCTGCATGCACTCGACGATTCTAACTAAACAAACTTCTTAAATCTGTTGTTCACATGCACAGAAAAATCGTAAATGGATCTTCAACTGTCACCATGGCTCTACTACTGTAAATTGAATTCCTCTACGATCTTCCAGGTCCTTCACCCTTCCAATCTTTCCTCTGCCAACCAGTCATCCCATAATCCTAGTGGCCTGTAGCCTCAAAATTTCTAATTATGTAACCTTGAGTCTCATCCTTATTACATTATGATTACATAATAATAATAATAATAATAATAATAATAAATGGTCGAAACGAGTATGCATCCCAGGTTGTGCATGCCCTTCTTGTGCTGCTACACATGGTGAGGATTTTCCCGCCGAAAACATGTCGGTGTATTTGATGGTGTGATTAAACCTCCGTTGATGGTCCCGCCGAAAACATGTCGGTGTATTTGATGGTGTGATTAAACCTCCGTTGAAATATTTGTGTAGTAGGTGGAGTTGGATATATCCTGGAAGTCCAAAAGTTCAATATCATTTAGACTTATTCAGAATTAATTTTTTTGAAAAAAGAAATCTCAATTTTCAATCATATGAATCTTCTAAAACTTGCTATTTAACCAATCTGTAAATCTCAGTCACCTAAAATTATCCTGCTATTTTCGAAGAAACATCTGAAACTGAACTGTACTTCAGCAAATATTTAGAACTTAACTTCACTTGTACCATAATCATTATTTTGTAAGTGATTGCACAGGGCTTTTAACACTGAACTGTTTTAACGAACAATGTTGTCTTATGAGGTTTAACTATCTAGCTTGAACAATGGAGTTGACAACTACAGATTGTTAAATAATCGTTAAACATTTTCCAATTATAATGCCTAGCTCAATCAAATTATTCTCCATAAACTTTATGTGGGTGTGATGATGGTATGAATGTATGATCGACCCATCTTAAATCGAATCAATAACAATAAAAATAAGAAAAAACCCAAAATTTGAATTTATCCTGAAACACAACTCTTATGAGCATTAAATGCATTTCAACAAGTTGAACCGTGACTGTTGACAACATATTAACACTGGTCTTGGTATCCTTTAATATCCACACCGACCCACTGGCCAAGATGTGAGGTTGACAACCATACGTGCACTCAAGGCTCTCATTGAGCTGAAGAGTTTCAGTCGGCCTCCAAAATCTACCAGTAATAAGCTTTGGCTCAATCAATCATCCTCGAAAACGTTTATTTGGGGATGCACCACAATTCTTATGAGCATTAAATGTATGAGGTTGACAACATATTTACATCGGTTTTGGTAATCCTTTAATATCCATTGCGATACAGCCAACTAAGATGTGGGGTTGACAACTATACCTATATTCAAGGCTCTCATTGACCTGAAGATAGCTCCAGTAGGCCTCCAAAGTATATCAGTAATAAGATTTAAACGCTTCTAATTCATGTTTAGAATTACTTCGGTTAGTCTGAATTGCTTCATATGGATCTTGGAAAGAGAGAAGATTAATACATTTTATTGGGAGGATCGCCATTATGGATTTAATGGGCAATGAGGGGACCCTTGATGGGTATAGGGATTTCTAAGGGGATAAGAGAATTGTGTAATGTACAATGCGTCGTCCACATTTATTAAAGAGACGGTGTCCTGGTTTTCTCGGCTGGACTATGACCTGTCGCCATAAAAGGCTTACGCGGTGGAGCAGACAGAAGCATGTGAGATTAATGTGTGCGGCTTTAATTTTAATCAGAGAAGAGTTTGACAAGGGAAAGAGACTATAAAAGTGGTGGACATAGATTGAATTTGTAGTGTTGTTTATTGATTGTTCGAGACTAGAAAAGTAGTGTGTAGATTTTGGATTTGAAGTGTTTCGAATTTCGGTTTTTGAGGAGTAAGAAGCGGATGGGTTGCAAGGTGGGTTACGGGGTTTTAGTGTGCTTGGCTATTGTGGGATTGTTTGGGAATGTGTGGGGTAGGGTTCCGACAGAGAGAGATGAAGAGACTGGGAGAGCACCTGAGACTGACTCTTTTGAGGATGGGGGATTTGGTGGGGGATTGGGGGATGGGCTTGGATTTGGACATGGTGGTGGGCTTGGTGGAGGGATTGGAGGTGGTAAAGGTGGTGGGATAGGCGGCGGCGGCGGCCTTGGAGGTGGCGGTGGAGGTGGAGCTGGCGGAGGTGCCGGTGTGGGTGGCGGAGCGGGTGGAGGTGGAGCTGGCGGTGGTGGCGGTGTGGGTGGAGGAGCTGGCGGCGGTGCTGGTGGCGGAATTGGTAAAGTTGGCGGGGTTGGAGGAGGTGGTGGTGCTGGTGGAGGTGGCGGATTAGGTGGAGGAATTGGTAAGGGTGGTGGAGTGGGTGGCGGAGCTGGAGGCGGTGCTGGTGGCGGAATTGGTAAAGGTGGCGGGGTTGGAGGAGGTGGTGGTGCTGGTGGAGGTGGCGGATTAGGTGGAGGAATTGGTAAGGGTGGTGGAGTGGGTGGCGGAGCTGGAGGCGGTGCTGGTGGCGGAATTGGTAAAGGTGGCGGAGTGGGTGGCGGAGGTGGTGCTGGAGGAGGTGGAGGTAAAGGAGGCGGAGTAGGTGGGGGGGTTGGAGGTGGTGCAGGCGGAGGTGTTGGGAAAGGTGGCGGACTGGGTGGAGGAGTTGGCGGAGGTGCTGGAGGTGGCGGCGGTAAAGGAGGCGGAGTAGGTGGGGGCGTTGGCGGAGGTGCTGGAGGTGGCGGCGGTAAAGGAGGCGGAGTAGGTGGGGGCGTTGGCGGAGGTGCTGGAGGAGGTGGCGGTAAAGGAGGCGGTGTAGGTGGGGGCGTTGGCGGAGGTGCTGGAGGTGGCGGCGGTAAAGGAGGCGGAGTAGGTGGGGGCGTTGGCGGTGGTGCTGGAGGAGGTGGCGGCGTCGGTGGTGGAGGAGGAGCCGGAGTAGGAGGAGGAGCAGGTGGCGGTGTTGGTGGAGGAGCTGGTGGTGGTGCCGGCGGAGGAGTTGGAGGAGGAGCTGGTGGCGGCGTCGGTGGTGGAGGTGGAGCTGGTGTTGGTGGAGGAGCAGGTGGCGGTGTTGGTGGAGGAGCTGGTGGCGGTTTTGGAGGAGGAGCAGGTGGCGGTGTTGGAGGAGGAGCTGGTGGCGGTTTTGGCGGAGGAGGAGGATTTGGAGGAGGTGGAGGTGCCGGCGGAGGATTTGGTGGCGGACTTGGTGCAGGTGGTGGAGGTGGGTTTGGAGGAGGTGGCGGTGGCGGTGGCGGTGGCGGTGGCGGCGCTGGAGGCGGATTTGGCGGTGGAGCCGGTGGTGGAGCTGGTGGAGGAGTTGGACTCGGATCCAAAACATAGAATATCAGGTAATAACAATTTAAACTTAACTGGCTTACTGCAGGCTTGGCTTGGATGTTATGGTTTTCAGATGCACTTATTTTATTTTATCATCTTCAATGATATATAAATAAAAAAAGAAGATTGGCTTCCTATCGTTTTGCATTTAAGAAATCTGATAATATTATTGTTTAATTGTTAATTGCAGGTTGGGCATCTCAGATTTGTTGGACTTGCAGTGGCAAAGCAAATCGTTTAATTGTTGTTTCGGGTTAATAATATTTTGTGTGCCTCTTTAAATAATTTAGCTACCTCAGAACTTATGATAAGTTTATATGTTTGACATTCCAAGTATTTCTTATGCAACTAATTCTTTGGGGGAAGTGATCAAACCATGTAGATTGCTTCCTGTGTGTGAGAGCTTATGTAAGGCGATTCTAGTTGTGAACTGTTGTTTGTTCATGCAGATGTTTCTAGTTAGGAATCTTGGGATGAAGATAATTTTAATTCCAATGTTAGAGCCCTTGTAGTCGCTAGTTTAATGATGTTATGCTCATAATTATTAGAGCACGCGATAATAATTTCAGGTTGTCAGAAATGAATTCCAAGAGAATAATCATTTTCATGTGATCTCAAATGATGAGAAAAAACATGTTTTGTCTCGGATTCTGATATTTATCAGATCACAGGTTTAAATGCATATTCTGGATATCACGTGGAAGACCTGAACGTTGAATCTGTTGAGTAATATTTCTTATAATCAAATTTATAACGTTTCATGTGGAATCCGTTGAGTAATATAATAGATTTAGTTATCAAATGCCATTAGCTCAGCTTCATTTATTTTTGCAAGGTTGATTGGAACATATCACTAGCAATTCATTATGTTGTATAATCATCAGCATGTTGTAGTCCTAAATGTAATAATTTATTATTATTATTATTATTCAATGAATAGACTTCTTCTTTATATCATCACGGATCTTACAGTTTTGAGGTCACTCTGGAATTTAGCCAAAAAGGAATTTTAGAAGTTCAGTTACGTGCTTTTTCTGAATTTCAAAGATTTGCGTTACTGCCATCTTCACATTGTTATTTATGACGTTGTAAAATTCATCGACCACAACAAATGAACTGCTTCCTGCGTTAATGCAAAGGCAAGCAGAAAACAGCAGTTCACATGTATACAACAGTTCAAATTAAAATCCTTCCAATGAAGAAGCAGGCTTTAATGGAATACGTATTTGAAGCACCTCCCAAGGGGAACACGATGTACAAAGGCCATAAATGGCAGTAGCAGCATAAAATTATTCAAGCTAAAAGAATCAATCTATGAGTCAAACCAACCATCGTAACCTCTACAATTTTTTTTATTTAATTGAAGATTGAAGTAGATACATTAATAAAAAACCAGAGATTGAAATAGGTCTCATTGTTTTAACAAAATTAAAACTTATGTCACCCCTTATTCACTTATGCAATTTTGCATACTGATAGGGTTGTTGGTAGTACTTTAAATCGTAATGGAATTGCCAATGTATCTCTGCCACCAGCCTCATCACTTCTAGACCTTTCTGTCAATTAGTCAGCTGAGAATGCAGATTTGAATTTTTGAAATTTGGAACATGCATTAAGGAAGATGTCACAATATAACAAAATTAAAACTTATGTCTCCCCTTATTCACTTATCCAATTTTGCATACTGATATAGGGTTGTTGGTAGTAATTTAAATCGTAATGGAATTGCCAATGTATCTCTGTCACCAGCCTCATCACTTCTAGACCTTTCTGTCAATTAGTCAGCTGAGAATGCAGATTTGAATTTTTGAAATTTGGAACATGCATTAAGGAAGCTGTCTGGTGAGGATTGGCATATGTGGAATGAAACAGTCTTTCAACTCTCTAAATAACAGACACTTGTTTCGTTTTCAATGGTAAAACCCACATTCCTACTACGTACTAAGGAATAATTAAAAAGCAAAGGCATATTTATTTATTTTTGTAAATACTTCTTATGAGATTGAATCCGGACCAAAGTGACTTTTTACCAGTAAACCACATCATCGACCGTAAACCACACTTACAGGATAGGCATATTTATTTATATAATTATATGATTGGTAATCTTAAAAGAAAAGTTTATAATCAAATATATTTTGAAATAATGTTTATAGAAAACTACTTTGGAGTCTAAACGGTTGCATGAAACTCAAAACAACTCCATAGTATGTATTATTGGTATAGTTTTTTTTTTTTTTATATATTATACTTGTCTATTTATTATAGTAATTAAATATATAGATTTGATGGTAAAAGACGATGGTAAAGTTAAAAGCTTGTGAAAATTTAAGCAAGAAAGTAGCTAAAACTATATTCTATAATTTTAGGTTAGGAGGTTGATTATAAATAAAAAAGTATTCAATACATTGTTATAGTTGATTTTAGGTTAGAAGGTTGATTATAAATAAAAAAGTATTCAATACATTGTTGTAGTTGATTTTTTTTTGGTAAGTAGTGTTTTTATTTACAGCGGGTTTTAACAAGGATCTCAAAAACTTATTACATAAGCAATGGGCCTAGGGCATCAATCCCTTGAAATTGAACACCAAAACAAAAATCCCGTCTAGCGGTAGCGGTAACAGTAAGCATGAAACAATCCCTCTCAACGGGAAACAAACAAATAAGAAAGAAAGTAGTTTTGGAGATCTCGCCCAGCAGGGAGTAGCCAAAAACCACCATCGAGAAGATCTCGCCCAGTAGGAAGCAAAGAAAAACTATTACAATAAAATCCCGCCTCGTGGGAAGCAGTCAAAACCACCACAAACAGTCCCGCCTAGTGGGAAGCAACAGGGAAATCCCACCATCCGGGAAACCAGCAGAAAAGAAAGGATTCCGCCTCGCGGGAAAATTGGCGGATTTTGCGGATCCCGCCCTGTGGAGAAACCACCCGCCCATCGGGAAAACATTTCATTCAACGAGAGCCATCCTGCAGGAAGCCGACAGCCAGCACAGAGAGGATCCAACCCATCAGGAAGTGACCAGAGAGTTGCACCACAAGGACCACAAGGAACCCGTCCCAGGAAAACAGAAGAGGATCCCAGCAGCAGGGACCAAGAATCTCGTCCAAGCACAGAGCCCGTCGAGGATTCACAAGAAAAAAGGGGGAAGCTGTCCAAACCCTAAACCGTCACCTCCACCGCACCGAGAAACGCAAGGGACCAGATCCACACGAATAACCTGCAAAAAACCCTAGGGGGAAGCCTGAGGGAAAAAGGGAAGGGATCCCCAACCAAACAGGGATCCCTGGGAAGCACCAGTCCGAAAAAACAACCAAGGAAACCCTAGCCGGCTGGGAGGGGCGCAGATAGTGGAGAAGGATCTCCCCCCAGGAGATCATCTGCAAACAACCACTCCCCGGGAGGGATGACCTAGGGTGAGCCAGGGACTGGGCAGGAACCAGGAGCCATGGGAGGGGGAGCAGGGGAGGGACCAGAGCCCTCCCCTCTCTACTTTCTTCCCTCACCATCTCCCCTCTCTACTTTCTTCCCTCACCATCTCCCGTTCCAACTTTTTATTTATTAAAATAATACTATTATGATTTTCATGTTATAGTTGATTTTAGGTTAGAAGGTTGATTATAAATAAAAAAGTATTTAATACATTCTTATAGTTATTGAAGATAAACAAGATAAGTTGGTTTGGGGAGTTGAAAATAATGGATGTTTTCTTAATACATTGTTATAGTTGTTGAAGATAAAAAAGATAAATTGGTTTGGGGAGCTGAAAATAATGGATGTTTTTCGATTAAAACGGAAAATAATGGACTTGAAAATAATGGATGTTTCTTGGTCAAAACAAAAAATAATGGACTTGAAAATAATGGATGTTTCTTGATACATTGTTATAGTTGTTGAAGATAAACAAGATAAGTTGGTTTGGGTTGATACATTGTTATAGTTGTTGAAGATAAACAAGATAAGTTGGTTTGGGGAGTTGAAAATAATGAATGTTTCTTAATACATTGTTATAGTTGTTAAAGAGAAACAAGATAAGTTGGTTTGGGGAGTTGAAAATAATGGATGTTTCTCGATCAAAACAGAAAATAATGGAGTTGAAAATAATGGATGTTTTTTTGGTCAAAACGGAAAATAATGGAGTTGAAAATAATGGATGTTTCTTGGTCAAAACAAAAAATAATGGAGTTGAAAATAATGAATGTTTCTTGATGAAATTGGTAAAAGAGTCTTGGTTTTTAGCTAAGAAAAATTGATGCAAAGGTCTGGAGTTGAAAATAACGAATGTTTCTTGATGAAATAGGTAAAAGAGTCTTGGTTTTTAGCTAAGAAAAATTGATGCAAAGGTCTCACATTGAAAGTGAATATATTTTTTTGGTTGGAAGAGTCTTGGTTCTTATCTAAGAAAATTTGATGCAAAGGTCTCACGTTCAATGTGAATATAATTTTTTGGTTGGTTTTGGAGACAAGTGCTTAATGTTGGATAATTTACAAAAGGGAGGTATTAGTTTGTCCAACAACTGTTTTTTTTTTTTTTTTGTTGGTATTTGTCCAACATATGTTATCTGTGTGGGAATAATTTTTTTTGGTTGGTTGTGTAACGTTGGATAATTTACAGTTGAGAGGTCTTAGTTTGTCTAACATATGTTATCTCTGTGGGTTCTTTGTGTTTCTATTCTAAATAAAATTTTGGAATAATGTTTTTACTAGTGGGAATAAATTGGGTTCCCTTTAAAGAGTTAAATGCGCATGTGGAACAATGGAGCACTTTTTATTTGTCGCTTTGGATTCGATCATTCACATCCTTTGTCCTCCTTCATCTGTGGTGGCGGATATGAAAGGAAAGAAATTTCAGAGCTTTTAAGAACACTTCTCAAAATGGCATTATAGTTTGGAACAAGGAGTTTCTAAAAGGTTTAATCCAACTAGCTAATGATGTCAGAAGAAGGTAATTTTCTTGTTGCTTATTTGGTGGTTAGAGTTCAGCTCTACTCAAGGAGTCTTGCAATTAAAATATTTGGGCTTTAGAAAAGTCATAATTTAAGGCGACTCACTCAATATCATTAATATAGTTAGAGGGATGCAATATCCAACTTGGACAATCTCAAACCTATTGGAGGATTGCAATTGGCCAAAACATTTGAAATTGTCCAGTACCAACATGTGTTTAGGGAGTGTAACAATTCGATCGATTTTGTGTTTAGGGAGGGTAACAATTCGACCGATTTTTTGGCTAACCTGAGAACCTCTCAAAATGGCATTATAGTTTGGAACACGAAGTTTCTAGAAGGTTTAATCCAACTAACTAATGATGTCAAAAGAAGGTAATCTTCTTGCTGTTTATTTGGTGGTCAAAGTTTAGCTCTATTCAGAAGGGATTTTGTGGTACTTTTTAAATTTTAGGAACCATCTTTTTTAATTCAAACAAGAAGAGATCATGGTCCTAATGGGGTGGGAAGATTTGGAACCAAAGAATGAAGAGCTAGGGAAGGAAGTTGGACCCAACGGAACCAAGAACTAGGTTCTAGTTTCAGGTGGTTTGTTAGGAATGTTTTTTGTCATCTGCTTTTTGTTTTGTTAGTCTAGTTAGCTCGATCGAGGTGTTTGCTCTCCTCTGGAAGGGATTGAGTTGCCTTAGGTTGTCTCCAAATTTTAGGAGTATGTATGGAATTGTTTTGGTATATTTGTTTGGGTTCGATCTTGTTGGATCTTTGGATCCTGGTTTCTCTTTTGGTGGTCTATGGGCCTCCCTAAATCTCTCGAATCTATGTGGATTCATTTTGTAAAAGGTTTGGAGTTCCTTTCAAAACCCTTTTTTCCATCAAATTAAAAAAAAAGTACTCTATGTAATTATTATACAATTTTTTGGTTAGACAATTTTGTATATATTAATCATGTTACAATTAAGGTCTTTTTTATTTTTATTTTGTAAAAACAAAAAATTAGGAAAGCTATAAACGTGAATAACATTTTTTTTTAATCTTAATTATTATTGTTAGGTTTGAATTATTTAAACTATTATTTGAATTTTGATATATCAAAATGTTAATGTACCATAAAATATAATTATTAGTTACATATGAGGGTGCTCTAAATTAAGTTTGCATATAAAGATAATGATAAATTATACTATTCCAAACAAATAATACATAATTAAAAATATAAACTATACACAACTGCAAGCTTACTACAGTGGTAAGGGCTTTTACCTCTCTTTGAGAGGTCTAAGTTTCAAACACCACTCAGTATGAGGGCTTATAAAAACTTGTGTAAACTCATTGAATCAAGTGGTATTAACTCAACCAGTTAGATTTCTCAATATTTAAAGAGAAAAAAAAGGTTAAAATCTTGCCAAGCGATACATGGATAATATCCAAGATTTGTTATAATACCACTACGAGGTGTTGATGTAATATGAGTGAGGCTGTTTCAATCCCATAAAACCATTTGAAAAAAAATATAAACCATACTAAATTTTGGTGAAGCACTTTACACTCCTATACACTTTAGTTAAAATGTATGAATAAGTCATGTGACACTTTACATTCGTTTTATTTGGAGGAATTTTCTCCATATCTTGGAACTAACTTCCCCCATATTTTCAAACTAACATTCCTTATATCTTGGAGCTAACGTCCTCCATATATTAGAACTAACATGTTCTATATCTTAGAGCTAATTTCCACCGTATCTTGGAACTGATTACACAATTTTAAACCAAGATTTGAGGAGGAACTAACATCACAATTTTAGCCCAATATTTAAGGAAAATTTTTGCTTTGGTCAAAAAATTATTCAACCACAAAAGTCTTCACTTTTATCTCCCACATACAAGTTCCATCCCATGCTACATTTTCATCTTTTTTGGCCCCTAATTTTCCAATGCATGTTCTAGCGCATAATTTTGCATTAGACCATTCTTGCATATGTTCTACTGCATATTTTGGTGCCAAACCATTTGGTGCACTATTTGTTTCTAGGGTCACATGACTTATTCATACATTTTAACTGAAGTGTATAGGAGTGTAAAGTGCTTCACCAAAATTTAGTATGGTTTATATTTTTTTTCAATTGGTTTTATGGGATTGAAACGACCTCACTCATATTACATCAATACTTAGATATCTGCAAGACATCATCATTCTATCCAATTTCCTTAGTCTTATAAACCAAATAATCACAACTAAAACCTATATGAAATAACATAGTAATGCATTTTACCTATTCACCATGTCTAGTCAAAATATTAATATAAATTATAACCTAGTCCACAATTAATTATTCTTTACCAACACATTAAGGGAATAAAGAATTATTGCTTTGAGATAGAAAATGAGGTATTTCAATGCCTCATCACTCCCTCCAACTTAAAGTAATGCATGTCCTCATGCATCTCTTTCTTCAATTTTTGTATTGTAGTGATAACATGGCACACAATCATTGTGCTAATATGTTGTCTTTTCTCTCCCTAATTTGAAACAAAGCATATCCATTTTTGAAATATTTTTTTCTTTTTGAAATAGTCAAGGCTAGAATAATACCACTATGACATTAGGTGTTGGAATGAGTATTAAAACGTTTCCAATGATTATGAAGTGTAAACATATTTGGATGCATCAACTAATGACCTTTTTCCAATTTTGATTGTGCAAGGTACTCTATGGCAGAATGTGTTGTATACATAATATTGACTTAGATGTAATTATATATAATATTAAAACTAGACAATAATAAAAATAAAAATGCATGCCTTCTTATATCATATGGCTCGATTCTCCTCCAAGGTAGCTTTAAACATTGTTGTGATGAATTTGGCCATAAAAGCAAGACTCTAGTGTAACGATGGAGCTATCATCGACAATTGGCTTTTTCTTGATATGTAGACCTACATTTATTTTTATAAAAGAGGTTGTCATTTCTAGTTTTCAATCATATTTTCCCTTGACTGCATCCACAAGGGATTTTCACAGTTGAATTTTTTTTATCAAGACAAGCATGTTGAAAATCAGTTTTTATGCAAGCCTTGGTCTAGTAGCGTCTCAAAGAGGTTCTCATCCCTAATTTTTTTTTTTTTTTTTTTGAAGAAGGAATCTAGCATTTTAGCGCATATTATAGTGTCAAACTATTGCATATTTTGGTGATAGACTATTCTAGCATGTCTATTTTTGGCACACTATAATCTGACATTTTTGACCCAAGCTTTTTCTCATTGCTCAAAATGAGGCATTGGCCTCATCACTCCTCCCACAACTAAAATTGATGCATGACCCCATGCATCTTTATTTTATGGTCATGTACATGATGACGTGTCTTTTTTGATGTGGCATAATAACAACTAACATGCCTTCCCCAACATGGATGAAAAACATGACCTTATGTTGTAAACTATGTTTTTCTTAGAAGAGGCCACCATTTCTAGTTTTTAGCCATCTTTTGCCTTGATTGTGTCTATAAAGGATTTTCGCAACCAAGTAATTTTTTTTGCATTTTGATGTAGGTATCGGTATTTTCCAATGCCCCAATGCCTAATTATTTTTTGATGTTTCATTTGATGTGACTATCATTTTTTGGTGCTGTGAAAAATTCTAATGCCAAACAATTTTGATGCATATTCTAATGCTAGACAATTCGAGTGCATCAGTTATCTAATTAGTCCAAACATCAATGATTGCCTGCTTGCTTCCTTATACCTTTGAGTCTATATCATATACACTAGAAAAATCAAACATGTATATATATTAAACTAAGCAACAATGAAAAAGCAAAATGCGTATCATAATGTGCCAAAATGTCTTATGCACATCAAGACTCACTGCCCTCAAAAGCTAAAATTATCACGATTTTTTTGACCTATAATTATTCTTTTTTTTATGTGAGAACCTATATGGGAAGAGGAGACCTATTCCACAATGTGCATATCTGCTCAAGTTTTCAAGTTTTGGAGGTGTAGACATGGGATGTCTATTTATCATTTTTTATCCATAGGCTGTGTAAAGAATAGAGGTTTCTTAGCTTGTTGTAGTTGAGTCTCTTAAGAGTAGATGAAATAATTTTTAATCATATATGACAAAGTATCTTGAATTTGAAAAAGGATTTGTTAAGATATTTTGATGTAATTTTCTTAAAGTTTAACAATACAAATGGTGAAATGTTCTTCACAAGGGCTTTTTGCTTATGATCTAACTGAATAGAATATGTAATTGTTGTAGTTGTATTTCTATCTTGTTAAAAAATGTTTATGTTACTTTTTCCTCCTACCATAAAATCTTTTCCAACAAATATAATAGATTTCTTGGAAAACATAGGAAGTTAATGTTTTGTATAGACTTTGATGGGGAAAAAGTACTTGATTGGGTGATCAATTATTTTGCATGACTTTAAAGTTCTAGAGATTCAAAATTTTGTGATGGTTGTTCTCTATTAGATCTTTCTCCTATGCTTGTATCAATTATGGGAAATTCACTATTTTGTTCAACCTTTTAATATTGACACTTATTTCCTATGGATTATGGGGGGTTTTGACTAACAAATCATATATTTTCATTTTTAAATCTATTGATGCATTCTATGTTGAAATATATTACATTATTTGATACATGCCAATGTACCACCATGGGTACATCTATAAATTAGGAAAGAGTTTCATAGATTAGAATGAAAGTATTTACTTTATGCAATGTAATAAATGCACAAGTGTCCAAAGTATTTTGGCAATGTAAATGTGCATAGTTGTCCCTATGTACATGTGTCCATAGAATAGGAAGATGAAGAGTCATAGGTAGAGTGAAGGCCAAGAGTCCTCCATATGAAGAGTCACATTCCATTCTATATATGGGTATATGGATGTGAAGGAAAGATATAGACAGTGATAGATAGTCATATATAGTTGTAATGGAGAGTGATGAAGTATGTTGTATATGAGGTATTTATTCAATAGATTTCAATTTTTTTTGAGCAATTGTTGATAACATTTATTTGAGTTATTTTTGAAGTAGTTTATGGGTTTTATGCTTAATAGTTTGGACTTATCATATATTTCATATTATAATTTTATCTTAGATCTTGAGAATACTTTATTTTAAGTATTCAATCATCAAAATATAACAGTGGTATCAAAGCTACAACAAGATTTTGTCTTGCACAAGTTTTAGTTGTAGAGGAGATATCTACTGGTTAAGGAGAGACCGGTAATGTTGAAGGAATTACCTATGGAAAAGACAAACTAGAGAAGATAGAATTTCTCACTATGTTGAAGGAAAACCAGTGATAGTTGAAGAATTACATATTCCAAGAGCAAAGTTGGAATAGAAGGAGATCTACATGTCTTGAAGATAGACCTTGATATTTAAGATATTTGAGAAACCTCTGAAGGAGGTCCTATTAAAAAGTTTTATAGAGAAGAGAATACTTCATATTAGTATTTGGCTAGTCTTTCCACATGGTTGAAGGAAAACTCGTGAAGACTAGGACTCAACATAGATTAGCTTCCACTAGTTTTTGAGATAGTGAAGATTATTGATTTTAAGATTCTATAATTTTGGATATATTTGATTATTATTGTCTAATTTTTGTTGCAAAAGATTAGTTCTTAGAAGTTGAGAAGATTCCTACAATGGATAGAGAAGAAATTCACCTTTGATTTCCTGAAAGTCTATGTGCTTTCCTCATGCATGGATTAACTCTTTGTTGCAAAAAAAAGACATTGAAGGAGGTCCAAGAAAGAAGATCCCATTGAATATTGAGAACCAAGGAGAAGGTTCTCATTAAAGATTGAATATTGAATACTACATATTGAAGAGACCTAAGAAAGAGGTCACATTGAAGAACTTTCATATTTGGAATATTGAAGATTGAATAATGGAGATAGAGAAGGACTACAAAAAGGTCCTATTATAGACTAAAGTAGCAGATTTTCGAGATCCAATAAGGAGATCGCATTGCAAAATTTCTATAGTTGGAAAATTGAAGAAACCAAGGTAAGGTTTCATTAAAGTCTTGATTAAGAGAGTTGAAAGTTGCATTATTAGAATATCCAAGTGAAGATGTATCAAGAATATTTTCAAGAAGAAAAAGAAGGCTAGATAAAGCCTTATTAAAGAAGCTAAAGCAATGACCATTAAAGGATATTTGAAGAAAAGTTCATGTCAAAAGATTGCAAGTAGGAGGAGCACTTGATAAGAAGAAATTGGAACAATTGTCACCATCCGAAAACAAGCCCAAAAGGAAAAAAATGATTTGGAAAGAAGATTACCAAAATTTGAGAAGGTTTTGAAGACCTCAAGACATCTAGATTCTTTAGGAAGAAGACAATGAATGAGATCATATTTGAATTCATAATTCGATAAAAAGCTTGAATAAGGAAGAAGGATTGAAGAGGCCACAAATTTGAGAGATTTGAGGACAACCACAAAGGTTTTGTAGGTTGAAGAAGAAGTTGATTTTTGAAGAAGTAGAAAGGTTATATGACAACACATTGAAGAAAGCATAGAGCTATTATTTGGAGAAGCTTTGAAAAGATTTTCGACAACCAATTAAAGGAAGGCTTGAAAGTAAAAGAAAGCAACAAATTCGAAGATTCATGGACATAAAATAATTATATTTTGTAAGCAGTGATTCAAGATATTTGAGCTGCAAATTTGGACGACATCAAAAGAGTAAAGTAAGTTACATTAAGGATAGATTTAGAAAATATTTAAACAAAAAAGCAAAAGAATATTTATTAGAGTCTAAGGGGGATATCTACTACAGATTTGGACAGTAAGAGGGTAATATTTATAGCTGCAAAATCCAGAAGTTAATAACATACATTTGAAGAAAAAGGTAAAGTAAGAAAGTAGATTTTGGGCAACAACTACAACTACAAGATAAAGAGTCTAAAAACAAAAAAAGAAGAGTATTGCTGCAAATTCAAGATAATACAATATCAAGAAGAAAAGCTATAAAAGAGTTCATAAAAGGAGCATAAAATTAATGCTATACAAAGTATTATTTTACAAGTTTTTGAAAGTAGATATCATAAGTTTTTAAGAGCATAAATTTTAAAGCTATTAAAATCTAGAAAAATAGAGTTTTCGTAAAGTGTCTCTAAGCCAAGGAAAGAGACACCAATGTTATTATATCTGCACACCATTGTTATTATAGAATCTACAAATTATAATAGCTAGAATTAAAGTTTGTAAAGTGCTAAAGAGGAGTGATAAGGAAACTAGTATATGTTGCTTTTATATAATAAAAAGGTAGTTTTACTCTAAGTTATATTGAGGCAAAATAGTCCTCAAAATAAAGGTTGATTTAAGGTATCAAAAGACACCAAGAAGAGCACCAATATTACAAAATATATTGGTGAAGGAAATCACCAAAAAAAGTGGTAAATCCACCACTCAAATCACCATCGAGTTGCATAGATTGAGCACCATAGATAAGTGCAAAAGTGAAAATAAAGCACAGGGGAGAAAGTACCTAAGCATTATATAGAAGAACAACCATTGAAGAACAACCATCAGATAAGAGAGGAGCCACCACCAAAAGGAAAAAACCACCATGGAAGAGCCATTAGAAAGAAGCACCAAAGTGGAAGAGAAAGAGACACCATTGGAGAAGTTGAAGTGCCACCTGCAAATTCAAAAATGTAAAACAGAGAAACAAGATATTACAAAGGAATTAAGGGAGACCAAAGGTCAAGTTCTTGAAACCATCAAGAAGGGAAATGGAGAAGATTTGCATAATGTATTGTGCAACATTGGACTAATTCATTACATGCACAACCAAGTATCCAGAAGCAGAACATAATGTAGTCAGGGAAGACAAAGCATCAAAGAGCATTACAAATTCATTCACAAGATTGGAAAACATTATAACTTAGCTTGTGCAACTTATCATGAGAAAGAAGTAGCACTACAATTCATCCAAGAGTCATAGGTTGTGTTTTACATATTTCACAAAAGAGAAGCACTACAAATCTTGAAGAAGCTACAAGTTACGTTAATATGGCAAAGGAAGCACTTCAATGACATTTGTCACTAATATTGAAAGAGATACAAATGTTACCAAGGAAGGAGAAACATTTTTGAGCACCCATTTAGTGCATGAGATAAATTTTGTTAGGATCCCATCCTAAACCTTAATGTAATAACTTCCATGATGTAATAATTCCTAGAGAACGTGGGTACTACCCATGATTAATATTTTATAATGTTCTAAGTTTTAGCTTATGTAGTGCCTATGATAAATGGCACCCTTTTTATGTAACACATGGTAGATAGGTTATGTAAGGTGGCCTTGTGCATGTAATTCAAGTGGCATTGTGCATGTAATTCAAGTGGCACTATGCATGTAATTCGGGTGGCATTATGCATGTAATCCAGGTGGTATTTTGCATGTAAGCCAACCATGGAAGGGAACTCTTTAAATACCTGAGAAGGCACCAATGTATTCATATTTTTGCAAGTTAATGAAGTGTTGAAGGAGGTTGCCCCCTCAAAGAGGCCTGCGATTCTATCTTATTGTGAGATTGTTCCTTTATGTAAATTTATGTTATAATGTGTATTTTTTTTCGAATATTAATGTGATGTTTATGTGAGTTTATTTCCAAGCAATTGTGTGAGAGTGTGTTTATTTGAGTTTAATTTATAGTAGGATCCTAACAAGTGGTATCAGAGCACTTTCTAGGGCCAAGTTCTGCTGCAACAGTAATGATTCTTGCATGTTAGGTATAATTTCTTATTATTTTTGTGTAAATTATTTTTTTACTATTATAAAAAAAGAGAAAGAGACCAGTAAAAAAAAATAGTTTTTAGTTGAGTAGGTAGAAACCATGTGTTGGGGGTTTTAAAATATCGCTAAGGATCTATCGTTATTGGCTAATCTAGATAGCCCATACAACGTCTAGTGAAGTGAGGGGCGATCAAGCTCCAATACCCAGGCCTCAGAAAAAACTCGCGCACGGACTTGAGCTCCCACGTATCTTCGTGTATATCGGGAGACCATCTAGGTTCAAAAAATTTTTAGTCATTAGGAAGATTTTTGGCCTTGTATTATCCATAGTCTATGAGACAGAGCATCCCGTACGATTACCCTCCCGTATTGTCAGAAAGGCAGGTAGTGTGCTCAAGGGTATGTGTGGAATCCTCCTTGGGTAGTGACTTGAAATATTGGTCCGAGCACTATTGTTCATCACTACGGTATAATAGAGGGCCTATGGGTGGTACATACACCTTTTCCTAGCATTCCTTGGTTTTGTTAAAACTCCAACCTGCAAAAAAATCACAAACTAAAACTCCCTGTTCGTAAACCTACATTCCAAATCCCCAAAAGTGAGCATATGAGAAAGGAATCCTCTACCAAAAAAATAGCATAAATTACATGAATTCAGGATAGAATATGAGGGTGACAGTTAATTTGATAGTTTAGAGAATAATAGTCAGATTTACAGTGGTAGTAACAGTCAACTCAGTCAGGTTAGATAGGTCAACACAGTCAGGTCAAAAATTGCAATTTTTAGTGTTAGAACAAAATTGTCATAACAACAACCTACACAATACAGAGAATCTTCAGGCTAGTGAGGTAAGCAGTGTCAGAGAGACTGTCAGGGCTAAGCCAAACATTGAGCGAGTGATGAGAGACGAATTATAGATAGTGCTCTAATACCCAACTTTTGCACTATACCTCAAAATCCAAAATCGTAAACACCGTTAGACTCGGTAAAACATGAGTAAAAAAAAAAGTTTAGGGTGCCAAAAAGTAGTGTTGTGAGATATATCTCATTATGACCACCTCTTCGAGCTGATCATTTTGATATAGAGCACCCAAGCACATTTTTGGACACTTACTAAAAATAGTAAGCCCTGAAACCTAATTCTATTTTTAGTAACTGGTCACAAAAGGTTCGAAAATGGCCTAGGGTACCCGTGCACATCAAAAAGAGCTAGAACAGATGGACTCCTTAACAAAAGCCAATGAGAACATGAACTTGGAAATTCTCTCCATAAGGGAAGAGGTTCAAGGTCTTCGTCTAGATCATGAGGCCACTAGCGCTCGCTTAGAAGAAAAATTGACATAAGTGGGTAGAAAGCTACAGAAGGGACCACTCAAAACAGAACACCAGGCTGAAAGTTCTACAAGGAATGACCATGACCCATCATTTAAAATGCCAAAATTGGACTTCCCTAAATTTAATGGGAAGGATGTTGATGGGTGGTTATGTAGGGTTGATCAATTCTTTAGACTTCATAATGTTCCCATATATCATCGAGTTCAGATGGTTTCCTTCAACTTGGAATCTGAGGATCTACATTGGTTTTAGTGGTTATGTAATTCCAACCCAAATATATCTTGGGAGAACTTTGAGTCCCAACTACTCACTTGATTTGGGCCTAGTGAGTATGAGGACTTTACAAGGACCTTGACCAAACTGCAAAAAACACCCTTAGTCCGTGACCAAAATCAATTTGAAAAATTGGCCAATAAGACGAGAGGATTGAAGGAAAGGTTCTTCATGAGTTGTTTTATCAGTGGGTTAAAGGGGGATCTCCAAGCCGAAGTAAAGATGTTGAAACCACAGTCCATGATGGAAGCTATCAGTTTGGCCCATTTAGGCAAATCTAAACTCTCATCCCAAAGACGCACACTGAGGTTTCCTCAAAATCGATCTTCATTTATTTATCGAGCTCAAAATTTAGTTGATAGTAAACCTGATACACCCAAGCGATTGACTATAGAGGATATGGATGCACATCGTGCCCAAGGATTATGTTATAATTGTGATGACAATTTTTTTAAAGGACATAAGTGTGCAAACAAAACATTGTTCTTGATAGATGTTGAGGAACCTGCTAACACTAACTAGAGTGATGAGGATGAGGACCCTCCTGAAACACCTTCTCCATAGGAAGAAGATACACAGGAGCCTAAGACAAAGATTTCAGTCCATGCTCTTGTAGGCATTACAACTCCACAAACCATGAAAGTTATGGGATTTTTCAAGGGCCAACATATTACCATCCTTATTGATTTAGGAAGCACACACAACTTCATTGGTCCTCGAGTTGCTAAGTGGGCAAATTGCTATATCCACACTTGTAATTCATTCGAGTTCATGGTAGCCAATGGGGGAAGATTACCTTATAAAGGAAAATGCCGTAATATCAAGATCAGGATAGGGGAATATGAACTCAAGAAGGACATGTTTACCCTCCAGTTGGGAGGATGCGATATTGTTTTGGGATCTCAATGTTTGAGTACTTTGGGCACTGTCAATTGGAACTTCGTAAAACTCTAGATGTAATTCTCCCAAAATGGACAGACACACTTACTCAAGGGTTCCCTTGTAGGAACACCTCACCTTATTAGTTCTAATCATATGGAAAAAATGCTAAAGAAATCATCATGTGGGGTCATTGCACAACTCTTCTCCATCCAACCATCCACTCTCTAATGGTTGAAACCCCATAAGACCTAAAACTAGTTCTACACAAACATGATGTTGTCTTTACGAAACCAACTACACTACCACAACGTCGCTCTCACGACCATGCTATTCCATTGCTCTCGGGTAGCACACCACCAAATATCAGACCATATAGGTACTCTCATGCCATGAAATTAGAACTGGAAAAACTGGTACAGGAATTACTCAAGGTTGGTGTCATCCGACCTAGTACTAGCCCCTACTCCTTTTTAGTCTTACTTGTTCCCAAGAAATATGGCTCGTGGCACCTATGTATTGACTATCGGGAACTCAACAAGACTATGATCAAGGATAAATTTCCTATTCCAGTGGTTGATGAATTACTTGATGAACTACACGAGACCATGTATTTCACCAAGCTTGATCTCCGCTCTGGGTACCATCAGATCTAGCTCAAGGATGAGGACATTCCCAAAAATACCATCCGCACTCATGAAGGTCATTATGAATTATTGGTAATGCCATTTGGTCTCACAAATGCTCCTTCTACATTCCAAACTCTTATGAACAACATCTTCTGGTCCTTTCTATGAAAGTTCATCCTTGTGTTCTTCGATGACATCTTGATTTACAACCACACATAGGAATAGCACCTCAATCATGTGGATCAAACTTTACAGTTGTTGGAAATCCATCACCTTTTTGCCAAAAAGTCCAAGTGTTCCTTTGGTCTGACTGAAGTAGAGTATCTGGGACACATTGTCTCACAGGATGGCATCAAGGTTGACCCTAAGAAGATTCAAGTAGTTCAAGAGTAGCCGAAACCTCACACCCTCAAGGGACTTCAAGGATTTTTAGGGCTTACAGGATATTATCGCAAATTTGTCTGCAATTATGGGAAAATAGCTGCCCCCCTCACCTCCATATTGAAGAAATATTCCTTCACTTGGACAGGGCATGCTGAACAAGCCTTCATTGAAATCAAGCATGCTATGACCACCACTCCTGTTTTAGCCATGCAAGATTTCTCTAAACTATTTTTCATTGAAAGTGATGCTTTTGGTCGTGGTATTGGGGCAGTATTGATGCAAGAAGGACGACCTGTGGCTTTTACTAGCAAGACACTCTCTGATTGTAATTTGGGGAAATACACATATACTAAGGAAATATTGGCCATATTGCATATAGTCACACATTGGTGACCTTACCTCATTGGGCATCACTTCTCCATCAAAAATGACCACCAAAGTCTCAAATATTTTTTGGAACAAAGAGTTGCCACACCCGAAAAAAAAATGTGGGTGTCTAAACTCATGGGCTATGATTATGATATCACCTACAAAAAGAGAAGGAGAATATTTTGGCTGATGCTCTTTCTTGCCAAATGAAGACCATAAGTATGTTGTGTACCATTTTAGCACCACTCCCCTAATGGATTGATTCCTTGCATCAATAAGCACGTTAGGATGCATATTTGCAAGCGTTGGTAGCCTTACTAATGGATGATCCAGATTTTGCACCAAGATATAGTTGGAATAGCCATGATCTACACTACCATAAACGCCTGGTTCTACCTCATAAGTCCCCACTTAGAGAGCTCCTCATGAAGGAATTGCATGCCACTCCCTCTGCAGGCCATTTAGGGTTCCTTAAAACATATGAGTGACTCAAGAGCACCTTATTTTGGAAAGGTATGAAACATGACATCTGCTCTTTTATTACTGCCTGTGACACATGTCAAAGGATGAAAGGTGAAACAACACGCTCTCTGGGCACTCTTAAACCACTACCTATCCTAGATCAGGTTTGGACTGACATTTCAATGGAATTTATAGAAGGGCTACCTAAATCTGGAGAGAAGTCAATTATTTTTGTGGTAGTGGACCATCTTTCAAAGTATGCTCACTTTTGTGCCCTTGCCCATCCTTATACAACATCCACTGTTGCACAAATTTTTCTTGACTCCATATTTCGCCTTCATGGCATGCCCACCTCCATTGTATCTGATAGTGATTCCACCTTTACTACTCATTTATGGCAAGAGTTGTTTAAGTTGTAGGGGACTCAACTCAAAATGAGTTTAGCCTACCATCCGCAAATGGATGGTCAAACTGAAGTTTTTAATAAATGCTTGGAAATATACCTTCGCTTATTTATCTCAAATCATCCTACTCAATGGGTAAAATGGGTTTCTTTGGCCGAATGGTGGTACAACACTTCCTATGATACCGCAACCAAACTCACACCATTTGAGGTAGCTTACGGACACATTCCACATACATTAATGGCAACTCCAAGGTCCAGGTCGTCGACAATACTCTGAGTCAACACACCGAGGTCCTTCGCCAACTTAAGTAGAATTTGAACATGGCCCAGAATCGGATGCGCCAACAAGCTGATCAACATCATTTTGAGCGTAGTTTTGATGTAGGTGATATGGTCTTCCTTCGCTTGTAGTCGTACAAACAATCATCCCTACAAATCCGTAGGTGCTAGAAGCTTGCTGCAAAATACTATGGTCCTTACCAGGTTCTACAATGGATTGGCCCTAAAGCTTACAAATTGGCTCTCCCACCTACTTCCAAGCTTCATCATGTTTTTCATGTTTCCTCTCTCAAAAAAGTTGTGGGGACATAGGTACGAGTTCAATAAACACTTCCTAAATTGGATGAAGAAGACTCCATATTACTTGAACCTGAGAAGTTGTTGGATCGTCGAAATCACACTCTTCGCAATCGTAAAATTACAGAGGTCCTTGTTTAGTGGCGGGGGATTCAACCTGAATATGCTACATGGGAGTCTCTCCACCAACTCCAGCAACAATTTCCTCATTTTAGCTTTGAGGACAAAGCTTCTTAACCCTTAATATAATAACTTCCATGATGTAATAATTCCTAGAGAATGTGGGTAGTACCCATGATTAATATTTTGTAATGTTCTAAGTTTTAGCTTATGTAGTGTCTATGAAAAATGACACCCTTTTTATGTAACACATGGTAGATAGGTTATGTAAGGTGGCCTTGTGCATGTAATTCGAGTGGCATTGTGCATGTAATTTGAGTGGCACTATGCATGTAATTCGGGTGGCATTATGCATGTAATCCAGGTGGCATTTTGCATGTAAGCCAACCATGGAAGGGAAATATTTAAATACCCGAGAAGACACCAATGTATTCATATTTTTGCAAGTTAATGAAGTGTTGAAGGATGTTGCCCCCTCGAAGAGGCATGCGATTCTATCTTATTGTGAGATTGTTCCTTTATGCAAATTTATGTTATAATGTGTATTTTGTTCCGAATATTAATGTGATGTTTATGTGAGTTTATTTCCAAGCAATTGTGTGAGAGTGTATTTATTTGAGTTTAATTTATAGTAGGATCCTAACAAATTTACTTTGGTATTATCTCATTAATTACAACAAGGAGTCATTTAAGTTGAAGGAGAAGCACCTTGACCAATCTGAAGGAATTTGGTTAAAGGAAGAGCTCCCAATTTCAATTCAAAACCAATCATAGTATTAAGGAGGGAGCACTTGAAATATTAAAGGTAATATTTATTACTTTTGGAATTAAATTTTATAAGTAGGAGTTATAAGGATTAAAGGGAAATATTATCTAAGGTTAAAGTTAAAAGTATTTTATTGGATAGATAAGTATTATTTAAACCTTAGAAATCTGAATATTGCAATTTGAAGATTTATACAAAATATTGAAAACTATTTTGAGGATTAAAGCATTGATTTTGAAGTTTTGTAAAATTGCACATTTGAGTTTACAAAAAAAAAAAAATTACAATTTGATAATTTTGGAGAAATAAGGTATTCTACATCAAATTAGGAACTCAAAACTTGCAAATATTATTTTTAGAATTTCTAAATTTATAGAGCTAGAGTTATAAGGAATTCTACATCAACATAGTTTTATGAAATTTAGAATTGAATATTATATATATATTTTTTTATACTATTAAGAAAAGAGGGTTTTGAAAAGAATCCTACAACCTTTTACAACAACTCCCAAAGGGAGAAAAAATTGAGCACAACTCAACAAACTATCTCCAAAAGGAGACTAACAACCAACCACCCCAAAGGGGATAAACAACCAACAACATAGCCCAAGAAAATTACATCAATCACATCCAGGGCACCGAAAAATACAATAAAACCGAGAGGAGGCAAAAAATTTGAAAATGCAGAAATTAAAAACCCACACAAGCCTCTCCTCCACAAAAAATGCAAATGAAATAAAATTCAAATTTTAAAAATCCCACTTGCCCCACCAAGAAATAGGTGGACCCCAGCAACGAAAGCTTTGCAAGCATCGCCCAACTAGAACAATGGGCCTCACATCCACCTAATGTGTACCAAAGAGAATAAAATCAATTAAAATCCATATATGGATATCAAGAAACATCCTGCTCAAAAGATTCAAAATTGAAAATAATTCCAGGATCCAAAACTACCCATCAAATACCAAAAATCAAGAATGAATCTAGACCTTGCAACACCAAAGAGAATAACAAAGAGCAACACCATAGACCAGTATCATGGATCATAACCCACCATAAATCAAACACCCAAATGGAATCCCTACACCATAATACAAGTAGAGAAATTTAGTCCTCTACATCTCCTCGCCAAACAAAAAATGCTCCCAACAAAACATGCAAGAGCAAAACCATCGTCAAAGTAGGAAATATGCGAGCCCCAACCAATAGTGACCACCCCAACTAGGAGACCACCAAACAAAATAAAAATTCAAAGTCCAAGACATAGAAGAAAGAACCCCAAATAGGAATCCCCATAGGAAAGCAACACCACTGCTCAACAATAGCAAAAAAAGCTTCAGAAGGAGCCAAAAAGTTGCTAGAACAACCAAATACTCAAATGCCAAGGGAAAAATAGCTATACGTAGAAAGGATAGAAATAAAACCAGGACTCCACCATGGACTTGGAAGACAAGAAATAGGGAATAATAAGGACTTGACCTTGCAACGATAACACCCAGTCCAACTGGACAATTACGAAGGCAATACTTCCACAAAACTAGAGAAAGGAACTCTACAGCCAAAACCATCAACCACCATCCGAGCAACGGAACCCTAACCTAGCACCAACTAAGGAAAACAATCAAAGCTAGTGGAGCATAAACACCCCACATTCACCCCTGCAAGTTTAGTTTAGTCTTTGATCTGATCCCCTTCCCATAGGTACCCTGATTGAATATTCAGTGGCATACTAAAACCTAGAAGAAAAGCAGAGCCGATTGACCAGGATCCTTGGCAAACAACCAACCTAAAAAATCAATGCTCACCAAGCCAAGCATGTCAATAACCAAACAAGGGACCACCAATCAAAACCATCCACACAACTACCAAAGCCCTAAATCATCCCCATAGGTTGAGCTGACATGTAGCTCAATCCACTTGGTGGATGCTAAGAAGCCAGATTTTAAATGTCTTACCGTGCCCATAAGAGATTCAGAGAGAACTAGCAAGGTCCCTCATCTAGTAAAAGATGCTTCCAACCGCCACCATAGTAGAGAGTATTTACCATGAAGAACAACCGGATGAAAAATTGGGAAGTACAGGGCCTCTCGCTCAAAGGGAAAATCATGAAGGAGTAGGAGCGAGAAGCCAGATTCACATAATATATTAGATTACATTGCATCCCACAATTTCCCCAGCCATAATTTTTGTAACGAGGATTTCCAATGGCTGCTAGTTGAATATTATATTCTTAAATTTGAGAGATAAAAGGAATTCTACATAGAAGCTTTTGACAAAGGAAAAATTACTTTGATAAGTTTAGTCTCTAATTCAAAATTCATAAGAGACGTAAATTTGAAGACTTGTAAGATTTGAATGTGCATTCAAATCACTCATTGATTGATAAAAGTCAAGTTGTTACTTAGAAGAATAGAAGTTGAAATTTATATTATCATTCAAATACTAGGGAGATACAAGATTTCTACAAAACATAGAATTGAAAGAACTATATTGACACATGGGAGATAAAAGGTTGTCAACAATTTAAAATTATCCTTAGTCTATCATTCAAAACTAAGGAATTAATTTGAGATAGTTTCAAATACTTATTTGATAAACTAAACTAGGGAGTCATAAGGTAGACTACTTCAAAAGTTCTATCAAAATTATTCATAGTTCCAAAGAGGCAAAAAGAATTATATTGATTCAATGAACTTAAGAGTGTATTTATCAAAGTAAAGGAATTATGAATAAGTTAGCAAGAGGAACATATCATAAGATGCAAATTCAAAGTACTCCTCATATTCCTTGTCAACAGTGTACAGTCATTTCACAAAATGATAGTTCTATTGCTCAAAATGAAAAGAATATTTGGTATGTTGACTCAGGAGCAAGTCATCATATGATAGAAAACCTACATTGTTTTGATTTCTTAAAAGCTACAAATAAATTTGGTTTAAAACTAGCAGATGGAAAGAAGTATCCAATTCATGGAAATGGATGTGTAACAGCTAGTGCATCTCATCCTCATTTTATATTATAGAATATCTGAGATATACTAGGGTTATTAATAAATATCATTTCAATAACTAAATTAGTTGAAAGCAGAAGAACAATAGAATACAATTATGTGAATGGAAAAAATAAATGCCTTATTAAAAGATAAAATGAAATTGAGGCTATTGGATCAATCAACAATGGAATATATTCTTTGGATTCTATTGTACTTACATAGGAGCTTGTAATGGTTCAAGATAATACTAATATATTTTCTAAGAGATAGATTGTAGAAAACAAAAAATCATTCTACTATGAAAGAAGATGGGAGAATATAGGATTTAGACGAAGGAAAATAAGAGGTCAAAAAATATTTCTCTATAGAGATATCTACAGATCAAAGGATGAAATAAACCTAGTCAAGATGAAGAGTATCTACAAGATGCAAATCCATATTGAAGACTGAAGCATTCAATAAAAAAATAATGTAATACCGAAGGTGTTGGAATATATTACATTATTTTTACATGCCAATGTAATACCATGGATACATCTATATATTAGGAAAGAGTGTCATATATTAGAATGAAATTATTTAATTTATGCAATGTAATAAATGTACAAGTGTGCAAAGTATTTTGGCAATGTAAATGTGCATAGTTGTTCCTATGTACATGTGTCCATAGAATAGGAATATGAAGAGTCATAGTTAGAGTGAAGGCCAAGAGTTCTCCATATGAAGAGTCAAATTCCATTCTATAGATGAGTATATGGATGTGAAGGAAATATATAGAGAGTGATAGATAGTCATATACATTTGTAATGGAGAGTGATGAAGTATGATGTATTTGAGGTTTTTATTCAATAGATTTCAAAGTTTCTTGAGCATTTGTTAATAGCATTTATTTGAGTTATTTCCAAAGTAGTTTATGAGTTTTATGCTTAATAGTTTGGCATTATCATATATTTTAAATTGCAACTTTTTCTTAGATATTGAGGTTACTTTATATTAAGTATTCAATCATCAAAAGCTAACATTCTAATTTAACATAAAAATAAAATTATTTGCTAAAAACAAAAACCATTAATCCTTAAAAAATCTATTACCTTAACTCGCTCCTTAACAACACAACTATTCTTATGCAAAATATTGTTTTAGACTTCCCTTTATTTATTTAAAAATAGTTGAATCATATTGGTGTCCCAGATCACTAATAAAACAAAAAAGACAAATTTTAAGACCACCTCAAGAAAAACAAGATTTCATTTTATACATAACAACATATCAACTATAACTAATATGGGCTATGAACAGGGAGATGTAGTTTAGTGCTTGGTCTCACTAGGTCATTAATGATGATAATATAGTTATAGGATCACATTTTTTTTGTGATAATAACAATTTATAAAGATGCAAAATAAGGAGATATGATTTAACACATCATTACAATATGACTAAAATGAGAATTTTTAAAAAAGATGAAAATGTTAAACAACCATTAAAACTCTTTAGCAATGTTGCATCCTTGGCAATGACATCAAAAAGTGATGAGTTTTGTTAATGCTTGTACTTTAATATTATCAATCCGGGATGTCATTTGATGGCTATATGTGTTAGAAAGCAAGGAAACATATCTTGATATAAAATATTTTAAGGTTTCCTATTTGCTTAAATAAAAATTACACTTGCAAAAATTAAAATCATGCTTGTATAAATTTTAAAACCATGCTTGCAAAAATTCAGACCACTCTTACATAAATTTAAATGCACACTTGTGAAAATTTAAATCACATCTGCATAAATTAGATAACATGCTTTGCAAAAAATAAATTAACACATGAAGGCAAAAATCCTTCCTACCAAATAATGCAATACAAGGGGGTGTTGGAAGTATTACATTATTTGACCCTATAGATATTAAAAATTGACCCACTTTTCATCATTTTTCATCAATTCACCCTCATGCATAAACCCTCTAACCAACCAAGCCAAATTCACCTTTTAAAGACCTAAAATTGAGCATTTATTGCTTCAAAATATAAGGTCATCTTTGAGACAACTTTCTTCTCCATTATTACCAAAACCACTACCTTTGTATTCGGATCAAAAGGAGATTTCCAATGAGTATAATTTTATCCCATTCTAACATTGTTTGGTCCCCCAAAATGTAGAAAAACTACACATGGGTCTAGCAGATGCGAGAACTTGATTATGTCACCCAAAAAATCAATACATGCATGAAAAAGAGCAAAAAAACCTGACAGAAGGTGCAAAAGAAAATAGAAGGGTTAAGACTATTGAATAGTCAATCCCTCCTTAGGGTTTCCATCACAAATCCACCAAAGCAAGCAACAACAACAAATAATCCAATGCAGCAAAAAATAAATCACTTTACAATTGTTAGTTAACTTGCTTGCGAGAGAAGAAGAAGAATGCAAATCACTTAGTGAGTATTTTAAAATCACTTGAAGAAGAGAGCTTGCATGAGAATTATATTTTCAAAAATAACTTCTTGTCTTATTGCTCTTCAAAAATATTTCAAACCCTTCTTATATAGTGGATTTTAAAGTGGAATGGGCAGGAAAACCAAGGAGAGCCAATGCCAAACACACAAACTTTGAGAAATTAGGGTTTCCTTAGAAGAAAACCCTAAAATGCAAAATTGCACCTCATTAGGGCTGACCATGATTTTACCTTATGCAAAATTGTGCCCCATCAAGGGCAGTCCCGATTTTGCATAACAGGGAAAAAAAAAAAAAAAAGGGGGTAAGAGACCTCGCACTTGCCCTAGGAAAGTCTAAGGGGTATTCTAAGAGAACTCATGAAATATTGCCCACTAAAATGGATCAATTTTCCATGTCTACAAAGTGATAGACATATTTGAACAAAGAAGTCTAATAGTAACTAGCTCTTATGATTTTATGTGTTGTAGCTTATGGTACAAAATGATCTCCTCAAAAACTAGTATGATATTCCACTAAAAGTTGGGGCACTTCTTTTTCAAAAACACACAATAGTAGTATTCCATCTGGGTGTCTCCAATACAATCTACCCTCATGATAGTGGTATTTTTGAGCTAGTTGTTCAACTAATATTTTTCTATGCTCATGTATGTCATTTGGAAAAGATAAGTTATGCAGGTAAAAATTGATATCATCATACCATTTACATATTGAATTATGGACTATTCTGACCTTATGTTCATTATCAAAAATTACATTTTTTTTATTTGATAGGTGAAGGGGTTTTGAAAGGGTTCCCAAACCTTTTACAGAGGGGGTTTTAAAAGGGTCCCCAAATATTTTACACATCAATCAATATTTTCAACAACAACCCAAAATGGAGTACAATACAGGATGAATCTAACGATATTTGAGAAAAGCCCATAAAGAAGACCAAATGAGACCGAAATAAAACCGATCCAAGAAAATCTTCTTAAAATGAAAGATAAAATTCTAGCCTAATATGGGAACCTTGGATCAATAACCTAGAATTTGAAACAAAGGCATCAAATTTTAAGCACAAAAACATGCCCAAATGAAGATCAAATTCAAAATCAAAATTCCTACTCAACCTGGGAACCTTGGATTAGGAAACCCAATCCAACAACCTTTGACATCCATCAATCCTACAACTGGAAAGGCTGAAACATGCAAAGAGAACACCTATCACATGAAATACCAATCCAAAATTAAAATTAAAAACACCAGGATCCCAAGAAAAAATATTCCAAAACATGAAATTGGATCCTTTCTGTGAACCGAGAACTACATAAGAGAACAATAAAAAATGAAACTGGTAACCAATGATAGACACCCAAAAAAATTCTACCCAAACACTTGGACCCCACTAGAACCTGTAAAACTGCCACTAAAAAATCAACAGGCACCCAAAAATCAAAAATAGGTGGATCCATTGAACTCATGCTCTCACTATCCACCTCCCGAAATAGGACTCCACAGTCGATAATGAAACCAACACTGGTAACAAGGATCCATAAAAAATAACCAAAATTCTTGGATTTTCCTAAAGCTTAAAGAAATGGGTTTGTCTTGCTTGAAGCCCTTAAAACACAACCACAAAACAATGTGATACGAAATGGAACATATCACTCAAAAATGAAAGAAGAAAAAACTCTAAGAGTGCTTAGAAAAACCACCCCAATAACCAAAACCCACTAGTCAAAATGGCCAAACAACACCAATAAGTCTCCAGTAACTAGAAATACACATGGTATCCCCTAAAAATATATCAAATAAGGGGCATAAGCAAAACATATCATGGATAAAGCCCATTTATCCACCACTTCAAGCGACTGCTAGGTCATAGGAGGGTAAACGACTGGCCTACCTCTAGCAACCAAAATCCATTAGTCATAATTTCTAAACAACACTAGAAAGTCTCCAATAACTAGAAATGCACAAGGTCTCCCCTACAAATCTATTAGAGAAGGGGTAGAACCAAAGGATATCATGGAGAGAGCTCATATATCCATCACTACAACCAACTGCCAGGTCACAAGAGGGTAAACACCAGCCAAACCAGAGGACTCTACAACCTAGAGTGAATGATACCGGTAAACCCCCCATTTTTTCCAATAGTTAAGGTGGATCTATTAGCTACCCAACCACCCCCCAATCCCAACCAGGGTTCTAACTGATCGAACCTTCTTTCAGGGTGCAAACTAAAAAGGAGAAATAAGGCCATCAACTAGAAATCTTCTCTTCCCAATAGGACCTCTACCAAACTGTAGGTCCACATTTTAAAAAATATCAGCCTACATAGGGTCACTTAAGACCATGAAGGACCACTCATTTACAATATCAAATATTACATTATTATTCATATAATCATCTTCTCTATTATCCATGTATTTGGCTAATCCCTATCCTCTAACAATCTGAATGCCTTTAAATTCTACATCATACTAGAATAGTTTTACCATCCATCTAGCATACCTACCTAAGGGTTTAGGTTATGTGAATACATCTTTGATAACGATATGAGTGATGTAAGATATAACCTTATTAGAACCAAAAATACTTTTAAAATGATCCAATGCTTTCATAAGAGCAAAAGGTTATTTTCCTATCAATATGTACTTCAACTAAGCACCTTTCAAACTAGCACTCATAAAATAAATAGGTCTTTCATTATTTTCCTCATATTTCTAATATAATATTGTTCGAATAGTATGTTCTAGAGCAAATGAAAAATTGTTAAACGCACTAGAATAGTTAGGGTAAGTCAATATATGAGCTTGAGTAATTGTCTTTTTAATTTTCTAGAAAGCTTGGGTATTCTCTTTAATCCACTTTATCTCTCCTTCCTTTCTAATCATTTCATTTATGGGCTTAGAATTTTCAACGAAATTAAGAATAAATCTTCTAAAAAAATTGATTTTGTCAAAGAATGACTGTACTCCTTTTAGATTTTTGGGAGGATGGATTTTAGAATTCTATCCTTTGTGGATCTATGCTTATACCCTTCTTTGAAAATGACATGCCCAAGTAATTTACCCTATATAGCTCTGAATATATATTTCTTAGGATTCAGAGAGATACCAAACACACTTTAGTCAAGTGAGTAAAATTATATTTGAGAGACTTGGAGAATACTATGATATCATATAGGTAGATTACCACTATTTTAAACATTAAACTTTTAAAGGCAAAACCATAGCTCTTTGAAAGGTTTCTCTTGCATTCATTAATCTAAATGGCATTATGAGATATTCAAATGTACCCCAAGATGTGGTGAAAGTTTTTTAATACCTATATTATAAATTATTGAAATCTGAACATAATCTAAAAAGCTATCCAACAAAGATATTCTTGATGCCAAATCCACTGCTTGAAGTAGTTGCTCCATGTTGGAATTGGGTAGTTTTCTTTAAGTGAGCTCTTATTCAAATTTATGAAGTCCAAAAAAAGCCTTAATATCACCATTCTTTTTTTGACTAGGACTAGATTTGCTATCTAGGAAGAAAATCTCACTTTTTTTTTATTATTTTTGCATCTAATAGTTTCTATATTTTCATTTGCATCAATGGGTGCAAGGTGGGATTGAATTTCCTCTATTTTTGCCTAAAAGGTTTTGCACCTTCTTGAAGAGGCATTATATGAGTAATCAGTTTAGTGTTAATGGTCCTTAAATCTTCATAACTCTAGGAAAAAATATACTTATTTTCTTTAAGAAATAAATGTATTGTTGTTTTTCTTTTTTGACAAAGCTTTGTTGATTTTAATAAATCTAGGCTCTTCCTTTGTCCCAATAATGATATCATCTAGTTCAAATTATTTCAAAAGTGGTTTGTAAGCCCTATCAAAATCATCAACAAAGATTTTTAAAGATAAAACCCTCTAGGGAATGTATTGGTCTTTAGTTGTATGACCTTTGTGGGTTTTTCAATAATATCCTTCAACTTTTCTTCATATTTTCATCACATATTATATCAGAGAATTTATTTTGTAAGGTAATAAATTCATTAGTGTGTATATCATTATGAGAAACTTGTAAATATACTACATTATCAAGGACATATGATTTATAAATATATATAGTTAAAAAATTATCCATAAAAAATGTATCTAATATGGGGCTATCAACCCTAGAATAATTCAGAGCTAATACATTTGCATTAAGATTTTGTGATTTGGAAATGTACTGCATATCAATGGCCAAGAATCTATCAATTTAATCTTGTATCAACTACTTATATGCTTCATTTGCTATTTTTCTTTGATTTGTTGTATTACAAGTTGAGCATCCCCACTTACTTTTGGGTTATTTATACCTAGTTATATAAGAAAATTCTAATTTGTAAGGTATACCAAGATAGTTTCCATTAATATCAGTTAACATTACCCCAACCCCTGCTCTTATCTAATATTATGCACCATAAAAGGCCATAGTCCATAGCTCAGAAGTCAAAAATCTATCAGCCTCTACATCTATCTCAAATTTTAATTTTGGATCCATATTTTTAGAATCAAGCACTTTCGACAAGAAAGGTGAATTCCAAATAGAGTAAACCCCCATAACCCTTTCTTCAATAGAATCCATAATATTGATCATGTTATCATTAGGTTCACTTAATTCAATTGAATATCTACTAAAGGGTTCTCTTTTCATATAGTATTTTCTTTACCCTGCATTGGGATGGTGGCACATGACCAGTCTAATTAAATACTGCCTCCTAGCTACTTAGCCCAATGCCTATAGAGTAAGATATAAAATAAATGATCTACATCTACTACTACTACATATATTACTATATATTTATTGGGGTATTTTTCTAGATGGAAAAGCATCCCAATAATGATACCTCCACAAGGTACTCTTCTATTATCCATTACAAAAATGGGAGGGTGCTCCTTTTGACAAGTCAAACCTAGCTAATTAACCACTTGCTTTGATATTACATTTATGGATGCACCACTATAAAGCACACAATTATGAATAACATATTAGCCACACTAGCCTGATGTGTACCTTAGGGATATATAGAATGGTTTGACTAAATATGGGGCTTTGATTACATTATTTTTAGGACCCATGAGGCTTTCAGGTTGATCTTCTAATTGGTCAACTAGCATGAAAGCTATACAAACCTGATTTCTATATTTTGGGATAGTCATCAATTCATTAAAAGTAATATTAACTTTTTTCTTGGCAATTTCTAGACCAACATCGAATTGGTATATCTTATCATATATATATATATATATTTTTACCAGATTCTTGATTGAGAAAATCATTCTATTGTTTCCAAAATACTTCTTCTATATTTTTTTCTTTTAGGATAACTTGTTGTTTCCTTTCTAATAAATTTCCACTATGGTTCTCTCTTCCCGAGTACCTTTATTTTTAATTGACCATCCATTATTTCTATTTGTGGGTCTTTTATTATTTTTATCTTCTACTATTCTATTTCAAAGATTGATAGCACAAATTATTTCTAAACACTCTACTTCTTCTGCTATTGAGATAAGCTTGCGTTGTTTCATTCTATAGAATCTATTATTGGTAGGATTATCTAAATGTGTGCTTCTCCAAATACTAGGACTATTTTTTCATGATTATTTTTACATAAGTCAAGGTATTTTTAAAATTCAACTTCTACAACCTCATCTTCTTGAGTCCAACATAGATTAATTCTAGCATCTTCTTCTTTAGATTCATCATTTAAATCAATGTTAGAGTACATGCTTTGATATATTCCATAATCATCAAAATTATGTGGTGCATCACAAGTAGAGAAATAGAAAGGATAATTTGATGCTATATTATTGGATGGAATTGGGTTTGGAATAGAATTGAGGTCCTTTTCCACTTCCTTATTTTTTCAATTATTATTTCTATTTCAGTTGTTGTTTCCTTCCTTTTTTTCATTATTGTTCAAATTTTTATTGAAATTCCTTCTAAATGGAGGTCTGGCATCAACTAGCTATTTATTATCACCTTGAGACTATGAAGTATTAACATTATTCTATTTACCTCTCGTAATCCTAGATAATTTTTTGTTCAAATTAGTAAATGTTTCACTCAATTGATTAGCTATTTTGTTCATTGGATCTTGCTCTATTTTCTTAAGAACGGAGAATTCAACTTTCTTAGGTTTCCTTTCAGGTTGACTAGGCTCTAGAGAGTATACCTCCATATTTCTACTACCAATCATATTTCTTTCTATTGCAATAATCTATTTATACATGCATTAACGGTAACTATTGATACCTATCTTAACTCATAATTAAAATCCCTAAGGAAGGCATTCTTGTAAAAATAGATGGACTGGTCATCATTCAACCTTAGTCCTACTAGGATTTTATTTTTGAGTTTGGTAAATCTTCTGTTAAAATCCTCCACTGAATCATTTTATTTTTTCATGGTGGATAATTTTGTTAATAAAGATTTTTTGTTCTTCCTTTCCTTGTATTTTCTAAGGAATATAGTTTCCATGTTTTGGAAATTAGGGATGGAATTATTTTGAAGTTTGTTAAACTATTCATGAGCATATTTCTCTAAATTATGAAAGAAAATCTTAAGGACTACATCTTCTTTGTATACCTCTATATTATCAATGGCATGCAAAAAATCTTTAATAATATCTTCACCAATTATAGTAGTATTTCTTCAAAATTTTGGTAGGTACTTACTAGTTTTACTAGGCAGGGGATTTAGATTTTGAGGTAGGAAAAAGGGGTTAGTCCTCTGTTGATTAACATTGGGATTAGAAACCACCATATTTGTTATAAGTCGACTAACTATTGGTATTTTATTAACATAGTGGATGCTTGAATTGGACTAGAGTTGGTACTAAAAATAGAAATAGTATGAATTGAAGAACTACTATGAGATTTAAAAAATACTTTAGTGTTTGACACCCTGGGGAACAATTATTTTTGGCTTCTCCTTATGGATTCCATATATGAGCTCTTTCTCCTTTTTTTTTTTTTTTAAATTATGGTTTTGTTTAGAGTTGCTAGCATATATGTGCAAGAAATAATAAGATCTCTTCAAAATTTTAGCCAATATTGCTCAACTTAGTATTCTCTCAATTCTCAAAAATTTCACTCAAGGGATAAAGGGAATTGTGGTTTGAAAATAATCAAGAATTTATAATGGTAAAAAAAACCCATGATCGTTGACAACTAAATTTTAAAAATTTAAAACAAGGAAGAAAAGCATAGGAAAAATACAAAGGCAAAAGATAGATTTAAATTTCTTAACCTCGTTATATTTTTTCCCCAACAACGATGCCAAAAACTGTTGGAGAATTTTTTTGCACCTTTAAATATTTGTCATGCCACATAATGTTTTGGTTCCAAACAGTATTGTTGACTCTGGTGGATCCACCTCTTTTACTCATGAAATAATTATCCTAAGAATTTTGATAAACCAAGCTAAGAAAACCCTAAACCAAGCTTATATTATGACATACATTCTTATGTTCAACCATATTAACAAAGAAATATAAAATATTCATTGTTTGACCAAGATTTACAAAAACCATTAATTAAAAACCATATTAGTAGACCAATACCTTTTCCATTGTGTAATTGTAGCAAATCTATAAATTATTTAATGAGAACGAAATAAGAGAAAAGGAGAAACTTGGTCAATTACATTTATTCAAGTAATGTAACAAAAATAATTTGATTTTACCAATGAAAGAACACGTCATTCACACATTCAAATAATGTAATATGTAAATGTGACACACACATAATTGACAAGAGAATTGCTCAAATATGGAAGCAGGATTTGTATTAATATCAAGATGTAATTACAATTTGAGTTTATCCGAGTGGCTTAGATCTCATAAAATGCATATAAAAGGGAATTTCTATTCAAATGATGTAACATAGACCCGCAACTCTTCATTCAAATAATGTAATAAAAAATCTCCTAGCTTCTGACTTAGTCATTGGAAATAATCTTAGCAAACTTAATGCTTCTTGAGCAAGACCTACACAATTACAGATAAGAATAAGGGATGGAAATGGAGGACTTAAACACAAAAGAGAATACAACTGATAGGGCAAGAACAATATAGAATACCTTTGAAAAAAATGGCTATGTAAAACTCTGATCCTATGTTTGGTTGATGCAACTCTTATTTATAATTTGAAAATGGTCCATTTGTGTTAACTGCCTTCATCCGGTCTATACACTTGGTTGCATATACTCTATTGATCCTATGGTTACTTACAACTAGATCATAGTTGTTTTGAATTGTTTTACTTGAAGCCTTACACTTGGTGGTTTCCCAGCCTTAGGATCTTTAGAAAGGGTGATAACCTTATTGACGCAAGGCCCTATAGTTGGCTTGTTTTTAGATCAATATTATATCCTTCTAATATTTTATACCTTTTAGTAGTGGGTCCCATGTCTCCCCTTATTACCTCAATCTTCTCTTGGTTTACCTCTTCTTCTTTGCCCTATTATTCATATTCTTGTTTACTTATTCCAAATATGCTAGAAATTTCATCCCATGACTCATTAGAAAAAGAAGTTGTGATCATTATAGTATCCATTAACTATAATATTTTTTTCTTACATCCTATTGGATGACTATTTTCTTAGGAGAATCTAACTATTGACCTAGCCATTTTAGATAGGTCATTGATTTTCTAAGCTAATTTCTATTCGTATTTTCCATCACATCCATAGTTTTGTAATCTTTGGGAAATCATTTTGTCAAATTTGTTTGCATCTACACATTCCTCAAGTGAAATTCTAGATTACCTTTTGTTATCTATTTCTTTTGCTCATGCTTTCATTTCCTTGAAAGTTGTCTCCCAATAGGTCCTTTCATGGAGATATATAGCCACTTTATTGAAATTTATCTTGCATTCATATGATGCATTTCCTTATTTGGTGATCACCTATTTGGTATTTATTTGTTCATATTGTTCCTCATATTTCTAGAATATATGTTGGATTGATGCTACTTTGATATTTGCTTATTTTAGAAGGATCTTAATTCTTTGTATGGTAACAATAACTTTGGTGATGTTATGGGGTATTTTTATTTGTATTTCCATCTTAGATTTTATTTCAGAATATAGCTTTGCTTTATATTCTTGAATAAATGTAGCACTATCAAATTGATTGGCTATTTATTGTAACTCTTTCTTCTGAATAATACGAGAAGAAGGTAATTGAGGAGTGATTATTATTTTTCCAGCTTCTATATCTTTTATTTTGGCCTTTAGCTCTTGGTTTTCTTTATATGTAATTTTGTGTGTGAAGCTGACTTCCTAATTCCATCATGGACAATGGGTCCCCTATGACTTGTAACTTTGCTTACCTTCCTTCCCCTATTACTTGATTGACCTAAATTGATTTATTTTTGCTGGCATAGAGAATAATACAATGGTGGATGATACTTCTAGAAATTGAATGCTTGGTTCAACTATATATTGTATATCCTAAGGATATTTCCCTTCATCAATCACCTCAAGTTATTTCTCCTCAATAGGATCAAAGGAGATGACCTCTTTTTCTCTCACCAAAGTAATACTTTTTAGAGCTTCTAATGAGGAAGAAGTCCCAAGCCTAGCATTTATATGCTCAAAGTATTTATTCATACTTGGAAACTTTACTTGGTGCTCTCTAAACAAATTGGTCAATCCCCTAGCAAGTTGATTTTTTTTCTATAATATTGGAGATATCTTGATTTATTTATTATTCACCACTAGATATTTGGGTATGATCCTAGGTATATGCAATGCCAATTGTAGCTTAGTCTCATAAGATACCTCTTATTGAATTTGTGCAAATGAAAAAGGGATAACTTATTTACCTTTCCTAGTATCATTAGTGTCATGCCATAACTGCAATTGAATTACTCTATAAACACTCTAAAAATTCTCCTTAATCTCTTCCAAGAACTTAGTCCAAAAGTGCTATGTATAATCATCTCTCAAGGTCTTTGCAAATACTCCATGAAAGTCAATTTCGGTGAATAGGGCATGTATTAATAACAAGTGGGTTAGTAACTTTACATGCTCAGTCATAATTATGACTAGCTATGTCCTTTCCCTTTGCCACCCTATGATTATCACCTTATATTCCATAACGGTATCAACTACCATAACATGGATTTTTTATAATTTTTTGTTGCTTTAGATACATTGATATTGGTAGTAAATTTAATTTGAGTCATAGGTTGATTAAAAGAATTTTTTAAAACACATACAAATAAATTATATAATCTTGTGTAAAGATCTTATGCAAATCTTGATTGTTCATGCTAGATGAACATTCAATATGAACTATAAATATATCCTTATGAGATTAGGTTGGCATGCCACACTCTATTTGAACTACAACTGCTAATTTTTTAATATTGAATCTAGGCCATCAAGAGATCCTAAAATTTTGTGTCATAAATCTAGTTCATTGGTGTTATCTAGCAATAAAATATTAGATATTAAATCTCACCTACAAAGTCAGTGGATTTCCAAAAGAATAATTTTTGTTTATCATGTTGTTAAATAAGAGCCATTCATTCTCTTTTGTTTAAGATCTCAATTATTGGAACATATCCCAAGTCAAAGCTTAGTTGCAAGCTCCCTTTATTGAATGTAAATATCCATTACCCATTGTTTATCAAACTTACATCTGTAAGAATGCAAACAATAGTTTATTATTCAGCAACCTGTTTAAATAGTGGTTACAAAAACGAATTGCCGGAGGTTGCCAAACCAACCAGCCATATTAGCAAATCGTTAGAACAGAATAAAAAATGCAACAATATGCCTAAATAATGAAATATAGACAAAGTACGCTAACATCCCCCTTTATTACATTATTTGGGTAATGTAATAACTAATAGCTATACTAGACTACTAACATCCCCTTACATCATTTTGCAATACAAAGTGAGCTGCGAAACAATTCAAATTTGACACGTCCAAGTGCCTTAGTGAAAATTTTTGCAACTTGAGCATCGGTGGGAATGTGCTGTGAATTCGGTGCTTTGGAACTTCATCTCGAATGAAATGACATTGTGTGTCAATGTGCTTTGTTCTTTCATGATGGACTGGATTCTTGACGAGGTTCAGAATACCCTGATTGTCACAAAACAAGTGTATTGGAGATTTTGATTGATGGCCCATACTTGTCAGAATGCGACGTAACCATATCACTTCGCACATAGCTTCACGTGCGGCATGATATTCTGCCTCTGTTGATGAAATAGCAACCACATGTTGCTTCTTGTTGTGCCAAGAGACAGGACCAGATCCTAGATGAAAAATGTATCCAAAATTTGACTTGCGATCATCAAATGATCCGGCATAGTCGAAGTCCGTGTATCCTTGCAAGAAGAATTTTTTGTTCCTCTTGTATTCTAGGACATATTCCATAGTACCACGGACATAGTGAAGAACATGTTTTGCTGCTTTTCAATGAGTGGTCTTAGGCTCCTGCATGAACCTTGAAAGATAGTTGACAGCAAATATGAGATCTGGCCTAGTATTGGTCAGATATATGAGACTCCCAATCAACTGTCGATAGAGAGTACCATCTACCGAGGTGAATCATCATATCGCGATAACTGAAGTCCATTCTCCATCGGAGTTGCCATTGGCTTGCAATCAGTCATGCAATATTTTTCCAGCAATGTCTTGGCATATTTTTTCTGAGACACTTTGATAGAGTGCTTCTTCTGGCTGAATTCCAGAGCAAGACAGTAATGGAGAAGTCCGAGATCTGTCATCTCAAAATATTTGTACAAGTTTCTTTTGACAGTAGAGATCATAGTTTCTGAACTACCTGTAATGAGCAGATCATCCACATAGAGTATAAGCAACACTATCTCAGAACCCTATTTCTTGAAATAGAGGTTTGCATCTGACGGACATCTCTTAAATCCATGCTTGCATAAGGTGATTGTCCATTTTTATATACCAAGCTTGAGGAGCTTGTTTCAGACCATATAAGGATTTGACCAATTTGCAAACCTTCTCCTCTTGGCCTTCCACTTCAAATCCTTCTGGCTGAGTCATGTAGACTTCTTCCTGGAGATCACCATTTAGAAAGGAACTTTTGACATCCATCTGGTGAACTTTCCACCCATATTGTGCTGCCATAGCACACATAACCCGAATTGTGGTCATCCGAGTAGTAGGTGCAAAAGTTTCCTCGTAGTCAATGCCTTCCTTTTGAGCATAGCCCTTTGCAACAAGATGGGCCTTATGCTTATCAATTGTTCCATATGCCTTGTACTTGAATTTATATACCCATTTGCAACCAATGGGTTTCTTTCCATGTGGTAGATCAACAAGCTTCCAAGTTTTATTTTTCATCAAAGACTCATACTCTGTATCCATAGCGGCCTTCCATCGAGGCTCACCGAGAGCATCTTGCACCGATGCGAGTTCAAGATCATATATGGTAGACATGAACGCTACTGTCATCATCAATATCCATATCCTCTACTTCTGTACTTGGAGTTACAAAAAGTTCCTCAAAAGATTGACAAAGATCATCAACCTCACCAGTTTCTTTGGCTTCTTTTTCCTTTTGAGCCTTACTGCGTGTACGAGGTCTATCCAAGTTCAAATTGGGAGGAGTGGATAAATTTGCATCTCTGATTGTATTTGTACACCATTTCGGATTCTTCTTCGATGGCGTTGAATAAGATGTAGAAGGACCTCCTGTCTGTGTTGACGAAGGAATCTTCTCTTCCTTAGATTCCATAATATCTAGGTGTACTTTAGATGTGCTCTATGATGTGAAAGCTTCATCAAAGACAATATCTCTGCTGACATGAATTTTCTTGGTCAAAGGATCTATCAAACGATATCCTTTAGAGTGCTCATCATAACCAAGAAAAATACATCTCAATGTTTTCTCATCTAGCTTCTTCCTTTTCTCTTTTGGTATGTGCATGAAAGCGTGACATCCAAAAATACGTAGATGAGATATGGAGGGTTTTCAACCACTCCATGCTTCCTGTGGAGTCATTCCTTTTAGGGCCTTTGTGGGTGCCCTATTCAACAGATATACTACAGTGGTGATAGCTTCTACCCAATATTGTTGCCCAAGAGTAGCTCCTGTGAGCATACAACGAACCATTTCCATGATAGAACGGTTCCTTCTCTCAGCAACTCCATTTTTTTGAGGAGTATAGGCAGTTGTTAACTGTCTCTTGATTCCATGCTTATCTAAGAATGCAGAAAATTCATTAGAGGTAAACTCCCCCCTCGATCTGAGTGGAGGGTTTTAATAGAAGCTCTTGACTCCTTCTCAATGGATTTCTTGAACTGCTGGAAGAATGTGAAAGCTTCTGATTTCGATTGGAGAAAGAAAACCCACATCTTTCGTGAGTAGTCATCTACGAATAACTGAAAGTACCTCTTCCCTCCACAAATTTTGGGTGTGAAAGGACCACACAGATCGGTGTGAATTAACTCCAAAGGTTTTCGTGCTCTTGTTGAGCTCTTCTCAAATGGTACTCTATGCTGCTTTCCTACCAAGCAGTCAGAGCACACTGGCAATGTGGCGAAAAGGGAAGGAAGACCCTTTACCATCTCATACTTACTGAGCTCAAGTAAGTAGCCAGAACTAAGATGCCCATATCTCTTGTGCCATAGGGAAGTTGCTTCCTTGGTAGAGACAGATCATGGAAACATGTGGAGTAGAGATAGCATCTAGTGCAAATAAGCCGTGCTTATATGAAGTCGTTGCAATCTGCTTACCCTTCCGGGTAATAGTACAACACTTCTTTCCATTCTCAACACGAAAGTTGACAACCATATTTCTATCCGGGATTTGTGTGACTGACGAACAAATTGTTAGCCAATCCCGGAACATAGAGGACTTTGTCAATCGACACTTGCCATCGGGAAGAGTGACTAAAGCTGTACCCTCTCCCTGAAACCCTGTAGGTTTTATCATCGACAATGGTGACAGGTTTGCCCTCTTTGGCCACGAATGATTCAAACCACGATCCGTCGCCGAGTCATATGTTTGTCGGCTCCGGAATCGACATACCAAACGGGATCCCTCCGTGTGGAATGCGTGGTAGTCATGAGCACCTTGTGTGCCCATTTAGAATCTGAGTCAAATTCTTCAACAACAACATTCACCTGGGGTTGCTTGTTTTTATTTTGTGGTTTGTTTTGGCCTTTCTGCTTGGTTTTATGCCAACACCTATTGGTGTCATGGTTGTCCTTCTCACAGATCTTGCACCACCTCTTCTTCTGTTGAGGTTGTTTGCCTTTTCCTTTCGTATCCTGTTGAGAATTTCCTCCTTTCTAAAAGTTGCCTCATTTTTGCCCATTACCTTTCTTCCTAGAACCCTGCTTGTTGGTGTATAGGGCTGTATTGGAAGAATCATCCTTGTGAAGTTGGTGTGCCTCCTGTTGTTGAAGCAGATTGACCAACTCGATGTAGGTAATTTATCATTGAGACACCTGGATGGAGGTGATCAACATATCAAATGAAGAAGGCAAAGCTCTCATCACAAGTGAAATGAGAAGCTTTTCATCCACAGTATCTCCCAAAGAATTCAATTTCTCTTTCAATTTAGACACTCTGCACAGAAAGAGTTCAACTGTTTCACCCTGTCTCAAACTCAGGTTATGAAGTTATTGTTGAAGATGAAGAATGGTGGAATCATTATTTCCCTCATAGATGGTTCTAAGGGCATCCCATGCCTCTTTACCACTTGCTTTGTCAGCTATATGAGGTTGCATTTCATCTAAAACAGCAAACAAAATGAGCACCTTTGCTCGACTGTCTTTCTTGTCAAAAGCTATCTGATCTGTGGAAGGACCTGTGGATCCTAATTTTGGTGAAGGCCTAGTTGTTATTCCAGTAACAATATCCCACAAATCTTCCATTTGGAGAATTTCCTTCATCTTATGTTTCCATGGTGTATAATTTGGACCTTTCAATAACTGATGCGGATCAGTCATCAACTTTGCAACAACGACCATAGTGAAGGTTCCTTATATCACCAATTGGTCCCCCTTTCGATATACCTTTTGCTAGGTCGTTATACCATACAAAATACCCTCCCTTACGTGAGGGAAACTATAGGTATTTAGAAAGATCAACAAAAATCACCCGCCCTTACGTGAGGGAGACTATAGGTGAGTTTTAGAGATCATACGATACGTGGAACATAAGCGGTACTAAAAGGGAATCGCCTTGTTAATGGCACCTACCATAGAAGATTCTTCTCATGCGTGGGGCATAACTTCCCCTAAACACTATGAAGAATACTTCGTCAAGATTTACGCCTAAACACAAGTGCGATAAAGGGTAGTGGATGGAGTAAAAAAAATGCAAAAATGGCTAACTTATCTCTCCCCGACGATTTATAGAGAACAAGCTCAGACGTCGTTGTAGCAGCTATATTAGGCGGCGGATACAGTAGCCCAATCACGATAGCTTTACCTGTAAGTGTTGGCCAGAGGTATCACAAATACCGAACACTGCAGTGCAATAAATTGCACGGATGGGTTTTAATTATTCCGGGGACTTAGGGAGTGTATTTGATTTTTTTTTAACTTTTAATGTAGTGCAAAAAATGAAATATGCAACATACAACATAAAAAGTGCCCACAAGAATTAACCCACAAGGTGTCGGTCATAGCCGAAAATGCACCTTTTACAATTCACCAAATTGCTTTTTCAAAAAATTACTCACATTCCCCCTTTGATTTTTTGAAAAAAATCCCCCCTTAAAAAATCTCTTTAACAAAGCATTTTAATAATTATTATATATTTAAAGTTAAAATAAATAATTTTAATTTATATAGTTTTTAAAACTTATGAAAAATAAATTAAAAAATTAAATTTTAATTTATTAAAGTTTTAAAACTATAGAAAATAAATTAAAATTAAAAAATTTTAACTAAAAAATAATAATTAGAAAAAAAAACTTTGAAAAAAAATATTATACCTTAAGGGGGAGTCGACGGGATTTGAACCCCCGACCTGCAGGCTCCCAGAGCCTTACCGCACGGCTCACGACCACGTGAGCCAGCAGGCTGATCCGAAAGGATCAGTGGAGCTCCTCCTTTTGGATGCTCCTCCTCCTCTGCTGCGGCCTCCGGTTGCTCGGTCACGTGCCGTCGCTTGCTGCGGCTGCGCTCCGATTTTTCTTTTTCTTTTTTTTTTTTTTTTGAGGGGGGTTGCATCGAACGCGGCGGAGGTGGGGGGGGCGGGGTGGGCGCTGCTTCCGCCAAATCCAACGCGAGGGGGAGGGGGGTTTGCAGCGGATAGACGTCTGCCTGGCACTCCGTGACGCAGCGTGCCGAGCTCGTCCATGACGCTGCCTCGGCCCCGTCCTCCAACGGGGGGGGTGGTCACGCAATTTTTTGCGTTTCGTCCCCTTCCTCCTGGGCTGTCCGTGCGTCGACGTCAGCGCTGCCTACGCCCACTGTACGTCGGCATCAGCGCGCAAGGGCGGGAATGCTCTACGTCGCCTACTATACGTCGGTCTGCGCAAGGGCGGGAACGCTGTGTGTTGACGTCTATGCCCGCTGTGCGTCGCCTGGAACGCTCCTTAGTCACGCATGGATGCGCGGCGACTGTCGTGCGTCTACGCGCGACCAAAAAAAATTTATTTTATTTTTTTGATTCGCTCGGCTGCGCGGCAGGGAGAAAAAATCACGCCCGCAAACAAACTCGTCTGCAATCACCTCGCCCAAATTTTCAACTGGCTCTGATGCCATGTAAGAATGCGAACAACAGTTTATTATTCAGCAGCCTGTTTAAATAGCGGTTACAAAGAACGAATTGCCGGAGGTTGCCAAACCAACCAGCCATATTAGCAAATCGTTAGAACAGAATAACAAATGCAACAATATGCCTAAATAATGAAATATAGACAAAGTACGCTAACAACATCTAGGTCATTGATATTTTATAATTAATGATTACCATACCTTTGATAGTTCTATTTTTATCTTAGCCAAAAATCTTTGTCTTCTCTACCTTATTATCTAGACCATAGATTTGATTTTATGGAATATTGCAATCCATCATTTTACTAAAACTTAGGGAGCCTTTATGTTGAGCAATTCTAGTTATCAATTTCCTCAAATATTTTGAGCAATGTAGACCATTCATTCTTTAACCATGGAAATAAAAAAAATATTGTTTTTGAGAGATCATATTTTTTTGTTTTAATAATGAGAAAAACAAGCAAATAATTGAGATTTTACCTAACAAAATATGGCTATTGATCTAGGCTTGGGTAAATTAAATAAGAATCATTGATTTCATCATTAGGCTGTGTCTTCATCATAAACCATTGATCTTGTTTCAATGTAAACCATTGATTTAGTCTCCTATATTTCACTATTTCAAGTGTCGTGACCTATTGATTCCTTTTGATGTCATAGATTATAGACCATTAGTTCTTCTCAGATGTAAAGTGCTTCTTATTGAATAATCTAGGCCACTAGACTTTATCTTGAATAAATTTAGGCCATTTGTTTTCTTGAAATTGGAGTAAGGGCAAACATAGATTGTAGATTTCTTTAGAAATTCAACAATGGTTTTAAACCATTCATTTTAGTGTGCTCTTGGGCAAGACTTAGTGGAGTACAAGTGGCCATTCAAATACCTTATAGCTTATGACGATAGGTTCATGCAAATTATAAATTTACTGGTGAATAAAACAATTTATTTGGGTTTATATGGTAAGGCTTTGAATGCACATGGAATGCTCATCTTTTGACATCAAATCAATGCAAGTCATAGATTCATTATGATATATTGATCAACTATGGATAACTATACACTAAAGAGCTTTCAAATTTAACCCTATAGATCACCATTCTCTAGGAGGATATAATGTGAGTCATTATTTTATCCTAAGTTGTGCATGCAATAAAATAGATTTTTGTGAACATGATAAATAAGACAAAGTGTGTCATTATTTTTATTCATTGCTCATTTTTCAAGAGGTTTGTTCTATTATTTTTGAGAAGCTTGGGATCCAGTGGGTCCTTCCTGAGTTCCTGGAATATTTTTCTCATCAATGGGATTCTCCCTTTTCCACCCCTCGACTCAAGTGCCTTTAGATATTCTTGCTTATACATTTATTGTGGGGTGTTTGGAAGGAGCGTAATGCTAGGATGTTTGGAGAGAGCTCATATATCCATCACTACAACCAACTGCCAGGTCACAAGAGGGTAAACACCAGCCAAACCAGAGGACTCTACAACCTAGAGTGAATGATACCGGTAAACCCCCCATTTTTTCCAATAGTTAAGGTGGATCTATTAGCTACCCAACCACCCCCCAATCCCAACCAGGGTTCTAACTGATCGAACCTTCTTTCAGGGTGCAAACTAAAAAGGAGAAATAAGGCCATCAACTAGAAATCTTCTCTTCCCAATAGGACCTCTACCAAACTGTAGGTCCACATTTTAAAAAATATCAGCCTACATAGGGTCACTTAAGACCATGAAGGACCACTCATTTACAATATCAAATATTACATTATTATTCATATAATCATCTTCTCTATTATCCATGTATTTGGCTAATCCCTATCCTCTAACAATCTGAATGCCTTTAAATTCTACATCATACTAGAATAGTTTTACCATCCATCTAGCATACCTACCTAAGGGTTTAGGTTATGTGAATACATCTTTGATAACGATATGAGTGATGTAAGATATAACCTTATTAGAACCAAAAATACTTTTAAAATGATCCAATGCTTTCATAAGAGCAAAAGGTTATTTTCCTATCAATATGTACTTCAACTAAGCACCTTTCAAACTAGCACTCATAAAATAAATAGGTCTTTCATTATTTTCCTCATATTTCTAATATAATATTGTTCGAATAGTATGTTCTAGAGCAAATGAAAAATTGTTAAACGCACTAGAATAGTTAGGGTAAGTCAATATATGAGCTTGAGTAATTGTCTTTTTAATTTTCTAGAAAGCTTGGGTATTCTCTTTAATCCACTTTATCTCTCCTTCCTTTCTAATCATTTCATTTATGGGCTTAGAATTTTCAACGAAATTAAGAATAAATCTTCTAAAAAAATTGATTTTGTCAAAGAATGACTGTACTCCTTTTAGATTTTTGGGAGGATGGATTTTAGAATTCTATCCTTTGTGGATCTATGCTTATACCCTTCTTTGAAAATGACATGCCCAAGTAATTTACCCTATATAGCTCTGAATATATATTTCTTAGGATTCAGAGAGATACCAAACACACTTTAGTCAAGTGAGTAAAATTATATTTGAGAGACTTGGAGAATACTATGATATCATATAGGTAGATTACCACTATTTTAAACATTAAACTTTTAAAGGCAAAACCATAGCTCTTTGAAAGGTTTCTCTTGCATTCATTAATCTAAATGGCATTATGAGATATTCAAATGTACCCCAAGATGTGGTGAAAGTTTTTTAATACCTATATTATAAATTATTGAAATCTGAACATAATCTAAAAAGCTATCCAACAAAGATATTCTTGATGCCAAATCCACTGCTTGAAGTAGTTGCTCCATGTTGGAATTGGGTAGTTTTCTTTAAGTGAGCTCTTATTCAAATTTATGAAGTCCAAAAAAAGCCTTAATATCACCATTCTTTTTTTGACTAGGACTAGATTTGCTATCTAGGAAGAAAATCTCACTTTTTTTTTATTATTTTTGCATCTAATAGTTTCTATATTTTCATTTGCATCAATGGGTGCAAGGTGGGATTGAATTTCCTCTATTTTTGCCTAAAAGGTTTTGCACCTTCTTGAAGAGGCATTATATGAGTAATCAGTTTAGTGTTAATGGTCCTTAAATCTTCATAACTCTAGGAAAAAATATACTTATTTTCTTTAAGAAATAAATGTATTGTTGTTTTTCTTTTTTGACAAAGCTTTGTTGATTTTAATAAATCTAGGCTCTTCCTTTGTCCCAATAATGATATCATCTAGTTCAAATTATTTCAAAAGTGGTTTGTAAGCCCTATCAAAATCATCAACAAAGATTTTTAAAGATAAAACCCTCTAGGGAATGTATTGGTCTTTAGTTGTATGACCTTTGTGGGTTTTTCAATAATATCCTTCAACTTTTCTTCATATTTTCATCACATATTATATCAGAGAATTTATTTTGTAAGGTAATAAATTCATTAGTGTGTATATCATTATGAGAAACTTGTAAATATACTACATTATCAAGGACATATGGTTTATAAATATATATAGTTAAAAAATTATCCATAAAAAATGTATCTAATATGGGGCTATCAACCCTAGAATAATTCAGAGCTAATACATTTGCATTAAGATTTTGTGATTTGGAAATGTACTGCATATCAATGGCCAAGAATCTATCAATTTAATCTTGTATCAACTACTTATATGCTTCATTTGCTATTTTTCTTTGATTTGTTGTATTACAAGTTGAGCATCCCCACTTACTTTTGGGTTATTTATACCTAGTTATATAAGAAAATTCTAATTTGTAAGGTATACCAAGATAGTTTCCATTAATATCAGTTAACATTACCCCAACCCCTGCTCTTATCTAATATTATGCACCATAAAAGGCCATAGTCCATAGCTCAGAAGTCAAAAATCTATCAGCCTCTACATCTATCTCAAATTTTAATTTTGGATCCATATTTTTAGAATCAAGCACTTTCGACAAGAAAGGTGAATTCCAAATAGAGTAAACCCCCATAACCCTTTCTTCAATAGAATCCATAATATTGATCATGTTATCATTAGGTTCACTTAATTCAATTGAATATCTACTAAAGGGTTCTCTTTTCATATAGTATTTTCTTTACCCTGCATTGGGATGGTGGCACATGACCAGTCTAATTAAATACTGCCTCCTAGCTACTTAGCCCAATGCCTATAGAGTAAGATATAAAATAAATGATCTACATCTACTACTACTACATATATTACTATATATTTATTGGGGTATTTTTCTAGATGGAAAAGCATCCCAATAATGATACCTCCACAAGGTACTCTTCTATTATCCATTACAAAAATGGGAGGGTGCTCCTTTTGACAAGTCAAACCTAGCTAATTAACCACTTGCTTTGATATTACATTTATGGATGCACCACTATAAAGCACACAATTATGAATAACATATTAGCCACACTAGCCTGATGTGTACCTTAGGGATATATAGAATGGTTTGACTAAATATGGGGCTTTGATTACATTATTTTTAGGACCCATGAGGCTTTCAGGTTGATCTTCTAATTGGTCAACTAGCATGAAAGCTATACAAACCTGATTTCTATATTTTGGGATAGTCATCAATTCATTAAAAGTAATATTAACTTTTTTCTTGGCAATTTCTAGACCAACATCGAATTGGTATATCTTATCATATATATATATATATATTTTTACCAGATTCTTGATTGAGAAAATCATTCTATTGTTTCCAAAATACTTCTTCTATATTTTTTTCTTTTAGGATAACTTGTTGTTTCCTTTCTAATAAATTTCCACTATGGTTCTCTCTTCCCGAGTACCTTTATTTTTAATTGACCATCCATTATTTCTATTTGTGGGTCTTTTATTATTTTTATCTTCTACTATTCTATTTCAAAGATTGATAGCACAAATTATTTCTAAACACTCTACTTCTTCTGCTATTGAGATAAGCTTGCGTTGTTTCATTCTATAGAATCTATTATTGGTAGGATTATCTAAATGTGTGCTTCTCCAAATACTAGGACTATTTTTTCATGATTATTTTTACATAAGTCAAGGTATTTTTAAAATTCAACTTCTACAACCTCATCTTCTTGAGTCCAACATAGATTAATTCTAGCATCTTCTTCTTTAGATTCATCATTTAAATCAATGTTAGAGTACATGCTTTGATATATTCCATAATCATCAAAATTATGTGGTGCATCACAAGTAGAGAAATAGAAAGGATAATTTGATGCTATATTATTGGATGGAATTGGGTTTGGAATAGAATTGAGGTCCTTTTCCACTTCCTTATTTTTCCAATTATTATTTCTATTTTGATTTGTATTTCCTTCTTTTTTTTCATTATTGTTCAAATTTTTATTGAAATTCCTTCTAAATGGAGGTCTGGCATCAACTAGCTATTTATTATCACCTTGAGACTATGAAGTATTAACATTATTCTATTTACCTCTCGTAATCCTAGATAATTTTTTGTTCAAATTAGTAAATGTTTCACTCAATTGATTAGCTATTTTGTTCATTGGATCTTGCTCTATTTTCTTAAGGATAAAATTCAACCTTCTTAGGTTTTTTTTAGGTTGAATAGGCTCTAGAGAGTATACCTCCATATTTCTACTACCAATCATATTTCTTTCTATTGCAATAATCTATTTATACATGCATTAACGGTAACTATTGATACCTATCTTAACTCATAATTAAAATCCCTAAGGAAGGCATTCTTGTAAAAATAGATGGACTGGTCATCATTCAACCTTAGTCCTACTAGGATTTTATTTTTGAGTTTGGTAAATCTTCTGTTAAAATCCTCCACTGAATCATTTTATTTTTTCATGGTGGATAATTTTGTTAATAAAGATTTTTTGTTCTTCCTTTCCTTGTATTTTCTAAGGAATATAGTTTCCATGTTTTGGAAATTAGGGATGGAATTATTTTGAAGTTTGTTAAACTATTCATGAGCATATTTCTCTAAATTATGAAAGAAAATCTTAAGGACTACATCTTCTTTGTATACCTCTATATTATCAATGGCATGCAAAAAATCTTTAATAATATCTTCACCAATTATAGTAGTATTTCTTCAAAATTTTGGTAGGTACTTACTAGTTTTACTAGGCAGGGGATTTAGATTTTGAGGTAGGAAAAAGGGGTTAGTCCTCTGTTGATTAACATTGGGATTAGAAACCACCATATTTGTTATAAGTCGACTAACTATTGGTATTTTATTAACATAGTGGATGCTTGAATTGGACTAGAGTTGGTACTAAAAATAGAAATAGTATGAATTGAAGAACTACTATGAGATTTAAAAAATACTTTAGTGTTTGACACCCTGGGGAACAATTATTTTTGGCTTCTCCTTATGGATTCCATATATGAGCTCTTTCTCCTTTTTTTTTTTTTTTAAATTATGGTTTTGTTTAGAGTTGCTAGCATATATGTGCAAGAAATAATAAGATCTCTTCAAAATTTTAGCCAATATTGCTCAACTTAGTATTCTCTCAATTCTCAAAAATTTCACTCAAGGGATAAAGGGAATTGTGGTTTGAAAATAATCAAGAATTTATAATGGTAAAAAAAACCCATGATCGTTGACAACTAAATTTTAAAAATTTAAAACAAGGAAGAAAAGCATAGGAAAAATACAAAGGCAAAAGATAGATTTAAATTTCTTAACCTCGTTATATTTTTTCCCCAACAACGATGCCAAAAACTGTTGGAGAATTTTTTTGCACCTTTAAATATTTGTCATGCCACATAATGTTTTGGTTCCAAACAGTATTGTTGACTCTGGTGGATCCACCTCTTTTACTCATGAAATAATTATCCTAAGAATTTTGATAAACCAAGCTAAGAAAACCCTAAACCAAGCTTATATTATGACATACATTCTTATGTTCAACCATATTAACAAAGAAATATAAAATATTCATTGTTTGACCAAGATTTACAAAAACCATTAATTAAAAACCATATTAGTAGACCAATACCTTTTCCATTGTGTAATTGTAGCAAATCTATAAATTATTTAATGAGAACGAAATAAGAGAAAAGGAGAAACTTGGTCAATTACATTTATTCAAGTAATGTAACAAAAATAATTTGATTTTACCAATGAAAGAACACGTCATTCACACATTCAAATAATGTAATATGTAAATGTGGCACACACATAATTGACAAGAGAATTGCTCAAATATGGAAGCAGGATTTGCATTAAAATCAATATGCAATTACAATTTGAGTTTATCCAGAGTGGCTTAGATCTCATAAAATGCATATAAAAGGGAATTTCTATTCAAATGATGTAACATAGACCCGCAACTCTTCATTCAAATAATGTAATAAAAAATCTCCTAGCTTCTGACTTAGTCATTGGAAATAATCTTAGCAAACTTAATGCTTCTTGAGCAAGACCTACACAATTACAGATAAGAATAAGGGATGGAAATGGAGGACTTAAACACAAAAGAGAATACAACTGATAGGGCAAGAACAATATAGAATACCTTTGAAAAAAATGGCTATGTAAAACTCTGATCCTATGTTTGGTTGATGCAACTCTTATTTATAATTTGAAAATGGTCCATTTGTGTTAACTGCCTTCATCCGGTCTATACACTTGGTTGCATATACTCTATTGATCCTATGGTTACTTACAACTAGATCATAGTTGTTTTGAATTGTTTTACTTGAAGCCTTACACTTGGTGGTTTCCCAGCCTTAGGATCTTTAGAAAGGGTGATAACCTTATTGACGCAAGGCCCTATAGTTGGCTTGTTTTTAGATCAATATTATATCCTTCTAATATTTTATACCTTTTAGTAGTGGGTCCCATGTCTCCCCTTATTACCTCAATCTTCTCTTGGTTTACCTCTTCTTCTTTGCCCTATTATTCATATTCTTGTTTACTTATTCCAAATATGCTAGAAATTTCATCCCATGACTCATTAGAAAAAGAAGTTGTGATCATTATAGTATCCATTAACTATAATATTTTTTTCTTACATCCTATTGGATGACTATTTTCTTAGGAGAATCTAACTATTGACCTAGCCATTTTAGATAGGTCATTGATTTTCTAAGCTAATTTCTATTCGTATTTTCCATCACATCCATAGTTTTGTAATCTTTGGGAAATCATTTTGTCAAATTTGTTTGCATCTACACATTCCTCAAGTGAAATTCTAGATTACCTTTTGTTATCTATTTCTTTTGCTCATGCTTTCATTTCCTTGAAAGTTGTCTCCCAATAGGTCCTTTCATGGAGATATATAGCCACTTTATTGAAATTTATCTTGCATTCATATGATGCATTTCCTTATTTGGTGATCACCTATTTGGTATTTATTTGTTCATATTGTTCCTTGTATTTTTGGAATATATGTTGTACTGATGCTATTTTGATATTTTCTTATTTTAGAAGGATCTTAATTCTTTGTATGGTAACAATAACTTTGGTGATGTTATGGGGTATTTTTATTTGTATTTCCATCTTAGATTTTATTTCAGAATATAGCTTTGCTTTATATTCTTGAATAAATGTAGCACTATCAAATTGATTGGCTATTTATTGTAACTCTTTCTTCTGAATAATACGAGAAGAAGGTAATTGAGGAGTGATTATTATTTTTCCAGCTTCTATATCTTTTATTTTGGCCTTTAGCTCTTGGTTTTCTTTATATGTAATTTTGTGTGTGAAGCTGACTTCCTAATTCCATCATGGACAATGGGTCCCCTATGACTTGTAACTTTGCTTACCTTCCTTCCCCTATTACTTGATTGACCTAAATTGATTTATTTTTGCTGGCATAGAGAATAATACAATGGTGGATGATACTTCTAGAAATTGAATGCTTGGTTCAACTATATATTGTATATCCTAAGGATATTTCCCTTCATCAATCACCTCAAGTTATTTCTCCTCAATAGGATCAAAGGAGATGACCTCTTTTTCTCTCACCAAAGTAATACTTTTTAGAGCTTCTAATGAGGAAGAAGTCCCAAGCCTAGCATTTATATGCTCAAAGTATTTATTCATACTTGGAAACTTTACTTGGTGCTCTCTAAACAAATTGGTCAATCCCCTAGCAAGTTGATTTTTTTTCTATAATATTGGAGATATCTTGATTTATTTATTATTCACCACTAGATATTTGGGTATGATCCTAGGTATATGCAATGCCAATTGTAGCTTAGTCTCATAAGATACCTCTTATTGAATTTGTGCAAATGAAAAAGGGATAACTTATTTACCTTTCCTAGTATCATTAGTGTCATGCCATAACTGCAATTGAATTACTCTATAAACACTCTAAAAATTCTCCTTAATCTCTTCCAAGAACTTAGTCCAAAAGTGCTATGTATAATCATCTCTCAAGGTCTTTGCAAATACTCCATGAAAGTCAATTTCGGTGAATAGGGCATGTATTAATAACAAGTGGGTTAGTAACTTTACATGCTCAGTCATAATTATGACTAGCTATGTCCTTTCCCTTTGCCACCCTATGATTATCACCTTATATTCCATAACGGTATCAACTACCATAACATGGATTTTTTATAATTTTTTGTTGCTTTAGATACATTGATATTGGTAGTAAATTTAATTTGAGTCATAGGTTGATTAAAAGAATTTTTTAAAACACATACAAATAAATTATATAATCTTGTGTAAAGATCTTATGCAAATCTTGATTGTTCATGCTAGATGAACATTCAATATGAACTATAAATATATCCTTATGAGATTAGGTTGGCATGCCACACTCTATTTGAACTACAACTGCTAATTTTTTAATATTGAATCTAGGCCATCAAGAGATCCTAAAATTTTGTGTCATAAATCTAGTTCATTGGTGTTATCTAGCAATAAAATATTAGATATTAAATCTCACCTACAAAGTCAGTGGATTTCCAAAAGAATAATTTTTGTTTATCATGTTGTTAAATAAGAGCCATTCATTCTCTTTTGTTTAAGATCTCAATTATTGGAACATATCCCAAGTCAAAGCTTAGTTGCAAGCTCCCTTTATTGAATGTAAATATCCATTACCCATTGTTTATCAAACTTACATCTGTAAGAATGCAAACAATAGTTTATTATTCAGCAACCTGTTTAAATAGTGGTTACAAAAAACGAATTGCCAGAGGTTGCCAAACCAACCAGCCATATTAGCAAATCGTTAGAACAGAATAAAAAATGCAACAATATGCCTAAATAATGAAATATAGACAAAGTACGTTAACATCCCCCTTTATTACATTATTTGGGTAATGTAATAACTAATAGCTATACTAGACTACTAACATCCCCTTACATCATTTTGCAATACAAAGTGAGTTGCGAAACAATTCAAATTTGACACGTCCAAGTGCCTTAGTGAAAATTTTTGCAACTTGAGCATCGGTGGGAATGTCTGAAGCTGAATTCGGTGCTTTGGAACTTCATCTCGAATGAAATGACATTGTGTGTCAATGTGCTTTGTTCTTTCATGATGGATCGGATTCTTGACGAGGTTCGAATACCCTGATTGTCACAAAACAAGTGTATTGGAGATTTTGATGGATGGCCCATACTTGTCAGAATGCGACGTAACCATATCACTTCGCACATAGCTTCACGTGCGGCATGATATTCTTCCTCTGTTGATGAAATAGCAACCACCTGTTGCTTCTTGCTGTGCCAAGAGACAGGACCGGATCCTAGATGAAAAATGTATCCAAAATTTGACTTGCGATCATCAAATGATCCGGCATAGTCGAAGTCCGTGTATCCTTGCAAGAAGAATTTTTTGTTCCTCTTGTATTCTAGGACATATTCCATAGTACCACGGACATAGTGAAGAACATGTTTTGCTGCTTTTCAATGAGTGGTCTTAGGCTCCTGCATGAACCTTGAAAGATAGTTGACAGCAAATATGAGATCTGGCCTAGTATTGGTCAGATATATGAGACTCCCAATCAACTCGTCGATAGAGAGTACCATCTACCCGAGGTGAATCATCATATCGCGATAATCGAAGTCCATTCTCCATCGGAGTTGCCATTGGCTTGCAATCGATCATGCAATATTTTTCCAGACAATGTCTTGGCATATTTTTTACGAGACACTTTGATAGAGTGCTTCTTCCGGCTGAATTCCGAGCAAGACAAGTAATGGAGAAGTCCGAGATCCGTCATCTCAAAATATTTGTACAAGTTTCTTTTGACAGTAGAGATCATAGTTTCTGAACTACCTGTAATGAGCAGATCATCCACATAGAGTACAAGCAACACTATCTCAGAACCCTATTTCTTGAAATAGAGGTTTGCATCTGACGGACATCTCTTAAATCCATGCTGCATAAGGTGATTGTCCATTTTTATATACCAAGCTTGAGGAGCTTGTTTCAGACCATATAAGGATTTGACCAATTTGCAAACCTTCTGCTCTTGGCCTTCCACTTCAAATCCTTCGGTCGAGTCATGTAGACTTCTTCCTGGAGATCACCATTTAGAAAGGAACTTTTGACATCCATCTGGTGAACTTTCCACCCATATTGTGCTGCCATAGCACACATAACCCGAATTGTGGTCATCCGAGTAGTAGGTGCAAAAGTTTCCTCGTAGTCAATGCCTTCCTTTTGAGCATAGCCCTTTGCAACAAGATGGGCCTTATGCTTATCAATTGTTCCATATGCCTTGTACTTGAATTTATATACCCATTTGCAACCAATGGGTTTCTTTCCATGTGGTAGATCAACAAGCTTCCAAGTTTTATTTTTCATCAAAGACTCATACTCTGTATCCATAGCGGCCTTCCACTGAGGCTCACTGAGAGCATCTTGCACTGATGCAGGTTCAAGATCATATATGGTAGACATGAACGCCTCGTCATCATCAATATCCATATCCTCTACTTCGTACTTGGAGTTACAAAAGTTCCTCAAAAGATTGACAAAGATCATCAACCTCACCAGTTTCTTTGGCTTCTTTTTCCTTTTGAGCCATACTGCGTGTACGAGGTCTATCCAAGTTCAAATTGGGAGGAGTGGATAAATTTGCATCTCTGATTGTATTTGTACACCATTTCGGATTCTTCTTCGATGGCGTTGAATAAGATGTAGAAGGACCTCCTGTCTGTGTTGACGAAGGAATCTTCTCTTCCTTAGATTCCATAAGATCTAGGTGTACTTTAGATGTGCTCTATGATGTGAAAGCTTCATCAAAGACAATATCTCTGCTGACATGAATTTTCTTGGTCAAAGGATCTATCAAACGATATCCTTTAGAGTGCTCATCATAACCAAGAAAAATACATCTCAGTGTTTTCTCATCTAGCTTCTTCCTTTTCTCTTTTGGTATGTGCATGAAAGCGTGACATCCAAAAATACGTAGATGAGATATGGAGGGTTTTCGACCACTCCATGCTTCCTGTGGAGTCATTCCTTTTAGGGCCTTTGTGGGTGCCCTATTCAACAGATATACTACAGTGGTGATAGCTTCTACCCAATATTGTTGCCCAAGAGTAGCTCCTGTGAGCATACAACGAACCATTTCCATGATAGAACGGTTCCTTCTCTCAACAACTCCATTTTGCTGAGGAGTATAGGCAGTTGTTAACTGTCTCTTGATTCCATGCTTATCTAAGAATGCAGAAAATTCATTAGAGGTAAACTCCCCCCCTCGATCTGAGTGGAGGGTTTTAATAGAAGCTCCTGACTCCTTCTCAATGGATTTCTTGAACTGCTGGAAGAATGTGAAAGCTTCGGATTTCAGTTGGAGAAAGAAAACCCACATCTTTCGTGAGTAGTCATCTACGAATAACTGAAAGTACCTCTTCCCTCCACAAATTTTGGGTGTGAAAGGACCACACAGATCGGTGTGAATTAACTCCAAAGGTTTTCGTGCTCTTGTTGAGCTCTTCTCAAATGGTACTCTATGTTGCTTTCCTGCCAAGCGGTCAGAGCACACTGGCAATGTGGCAGAAAGGGAAGGAAGACCCTTTACCATCTCATACTTACTGAGCTCAAGTAAGTAGCCAGAACTAAGATGCCCATATCTCTTGTGCCATAGGGAAGTTGCTTCCTTGGTAGAGACAATCATGGAAACATGTGGAGTAGAGATAGCATCTAGTGCAAATAAGCCGTGCTTATATGAAGTTGTTGCAATCTGCTTACCCTTCCTGGTAATAGTACAACACTTCTTTCCATTCTCAACACGAAAGTTGACAACCATATTTCTATCCAGGATTTGTGTGACTGACAACAAATTGTTAGCCAATCCCGGAACATAGAGGACTTTGTCAATCTGACACTTGCCATCAGGAAGAGTGACTAAAACTGTACCCTCTCCCTGAAACCTGTAGGTTTTATCATCGACAATGGTGACAGGTTTGCCCTCTTTGGCCACGAATGATTCAAACCACGATCTGTCGCCAGTCATATGTTTGCTGGCTCCAGAATCGACATACCAAACGGGATCCCTCCGTGTGGAATCTGTGGTAGTCATGAGCACCTTGTGTGCCCATTTAGAATCTGAGTCAAATTCTTCAACAACAACATTCACCTGGGGTTGCTTGTTTTTATTTTGTGGTTTGTTTTGGCCTTTCTGCTTGGTTTTATGCCAACACCTATTGGTGTCATGGTTGTCCTTCTCACGGATCTTGCACCACCTCTTCTTCTCTTGAGGTTGTTTGCCTTTTCCTTTCGTATCCTGTTGAGAATTTCCTCCTTTCTAAAAGTTGCCTCATTTTTGCCCATTACCTTTCTTCCTAGAACCCCCGCTTGTTGGTGTATAGGGTCTGTATTGGAAGAATCATCCTTGTGAAGTTGGTGTGCCTCCTGTTGTTGAAGCAGATTGACCAACTCGATGTAGGTAATTTATCATTGAGACACCTGGATGGAGGTGATCAACATATCAAATGAAGAAGGCAAAGATCTCATCACAAGTGAAATGAGAAGCTTTTCATCCACAGTATCTCCCAAAGAATTCAATTTCTCTTTCAATTTAGACACTCTGCACAGAAAGAGTTCAACTGTTTCACCCTGTCTCAAACTCAAGTTATGAAGTTATTGTTGAAGATGAAGAATGGTGGAATCATTATTTCCCTCATAGATGGTTCTAAGGGCATCCCATGCCTCTTTACCACTTGCTTTGTCAGCTATATGAGGTTGCATTTCATCTAAAACAGCAAACAAAATGAGCACCTTTGCTCGACTGTCTTTCTTGTCAAAAGCTATCCGATCTCGTGGAAGGACCCGTGGATCCTAATTTTGGTGAAGGCCTAGTTGTTATTCCAGTAACAATATCCCACAAATCTTCCATTTGGAGAATTGCCTTCATCTTATGTTTCCATGGTGTATAATTTGGACCTTTCAATAACTGATGCGGATCAGTCATCAACTTTGCAACAACGACCATAGTGAAGGTTCCTTATATCACCAATTGGTCCCCCTTTCGATATACCTTTTGCTAGGCTGTTATACCATACAAAATACCCTCCCTTACGTGAGGGAAACTATAGGTATTTAGAAAGATCAACAAAAATCACCCGCCCTTACGTGAGGGAGACTATAGGTGAGTTTTAGAGATCATACGATACGTGGAACATAAGCGGTACTAAAAGGGAATCGCCTTGTTAATGGCACCTACCATAGAAGATTCTTCTCATGCGTGGGGCATAACTTCCCCTAAACACTATGAAGAATACTTCGTCAAGATTTACGCCTAAACACAAGTGCGATAAAGGGTAGTGGATGGAGTAAAAAAATGCAAAAATGGCTAACTTATCTCTCCCCGACGATTTATAGAGAACAAGCTCAGACGTCGTTGTAGCAGCTATATTAGGCGGCGGATACAGTAGCCCAATCACGATAGCTTTACCTGTAAGTGTTGGCCAGAGGTATCACAAATACCGAACGCTGCAGTGCAATAAATTGCACGGATGGGTTTTAATTATTCCGGGGGCTTAGGGAGTGTATTTGATTTTTTTTTAACTTTTAATGTAGTGCAAAAAATGAAATATGCAACATACAACATAAAAAGTGCCCACAAGAATTAACCCACAAGGTGTCGGTCATAGCCGAAAAATGCACCTTTTACAATTCACCAAATTGCTTTTTCAAAAAATTACTCACATTCCCCCTTTGATTTTTTGAAAAAAAATCCCCCCTTAAAAAAATCTCTTTAACAAAGCATTTTAATAATTATTATATATTTAAAGTTAAAATAAATAATTTTAATTTATATAGTTTTTAAAACTTATGAAAAATAAATTAAAAAATTAAATTTTAATTTATTAAAGTTTTAAAACTATAGAAAATAAATTAAAATTAAAAAATTTTAACTAAAAAATAATAATTAGAAAAAAAACTTTGAAAAAAAAATATTATACCTTAAGGGGGAGTCGGCGGGATTTGAACCCCCGACCTGCAGGCTCCCTGAGCCTTACCGCACGGCTCACGACCACGTGAGCCAGCGGGCTGATCCGAAAGGATCAGTGGAGCTCCTCCTTTTGGATGCTCCTCCTCCTCTGCTGCGGCCTCCGGTTGCTTGGTCACGCGCTGCTGCTTCGCGGCTGCGCTCTGATTTTTTTTTTCTTTTTTTTTTTTTTTTTTGGGGGGGGTTGCATCGAACGCAGCGGAGGTGGGGGGGGGCGGGGTGGGCGGCTGCTCGCCAACTCCAATGCGGGGGGGAGGGGGGGTCTGCAGCGGATAGACGTCCGCCTAGCACTCCGTGACGTAGCGTGCCGAGCTCGTCCATGACGCTGCCTCGGCCCCGTCCTCCAACGGGGGGGGTGGTCACGCAATTTTTTGCGTTTCGTCCCCTTCCTCCTGGGCTGTCCGTGCGTCGACGTCAGCGCTGCCTACGCCCACTGTACGTCGGCATCAGCGCGCAAGGGCGGGAATGCTCTACGTCGCCTGCTATACGTCGGTCTGCGCAAGGGCGGGAACGCTGTGTGTTGACGTCTATGCCCGCTGTGCGTCGCCTGGAACGCTCCTTAGTCACGCATGGATGCGCGGCGACTGTCGTGCGTCTACGCGCGACCAAAAAAAAATTTATTTGATTTTTTTTTTTGATTCGCTCGGCTGCGCGGCGGGGAGAAAAAATCACGCCCGCAAACAAACTCGTCTGCAATCACCTCGCCCAAATTTTCAACTGGCTCTGATGCCATGTAAGAATGCGAACAACAGTTTATTATTCAGCAGCCTGTTTAAATAGCGGTTACAAAGAACGAATTGCCGGAGGTTGCCAAACCAACCAGCCATATTAGCAAATCGTTAGAACAGAATAACAAATGCAACAATATGCCTAAATAATGAAATATAGACAAAGTACGCTAACAACATCTAGGTCATTGATATTTTATAATTAATGATTACCATACCTTTGATAGTTCTATTTTTATCTTAGCCAAAAATCTTTGTCTTCTCTACCTTATTATCTAGACCATAGATTTGATTTTATGGAATATTGCAATCCATCATTTTACTAAAACTTAGGGAGCCTTTATGTTGAGCAATTCTAGTTATCAATTTCCTCAAATATTTTGAGCAATGTAGACCATTCATTCTTTAACCATGGAAATAAAAAAAATATTGTTTTTGAGAGATCATATTTTTTTGTTTTAATAATGAGAAAAACAAGCAAATAATTGAGATTTTACCTAACAAAATATGGCTATTGATCTAGGCTTGGGTAAATTAAATAAGAATCATTGATTTCATCATTAGGCTGTGTCTTCATCATAAACCATTGATCTTGTTTCAATGTAAACCATTGATTTAGTCTCCTATATTTCACTATTTCAAGTGTCGTGACCTATTGATTCCTTTTGATGTCATAGATTATAGACCATTAGTTCTTCTCAGATGTAAAGTGCTTCTTATTGAATAATCTAGGCCACTAGACTTTATCTTGAATAAATTTAGGCCATTTGTTTTCTTGAAATTGGAGTAAGGGCAAACATAGATTGTAGATTTCTTTAGAAATTCAACAATGGTTTTAAACCATTCATTTTAGTGTGCTCTTGGGCAAGACTTAGTGGAGTACAAGTGGCCATTCAAATACCTTATAGCTTATGACGATAGGTTCATGCAAATTATAAATTTACTGGTGAATAAAACAATTTATTTGGGTTTATATGGTAAGGCTTTGAATGCACATGGAATGCTCATCTTTTGACATCAAATCAATGCAAGTCATAGATTCATTATGATATATTGATCAACTATGGATAACTATACACTAAAGAGCTTTCAAATTTAACCCTATAGATCACCATTCTCTAGGAGGATATAATGTGAGTCATTATTTTATCCTAAGTTGTGCATGCAATAAAATAGATTTTTGTGAACATGATAAATAAGACAAAGTGTGTCATTATTTTTATTCATTGCTCATTTTTCAAGAGGTTTGTTCTATTATTTTTGAGAAGCTTGGGATCCAGTGGGTCCTTCCTGAGTTCCTGGAATATTTTTCTCATCAATGGGATTCTCCCTTTTCCACCCCTCGACTCAAGTGCCTTTAGATATTCTTGCTTATACATTTATTGTGGGGTGTTTGGAAGGAGCGTAATGCTAGGATGTTTAAGAGATTCAAGAGAAGCACCATCAATGTTAGTATAAAAATTCATTGGGATGTTGTTGATAATATCTCCTTAGTGTTCAATGATCCTCGGAAAATCCATGTGGGTAGCGCTCCAGGTGAAGTTCTTTTAGAAGATGCCTTAGGATTTTCTCATCTTGATTTTGGTTCTTCCTTGCCCAATCCAAGGAGTGTAGTTAGGTGGTCCCCCATGATAGAGGATGGCTCAAATAATTTTTTTATGATGGATCAAAAAGTAATATGAGGGTTGCAGGAGTAGGTGGAATTATCAAAGACTTTAATGGAGAGTTGGTGGTGGCATTTTCTAAACATATTTTTTACCAATCATCTCAGTTTGTAGGGGTTAGGGCCACATTCCAGGGCATAATGATGTTGAAAGAGTTGACAACTTTGCATGTAGTAAATGCAGGAGATTCATTGAATGTCATAAATATGCTCAATGGCATGGTTTTTCCCAGTTGGAAGGTGGCCAATATGTTGTGGGATTTGAGGAGAACCATCCAACTTTTTAGGCAAGATAAAATTAAGCATATTTGGAGAGAGGGCAATTTTGTGGTAGATTTTATGGCCAAACTCAAATCCAGTCAGTCGAGGTTCGTGGTTTGGAGAGGTGAATTTCTAGAGGATCTCATTAGTTGTGTCCATGATGGCAATTTTTAATCTCCGTTAGAGGGTATTTTTTTTTAAATTTGAATTGGGTGAGAACTGTGCTTTTTGAGTGCCAAGTCCCTATCATATTTTTGGGACTTTGAAGGTGCTATCCTTCATGCTTCTTAGGTGGATGGTAGTGGGTGTTGGATTATTGCATTTTTAATAAAAATCCTAAGTGCCTCCTTAGACGTGTTGATTGGATGAAGTTCATTTCCCTTGGTGTCTAATATTTTTGCTTTGTTTTTCAGGTTCACTTTGGTTGTATGAGATGGTGATTAATTGTCATTCGGGTCATGTGTATTAGTGCCTCCGTGTGGTTCTTCGCATATATCTATCAATTGTTGAGCACAATTTGAAAGTCTCATTCTAGGTTCTCTTACAATTGTTGTGGATTATACCAAGTGTCTCGTTTGGTGGGTGAAACTATTCTTGATCTGGATCTAATTGTAAAATAATAAAAATAACTCACTTCATTTTTTTTAGGTTTGGTGTCTTCCTCTGGTTTTTTCCTTGATTTTAGTTTGATTGGCTTGGTCTCTTGTGGTTCATCCCCACTGTGTTAGGATGTTTAGTTTTGTTTTCATAGTTAATTATTCTTGTTATCTGTAACCTTATCATTGGGTGGAGTTTTTTTTTAAGGTTGAGGGATCCTTTCAAAACCCTTATTTTTATTAATAATACCTATAAAAAATAAGACAAAGTGATTTGGTTGATATGGCAGATTCTAAATGCATGCAAACCATTCATTCTCTAACACAACAAATGCAGGCCATCTATTTTGTATGAATATGAGCAATATTTAAAGCATGAGGGTGTGTTTAACAAATCAAATAGATAACATTAATAATATAACACTTTGGGTATCTTAGATATTTCCTAGACTCTTTGGGCATATACATACCACTCAATTTGATGGAAAATGACTGATGTTTAAGCTTGAAGGCATGATGAAATTTATAGTCGTGATTAATCGATGATTAGGATTTAATGGTGATAAAAAAAAAAAATGGTGGGCCATCAATTTCTAGGGAATCTGAATGCATTTTTAAAAGAATATATGCTTTGGAAATTCAAATGAGAGATTCCTTTAGGATTATCTATGACATAGAAGGACTTTTGAATATCATATTAAAGTGAATCATGGATATTATGAGAAGATACATGATGTTTATTTGAGAATATTTATTGTAAAATATTTTTATTAACTTAGAATTTTATAAAGGATAGGCATGTGAAATGGGAACAAAGGGGGGAAAATTTTACTTTTATGTATTTGAGACCCTTTGAGAAAATAAGGCAACCATGGTAGGGGTATATTAAGAGAGAAATTTTGGATGACTTGGGCAGATTTTAATTGTGCCGATTAATGCAAACCATAAGGGATGAGAAAATATGCATAAATTTTAACAGAAGGGAGGGTAGTGCATGAGATAAAATATAGAATTTGACTAGAAGACTTATATGAGACTTATTAAGCTTAGGATATATGTATTTATAAAGAAATACTAAAGTAAATGTATGTAATTTAGACAAATAAACACAAAATATTATAGTATCTCTATCATAATTAGACTTATTAAGGGAAATAAAAACTACATATGGACTATTAAAAATATTGAAAGTAAAATATGTAATTTTAATCCTCAAAGACTAGGCTTATGAACTGATGGGATACTTGGAAATTTGAAACTAGGGGTATGTTATATTCTTTTTTTTGAGGATACAACAACGATTCAATTAAAATAGTTGATGGATTTGATAAATCTAACATTTAAAAGTTATTAAATCTCCTCTTTGATTAGCAAGGCAACTTTTACATGTATTTTTTGTAATTTTTGTTTTACAATTTTTGCACTAGGAGTGATGACTAGGTGGTGGATCACAATAAAAGTATGAAGACTAGCATATCAACATAGGTCCAATAAAGTGTATCTTTGAACTTCATAAAAATATTTGTGTATTTCTCATGCTCAATTTGGATCAAGATCTTACCTAGTTTGAGTATTTTGGGATCTTTTGGAGTTCCAATATTGATGTCCATAGTTTCCTCAATAATAATATGAGATTCATATTCCAATTGAGGGGGAGCTAGAAAAACTTCTAGGCTATCAATATCTATAGGATGTAAGGATGGATGACTATTGTTGATTGTTTGTAGTGTCATTCATCTCACAATTGTATTTACTAGTAATTATTTTAGGATAGGATAGGGTTAAAGATATTTACACTAATATATTGTGTAAATTTAGAAATACTAAGATCTATGAGGAGTGATGACCCCTAATCATGTTCCTCATAATAATACCATGCATTTAACAAAATAATGTATCATGGGATGCCCTATAAAGAAGGCTAACTTCATATTTGCTATCAAAAGAAGAAGAAAAATGCAAAGGTTGACTATGGCTAGGGATATGACCTATAATGCAACATCCTCACTAGAATTTGGTATGTAGAGTCTCTTTGATGTAAAATTCATATAGGTCTAGTTCGTTACCTTAATATCCCATGTTACAAAACATTTGCATAGGGATGGAATATGTTTTTAACAAGAAGCATGAAGCATGCTCTCATTCAACTAAGAAAGGATTATTGCCATGGGTTTCTCATCATTGGCATTACTAGCATAAATGAAGGAGCAACTTTCTATTTGTATTGTTTTATCCTTATTGCTAGAAGGTAATCCTAAGGTTCAAGGAGATGGGAGAAGCATGACTAGGTATAGAATAAGTTTATTATTTAAAAAATGATTATTAATGTTTATTGGATTCAAAATTTGATTCTTAGATTTATTCTTAGGTGAATTATTTAGGTGAGATATATTAATGCATCAATGGTGGGAACCTAAGGAGAAGAAGAAGAACATGACTCAAGAAATAAGTTGAGAGAAGGGTGAAGATGTGATTTATATTTTTTGATATCCATTACTTGGTAGTAGGAAAAGGTCTCAAGGTCATATATAATATGATAAATGTTATTCCTATATTCATATTTAAGGAATTGATGAAGAGTGGAATGGATGAAATGCATCTCATGGATCCATGGGCTCAAGAAGAATATTTTAGGATAAGTCACATAACATGACATATAAGAGAGTGTTTGAAGTGTGGGATCTAACTCTAAGAGGTAAGACTATAGTTATAGTAGCCTTAGATTACCCATTTTTGAAGGCCCTAATTATAAGATCAAACTTCTCTAAATATTGTTTGGTTAGTCCAAAATGATAGATGAATAAAAAAATACAAACATTAATACTAGAATCATTATCAAATTGAATTCATTTTATGAACATATCATCCATATGGCCTATGAAATATAATGGGTGATATTTGGCCATAGAGGATTGAGGGATATCATCCTCATGGAATGATATAGTTGCATGTTTAACTCTAATAGATCCCACTAAAGAAGTAAGATAATCCAATTTTAGGTCTTAAGAAATGACTTGTTTACTCAAAATTTTAAGATATATCTATGGGCCAGAGACGTCCTAAGAAGCTAAAGAAGGAATATTCTGGATAGGGCACATTTAAAAGGTTAGAAAAATGACAACTAAATTTTATTTACAATGTAACAAATATATAGGTAGAACTAGGCCTACTTTATAAACAACAACCTTTGCCATATCTCTAATAGAGTTTGAAAATGTAATGTACAATAATTCTTCCTAAAATTGGTATAGCTTATCTTGGAAGAATTTTCAACTTACATGACAAGTTCTTGATTACCTAAAATGTTATCAACTAAACATAGGACACGATAAAATTAATCAAATATCTAGAACTACCCTAAGCAACTAGGAATGCATGTGGAATACTATTCTTACGTGGGTACATTTATTTAGAAATAATAAGACAATATAATCCAAAGCTGAGCCAAAGAAAGAGAAAATAAAGGGGTCATTATTTATTATTCCTCATCATGCCTCCTTATAATAGAAGCATTAGACTCCAATGCTTTCATAAGAGAAGGAAAGTTCTAGGCCATCTAATGATAATAATACAACAAGCCTAATATGGGAATTGATCATGCTAAGTCACAAGTTAGGAAGTGGAAGATCCATTGTGAGTCTAATGAGTCTTGGTATGATAGACTTGATTAGAATCTAACAGTGATTGAGTATCAAAAACCACATTGATAGGATGGATGATGGTATATTTGGTCTTCAATGTAGAATCATTGTACAACTTCAAAATATCTATATTGATGATGTTATAAATCCCAAGGGTTGTAGGAATATCAAGACAAAAGTATTCTTGACACCTATTGAAGGATAATATAAGGCCTATAGTGAAGAGGTTTGATTTTGCTATTTGCCTTCTTTGGAAAATATCACTTATCCAAGTACAATCAAACTTTATCACCAACCTAAAAATGATGAGAAACTCTATGTTTTTTAATGGCCTACTTTTTTTGCCACTATGTCTTTTACAAAATGTGAATCACCTTGGATTGAATATTCTATAAATTTTGAATAAAGGAGTGAGCCTAATATGTACTTTTTAAACATGAGTGGTGATTGGAGAAGTCAAATATGAAAGGAACTCATAAAGAGTCAATGACAAAAAATCTAAATAAACCTTGAATGGAGAATACCCTATGGAAGAATGTATTACCCTATTGTATGCATGCTCAATATGAGTGAGGTTTGAGTACCACTTGGCTAGGGAAGCATGATGATAGATTAACAAACGCTACACAAGTATACAACTCACAAATTTGGTTTACCCTTTGGACTAAGGATGAGAGGTGATGGAAAAATGAAGGGATACCCCTAATTGTTTTTATAAAGAGTTTAAAAATAGACCCACAAAGAATGAATTATGATAATAAACAATGCTAGTTGGTAGACCAAAGGATTTTCAAATGTAGTCAAAGAATAGTTGGACTAAGTTAGGCATAGAAAAAGTCTTGCAAAAATGAATAATTTAAGCTATTTTATTGAATATATCATCAAAAACAAAGACACAATCATGTTGTCACACTATAATGGAAAAATTTCTAAGTCCATGGAAATGGTTTTCCAAGGATGAGAAGGAATAGACAAAGGAATGCCTAATCTAAGATTTTGGTTAGCATATTTGGATTGACAACAAACAACACATTATCATAGGAACTAAAAAACATCTCTCTACATATGTGACCAATAGAATAAGCACTACAGATGATTGAGTGTCTTGTGTTTACCAAAATGACCACCATAGACTATGGAATGTGTCTAATTGATAAGATACACCTAAGGATCATGAGGTACACAAAGATTATCTAAACTGTAGAGTAACCCAATCTTGATGTGAAAATCTTGGAAAGTATGAAAATTAGAAGAAGTAGGATGACACAAGTGCTGGTACATCTTCCCAAAATCAAGATCATGAGCATACTGAGATGGCTAATCTAAAAAATCCAAATGTGAAGTGATCATGATTGTCAAGGCATAAGTGGCAAGAAATTAACTCAAATAATTTTCCATATAATTGCTCTTCCTCGTTTTGTACTTAATGACCAAATTGAACTAGTGTAGATACGATGCCCATTTCATGTGTTGACCTTCTTCAATTTTATTTTGAGATAGAATAAAATTGAGTGGCATATGATCATTGTAAACAATTATTTTTTCCCAAGAGGTAGTGTCTCCAGTATTTTATGGATTGAACTAAACATATAACTCCTTGTCATATGTTGAATACTTTATATTAGTAGTAGAAAGTAGATGACCATTTTTTTTAGGACAACACCTAAGGAAACTTGAGAGGCATCTATTTCAATCTCAATGGGTTGAGAGAGATCAGGTAGAACAAGCACATGTGTTGTACAAATTTTATTTTCAACATATCAAAGGAAAATTCCTATTTCTTTCTCCATTGAAAGAGAACCTTGGATTGGGTTAAGTAGTGCAATGAATTTACAATTAGGGTTATACATAAGGGGTCAGCCCCAAAATGTAGTTATAAAAATTTCACAAATTAGTTTCAAAATCCAGACGAATAGTATTGAAACGCATGTAGAATGTTAACTATTATTAGGGATAATGTTGGAAATTTAAACTTAAAATGGTCAAATTATTATAAAATTAGGGTGAATCGACCCCCACCAAAAATATTGCACCCAATTTTTTTTGGCTAATGGTCCTTGGTCAAGGGTCCCAAATATTAGCCAATTCCAAATTTTGAAAATCCTAATTTTAGCCAATTGGCTATAAATAGCCGCTATGCATAACCCTAGTTACAATAGTGGAATAATAAGGGATAAACTTGCAATAGAAATTTGCAAGTCCTAAAAAACTCCTCAACTCAGTTAGAGTAAAAGGACACCATACAAAGTAGAACATCTACTTTGGAAGGATATAATTGAATTCCATGATCCTTTATTACAAAGCATAGGTAAGAAATGGAAGTTTGGCCAAATGAGCACTTGGTGAGGTTGGCATATAAGTTATGCTTTTGAAGAGTGTGAAGAAATTTCTTAATATGCTCAAGGTATTCCTCCCAATTGGATGAGAATACAAGTATATCATCAAGATAGAATATTGTAAATTTATCAAGGACATCATGAAAAACCTCATTCATAAATATCATGAAAGTCATAGGAGCATTGATAAGACCAAAGGGCATGACCAACCACTCAAAAAGGTCTATTTTGGTTTTAAATATTGTCTTCCATGTATCTTCTACCTGTATGCACACTTGGTGATATCCACTTTTAAGATCAATATTAGAAATAATTTGGTTCCTAGGAGTTGATCCAAAAAATCATCAATGCAGGATAGTGGATATCTATTATTTATAGAAATCTTGTTCAAAGCCCTGAATTCTATACACAACTACCAAGTTCCATCATTTTTAAGCACCAAAAAATTAGAGATGCATAAGGAGATGTACCTGGTTTCATGAATCCCTTAGACAAGAACTATTCTATTTTTCTTTTTATCTCTTCATTTTGCAAAACAAATTATCTATACATAGAAGCATTTGGAAGTGATGCAACAGTAATGATTTCAATGCTATGACTAATAGTATGAATGGGAGGAAGTGACTTGGGATCTTGAAAAAGATGAGAATATTATTTCAGTAGTTTATCCAATGAAACATGTCAATGATGAAATGGATTAGGAGAATGTATAAATATGAGTGCAATCTCTCGTGTTTAATTGCTTTTGTTACTTGCTTACAATTCAAAACCAAAATTTATGTATGTTTGGTGCATTTTATGAGATATATTTTATTATTTTGTTGCAATGTGTATATTTTATGATAGATATCCTTTACTACTTTCCTATCATATTGGTAAGTCTAACCAAGCAAGAGACCATAGTAGTCCATTGGTGTCACATCAGAATAGATCAAAAGCAAAAGTTGTAGTGTAAGTGTGAGTGATTTTGGAGTTTGTACCACTATATTTTCATACCAAAGAATAGGGATGAGGATCAGGCTCCAGTAACAATGCAATTTGTTGATTATGAATATCATAATATATTTTTTTGTGAGCCATTGTCGATAATACAATTTGTTGAAAATTTGTGAGGTAAATATGCTCAAATGATAAACAAAGAATCATAAGTGCTCATAGATAAATTTTGGTTCATTAAGGTGATTTGATTTAGTCTACCTTTAATTTCATAATATGTTTGATCTTCTCCTATATCCTCAATGAGAATTTTCACTTTGTCCTCCACTTGATACTTTACAATTAAGTTTTTCTTTTTTAGCTTAAAGCAATTGGACTTTTTATGTCCCTTTTTCTTACTATAGTTACAAAAATTCTTAGAAGAAGAAGAAGAAGTCTTAGAAGAAGGAGATGGATAGAAAGAAGAAGTCTTCATTGATGTGAAACTCTTATTTTGAGAAGAACTTGTACCCTTCAATGGTCCTTCAAAAGAAGTAGAAAAAGGACATTTAAACCCCTTAGAATGTACCAAAAACTTATCTTTTGATAGTTGAGCATGGTTGAAAGCAAGATTCAAATTTGCAAGGGGAACATATATTATCCATCGATACAAGCGTTCCAAAATTTCACTCTTGAATTTGATGACAAGGGAAGCAACATCATCAGTTATACCAAGAAGGATGTGAAACCTGTTGAAATGAAAGATATAGTCTTGAACATATATGGTAGCTCCCTATAGAGACAAAAACCACTTAATAATCAAATCATATTCATAATTTGAAGGGTAGAAATTTTTTTTGAGTACCTTAACAAGATTATCCCAAGTGGTTCTAGCATCTTGACCTTGTTTTTGTTCCACCAAGATTTTGGCTAAGCCTAGAAGCTTAAGTTTGGAAAAGGAAAAAATTTTCCTCATCTGGAGTTTGGGTATACAAAAACCACATTTCCATATCCTATTCAATATGTTAAGATTCCTTGATTCGTTGTACAACAAGACCTCACACTTAGTTTTTGAGCATGAGTTGTTGTTGTAGATCTTAACATTAGGAGGTATAGGTTGTACACTTATATCATTCACTTTGTCAGCAAGATTGCTTACACTTTAGACTAAATCAATCATTTGAGTAGCTAAGTTTAAAATCATATTTAAATGGATATAAGCCCAGAACAAGGGAATGAAATAACACTAGAAAACAAGGCTAATTGACTGCCTTATTACAAGTAATTCCTTTAAAAAGGCTCCTTACAATTTACAAGCAACAAAACTCTATATATTTTTCCACCTTTATGTCAAGCTGAAGTTGCGAAGGTCAACAAAATGCTTCAACAAAAACCTCTATGATGCATAAGTTTTTGAAGCAAAAAGGTTTTTAAATAAAATTTTAAAATAATTTTTTGATAAATAATTAAATAACTCTAATAATTAATTAAATAAATACTCTTTATTCAAATAATTAGTTAATTAAATTAAACTTAATTAAAAAATAATAATAAAATTTAAAGAACTAGTTTAATTTATAAAAATCTAAGGTCATGGATTTAACCTTAGAAATTTTTACTTTTACTCGATCAAGTATTTAGTTTCTGAAAGGACGTCCGCAAAATGAAAATTGAGGCGACAAACTACAAACTCGATCATCAGATTTTGGAAAACTCATTCTTCGGGAAGTAACGTGCCGAAAGTTTACCTGTCAAGAACCGTCTCGGAAGCTGGAAATTTACTGATGCCGACCAGAAATCGTTGCTTACCACTGGACGACGAAAATGGTTGCACCGAATCTTGTTCACCGGATCGTCCACACCCAAGAAAACTCTTTGTCAAACTGCAACTGCGCCAGCCAGTACCGAAAAACAAACTTAATAGCTTGGACATCGATGGAATTTAGCGGAGGAGGTCTACGAGAAATTTAACCTGGCCAAAATTATTTAAATGTTGCCCCCACCATCACCAGTATAAAAAAAAATGATAAAATAGCGTCAAGTACTTTTTTTTATAGTAAATTTGCCGAAAATACTCAAGTGACTGGACGAAAACCTGGAAAAATGAAATCCACTAGGAATTCACTGACGGCTTTACGTATGTCCTCGACAACTCCAACTCCCGCACCATGAACTCATAGAAACCAGTGGACACACGATCGATGGCTGAATCTAATGAAGTGGTCTACAAGCAACAAGTGAAGTAAACTAAAGGCCAGCAGGAGTAACCTTCACCAACAGCTCACTTTCTCTCAAACAACACCAATTCATGCAGACAGAGTCTAACAAGAGCTTCAAGAATAGTACATGAAACACTATGCAACAACATTGAGACGACAATAACGCAAATATTTAAATCTTTAGCTCCGATACCAATAAAAAGGTTAGGAAAATTTCAACTAAAATTTATTTGCAATGCAAGGAATAGATAGGCAGATATATGCATAATTTACAAACAACAACCTGCGCCATACCTTTAATGGTGTCTAAAAATGCAATGCAGAATAATACTGTCCATGATTGGCATGGCTTATCTTGGAAGAATCTGCAACTTACATGATAAGTTCTAGATTACCTAGCAAGCTGTAAACTGAACTTAGAACGTGCTCAAATTATCGAACATCTAGAATTACCCTAAGCAGCTAGGAATGCTCATGGAATACTATTCTCACCTGTATATAATTATTTGGAAAATAATAAATTAATTTAAACCTAAGCCTAGCTAAAGAAAGAGAAAATAAAGAGGGGTCATGATTTGTTATTTCTCATCATACCTTTCCACAATAGAAGCATTAGACTCTAGTGCGAGAAGAGAAGGAAAGTCACAAGATATATGATGATAAGAAATCCAACGAGGATGATGCAAAAGGTCTAGAAGGTTGATTAGATGATGAAAATATATGTTGTTTTTTGGTATAACATAAAATTGATAGATAACATTGGAAGAATAAATTTCCTTGACCATTCCTTATGCTAGTTATGACTAGTGAATAGATTATGGAAAATCCCAAGATCTTGATAATAAGATCTACTCGAAAGGACGCCACTTGCATTATCGGTGATGTGACCGGGTTCAATCCCCATGGTGGATGTGTATAAGAAGTATTACTAAAAAAAAAAGATTAAAAACTAGATCTAATGAGAATAACTTAATCTTTATCAATTAGATTTGCGATCACATTTCTAAGGCTCATGTATTTATGGATCACATGACCATTGATGCAACAAAGGCACATTGCTCATTCGGATGAAACTAAAGAACCTTTCACCTTTCAAGATTAAGAGGCTCAAAAAGAAACAGATCTATCATTTAGGCATTCAAAAGTTGATCTAGGATGGTTGAAAGATGTTTTTCCAATAGAGAGTACTTCCTCTTGGTTTTATTTTATCATGGTTTACCTAAGATAATTTTTTGAAGAGATGTACTTCCAATAGATGTTATTGAAAATAACCTATCATTTTCCTCCAACATGGCTTTACCTCCTTGTTGTTCCTCTATTCTAAGATTTATATTGAAGTCTCCTTCCACACTTTATTGGTCCTTTGGGTAGTTATATCTGAAAGTATGGATGAATTCCCATTGATCCCTCTATAATCTAATTGTTTGTGCTCCATAGAAATTTACTATAGTTTAGTTTTTCCCATTTTTCCTATTTTGTAACCAAATTATCAATACCCCTCTCATGGAGGACCCTCCTATCGCTAGGAACAGTTGGTGGTTCCACATAGTTGTAAATCCTCCCGATTTACCCTGTGCCAATTGAGTAAGGATCTCTCCTTTTTACCATATCCTCCTGTATATTTTTTGTAAGTCTCCTCCTTGCATTTTGGTTTCCTATAACAAAATTACTAGATTTATATCTATGATAATATTTTTGAATACATTTTGTCTAGAGTGGCTGCCTAAACCCCTCATATTCCAAGTAATTAATATCATTGAGAATTGGGAGAGAAAAAATCAACCATCAATTTTACCTTTCCATTATGACTCAAATTTCTTCCTTGTTCCTTCATAATTCCCTTGTTTGACTTCCTCCCTACATATTAGTTTGGTTTTTGTTTCTTCTCCACTTGATGAATCCCTAAAGTAGGGTTATATTTATTTTTATTTCCTTCTTTCATCTCTATTTCATGAATTAATACTATCCCCTACTCTATTTCTCCTCCTATGATATCCTTCATGGGTTGAATCTTCTCTTCTATGAGAGAGGTTGTGTTTGGTTCTACTCCTTGCTTGTTTCCTAAAACTACATTAGAGTATTTTGCCTGATCAGTTGGTGGGACTTGTTGAGTATCTTCATCTAATACTTCCATTTGAAAATCCCCTTTCCAAGCTTCATGGTTGTTTGAATATCTCATATCTATTATTTGTTCTTCCTAATTTTTCTTTTTATCTTTGATTACTTTGTTGATTTCTTCTATTTGACCTTCTAATTACTTTTTGAAAGACCTCAAAGCTTGTTGGATCTTTCCATTTTTTCTAATTTACCTTTTGCTAAAGAGATTGGCTTGGAATGTTAATATTTACCTTTGTCCCCTCTTGTTCAAATTTATGATCCTTAAATATTGGTATATTCTGACCAGATATCTATAAGTGTGGTACACCCTTCATCTAAATGGAATAGCCTCATAATCTAGTTATTAGTGCTAGATAAAATATCCTATTTTTAGGTCTATCTCTATTGAAAGAGTTTTATTGAGGTCCATTTCTACACAAACCCTAGCAAACATTATTGATCCTCCTAAAACTATTTCTCTTGATCTACCTTGATAATGACCTAGTAAGTTGCCTATTGCCTTAAGTACCTCCTCTTTCCAAAATTCAAGGGGAAGGGCAAATAATCTTACCCATATTGGTATTGTAGTCGGTTCCACCCTTGGATTGAATCCCATATTCTATGATTACAAGATTAGTCTCATTGTCCCATGATGATACGACCCTCCTTCAAATACATTTTGTCGGTCTACCATTGATGTAAACTCTATAGAAAAATACCCATTTAGAAGAGTTAGAATTATGCGTTCTCCTTTCAAATGCCATTGTTTCCTTATCCACATGTGGAGAAACTACACGGATGGTATGAAACCCATAAATTTACCTATTAGGTTATTTTTTGTATAATCTATATTCTTTGCTATCCAGTCCTCTACTATTTTTGATATTGGTATTTGTTTTGCTTGTGGTAAATATTTTTTCACCCTTCTAGGCAAAGAATCCTCCTTTTGTCGCTTCACCATCGCATTTATAATTGTCCTTGTATGTGTTTAAAAGTAATTAGTCATAGTTCAACTATAGTAAATTAATCAAGGTTGCTTCTAATGACAAATTCTATTTTTATATATTTTATTACATCAATGAATAATATTGCATCCTTTTTTATGCATCAATTATAAATTCTATGGAAAACTAGTCCTATCATTATGTGTGGGAATTTATGACTCAAGAAATAATAGAATTTTAATCTCAAAATAGGTTATTTTCAATATAGTTTATTTTCAATATAAAGCTTAGAATAGAGGAACAATACGGAGGTAAATCCATGTTGGAACAATAACATGTCAAATGAATCTAATAAATATCCCAACTGTGGATAGCTCGATGACTTGGACAAATAGAAGAAAGGAAAGAGGAAATAGTCAAATATTACTTGGATCATTTCTTCATGGGGGAGAAATTATACCTATAGATCAATCATCAAGCGAGGATCATGGATAGGATTTATTTAGATCATTTTCCATTAAGCCTTACCATAGAAGAAGATAATCATAAAGTTGCAAGAACTTTTAAATTTGATCTATGGTGGTTGAAATATGAGGAGTTGGAGGACCACATAAAGGAATGACAGGAATTAGGGAAACCAAGATTTGGAACATCCCAATTTAAACTCCACAAACAACTAAAATATGTAAGGACCCAACTAAAGGAGTGGAGTAAACATAAGAAGGAACTCACTAGAATCTAAAAGAATGAAATCAAGGATAAAAAGGAGAAGATTTCTCAAGAGATAAGACAAGGAACTATTATGGAATATCTATAACAATGTAAGGTAGAAATTATTAGGAGAAAGGAAGCTTTAGAGAAACAAGAAGAGATCTATTATAGGTAAAGATCCAAAGTTACATGGTTAAAGGAGGGGGATCAAAACACAACTTTATTTCATAAGACAACAACATCTAGAAGACAACAAAATAGAATTATAGGTCTTATAGATATAATGGATAAGGAAATAACAAGTGGAAGTGAAATGAAAACTATAGCAAATTAGTACTTCTCTACTCTTTTCAGTAGCAAAGAAAATTTGAATACAACATAGCAAGAAAAGATAATAGAGGTAATTCTATAATCGGTCAAAATTGAACACAATAAATTATTAATGGAGGAAATTTCTTTGGAAGAAACATCATAAATCATACAAAAATTGCAAATAGGAAATACCCTAGGATCAGATGGGTTCCCCATTAAATTTTATCAATTTTTTGGAAAATTGTGGGCCAAGTAGTGGTGGAGGCACTAGAGGAAATTAGATAGAGTAAACAAATATTAAAAGCCTTGAGTCATAATTTTATCACTTTAATTCCTAAGGGTCCATCTAGTGAGATAATTAATAATTATAGGCATATTTCACTATGTAATGTAATATACAAGATATTAAAAAATCTTATGGCAGAGATGTTAAAACCTTTTTTACCAAATTTGATTTCAAGTGGGCAAGGTGGTAATGTTGAAGGTAGATAAATTTTAGATGGAGTAGTAGTGGCCTAGGAGGTGATACACACAATATCCAAGAAAAAAAACCCAGGTATGTTTATTAAATTATATCTTTCTAAAGCCTATGAGAGAGTAGATTAGTCCTTTATGCAAAGGATTTTAGAAAAAATGGGCTTTGTAGAAGGGTGGAAAGACTGGGTAAAAGCATGTACACATACCACATCATTCTCAATTTTGGTAAATGGCAGTCCCTCACCCATGTTCACAGTAGGAAGGGGGCTAAGGCAAGATGACCCTCTTTCCCTTTGATTTTTTATCTTTTATGCAGATGGTCTAGGGAGACTATTAAAAAAAGGGAGACAAGAGGGGAGGCTAAGGGGTCTAAAACTAAGTTCTCATATTTAAATAAATCACCTCCAATCTATGGATGATATTATTTTTATTAGTCAAGACAATATCCTAGTAGCAAGAAATATAAAATAATATTTAGATGGGTATAATAAAGCTATTGGACAAAATTTTAATGAAAAAAGTCTCAAATAGTTTTATTCAATACATTGAAGAGGGTGAGAGATAAAATTATACAATTGTTGAACTTCATAAAAACTCATTTACCCATACAATATTTGGGAGTACCTTTATATGCAAAGAAAATAAAAAGTAAGGAATAGAAAGGGTTGATTGACAGACTACAAGCTAAGTTGAGCAACTGGACACATAAATGGCTAAGATTGGGAGGAAGGCTTACAATTGTTAAATATGTGCTGCAATCCCTCCAACTTTATAAATTTTGCATACTTCAATCTCCAAAGGGAATTATAAAATATATTAACAAACACACAAGAAATATTTTATGATTAGGTGCAAGGGGAGAAAAAAATTAGTACTAGTTGCGTGGGAGAAGATATACCAACCAAAAAAACAAGGAGGATTAGGGATAAGATCATCATATAAAAGTAACAAGGTACTAGTAGGAAATCTATACTAGAGATGGATTACAACTATTGGGGGCTTATGGAGCAGACTATTATAAGCTAAATATTATCCAAGAGTGGCTGAGAAAAACATCCCAAGACTTAGAGTGCAAGGAGAGGGATCTACAATATGGAGAATAATGGAAGCAGGACAAGAGTTAATAAAGATATACCTATATTGGCAATTAGGAGATGGAAAGGATGCTCTATTTTGGGAGGATTCATGAAATTAATCTCAATCAATTATTCAGATATTCCTAAATATAGAGAGTTTGAAAGTAGAGCTTCAAAAGGCAAAATGGAGGAAAACCTCTTATTATATGAAATCATGGAATAAACATGTTCCAGACTTACTACAATTGAATCATCCGTAAGAATGGCTAGTGAGAGGGTCAAGGGAACTATCCAAAAAACTATGGAGACATATCCAATGATACCCAATTCAAGGTGGTTCTAAGAAGGATATACTTGGATGGGGAGGAAGCAAGTTCGGAATCTATAAGGTAAAGGAGGGATACAAGGTAGCTTGTGGATATGATACTGCCCCAACACCACGTCCATGGACATTTGTTTGGCAAAAGGAAGTATGGCCAAAATTTAACATTTTCTCATGGTTGATTAACCATAAAAAGTGTTTGACATTTGATAATTTGAGAAAAATAGGTTTCTACGGGCCTTCCAAATGTGTTATGTGTGGAAAGGTAGAGGATACCTTGAATCACCTCTTTTTTGGGTGTTCTTTTGCCAAAGACATATGGATTAGTTGGTGGGGGTAGATGAGACAATGTTGGAAAATATTTAGGAGCCAAGACAACTTTTATGAGAAATGGAAATAGTGCAATTTTAATACTAAAACAATAAAAATGGCATGGAAGCTAGGACCTAGCTTCATATGGTGGTAGTTATAGCTAGAACAAAATGCACACATATTTAGATTAGAGCACAAAACAAGGGAGCAAGTATGGGAGAGGATTATTAGTAAGGTAATGGAAATACTATCTATTATATTATAGGAGGAAATAAACATAGAAATGGAGGAAGTGACTATTTTAAGGAGCTTTGAAATAACTGTAAAAGAAAAATAACTAAGAGTTGGATGTGTAGGTGAGATCTCCTCGAATAACATCGAGTGGAGACTACCTCCTAGAGAAAAGCTAGTTTTAGCATTATCAAACAAAATTGGAAAGGAGAATAGGTGTACTAGAGAGTAGAAGGTATGGGAGAGACAACAAATATTGAAGTAGAAGGACAAGCGATCTTGTCAGCATCAATGATAGCTAAAAATCTATATTTACATAAGCTATGGATAGAGATAGACTCTCAAGTATGGGCTAGAATCTTGGATCCGATAAGATTCTTTTAGGTGTTGTAAATTGGGGAGAGAAGGAAGGTTGAAGCAGTATAAAATATTTGGAAGTTTTTTCAAGATTTTTTATTACACATGTCAAGTGAGAGGGAAATAAGGTGGCATATTATTTAGCAAAATGGGGAAAAGAATTAGAGGAAGGGCAATATATAGATTCTCAGATGGAAAATCAGATAAGTTGGTACCAAAAAATCCAAGGAATACGATAGGTGGCACAAGCATATAGTAGAATAGGAAGAGAATATAGTGATTCTAATGAATCTATCATAATTAGATCAGGGATAAATGACCAAAAATAAAACAAATAACAAGTTATCCTAGTGTTAAGCTAGGTAAGCAAGGTTCTTGACTATTTTCCATAGGTACTTGTGTCTTCATCCTCAGGTTATTGTTGCTCTACCATAGGACATTACTACCAGTAGACTCAAAGTGGCCAATGTGGGTGGTTTTTAAAAATAAAATACACATAGGCATAAACATTTTATTGTGTATGTATAGATTAAAATAAAACAAGTCAAGATGCCAAGAATGACCTCAAAACAACATGAAGATAGATGGATGGTCTACGAAATTCAAATGAATGAGAAAAAATGGAATTCAACTATGGTAATGTTGATGTGTATGGATAATTGTATTATGATGGCCTCATGTGATGTTTTCAACAAACACACCTATATAATATTTTTATGGCTAATTTTTGAGCCAGGAGGGATTGGAGGAGGCTTTTCTTTCTCCCTTGTTTCCTATTCAACTCATTTACTTTGTAATACAACTTCTATATATACAATATATTTTTTCCATTAAAAAAAACTAATTACTTTCCCTAATTCATAACATTCCCCTTCTTATTATGTCAAAGTACAACTAGAATAACAATTCAAACAGTTGATTGATGATAAAATAGGATATATGCTAGTTCACCAAATACTCAAAAGTTCATGGACTAAGAAACACATACATATCCATAGTTTCATTAACAGGAATAAGGACACATAAACAATCATTCACATTATTAAGCCTGCCATCATGGATAGGAACAAGCATAACTATACATGATCTTACAATAGTACTAGATTGGGATAAACATGTCGTGCATCACCAAAGTTACAAATAAGGACACACTCAACTTTCAACAATATTTGTGACTTGAACCACACATAACTAGTCACAAATGATCAATAGGTCTAAAACATACTAAATTACTTCATCCTGTGAATAAGGACACATAGATATTCAAAAGTCCAAATCCTTATTTTAAATTCAATAAACATATTACTTGTCATTATCGATATGGGGAGGATTTTTGACATGTGTTACAAAACTACCTTCTTTACCACCACTTTCATCAATAACTATGCCACCTTGTTTATCTTCAACCTACCATCTATGAGATCCTTCACTTGTTTAGCACAATTCATTACAATGACCCTTTTATAATAAAAACAACTAAATCTATTCTTTGAAGTTTGTTTTATCTTCAAAGAAGGCTCACAAGCTTTTGAGGAAATGTTAAGGTTCTTCATAAATAATATAGTTTCTTCTAAGATATATTTTCCAAATTAATAATAATTTTGATTAATATAAATATTATAGTAATTGATAAACACACTATTTAACAAAAATAACTATGATATCGTCATTATCTACTTTAACATTAATTCTAATAAAACAATTAAACAAAACAAAAATATTTTATATAATAAAAATGATCTTTTGTTATCATTAATCTAAACAATTTCTAATTTAAATCTATCTTCTATCTTTATACTTAATATATATTTACACATATTAATAATTCTTATCATATAAGACAGTTTTGTTCTACAATACCACCTACCACTGCCATAGCTTTACTTAATATAGAACATAAGAGAGATATTATATTAATATATGTACTATAGATAAACATTAGAGAGCTCAAAACCCATTCTCAAAAATTTGCTTTTCACTCTTTTATAATTCACTTCATAGCTTCGGCATTGGTATATTTCCGCCAACAACATCCCATAGATCTTTTGTAGATTAGTTATTAAAGTAGAGAAATGAATTGATCAGTCAACCTATGAATGTTTATGGTTACTTCTACGCTTCCGTTGAAAACCTGAAAACAGCAATTCTGCACCCGTATAGGTCGCCTGGAAAGATAACGCTTGGCATAACGTAGGTCGCTTGGAAAGATAACGCTTGACATAACGTAAGACTTGATTGTAATATCAATATAATACACAGCTTTCGATGAGTCCCTCAACTTGTTTTCCCTTGATGGAGAGGGGCAAACAACATTTAATAAGATTGGAATCTTGATAGCATTTTAAATTGATCACTAGAAAGTTCGATATTTTATCATTACTTCTTATCAAATTTTGTATCGTCGACGTTCACTAGAAAGTTCGACTTGGTCTATTTGACAATTAGTTCTGTATCGTCGATGATCACAAGAAAGTTGGACTTATCTATTTGACCATTCGTTCTTGTCATTTCCGTATGGTCGGTGATCACTAGAAAGTCGGACTTATCTTTTTGACCATTCGTTCTAAAAAGTGTGATCTATCGGCAAAGTGTATAAAAACTATTATATGGTCGATGATCACTAGAATGTTGGACTTCGTCTGTGTGACCATTTGTTCTTATCCATTATGTATTGTCGATTGATCAGAAGTAGCATGGAAGGTGGATGGAAAGTTCATAACAGGTCGGAAATCTAACAACACAACCTTATTTACACAATCCCATCTCTATCACTATTCACCTGCAATTCTCATATCCATGGCACAATTTGAGGCATCCTCTTCGAAATCCAAGAGTAGAGAGAATACCTTCGCCGGAATGGCACCTACTGCTACAGATGGTTCATCGCCTAAAAAATACCGTGTATTCATCAATCATAAGGATCCTGATGTGAAAAAATCCTTGGCCAGCGTTCTCTACTAGATTCTAGAATATTTGGGTTTAAGGGCCTTTCTCGATTCGCAAGAATTACAAATGGGCGAATTCCTGTCCCTCAATACAGAGCGCGCTATTCGCAATTCCCCAATTCAAATTGCAATTTTCTCCACGAACTATGCTTCCTCACCTTGGTGTTTGGCCGAGAGTGCTATGCTGTTCAAGATTAACGCTAAAATTGTTCGTGTGTTCTATAACGTCCAACCTTCGTTTTGTCGACAAAGGAGTTTACACCCGTGCATTTATCACATATCAAGAGAAAGGCAGGTATCCAGACAAGCTTAACGAATGGAAAGAAGCCCTCCATAAAGTCTCATTCATTTCCGGCCTAGTATTTATTTTCCATTTTATGAATCTCTATATCATTGCTTTTGCTTCCATTCGCATTTCTTCTCTTTCGACACATTTTGTAACTATATGCTACTGCGGATTCAGTGATTTAGGGGATCTTTGCAAGAATGTCGTCGATACTGTGTTCAATGAAATGAAGAACAATAAATATAGTTGCAGAGTACCCAGTCGGACTTGATAAGGCGATCCAAGAATTTCAGACCATCATCACAACTCTGTCTTTGCTTAGTGTCAATTTAAACGGTGAGATCGGGAGAATCGTGGGAAGTGCTGGAACGGGCAAAACAACTTTGGCCAAAGAGTTCTATAACCGCCATCATTCCACATTCTCTAGGTCGAGTTTCATTCCACTTATTGTGCGCCAAGCTCATGCAAATCAACTTGGCTATGTCTCATCCTCTGATTGACTGCACCTTCCAACTGTTAAATAACAATAACAGTTGAAACAGATAAATGAAAACAAGTAGTCAGCTGAAAATAAAAGAAAAGGTGATTAAACACAAACAGGGATAAAAGAAAAGGTGATTAAACACAAACAGGGATATTTGGTTCTATATTCTTATTTGTTTTATTATACAGCTAGGTTGTTTACAATGTATGGTTGTTATAATACATCACTCAACCAATGGTTGTTACAATGCAATGTCCAAAACAACGCATTCATCCTGTTACACAGTCAAGTTACAACCTTCTCTGCATTATCATATGCTCAATGAAAATGCAACTTCCTGAGGTTTTCTCCATCCCTGTCTCAAACCAGCAACAAAACACTTCAAAGTAAAATATGAACCAAAAAACAATAAACATGGACCAGCCTACCCAAATCTTTTACAAACTGAAAATGTGGGCTCTGGCCTCATCCACTACAACCTGAAAGGATGGGCTTTGACTTCTGCCACTGTAGCCCTGCCACATGCCACCAATTGGACGGTGTAGTGGCCACTGACCAAACAATCTCCCACTTGGCACTACTCTGACCAAGGTTGTAAGCCTACCTTGCCTTAGCACCAAGTAAATTTTTGTGCAGTCAATGGCTTCATCAATGCATCTATTGCATTCCTTTCTGTTTTCACTTTGAGTAGCTCCACCTCTCTAGATTCTACCACTTCTCTAATGAAGTGAAACCTCACTCTAATGTGTTTAGTCCTAAAGTGAAACTTGAGATTCATTGCAAGGTCAATTGCACTTTGGTTGTCACACCAAAGAGGTATTGGTCCTTGCTCAAATCTCACATCCTCACATAATAAATGCATCCATATAGCTTCTTTGGATGCCTCTGCAACAACAATGTACTCAACTTATGTTGTAGATTGAGCAACCACTTCCTACTTCTTACTTCTCCAACTAACTGCACCACCAAATAGTATGAAGATATATGCACTTGTGGACTTGCCCTTATCCACATCTCTAAAGTTTGAATCAACAAAAACATATAATTATTTTTTTCCCGATAGTGCCATAACATATTGCATAGTCTTTTATCCCTTGTATATACCTCATTATCATCTTAACAACAACCCAATTTTGCTTACCTAGATTGGACATGAATCTACTTACAACACCCATTGCATGGGCCAAATCAGGTCTTGTACACACCATTGCATACATGAGCTTTCCAACTGCACATGCATATGGTACATATGTCATTTACTCTTCTTGCTTGTTCTTTGGACTCATTTCATTTGACAATACCACTCCCACTTGAGATGGAGTGTTCATAGGAGTGCTCTTATCCATTCTAAAGAGTTCAAGGAGATCTACTATGTATTTTCTTTGGCTTATCCAAAGCCTTCTTGTCATGTGGTCTCTCTTGACTTCAATACCCAAAAAATAATGCAATGGACCCAAGTCTTTCATGTTAAAATTCCTTGATAATTCAGACTTTATCATTTTTACCAACTCCTTTGAGTCACTAAGCAAGAGAATATCATCAACATACAAAACCAAAAAATAAAGTGATTTACCTTTTTAATGAAGTATATGGAATGATCCCCATCACTTCTTGTGAAACCATGCTCAATCACATGCTTGTCAAACTTGTGGTACCATTTTCTTGGGGATTGATTCAAGCCATAAAGTGCTTTCCTCAATTTGCACATCAAATTACTACTCCCACTTGCTACAAACCCTTTCGGTTGTTGCATATAAATGTCCTCATTGAGATATCCATGAAGAAAAGCTATCTTCACATCTATTTGCTTGATTTTCCAATCATAGGATGCTGTCATTGACAATATTAATATGATTGAAGCAAATTTTGCCACATGAGAGAAGGTTTCATTAAAGTCTATACCCTCTACTTGAGTATATCCTTTTTCCACCAGCCTTGCCTTATATCTTTCTATTGAACCATCATCTTTGCACTTCCTCTTAAAAATTCATTTACAACCAATTCCTTTCCTATCCTTAGGTAATGGTTGTAAATCCCAAGTCTAATTGTGTTCAAGGGATCTCATTTCTTCTTCCATAGCTCTTTTCCAATGAATAGCTTCACCACTATTAAGAGCCATTTTCACACTTCTTGGCTCTTCACACATGGAAGACAATGCAAAATAACTAAAATCACTTAGTTCATAGCAAAACCTATCAGGTGCTCTTCTTTACCAAAGACTCCTCGTTATTTGTTCACTTTGTTTAATTTTTGATCCTTTGAGTTCTATCTCATTTCTCGGCTATGCCTCATTATGAATAGGCTGATTACTCTCCGTAGTAGTTTCTTCTTTATGTTGTACTTGAATTTCATCATTAGAATCACTTACAAGAGATTATACCTCACGTAATGGAGTTGAAACTGAAAGCACGAGGATACAGAAACAAAAAGGAAAATCCAAGATGCGATGCAAAACGAAACAAAAGATAACACCAAATCCTATGAATTAAAAGTGCACGAAAGGAGAGAAGCATAAACGAATCGAAACCAAATAGGAAGCCAATGTGGAAGACAACCCTTTTTATTAATATTTTTTAGAACTCGGTTACAATTCGCCTCCTCCCTTTTCAGGGGCTAGGAGCGTTAAATGTGTTCATGTTACACCCATGGGTGCTATTCCTTCTTCCGCATGCCCACATGTAAAATGGATGGACCAAACATCACCGTTGCTTGCGTTGATGAGTTTTGAATCCTTGCTGCTCCTCTAATTTCTGGATCTTGCATTCAAGGAAACATAAAACAGTTAGTAGCACCTGTAGATAAAATGAAACATGCAATCCCCACGCCTATGATTAGTGAATGCGAAAAATGAATAAAACGGTAACTGAAATAGATCCAAATGAACTAAAAACTTGACAGGGGCATAAAAACATCACAAGGGAGACACTGCAAAAATAACAGTCAAAAAATTCATCACAAATTTGTATTTGCTCTGGGGTGGGACGAATAGACCTGCAACAAAGCACCGAAAAGCACAGTCCCAAATGTCTAGTCCAGAAGCCTCCAAATCACCTACAAAGTTGGGGTTAGCTAATTGGGGGTATTTTGGGAAGACCCAAAAGGTCATATTTTCCCAATTTGGCCTCTATCACCAGGAATTTGATGATGCTACCTACAAGTTAGTAAAGGTGGGAAATGATAAAAACATGATCAAAAGTGCTCAAAACGATGTGAAAATCTATCTAAGCAGTATATAATCAGATGCAAAAATAATAGAAAGGAAATATTCCATAGATTTCTATTCGCTCTAGGGTGAGGCGTTTAGAACTACGACAGTTTGGGGGGTGCCCGGGGGCAGGACACCCACCGTTTGGGACTCTGTTTCAGCACCAATCCACTTGGGATGGGTCCAAAAACTCTTATGGGGTGTTTTAGGCAAATTTTTTGGGATATTATAGCCAAATGTTTGGGTTTGGGTCTAGATTGCGCTTCTAATAATCACCCAATAACCTCCCTCCAAAAGAGAGATCAAGGATGTAAAAGAACAATCGATGGGTGAGGATACAATTTGGTAGCACTTCGTTGCTCCAAAGGCTCCTCTCTATATTTTTTTGGGTGAGAAGACTCACCAATTTATAGACCTAGAGTCTCTCTGTTTGAATGTGCATGCGAGGACGCCACTTGAGTTGCTTGTCCTATTTTGAGAGAAAAGATTATTCCCTGATTTAGAGTCTCCTTGCATGAGGCCTCCAAAATAAAAGACATGCATGACTAAAGTATCTCTCCTTGATTTGAAGATGTTCCTCACAATTTCATGGCCTAAATCTATATTTAACTGGCAGACTTGTCGAGGTTTGACTTTTTGCCAGTCAAACCTGCTATTCGCCTCACCCTAGGGTGAATGCTTCTATTCGTACCTAGGTGGGATGAATCCCAGTTTGTAATCATCCTAGGGTGGGACAAGTAGGGATCTAAGTGCCAAAATGTGCCAAATTGACCCTTGACATTCCAAACTACTGTTAGGAGTGGTTAGGACCATTGTTTAACCTTTGGGGGCTACCTTGGGGGCTGTGTGTGTCAATGCGATCGATGCTTGTTGTCACATAATCGGATTGGTGCTATTTTGGTATCTATAGAAACATGAATGACACTTGTATTTGGCATCACCTATTGATAATTTCCAATCTACATATTTTTTATTTCAAAAATTATTCCTTGTTGTTCCTCATTTCCTTGAGTATCCAAATTTGCTTGTTTTTCACTAGCAAACTCTTCCTTGAAGATGATATCTTGGCTATATGCATGGTGGTGTTCTAATGGGATCCATAGCTTGTATTCTTTGATTCCTTTACCATACCCAATGAATTTGCATTTCATTTGAAGAACACAAGCTTATACTGAGAGGGGGGTGAACAGTATAAGACCACTTTTTACTTTTCTTTCCCAATCAATATTATGCAATGTAAAGATAGCAATATCAACAATAGTAATCAAAGCAATGCACAAATCACCACACACAATAGAGACACCAATTTAACGTGGTTCACCCAATGTGGGCTACTCCACGGAGAAAATATTTCACTAAAATTTTCTCAATCAATCTCTTGGGAATCCTTTCCCTATTACAATGTTTATGGACCTCTATCCAAAGGAGACACCAATCCCCTAATCAAGTTCGTGGATCTCTATCCATAGGAGAACTCCTTTCTCCTTAGCTCTGACTGGTGATCTTCTAGAAGAACTGTTGCCCCCACTCCTCTGGCTAATGGATCTCTATCCACTGAAGACACCTGTCCTCACTGCCCTGGCTAATGGATCTCTATCCACTAGAGACTATCATCCTCTATACTCTATCACCTTCAAAGCTCTATCTCAAATCTGCACTAAACATAGTCCTTCGATTTAGCACAAATCTGCTCAATCTCTATCTCTAGTCTAGCACAAACCTATCCTCAAATCTGCACCAAAATCTATCCTCAAATCTATACTAAACATAGTCCTTTGGTCTAGCACAAATCTATCCTCAATATCTATCCACACTAACCCTCTAACAAATCTATCCTCAATCTCTATCCATTGATCTACACTAAACATAATCCTTCGGTCTAGCACAAATTTATCCTCAATCTCTATCAATTGATCTACACTAAAACAATCCTTCGATCTAGCACAAATCTATCCTCAATATCTATCCTCAAGCCTTAGCATAAAGCTTGATCCAATCTCAAATCAACTCTGCTAGATCTACCCCAAACCTTAACTCAAGGTTTGAACAAATCAATCAATCAACTATGCTCTCAAGTCTTCTCAAAGACTTGTCTCAAATCTATCTTGTAAGCTTCCACAAAATCTCACACTAATCTATCCACAAGTCCTCTCTAGAACTTGTCCAAATATGCTCAACAAGTCCTCACTAGAACTTGTCCAAATCTGCTCAATAAGTCCTCACTAGAACTTATCCAAACTCATAGAAACATAAAGAGAATTGTTAGAGACTCAATATGCTTCACACTAATCACAATGCTCAATTACTTTCAATCACTCTTTTAGAAACATATAGAGAATTGTTAGAGACTCAATATGCTTCACACTCATCACAATGCTCAATCACTTTTAATCACTCTTTTGAAACATACAAAGAATTGTTAGAGACTCAATATGCTTCACATTCACAAACTCTCAATCACTTCCAATATCTCTTTTATCACAGAAACATATAGAGAATTGTTAGAGACTCAATATGTTTCACACTCATCAATACTCAACCTCTTTCTCAAATCAATTCAGAATATAGAATAATTTATTTCATAGAACTTGAACTATCACTTCACACATCCACTTGACTAGGCTCAACCAACTCTACTCAACCAATCACTCAATGAAATAATCCTTGCTCACAAACCCTAGTCCAAGCATATGAACACTCACTCAAAATATTTCCAACAATGCTTATCAACCAATCTCACATAACAATGATACTTATGTTCTTTGCAAACCCTAGTTCAAGTTCTTCACTCAACAACTCACTTCAACAACAATGCTTATAAAAAATCTTCACATAAAATGATACTCATGTTCTTTGCAAACCCTAGTTCAAGCACTTTACTCAACCATTCACTTCAACAACAATGCTTATCAAACAAGGTGCATAGCATTCACTTCACAATAGCTCAACAACTCAATAAGGAAACTAATCAAGTCCTTTTCACTCCAAAGTTGTTTTCCAGAAAACCAACCAATCAACTCAACCAAAGAAGAATGTGCTCATACCTTTTTCTTGATGAGGAGTAGACCATACAAATCTGCCACAATCATAAACACTTCTTTGCCAAACTCAAGGAGGTTAGAAGATAATAATTTCTCTCTCAAGGAATCACAATACTAAATAATATCAAACACAAATACACCTTATCACTCCATATTTAAAATAACATCCAACACCTTAAAAATATTAGAACAATTACTTTCACAATAATCCCTTTGGCAAAAAGTCCTTTTAAAATAAAATCAACACCTTAAAAGGCTTACTCCTCCAATATGCAAATATAACAATTGAGACTTTATTTTAAAATTAAAATCAAACTCCTTATAACTCCCTTCACTATTTTACCATGAAAAATCACCACAAGAAATTAAACTTTAATTAATCCTTATGCCTCCCAACTACCTCACGTCAAACCTTAGGGCAAATAAAAAATTAAATTAAAATTGTACCTTTGCCCTTAGTGGGTTTTGAACCCATGACGTTGCCTCCCCAAGCGCCCTAGCCGTAGCCTTGGCTGTCGCATGAGCTAGGTGCTCACGTGTGAGCTAGAGTGCCCACGCACTCTAATACCTCCTCTGCTACCACCGAAATAGAGATGCAAAAGATAAACTTCCAAACTTGCTACCATCGGGTTTCGAACCCGTAACCACTCTGCCACAAGCGCCAAGTCAAATGCCACCTGAGCTAGCCACCGGATGGTGCTAGAAACCAAGCACCTCAATGTCTTGAATACACCAAAATTTGGGTTTACACAATGCACGAGCTTTTTCAACAAAAACGTGGATGCATTAATCGAGACTCCAAGCTAAGGTTTGGCTAAGGTATAAATACCTTATGCCCTTGTTCCCATGCACGTCGATGGAGATGAATTAGTTGGGGGTCGATGCTTATGTTTTAACTTCGAAATATTGAATTTATAATTATTTAAATTCACTAGAATTTAAATATTATAAATTAATATTTAAATATTTTGGATTTATTAAAGATTAAAGCCTCCTTAGGTTTTACCACTTCGAATAAATAATATTTATTTATAAAATTTAAATTCAATTTGAATTTAAATATTTATAAATTAAATATTAAAACTTCCTTGGGCTTTCTAATTTGAAATTAAAAGCCTCCTTGGGTTTTTATAAAAACCTTTTATTTTTGCTCATCCATGGTTTTAATAAAAACCCTTCTACTTATGCTTCACATAATATTAAAAATAAATATTATGAAGCTCTTTTGCCATCAACCTTTTGCATTGCTCCTTTTGACCTTTTGGCATCAATGGTAGCTTATTCCTTGACATCAATGACAACTTCATTCCTTGACATCAATGACAACTTTGACTCAAAATGTCCAACAATCTCCCCCTTTGTCATTGATGGCAACCCAAATTATTTTTACCAAACACTTGACCTTTTTCTTGTTCTACTCCCCCTGGGACATTGCTCCCCCTATCTCAATGCTCTCTCCTTAAACCAAATCTCTCCCCCTTACTCAAATATCTCCCCCTTTGACATCAATGGCAAAGGGTCACCTTTGGGGCTCGGGGCTAAGAATGAGTCTCTTAGCTTAGCCCCTTCCCCACCTCCTCTTGAGGTGGTTAATTCTGAGGTGGGAGTATTTCTACTCCCAGCAAGCACTGGTCTTTACCTTTATCCTCTTTCCTTCTCATATGATCCTTCTGATTTCTTTGATTATTCCTATTTTTGTCCCTATCCATGTCCATATTCCTATTCTTGTTCCTGTTTCTATTCATGTTCCTATCCATGCTTGATTCTGGAATGTCTGCTCTACACCACTTTGTTGTATGTCCATCATTATTGCATTTATAACACTTAATGCTATTATTCCTTGGAGGTGCAAATATCTTGGGATTTCTCCTGGTGAAGCCATATCCTTTTCTATCATGAACCCTGCAATTCATTGCCTTGTGACCAAACTGATTACATGAGTAGCAATACCCATGGAAAAGTTGCATGTTTCTAAAATTCCCATTTTCTTGTCTTTCATGTGTCCTGCACTGTGAAGCCATGTGCCCAAATTTGTGACATGAGAAACATCATCCATTGAAACTTCCTTGTCTTGACCTCATTGGTCTCTTAGTCTCTCTTAACCTATTCTGATTGTTGTTCCATCTATTTCTTCTTTGTGCATTGTTCCTTTCCTTGTTGAAATTTCTGTTGTCCAACTCATCCTCAGAAGTCTCACTTTCTCTTACACTATCTTCTTTTGAAGTTTCTTCTTCTTCAGAACTTGAGGTTGACTCTTCTTCTTGTTTCTTTTGAGCTTGTTCAAAACCAAGACCTATTTTGTTTGTTGACCTTCTTTGTACCTTGATTATCTTATCCATAATATTTGAACTCTTTCCAAACTTGTGTAGCTTATCCTTGGACTTTTCTAAATCTTCCCTTAGTAGAGCTACTTCTTGTTCTAACTTTTCACATTCTAAGACCTTTGCTTCTAGCTTATCCTTGAACTTCTTTGTCTTAGCCATTGACTTGTTTAGATCCTCTATAAGCTTTCCTCTTTCTTCATCACATTCTTGAAACTGAAATTCAAGTTGGGAGTTTTGCTTTCTTACCTTATTTAAAGTTTTAAGAGCATAAATAAGTTCTCCTTCAAGATCAACTCCTCCTTTTTCTGATTCTTCCTCTATTTGTTTGCCTTTGTCTACATCTTCATTTTCTTTTGACTTGTCTTCTATAGGCTCACCTTCTTCTTCTTCTAGTGCCATTAGAATATTCTCTTCTGGTCCTTCAAGTGCATCCTCATATTCATCATCACTAAAACTGAAACCATCCCTTGTACAACTATCTTCAAGATGTCCAAAATTACCACATCTAAAACACTTGAGAATTATTGGTGACCTTTTCTTAATTTCTTCTTTTTCTTCAATCAGAAATAGGACTTCATCTTTATCATTACTTGAAGAACTAGCATCACTATCACTTGAGTACTTACTTGCCTTGTCTGCATAGTAGCTCTTCTTTTGTCTTTGAAAGAACTTCTTTCCTTGTTTGCCTTGTCCATCCTTGCCTTTCTTTTGGTACCTGTATCTTTTTGATTCCTTGTTCCTGTAATCCTATTTTTCTTCATCATTGTTATTTTTAGCTTCTCGACAATCAGTTGCATAATGACCATACTTTCCATAATTGAAACATCTAACAGATTTTGCATCTTTAAATCTTCTTGAATCCTTATTCCTTCTGCCATAATTAGCTTCTTCATCATTGGATGACTCATTGCTCGATTCTGACTTCTTACCCTTTGTCTCCTTAATTGCTTTGAAGGTTGCTTCCTTCCGAAGATTAGGTTCCTCTTTTGTTCTTAACTCAAAAGTTGTAAGAATACCAAGTAACATATCTCTTGTCAAAGAATCACCATATTTTGATTCTTCTATAGCAGAAATATTTTCACTAAATATTTTTGGAAGAGATCTTAAGATCTTATCACAAATATCAGGTTCTTCAGTCTGATATCCAAGTCCTTCCAAGGCATTAACAACCTCATCCACACGAAGTAGATAAGCACTAATGTTTTCTTCATCCTTCATTCTTAATTCTTCAAATTGTCCTTTGAGATTTCGTATCTTTGCCTTTTTGACACTTTTATCTCCTTCATATATGCTTTGCAACTTATCCCATATTCCTTTTGCATCTTTACAATGCATAACTTTTATTGATTATGTTCTATGTAAACCTCTCAAAATTGCATTCATTGCTTTTGAATTGTAATGTTGTAGAAGCTTACCTTCCTTATCTATAGGTGGATCAACTGGTGGTATGTATCCATTTTCAACTGCTTCCCAAATTTCATTGCCAAGTGCCATAGGTGAATCTTCATTCTCATACTCCAAAATATATAATCACTTCCATAAAATATTGGTGTTGAATTATCTGAGGACACATTCTTAGAATCCATTGTGTTCTTGAAATCTTTTCCTTCAAGTTGTTAAACTCTTTCGAAGGAACCCGCTCTGATACCAATTGAAGAACACAAGCTTATACTGAGAGGGGGGTGAACAGTATAAGACCACTTTTTACTTTTCTTTCTCAATCAATATTATGCAATGTAAATATAGAAATATCAATAGTAGTAATCAAAGCAATGCACAAATCACCACACACAATAGAGACACCAATTTAATGTGGTTCACCCAATGTGGGCTACTCCACGGAGAAAATATTTCACTAAAATTTTCTCAATCAATATCTTGGGAATCCTTTCCCTATTACAATGTTTATGGACCTCTATCCAAAGGAGACACCAATCCCCTAATCAAGTTCATGGATCTCTATCCATAGGAGAACTCCTTTCTCCTTAGCTCTGACTAGTGATCTTCTAGAAGAACTATTACCCCCACTACTCTAGATAATGGATCTCTATCCACTAAAGACACCTATCCTCACTACCTTAGCTAATGGATCTCTATCCACTAGAGACTATCATCCTCTATACTCTATCACCTTCAAAGCTCTATCTCAAATCTATACTAAACATAGTCCTTCAATTTAGCATAAATCTACTCAATCTCTATCTCTGGTCTAGCATAAACCTATCCTCAAATATACACCAAACTCTATCCTTAAATCTATACTAAACATAGTCCTTTGGTCTAGCACAAATCTATCCTCAATCTCTATCCACTGATCTACACTAAACATAGTCCTTCGATCTAGCACAAATCTATCCTCAATCTCTATCCACTGATCTACACTAAACATAGTCCTTCGGTCTAGCACAAATCTATCCTCAATATCTATCCATTGATCTGCACTAAACATAGTCCTTCGGTCTAGCACAAATCTATCCTCAATATCTATCCTCAAGCCTTAGCATAAAGCTTGATCCAATCTCAAATCAACTCTGCTAGATCTACCCCAAACCTTAACTCAAGGTTTGAACAAATCAATCAATCAACTCTGCTCATACCAGAGCAAGATTCTTGGATGGGTGTGGTTGGAGACGATGGAAGATTTTGACTCCCTAACAAATAGCACGAGACTCGTGTCCCATGAATGGAAGACCCTGATGTTGGAGACGATAGAAAAATATGATTGAAGATGATCCTAAATTTTTTATAAGTTATAGATAGCACACGGCCCAAGATAATTGGAAGACCTTTACAGGTTGTAGAGAGCATGTGAAGACCCTAAATTTCTATTTTTTATAGGTTGTCAACAACACGTGACCTGAGCATGAGAGTTGATGCAGATCCTGGTTGCTGACTAGACAATGATATGGCAGACATGCTGACAAGATAATGACATGGTAGACAAAGGACACATGGTTGACCAGACAAAGACAATGATGTGGTAGACATAGGACACATGGCTGACCAGATGAAGATAGTGATAAGGTTGACAGAGAACACATGGTAGGTCGACGTGCCAGACAAAGGACATGTGGAAGGTCGACATGACGGACAAGGTGGTGACATGGCATATAGGTCTTGCATGTTGTTTGAGGTGAAAAAAGGAGGGAGGTGACCACAAAAATGCAGTCATCCTCTAATGTGCAGCTTCACATATTTGAGGGCCTATGCATGCATTTTACAATGCATGTGGGATAAAAAATCCCATTTTTTTATGTTTGCCACCTACAGATCATTTCAAAGGAAAGCGCCAGCTTTCTTTCTCCAACGTATTGTGTAGCACAGTTGGTACTCCATGCCTTCTTACATGGATGAGGTCCATTGTTCGAAACTTGTCATGGACGTTGTATTTTTGCTTACATTGTGAATTGAGTTTCCTATTGCCCAAACCAGAAATCACTTCCTGGGTTCATTTCTATTGCTCGACCAATATTGCTTTGAAAAGTTTCAAAAGTTGTTTGAAAAATTGCTCCAAAAGTTGCTAAAGTTGCTTGACAAAATAATCGTTTTTGCTACCAAACCACCAGGAAGAGCTCTTTGTTTTCCTTCTCTTTTTTGGAGGGATAAGTCACTTTTTAAAGACAATAGGGGGACTTTGGAAAAGTTATTTTTTCATTGTTTATTTTGCAACAAAGAGGGGGAAAATTTCTTGCATTCTCCTTTGCAAAATTCTAAGACAATAAAGATTTTTTTTTGATCTAAAAAGTGAACATCTCCATTATAATACTGATATTCAGGCCCCAAATATTTTTACACCTATCACAATGGCCACTGTTCACAAATATATTTCAGATTCATAATTGTTGAAAGGTCCTAACTTTGTTCCATGGAAGACAAATATGAGAGCTATTATTCAGGTGGAAGATTTATCGGATGTAGTGACTGACACTATAGAACACCCTCAAATAGTAGGAATAGATTAAGAAGCCTTTGATAAGAAGGACACAATAGATATCATGTTTCTCCTGCTTGTTACTATAGATGAGGTCCAGTCTCATATCTGTGATGCCAAAACTTGTAAGGAAGCCTGGGATGCTTTGATTAATTTATATGAAGGTAAGAATTAGTCCACTATTATCAACCTTCAAACTCAACTATGGGAAAAATAATGGATGATCCTCTCTTGACCTCTGTCATCTTGAGAGCATTGCTAGAGTCGTACAAGATGTTGATCACCTCTCTCACTTTTTCTGGTCAACAAGTAACTTTTGTGGAACTGGTAAATTTGCTTTAAACTGAGGAAGCAAATCAATTTTAGAAGGATGAAGTGCCAGATAATGTCCTCTACACCAAACAAGGGGGTAAGCAACAAGGTCAGTTTCAAAAAGGATGATCTTCATCCAAAGGAAAAGGGAAACAACATCAGTAGAATGATAAACAATGTTGCAAGATTTGTAATATGAATAATCATGACACCAATAGGTGTTGGTTTAAAAACAAGAAAAAAATGACCAAAATCATAAGAAGGGAAAAGGAAAATCCAAACCACAAAAAAAAGAATAAGACACCCAAGGGGCATATTGCTTATGCTGAATCTAACTTAAACTCAGATCCTGTAGAGTCTAACTTAGACTCTGATTCTGAAAGAGCATACGAGGTGCTCATGACCCACACTTAATCTCCACAGATAGATGATGTAGGTATATTGTTTCAGGAGCCAGTAAGCACGTGACTGGCGACAAATCATGGTTTGAGAATTTTGAGGAGAAATAAGGTAAGCCAATAACTATTGCTGATAATCAAGTCTACCAGGTAAAGGGTGAAGGGAATGTTTTTGTTACTCTTCCAGATGGTAGATTCCATATAGATAAGGTCCTCTATGTTCCTAGATTAACAAATAATATCTTGTATGTTCTTTAGATGTTGGATCAAAATATGGATGTTGTGTTCCAAATTACGAAAGGAAAAAATATATGTTTTATCACCAAACATGGAAAACATGTAGCAATTGGATCATACAAGCATGGCTTGTTCATCTTAGATGCAGTTTCAACGCCTCATGTAGCCCTGGTAGCTACCACAAAAGAGGCTACTTCTCTTTGGCACAGGAGATATGGGCATCTAAGTTCTGGTTATTTTCTCGAGTTGCACAAATATGAGATGGTGACAAGTCTTCCCAACTTTTCATATACATTTTCAATCTACTCGGATTGCTTAGCAGGGAAGCAACACCAAGTACCTTTTGAAGATAATTTTTCAAGATCCAATAAACCCTTGGAGTTGGTACACACCAATCTATGCGGTCCTATGCCAAACAACTATGGTGGAAAGAGGTATTTTCAATTGTTCATTGATGATCACTCATGAAAGATGTGGGTTTTCTTTCTTCAATTGAAGTCCGAAGCATTTCTCTCTTTTCAGCGATTCAAAAATCTTGTTGAGAAGGAGTCAGGATGTTTCATAAAAACCCTCTACTCAAATTGATGGGGGATCATACCTCTAATGAGTTTTCATTTTTTATGAAATAACATGGGATTCAGAGACAGTTGACTACAGCCTATACTCCCCAACAAAATGAAGTGGCTAAAATGAGGAACCTCTCCATAATGGAAATGAGTTGTTGTATGATTACTGGAGCACATATTGAGCAATAATTTTGGGTAGAAGTAGTAAATACAATAGTGTACCTTCTGAATAGAGCTCCCACAAAGGCTCTAAAGGGTACGACTCCACAAGAAGCATGCAGTGGTAGGAAACCCTCTATTTCTCATCTATGGGTTTTTGGATGTAAAGCTTTCATGCACATACCAAAACAAAAGAGGAAGCAGTTAGATGAGAAAACTCTACAATGTATTTTTCTTGGTTATAATGAGCATTCAAAAGGATATCGATTGATAGACCCAATAACCAAAAAAACACATACTAGTAGAGATGTGGTATTTGATGAAATTTTCACATCAAATATCACATCTACAAAAGTATACCTTGAATACGAAGAAGAACCTAAGAAAGAAGTGTCACTTCCAAAGAAGAAGATTCCAAAATGGTATACTAGTATATTGAGATATTCTAAGTTGAATTCACTTCTATATCTAACTCAAGATCGACCTTGCACTCGGAATATGACTCAACAAAAAAGAGCAGAGGCATCATCTTCAGAGGTTGATGAACTTTGCCAATAGCTTGATGAACTATCTGTGGATGGAGAGGAAAATAGAGACACAAATATGGATTATGAATGGGTTTATATGACAACACTAGATGCAAGTGAACCTACAACCGTGCAATATGTACTTAGTGAGCCTCAATGGAAGGCTGCTATGGAAGTAGAACACACATCTCTCATGAAGAATCATACGTGGAAGCTAGTCGATATGCCTACCAAAAAAAATCCATTGGCTGCAAATGGGTATTCAAAGTAAAATATAAAGCAGATGGTACTATTGATAAGCATAAGGCCCATCTTGTTGCAAAGGAATATGCTCAAAAAGAAGGTATAGACTATGAAGAGACTTTTACCCCTACTAAAAAATATGACTACCATTCGGGTACTTTGTGCCATGGAAGCTCAGTTTGGGTGGAAGTTACATTAGATGGATGTTAAAAGTGCCTTATTGAATGATGATCTACAAGAAGAAGTGTACATGATCCAACAAGAAGGATTTGTGGTTAAAGGGCAAGAACAAAAAATTTGCAAGTTGATCAAATCCTTGTATGGTATCAAACAAGCTCCTCGAGCTTGGTACATCAAGATAGACAGTCACCTAGTGCAACATGGTTTCAAAAGAAGTATTTTAGATGCAAAACTCTATATTAAGAAAAATGGTTCTGATATAGTGATTTTAGTGTTATATGTAGATGATCTGATCATAATAGGGAATTCAGAGAAAATTATTGATGTAGTGAAAGATGATTTGAAACAATATTTTAAAATGATATATCTAAGGCTTCTTCACTATTATCTTGGTTTAGAAGTGACTCAAAAGGAACATCATATCAGAGTTACTCAAAAGAAATATGCCAAGACATTGATTGATAAATATCTCATGACTAACTATAAGTCAAAAGCTACTCCAATGGAAGCTGGACTTACGTTGTCTCAATATGATCAATCTCCACAGGTAGATGGCACTCTCTATCATCAATTGATTTGGAGTCTCATATATCTAACTAATACCAGACCAGATCTCAGTTTTGCTATGGGTTATCTTTCACAGTTCATGTAGGACCCCAAGGTAATTCATTGGAAAGTAGCAAAAAGAGTCCTTCATTATGTTTGTGGTACAAAATATTGTGATTTGGAATACAAAAAGAATAACAAGTTCTACCTACAGGGATACACGAACTTCGATTACATTGGATCCATTAATGATCGAAAATAAAATTATGGATACATTTTTCATCTTGGATCTGGTCCTATCTCTTGGCATATCAAGAAGTAATAGGTGGTTGCTATATCTTCTACAGAGGTAGAATATCACACAGCCAATGGAGCAGTCTGCAAGATAATATGGTTACATCGTATTCTTACAAACATGGGCCTTCCACATAATCTACCACTTCATTTGTTTTACAATAATAAAGGTGTTTTGAATCTTGTCGAGAATCCAATCTTTCATGATCGCACCAAACACATTGACACTCACTGCCATTTTATTCATGATGAAGTTCCAAAGCACAATATACAACTCCAATACATTCCCACTGATGCGCAAGTTGTAGATATTTTCACCAAGGCACTTGCACATGTCAAGTTTGAATTGTTTTGCAATACCCTTGGTATTTGCCAATAATGTAATAAGGGGGGATGTTAGCATATAGTGTATTAGAGAGCATATGGTATTACATTATTTAATAAAATAGCGCATTTATGTGCTCTCCAATTTTGGGTTGGTTAGACAACCGATTCGTGGTGGTTCAACGAACATCGAACCACCCACTTCATTGTATTTAACAAGCACCTAAAATCATTTACAAAAGAGGAAGAAGTTAGATGAGAAAACTCTATAATTCATTTTTCTTGGTTATGATGAGCATTTAAAAGGATATCGATTGATAGACCCAATAACCAAGAAAACATATAGTCTATTAGAGAGCATATGGTATTACATTATTTAATAACATAGCGCATTTATGCACTCTCCAATTTTGGGTTGGTTAGACAACTGATTCGTGATGGTTCAACTAACATCAAACTACCCACTTCATTATATTTAATAAGCACCTAAAATCAATTGAATTGCTTCACATTTTCCAATATTATATCTGTGTCAAATTATATTATGGTACCTGGCAAGGTTATTGGATGGGCACGACTGGAGATGATGGAATATTCTGACTCCTTGACAGACAGCATGAGACCCGAGTCCCACAACTAGAATAACCTAGTGTTGGAGATGATATACGAACGTGATTAAATATGATCCTTAATTTATTATAGGTTGTAGATAGCACGTAGCCCGAGATGACTAGAAGACCCTAATAGGTTGCAAACAACATGTGGCTCGAGCACGAGAGTTGACATAGATCCTAGTTGTTGACTAGATAATGATGTGGCAGACATGCTGAAAAGACAATGATGTGGCAAAAAAAGGACACGTGGTTGACCAGACAAAGACAATGACATGGAAGATAGAGGACATGTGGATGACCAAACAAAGATAGTGATGAGGCAGACAGAGGACACATTACAGGTCGAAGTGGCAGACAGAGGACACGTGGAAGGTTGACATGGCGAAAAAGGTAGTGACATGACGTATAGGTCTTGCATGTTGTTTGAGGTGAAAAAAGGTGGGAGGTGATTGCCCTAATGTAGTCACCCTCTAAGGTACAACTTCACATATTTGAGGGCCTGTGCATGCATTTTGTAATGCATGTGGGATAAAACATAATTTTTTTTATGTTTACCATCTGTAGGTCATTTCAAAGGAAAGTGCCAGCTTTCTTCCTCCAACGCGTTGTGTAGCGTAGTTGGTACTTCACGCCTTCTTATGTGGACGAGTTCCATGGTTCTAAACTCATTGCAAACACTATATTTTTGGTTACATTGTGAATTGAGTTTCCTGCTTCCTGAACCAAAAATCGCTGCTCGCACTCATTTATGCTACCCGACCAATATTGCTTTGAAGAGTTGCTAAATTTGTTTGAAAAATTGCTCCAAAAGTTGCTAAATTTGCTTGACAAAACAATTATTTTTGTTACCAAACCACCAGGAAGAGCTTTTTTTTTTCCTTCTCTTTTTTGGAGGGATAAGTCAATTTTTAAAGACAATAGGGGGACTTTGGAAAAGTTGTTTTTCATTGTTTATTTTGCAACAAAAAGGGGGGAAATTTCTTGCATTCTCCTTTGCAAAATTCTAAGACAATAAAGAAAAAAAAATTGATCTAAAAAGTGAACATCTCCATTATAAGACTGGTATTAAGACCCCAATTTTTTTACACCTATCATAATGGCCACTATTCACAAATATCTTTGAGATTCACAATTGCTGAAAGGTCCTAACTTTGTTCCATGGAAGACAAATATGTATTCAGGTGGAATATTTATGGGATGTAGTTACTGGCACTACAAAACACCCTCAAACAAAAGGGACATATCAAGAAGCCTTTGATAAGATGGACAAAAGAGGTCTCATGTTTCTCCTGCTTTCTACTACAGATGAGATCAAACATCATATTTGTGATGCCAAAACCAGTAAGGAATCATGGGATGCTTTGATTACTGTATATGAAGGTAAGAATTAGTCCACTATTCTCAACCTTAAAACTCAACTACATACCCTTAATATGAATTCTAAGGAGACAGTTGATTTGTTCCTTTGTAGAGTGGCAGAGTTGAAAGCCAAATTAAATGCTATGGGAAAAATAGTGGATGATCCTATCTTGACCTCTGTCGTCTTGAGAGCATTGCCATATTCCTACAAGATTTTGATCACCTCTCTCAATGTTTCTGGTCGACAAGTAACTTTTGTGGAACTGGTAAATTTGCTTCAAACTGAGGAAGCAAATAAATTTTAGAAAGATAAAAATCCGGATAATGCCCTCTACATGATAAAAGGGGTAAGCAACAAGGTTAGTTTCAAAAAGGAGGATCTTCATCCAAGGGAAAAGGGAAACAACATCAACATAATGATAAAAAATATTGCAATATTTATAATATGAATAATCATGACACCAATAGGTGTTGGTTTAAAAACAAGCAACAAAATGACCAAACTCATAAGAAGAAGGGAAAAGGAAAATCCAAACCACACAAAAAGAATAAGCAACCCAAGGGGTATGTTGCTTATGCTGAATCCAACTCAGACTCAGATCCTATAGAGTCTAACTCGGACTCTGATTATGAAAGAGCACACAAGGTGCTCATGACCCACACTTCATCTCCCTAGATAGATGATGTATGGTATATTGATTCAGGAGCCAGTAAGCACATGATTGGCGATAAATCATGGTTTGATACTTTTGAGGAGAAAGAAGGTAAGTCGGTAAATATTGCTGATAATCAAGTCTACAAGGTAAAGGGTGAAGGGGATGTTTTCGTTACTCTTCCAAATGGTAGATGCCAGATAGAGAAGGTCCTTTATGTTCCTAGATTAGCCAATAATATCTTGTCTATTCCTCAGATGTTGGATCGAAATATGGATGTTGTGTTCCGAGTTGTGAAAGGAAAAAAGAGATGTTTTATCACCAAACATGGAAAACATGTAGCAATCGGATCATACAAGCATGGCTTGTTTATCTTAGATGTAGTTTCAATGCCTCATGTAGCCCTAGCAGCTACCACAAAAGAGGCTACTTCTCTTTGGCACAGGAGATATGGGCATCTAAGTTCTAATTATTTGCTCGAGTTTCACAAATATGAGATGGTGATAGGTCTTCATAACCTTTCATATGTATTGCCTGTCTGCTCAGATTGCTTAGGAGGAAACCAACACCGAGTACCTTTTGAATCTAGCTCTTCAAGAGCCAAGAAAACCTTGGAGTTGGTACACACCAATATATGCGGTCCTATGCCAAATAACTATGGTGGAAAGAGGTATTTTAAATTGTTTGTTGATGATCACTCATGAAAGATGTGGGTTTTACTTCTTCAATTAAAGTATGAAGCATTTTTGTATTCTTAGCAGTTCAGAAAGCTTGTTGAGAAGGAGTCAAAATGTTTTATCAAAACCCTCTGCTCAGATCGAGGGGAGGAATATACCTCCAATGAGTTTTCATATTTTCCTAAATAACATGGGATTCAAAGACAACCGACTACAACCTATACTCCCTAGTAAAATGGAGTGGCTAAAAGGAGGAACCATTCCATAATGGAAATGAGTTACTATATGATTACTGGAGCACGTCTTGAGTAGCAGTTTTGGGTAGAAGTAGTAAATATAGTAGTGTACCTTCGAAATAGAGCTCCCATAAAGGCTCTAAAGGGCAAGACTCCACAAGAAGCATGGAGTGGTAGGAAACCCTCTATTTCTCATCTACGGGTTTTTGGATGTAAATATTTCATGCACATACCAAAATAAAAGAGGAAGAAGTTAGATGAGAAAACTCTACAATGTATTTTTCTTGGTTATGATGAGCATTCAAAAGGATATCGATTGATAGATCCAATAACCAGGAAAACACATACTAGTAGAGATGTGGTATTTGATGAAGCTTTCACATCAAATATCACATCTACAAAAGTATACCTTGAAGACAAAGAAGAACCTAAGAAAGAAGTGTCACTTCCAAAGAAGAAGATTCCAAAATGGTATACTAGTACATTGAAATATTCTAGGTTGAATTCACTTCCATATCTAACTCAAGATTGACCTTGAACTCAGAATATGACTCAACAAAAAAGAGCAGAGGCTTCATATTTAGAGGTTGATGAACTTTACCAACAGTTTGATGAAATATCTGTGGATGGAGAGGAAAAAAGAGACACAAATATGGATGATGAATGGGTTTATATGAAAACACTGGATGCAAATGAACCTACAACCATGCAATATGCACTTAGTGAGCCTCAGTGGAAGATTGCTATAGAAGCAGAACACACATATCTCATGAAGAATCATATGTGGAAGATAGTTGATCTGCCTACCAAAAAATAACCCATTGGCTACAAATGGGTATTCAAAGTAAAATATAAATCAGATGGTACTAATTATAAGCATAAGGCCCGTCTTGTTGCAAAGTGATATGCTCAGAAAGAAGGTATAGACTATGAAGAGAATTTTACTCTTAATGCAAAGATGAGTACCATTTCTGGTGCTTTGTGCCATGGAATATCAGTTTGGGTGGAAGTTAAATTAGATGGATGTTAAAAGTGCCTTCTTGAATGGTGATCTACAAGAAGTGTACATGATCCAACCAAAAGGATTTTTGGTTAAAGGGTAAGAACATAAAGTTTGAAAGTTGATCAAATCCTTGTATGGGCTCAAACAAGCTCCTCGAGCTTGGTACATCAAGATAGACAATCACCTAGTGCAACATGGTTTCAAAAGAAGTCCTTTAGATGCAAATATCTATATTAAGAACAATGGTTCTGATATATTGATTTTAGTGTTATATGTAGATGATCTGATCATAACAAGAAATCCAGAGAAAATGATTAATGCAGTGAAATATGATTTGAAATCATCTTTTGAAATGATAGATCTAGGGCTTATTCACTATTGTATTGGTTTAGAAGTAACTCAAAAGGAACATCATATCAGAGTTACTCAAAAGAAATATGCTAAGACATTGATTGATAAATATCGCATGACTGACTGTAATGGAAGCTAGACTTAATTTGTCTCGATATGATCAATATCCATAGGTATATGGCACTCTCTATCATCAATTTATTGGGAGTCTCATATATCTAACTAATACCAGACCAGATCTCAGTTTTGTTGTGGGTTATCTTTCACAAATCATGTAGGATCCCAAGGTAAGTCATTGGAAAGAAACAAAAAAAGTCCTTCATTATGTTTGTGGTACAATAGATTTTGGTTTGGAATACATAAATAATAAGTTATACCTATAGGGATACATGGACTTTGACTACGCTGGATCCATTGATGATAGAAAAACAACTTTTGGATACATTTTTCATCTTGGATATGGTCCTATCTCTTGGCATAGCAAGAAGCAACAGGTGGTTGTTATATCTTCTACAGAGGGAGAATATCATGCAGCTAGTGGAGCAGTCTGTGAGATAATATGGTTACCTCACATTATTATAAACATGGGCCTTCCACAAAATCTACCACTTCATTTGTTTTACGACAATCAAGGTGTTTTGAATCTTGTCAAGAATCCAATATTTTATGATCGCACCAAACATATTGATAATCTCTGTCATTTTATTCGTGATGAAGTTCCAAACCACAATATATAGCTCCAATGCATTCCCATTGATGCGCAAGTTGCAGATATTTTCACCAAGGCACTTGCACGTGTCAAGTTTGAATTGGTTTGCAATACCCTTGGTATTTGCCAATAATGTAATAATGGGGGATGTTAGCATATAGTATATTAGAGAGAATATGTTATTACATTATTTAATAAAATAGCGCATTTATGTACTCTCCAGTTTTGGGTTGGTTAGACAACCAATTCATGGTGGTTCAACTAACATCGAACCACCCACTTCATTGTATTTAAAAAGCACCTAAAATCAATTGAATTGCTTCACATTTTCCAACATCAGATCTATTTCAAATTATATTAGCTCTCAAGTCTTCTTAAAGACTTGTCTCAAATATTTCTTATAAGCTTCCATAAAGGCTCACACTAATCTATCCACAAGTCCTCTCTAGAACTTGTCAAAATTTTCTCAACAAGTCCTCACTAGAACTTGTCCAAATATGCTCAATAAGTCCTCACTAGAACTTATCCAAACTCATAGAAATACAAAGAGAATTGTTAGAGACTCAATATGCATCACACTAATCATAATGCTTAATTAATTTTAATCACTCTTTTTGAAATATATAGAGAATTTTTAGAGACTCAATATGCTTCACACTCATCACAATGCTCAATCACTTTTAATCACTCTTTTAAAACATAGAAAGAATTATTAGAGACTCAATATGCTTCACATTCACAAACTCTAAATCACTTACAATATCTATTTTATCATAGAAACATATAGATAATTGTTAGAGACTCATTATGTTTCACACTCATCAATATTCAACCTCTTTATCAAATCAATTTAGAATATAGAATAATTTTTTTCATAGAAATTGAACTATCACTTCACACATCCACATGACTAGGCTCAACCAAATCTACTCAACTAATCAATCAATTAAATAATCCTTACTCACAAATCCTAGTCCAAGCATATAAACGCTCACTCAAAATGTTTCCAACAATGCTTATCAACCAATCTCACATAACAATGATACTTATGTTCTTTACAAACCCTAGTTCACGTTCTTCACTCAACAACAATGCTTATAAAATAATATTCACATAACAATGATACTTATGTTCTTTTCAAACCCTAGTTCAAGCACTTTACTCAACCATTCACTTCAACAATAATGTTTATCAAACAAGGTGCATAGCATTCACTTCACAATAGCTCAACAACTCACTCCAAAGTTTTTTTTTTCCAGAACACCAACCAATAAACTCAACCAAAGGAGAATGTTCCCATACCTTTTTCTTGATGAGGAGTAGACCATACAAATCTACCACAATCATAAACACTTCTTTACCAAACTCAAGGAGGTTAGAAGATAATAATTTCTCTCTCAAGTAATCACAATACTAAATAATATCAAACAAAAATACACCTTATCACTCCATATTTAAACTAACATCCAACACCTTAAAAATATTAGAACAATTACTTTCACAATAATCCCTTTGGCAAAAAGTCCTTTTAAAATAAAATCAACACCTTAAAAGGCTTACTCCTCCAATATGCAAATATAACAATTGAGACTTTATTTTAGAATTAAAATCAAACTCATTATAACTCCCTCCACTATTTTACCATGACAAATCACCACAAGAAATTAAAATTTAATTAATCCTTATGCCTCCCAACTACCTCATGTCAAACCTTAGGGCAAATAAAAAATTAAATTAAAATTGTACCTTTGTCCTTAGTGGGTTTTGAACCCATGATGCTACCTCCCTAAGCATCCTAGCCGCAACCTTGGCTACAACATGAGCTAGGTGCTCACGTGAGAGCTAGAGTGCCCACACTCTCTAATACCTCCTCTACTACCACTGAAATAGAGACGTAAAAGACAAACTTATAAACTTGTTGTCGTTGGGTTTCGAACCCGTAACCACTCTGCCACAAGCGCTAAGTCAAATTCCACCTGAGCTAGCCATCGGATGGTGCTATGAACCAAGCACCTCAACGTCTTGAATACACCGAAATTCGGTTTTATAGAGTGCATGAGATTTTTCAACAAAAATGTGGATCATTAATCGAGACTCAAAGCTAAGGTTTGGCTAAGGTATAAATACCTTATGCCCTTGTTCCCATGCACGTCGACGAAGATGAATTAGTTGGGCATTGGCGCTTTTGTTTTAACTTCGAAATATTGAATTTATAATTATTTAAATTCACTAGAATTTAAATATTATAAATAAATATTTAATTCTTTTGGCTTTATTAAAGAGGACTAATATTTATATATGAAACATTGATATGGGTAACATTGATATATTAAAGCGACTTATGGAACTCCTATTGTTAAGCTTGATATATTATTTTGGCTTTATTAAAGAGGACTAATATTTATATATGAAACATTGATATGGGTAACATTGATATATTAAAGCAGACTTATGGAACTCCTATTGTTAAGCTTGATATGGGTAACATTCAGATTGGCATTGAAGATCTGGAAAAAAAGGACTAATTTATCGGTTCATGGATTTTCGTCCAAGCCTATCTGCTTTCAAAGTCTGGGCTACAAAAAGCTGGAAAAACAAAGGTGAGTTACAAATCTCTATTATCCAAATGGTTATTTTCTTCTTTTATTTTCTAATAATGAAGATAGAGAGAAATGTTTTTGGCTTTATTAAAGATTAAAGCTTCCTCTGGTTTTACCACTTCGAATAAATAATATTTATTTATAAAATTTAAATTCAATTTGAATTTAAATATTAAAACTTCCATGGGCTTTCTAATTTGAAATTAAAAGCCTCCTTGGGTTTTATAAGAAACCTTTTATTTTTGCCCATCCATGGTTTTAAATAAAAACTCTTTTACTCATCTACTTATGCTTCACATAATATTAAAAATAAATATTATGAAGCTCTTTTGCCATCATGCTTTTGCATTGCTCGTTTTGACCTTTTGGCATCAATGGTAGCTTATTCCTTGACATTAATGACAACTTCGTTCCTTGACATCAATGACAACTTTGACTCAAAATGTCCAACATCATTGAATTATTATCAAGTTTTCTTCTATTCTCCTTGGGAATATGCATATAGGCTTCACATCCAAATACTCTTAGATGTGCTATTGTGGGATTCTTACCACTCCATTCCTCCTATGACATCTTTCCATAAAAAACAGAGCTAGAGGACAAATTGTTCACTAAATTTACTGTATGTAAAGTTTCAATCTAAAATATTTTGTTGAAGTGTACATCCTCTCTCATGCTCCTTGCCTTCTCCACTAAGGTCTTATTTAACATTTCTGAAACACCATTTTATTATGGGGAGTATGGTGTAGTTTTTTTTCCTTGCAATGCCATGCAACCTACAAAAACTTCTTGGAGCAATACTCACCTCCATTATTAGTCCTTAGTGCTTTTACCTTCTTCCTTATTTGTCTTTCAACTTTAACCACAAAGAATTTGAACATATCCAAAGCACTACTCTTTTGTTTCATGAAGTATACCCATGAATTCCTTGAGAAGTCATCAATAAATGTGATAAAATATTTAGACCCTCCCATGGAAGCCACTTCCATTGGTCCATATATATCAGAATGTATTAATTCAAAAATTGCTTTGCTCCTATATTAACTTGAATTAAATGAAACTCTTTTTTTTTTCCCATAATACATGCTTCACAAAAATTAAATGAACCAAATTTCATACCTTCAAAAAACTGAATAGTTTGCTTGTTGCACATCTCACACAGGATTTTCTCTCCAAGATGCACCATTATTCTATGTCACAACATAATTTTTGATATTTTTTTTTGTGTGGGATTTTACACTCTTTGTTGAGCTTGTATTTGCACTACCAACATCAATAGGAACTACATCTAACTTATATAATGCTCCATGTCTTATACCTCTAACCAAGACCATGGCTCCACGAACTAACTTACACCCATCTTTGCCAAAGAGAGTCTCAACACTAGCCTTTGCAAGTTGACTTACTAAGAGTAAATTTTGTGTCAAGCCTTTAAAATGTTTTACATATGGTATGGTATTGATCCTTCCATCACTAATCTTAACTATTACACTACCTTTACCAATAAATTTATAGTAATATTTATCACAAAGGAATACCTTGCCATAGTGACTTGCTTTATAGTCCTTAAATCGCTCTCTATGTGTTATCATGCGAAAGGATGCTCCAGATTCAATTAACCATGCTTCAACTTGGATATTCATTGTCAAGCATGTAGCAATATACAATCCCCCTTCATTGCTTGATGGAGCTACTAAAGGTTCTTGTTTTCCTTTGGGAAGATTAGCCTTGCACTCACTTTTCTTGTGTACCTTTTGCTTGCATCTCCAATAAAAAATTTCCTAATTCTTTCCTTTGCTTGAAAATATTCTTCTTGATTTGGACCTATAGACATTGTCATTGAATCTATCACCCCTTATTTCTCTACTTCATCCTCTATCCCTAACAATCAAGGCTTTGAGTTCTTAGTAGGTTCAGAGGTCCTTTTGGTTTTTTCTTGGAGTAACTAATTAATGATCTCATCCTTCTTGATATTTTCCACTTTTGTGCTTCCATTGATTACTACAATTAGATTTTCCCATGAGGTTGGTAAGCTACAAAGTAAAAAAACACATCGATCCTCTTCTTTAATTTCATCACCAACTAATTTCAACTGATTTACAAGAGTGTTGAAGGTATTTAAGTATTCAGCCACATTTCCTCCATCAAACATTTTTAATGCTTACAATTTATTTCTTAGAAATATTAAATTCATGTGTGACTTTGATTCATATAGCTTACCAAGATTATCCCAAAGCTCTTTTGGTGACTTGGCTCTAATAATATTCATTAAGACTAAATTTGGTAAATTCAAACCAATCAAGGCAATAACTTTGTCATTCATCTTTTCCAAGTCATCTTGACTAATTGTTGTTGGCTTTTCATCCTTGATGATAGTCTCCTTCAGATCTCTTTCTATAAGGAGATATTCCATTTTAGCTTTCACACATTAAAATTTTACCCATTAAAATTTTTAGTGATAGACTTTTTATGATCCATTCTCTGCTCTAATACGTTACCATAAAATACCTAGGCAAGGTTCCTCACACCTGTAGAGTTTTCTCAATAGAGAAACACCTCCAATGTTACCCAAAGCTATGATAATAATTGTTAAATAATAATAATAGTTGAAAAAATAAATGAAAGCAAGTAGATAGCTAAAAATTAAAAAAAAAGTGATTAAACACAAGCAGGGATACTCAACATTATATTTTTATTTATTCTGTTATACAACTGGGTTGTTTACAATGCAATATCCAAAATAGGAAATTCAACTTTTTACATAGCCAAGTTATAGCCTTCTATACATGATCATATGCTCAATGAAACTGTAGCTTACAAAGGTTTTCTCCCTCCCTATCTTAGACCAACAACAAAACACTTAAAAGCAAAACATGAACAAAAAAATAATAAACATGGACTAGCCTACCCAAATATTTTACAAACTATAGATTGAAAATATGGGCTTTGATCTCTGCCACTATAGCCTAAAAGGATGGGCTTTGACCTCTACCACTACAAACCTGCCACATGCCACTAATTGGATGGTGTAGTGGCCACTGGCCAAACACCAACCTCAAAAATTGTAATACTTTCAAATGACTCTTTGGATTGACTAGATACATCAGATATCTTGTCAAAAGTCCCAATCTAAATCTTGTACTCAAGGAAATTCACTTGTGTACATACCTTTTTTATACCCATGCTCTTTCCCTCATCTAGCCATAGGCATCCTAGCTGAAAAATCTCAATCACCCATGCATCATTGGAAAATACTATTGTTAGAGTGTACCTCATATTCTATATAATTTTATTTCCAAGATACCATCCTCCTTTGGTGGAAAGTTGGATTGTTCTCCCGTATTGTGAGATGATAAAAGTTATGTTTTGTATGAGGATGTAAGGCCCTCTCCTACTAAATGGTCTTGCAAGTTAATTGTGAGCTTAAAAAATATTCTTCTTGAATTTCAAGTAGTCTTTCTCCAATTATGATCTCGCTACCTCAAGAATTATAATTTTGGTTCTCATTAGATATTTTATTTTCTCATTTTTATATTACTTGCTTAAAAATCTTGTTAGTTCAAATATTCACTTCTTATCTCAAGGATTATAATTTAGCTTCATTGAAAAAAATACCTTACGCGACATCTAAATTATATCTCTCATATCTTCTAGTAAAAGTCATGGATTACCTTTCCATAATTAAGAAGGCCACTAACTATTAATGAGTGCATAGCCGAGTTGGTGTGAGGTGGTCAGTTGAGGAACATGATCCATACAGTGCAATGGATCCACACAACACTGGTTCAAATTACACTAGTTTACCATAAACTCTTTTGTCCACCTTTGTAGCGTAAGTGGAGAAGGTGAGCCTAGCCTCATTGAATGGGAAGTCCATGATTCGAACCTCTACGATGCGAAAGGGGACATTAAAAAATCTCTTGTGGCTTCCCTATAAATAGTGGTATATCCAAATGGGACGACATTGTTGATCACCTAAGAGCAACTCTTGAGGTTTCTTTCTAACCTATTTTTTTTTTCTCTAGCCAAGCACTTACCAAGAAGAGACTTGGGTTCAAACCTTGGGGGTATCAATTTTCAAAGGTAGTAATCTCATCTGAATCTTTTGAGTGCATTCCAGATCGATGATGATAGTACGAACTCTGAATGATTGGTGGTCTTCATATCACACCGAGTAAACAACAACAAGATGAATAGGTTTTGTGAGAGCAACCCATGTGGTTTGAACCCTATACTTATCAGTTACTAAAAATAATATGACTATAACCAACTCTCCTATATAACAAAAAAAACTATTATTAATAAAAATATTTTTTTAATCATTAAAATGCTTTTAAAATCATTAAAACTCAATTTTTAAATAATTGATGCTAACAAGTAATATTTAAAATTAAGGTTTATGCACTGAAATATACTTCATGAAATATTTGGCTATTATCTCTATATACTCCAAATGCTCTGGATATTTTAATGAATTTTCCCTCCCATTTAGATTTCTTTATATAACTTTCACTTTGAATTTGTTATATGGTCATTGTCGTGTCTATTATAACAAAACATGATTGTCGTGTGGATGTTGTGTTCCAAATTATGAAAGGAAAAAAGATATGTTTTATCACCAAACATGGAAAAAATGTAGCAACTGGATCATAAAAGCATGGCTTGTTCATCTTAGATGCAATTTCAACTCCTCATGTAGCCCTGGTAGCTACCATAAAAGAGGCTACTTCTCTTTGGCACATGAGATATGGGTATCTAAGTTCTGGTTATTTTCTCAAGTTGCACAAATATGATATGGTGACAAGTCTTCCCAACCTTTCATATACATTTTCAATCTACTCGGATTGCTTAGCAGGGAAGCAACACCAAGTACCTTTTGAAGCTAGTTGTTCAAGATCCAATAAACCCTTGGAGTTGGTACACACCAATCTATGCGGTCCTATGCCAAACAACTATGGTGGAAAGAGGTATTTTCAATTGTTCGTTGATGATCACTCATGAAAGATGTGGGTTTTCTTTCTTCAATTGAAGTCTGAAGCATTTTTCTCTTTTCAGCGATTCAAAAATCTTGTTGAGAAGGAGTCAGGATGTTTCATCAAAACCCTCTACTCAAATTGATGGGGGATCATACCTCTAATGAGTTTTCATCTTTTATGAAATAACATGGGATTCAAAGACAGTTGACTACAGCCTATACTCCCCAACAAAATGGAGTGGCTAAAATGAGGAACCTCTCCATAATGGAAATGAGTTGTTGTATGATTACTGGAGCACATCTTGAGCAATAATTTTGGGTAGAAGCAGTAAATACAATAGTGTACCTTCTGAATAGAGCTCCCACAAAGGCTCTAAAGGGTACGACTCCACAAGAAGCATGGAGTGGTAGGAAACCCTCTATTTCTCATCTATGGGTTTTTGGATGTAAAGCTTTCATGCACATACTAAAACAAAAGAGGAAGCAGTTAGATGAGAAAACTCTACAATGTATTTTTCTTGGTTATAATGAGCATTCAAAAGGATATCGATTGATAGACCCAATAACCAAAAAATCACATACTAGTAGAGATGTGGTATTTGATGAATTTTTCACATCAAATATCACATCTACAAAAGTATACCTTGAATACGAAGAAGAACCTAAGAAAGAAGTGTCACTTCCAAAGAAGAAGATTCCAAAATGGTATACTAGTATATTGAGATATTCTAAGTTGAATTCACTTCTATATCTAACTCAAGATCGACCTTGCACTCGGAATATGACTCAACAGAAAAGAGCAGAGGCATCATCTTCAGAGGTTGATGAACTTTGCTAATAGTTTGATGAACTATCTGTGTATGGAGAGGAAAATAGAGACACAAATATGGATTATGAATGGGTTTATATGACAACACTAGATGCAAGTGAACCTACAACTGTGCAATATGCACTTAGTGAGCCTCAATGGAAGGCTGCTATGGAAGCAAAACACACATCTCTCAAGAAGAATCATACGTGGAAGCTAGTCGATATGCCTACCAAAAAAAATCCATTGGCTGCAAATGGGTATTCAAAGTAAAATATAAAGCAGATGGTACTATTGATAAGCATAAGGCCCATCTTGTTGCAAAGGAATATGCTCAAAAAGAAGGTATAGACTATGAAGAGACTTTTACCCCTACTGAAAATATGACTACCATTCGGGTACTTTGTGCCATGGAAGCTCAGTTTGGGTGGAAGTTACATTAGATGGATGTTAAAAGTGCCTTCTTGAATGGTGATCTACAAGAAGAAGTGTACATGATCCAACAAGAAGGATTTGTGGTTAAAGGGCAAGAACAAAAAGTTTGCAAGTTGATCAAATCCTTGTATGGTATCAAACAAGCTCCTCGAGCTTGGTACATCAAGATAGACAGTCACCTAGTGCAACATGGTTTCAAAAGAAGTATTTTAGATGCAAAACTCTATATTAAGAAAAATGGTTCTGATATAGTGATTTTAGTGTTATATGTAGATGATCTGATCATAATAGGGAATTCAGAGAAAATTATTGATGTAGTGAAAGATGATTTGAAACAATATTTTAAAATGATATATCTAAGGCTTCTTCACTATTATCTTGGTTTAGAAGTGACTCAAAAGGAACATCATATCAAAGTTACTCAAAAGAAATATGCCAAGACATTGATTGATAAATATCTCATGACTAACTATAAGTCAAAAGCTACTCCAATGGAAGCTGGACTTACGTTGTCTCAATATGATCAATCTCCACAGGTAGATGGCACTCTCTATCATCAATTGATTTGGAGTCTCATATATCTAACTAATACCAGACCAGATCTCAGTTTTGCTATGGGTTATCTTTCACAGTTCATGTAGGACCCCAAGGTAATTCATTGGAAAGTAGCAAAAAGAGTCCTTCATTATGTTTGTGGTACAAAATATTGTGATTTGGAATACAAAAAGAATAACAAGTTCTACCTACAGGGATACACGAACTTCGATTACATTGGATCCATTGATGATCGAAAATAAAATTATGGATACATTTTTCATCTTGGATCTGGTCCTATATCTTGGCATATCAAGAAGTAATAGGTGGTTGCTATATCTTCTAAAGAGGTAGAATATCACATAGCCAATGGAGCAGTCTGCAATATAATATGGTTACATTGTATTCTTACAAACATGGGCCTTCCACATAATCTACCACTTCATTTATTTTACAATAATAAAGGTGTTTTGAATCTTGTCGATTATCCAATATTTCATGATCGTACCAAACACATTGACAGTCACTGTCATTTTATTCATGATGAAGTTCCAAAGCATAATATACAACTCCAATACATTTCCACTGATGCGCAAGTTGCAAATATTTTCACCAAGGCACTTGCACATCTCAAGTTTGAATTGTTTTGCAATACCCTTGGTATTTGCCAATAATGTAATAAGGGGGGATGTTAGCATATAGTCTATTAGAGAGCATATGGTATTACATTATTTTATAAAATAGTGCATTTATGTGCTCTCCAATTTTGGATTGGTTAGACAACAGATTCGTGGTTGTTCAACTAACATCGAACCACCCACTTCATTGTATTTAACAAGCACCTAAAATCATTTACAAAAGAGGAAGAAGTCAGATGAGAAAACTCTATAATTCATTTTTCTTGGTTATGATGAGCATTTAAAAGGATATCGATTGATAGACCCAATAACCAAGAAAACATATAGTCTATTAGAGAGCATATGGTATTACATTATTTAATAAAATAGCACATTTATGCACTCTCCAATTTTGGGTTGGTTAGACAACCGATTCGTGGTGGTTCAACTAACATCGAACCACCCACTTCATTGTATTTAACAAGCACCTAAAATCAATTGAATTGCTTCACATTTTCCAATATTATATCTGTGTCAAATTATATTATGGTACCAGAGCAAGGTTATTAGACGGGCACGACTGGAGATGATGCAAGATTCTGACTCCTTGATAGACAGCATGAGACCCGAGTCCCACAACTAGAAGAACCTAGTGTTGGATATGATATACGAACGTGATTAAAGATGATCCTTAATTTCTTATAGGTTGTAGATAGCACGTAGCCCGAGATGACTAGAAGACCCTAATAGGTTGCAGACATCATTCAAAGACCCCAAATTTTTGTTTCTAACAGGTTGCAAACAACACGTGGCTCGAGCACGAGAGTTGACACAGATCCTGGTTGTTGACTAGATAATGATGTGGCAGACATGCTGAAAAGACAATGATGTGGCAAAAAAAGGACACGTGGTTGACCAGACAAAGACAATGACATGGAAGATAGAGGACATGTGGATGACCAGACAAAGATAGTGATGAGGCAGACAGAGTACACATGGCAGGTCGAAGTGGCAGACAGAGGACACATGGCAGGTTGACATGGCGAACAAGGTAGTGACATGACGTATAGGTCTTGCATGTTGTTTGAGGTGAAAAAAGGTGGGAGGTGATTTCCCTAAGGTAGTCACCCTCTAAGGTACAACTTCACATATTTGAGGGCCTATGCATGCATTTTGTAATGCATGTGGGATAAAACATCATTTTTTTTTATGTTTACCATCTGTAGGTCATTTCAAAGGAAAGTGCTAGCTTTCTTCCTCCAACATGTTGTGTAGCGTAGTTGGTACTTCGTGCCTTCTTATGTGGATGAGTTCCATGGTTCTAAACTCATTGCGAACGCTATCTTTTTGCTTACATTGTGAATTGAGTTTCCTGCTTCCCGAACCAAAAATTGCTGCTCGCACTTATTTATGCTACCCGACCAATATTGCTTTGAAGAGTTGCTAAATTTGCTTGACAAAACAATTATTTTTGCTACCAAACCACCAGGAAGAGCTTTTTTTTTCCTTCTCTTTTTTGGAGGGATAAGTCAATTTTTAAAGACAATAGGGGGACTTTGGAAAAGTTGTTTTTCATTGTTTATTTTGCAACAAAAGAGGGGGAAATTTCTTGCATTCTCCTTTACAAAATTCTAAGACAATAAAAAAAAAAAAATTGATCTAAAAAGTGAACATCTCCATTATAATACTAGTATTAAGACCCCAATTTTTTTACACCTATCATAATGGCCACTATTCACAAATATCTTTGAGATTCACAATTGCTGAAAGGTCCTAACTTTGTTCCATGGAAGACAAATATGTCTTCAGGTGGAATATTTATGGGATGTAGTGACTGGCACTACAAAACACCCTCAAACAAAATGGACATATCAAGAAGCCTTTGATAAGATGGACAAAAGAGGTCTCATGTTTCTCCTGCTTTCTACTACAAATGAGATCAAACATCATATTTGTGATGCCAAAACCAGTAAGGAATCCTGGGATGCTTTGATTACTGTATATGAAGGTAAGAATCAGTTCACTATTCTCAACCTTAAAACTCAACTACTTACCCTTAATATGAATTCTAAGGAGACAGTTGATTTGTTCCTTTGTAGAGTGGCAGAGTTGAAAGCCAAATTAAATGCTATGGGAAAAATAGTGGATGATCCTATCTTGACCTCTGTCATCTTGAGAGCATTGCCAGATTCCTACAAGATTTTGATCACCTCTCTCAATGTTTCTGGTCGACAAGTAACTTTTGTGGAACTAGTAAATTTGCTTCAAACTGAGGAAGCAAATAAATTTTAGAAAGATAAAAATCTAGATAATGCCCTCTACACGAAAAAAGGGGTAAGCAACAAGGTTAGTTTCAAAAAGGAGGATCTTCATCCAAGGGAAAAGGGAAACAACATCAACATAATGATAAAAAATATTGCAATATTTATAATATGAATAATCATGACACCAATAGGTGTTGGTTTAAAAACAAGTAACAAAATGACCAAACTCATAAGAAGAAGGGAAAAGGAAAATCCAAACCACACAAAAAGAATAAGCAACCCAAGGGGTATGTTGCTTATGCTGAATCCAACTCAAAATCAGATCATATAGAGTCTAACTCGGAATCTGATTATGAAAGAGCACACAAGGTGCTCATGACCCAAACTTCATCTCCCTAGATAGATGATGTATGGTATATTGATTCAGGATCCAGTAAGCACATGATTGGCGATAAATCATGGTTTGATACTTTTGAGGAGAAAGAAGGTAAGTCAGTAAATATTGCTGATAATCAAGTCTACAAGGTAAAGGGTGAAGGGGATATTTTTTTTACTCTTCCAAATGGTAGATGCCAGATAGAGAAGGTCCTTTATGTTCCTAGATTAGCCAATAATATCTTGTCTATTCCTCAGATGTTGGATCGAAATATAAATGTTGTGTTCTGAGATGTGAAAGGAAAAAAGAGATGTTTTATCACCAAACATGGAAAAAATGTAGCAACTGGATCATACAAGCATGGCTTATTTATCTTAGATGTAGTTTCAATGCCTCATGTAGCCTTGGTAGCTACCACAATAGAGGCTACTTCTCTTTGGCACAGGATATATGGGCATCTAAGTTCTAATTATTTGCTTGAGTTTCACAAATATGAGATGGTGATAGGTCTTCATAACCTTTCATATGTATTGCCTGTCTGCTCAGATTTCTTAGGAGGAAACCAACACCGAGTACCTTTTGAATCTAGCTCTTCAAGAGCCAAGAAAACCTTGGAGTTGGTACACACCGATCTATGCGGTCCTATGCCAAATAGCTATGGTGGAAAGAGGTATTTTCAATTGTTTGTTGATGATCACTCATGAAAGATGTGGGTTTTACTTCTTCAATTAAATTCTGAAGCATTTTTGTATTTTTAGAAGTTCAAAAAGCTTGTTAAGGAGTCAAGATGTTTTATCAAAACCCTCTGCTCAGATCGAGGGGAGGAATATACCTCCAATGAGTTTTCATATTTTCCTAAATAACATGGGATTCAAAGACAACTGACTAAAACCTATACTCCCTAGTAAAATGGAGTGGCTAAAAGGAGGAACCATTCCATAATGGAAATGAGTTACTATATGATTACTGGAGCACGTCTTGAGTAGCAGTTTTGGGTAGAAGTAGTAAATATAGTAGTGTACCTTCGAAATAGAGCTCCCATAAAGGCTCTAAAGGGCAAGACTCCACAAGAAGCATGGAGTGGTAGGAAACTCTCTATTTCTCATCTACGGGTTTTTGGATGTAAATATTTCATGCACATACTAAAATAAAAGAGGAAGAAGTTAGATGAGAAAACTCTACAATGTATTTTTCTTGGTTATGATGAGCATTCAAAAGGATATCGATTGATAGATCCAATAACCAGGAAAACATATACTAGTAGAGATGTGGTATTTGATGAAGCTTTCACATCAAATATCACATCTACAAAAGTATACCTTGAAGACAAAGAAGAACCTAAGAAAGAAGGTTCACTTCCAAAGAAGAAGATTCCAAAATGGTATACTAGTACATTGAAATATTCTAAGTTGAATTCACTTCCATATCTAACTCAAGATTGACCTTGAACTCAAAATATGACTCAACAGAAAAGAGCAGAGGCATCATCTTTAGAGGTTGATGAACTTTACCAACAGTTTGATGAACTATCTATGGATGGAGAGGAAAATAGAGACACAAATATGGATGATGAATGGGTTTATATGACAACACTGGATGCAAATGAACCTACAACCATGCAATATGCACTTAGTGAGCCTTAGTGGAAGGTTGCTATAGAAGCAGAACACACATATCTCATGAAGAATCATATGTGGAAGCTAGTTGATCTGCCTACCAAAAAATAACCCATTGGCTACAAATGGGTATTCAAAGTAAAATATAAATCAGATGGTACTAATTATAAGCATAAGGCCCGTCTTGTTGCAAAGTGATATGCTCAGAAAGAAGGTATAGACTATGAAGAGAATTTTACTCTTAATGCAAAGATGAGTACCATTCGGGTACTTTGTGCCATGGAATATCAGTTTGGGTGGAAGTTACATTAGATGGATGTTAAAAGTGCCTTCTTGAATGGTGATCTACAAGAAGTGTACATGATCCAACCAAAAGGATTTGTGGTTAAAGGGTAAGAACATAAAGTTTGAAAGTTGATCAAATCCTTGTATGGGCTCAAACAAGCTCCTCGATCTTGGTACATCAAGATAGACAGTCACCTAGTGCAACATGGTTTCAAAAGAAGTCCTTTAGATGCAAATATCTATATTAATAACAATGGTTCTGATATAGTGATTTTAGTGTTATATGTAGATGATCTGATCATAACAGGAAATCCAAAGAAAATGATTAATGCAGTGAAAGATGATTTGAAATAATCTTTTGAAATGATAGATCTAGGGCTTATTCACTATTGTATTGGTTTAGAAGTAACTCAAAAGGAACATCATATCAGAGTTACTCAAAAGAAATATGCTAAGACATTGATTGATAAATATCGCATGACTGACTGTAATGGAAGCTAGACTTAATTTGTCTCGATATGATCAATCTCCATAGGTATATGGCACTCTCTATCATCAATTGATTGGGAGTCTCATATATCTAACTAATACCAGACCAAATATCAGTTTTGTTGTGGGTTATCTTTCACAAATCATGTAGGATCCCAAGGTAAGTCATTGGAAAGAAAAAAAAAGAGTCCTTCATTATGTTTGTGGTACAATAGATTTTGGTTTGGAATACATAAATAATAAGTTCTACCTACAGGGATACATGGAATTTGACTACGTTGGATCCATTGATGATAGAAAATCAACTTTTGGATACATTTTTCATCTTGGATATGGTCCTATCTCTTGGCATAGCAAGAAGCAATAGGTGGTTGCTATATCTTCTACAGAGGCAGAACATCATGCAGCTAGTGGAGCAGTCTACGAGATAATATGGTTACCTCACATTCTTATAAACATGGGCCTTCCACAAAATCTACCACTTCATTTGTTTTACGACAATCAAGGTGTTTTGAATCTTGTCAAGAATCCAATATTTTATGATCGCACCAAACATATTGATAATCTCTGTCATTTTATTCGTGATGAAGTTCCAAACCACAATATATAGCTCCAATGCATTCCCATTGATGCGCAAGTTGCAGATATTTTCACCAAGGCACTTGCACGTGTCAAGTTTGAATTGTTTTGCAATACCCTTGGTATTTGCCAATAATGTAATAATGGGGGATGTTAGCATATAGTCTATTAGAGAGAATATGGTATTACATTATTTAATAAAATAGCGCATTTATGTACTCTCCAGTTTTGGGTTGGTTAGACAACCAATTCATGGTGGTTCAACTAACATCGAACCACCCACTTCATTGTATTTAAAAAGCACCTAAAATCAATTGAATTGCTTCACATTTTCCAACATCAGATCTATTTCAAATTATATTAGCTCTCAAGTCTTCTTAAAGACTTGTCTCAAATATTTCTTATAAGCTTCCATAAAGGCTCACACTAATCTGTCCACAAGTCCTCTCTAGAACTTGTCAAAATTTTCTCAACAAGTCCTCACTAGAACTTGTCCAAATATGCTCAATAAGTCCTCACTAGAACTTATCCAAACTCATAGAAATACAAAGAGAATTGTTAGAGACTCAATATGCATCACACTAATCATAATGCTTAATTAATTTTAATCACTCTTTTTGAAATATATAGAGAATTGTTAGAGACTCAATATGCTTCACACTCATCACAATGCTCAATCACTTTTAATCACTCTTTTAAAACATAGAAAGAATTATTAGAGACTCAATATGCTTCACATTCACAAACTCTAAATCACTTCCAATATCTATTTTATCATAGAAACATATAGATAATTGTTAGAGACTCATTATGTTTCACACTCATCAATATTCAACCTCTTTATCAAATCAATTTAGAATATAGAATAATTTTTTCATAGAAATTGAACTATCACTTCACACATCCACATGACTAGGCTCAACCAAATCTACTCAACCAATCACTCAATTAAATAATCCTTACTCACAAATCCTAGTCCAAGCATATAAACGCTCACTCAAAATGTTTCCAACAATGCTTATCAACCAATCTCACATAACAATGATACTTATGTTCTTTACAAACCCTAGTTCACGTTCTTCACTCAACAACAATGCTTATAAAATAATATTCACATAACAATGATACTTATGTTCTTTTCAAACCCTAGTTCAAGCAGTTTACTCAACCATTCACTTCAACAATAATGCTTATCAAACAAGGTGCATAGCATTCACTTCACAATAGCTCAACAACTCACTCCAAAGTTTTTTTTTTCTAGAAAACCAACCAATCAACTCAACCAAAGAAGAATGTTCCCATACCTTTTTCTTGATGAGGAGTAGACCATACAAATCTACCACAATCATAAACACTTCTTTACCAATCTCAAGGAGGTTAGAAGATAATAATTTCTCTCTCAAGTAATCACAATACTAAATAATATCAAACAAAAATACACCTTATCACTCCATATTTAAACTAACATCCAACACCTTAAAAATATTAGAACAATTACTTTCACAATAATCCCTTTGGCAAAAAGTCCTTTTAAAATAAAATCAACACCTTAAAAGGCTTACTCCTCCAATATGCAAATATAACAATTGAGACTTTATTTTAGAATTGAAATCAAACTCATTATAACTCCCTCCACTATTTTACCATGAAAAATCACCACAAGAAATTAAAATTTAATTAATCCTTATGCCTCCCAACTACCTCATGTCAAACCTTAGGGCAAATAAAAAATTAAATTAAAATTGTACCTTTGTCCTTAGTGGGTTTTGAACCCACGATGCTACCTCCCCAAGCACCCTAGCCGCAGCCTTGGCTACAACATGAGCTAGGTGCTCACGTGAGAGCTAGAGTGCCCACACTCTCTAATACCTCCTCTACTAAAACTGAAATAGAGACGTAAAAGACAAACTTATAAACTTGTTGTCGTTGGGTTTCGAACCTGTAACCACTCTGCCACAAGCGCTAAGTCAAATTCCACCTGAGCTAGCCATCGGATGGTGCTATGAACCAAGCACCTCAATGTCTTGAATACACCGAAATTCGGTTTTACAGAGTGCATGAGATTTTTCAACAAAAACATGGATCATTAATCGAGACTCAAAGCTAAGGTTTGGCTAAGGTATAAATACCTTATGCCCTTGTTCCCATGCACGTCGACGAAGATGAATTAGTTGGGCATTGGCGCTTATGTTTTAACTTCGAAATATTGAATTTATAATTATTTAAATTCACTAGAATTTAAATATTATAAATAAATATTTAATTCTTTTGGCTTTATTAAAGAGGACTAATATTTATATATGAAACATTGATATGGGTAACATTGATATATTAAAGCAGCTTATGGAACTCCTATTGTTAAGCTTGATATATTATTTTGGCTTTATTAAAGAGGACTAATATTTATATATGAAACATTGATATGGGTAACATTGATATATTAAAGCAGCTTATGGAACTCCTATTGTTAAGCTTGATATGGGTAACATTCAGACTGGCATTGAAGATCTGGAAAAAAAAGGACTAATTTATTGGTTCATGGATTTTCGTTCGAGCCTATCTGCTTTCAAAGTCTGGGCTATAAAAAGCTGAAAAAATAAAGGTGAGTTACAAATATCTATTTATCCAAGTGGTTATTTTCTTCTTTTATTTTCTAATAATGAAGACAGAGAGAAATGTTTTTGGCTTTATTAAAGATTAAAGCTTCCTCTGGTTTTACCACTTCGAATAAATAATATTTATTTATAAAATTTAAATTCAATTTGAATTTAAATATTTATAAATTAAATATTAAAACTTCCTTGGGCTTTCTAATTTGAAATTAAAAGCCTCCTTGGGTTTTATAAGAAACCTTTTATTTTTGCTCATCCATGGTTTTAAATAAAAACTCTTTTACTCATCTACTTATGCTTCACATAATATTAAAAATAAATATTATGAAGCTCTTTTGCCATCACCCTTTTGCATTGCTCCTTTTGACCTTTTGGCATCAATGGTAGCTTATTCCTTGACATTAATGACAACTTCGTTCCTTGACATCAATGACAACTTTGACTCAAAATGTCCAACATCATTGAATTATTATCAAGTTTTCTTCTATTCTCCTTGGGAATATGCATGTAGGCTTCACATCCAAATACTCTTAGATGTGCTATTGTGGGATTCTTACCACTCCATTCCTACTATGACATCTTTCCATAAAAAACAGAGCTAGAGGACAAATTGTTCACTAAATTTACTGTATGTAAAGTTTCAATCTAAAATATTTTGTTGAAGTTTACATCCTCTCTCATGCTCCTTGTCTTCTCCACTAAGGTCTTATTTAACATTTCTGAAACACCATTTTATTATGGGGAGTATGGTGTAGTTTTTTTGCCTTGCAATGCCATGCAACCTACAAAAACTTCTTGGAGCAATACTCACCTCCATTATTAGCCCTTAGTGCTTTTACCTTCTTCCCTTTTTGTCTTTAAAATTTAGCCACAAAGAATTTGAACATATTCAAAGTACTACTCTTTTGTTTCATGAAGTATACCCATGACTTCCTTGAGAAGTCATCAATAAAAGTGATAAAATATTTAGACCCTCCCATGGAAGCCACTTCCATTGGTCCATATATATCAGAATGTATTAATTCAAAAATTCCTTTGCTCCTATATTAACTTGAATTAAATGAAACTCTTTTTTTTTTCCCATAATACATGCTTCACAAAAATTAAATGAACCAAATTTCATACCTTCAAAAAACTGAATAGTTTGCTTGTTGCACATCTCACACAGGCTTTTCTCTCCAAGATGCACCATTATTCTATGTCACAACATAATTTTTGATATTTTTTTTTGTGTGGGATTTTACACTCTTTGTTGAGCTTGTATTTGCACTACCAACATCAATAGGAACTACATCTAACTTATATAATGCTCCATGTCTTATACCTCTAACCAAGACCATGGCTCCACGAACTAACTTACACCCATCTTTGCCAAAGAGAGTCTCAACACTAGCCTTTGCAAGTTGACTTACTAAGAGTAAATTTTGTGTCAAGCCTTTAAAATGTTTTACATATGGTATGGTATTGATCCTTACATCACTAATCTTAACTATTACACTACCTTTACCAATAAATTTATAGTAATATTTATCACAAAGGAATACCTTGCCATAGTGACTTGCTTTATAGTCCTTAAATCGCTCTCTATGTGTTATCATGCGAAAGGATGCTCCAGATTCAATTAACCATGCTTCAACTTGGATATTCATTGTCAAGCATGTAGCAATATACAATCCCCCTTCATTGCTTGATGGAGCTACTAAAGGTTCTTGTTTTCCTTTGGGAAGATTAGCCTTGCACTCACTTTTCTTGTGTACCTTTTGCTTGCATCTCCAATAAAAAATTTCCTAATTCTTTCCTTTGCTTGAAAATATTCTTATTGATTTGGACCTATAGACATTGTCATTGAATCTATCACCCCTTATTTCTCTACTTCATCCTCTATCCCTAACAATCAAGGCTTTGAGTTCTTAGTAGGTTCAGAGGTCCTTTTGGTTTTTTCTTGGAGCAACTAATTAATGATCTCATCCTTCTTGATATTTTCCACTTTTGTGCTTCCATTGATTACTACAATTAGATTTTCCCATGAGGTTGGTAAGCTACAAAGTAAAAAAATACATCGATCCTCTTCTTTAATGTCATCACCAACTAATTTCAACTGATTTACAAGAGTGTTGAAGGTATTTAAATATTCAGCCACATTTCCTCCATCAACCATTTTTAATGCATACAATTTATTTCTAAGAAATATTAAATTCATGAGTGACTTTGATTCATATAGCTTACCAAGATTATCCCAAAGCTCTTTTGGTGACTTGGCTCTAATAATATTCATTAAGACTAAATTTGGTAAATTCAAACCAATCAAGGCAATAACTTTGTCATTCATCTTTTCCAAGTCATCTTGACTAATTGTTGTTGGCTTTTCATCCTTGAAGATAGTCTCCTTCAGATCTCTTTCTATAAGGAGATATTCCATTTTAGCTTTCACACATTAAAATTTTACCCATTAAACTTTTTAGTGATAGACTTTTTATGATCCATTCTCTGCTCTAATACGTTACCATAAAATACCTAGGCAAGGTTCCTCACACCTGTAGAGTTTTCTCAATAGAGAAACACCTCCAATGTTACCCAAAGCTATGATAATAATTGTTAAATAATAATAATAGTTGAAAAAATAAATGAAAGCAAATAGATAGCTAAAAATTAAACAAAAAAGTGATTAAACACAAGCAGGGATACTCAACACTATATTTTTATTTATTCTGTTATACAAATGGGTTGTTTACAATGCAATATCCAAAATAGGGAATTCAACTTGTTACATAGCCAAGTTATAGCCTTCTATACATGATCATATGCTCAATGAAACTGTAGCTTACAAAGGTTTTCTCCCTCCCTATCTTAGACCAACAACAAAACACTTAAAAGCAAAACATGAACAAAAAAATAATAAACATGGACTAGCCTACCCAAATATTTTACAAACTATAGATTGAAAATATGGGCTTTGATCTCTGCCACTATAGACTAAAAGGATGGGCTTCGACCTCTACCATTACAAACCTACCACATGCCACTAATTGGATTGTGTAGTGGCCACTGGCCAAACACCAACCTCAAAAATTGTAATACTTTCAAATGACTCTTTGGATTGACTAGATACATCATATATCTTGTCAAAAGTCCCAATCTAAATCTTGTACTCAAGGAAATTCACTTGTGTACATACCTTTTTTATACCCATGCTCTTTCCCTCATCTAGCCATAGGCATCCTAGCTGAAAAATCTCAATCACCCATGCATCATTGGAAAATACTATTGTTAGAGTGTACCTCATATTCTATATAATTTTATTTCCAAGATACCATCCTCCTTTGGTGGCAAGTTGGCTTGTTCTCCCATATTGTGAGATGATAAAAGTTATGTTTTGTATGAGGATGTAAGGCCCTCTCCTACTAAATGGTCTTGCAAGTTAATTGTGAGCTTAAAAAATATTCTTCTTGAATTTCAAGTAGTCTTTCTCCAATTATGATCTCACTACCTCAAGAATTATAATTTTGGCTCTCATTAGATATTTTATTTTCTCATTTTTATATTACTTGCTTAAAAATCTTGTTAGTTCAAATATTCACTTCTTATCTCAAGGATTATAATTTAGCTTCATTGAAAAAAATACCTTACACGACATCTAAATTATATCTCTCATATCTTATAGTAAAAGTCATGGATTACCTTTCCATAATTAAGAAGGCCACTAACTATTAATGAGTGCATAGCGGAGTTGGTGTGAGGTGGCCAGTTGAGGAACATGATCCATACAGTGCAATGGATCCACACAACACTTTGGTTCAAATTACACTAGTTTACCATAAACTCTTTTGTCCACATTTGTAGCGTAAGTGGAGAAGGTGAGCCTAGCCTCATTGAATGGGAGGTCCATGATTCGAACCTCTACGATGCGAAAGGGGAAATTAAAAAATCTCTTGTGGCTTCCCTATAAATAGTGGTATATCCAAATGGGACGACATTGTTGATCACCTAAGAGCAACTCTTGAGGTTTCTTTCTAACCTATTTTGTTTTTCTCTAACCAAGCACTTACCAAGAAGAGACTTGGGTTCAAACCTTGGGGGTATCAATTTTCAAAGGTAGTAATCTCATCTGAATCTTTTGAGTGCATTCCAGATCGATGATGATAGTACGAACTCTGAATGATTGGTGGTATTCATATCACACCGAGTAAACAACAACGAGATGAATAGGTTTTGTGAGAGCAACCCATGTGGTTTGAACCCTATACTTATCAGTTACTAAAAATAATATGACTATAACCAACTCTCCTATATAACAAAAAAAACTATTATTAATAAAAATATTTTTTTAATCATTAAAATGCTTTTAAAATCATTAAAACTCAATTTTTAAATAATTGATGCTAACAAGTAATATTTAAAATTATGGTTTATGCACCGAAATATACTTCATGAAATATTTGGCTATTATCTCTATATACTCCAAATGCTTTGGATATTTTAATGAATTTTCCCTTCCATTTAGCTCTCTTTATATAACTTTCACTTTGAATTTGTTATATGGTCATTGTCATGTCTATTATAACAAAACTCACAATGCCTTATATAATCAAATTAAAAATATAATGAATTTAATGAAATCAGTCCTATTTAATTTCATATAACTAAATAAATCTCATAAAATTAAAAATAATGAATAGATAAATAACAAAACCACAATACTGAACTATTTGAATTCCTCTAATTAAAATAAATTATAAACAAATAAATAGATAAAGTGAAGTTTAAACCCTTAACATGGAACAATTGAAACAGGTGCTTGCAGAAAGTTTAGATAAATTAACGTCGGTTTTTTGGAATTTTATGTTATTAACAAAGTTACTTGTTTTTACAATTGAAATTTTTCATTCCACAAACTTTTTCAGTCACATGAAATCTTTCTTACGCACGCCTTTGTTTTATCAGTCGAGCTTTGAATTAAACAATTGTCACCTGCTTCTCCTTAATTATAATAAATATTTCCTACCTTGATGAACCTGAGGCTGATCAATAATTATTTTGGGACACATGTAGAGTTTTCCATTCCTCTATTTCATTCATAGTCACTATGTACCCCTATATTATTTTTGACCCACTTATAATCATATATTCAGTGTCACAAGCTTTGTAAAGCTCCCTGAAACTATTCCAACTTCTTGCAAGACCTCAACGCAAGAGAAGTTAGTGTTGTTACAAAGGATAAATCTACTTCATTTACATTTTTCATGAATTCAATCAGGACAAATTTATGGCTTAAGGTAATGCTTTCTGTTAATTGAGACATTGTATGTGCGCCTTATGTCACAAATATTAATGTTTTCTAGGCTACACATGTAGCTGTCTGTTGGAGGCCCTAACCTAGTTGGGTCTCTGTCGATGCTTAAGGCTACTTTGCCACATATTAGAATTCTATAAAAACAAGGTTAGATGCTGCCAAAGGATAATTTAGCAATCCTATGATGGAAATTTGAGCATATGAAATGAAATGCATAAAAGAAATGAAAGAAAGTGCCAAGTTAACAAGGCTACAACCTAGAGAACAAAATGTTGTGGAATCAAGGTGAGAGGAGAGAATAAGGAAGCTAGGAGAGCTCTCCTTCTTGCCTCTAATGGTGGTCTCCTTGCTCCAAAGTCCCCCTAGCATTGCTTGACTTGATACCAATGCTTATAAAAAGTACTTAAATGCTTGATAAAACCCTATGCAATTCTTGAGAATAATTTGAAATAGAAATGTTAATGCTAGAGTAATATGGACAAAGCTTTGCTACAATAAATTGCCTTGCCAAATGCCTACCTAAGGGGGTCCTTAAATAGGATTTGGAGGAGATACTAGAGGGAGGAATGGATAAGGATAAGTTCAAACTAGTAAATCTCATACCTTGTTGGAGCATGTGAGATTGATGGTGCAGATGAAACGATGCTTGATCCATGACTGCCTATTTCATGTGGAATATTCTCGATCATTTTTCCAAATTTGCCACTGTTTGACAAATTTTCCACAAGTGTGGATAATTTGATTTTGAGTGGTGAATTTGGTAACCAATCATATTGGATTTATGATATTTTAAATTTTTAAAGGGCTACCAAATTCACCACTAGCCAAATTCACCACAAGGGTGGCAAATTTGGTAAAAACTAACTTTTTGGTCAAAAACCTTGATTTTGCAGTTTTGCCAAATTTGCCACTCAACTTGCCAAATTCACCATTGGCAAATTTTGTCAGAGTGGCAAATTTGGTAAAGGTGATTTTAGGTTCCTAGATTGATGGGTAATGACAAATTTGAAGTTTTGTAAAGGTTACAACAGATTTTGGGAAGTTTTGGAGTATTTATGACCAGTTTTGGAAAGTCATAATTGGTATGTCAAAATTGGGTGTCTACACTTATAAACAAACACACAACAATACGATAATAATTGACATCAATTTTAGGTATCATAATATAATAAACATGATTCAACAATATGGATACAATTACTAATGTGCAATATATATATTCCAACCAGTGATAACAAGATAAACCAAATCAGATCAATGATGAAACCAATCTAAAAAATCAAAAACCACTCTAAGAGGGCATAATATCATACCCACTTTGATAGGATGAAGTATCCTATGTATATACACAAATTCAATTATATTCCTCAATGACGAAAAAATAATAAAACATACCTCCTATTTATAAATGAAACTAATGATAACCCTAATTCTTTAGAACTGGTTATTAAATAAACTACCCAAGATAAAAATATTTATCCGAAAAGGCTATATTATGATCATTACAAGGAACATGGACCTAAACAAATATGAATGAGATCTATCTCTATTAGCTTACCCATAGTTGATGTTTAGGTTCAACCTTCATCGCTTGTAGAGTCCAATTATCATAAAAAAGGCTTATGGATTGCTACCAATGACGATGTTGGATTTACTTATCACCAAAACTTATATGAGAGGCTCAATGTGGGATATTGAGTATGAAACCAATTTGTCTACCTCACTTGATTTTCCTCTTTTTGTGATAACTATTTGATGATTCTCTAGCAGGGGCTTCTTGGTGGTCAACAATAGTTCTAGGGATTTTCATTCTACTTATGGCTTGAAGCTGGTTCTAGTTGTGGATACTTATCTTTGGATTGATTATAGTGATACTACACTATAGGTTCCTACATCATCACTCTAACAATTGTATGTAAGTTTAGAATTACTTTAAACAAGGTTGACACCTTTATAAGTACACTAGATTGTAACAATTGGTTGCTAAACTCTTTGACATCAATGGATTATCTATCATAATTCTCATTTGGTCATTTTCATCCTAATCCATTTCCTTAAGTTCTAATTGGACCTCCTTCCACTGCTTCTTCTCTATTACAAGGTTAGGGTATTCATTCTTCTTCTTCAATTTCACCCCTTGTAACTGCAAGGACATGCTTTATCCTTGTCTTAGCCTCTTCAAAGTCAAGTTGATCGAAAATTTTGAATAGTGCCACCATTCTTAGGATAATTTAATTATGTGTTTGCTTGGGACACACCATATGCACATCATTTTATTAGCAAGTTTTGTAGCTTTGATGTAATTATGTGCAAAGTTCCACTACTTCTAGAATTTGTGACACTAGATGATAAACCTCCCTATTGTGTTGTAAAAATGCAACCCTCAACATGCTTTGCACTTGGATGACTATTATATTCTCCCTTTATGGTTAATTTTATAATCACCACTAGACATACATTGCTCTTCGAAGTGAAAGGTTTCTATTTTTCCTCCTTATAGAGTACCAACATTTGATGCTTCTTAATTTTGATATATAATGCACACTTTGACATTGAGTGACCATGTGCATCATAGATGTTATAGTAGCTACATTTAAGGTAGCTAGTGCATTCATGCTTTAATTAATCTTTTGTGCATCATATATCATGATTTTCCTTTTTTAATTTATGCATCATTTGTATGATATCGTTTTTAAGTGATCTAATCAACGATATTATCATTTCATAATTGTTATAACTATTGGAGTTACTTATTTGTTGGTTTTGACTATTTCCACCCATCATTTTTCTCTCACTCTCCAAGTTGATTGCTTTATCAACTACCTATTGATAATATTTCAATGAAACTACCTTTATCTTCTTATAAATCTTCAAAATAAGATCATCAAGAAACCATTGCTTCTTAAATCCATCAATTAGTTGGATATCCATCTTTCTAGTCAATTATATTAAGCAATGGTTGTAGGGATTGATGTCCTTGTCCTTCTTTTTATTGGTGTTATATAGTTTTGAAATGATTTTAGTATCATGTAAGAGTTAAAATTCCTACACAAAATTTATCTTCAAATTATTCGATATATTGAATCAAGTTGTCAACTATGGATTTCAATCCATAGTCACACCCCTTAGAGTTGTTGGAAATAGTTGTATCCATGTTGCCCTGTCTATCACACCATTCACCTTCCAAATTATGATGCAAGTCCTTATGTGATGGATACAATATTCCTCTTCATCACCATGAAATTTGAGGTATTTCTACTCACTCATAGTAACCATTATTTTGTACTATACTATCATTGCTAGTTTTGTTAGGTTTTGATGCTATATACTAAAATGTAAAATCAACCACAAGGAATAAAATGAGAATTCAATATTAAATATATTATAATATCACTATTCTAAGCATGTGAAACTCATGATAAATTTCTATAACTCATGAAACTACCATTAATGAAATCTCACAAAAATAGTACATTCAAATAAAATAGATATATTTAACTCTCCATATTCATACATGCTCTACATTGTATCTATCTTGAACACACTCCAAAAATGGGTCTATATGAGTGTGTGCTAAGTGCTCTTTCTCCATGCTCATATAAATGCCTATATATAATGTGAGATGACTCTTGGTATTTCATATTCCTATGAATCTTGATCTTCCTATTTTAAGGACTCATGTACAAGTGGACAACATGCACATTTACATCATAGCACATTCTATTAATACTTGTGCAATTATTACATTACATAAAGTAAATATTCACACCCTAATATAATACATTATCCTAATATAAATATGTACACAAGATGATACATTAGCATGTACCAAATAATGTAATATATTCCAACACCCCCTTGTATTACATTATTTGATTATTGAAGACTTTAATATTCAATACAGATCTTCATCTTTCAAGTGTTCTTCAACTTGATCAGGCTCTTCTTCTTCTTCTTCAATCTATAGATGGTCAAGTAGTCCAAGGTATTGTTGTCCTCTAATTCTTATAATTTTTATTCTTCTATTTACTTACCGATTTTTATGATATATATATTTTCCATTTCTTGCAATTTGTTTCTCAAAAAATCCATTTGTGTTGTTTTGAAATACAATAATATCTTATGAAATCTCAATTGAATATAGATCATATATATCATTGTGGATTGATCCTGTAGCTTCTATCTCATTTTTATTTATAATGAGATACTTATTTGTAGCATAGGGGTGTAGTATTCTAAATGGGGATGTGGTTTCCAAGGCTTAGAATGATCAATTTGCTATTCCCAATCGGTGGCCTAATTCATACAACCGTATAGTCCTTACAACTAGCAATGTGCGATGATCAAACAACTTGTACGAAACCCAAATCGTACCACTGTACAATCCCAAATTATAAAATTATGGATATTGTGTGCCGCCATGCTTGTCCATGGGGAAATTTGGTTCTAGCATGCTTGCCCAAGGCACACCCTTCACAGACTTCCTTATTGTCCTGAAATTTAGGAAGTTTGGTCACCATCACTTGAGAAGTTAACAACTTCAAACTGGTTGAATTCAAATGACCATATCTTAAGTGCCACAACACACTTGGGTTTGCAATAGCAACATTTACTAACTGATCTCCTCTTGGTTGGCCAAACTTTAAAGGAAATAACCTGTTTCTTGTCATTGGCACTTGAGTAATGACTCTATCACTATTACTCTTATAAAAAATGGTACATTTACCCTCATCAAATAGCAACTTACAGTTCTTTTCTAACATTTGACCAACACTTAAAATATTATGTTGGAGATGAGGTGTGTAATAGATATCACTTACTTGTTTCATGCATTATTTTGTTGGAACCTCCATGGATCCAATGCCTTCAACCGCCAATGACTTGTCATCTCCCAATTTGATGCTGGATTTGTAAGAATAATCCATAGTAGCAAAGAGTTCTTCTTTACCACTCATATGATTTGAACACCCAATGTCCAAGATCCAAGTTTCATCCAGGTTCTGATCTGACTTGCCATATGAGAGAAAGATATTTGAGATCCCTTCCTCTTCTCTAAAATTTCCATACTGACTACTTTGGTTGCTGCTTCCTTGAGAAGATTTTGACCAGTAGTCACGAGAAAAATGGCCAAGTTTACCACAATTGTAGCAAGCTTGTTTTGACTTGTCACTTCCTTTTCCTCGTCCTGGATTCTTCCATCCATTTTGTTGTCCACCTCTATTTTGACCTCCACCTCTGTTTGAAGATCCTCCTCTATTAGGAGTTCCACCTCATGTACTATTTCTACCTCTACCTCTGTGCTGACCTCTGCCACGACCTCTGCTTTGTCCTTTTCCTTATTATGAAGTGAAGGCTTTGTCATCACCTCCATGGCTAGTGGAAGGAGATTCCTGCAATCTCTCTTCATGTGAAAGAAGAGAACCAATTAGTGCATCAAAGGAAAGTGCAGTCAAATCTTTTGACTCTTCAATAATAATTGCTATATGATTCCACTTAGGAAGAAGTTTTCGCAACACTTTCTTCACCACAACATCTGGTTTAACTTATTCACCTAAAGTGACCATTTTATCTACTATGGATTTGACTCGCACATAGTAGTCTCCTACTTTCTCATTCTCCTGCATTATGAGATTTTCAAAATCTCTTTTCAGAGTTTGAAGTCTGACCTGCTTCACTTGATAACTCCCTTGAAAACTTTCCTTTAAAGCTTTCCAAGCATCTTGAGCTGTTATACAGGATGTTATTCTAGGAAATATTCTTTTATCTAGGGTTTCTTGTAAATAATATAGAGCAAAGGAATTGTTTTTCTCGACTTCTTTCTTGGTTTTTCTATCGACAACACTTAAGGTAGACCAGTTAGTAGGAGAGGGTTCTGTGTAACCCTCTTCAACTATTTTCCATAAACCTTTACCAATAAACATAGTTTTCATCTTTATTGACCAGTATTCATAATCACTACCATTAAATTCAAGAATTGGGAGATTCAAATTTGAAGCCATTTCTACTACTTGAAAGTAAACTTTGATTTGACTAAAAATAGGAAATACAAAGCAATTACAAGTTCAAATCAAATCTAGATTTCTTAACTCTCTCACTAATTTCTTCTTCTTCTTCTTCTTGTGGATTGCCTAGTACTGGAGGTCCAAAATTCTCTGCAATGGAATCCTCGTCGTCACTGATGACAACAATTTTAGGAGCTGTCGCTGGCTCAGCCTTTGCTAGCTCAAGCTCTGCTGGCTCAGGCTCTGGAGAGGGTGGGGTAGAACTTTCACTAGATTGTTCCTTCGTCTCGGCTGGAGAGTAGCTATCACTGGCTTGATCTACAGGTGCGAATTCAATTGTATCAGACTCCTCCACTCGTTGTCCGAATATATTGTCTTCTGAGTCAGCCTCATAACCAGAATTCGGATTCCTTTGGTGGGCTATAACAAAATTCTGTAGTGGACTAAATACGACATGCAATCCATCTCGTCTAGCTTGTTCATCAAAAGCTTCAACAGTTTCTCTCCGCATTAGAGAACACAAAACATGGTAACATCCGGTAGATTTGATCATCTACTCATCAAGGCAAAAAGAAAACTTTGTTAGAGCTTCTAAGGTTACAATTTTTGCTCTTTTATAGCCGTTGAGGCTATTACACAAAATTTTTAGCCTTGAATAGGGTTCCAAGGGGCAGCACCAAATTGGCGCTCCAAAGGCTTCTCATCACCTTTTTTTTACAATGCTTGCCTCTTAGGCTATTACACAATTTTGCAAGGTTTTCTATATATATTTTTTATAAAGTCTTTTTAAAAAATTTAATAATCTTTTTATATCTTTAATTATTTTTTAAATATATATTTAAAAATAATTAAAAATATAAATAAAAAACTATTAAATTAATTAACAAAAAACTTAAAAAAATAAAACTTATTTCCAACCTTTTCTTTATGCAAAAATTTCCTTTTGTTTTTCGAAGCGGAGGGGAATCGATCCCCCAACCTTTTGCTTGCAAGAGGGGTGTACAACCGCTACACCACACGGCTCGGATGGACTATCAAGGCACCTTGTGCCTCTTATACTATTCCCGGTGCTAACTTCACAAAAAAAATTATGGGTGGGTTTTGAACCCTGAACCTCACCGCAGCTAACCGAAACACCTTGCCGCCACACCACGTCGCCTAACGTGTTTACAATGGAAGAGCACACATTAATAAACACAATTCAAACTTACAGCGTTTAAAAAAAAATAAAAATTTAGTCCCACATGCAGTGGGCAAAGGGTATGGGAACAACTTTAATATGCGTACGGGCACATAATCAAACGATTGCCTTCGGGAAATCACCAATGCTCTTTTTGTTGTTGTCAACGAATGATGAACCTCCACGCGTGCCACATCAACAAACTAATAATTACCACATGGTGACTTCTTTGCCACTTGCTCGTGCCACGTTCGCGCCTGTGATGCCACATCACTGCCTCGAACTACATGCCGTTGCCCAGTCAACGTCCACGTCAGTGCCTACCTTGGGATCTGTGCCCTTGACCTCGGCTCTCGTGCCACCATGCCTCAAAAAAGTGTCCACCTAGCACTCCTCGACCCTTGCGTAACCGTGCTCTGATACCAGTGTCGCAATTAGTCCCAGGTGGACTTAAAAAATTAACACACAAATTAAATAAAATTTATTTAAAGTCTCCTTCAATATATTAGCACAGAGCACATTCAACGTCATTGTTAATACAGCATAGCATGATGTGCTTATATAGAAAATGATGGAGGTTAGGGAGATGAGGAGGAGAGGAGGAGAGGTAACGTGGAGTGATAAGGAGGATAAGGAGATGAGGGAGGAGGAATAAGAAGGGATGTCGAGCGAGGAAGAAGGAGAGATAAGGAGGAAAAATAGGGAGGAAGTGGAGGCGAAAAATGAGGGAGAAACAGCGAGGAAGAATATAGGAGGAGAGTTTAAAAAAAAAACAAAAAATATCATGCGGACAATCTGCCGACAATTTGGGAGGAGTGTTCACACTATGGCCAGAGATTAAGAAAATTCTGAGCCACTTAGATAATAACCCTTTTCATATTTGCAACAATTTTGCCATACAAAAATTAAAAACTCAAATACACCTTATTACTCCTTTAAAAATTAAATCCCAATCAATAAATCATTTACTCACTCAAGCATAATTATTTAATGTTAATATTTCTAAAAACTCCCAAAATAATATAAATAACCATGTATCCTTATAACTCCAAGGATGCAACTTAAAATTTTCACTCAAATAATATACCATAAAATAAAATAATTTACTCACCTTATCACTCCTTATAAAATTCCACTAAAAGACAGCACCGCCTTATATAGTCAGGCGAAGGGAGGGATAAGACTTATCTTCTGACACCTTCTGATAGCCGAACAACTAATAAAGCTTATCACCAAACATTCTAGGATTTTTGTCGAAATAGTTATAATTGTGCTCAATCAAATTTGTGGCGATCAAATTTTCGATGATAAGATCTGTCAGAGATCTTTCTGATATGTGAAATCAAGTTTAATTTCTAACAAACTATCCTACATATCGTGTTGAAACTATATCCTATTAATAATTTACGCTTGTTCTAGTGTTGATTAATTTTTTCAACTAATTATTTTATGGCCCTACGACTTTTAAAAAGCTAAAGCACCAAGGCTCTTGAAAACCTTAAGTATTTGGGGAGTAGTTGACTAGAGTCATGGTATGTGTGGAGAGTAGTTGATCCTCTTCCTTTCTAACCGGTTTATGTGATGATGTTCCCATTAAAAGTTGTTTATTTCCATTATTTCCAATGACATATTTTGTAATGTGTGCATGTGTTAATAAATGACTAGGTTGTGGGATCTGAGTGATTTATGAGCCCTAACACTTGCCAAACTCAAGCTTAAAGGTGGAAGCCCTTGGTCTCGTCTATGTGGGATTTCTCAACCCTGTTAACATCGAGTTGCGGTATGTGTGGGAAGTAGTTGACCCTCTTACTTTATAACCCGTTCGTGAGATGATGTTCCCATTAAAAGTTGTTTATTTCCAATGACATATTCTTATGTTGGAATTTCGTTCTACTTTAATACCTCTTCTAATCCGATCAAAGAGAAGAGCCTATGTAATTATTGTGTTTGTTTTCTCCCAAGGTTTTTGTTTTATTTTCGATATTGTAGTAGTAGCACTAATTGTTTGGGATTGGTTGCTAAAATACGCAAACATAGAGGAAATATTTTCACCTGGCTGATCTTCTCTTCGGTTAAAATGTGACATTTTTATCGAGAGAAATGGACATTACAGTGAATTAAAATTCCAACACATAATAATAAAATAAAATGTGAAAAAAATTAGAAAAAAACAATATAAAAAAAGTTAACTATCGTGCATATCATGTTTAAACTCTATCCTATTAATAATTTACGTTTGTTCTGGTGTTGATTAATTTTTTTAACTATTTATTTTAAGGACCTGAGATGCTTACGGTTTTCGAGAGCTCTGGTGTTTGGAAGGAATTAAAACACGTCAATAAAAATGCTTCGCACAATTATGACTTGTGCGGTTCGGCATTATGCAGGGAGCTTCGCTTCACAAACCGCCGAAGTGGAAGCTTCGGGGGATAAAACGCCGAAGTGAAGGGTGCTTCGGAGATTTAATCAACGAAGTGCCTACTTCGCAAGAATTACTTCCGAAGTGGCTGCTTCGGAATGTTCAATCGCGAAGTGGCAATAACACTTCAATGGTTAATGATGTGGTTGTTCGGAGTTTAACTTGTTGGACGAGATGCTTCGGAGCAAATACTGCCGGAGTGGTAGCTTCGCTCAAAGAGGCGGCGAGGCACAATTTGGGGCAGCCAAGCCCGATTTGCTTCTTCGGATGAAATGGCAGCGAAGTGCCACTTCGGAGAGAAAATATTTCGAAGTAAAAATTGGACAGACTATTACCGAAAATACAGCTACGGAGCAATAGAAAACAGATCTCCGACTTCGGGAGATTTACACACGGACTTGGTGTTCAGGGCAGGGAGTCTTCGGGTGAGAAATTTTGTGAGAAATTTTGTGAATCCCAAAAACAAAACCTAAATGACGCAAAGTAACAATGCAAAGATTTTATTTATCATATAACACCGGATTACAAAGCTTTTTTTAAATGAGGCTAACATATCTGCAAATTTATTTGCAGAATAAACACGAGGATTTTCTTGGAGATTGCTGCTCATTTCTTCGGCTCTCTTTTGCTTTGTTTTGGCGTTATTCTCTGCTTTGTACTTCCAATTACGACAAAATAACATATGATCCGGTATTTATAGCCGAGAGATGAGGACAAGGGCGAAAAGAAATTCACCAATAACTGACAAAACATACCGAAGAGGTTTTAACCAATTACCGAGCAACCCCAACCACTCGCATGAGTGATGTCAAGGCCTCGTTTCCCGCGCCTGGTTACGCAGATCTGAGGCGCTTTTTAAAAGTCGCAGGACCGTAAAACTTTAAAAGTGAAAGATCTAACGTGTTTTTTTCTGAATTTCTAAGATTTTTTGGGCCAAATTGCAGAGTGACGTCAAATTGTAAGATCCCTGTTGTTAATAAAACGAAGGCTATTAACCTCAAACTGTAAGATCCGTGATGTTAAAAAAACGAAGTCTATTTTTTAAATAATAAAAAATAATTATTATTTTTCTACTAAATTGAAGCATGCTGATGATTATACAACATTATGTATTACTAGTGATCAGTCGAAATATGTCACAATCAACCTTGCAAAAATAAATGAAGCTGTGCTCAAACCATTCTGAGAACTAAATTTATCATATTAATCAACCGATCCCACAGGAAAAGATAACACCTATTAAATATAAAATTCAACGTTCAGGTCTTCCGTGTGATATCAAGAATATGCATTTAACCTGTTATGTCAATAATATGCATTTACACCTGTTATGTCAAGAATATCACAATTGTTTCCAGAAAGTGCATATAAATCCATCTTAATCGTGACAATTACATACATTTTTCTAATCATTTGAGATCGTATGAAAACGATTATTCACTTTGAAATTATTTCTGCCAACCTTGCTCTAATATTTATGCTTCACATCATTAAACTAGCCACCTAGCCACCACAAGGGCAAATTTAACTTGTTTTGTAAAAGCAAGGCCTGACAGGCATTCAACTCGTTGGATTCTCCTAGCTTGCAAATACAGAATTCCGGGATAAAAAATTTCAAATGGAAGCCTGGGCAAATATCGAAATTCAAATTATATTCATTCGAAGATTCCCAACTACAAACATCTGCATGAACAAACAACAGTTCACAACTAGAATCGCCTCATATAAGCTCTCACAAACAGGAAGGAAGCAATCTACATGGTATGATCACTTCCCCACAAGCGTTAGTTGCATAAAAATAACTTAGAATATCAAATACATAAACTTATTATAGGTTCCGAGGTAGCAAGACTTTTTAAGGAGGTACATAGGGATTTGGGCTTTGTTTCGGGTTAACTGCCCTGGTTCGATTACCTAGATGGGTTGGTTCGATTATTTGACTGGATGACTGCTTCCCTTCCCTGCAGAAGCGCGCAGATCCCCGACTGGCTGCTTCTCTTCCTGGTTTTTGGGATCAAGGTGCCTACCAACAGTGCCCAGAGCCCCGACTGGCTGCTTCTCTTTCTGGTTTTTGGGATCAAGGTGCCTACCAACAGTGCCCAGAGCCCCGACTGGCTGCTTCTCTTTCTGGCTCTTGGGGGGCACCTTTAGCGGACCAGCAGGCTCCTGACGTCCGACTGACTGCTTCTCCACTGAGCTACCAGGAGGGTCAGTAGCTCCCATGGCCTCCTCGGTGGACGGGGAGGGGAGCGTCTTACCAGCAGGGCCAGGAGGACCAACGCCAGTCCCTCCACCAATCTCTTTATTTTCTTTTCTCTTAGCCATACACCAGACGTTCCCAAACAATCCCACAACACCAAGCAAACTAAAATTCCGTAGCCCACCTTGCGACCCATCCTCTTCTTTCTCCTTAAAAACCCAACTTCAAAACACTGCAAATTCAATGTATGTCCTCCATATTTCCCTGTCCTAAGCCTTCTCCGATTAAAATTAAAGCCTGGAAATTCAATACTTGTCCTCCATGTTTCCCTTTACGAAGTCTTCTCTGATTAAAATTAAAGTGGCACACATTAAACTCACATGCTTCTGTCTGATCCACCGTATGGCAACAGCTCATAGTCCAGCCGGGAAAACCAGAAAACCGTCTCTTTAATAAATATGGACGCATTTTACATTAGATAGTTCTCTTATCCACCATAGAAATCCCTATACCCATCAAGGGACCCCTCGTTGCCCATTCAATGGACCAGCAATCCATAATGGCAATCCCACCAATAAAATGTGTTAATTTTCTTTCTTTCCAAGATTGATACGAAGCAATTCAGACTAACCGAAGTAATTCTATACATGAATTGGCAGAGTTGAAATCTTATTACTGATAGATTTTGGAGGCCGACTAGGGCTATTCAAGTTAATGAGAGCCTTGAACGCACCTATGGTTGTCAACCTCACATCTTGGCTGGGTGGGTCCCTGTGGATATTAAAGGATACAAGACCGATGTTATTATGTCGTCGAACTCAGAGTCCAACTTGTTGAAATAAATTTAATGCTCATAAGAGTTGTGGTACAACCCCAAATAAACGTTTTCCGGAACGACTGGTCGGGCCAGTGGCCTCACAGCATTGAGGCTAGAAAATGTTTAACGATTATTTCACAATCTGTAATTGTCAACTTTATTGTTCAAGCTAGATAGTTAAACCTCATAAGACAACGTTTTTCGTTGAAAAATTCTAGTGTTAAAACTTAAAAGCTAGAAAACAATAATTACAAGTTTTGGTAATGTTGGGATTTAGCAATATGATTTAAGTGTGAGACATTGATGCAGACAAAAGAGAACACCATGATTTAACGAGGTTCACCCAATACTATTGGGCTACGTCCTCCAAGAAAACACCAGCACCTGCATCTTTGTTGCCCATTCAATGCACCAGCAATCCTTAATGGCAATCCCACCAATAAAATGTGTTAATTTTCTTTCTTTCCAAGTTTGATACGAAGCAATTCAGACTAACCGAAGTAATTCTATACATGAATTGGCAGAGTTGAAATCTTATTACTGATAGATTTTGGAGGCCGACTAGGGCTATTCAAGTTAATGAGAGCCTTGAACGCACCTATGGTTGTCAACCTCAGATACCAGGACCGATGTTATTATGTCGCCGAACTCAGAGTCCAACTTGTTGAAATAAATTTAATGCTCATAAGAGTTGTGGTACACCCCCAAATAAACGTTTTTCGGAATGACTGATCGAACCAGTGGCCTCACAGCATTGAAACTAAAAAATTGTTAACGATTATTTCACAATCTGTAATTGTCAACTTTATTGTTCAAGTTAGATAATTAAACCTCATAAGACAACGTTGTTCGTTGAAAAATTTTAGTGTTAAAACTTAAAAGCTACAAAACAATAATTACAAGTTTTGGTAATGTTGGGATTTAGCAATATGATTTATGTGTGAGCAAATTAAGAACAGCAGAAATAAAACATTCATGCAGACAAAAGAGAACACCATGATTTAACGAGGTTCACCCAATACTATTGGGCTACGTCCTCCAAGAAAACACCAGCACCTGCATCTTTGTATTAGCAATAATACAATGTACAAGAAGAAGGAGAACTGTGCAAATCTGCTGCAACTCCTTCTCTCCAATACACCATGCACACCGGCATCTCCCCACATGAGTTTCTTCTCACCCACAACATAATCACTCTCACGGTGATTACAACATTGCAACAAAGCAATTCTTCATGAGCTTTACACCAAGCTCACCCATCATCATGTAATCTCCTCACCATGCTAATACTACAGTACATAGCCATGTCTCCTCTTCAATGAAGAAACATCACATGTATCTGCAGACATCTACATCTTTTCTCTCTAATAGAGAAACCTAATAGCAATTACATAATGACCCCAATGTGACCATTACAGGCCCACTACAATGCTCTTACCGCATTATCCAGGCATTTATCAATGCACACTCCGGCATTCTCCCAATGCACTCCCGTGCTATCATAGCACTCCCACGGTGCTCTCAAGGCACACACACCTATTCACAATCCCATCAATTTATACATGTTCCTTACACCCAATTTAGCTTTAGTCTGGTCAATAGATTCCTTCTGGTCGTTCCCAACTGATAGACAATAATTTTGGACTTTGCAATAAGCTCCAAAATTAGTTTTTCCATTCTCTGGTTTTTAATCGTCCACCACCACAACCAAATCATCCATTACTCCAGCGATTAGATCTCCAACCACCAGAACCTCCAGACTTCGCCAAAGCATGCGGATTTTTTGACTTGTTTTTCCATCTGAGGTGTCCACATACTCAATGTTGTTCATATCCGTTGTAACTGCCATCCGAGACTCGAGATGCCAACGCATTCTGCATAACCGTTGAGGATGGAGTTAAGGAACAGGCTCCAACTCAACAGGTAATGGTACCAGTGAAGTTAGATTTGGAGAAGTTTCATTTTTGTTATTTCTTCGAAAATAGCGGGGATAACTTTAGGTAATTGAGGTTTTTTTTTAAATGGTGAAAAAAAAGTTTTGAGGGTCTCAATCCTTATCTAAAAGAGTCAAGATGGAACATAATATCTTGATTAATATGGAGTAGTCAGCTTAAAAACTAAAGAACAAAAAAAGTTGTAGGCTAAAAACATTACAACAAACGAAGGTAAAGGAAATAGTAGTAGAGGCAAATTTAGGAGAATTAGTCAGCTTTAGCATCAATAGGAAACCCGAAAACTTAGTTGAATTCCACTAGCAACAGTTAAAAGCAATAAGCTTGTCTTATGTTTTCCTACCTCGTCTTAAGTTTTTCTTCATGGAGGCATGAAGCTCGCAATCTGAGGGATCATCGACATGGTTCAAGGCCTTGCTCTCTTTGCTAGGAGAGTAGTGCTTGTTACTAGTATTTTTAGTTTTCTGGGCGTTCATGTAATCGTCTTGTAAATCCTACATTTTACATCTTGGCTTTTCTTTTGAATCCCACATCTATCTTGGGCATTTGCATCTTGGCTCTAGCCACCTTTCAAAAAAAAATTACCACTCAAATGTTTTAATATCATTTCTACCAACAACTTGGTTTGAGACTCTCCTCTTTTTTTTCCACTATCAACCTTCACCTTTCCTTCTTCAACCTTGAGCAAAGATTGAGATCTATTTGCAATTTCAAATTTAGTTTTCTTTCTTCTCAAAGTTTTAATTAGGGGTTTCCTCACTTTTTTTTTGACCCCCACATCAATAGGACCCTTTCTCTGACAAAAAGTTTTAGGACCCAAGGATCCTTTCTCCATGCAAGACTTTGGGGAGCCAATCGGGGATTCATTTGCATGGTCCACCATTTTGGACAACAGGCTCCTCTAGAGCAGAATTCGACCCTAAGAAACCAAGGAAATTTTGAAGGTGGTCTTCTAAAACTAGAATATCTGTTAGAAGATCAAACAGACTTACCTCTTTCACAAGAATTGAAGGGGCTTCACAACTCGTTGGAGCCTTAACCTCCTTCAAATTCTCCTCAATTTGTGTTGAACCGTCTAATAGGTTGGAAGACTTCTCTAGTACCAGAGGGTTTTCCAATTGAAGTCGGTCACCAATCTCCCTGGACTTTGATGACTTTGCCAGATTTCTTTTGAGCATCTAGGGCAATAACACATTCCTTTTGAATATTTTCCATTACCCTTTTATGCCTTTCATTACCCTCTTGATTTTTCCTTGATGGGCACTGATCCACGTTATGGCCAACTTTTCCACACCTAGAGCAAACTGAGGGTCTATTTTCATAGACAATGGGTTGGATCCAAGAGCCCAAATACGAGGTAAGCTTAATAGAAGAGGGAAGATCCAACTCTAGATCTGCCAAGATGCACATCCTCGCAAAAACCATTCTAGAATTCAATCTAGTAGCTAAATCAATATGAATAAGATCCCCCATCGCCTTTGCCACCCCTCTCAAAATATCATGTCATAGATAAAATGGGAGGCTAGGGAGTTGGACCCAAAGAGGTATCGAGTTCACCTTTTGAGTATGCAGGTTAAAGTCGAGCTCCCATTTCCAAAGGAACATACCCCTTTTTCCATAAAACCAAGGGCCTCCCCCTAAGATGTAGTTCAAATCTTCCACACAATTCAACTTGATTATAAAGAAATATTTGGGAACCGCTACAATTTCCATAGATCCTAGAGGTTTCCATTTTGCTAGGGCCCACCTTCTAATTGAATCCAGATCCAACCTTCCACCCTAGAATCTCCCCACAAGATTATAGTTGCCTTCATCCATAGTGATTTGGATAAGATCTCTTGGAATGTAAATCTCATTATTTATTGGAGAGAGGTCAAACAGAACTTTGGAACCAAGAGAATGTACACCATTAGATGTTATGATAATAAACAAGGTATCAGGATCAAAAGGTCTAATAATATTTTGGTGGCCTTGGTTAGGAACCTTACACTCAGATTTACCTTTCGATGACCTGTGACCTCCCAAAAAAACTGAGGAACCAACACAAGGGACACCGTTAGACTTGACATCCTTCAAACCAATAAAAACCTCATTCATTCTCAGTCCATCTATTTCCACCACCTTGCTCCCTTGCTCCTCCAACTTCTCCACACTCTCATGCGCACTCAAATCAAGATCCATCAAAATTTTCAAACTCCATTGAGTGGAGCTAGGGTTACCACCACCACTGAACTGCTTAAAAACCAAACCCTAGATAATTGAGGATTATAGTATAAATGTGATATCATTGAAATTAAATAGCAAGTTTTCAAATATTCATATGATTGAAAATTGAGATTTTTTTTTTTAACAAAAGACAATTATGAAGAAGTCTAAATGATATTATACTTTTGGACTTCGAGTATTATATAGAATATATTCAACTCCAGCTACTACATAAATATATGTCAACGGAGGTTTAATCTCAACATACATAAACCGACATGTTTTTACTTTTTGGTGGGACCATCATCACCATGTGTGGCAGGACAATAAGTGCATGTACAACGTGTGATGCATACTACATGTGTGGAGATAAATGGATAAGGCTTTACACATAACAGGAATAAATATAGGGATTAGGGATGATGTGATAATTGAATAGGAAGAACCTTCATAAAAGGGTTGGCGTCTTCAACTTTGATATACACATGATAGGTGGGCTCATAAATGAATAGTGACTTCTTTTCAGCTCTGTGTTGGGCTAAGGTTATTAATATGCCTATTTTTATTAAACTTAAAATTTAAAACTAAAAGTTTTATCAAATTTTAAATGTTAAAGAAAGTTGTGTTATATTGTACTCAATGTTTTTAATTAATTAAATTTTTTGATTTTTGAAAGGTAATTTAAATTTAAATTTTGTCAAATAATATATAGTATGTAAAGAACTTTTATAAACCTTAGATTGATTTAATTGTCCAAGGAATTGAATCGAAACAATCCATCGACAAGCACTCAATGACTATCAACTTGCCTATCCCTTTTGAGTTTAAATCATGGGATTTTGAAAGAGGTTTTCATCCCCTTTTATCAGGGTTTGAACTTGGTCTCTTCATAAAAACCTAACCCAAAGACACACCACTATTATATATTATGTAAGGAATTTTTATAAACCTTAATCTATTAGGTAAAGATGAAGTCAACATGATCGATCATCTAAGGAATCGAACCAAAACAATCCATCGACAAGCATTCAATGACTACCAACTAACCTATCCATTTTGAGTTTAAAGTATGGGTTTTCGAAAGGGGCTTCCATCCCTTTTAGGGGTTTGAACTTGGTCTCCTACATAAAAACCCAACCCAGAGACACATCAATATTATATCTATCATGATAAAATATATTATTACTATGTAATTAAAATTTAATAAGAGGGAAACACTACCAATTTTTGAATTTTATATAATCAATTTAAAAATAAAAATTAATCACGAGATTGAAATGGATTTGGTATTACATGATAATCTCATAATGATATTATATTATTTTAACAATTATATTGTATCATTGAACAAGATTTAAATTTATCTTTGAAGAATACAACCATCAAACTAAATACCCTTACATAATTTTATATCGTCAATTAAAAATAAAAAATAAGAATACAAATTTATAATGAATTAAAGCAAATTAAACTTTTAATTAATAAAAAATCGTATTACAAGATTAATTTTTTTGAAAAAAATTGAAGTTTTCCCCTCCCTCTAAAGAAAACATGGTCTTCCACACTTAAAAATATTATTTGGGTTTTTCATGCATGTATTATGACAATCATTAATATACCTAAAACCATCTTGACTTTGATTATTAAGAAAATTATTTTATTTAAAACACCAAAATTAAAAAGTATAGAACTATGTTAGTTGGATTTCTTAGTGGAATGAGGCAATTGTCCATACTACCTCTTTCATGAGGTATTTTGGCAAGCAAGTGGCACATGTTAGAAAGCATGCTCATTTTACTGTTACGAAGGAGTATTAAAAAAATTTACTATTGCTAAAAAAAGATCCGTATGATTGACAGTTGCAAACCAGGGTTGGTCTTCACCACCATATTATAGTCCATGAACTATATGAAGCCAAGGGGACTCATATTTAGGCTCGTTTGCACTAGTTGAAGGTTGGTGATCGCCCATACAAAGCCTTTTTCAAATCTCTTCATTCCAAGCAGACCAAGATCCATATCAAGGCTATTCAAGTCTCTCATGATAGGCTGACTTCTCTTTCCGATATTGCATCGGCATTTTTGGATCATTATAAGCTTGTCTTTAAACCACAATAAGATTCTCTAGAACTTCATATGGCACTCCAATCGTGTCTTGATGTTGTTCCTACTAAGTTTTCTGCTTATGACAAACTTCTTTATTAGGCTCCTCTTTCACTTGTTGAGCTTCATAATGCTCTTATGACTATGTCGGATGATAAGTCCCTTGGTCTTGACGGCTTTCCCTATGAATTTTATAAATCCACTTGGAATTTTACTGGGCCTAATCTGCTCAATGTCTACAATGAAGTGTTAGCCAAAAATTCTCTAGGCAATATCATCAATCGTAGAAACATGAAATTTAATCCTAAAGCAGGTAATACTAAGCTTATCACCAGTTGGAGACCTATTACTCTACTTAATATCTCTTACAAGCTTTTAGCTAAAGCTTTAGATACCTGTATTAGTAATATTCTCCCTATGATTATTAGACCGAAGTAGATGGATTTCATTAAAGCGTGTTACATATTAAATGATCTTATTGTTGTCGGGGAAGGTTTATAATGGGTTCGTCTCTCTGGCCAAAAACCCATTTTACTTAAACTGGACTTTGAGAAAGCTTATGTTCGTATTGAGTGGACTTTCATTCTCACCATGCTCCAAGCTCTCAATTTTAACCATTTTTTTATCAAGGTTGTCAGTATATTGTTTGTTGATGCTTTAAATTGTCTTACTATTAATGGACATAGGTCAAAGGATTTTGGTTTATTTTATTCTATTTGATAGGGTTGTGCTTTGGCCCCCTCACTTTACATCCTTTCTATTGAAGCTTTTGGTTATCTTCTTGTCAATCAAACATCTAAAGGGTTGATAATTTGTATTCTTTTTCCTAACATGTCCATCCAAATTATTAATGGGCACTTTACGGATGATTATTTTCTCACTATCAATGAGGATGAGGTTTCAGTTTTAACTACTTTGGTTTTTTTGGACACTTTTTGTAAGGCCTTGGGTTCCAACATCTAATGGTCTAAGTCTCTTTGTTTTTGCCTTGCTTCTTCTTTTGTGCTTGCTTGGATTAGATATTTTTCATGGCATTGGCTTCAAAGGGGTGAGTGTTTTAAGTTCTTAAGAATCCCATTTGCTTTTGACAACTCACCCTCTAAACTTTGGCAGTAAGTCATTGACATAATTGAAAAGAAGATTTCTTGTTGGGCTTCGCGTCCTCTTTCTCTCGTCAACAAGTTTAAGGTTTGCACAAATATTCTTGTTGCCACCTATTTTTATTACTCCTCTTGTTGGGCCCCTTCTAAGAATTCTTATAATAAGTTGGCCAAACTCCTTAGGGATTTTATTTGGCCAAGGGGAAGAATTTGTGTGGTTTTCATCAAGTTTCTTGGGATATTTGTTGCATGCCTACTGATAAGGGTAGGATGGGCATCATTGATATTTATAGGTAAAGCATTTATTTGTGTGCTAAGTGGATGGTTAAAGCTATTGAAGGCCTTAAATCCTAGAAGATTTTGGTTCACCATTGTATTTCTTGAGGGATACCTTATGGGCGCAAATCTTGGGCTAATATTGACCATCTTACCCTCATCATTACTTTTGCTCTAGTTAATATTCAAGGTTCCTTTGTTGTTAAAAATATTTGATGAGCTTTTGAGGTAGTGAAACCTCATCTTTGCTAGATTGGTGATGGTTTTTGCAATGGTATTTCATTTAATTCTCAAAATATTTTGTGGTCTCCTATTCTATCTAATTCTTAAGTTCTTCTTACTTATATGCTAAGGATTAAAGCTTTGAGGCTATTTCGCAAGGACATCTACTTTATTAAATATTTAGTAAACTCTCAAGACTAGATTCCTTGGCCTAATATTAAACATAAATTTAATCTTTAGAATCTATATGTTCTTTCTATTCTTAAGATTCAAGAGCTTATACCTAATATCATGCTTTATAAGCTCGACCTTAAATCGTTGAGTGCCTGGTAGAAGGATTGACATTGGAATGTGGATACTCCTTTCAAGAACTACTCTTCTTCCTTGCTTTATCAACTTCTTAGTCATGTTTCCCCTGGTGTTGATAAACTTAATGAGAGATGGTAGACTCACTCTACCTCCTATACTTGGATTGCTCACCTGAATCATTTCTAGCAGTTTAACCTTGAACCCAAGATTACTTTTTTTCTCTAATATCTTATTTATCAAGGGCTTCCTATGGGAGAGAGACTTAGTAGGGTTGGTCTTCCTAATACTAAGTGTATAGATTATGGTTTTTTTAAGACTTTTAAACATCTATTTTGGTTCTTCCCTCGTGCTTAATCTGCCTGGTCTTGGATTCACTCATTGTTCAAGCCCTTTCATATTGAATTCTTCATATGGAAATTGATCTTTTTTGGAGATAATAATTGTTGGCCTATTTATATTGTTGCTCTGTGAAATTTCTTTCATGCTATTATTTTGTTTCAAATTTGGAAAGCTAGGAATCCTCCTATCTATTTTGTTGATTTAATTTATATTTAGTTTTTGGATGAAAATATTACTGTATTTTTTACTTTTAATTGTTCAGATCTATTTGTAGGCTTCCAAGTTGACTCATGAGTTGGTGCATTTGATAAATCTTATCGAGTACTAGCATGAGACTCCATGCACTATTAGCAGGGTTTCACCTAACCTCCCTCTACTTTAAGGTCTCTCTATTTTGACGTAGTAGGTCGAGGAGACAACATTTTCTAGCCTTAGGCTATTCTGTCAATGCCCACAATAGGGCTTGATCTCCTCTAGGAGTGGATCCATTTGCCTAGTTATTCTAATTATTCATCCTTTTAAGGGTTGGTTTTGTCTTTGACCTCGAGCCTCATATTTACAATGTTGATCGTTTGGATGGCCTTACGTCTTGAGCTATGATTTTTTTAGCTCTCTTTTTAATGAAAAAAATATGTCGAAGTAGTACTATAAAAACATAAAGTAGTTTATGATTCACCAGATCGTAGATATGCAAGTGAAGAGCATACTCCTGGTGTTGTAAGCTTTCTAATTCACCAGATCACATTATGTGCTAGTGAATAGCATAATACCGACAACAAAAATGTATTAGAATACAAAAGGAAAAAATACAGAATTGTAAACTTAAAGAAAGAGACGAGTTAGGAAAGGAACAAAAAATATTTTATTGAATTTTTATCCAATCAAAAAATAAGTGATACATCTACAAAACTTTGAATGCGTTTTGACCTACAAGTCCCATCAGTGGAGTGAGTTTCAAAGAGGTACAACCTCTCTTTATAAAGACCTAACTCTAGGGGGAGCTAAAGATTAATGCATGTGGGATAAAAAAACCCAAGCATTAATACAAATTGTAGGTTTATATACCAAGATGTAAAAATAATAAGTCTTAATTTAAGATACAAATCAAGCCAAGTATAATATTCACAAACCTTGGTTAAATAGGCGCAAGATACCCAACTATAAAACCATATGCTAAAATGGCATAACAAGAATCCCAAAATGTGTATGAGCGATAAAGGGAGGCTAATATAATCTAATGTTAACAAAGCTCTAACCATTAGATTCTTAATAGCTAACGATCTAACAATAAGCTAATAAATTGCTACGTGAGAAAGAAACTCATGAATTTATTAATAAATAAGAAATAACCTAGGATTATGTAGCAATATACCCTAGGTAGAATTTTATGCCCTCATCAGAAAAGAAGAGAAGTCCCAAGCTCAACCCCCCAAAAAAACACCCACCTAGAAAAGAGAAGAAATACATTAAAAAATGTAAAAATACAAGGTGGGAAAGAGTCCCTTAAACAATTTTATTTTTACATAGATAAGTTCGAAGAGGTTTTTGGTTCATCCAAAAAATGACACCTTGAGCAATATTCTTTAGCCCTCTATCTTTTCTCCATTTTCAAACATTGGAGAAATAATATATGTGCCGATTTGAAGATCTCTGATAAAATTACAGTTGTCCAGCTTCAAAATAAGAGAAATTATTTTTATTTTGGATCCATGTCTACGTGCTTCTCGCTCTAAAAATCTAGCCAAAAGTGAAGGTCTACCATAAAATTTAACTTTATCAAACAAAGCCAAGAGAAAATTAATTTGATACCTTCTAGCTTTGAGTCTGTTAAAAAAATATTTTTAATAGAAATAAATCCATCGCTGGAGCTTTCTATAACTAGAAATCTATTGAGTTCACTCATGATAAAGTCCTTTTTTTCTGATGAACTAAATGATTGGAGGAAGCAAGGATATATTGATAGGCATTCATCAACTTCTAAAATAATTTGGTGCAACTAATTCCAGTCTGAGCAAAATCAAGCCCCTTAAAAAACATAGTATCTTGAAGTGTTACTTCACAATAAAAATAAAGGAAGTAATTTTAATACTATCATAGAAGGAGTCGTAGGTAGAAATAAAACCATTAAGATCCTCCTAGGATCCATGCAAAACTCCAATGGCATCATCAATGTATCTTTTATAAAATAAAATATTTTTCACAATATTATTAAATACCTGTTCCTCTAGATGACAGAGAAATAAACAAGCATAAACCACAACAAAATTACTTCCCATGGTTTTTCCTCTTATTTGCCTATATGTTTTCCATTTGAATTCCAAGTAGTGTTGTGTTAACACTATCTCTGCAAGTCTTACCAAAAATTTTGTCTTGGTCGGATCAAGTTCGTTCCTCAAAAAATGATGAAGGGCTACCAATCCTTAAGAGGTGGGGATGATGGGATAGAGGCTCTCAACATCAAAAGATAAATAAATATATCCAAAGGAAAAGTATGACCATGCGTATCTTTAATTAGAGATATGAAACTGAAGAGATGATTTTTTTCTTAAACAAAATTGGTAAGAACTGATGATGAAGCCATTTGGAGGCAGGTTCGAGCATGAAACCATAGTAGGAACAGATGGGTCGACCAGAAAGCTTGGGCTTATGGATTTTGGGGAGCAAGTAAAAAACACACACTCTGGTAGAGGATTGTGTTACCTGAAGCATAAATTTCTTGTGGTTTTATGAAAGCATATTCCTCCTAAAATCCCAGTCAAGCAAGTCTTAGAGTTGATAAAAAATATCCTACTAGGGAACTCTGTTCACTTCAAAGTAAACATTTTGATCTAAAAGCTGGGAAACACCTTCTAAAATGTATCGGTCCATGGAAAATATACAAACACCCAAGTTTTTATCTGTGGACCTAATGAAAATGGATTTGTCATTGGCAAGGTAACAAATGGCAGACCAGATATGGGTTGGAAAGGTACATTGGGCGAGTGGGATTGACAATAAATATTTTTTTATTAGGAATATTTCACCCATGCCAATAAATTCTTCCAAAGGCTTTTAAAACTATGAGGGAGTAAAACTTGGATTAGAAATACAAAAAATATCAATGGGCTTAAGTGGTTTTGGAGGGCCACCTCTTGGTCCAAAGAACTATTCTAGACAAAGACGTCTACAAAAAGCTGAAAACTCTTGTTTTAGAACCTCTTTGGCCATGGGAGGAGGAAAAGGGAGGACCTTTAAACCCAGGCTGAGGGCCTCAATTTCATTTTGGGTGAGTTTTTTGGAGGAAAAATTATGGACAACAAGATTTGTAATTTTGCCATCCATATCCCAAACATGACTCCTATAAAAATACTGATGACCAAATTCTTGTGGTCTGAAAATTATAGGCCAAGGGGTTATTTTTGGTTTTCCCTGCTATTTTTACAATGGAAGAATCCATGCCCTTGCTACTTCTATACAAATGGGACAAAACCATTTATCGGATTCTCAAAATATAGTTGCAAAAATTTCTACGATTATCCTGTTGCAATTGCCATTGCACATAGGAAGTGTGGTTCTGGAATTTTCTCCAATTCTTTCATATTTTTGGAGGACCCTAAAAGTTTAAATTATGTCCTTGTTGTTGTTGCTGCCTTTATTATTGTTGTTGTTGTTTTGGTTGTTTATTTCTTTGTTATGGCTATCGTTATTGTTTATTTCTATGTGGTGGATGCTGTTGTGATTGCCTATTATGTGTAGTGGAGGCTCTCTTTTTTGGGCCTCTATTGTGATTTATATTTTTGTTGTGTTATTATGTAAAGTTCTTTTGTGCACATGTGATTAGCTTTTCTAGATGATCAATTTGCTACTTGATTTCTATTTTAACCAAATCAGCTACACATTTTGTGGCTTCTTATATATTAACTTTTGGGACTTCTGAAGTAGCATTCTCTTGAGCAGTTTTTGCTTTCTCTTGTATATCATTTTGGATTTGCATTTCAACTCTCCAAGCCTAAATATTTCCCTCAAAAAGCTCTATAATTTGGGATTCCCATTCCATTTCTTGAGAAATTTTCTTATATTTATTTACGGAATTTGTAAGAATTTCCGTAATTGCAAGTAATAAAATATTGGGAATATAATCATTGTCCCGAGTAGCTAATTTATCTATATATTTTTTAAACTTATAAATGTACAATTTAACCATTTCCAATTAAAATATTTCAGTGAGTGCCTTCGACTCATCAGAAAGCTGTTTATTAATATCTTCATCTGGAAGTTGAAGACGTGATTTTTCCATTCGTAGACTATGGGGAACAATACCTTTGCCCAAATTCTCTTCAATTCAGGCTAGCCTGGAATGGCATTTTTTTTACCTTTTTGCTCAAAATTTTAAATTATTCAAACCTTGTTTCCAATAGCTTGTCCAAAGACTCTAGTCGTGGAGGAACACCGTGTATTGCATCGATTTTATCTATGAAGGTCCTATCCTATGTACAAGAAACTCTTCCATTCTAAGTAGAAACTTCTATTTCTAATAGACCTCTACAAAACTCTTCCACTTTATCTATGTCGAAGACCCATTATTCAAGCTCTCAAATTTGCTATTGTGAACCCTCTTTTCATAGATGCTTACAAGGAAGATGAACTGGGGAACTAGGGGGACTATCAAGAACTATGGAAGAGGATTCAAAATATGAAGGGTCAATAACTGGTAGAGCAACGTGTGCCATTAATGGATAAACTCATTAATGAATAAAGAAACATGGTGAAGGAGTACTCTAAAAATTTAAACTAGTTTCTGATTCACTAGATCATAGATATGCAAGAGAAGAGCATATTCCTAGCATTGCAAGATTTTTGATTCACCAGATCACATTACGTGCAAGTGAAGAGCATAATACTGAAAACAAAACGTATTAAAAAATAAAAGAAAAAAATGTAGGATTAATACCTCTCTTATTTTTATTGAATATAATTGTTGGTTCCAATTTAAAATAAAGTATATAAAGCTACAATTCAAACAAGGAAATAACGCATTTTTATTTAAGTTCACATTGAATTGTTTAGACAAAACTTTTATTTTACTATAAATTTTTTATCATAGATCTGGTTGAATCTATATTCAAATCACATAACCAAAAGGCTAACACCTCTTCTTCCACACTTAAAACTTTCCATGATGAGAACCATGTATTACATGTATATTCAAATCACATAATCAAGAATATATCACCTTTTTTTCCACACTCAAGACTTCCCATGATGAGCACCATGCTTAGACAAACTTTTTACGAGATAGAATAAGACATGATCATGATTTTAATTTATATTATTCTTTTCAAGCCATAAATTCTAACAAAAATAGGAGGGTCAATCTTCCATAAAATACATAATTTTAAACAACTAATCCAACATTTCATCAATTCTTTTAATATTTATGGAAATACCAATATATTCTCATTAATTGAAAAAGCGACCCTAAATGGTGTAGACAAAATGACATTGAAGAATTAAATGACATGATGCTTTTAAATTCTTCTTACATAAGACACACCTATGAGGCCTATAAAACCCTCTTTTTTGTAGAATATCACCTATAATAATTTTACATCGGATAGCTATCGAAAGGAATTTTGAGGCCTTAAGGAGGGCCTCATATAACCAAACATTCTTTCAAGAGAAATATTTGGGAGTGGGAAAATTTGATTGTCCTAAATTCTTATATCCTAACTTGACTAAGTAATCACCATATTTTGATATATTATAATCAAATCGTCTTTCTATGTAAAAATAAGCAAATATAACTCCTAAAGCAAACTTTGAAGCTCATATTCTATATATTTGAGGTCCTCTTTGTAAAGCAGGTTCCTAATAAAAATAAATGATCTAGAGTTGTCATTCACATTAATATATATATATATATATGTGTGTGTGTGTGTGTGTGTGTGTGTGTGTGTGTGTGTGTAACTTTGAAGCTTTACAAGCTAAACATGGCTAAGCTAATGGTTGTTATTTGGGATGAGAAATAAGGGGATAGGGATTCAACATCAAACTAGAATTTTATAAAAGGTTTTTTATTGATTGGTTATCTAATATGTTTGTTGATCAATTATAAACACTTGGATATGAAGTTTCATGTTGTCAAACCCTTAGACAGGTTTCTTTTCTTGAACAATTTTATTGCATAAAACCAACCAAGTTTTGCACCTAATACTAAATTCATAATTAAGTAATTTTTAATCTTAACCTTGTAGTATCCTATCCAACTTCTAAAGAGAAAACTTTAATTTTTTCTTAAATCATTTCTAAATAAAATATCTTTGAATTTTATCAAATTGAATGTTGCACCTATTAGAAATCTTCAAATTGGTATTTTATGTAGAATAGGGGTGCAATACTCCCAGAGGGGAGGTGATTTAGAAGGTCTAGAAATTATTTCCAAAGTCTCAAAACCAACTTTCCCAAATCATACAACTTGTACGGTCTATCTTGTGCAATGTGTCAATTTGCCAAAAATAGCTTGTACGATCACCAAATCGTACAGTTGTATGATCCAAATTATACAACACTATATATTGTATGATTTGGTACTTAACCAATTTACTATAATTGGTTTTGCAAGTCAAATTGATCATTTTTGTAATATATTTCTCCAAAAAAATAAAATTTTCTTATTTGGCAGGTTTTGTCTTGCAGTTTTATTATGAAATCGGGTAAACGACTACTTGTATGATTTGGTACAACCTGTGTATGATTTTTATGAAACCTTACTGTAACTTATATTCAAATTCATCAACCAACACAACCATTCCATTCAAGGCAAGTTTTGGGATGCTTTCTTATGCCAATTGCTCACCTTCTTTCCAACATGCAAACCCTGATTCATTGATAATGAATTATAATCATCAAGGGTATTTCTAGAAATCATACAACTACCTGAAAATGTATTTTTATAGCCATAATTCAGTATGTAATCATTTCATATCCTCACTTTAGGATTGTAGGAACATCAGGAGCCATTTCTACTGTAATTCCATCATTCTAACCTAGCAATTCAGTCATTCAATACATAATATGTAACATGCAAAAACAATAACACACACAATGGAATTCACATAGTCTAGAAAAGAGGCTTTTATGATAACTTAATATTGTAAATATTCCTACACAATACATTCATCAATCATGAGTACAATAACCATATCATCAATGGGTTCAATAATGAACATCAACAATGAATGCATTCAACAACATCAAACTCTTACCATGAACAATCCAAACTATCAAGAGACAACCTAAAAATTGAATGGGGGACTATATAATGCATGCCCAGGCCATTCCAAAGTGGTTTCTAAGACATATCATTACTTACAACTGCCATCCCAAATTATCTCAAAATAATTAATTACAAGGTTTTACTAAGTCTAATTTTATTTTTATCAAATTCATCCCAAATGCACATTTCACCTAATTTTATTAACATTTCAAATTGTACATTTGTAAACCTTGTATGTTTACACCTACTTGTACATTTTGACCACTTGTACATTTTAATAAAAAATTGACAAAATTGAACAAAATTATGCAAATCTAGTAATCATTTCTTCTTATTCTTTTGGGAGGTGGATTTGCTGCCTACATCTACCCTCCCCTTTAAATTAGGTAGTGTCCTCACCGACTTAGTATTCTTGGTCTTGGCTGACTATTCTTGGTGGTATTCATCAAGTTGCATACGAAGAGCAACACGCTCATCCTTCAATCGAGATGCGTATTGACTAAATTCCAGGGATTTTAACCCATATTCATTGGCCTTTTCTTCTATAGTAGCCAGAAGTGTAGCTAGCTCCTTCTCACACTTGGATGCTCCCTTGCATAACTTCTCTGTCAACATGGCTTTCATTTTGGATGCTACGAATAACTCCTCATTCTTTTCTGTAATGACCTATAAATTTTGGTGAATATCAACTTCACAAGATGCAATACGCTCATCCTTAGACCTAAGTTGAGATTTATGATCCATTATTAGCTCATTGTAGCACTTGGTATCCTTTGCCATCTCCTCAATCTTATGATATTTCACTTGTAGTTGTTCCTCTACTGCCTTCAACTGGTTGTCCTATTTGGCTAGTTGTTCATTTTGTGCTACTAGTTGTGCTTCTAACTACTTCATGCGCTCTTCCACTTGCTGAATCACATGCTACTTTTCCTCCTCCTATGAGCAGAGCTTGTCTTCATAATCCTGCTTGATGTCATTCCATTCTGCTTCCATCTTCTTTAATATTTCCTTGACCTTGGTCTTGTTGCATACTAGTTCTTCTTCCATCGCAGCCATTTCCTTTTGAGTATCCTCTACTTCTTCCCTTTGTGCTTCCTTGGCTTGATAAATCTGTTCAAGACCCAAGCTAAGCCACTCGATCCAATATGTTAGGAAATTCAATTTCCTTAGGGTGAAGGCCAATTTTGAAGGTACTCTTCGAAATTTTGTAACTGGTGTATTCAATGGATAAGTCTAGCATGTTGCCTTATCCAAGTACATGCATGGATACTCATGGTAATTTGTCTTCACTCCCTCTGATAAATCATCTCTTCCTAACATCATAGTTACCTCTCCCCTGGGTAACAACCATGGGTGTTGTGCATGAATCTATGCTATTTTCTTGGTATGATCTTCATTACACACCCACTTCACAATATTCTCCAATTCAGTGAAGGTTTGCTCCCTCCACTATTTCAACTATCCAACACCACCAATATAGAATTGCAACATGGCATTGGCGAATATTTCACTAGCTTGTCGGAAGAAGTGCTCCACTTGTTCATCAATATTTTCACCCTCATCCTCCATAATACCAAATCAAGGTACTTCAACTAAAAATATTGTATGAAGCCCTGCATTATTATCTTGTGGTGGGGTTTGTTCTTCTTCTTCCTCTTCCTATGGATTTGAACTTCCTCCAAATTCTTTGATCACACTAGCTCCTTTCTCTTCTTGTAGCGGAATGTGTGCTACTATCTTGTTTGTCTCTCCTTCTTCAGGTGATCTGATATCCTCAACATTTATGATCTCCTGTAGAGACTACTTGCTCTATTATCGATGCTTGGACTTCCTCTTGTGGGTTAGGTAAGTCCTCTTGTTGTATTTATGCCAACCCTTCCTCCTGTGGGTTCGGTTGCACTCCCCTTAGTGCTGCAACTATCAAATTTGGAGTAAACTCATCTAGTGGTGGTTGTGTACTTGCTTGCTTCTGTTGACTATTACCACCTCATATAACAATATTTATGTGAGGCTTCTTCTTCCCCTAGGATTCATCAAATGGAACTTCCACCACTACTTTTTCTTTTGAGGCTGGTGGTACCACTATTCTTCCTACCAAATATTTGGATGAATCCAAAAAATTGAAATCCGTGGTCTAAAGCAATGTCAGAGATTCCATTACTCCTCCCACTTCTTCCATACTAGGTATATTAAAATTTAGCAAATCCAACCCTTCTGATTCTGAGTGCCCTTCCTCTGGCACCTGCTCGGGTTGCTCTTTCTACACAAGATTCTTCACATTCATCTATCTCTCCCATTGCCTATGTGTTTGAATATTTACAAGATTGGATTGCTATTCTACTCTCTCCTCCTCTTCACAAGAGGTTGGCTACTCCTACAACTATTGGTCCCATGCTTGCTGTTCCAAGGTAGGTTCCAACTATCTTCTATGTTTCCTCCTAGGATGAACATCTTCATCAGATGCAGTCTCGACCTCTTCCTACATCGGAGGTATTGGTTGTTTTATGTCCTTCTTGACCTTAGATTTTTTTGGAGTTGCCTTCGGTAGAGGCATAGTATTTGCCCATTGCAGTATGGTAGGTTGATCTGGTGGCAATTCCTAAGGTTGTGTCCTACCAAGAAAAGAAATACCCATTTCGGATACTATGCATCTAACAAAAGAGCAATGGCATGAAAATTCATGGTGAAGGTCTTCCTCCTAGTTGTCAATAACTTCTACATTTATTGCTCCAGATAGGTTCCCCAATCATACTTCACTCCATTGTAGATACCTTCTACATACTGGGCCATCCAGATCGATATCTCAAAAGCTCATGATTATCCTGACAAGTGAGCCATGATAATATTCATTGCACATGCCAATTTATCAACCTCTAACTGACTTTGTTTTATTCCACAAGTTCTATTACCTAAAATCTTAGCTACAACAGGTGACTTCATAGATATGAGTGTCATAATCAACCTATGAGCCTCAATTAGATCTACCATATTATTCAAAACTAGAGCTCCCTCCTTGGGTAATCCAATGTAATAAAATACCTCTATTGAAAACTCCACCTTGATGTGTCGATTACCCACTCTCACAAAGGAGCGATTCTTAGAGGGTTTGTATGACTAAAGAATTTGTAATAAGTATTCATTGAAGAATACTTTATCTTGTGGTGGGATTTGTGCAATGATGCTCACTTTGGCCTTCTTCAGTGCAAGCTTTAATGGATGCTTTACCTCATTCTTTTTCCATAATTTTTTGCAAAAAATTTCTATCTGCTAGCCAAAAGTGATATTGTTGATATCTACTTGCTCTTCTTCTACTTCACTAAGCAACTCATCCTATTTTTTTGGGGTAGCTTCTCGATGAATTTCACTACAAAGCTCCCTTTAGTGTGCCCTTGGTGGTTCCATATCTTCTCTTTGAAATTATAGCAATGTCACTACCTCTACCACCATGGCAATATCTCTAACCCCTCCATGGCCTATACCCTCTCCCTCTCCAAGGATGATTACCAAGCCTCCCATGTGGCTAGAATTGTTGCCCTTGGTCTTGAATGGGGTAAACTATGTTAGATCGCCTAGGTCATGAATCTCTCTGGTGTAATGGTCCTGGTGATATTTCCACCCTAGTTTCTACAATGCGATCAAAATGAGCTCAGAAATCTCACCTGGAGCTCATACTTCTACCATCATCGAGTGGAAACCACGTTCGCACACTCTTTGGTCAACTTGGCAAATCAGGACAACTCAACACAAAATCACTCCAAAATCCATACGATTACTTCAAAAATGTATAAATACTACCAAAAATCATACAATGCCTTAAAAATTGTACATGTACATTTTAAAATCATACAACTCCTCCCAATATCGTTCAACTGCACCCGATTTCGTACAGATTCACCAAATTGTACAACTAGAGCTCCAAATCATACAATCTCAATATAAAATCATACAAACAGACCCAAATTATACAAGGGCATCTCCCTTCTATACAACTACATCATAATATATACAACTACAAAAATAATTCGTATGATTACCTCCAAATTGCACAAATCGGGTCCCCGAAAGCCCTAAAATCATACAATCTACCCCAAAATCGTACAATCACACCTCCAAATCATACAAATAGCCCTGGAAAACTTCACTTGGTTAAAAACCTTGTTTTTTTCAAACTGGTATGATTTTTGGAATACCCATTTGCCGAAAGTGTGCAATCTTCCTTTCTAGTGCAATTCTGATGCAGTTGTGCAAGTTCTCCTTCAACCGGTGCAATTTCTCTCCAAGAAAAATTTTTGGGCAATATGGTAGTGTTGTACGACCATAATTTTATTATTTTCCATGCATGCAAAGTTAGAGAAATATGTTTTTGTGCTTTTATGGCTGATTTCTTGCACTAGGGTTTACCATTTTGCCTCCTTGCAATTCCCGCACTTCACTATTTCTAGAAAATCAAACCCTAGCCCTATTTTTTTGTAATAAGGGTTTCCTTGGGTGCCTCCCTACTTCAAACCCTCATTTTTCCAACCAATTTTCTCCACCTACAATACAATTTTTGAAAAACTATAAAACCCTATCTTTGGTAGTTTTTCTCCAATCTGGTTTGCTTTTTCGAAAACAAAAAATCCTTGTGGTGCAAATCTGAAATGGGTCATGAAAAATTATAGTAACATGGTGAATTTCAAATGCCCATGTGGAAAAATATCTGTAGTTACACCTTCTTTGCTTCCAAATCCTCCAAATTTCAGTGTTGCATGTGTACGATTTGCAAGCGGGAAAGGAAATTTTGCATGGCGCCTTGCTTTTTATAATTTTGAAACCCTAACATCTCAATGCATGAAATTTTGCCACCTTAACCTCCTTTGCATGTAATTTTATCTTTTTGTATGGATTATTGACAACTCGTCTTCCTTGTGCATGTGATTTTATCTTTTTCTTATTTTTGTCCTTTCTCTTTTTCCTTTAATTTTTTTTCCTTTTATCTTATTTTATTTATATTTTTCTTTTAGAAGGGGCCACCATTTCTGGTTTTCAACCACCCTCCATATTAATTGCATCTAAAGGGATTTTCACAATTAAGATATTTTCTCTATTTTTTCAATATCCTAACAACTTACCATCACGGGAATCGTACAGTGACATTCACTTGTACGATCCCTTCAGTTGACTCATCGGTTGGGGGTCCCACTTCTATATTGTGAGTAATCATATCATTAGGTGCCAACCAATCATTTGAATGATCCCTTCCTTCTAGTAGGGTTGTACCATTTACTACCCTCTCATTGCCATGTGTACAATTTGGGATTGTACAATTACAAACTATGGGACTTCCTATTGGCAACACTTCATTTCATCGTTCAGGTGATTGATCATGAGGTAGGGGTGCTCTTACTAGTCTACTATCATTTGAGTGACTCCTCCATCTATATCCTTGGATAAAATTAGCTTCCAAACTTGGTGAATGAATCCTTTACCATCCTTGACTTCCTTCATTTACAAAGCGTACTCTTCCCCTACCGACAAGTCCTCTTCCTTGCATATGTCTTCCATGACCTAGTCCTCTCAACATAGGACCTCTTCGAACATTAAATGGGGTTTCTCTACCCTAAAGCAATCCTCTTCCAGCTTCAATTCTTCTTGGTCCTTGTCGGATCAATGGAGGTCATCCAAGTGGGTATCTTTTGGTAAGGTTTGGTACATACCCTCTCAACCAAGGGATACCTTGTAGGTTTCTAGTCTAGTTCAAATAGGCCAATGGTGTATCTCTTGATCATCTAGGAGTAGGGGGTCAGATCCTCCCTCATCCTCTACCTCCTCTAGGTGGGACATTCCAAATACTCCTTCCAATATTTAGTGGATGTACTCCTCCTCCATGACCTTGTTGCTACCTTGGAGATCCTTGTTGGTTCATTCCTCCCCTTTCTCAAGTACCAGGAGTTATATCCACCAATTCTATGTTGGCCAAGTGGCCTTCATTTCTTTGTACTCTAGGTGATAACTATCGGAGTGCTCACATTTGGTGATCTACATGTAATAGTCGACGTGTCCATCATATTTTCTCAAAGCGTCATTGTGGAGACAAGGTTGCCAAGGTTTCCCTATATGCTTTTAAAAAATTAGACTCAAAACTAGAATCATTACGATCATCATCCCTTTGTTTTAACCAATTTGCTAGTAAATTCATTATCCTTTGAAGTCTTCACACTTCCCTTCTTTATCATCTCAGTTGTCGATAGGCTATTGCATAGGTCTTAGGATCAGGATGAGCATGAGGTACCTGTGGTTTCCTTAAGAAGTCATCACCACTACTATATGAACTATCATCTCTTACTAACCAAGGCAACTCTCCATCACTGGATTCACTTGAGTCCTCATGTACATTACCTTGAGGTTTAGGTGATGTAATATCTTCTTTGATTTCTCACCAAACTATCTTCGCATCTTCTTCTATCATTGGCTGGTCATTCAAGATGCCATGTGGTGTTATTTGTGGTCCTCTTCCCTCACTAGTGCTTGCACCCTCATGGTGTGTACCACTTACTTGCAGTGTCACCTCATGTTATTCTCCTTTGACTTCTAATTCTCATAACCTGACTATCCTTTACTCATCCAACCTTTGCATCATCTCATCCAAATCTTGGATAGTTTATTCATGGAGTCTTGTAGTATGACCTTGCAATGTTTCATACTCCTCTTGTAACTATTGGATCTGATGTTGCATCCTTTTCTACAATAATCCTATCTGAGCTAACAAAGTAAGTTCGATGAGCTCTTCATTCATGGTTTCATTTTCATTCCTTCTAGAGCTTCCATATCAAAGGTATCCATCCTATCTTCATACTATACCATTAGTCATATCCTTCATCGACCTTCTGTTGGTTGAGGTAGTTCTCTATGCTCCAAATATAGGTACACAGTTCCCTATCCTAATTGGGTTTCTAAAGGTACTACATATTGATTCCTTCTCTCATTTGGAGGAATCCATTCTTCATATTCTTCTTCGATCCATTCAGTCCCATCTGTGAACCTTACATGTACTCACATCCTTCTTCTCTCACTAGGTTGAGGTACCAATTCTTGTTGTTCAATGATTGACCTTGTCTCCTCCCATTCTGCAAATAGGTGTGCAAGTCCCATGTTAGGGTCCTCCTATAATGGACCTTGAATTCTTCTCTATGGTTCATCGAACTGAGCTTCCTCCCTTCATATTATTTCAATTTCCTCTAAATAAATAAATAGACACTACACTTTATATGGCTTCAACTTCAAACCATTCACAGTGTCTGGCACTTCAGTTCCATTCAAGTTTTACAGTTTGATTGCCCCATTATCCATCACTTCTACAACTCGAAAGGGACCAAGCCACAAGGTCTTTAACTTTCTTGGCTTGATTTCTCATTTCCCATTAAATTTTAGAACTAAGTCACCTTGCTTAAGTTCTAATTTTCAAAGGTGCTTATCATGCCACAACTTCCTTCTCTTCTGGGCCACTTCGATCACCCACTATGCCATGAATCTTCTTTCATCCAACTTGATTAGTTTCATTAGTATTTCCTCTAGACTTTCTTGGTCACCTAAGCGATGCTCCACAACTACCCATAAACTTGGTACCAAGAATTCCACTGGCACTACTACCTCTTGACCATACATTAACTGAAATGGTGTATGGTTTGTCATTGGTTTATAGGTGGTTCAATATTCCCAAAGAACATATGGTTAACTTTCCTCCCAATCTACTCCTTCTATCCTATAGGTTTTGTACAAGGTCGACACTAGGACCTTGTTGGTCGCCTTCGCTTACCCATTGGCTCTAGGGTAATACAAACTAGACAAGGAGTGCAAAATCTTGAAATCAATCTTCAGATTTTTGATAATCTCATTCACAAATTGACCTCCTAGATCACTTGTTATTATTAGTGGGATATCGAATATTGTAATTACTTATTCATACAAGAATTGAGCTATACTCTTTGTTGTATTATCTAGTAGTGCTTTTGATTCAACCCATTTTTTTAGGTATTCAGTAGCTACCATGATGTATCAATATTTTCATTTTCTAGTGGTATTTAATTATCTAAAAAATTCCAATCCCCATATGGTATAACCCTGAAGGTTCTAGCACAATTTTAATAAATAAATAATTAAAATAGCATCTAAATTAAAGGAATCACTTTATAAGAATCATTGTTTCACTAGTAGGAAGGTCCCTCCAATGCATTCAATAAAAAATTATATATTCTTCTTCATTGATGATTTGATATGGATTCCTCTCATATCATATATATAGAATTTTTCAATCATGACCTTTCAATCATGACTTTTCAATCATGACTCTTCAATCATGACTTTTCAACCATGACTTTTCAACCATGACTTTTCAATAATAATGAAATATATAATTAAAATAATAAATAATAATTAACAAGTAATGTTAGGATGTGGGATCCTAACATGCCACCCTCCTTAAAAAGATATTTGTCCTCAAAGCTCAAAGTAAGAAGATTTTTTGCTTTTTTTTCCAGTTGAATTTGTGTAATTTCTGGTCCTATCTTAATATTACTTTTTTGAAGGTAGGGATATCCTGAAGGTTGAAGTGTTAGTGATGGGTTGCTAGGAAAAATAGTAGAATATTCCCTAGGAGAATCATGATGATGATGGGATGGAAACCATTGGGGTTCCTCAAATTTTTTTTTATAATGATGCATCAAAAGTGATGGTAACGCTTTCATATCCTTTTGTGGTTCCTTGGTAGAGCCAACGAAGGAGTGTGTAGTCATTCTGCGTTGGTTCCGAATAGGTTTGGTCATGTGGTGAGAACTCACTAATGGTTAGGATGGCATGTGTAGGTCTTGTAGAGTGCATGTCTATCTAGCATTGATCACTTCGATAATGTCTACCTCATCCTTTCTTGGCGCATCAATCACTTTTGGCATATCAACCCTATTGTTGACATTGGTGGGATCAGGTATTTTGGGTATTTCTTGCTCATTGTTCTTGTTTTTTATATCTTCATCATATATTTCATATTCCTTAGATTCCACTTTGGTATTTATTAGATACTTGATATCTCTAAAAATACCGTCAAGAAGTTCCGTGCTTTTTTATTGTGATCTTGTTCATTCCATCTTCTAAATTCAACGATGTCACTTTTAATTTCCTTGATTTTGATCAGCACACCCAACCTGACTGGGTCAAACATGACTGGGTCCAACATGGATCTGATACCAAATGGTAGAATCTTGAAGGTTCTAGCACAATTTTAATAAATAAATAACTAAAATAGCATCTAAATTAAAAGAATCACTTTTATAAAGAATCATTGTTTCACTGGTAGGAAGGTCCCTCCAATGCATTCAATAAACAATTATATATTTTTCTTCATGGATGATTTGATATGGATTCCTCTCATATCATATATAGAATTTTTCAATCATGACATTTCAATCATGACTTTTCAATCATGACTTTTCAATCATGACTTTTCAATCATGACTCTTCAATCATGACTTTTCAATCATGACTTTTCAACCATGACTTTTCAATAATAATGAAATATATAATTAAAGTAATAAATAATAATTAACAAATAATGTTAGGATGTGGGATCCTAACACCATCTCTCAAATATTTATTGGGGTTGTGATGGATGTAAGGGCATAAAGTCTCATCGTAATGGTTTCCCTGTTCTTTGGCAAGTATCACATGCTCGTACATATTTATTTACATAATTATACAATGTGGGCCATAATAATCTTAATAAGAGCACTTTTTGAGTAGTGGCATCTAGTCACATGTGTCCTCCTACCAATCCTTCATGAGCTTCTCTCAATGTCACCTTAACTTTCTCATCCATAACATCTTTGTAGGATACCATCAATACCTATTTTATACAACAATACTACTATCAACTGGAAAGATTCTAACTTGATGATTACCTTCTTCTTTTTGGTTGTCGTCAAATCTTATGGAAATTCACCTATGGATAATTATTGACCAATAAAATTATACCAAGAGGGAACAAAATTGATTGTGAATAACTATGCATCATGGAATACATATGGAATCATCACCCCTACAGGCTCTTTTAATCGTATTTGAGATAATTTTTCTACGATCACATGCTTCTTACCAAGTCAAACTACTATGCAAAATACAAATTCATGTAAGGTGACGAGCCACCTACTAACCCATGATTGTATGATTGATTTATTTATCATGTACAACAAATCTTGATGATTCATGTAGAAAGCAAAAGGGTTCACTAGTAGGTAATACCTAAACTTTTGTACGTCATATACCATCCCTAAATTTTCTCACTCCATTGTACTGTATTTTCTCTTTGACCATGATAATAGGTGGCTTGCAAAAAAAATAGATTTATCTAGCCTAAACTATCCTTCTTGAGCTAGTGCACATCCAATCACAAAGTTTGAGGTATCGATATAGATATGGAATTCCTTATCCCAATTAGGGAGCACCAAAATGGGACTACTGACAAGTTTAGCTTTCAATTTTTCAAAATATCCTTAGTGCTCCTCCATTCATCTAAAAGGAATATTCTTCTTAGTCAAAGAATACAATAGGTAGGACACATGTGCATAGTTATTTATGAACCTTTGATAGTATCCTATGTATCCAAGGAAGGTTTTTAATGAGTTCACATCATATGGCTCCTCCATGTGCAATATAACACAAATCTTATCAAGATTAGTCTTCAGCCCTTCATTGCACATTATATGTCCTAAAAGTTTTCTATAAGGTACCATCAAAAACACTTTCCTAGATTCAAGGAGATTTGTACATTCCTACACCTGCTCATACATTCACTAAGACTAGGTAGATGGTCCTTGATCTTACCATAAATGGACCAATCATCCAGAAATGTCTTAAAGTTCCATGTTGCCAATTGATCAAAGATGTACAAAATAATGCTTTGAAATGTGGTTTGGGCATTACATAACCCAAATGGCATTTTTTTGTATGCATAGATGCCATTTTACATAATGAATGTGGTCTTCAACTTATGTTCCTTGACTATACTTATCTGATTGTACCCAAAAAACCCATCTAGGAATGAATAAATTTCATATTCTATGACCTCTTCTAGAATGGAGTTTGTGAAGGGAATTGGGAAGGGATCTTTGATCGTAATTGTGTTCAAACTCTTGAAGTTCATGCATATTTATATCTTATCTACTTACTTATTTAGGATGATCACAATAGGTGAAACCTAATCACTAGTAGTGACTATGAAAAATTATGCCTGCATCCAACATCTTTTCTATCTCTACATTCACCAGTGCAACATACTTGGGTTTCATCATATAAGGTCTTCTTCTTACTGGTTGTGCCTCAGGAATTAGCATGATATTATGGATACATAAATTTTGTGGTACCCCTTTCATGTCCTTATACGTCCAAGAAAAGACATCATTGTATGCCAAGAATATCTTGAAATTTGTTTCTTTCAATACTGGGTTCCAATCATCATTACAATGGATCATTCTAGGTTATTACTCTATTTCTAGATTTACATCCACTATTTGAGGTCCTTTATACTTAGTATTTCTAGGATCTAGTACTACATTTTCTACATTCATTGGATTTCATGGTCTTGCATCGATTTTAGCATCTCCTTGTGACCAAAATAGAGTTGCAAAAATATTAGGCGAAGAAATAATGCATTTGATCATTAGCATTAACAATAGTTAGTCTTTAAGTAGAATACAAAATAGATTAACTAACCAATTAGAATAGGGAATAGGGGGGTGGTGCTAACCACTAATAGAAAGTAGAATAGGGGGGGTGAGTTCTAACCATTAACACTAACTTAAATATCTGACATAGGATATTTAGGTACTTACCTAGTTTAACCATGAGGTAAAATATCTCATGGTAATTACATAGAAAAGTAAATGTAATAACCCCACGTAGTGTAATGCAATACACTACCTTATTTTACCCTAACATCCCCCCTTTATTACATTACTTTGATATACAAAGTTTGCTTCGAAACAGTTGAAATTTGACACGTCCAAGTGCCTTTGTAAAAATATCTGCAACCTGTTCGTCGGTGGGAATGTGTTGGAGCTTGATTTTGTGCTTAGGAACTTCATCACGAATGAAATGACAATCTATATCAATATGCTTAGTTCGTTCATGATGCATTGGATTCTTGACCAAGTTCAAAACACCTGAGTTGTCACAAAACATGTGAATGGGAAGTTTCTTTGGTAGGCCCATGGTAGCCAAGATGTGACTTAGCCATATCGCTTCACACACAGCTCCACGTGCAGCGCGATATTCTACCTCAATTGAAGATAAAGCAACCACCTATTGCTTTTTACTATGCCATGAGACAGGACCAGATCCAAGATGAAAAACATAGCCTGATGTTGATTTTCTGTCATCTATGGATCCAACATAATCAGAGTCAGTGTAACTCTGTAAGAAGAATGAGTTATTCTTCTTATACTCTAGACCATAATCTGCACTACCCTGAATGTAGTGAAGGACTCTCTTAGCTGCTTTCCAATGGGAGACCTTTGGTTCTTGCATGAACCGTGAGAGATAGTTTACAACATAAGTAATATCTGGTCTAGTATTAGTCAGATAGATGAGGCTTCCAATCATCTGTCTATAAAGTGTGCCATCTACCTGTGGTGAGTCTTCATATCGTGATAACTGTAGCCCTGATTCCATCGGTGTTGCTTTGGGCTTACAATCAGTCATACGATATTTTTCTACTAAAGTCTTGGCATACTTTTTCTGAGTCACCCTAAGATGATTCTTTTTCTGTTCTATCTCAAGGCCAAGACAGTAGTGGAGAAGTCCTAGATCTGTCATATCAAATGACTCTTTCAAGTCATCTTTCATGGCGTTAATCAAGTTCTCTGAGTTTCCAGTGATGATCAGATCATCTACATATAACACAAGAATCACTATCTCAGAACCTGTGTTCTTGATATAGAGATTTGCGTCAGATGGACTTCTCTTAAATCCATGCTGCAGTAGGTGACTATCCATTTTTATGTACCATGCTCTTGGGGCTTGTTTTAGCCCGTATAATGATTTGACCAATTTGCAAACATGTTGCTCATGGCCTACCTCTGCAAATCCAGGAGGTTGAGTCATGTACACTTCTTCTTTTAAGTCACCATTAAGAAAGGCGCTCTTTACATCCATTTGATGTAATTTCCATCCGAACTGTGCTGCCATAGCACAAAGCACTCGAATGGTGGTCATCCTTGTTGTTGGGGCAAAGGTTTCCTCATAGTCAAGCCCTTCCTTTTGAGCATAGCCCTTCACCACAAGATGGGCCTTATGCTTATCTATAGTGCCATCTGCCTTATATTTTACTTTGTAAACCCATTTGTAGCCTATGGGTTTCTTTCCTTTAGGCAAATCCACTAACTTCCATGTTTTATTCTTTATGAGGGAGTTATATTCTGCATCCATAGCTGCCTTCCACTGAGGCAGTCTAAGTGCTTCATCAACTGTAGAAGGTTCATTCTCATCACATGCTGACAAGTAAACCCTCTCCTCATCTATTTCCATCTCATCTTCCCTTGGTAACTCTCTATCAATAGAAAGATCTTGAAAATCTGCACAAAGATCATCAACTGAAGTGGATGCTTCATTCTTTTCTTTCTGTGTCATGCTTCTTGTCTTTGGATGATTGAGAGTAAGATCAGGTGGGGAAGTGAGTTTAGAGTCTTTCATTGTGCTTGTATACCATTTGGGTGGCTTTTTCTATTGTGAAGAAGGAAGTTGATGTTCCTCTTCATCATCTAGGTATACTGATGTAGTGTTGGGTGTGAAAGCTTCATCAAACACTACATCTCTGCTGACATGTATTTTCTTGGTAAATGGGTCTATCAACCGATAGCCTTTTGAAAATTCATCATATCCAAGAAATACACAAGGTAGGGACTTCTCATCTAATTTCTTTCTTTTCTCCTTGGGTATATGCATAAATGCCTTACACCCAAATACCCGTAGATGAGTTATGGAGGGTTTCCTACCACTCCATGATTCCTGAGGAGTTATACCTTCAAGAGCCCATGTGGGAGCCCTATTCAGAAGATATACTACAGTTTGAACAACTTCAGCCTAGTAAGTTTGCTCAAGGTTGGCCCCCTTAAGCATACATCGAACCATTTCCATAATGGACCGATTTCTTCTCTCAGCAACCCCATTGGATTGAGGAGTATAGGTTGTTGTTAACTGTCTCTTTATCCCATGTGTCTATAAAAATGAGGAAAATTCTTTGGATGTGTATTCCCCCTCGATCTGAATGGAGGGTCTTAATAAAGCATCCTGATTCCTTCTCAACAAGCTTTTTGAACTATTGAAAATAGGAAAATGCTTCAGACTTCAACTGCAAGAAGAAGACCCACATTTTTCGTGAGTGATCATCGACAAACAATTGAAAATACCATTTTCCTCCACAACTTGTAGACATGGGACCACACAAATCTGTGTGAACCAACTCCAAAGGTACCTTAGCTCGAAAAGAGCTAGGTTCAAAAGGTACTCTATGTTGCTTTCCTGACAAGCAATCAGAGCACACTGGCAAAGTAGATGAAAGAGTAGGCAGTCCTTTCACCATGTGATATTTACTCAACTCTAGTAAATATCCTGAACTCAAATGCCCAAATATCTTATGCCAAAGAGAAGTGGCCTCCTTTGTGGTTACTGCCAATGCAGTATGGGTAGAGGTAATTGCATCTAAGACAAACAAACCATGTTTGTATGAACCTGTTGCTATCTGTTTTCCCTTCTTAGTGATAAAGCAACGTTTCTTTTCTTTGTCCACTTTGAAATTGACATTCATGTTATTGTCCAGGATTTGTGGAACTGACAAGAGATTATTTTTCAATCCTGGTACATAAAGAACTTTTTGAATATTACATTCTCCATCTGGAAGGGAGACAGAAACACTTCCCTCTCCCTGAACTCGATAGGTTTGATTATCAGCAATGGTGACCGGTCTACCTTCTCGAGCCTCAAATGTTGCAAACCAAGATTTATCGCCAGTCATATGTTTACTAGCACCTGAGTCTATGTACCACATAGAGTCCTTGTGGGAGGAATCTGTATGTGTCATGAGCACTTTGTGTGCTCTCTCAGAATCTGAACTAGAATCTTCAGCTGCAATGTGTCCCTTTTGTTGTTTGTTCTTGTTCTTTGGTTTGCCTTGGCCCTTCTTGTTTCCTTGTTCATTGGGTGGTTTGTTCTTAAACCAACATCTTTTGGTTTCATGAGTGTCTTTGTCACAAATCTTACAATACTGCTTCTTCTTCGGAATCTCTTTGGCTTTACCCTTTTCTTGATTAGAAGAAGAACCTTTCTGTTGATTCCACTTTTTCTTACCACCTTGTCTTTTTGAGAAAAGAGCATTGTTGGATGCCTCATCTCTTTGGAGTTGATTAGCTTCTTCTGTTTGAAGCATGTTTACCAACTCGACAAAAGTTATTGTCCTTCCAGAAACTTGTAGTGAAGTGATCAACATTCTGTAGGAGTCAGGAAGAGCCCTCAAAATGATAGAGTTCAAGACTTGGTCTTCCACTTTCTCTCCTAAGGATAGCAGTTTTGTTTTCAATTCTGCGACTCTGCAGAGGAATAGCTCTACTGTTTCCCCTGATTTCATATGTAGAGTATGAAGCTGTGTTTGGAGGTTAAGGATCGTTGATTGATTCTTTCCCTCATAGATGGTCTTTAAGGCATCCCATGCTGCCTTACCAGTCGTAGCTTCACTGATATGAGGTTGGATATCATCAGTAATAGCTAGCAAGATCATTAAGGATAGTTTCTTATCCTTTTTATCAAATTTAGTTTGATCTGCTCCAGCTGATTGAGGTCTAGTGACACTTCCATCCACTATTGACCATAAATCCTCTACAGTTAAGATAGCTTTCATCTTAGTCTTCCAAGCTGAATAATTTGAACCTTTGAGCAGTTGGCTCTCAGTGAGATACTTGTGTATCATGGCCATGGTTAAGGTTTCAAATTTGATAGGACTAAGATGGTTGTATCTTGCACTATACCCTCAAAAGAGTATATGGAAGATGTTTTCAATTTGCCTCTATAAGATATTTAATGGCACCTGCCTTAACACCCTTAACAAGGGATGAAAAGTTGGAGGAAATTAAGCCAAACAAGATAGAGCAAATGAAAAGGGATTGGTTGACAGACTTGTGATAGTCCTCTCTAGGATATTTAATGGCACCTGCCTTAACACCCTTCAAGAAGGATGGAAAGTTTGAGGAAATTAAGCCAAACAAAGAGAGTTAATCAAGGTGTTTTTGAATTTTTGACCTTTGTTTTTAATGGGGAATAAAATTGACTTTGTTTTAACCTGTGCAAGGTGTAGCACGGTTTGGAGTGAAGTTTGGGTTTTGTGAAATGCTTCTTCAATGTTCTATCTGATTGTTTAATTGCACACAAAAAAAATTGTTAGTGCAATAATCAAAAAACAAGAAAGCAACCCAAATTTTTATCACTCTAGGTGTCGGATGCAACCGAAAATGCACCTAGTATAGTCAATTTTTAAGAGAAGGTGTCGAGTACAATCGAGAATGCACCTTTGCTTGCTTTAAAATATCCCCCCTTTCTCTTTACAATTTTGCAAAAAAATAGAATCACAAGATATGACCTCTATCCCCCCTTAATTTTTACAAAATTGAAAATTTAGAGCACTCCTTTCAAGACAAGTCGACACACGACCCATGTTTGAAAGGCTACCAGACCAGTCGACACACGACTTTGGTTTTTGTTTTCAACACTCAAGCATGAGGAGCAAAAAAAATAGGTTCATAAAATATTTCACAATATTACAACAAAAAAATTGCAATTTTATGTCTTATATCTCCTTTGGTGAAGGAGAAAACAAAAGCAAATTTTTGGATTTTGTTGCAAAGAAAAATGACCTATTTGCTTCCTCAAGGTTGTAAATCTCTTTGTTTTGCAATAGAATTTTGAGTTTCTATGTCTTTTTATCTCCAAAATGTGTGAAGAAAACTATAGAACGTTTGAGGAGTTTATTGCAATAATGTGTTGAAGGCTTTTGGATTTTGCAAAAAAAATGTTCCTATGTCTCTTTATCTCCAATTTGGAGAAAACATAAATTTGCTATGGAACTTTTGAGTGCAAAATAATTTGGTTTAATTTTTAATGTTTCTAAGTTCAAAAAAGCTAAAATAGATTTTTAAAGATTTAAATTACTTTATAATCAATAAAATTGGGAAGAAAAATCAATTAAACAGGATGAAAATTGAGATGTCTAGGACCAATTTAGGTAAATTATAAAGAAAAAAAATCTAAAAAAAATATTAAAAACTTTAAATAAACCTTAGAATAGAAAAAAAAAACCAAATATTTATTAAAAAACCTGTGTTTGGGGCGCGCGGGGGATTCGAACTGCGGCCTCCGCTGTGTGAGGCGGCCGCGCTAGCCAACCGAGCCACCGGCTGGTTTGGAAGAAGCTTTGCACGACGACTTCTTAAAGGGGCCGCGGCCCGCAAATGCCCTTGTGGGATTTATCCCACATGCATCCCAGAATGGGATGCAAGGGGTATATAGGCCGTGACGTGCGTATATTACGTCGATTGCCTACGGGCAATCGACGAGATTCGCCCACCCTTTTGGACGCCGCCACGTGGTGCCAGGGGTGGGCACACAGTCCAAGTCAGTCCATCGTGTCTGGGTCTGTCCAGTGGTTGTCCGCCATGTGTCGTCTTCGAGTCAGGGTCTGTCTAGTGGTTGTTCGCCACTTGTCGCATCAGCGTCTTGGTCTGTCTAGTCAGCGTCCGGGTGGTGCATGGCCTGTGTGCCACGTGTCATCTCGTGAGGGGTCTAGGTGGCACCTCGGGGTGCGTGCAGTCTAGAGATCACCAGATCTCGTGAGTGGTCCAGGTGGCACCTCGTGGTGCGTGTAGTCCAGAGATCGCCAGATCTTGCCATGTGTAAAGTTGAGATGTGTCAGTTTAGGGATCGGAGGGCCTCCTGCCCTCGCGGATCCTGAGGTGGTCAAAGATCGGAGGGCGCTCCTGCCCTCTCAGATCCCGATCGTGGGTCCCACATGTCCTACTCGGAGGGGAGGGCGCTCCTGCCCTCTCTGCTCTCCCAAGCGGATAAGGAAGCCACGTGGCTCATGGGCCCACGTGGCTCTATGGGCCCTGGCTTCCTTAGCGGGAGCCGAGGTGACAGCCACCTCAGGCTTCGACCATGGAGCCCGTCGACAGTGGTTCGCTGTCGACTATGGGCTTGGGCGATCGTCTAGCCCGATCGGGCTTAGGTGGATCGGCCCACCCTGGGGCGATCGCCTAGGTGGCCCACGACTGGCAAGTCGATCTGACCTGGCCAGTGGATCATCCGGGTGCTTCGCCTAGGCACTGGCAGGTCGGATTGACCTGGCCAGTGAGGGGCTTGCATATGCTCCAGCCGCCATCATGCTCGCTTGTCGAGTGTGGTGGCAAAAAAAAATTTCACCAAACCTCCGACATGGTTGGCTCTGATGCCAATGTGACCAAAATAGAGTTGCAAAAATATTAGGCGAAGAAATAATGCATTTGATCATTAGCATTGGCTTTTATAATATTCATCCTTAATTAGAATACAAAATAGATTAACTAACCAATTAGCGTAGGAAGTGCTAAATGAATTAGAAAATATAATATGCTAACAACCTAGCTAAAATATCTTAGGATGTTTTAGATACTAACCTTAGTTAATCTAGGTAAAAACTTTATGAAGTAAAAGTAAAAGTAAATGTAATAATCATATGTAGTGTAATGCAATACACTACCTATTTTACCCTAACACTTCCACAATATATTTTGTAATTTTTTTGGGGAATATCTATTTTTTCTCTTCTTATTTCTTTGGTTTTGAGATAACCTATATCTCATCTTAATTTTCTATGGTCTCCTTTGCATTAATATAGAGGTAGATGGGTTGAAAAACTCATATTCCTCCATTTGCCAATGAAATATGCTATCATATCAAGCTTCATCTTCACTACAATCATCTAGGTATAGCATCCCTTCTTCGTTAGGCTTATACTCCTCTTTGCCAGAAGAACTTCCTGATGCATCGGTCATGGCCACATCCTCATTGATTCTCTAGTTATTCAAGTTGATCATATTTTTGTGTTGTCCTTTATTGAAGGTGATCTGGTCCTTTCCCCAGTTTTGATTAACTTTGGCTAGAAGCAGCCATCCTCTTCCGAACAAAGCATCATATGCTAGCTTTTGCATGGTAATTACAATGAAATCCAAGATGAATTCTTGGTCAGCTATTATAACTTATGTTTTCAAGACACTCTTTGTCTCAATACCATAGTGGTCAGCACCATACAATTAAAATCTAGGTGTCCATAATGATAGAGCGCCAATAACTTGCCAAGTCTTCTTGGTCAACACATTAACACTAGATCCTCCATCGACAATGACTTGTGTCAATGTATGCTCCAAGATATCCATATGGACAAATGCGAGTTTCTTCCCAACATCAATCATCAATATGGTTGGATCCATAAAATAGTCCTTTTGTTTTTCTTCCTTGATTGATTGTTTTTGGACTTCCATCACCTTATGAGGTTGTATGTCTTCCACCATCACTTTATGTAATGATAGTATGGCCTAAAAAAATTCACCATCTTAATCTCGACAGTTATATTCAGGACTTGTGTTGCCAAATTTTATGTTACTTTATCTTCTAATGGTTTCTTTAATGCTTTTTTCTCTTGCTAGTCTCACTTGCTTTGCCTTATGTGCTTCTTCCTTAAGCACCCTCTTCTCCACTTTCCATAATTTATTTTATTTAGCGGGTTCATAATACTTATCTTTCTTAGCCTGATTCCTTGTTACAGTTAAGACTTCTTCAATTTCATCTCTAACTAGAGGTACCTCAATGTCCAAAAAGTTCACATTCTACAAGTTACTAGAACTTGCTTGTTTTGTACAATTCATTTCTTTGTGGTTTCCTAGACCACACCATCTATACATGTGTGTAGTATTGGTCTACTATATCTCTTGTTTCTAGGATGAAAATAATTCTTCATAAAATTCCCCCACTCTTAATAATTGTGATAGTATATGATTGGTATTTTTTCTGAAGCATACTATTGGTGACTTTGTCCTCCCTGTCTGTTGCCTTGGTATTACCATTCCTATTTTTAGTTATTTCTATAGCTGTAACCGGTAGCCTACTATCCATTCCCTTGTGGTTTTGGTTTCTCCTCCTACTCTTGGATTGAGAGGACCTATGGACCTACCTTTGTATTAAATGGGTATTGTACTAGTTCATGTCCAAGTACATTGTAAATGTGATAATAGTCATTTCGAGGATAGGTTAGGTTTATGTGGCCTTTAGACTTGTATCTTGTACACAAAATATCCTTACTATTTTGATTGACTTTACCTTTCACCTCTTTTATTAACTTGTCAAATTCCTTTCAAAATGATTCAATGTCTATTGTATTTTATCGTCATCGTCACTATTTGTAGCACCCTAAAATTGGCGTAGTAAACCTTAGCAATAATTAAAATTACCTTAGTAATAATTCAAATTCAAATTTTAACCCCGAATCGCCCGTTAACCACCTGTTAAACCGCTTTCCTCATTTTTCATGCCATTTTTAGGATTTGTTGTGACCGTTGGACGATATCGTCGCCGATCAGACGATATCGCCTCAGATCGGACGATTTCGTCTAGACTAGAACGTCCAGACGATTTCGTCCCAAAACTAATTTTTCATAATTAGCTTCTGTTTCAACGGCGTCTCTAACCCGGGCAAAAGCGTGTCTGCACGGTTAGAGACTTCCCCCATTGGAGATCTCCCAAATTGGGATGATCTCCAACCTCCCAACCTCCTTCCTATGCCTATTTAATCTTAGGCCCTCCCCTTGACATTCCCCTGGCTGAATTTTCCTGTAACTTGATTTTTATATGCATTAGAGTATCTTAAATTACTGTTTGCCTTTGTCCCTTTTCAAGTTTTCTTGCAGGAACCTCATTGTTTTTTAGTCGGAGCAAGCTTAGATCGTCGTAGACGATCCTGTACGATCTCGGATGATCACGCCCCAATTCGAGACGATTTTGATTTCCGATTTTGATAGTCAACATTGGGGGCAATCAGTGCCCCGAGTTTGCATTCTTTCTCCACTATCTACTGTTTTGCTTTGCATTAGTTAGACTTATTACTATTTTGCATCCTGGAGTTCACCCATATAGCTTAAGTGCATGATGAGATCATAATTTGTCATTAAATTGATACATGCATTTCATTTAATTTCTTATCTATAATTATCATTTTAATATTCATACTTTCATTTTACATCATTTTCCCTTGCTTTTGCAAATTGCATTTTTTGTTCTTTGTATCTATTTCTCTCGATTGCAGGTCTCTGACGAATTCATCCGACGATATCGTCATTAGATGATCTGGGATTTCGATCGATGAGATGATCCTGTCAAATTCGAGGCGATCTTGACTGCTTCAAAAATTAGAACCTCCATCAGACATCCGGAATCAGGTATGACTTTTCTCATCTAGCTTATTCTCTGTGTTTTCTATTCAAATCTATTTTTTGTATTCATTTAAATCTGCATTTCATATAGAACAGTTTAGATTCATTTGGCCAAACCTAGGATTTGAATGATTAAAGATAAAATTGAACACATCAAACACATTCCCAACCTAGGCGTGGAAACTGCCATTCAAAATTTTCCTGGTGAACCCACCATCCATCGAAAAATCACCTTAATACCCCTCCCCTGAGAGGCGGGACCTTCAAAGGGCCTCTCAGTCCGAGGTATTGTCCCATCCTTCTCGCATCCCCCTTTCGGGCGCGGATCCTTTAGCCTGAAGGTAAGGGTGCGAAAAATTTGGAACGATACATTTTGGTGAACCCGACGTGAAACTAAAACCTTTTGAAAACAAAAACAAATATATATATAAATATATATGTATACAAGAAAAAATATATATATAACAAAATCATCATTTCAAGTTTGTATGTTTTAGATTCAATTCTAAATAGTAGATATTAAATATTACTTTTAGAAGTACTAAAGAAACCATGAGTTTTTACTCAAATCAATATGAGCCCATCAGTAATGTTGGAAGAATTCAGCCAAATACATTTGTTGATTATGACCAACCTCATCCCTATTCAACATCACCTCCATCACACTTTTCTCATTTTTCATCCTTAACCCAACAGGACAATCCCTTTTCCAATCCTCTTCATAACGATATTATCTATTCTCCCATATATCCATATTATGTCTATCAACCCACATATAATCCTCCTCCATCCTTTCAATATTCTTCTTTCAATACAACACATCCATTTCAACAAGAAAATACTTATTCTTCCAATCCTACCATGCACTCACATCATACTTCACAATCTTCCTATCATCATTCTACCCATAACAAAGAAAAGAGAGGTAAGAAACCATTAGGTCCTTTTATGACTGAACTCCTAAGGCACATATCAAAAACCTCTCGAAAACCTTCATCACGTACATTTACAAAGCTCAATCAACCAATGGATATAATTCTCAAGCATTTACTTGATACAAATAAGATTGAACTCCCTTCCATAAGACAACTTGATACCACAACAGATTGGTTTAAACCTGAGCTACATTGTGAATATCATAGAGTAGATGGACATATGACACAAAATTGTAAAGATTTAAGATGTGCAATTCAAGATTTGATTGATAAGGGTCTTTTTAATATAAAGGAATTACAATCTACAACTGATTATAAATCTCCATTAAACAATCAAACTCCTACACAACAAATACCAATAATCAATCAAGACATGGGGATCTCCCAAGAACCCCTATTCAATTATCAACAACAGGAAACCAATCAAATATTGCATGTTAATGTGTCCCATCATGATGATATTACTAATATTGTAACAAAAACTACAAATGAGCAACCTCAAGTTCAATCAACTCAATCCGATATTCAAGATATGGATTCCTCATTTGACCAACCTTCAAAACTATCTTTGGCTCTAGAGAATGATCCAAAATGGAATGTAAGCATAGAAAGCTCATCTTTAGAATCAAAATCTCAATCTGAAATCCACTTTGATAGCCAACAACAAGTGATTAATCCTCAAGCAAAGATATCCCTTTTAGAAGTATTACAAAGTTCTCATAAGGAAACTTTGTTCAAGATACCTAGCCAACAATTTGTTCCTCATCATATTTTCTCTAAGAACATAATTAATGGTGTAAACCCTCTTGAGGTTAACCATATTTCATTCTATGATGAGGAGATTCCTTCCTCTACTCCACAAGAAGACTACTATCTTTACATTACAGGATCTAGTAAAGAAACACCTGTTAAAACTATCATGGTAGATAATGGCTCCTCTCTTAATTTATGCACTTATCAATTATTCCAAAAACTCAAAACAAAGGAAGAAGATCTTAATGAATCAAATGTTATTATAAAATCTTTTAACAATGAAATTCAAGAAGCTCAAGGTACTATAATTCTTCCCTTCAATATTGGATCCAAGATCCTGGATACTCTATTTTATGTAGCATATTGCCCTTCATATTACAACCTACTTCTCAGAAGTCCTTGGATTCATACGATGAGGGTTGTCCCTTCCACTCTTCACCAATGTTTGAAGTTTGAAATTGCAAATAAAATTGTTACCATACATGGTGACCCAAAACCATTTGAAGAATATTTAATGGTTGAAACATCAAGTTCTATACATTCTCTATTATCACAATTATCTTCTATCCATCACTTTTCTTCATCCATATATGATCATCCTTGTTTATCAAATAACATCCATGCATATCTTTCACATATGCTCCCTCCATCTTATCAAGATTTGGAATATAGTGATAAGAATGAAGAACCTTCTTATCCTTCTTACATTTTATTTTGTAACATGATCAATTTTACACATATAAAAGTCAAATCTTTTGCTACATTATTCTACATTATAACAAAGCTTTTGTTATCGCTACCTTTTATTCATCACCTTTTGTTCTTACCTTCACCTCAACCAAATTATCCTTCAAAACCTCCTTTGATTTTGAAGCAACCTTAGACATGCTATACTCAAATAACCTTGTATAGTGTATATAGATCATCTTGTATATACCACCAATTTCAATTCATAAATTAAAATCAAAATACAAAAAAATCAAAATCCTCAAAATATTCAAAAAAATACTAATGCAACTAAAAACCTTAAAGGTAAATTTGAGCCCAACTGGCTTGGACCATATGTCATCACTGCTAAATTTGAATCAGAGCATACAAATTATCTACCTTAGATGGTAAAGAACTTAAAGAACCTATGAACATTATGCATCTTAAACGTTACTATGCATAAAAATTGGTCATTTCATCATTGTATATATTTGTTTTGCATATTATTTCCTTTTAGTCACTTATTTAAAACATTTCAAAAACAATTATCTTGTATTTCTTTTAATTCATCAACTTAAAATATAAAAAACATTCAAAATCATCAAAATCTTCAAAAACATCTTTTAGTTTTGTACTTCTCAAATTGTGAAGTATTGCAGTTATATTTTCAAGTTATTTTGGATAAATTAGCATTTATTTGGAATCCCGCACTTTCACATTCACATGAATAAATATCTTGATTTTATTTGGTATGATTACTAATCTCTCTTATATCAAAGTCCACAAAATTCAATTAAATAAAGTTTTGAGCATAGAGAATTGATCTTGTTATTTACTTAAACCAAGTATATCCTTTCACAATAAAATGATTATATTTGTAATGTCCATGCTATGCTACATAGTAGAAGTGGTTTCTTGAGCGAAAAGTTTCCCCTGCTATCCTATCATGCACATGGTCTAGAATCTTTGAGAATTGACAAAAGGACAAGCTCACCCCTACCCAGAATAAAAATCCCTTGCTCTACAGCTAATCCGAGCAAGTATCCCTAGCATAGGAAGAAAAGAAAAAGTTCAAGAAAAAGAGAAAAAGAAAAAGGTTATTTTACATCTTAGCACTATTTCAGCATTATCTCAAATATCAAAAGATACAAAACAAAAGATACAAAAAAAAAAAGAAAAGAAAAGCAAAGAAAGCAAAACAAGCAAAAGCAAAAGCAATAAAATCCCTTTCCCTACCCATTGAAAAGAAAAGAAGGGTTGATGAGCTTGAATCCCTGGAATTCTCAATTATTCAAAAACTGTGAGGTAAGCCCCATAACAAGTGGTTTGTGCCCAACCCGCTTGGCCTTGGGTAACTCCTAGCGTGGTGATATGTCCGTCACATTAGCGACCTTCTTTTGTATAGACCTATGTCTGCTTATGGATTAGCTAGCTCTTGATAACATGACTTACATAGTAGCCTGGTATGGTTATATGCATCTAAATCATGGTTAATGAACACTTATTTGGTTAATTCAAATCACTTGTATCAAATTATCTTGCTCAAAACTGGTAAATGAACAATGCAATTGCACACACATTTGTATTTGAGAGATTTTGTGTATCATTATGATAAATCAAGATCGGAAATGAACTCACATATGCACATGGGATTCCTTATAAATCTAACTTTTGTCTTTAAGATACTTTGAAATATTTTTGCAAATTGTCTGGAATAATTTCATTTTCTTCTCTGAGAACAGTTGTTTAGTATAAAGACAACTACATGCATTACCAAAAAAATCAAAATCATTTTCAAAAACATGCAATAAAGTTACATTTATATATAACTTTTGACTTTGTGATGATGGTATAGTTCCAAAACCAAAATTGGAATTTTATGCCTAGCACAAGTCCTCATCTTCATATTTTCTGTTTATTTTCAAAAATTAAAAATCAACCATGCAATAAAACTATTATTTCTTTGGATTTCGCGATGATGGTATAAGTCTATACCTATATTCTATGCCTAGCGCAAACCATTGTTCTAATTTTATTTCCCATTTATTTCAAATCATAAAAAACATATGACTTAAATCATTATGTTACACAATTATGCTTTACAAACGAACGCACACTTATTCTATTTCATGTCATTATGTTCAAATTCAATTTTGCAACCATGGTATAAATTCTAAGGAATTATTCAAAAATTTTATCACACTTAGGAATTTATGCCTAGCAAAAATCATTTTAAAATATTTCATGCATACTATTTTTATGAAAATCTGAAAACAAATCACCATCAAACCATCATCATTTCCATCATCACACACAAAGTCTTAAGACAGTCTCTTAAGCACTCTTTTACTTTTAACAATATTTCTATACTGGGATTAGCTTGACGACCGAGTGAGCGGTGACTCCATGAAATGGTCTATAATAGCGACAATGTCCTTTGAAATTATTGTTAGAAGTCCCTTTTATTTTTATCAAATTATCCCACAAACAACCAATTTGTTTACATCAGATTATTTCATTTAAATTTTAAAAGCATGACATTCAAACCATAATATTTCCAAACGACATAATTACATGAATCATCAAATCAATCACACCAAAACATTAAAGCATCATACAAACACATAAGACAAGTCATATGATCAAAAATATCTCATCTATATATATATCAACAATATATACATCATCTCAAAACTGGATCGGTATGCCACAATCTGTACCTCGGCATACTCAATCCTCTATCAAAAATAATAAACACTATGTATCAATCTGTGTAGTGCAGTCTATAGCAGCTAGCCTCGAGAACCCCTCGAGCTCTCAGCCTCATCTCCTCCCCCGCCCTGAGGTGGACGAGGTGGCCCCATCGTAGTCCGTGTGGTGCTATGAGTCCTGGACTCGGATCGTGATGATGTCCTCGATGACCCCATCATGACAGGCTCCGCAATGGGGGCCGGTAATGGTAACCTCTCGCCCTCTGGCACCATATGGTAGTATAGCATCTGATAGAATGTGATCCGGGCAATAGCCCATGCTAGGTCCCGAGTGCTCGCCCCTCTGCTCCGTGCTCTGAGGCGTGCGACCTCATCTCTGAGCTGTGTGGCCTCCTCTCGGTGTCATGTAGCCTCATCCTGCAAGGCCTGCACCTGAGCCTAGAGACGAACAGTCTCCGCCCGAAGAGTAGCCATCTCGCTACTCTCTCCTACCTCGACACCCTTGCCCTTATCGGGCGATGGTGGCCTCTCTCTCCGTGGAGAAGGGGGTCTCTCCTCCCTCCTCTCTCGTTGCCATGGCCTCTGCTGAGCCTGTGGCCTCCTCTGCTCTCTCCCACCGTGACCCTGTGCCGCCTCAATGGCCGCCTGGCGCCGCCTCCCCATCCGATGCACAACTACATGAATCGGACCCTGAGCCCTCATCATCCGAGGAGGGCGGATGCCTACGTACCAGGCATCATAGCCGTTAGCAACCCTAACATCGTCACCATCCACTGGCTGGATGGGGGCATCGTCCACGTCCTGACTCCAGAAGCGCTGCATATCTGGAGCCCCGCTAACTGTAGTGTTATCCCGGATGGTCCAGGAAAACTCGTAGTCCCTGAGAGATGGGATCCCCTGCTGTAGACCGAACTGCCTCAAAACTCGGTCGTAGCGGTGGAGCTCCACCTCTCCCCTCTCCATCCTCAGCTAGCAGATTCACCTAATGTGAGCCAGCTCCTGTCCATCCTCGGCCCACCCTGGATGATCTCTCCAAGGCCTCCAGGTGATCTGGTCGGAGACAAGGTCATCAAGTAGTCTCCGGGACACTGGTAGATCTATCCATCGCTGTGACCCTCTTCGAAGCCACCAGTAGAAAACTCGGGGCCTCTCCCCATCAATCCCTATCAGTGGGAGCCCTATCGGCCTCCGCACCGTGATGTGCTCCCAGCACCAAACTTGTAGTAGTGATGTCATGACCAGACATCGGCCGCCCTTGTATACGACCCCATGTAGGATCCTATACAATCGGCATAGTACAAAGCTCCCCCAAGCAAACCTGTACCCGTGGTCTCTCATGTCGTAGACCACATCTGTCAGTAGCCATGGTAGTCTGCATCCACTCTGATGGCATAGCAATAGACCACCTACCACCCCAGCCAAAACCTGTGTCAGTCTAGATGCCCCAGGCATCTGGCGTAGCGACTCGATGTTCACTCCGCCCTTCTCCAGGGCGAAGCTCGGATCTCTGCATAGTCGCATCATCACGTGGCCCTGATTGGCCATGGGAGTTATTAGCCATCCTTGTATGGGGATCCTCAAAATCCTCCATACATCCTCCAATGTGGGAGTCATCTCCCCTGTCGGTAACCGAAAACAAGAAGAACCCGGATACCACCTCTCTGCTAGGGCTGTCAATAGCCCCATATCTGTAGAAACTTGTGGCATATCTGCCACATGCTGCAAGCCGACTTGAGCCAACTGATCTCGCTCTGCCTGAGATAGAGTGGCCAAGTCATCCCTCAGTCCATCGTATTTCCATTCTCGGCTCTTTAGTAATCCTCTCTGCAACATAAACAACAAAACAATAAAAATCATTAATAAAACAGTGATTAAAAATGCAAGTAAAATAAGTTCAATTTCATACAAATGATGATATCATCCACTATTGGACGATATCATCCAAAATTTGAGCAAATTCGTCTTCGATTTCGCAAGAGGGAATCGTCCCTTATTGGACGAAATCGTCCCCATATCGTCGATTTCGCCCTTGGACGAAATCGGCGATATCGAGACGATTTCGGCGAAATTGAGACGATTTCGTCCCGACGACGTCGACGGCCCAAAAACGGCCGCGATGCTCAAAAATCATTCAAAATTAATCTAAAAAGCATGAAATTCAAAATTAAAGCATTCTAAATTAAGTTTGGACCCTTACCCGTAGCCCGTGTCGGACCTCTGTCGATCTGTGCGCTGTCTCGACCATCTTGTCTGCAGAGCTCTAGAAACCAGGAAAATGAACAATAACAATGAATTAGGGTTTTACCCTATTTTTCTTAATTTTATTCAAAAACACTTAACAACATTTTTAAAATTTTGCTTTTTCGTGTTTTTACCTCAAACGTTCGATTTGGGTAAAAACACGGAGGGGGCACCATAGTAAGCTGTCGTACGATTCGACCTAGAATCGTCGCCTAAAAATGGGAATAATTTTTGCTTTCTCGTAGATCGAGAAGAACTCATATTTAACGCATTTTCTTCAGAAAATTCGCTAAAGAGGGGGCAAAATGTAGCACCCTAAAATTGGCGCAGTAAACCTTAGCAATAATTAAAATTACCTTAGTAATAATTCAAAATTCAAATTTTAACCCCGAACCGCCCGTTAACCGCCTGTTAAACCGCTTTCCTCATTTTTCGCGCCATTTTTAGGATTTGTTGTGACCGTTGGATGATATCGTCACCGATCAGACGATATCGCCTCAGATCGGACGATTTCGTCTGGACTAGAACGTCCAGACGATTTCGTCCCAAAACTAATTTTTCATAATTAGCTTCTGTTTCAACGGCGTCTCTAACCTGGGCAAAAGCGTGTCTACGCGGTTAGAGACCTTCCCCATTGGAGATCTCCCAAATTGGGATGATCTCCAACCTCCCAACCTCCTTCCTATGCCTATTTAATCTTAGGCCCTCCCCTTGACATTCCCCTGGCTGAATTTTCCTGTAACTTCGAGTTTTACATGCATTAGAATGTCTTAGATTACTATTTGCCTTTGTCCCTTTCGAAGTTTTCTTGCAGGAACCTCATTGTTTTTCAGCCGGAGCAAGCTCAGATCGTCGTAGATGATCCTGTACGATCTCGGATGATCACGCCCCAATTCGAGACGATTTTGTATTTTGCAAACGATTTCGACTGTAGTCAACATTGGGGGCAATCAGTGCCCTGAGTTTGCATTCTTTCTCCACTATCTACTATTTTGCTTTGCATTAGTTAGACTTATTACTATTTTGCATCCTGGAGTTCACCCATATAGTTTAATGCATAATAAAATCATAATTTGTCATTAAGATAATGCATTTCATTTAATTTATCATTCGTAATTATTATTTTAGTATTCATACTTGTCATTTTCCATCATTTTCCCTTCTATTGGAATTGTATTTTTTGTTCTTGGTATCTATTTCTCTGATTGCAGGCCTCTGACGAATTCGTCCGACGATATCATCGTTAGCGATCTTGTCAGCGCGTCTTCATCGATCACGATCCTGTCGATTGAGACGATCCTGTCAAATCCGAGGCGATCTTGATCTGCTTCAAAAATTAGAACCTCCATCAAACATCCGAATCAGGTATGGCTTTTCTCATCTAGTTTATTCTCTGTGTTTTCTATTCAAATTTATTTTTTGTATTCATTTAAATCTGCATTTCATATAGAACAGTTTAGATTCATTTGGCCAAACCTAGGATTTGAATGATTAAAGATAAAATTGAACACATCAAACACATTCCCAACCTAGGCGTGGAAACTGCCATTCAAAAGTTTCCTGGTGAACCCCACCATCCATCAAAAAATCACCTTAATACCCCTCCCCCGAGAGGCGGGACCTTCAAAGGGCCTCTCAGTCCGAGGTATTGTCCCATCCTTCTCGCATCCCCCTTTCGGGCGCGGATCCTTTAGCCTGAAGGTAAGGGTGCGAAAAATTTGGAGCGATACACTATCTGAATTACCACACTTAGAATATGTTACCATTCATGCAATTGTTTATTTTGCCTCACTTTCAAAATTATTTGCATTCTCAAAGGCTTCTTCATATGTGGAATATAGAATTACCTTCATATTTTTATTATATCTGGGTAGAAACCCGTCTATAAACCATATTTTCACCAGTACATTTGCTAGAGATATTTGCATCTTTTCCACCAACTACTCTAATCAACGATTATATGAATTTACATATTCATTAACTTTTTGCTTAGTGGTACAAAGTTCAGTTACAATATCTCTATCATATTTCAAAGGACAAAAATCCTCAATGAATTCATCCTTTATTGTGTTCTAGGTCTAAATATTTGGTGTATTTTGTTATTTCAAATACCAATCTATGGCGAGTCCATGTAATATAGCAGGAAATAGTTGTAACCATTCATCTGGTTGTTCCACACCATTTGATTTTCAAATGGTTATGCATGTTCTGATATGTCTTATTAGGTATTTTTTTATTTCACCAATAAAGGGTTGACATCTCTACTTTCCTTCTCGATTACCTAATTTAGATATTGGTGATGGTCCTTCCTCATCATTTGACAAAGTATCTCCTAGAATCCTTGAGTGATTTCTTCTTTAGGTGACTCACAATGCTGGTCCTTATCGAAAGTGTCTACTCTAGGTATCTTATACTAACCAAATAGTCATCTACCAATATCCTGTGCATCTTCACTCCACGATATCCTTCATTGGTGTGTAGGTTGTGGCCCTGGTTTTTCTCCTAAGACCTCATGAACTATTGCTCTAGTGTCTGACTCCTATACATCACACTCCTTTGCAACCTATATACCACTTTCTTAGGTGTTACCATACACTCACCTTGATCTTATATAATTTCCTCGTTATCATCTTCACTTATGCTAACATTATCCTTGACTCTAGTTGCTTCTTGGTCATCTTATTTCATTTCAATCAATAATGTATTTAACCTTCTAATATCTCCTTCGTTAGATGTCCATATGTGTTCTATTACTGGTTCATATGTATTGTATTCAACACTATTCTTTTTCACTCTTTGAGAAACTCTCATGATCCTCCTAATTGGAATATATTCTCTTTGATATTGTCTCCTACATCTTTGCACACTTATGTCTATCATTCACATCTAATGTAGTATTACTCACAATTTGTCACTTTGTAGGATCTTTTCGACTACAACAATTTTGATCCATTTTTAACAAAAATACCAAATTTCAATAAGGCAACGATATCAAATATAGCATATGGGTGTAGTATTCCTAGACGGGAAGGTGATTTATAATCTCTAGAAATGATTTCCAAAGTCTCGAAACCAACTTGCCCAAATTGTAAAGCTTGTATGGTCTATCTTGTACAATGTGTCAATTTGCCAAAAAATAGCTTGTAGGGTCATCAAATAGTACATTTGTATGATCCAAATCATACAAAACTATACTTGGTATGATTTGGTACTTAGAAAATTCACTATAATAAGTTTTGGAAGTCAAATCGATCAGTTTTGTAATTGATTATTCCAAAACAACAAATTGTCCTTATTTGGTAGTTTTCATCTTATAGTTGACCACTTGTACAATTAGGTACAACCTGTGTATAGTTTGTAAGAACCCCTTACTGCAACATATATTCAGATTCACCAACCTGTACAACCATTCCCTTCAAAGCAAGTTTTGGGATGCTTTCTTATGTTAATTTCTCACCTTCCTTCCAACATGCAAACCCTGATTCATTGATAATGAATTATAATCATCAAGGGTATTTCCAAAAATCATACCTAGAAATTTATTTGTACAACCATAATTTAGTATGCAATCATTTCATATCCTCACTTTAGGATTGTAGGAATATCATGAACCATTTCCACTGTAATTCCATCAATTTAACCTAGTAATTCAGTCATTCAAAACATAATCTGTAACATGCAAAGATAATGATATGCACAATGGAATTCACATAGTTTGGAAAAGATGTTTTTCTGATATATTAATATTGTAAATATTCTTGCACAATACATCCATCATTACTGAGTACAATAGCCATAGCATCAACGGGTTCAACAATAGACATCAACAATGAATACATTCAACATCATCGAACTCTTACCATGAACAATTTAGACTATCAAGAGACACTAAAAATTGAATGGGGGGCTATATAATGCATGCCCAGGATGTTCCAAAGTGGTTCCTAAGACATTGCATTACTTACAACAGCCATCTCAAATTATCTCCAAACATTTAATTACAAGGTTTTACTAAGTCTAATTTTATTTTCATCAAATTCATATCAAATGCACATTTACCCTAATTTCATTGATATTTTAAATTATACATTTGCAAACCTTGTACTTTTTGCACCTACTTGTATGTTTTAACCACTTGTAAATTTTAACCAAATTTTATAAAACTGTGCAAAATTATGCAAATCCAAAAATCACTTCTTCTTTTGGGAGGTGGATTTGCTACCTATATTTTACATATATATATTCACATACACATATATAGATAGATTGTAATGAAGTATTATGATTTATAGCTTTCTAATCATGATCAAGAATTTGCCTTTCCAACCTTCCAAGCAAGATTTTAATTTATCCAAAATTAACTGTCATAGCTCCTTCTTCTTTCCTTTATCATACAAAGAAATGCCTAGATATGATAATGGTAATTTTCTAAATTTATGCCCTAAAATCTCCATAATAATCCTTTGTAAATCTGAGGTAGTGTTAAAGAAAATATTGAATATTATAGCATCAACTATCCAAAAATATTCTCATAACATTATAATTCATGGCTTCTGAAACCTTATAATTAATACAAAATTCACAAGAATAAAATCATAGGATTAAATATAATAAATTTGCAATATAATGAAACAAATATAATAACTCAAAAAATAATATCAGACATAAATACTCAAGAATAACTTAGAATACTCACTTAATAATCACATAAACATGCATACAATATTGCACATAGAATACTGAAAATACTATAGAATAAAGGTCTACTAATGCATGCAATAAGATATGCAATTTTGATACAAATTACAATGCTTTTTTACAAATATATAATTGAATGTGACTTCTCATATGCTGCACTCTTGACCTTGACTCTTCTTTGTAACTCCTCACTTTTGTATTCCAAGGATACATGTGCATTCTTACATAATGGACACTTGTGCATATTTATGTTCACAACACTCACACACATAATTATATGATACTTGTGCATTTCCTACACATTATTACATTACATGAAATATTAACTCACAATCTAATCTAAGACACACACCTAATCTAATAATGTACCAAGGTGGTACATTGACATGTACCAAATAATGTAATATTCTCCAACATCCCTTTGTATTATATTATTTGGTTATTGAAGACTTTAATATTCAATACAATCTTCATTCTTGAGTCTTAAATATACCTCCAGTAGATTAATGTATGGATCTTTCATATAGAATTCTTCAACATTATTTTCATCTTCATATGAATTTGTGATAGATTTGGTTTTGACCTGGTTCTTCTTCTTGATTGTCTTCGTCTTTGATTTTTACTTTGGTCTTGAGTCTTAAATATAGTTTATTATTATATAGCCTTGTTGATAAAGAGATCTAATTACTTCACAAGTCCTTTTTCTTTTTTCTTATTCTTTAAATATCATTCTTTCTTGTTCTCTAGAAGTTTTATTCTTGTATCTATTGTTAGTAGATACTTCAAAAATAAGCTTTTAAAATAAATAATCTAATATGAATGTTAAAACATTTTCAAATTTGTTGTAATACTCCTTTTTGTGATATTAGAAAATAGATGAGCGTGATTTTCTTCTATAATATTTACATGGATGTAGATTCCAACAATCTACTTTTTCATGTCCAATTCTATTGCAATAAACACATCTTGAAAATATTTTTGTTGTCTTGGAAATTTCAAGTTCATTTGTTTTCTTGATAAAATAATATAACCACTTGTGTACAATTAAATCTATTTTGACTTTGCTTCTTTCATAGATGTATAAGAGATATTCAAGAGTTTTAGATTTTGTATCTAGAATAGTAACAAGATTCAATGATTTATCTTCTTGATATTTTTGAATACTTGTTATTGTTCTTTTATCAAAGCTTTCTGCCAAATTTTGAAAATATTTTCTAATATTGTTCTCTCTATCTCCATTATTATAGTCATTAATGAATTCTTCCATTATATCCTCTACCTTATATCTCCCTAGTCTTTGAATGAAAAATTTCAAGTTTCCAATTTTTGCAAAAACCTTTGTAGTTGACCACCTTATATCTCCCTAGTTTTTGAATGATAATTATTTCAAGTTTCTAATTTTTTCGAAAATATTTGTAGTTGAATAACTTATGGCTCCCTAATTAATTAGAAACTATAAAACTAAGAATTTTGCAAATATAAATTTTCTAATTTTGATGTAGACTACCTTATCTCTCCACAATTAGATAATTTGCAAAACTTCTTTATATTTTGAAATTCAAATAATAATAGAGCAATTTGAATATCAAATAACTTTATAAAACCTTCATAAAAGTCCAAATTAAACATTTACTTATCACTTCAAAGCTTAAATTGCAATTAAATTAACTAAGGCTTTAATTAACCTATTAAACAATTTACCACTCCTTTAATCAAATTAAACCTTATAATAATTAAATAATTAATCATAAATAACCTTATCACTCCTCAACCTTAGCAATATTTGAATATTAAAAACTAAACTCAATATTTACCTCCTTAATGATGCACTATTTCAAAAAGTCTTCCTCATGCTGCAATTTGGTAAGTGACTCACTTATGGCATCAAATATTTCACAGTGCTATCTTACCTTAGATGTGCTATCGTGCCTTAAATGTGCTATCTTACCTCAAACATGTGAGAATGCTCTATCGAAAGACCATGTAATGGTATCTACTTGAAATTCTCCCTAGCATACGTTACTAGCTCTACATTTTTGCCTTCTAGCCTCAACATGTCAACTATCCCTTATTCCTTCTCTAAAATAATGTCATTTATCTCTCTCTTTATATTTTACTTATCAGTGCTATATTTAAATTATTTCGTATTCTTTTTTATATGACCATGGTGAATGTATGTTGTAGAATATTTCTAGAAAACATTATGAATTTTGACACCTTGGTTCATCCCTCCATAACATTGCCACTTGTAATAAATTAAGGTCTTGGAGCCACATGGACTAAAATACAATAGGATTTATACAACCACTATTGAGTGTTGGAAATATGAGCAAGGTTTAGTATCATTGATATCAAGAAGAGAGTAAGGTTTATCGCCATTAATGTCAAGGAGAGGATGATCAAGTTTCAGTGTCATCCATGCATTTATTTCAAAAGGTTGATGTCCAAGTTACGGTGTTATTAATGTCCTCCAGTGGTTTTCCAGCAAGGCAAAGAAGTAGGTCAATGGAAATAATAATATTATAATATTTTCGATTACAGGTTGGTGTGAAGAAATACGAAGTCCAAGGAATGATAAAATTATTATTCATCCAAAACACCCATGTGAAAGTTTATTTTTTAATTATTTAAATTTAAATTGTTTACCCTAAGGTAAAATTTAAATTTAAATTAATTTAAAAGAGTGCCAAAATAAAAATCAAATTAATTCTAATTTGAATTAATCTAAGCACCGACGTGTTTGGAAATATTACAAAGCATATAAAAGGGTGTAAGATCCCACATTAAAAAAACATCCAAGCAAATTATCTAATGCTCAAGGAGATCATGCACCAAGGATTGGAAGGACAGAATCACATGTGTTTTAAACCTTTAAGGAGACAGACCAAGGAACAAGTAAGAGGGGATTGCACTTTACATCACAAGGCATTGGATAGCATGGTTGGTGGCCAGAGCTGCACTAAGTCGTTCGTAGGTGCAAGGTTGAGGGTTTTATCCATGCAGTCTTCATTTTGAAAGAGGAGAAGGTGTTTAAGTCTATGTCATTGAAGGACAAAAGGAAGGCATGCCCCTTTCCTTTTACGTGAGGGCACGTAGCCCACTTTGTGGGTGCCCGTTGTGCGAAGGTGCTTGGAAGAAGGGGATTGCATGATCAAATCCCATCAAGGCCTTTTTGGTTCTATTTACAAGGTATGCGCTCAAATGCTAAGGTTTAAACATTGCATCCAAAATTTATGAGGGTGGAAATTAATTTTTAATTTCCCAAAGTTTTATTAAATTTAAAATTGCTTATTTAAAGGGTTTATGAGCTATAAGAGGGAGATAAAAGGGTAAGAAAAATTTTAAATTTTGTGTTTGATTTTTTAGTGATTAAAGTTTATAAAAGGAGTAATAAGGTGTGCAAAGGGTGTTAGATGTTATTTGTTGAAATAAAGTCATATTATAAAAATTGATTTGAAAGGAGAAATAAGGCATAGTTGATTTTTGATATTTTTGCATGGTGAAATATTTTTGAAAGAAAATATTAAGGACATATTTGTGATATCTAACAATTAAGATTTTTAAAGAGGTTGAGGTTGATTGAGATAGATTTAGAGATAAAACCTTATTCAAAACAAAGGTACAGGCATATCATCCTTATGAGTGGAATATTGTTGAATTGGATGTTGTGAATTCTAAGTTGGAGTGAAAAGGGTTTTTTGATAAGCATTGTTGAGTTTGATTTTGAGATCACCAATAATGATTGTTAAAGGTTTCTTTGAGAGAAATTTGATACTAAAAATCTAGTTTGATAAGCATTGTTGGAAATATTGAGTGAACTTTCATGTGCATAACTAGGGATTGAAAAATATCATGAGTATCATTGTTAAGTGAAGTTGAGAACTATATTTAACTAGGATTTGTGAAATATTATGAGTATCATTGTTATGTGATATTGTTTGATAAGCATTGTTGGAAATATTTGAGTAAGCTTTCATGTGCTTGATTAGGGTTTGTGAAAAACTCCATGAGTATCATTGTTATGTGAATTTGGAATCACCTTAATTCAAGTTTGAGTTCCATAGTGTGAGTTGTTGAAAGCATTGTGAAACACTTATTTAAGGTTTGAAAGCAAGGTGTGGTTCATTGAGTAATTGGTTGAGTAAAGGTAGTTGAGTCAATTGAAAATGTTGGAGTGATAGTTCAAGTTTTGTGAAACAAGATGTTCTTTATTATGAATTAATTTGAAGGAAAGTTTAAGCGATATTGAGTACTGTATGAGTGTGATAATATTGAGTCTCTAACCATTATTCATATGTTTCTATGGCTAAACAAGAGAGGTTTAATGTGATTAAGTATTGATGTGAGTGTGAAACATATTGAGTTTCTAACCATTATCTATATGTTTCTATGATATTAGAACAAGATTATATGTGAAACTTATTTGTGAGACTGAATAGGTTTTCTATGAAAGATTGAGCTGAGTAAGATTTTGTGGAAGCTTACAATGAATATTTGAGATAAGTCTTGGTGAAGAGTTGTTGAGCAGATTGGACAAGTTCTAAAAGGACCTGTAGAGCAGATTTGAGATAAGTCTTGGTGAATACTTGTTGAGTAGATTGGACAAGTTCTAGTAAGGACTTGTAGAGTAGATTTAAGGTAAGTATTTGTGAAGACTTATTGAGTAGATTGGACAAGCTCTAAGTTAGGACTTGTAGAGTAGATTTGAGAAAAGTCTTGGTGAAGAGTTGTTGAGCATATTAAGCAATTTCTAGCGAGAACTTGTTGAGTAGATTTGAGGTAAGTCTTGGTGAAGACTTATGGATAGATTAGTGTGAGATTTTGTGGAAGCTTACAATACAGATTTGAGATAAGTATTTGAGAAGGATTGTGAGTAGAGTTATTTGATTGATTTGTTCAATCCTTGAGTTAAGTTTTAGGGCAGATATAACAGAGTTGAGTTGTGATTGGATAAAATTTTGTGTTAAGGCTTGGGGGAATATTTGATATAGATATTAAGAAGATTTGTGCTAGACCGAAGGACTATGCTTAGTACAAATTTAAGACAAATATTGAGAAGATTTGTGCTAAACCGAAGGACTGTGTTTAGTAAATATTTGAGACAAAGATTGAGAATAATTGTGCTAGATTGAAGGACTATGTTTAGTGCAGATTTGAGACAAATATTGAGAAGATTTATGTTACACCGAAGGACTATATTTAGTATATATTTGAGACAAATATTGAGAATATTTGTGCTAGATCGAATGACTATTTTTAGTGCATATTTGAGACATATATTGGGAATATTTATGGTAGATCGAAGGACTATGTTTAGTGTAAATTTGAGATAGAGATAGAGTAGATTTGTGCTAGATCGAAGGACTGTGTTTAGTGCATATTTGAGTAAAGTTGAGAGTAAGATTTGGATGTGATAAAGTAGAGGACAATAGCCTCTAGTGAATAGAGATCCATTAGCTAGGATAGTGATGATAGATATCTTTTGAGTGAGGATAGAGTCTTTTATGGATAGAGATCCACAAGCTAGTACAGTGGAGGTAGTAGTCTTCTAGAGGATCACCATCCAGAACAGATGAGGAGTTCTTCTGTGGATATATTTCCATAAATCATCTTAGGGGATTGGTATCTCATGTGTATAGGTATCCATGAAATTTATCAGGGATTGGTGTCTCCTTTGGATAGAGGTCCATAAGCATTGTAATAGGGAAGGATTCCCAAGATATTTGTTGAGAAAATATTAGTGAAATATTTTCTTCATGGAGTAGTCCACATTGGGTGAACCATGTTAAATTAGTGTCTCTATTGTGTGTGGTGATTTGTGCATTTCTAAGATTACTGCTGTTGAAATTTTCATTGATATAATGTATAATATTGTTTGAGAAAATAAAAGTAAAAGGTGGTATTATACTGTTCACTCCCCTCTCAGTATAATCTTGTGTTCTTCAATTGGTGTCAGAGTGGGTTCCTTAGAAATATTTTAATAGCTTGAAGGAAAATCTCACAAGAACACATATGGATTCTTAGATATGATCATCAAGGAATTCAACACCATTGTTTGATGGGAATAATTAGGCACTTTGGAGTACAAAGATGAAGTTTCACCTAATGGCACTTGGAAATGAAACATGGGAAGCAATTGATAATGGATACATACCACCATCAACTCGACCTATAGATAAATATGGTAAGATCCTACAATTGAATAATTCAAAAGCAATGAATAGAATTTTAAGAGGCTTGAATGAAATAGAGTTTATAACAATTATGCATTGCATATTAGCAAAGGAAATTTGGGATAAGCTGAAAGATATATATGAAGGATAAAAAAAGGTCAAAAGGGTAAAGTTGTAGAATTACAAGAGAACATTTGAAGAACTAAAAAAGAAGGATGAGGAAAACATTGTTGCATATCTACTCCATGTAGATGAGGTTGTTAAATCAATGCAAGGACTTGGGCTTAAATTTGAAGAAACAGATGTTTGTGATAAGATTTTAAGGTCACTCCCAAAAAGGTATAGTGAAAATATTTCAGCTATAGAACAGTTAAAAGATATTAAAATTTTGACAAGGGATGAATTACATGGAATTTTCACAGATTTTGAGATGAGAATAAAAGAGGAACCTATTCCCCAGAAAGAAGCATCTTTCAAAGTTTCTAAGAAGACAAATGATAAGAAGACAAATTAAAGCAATGAGTTATCCATGATGAAGAAGAAAATTATGATAGAAGTAACAAGGACTCAAGAAAGTATAAAGGTACGAAATCCATCTGATGTTTTAAATGTGGAAAATATGGTCACTATGCTATTGATTTTCCAGAAGCTAGAAATAACAGTGGTGATGAGAAACAGGATCATAAGAATAGGGAAGCAAGAAAATACAGGTATCAAAAGAAAAACAAATATGGACAAAGCAAGTAAGGAAAGAAGTTTTTCCAAAGGCATAAGAAGATTTTTATGCAGACAAGGCAGGTAAGAGTTTAAGTGATAGTGATGACAGGTCCTAAGATAATGAAGAAGATGAAATTCTATTTCTGGAAGAAGAAAAATATGATGTTAGTAAAAGGGCACCATTGATTCTCAAGTGTTTTAGATGTGGTAAATTTGGTCATCTTGAAGATAGTTGTACAAGGAATGATTTCAGTTTTAGTGAATATGAATTTAAAGATGCTTTTGGAGGTCTAGAAGAAGAAAGTCTTCTAATGGCAATAGAAGAAGAATGAAGTGAATCAGAAAAAGGATAAGTTGATCTTGAGGGTGAGATTATTTATGCCCTTGATGCATTAAGAGAGGTAAGAAAGCATAACTCAAAACTCAAGATTCAATTTCAATAATGTGATGAAGAGAAAGGGAAGTTTATATAGGATCTAACCAACTCAATAGCTAAGACAAGGAAATTTAAAGATAAGTTAGAAGCAAAGGTTTTAGAATGTGAAAGGTCAGAGCATGAAGTAGCTTAATTAAGGAAGGAAGTAAAAGAATCTAAATATAATTTACACAAATTTGAGAGAAGCTCAAAGACCTTGGATAATATTATCAAGGTACAAAAATCTTCATCAAACAAGACAGGTATTGGTTTTGAACAGGTACAAAAGGAACAAGGAGAGGAGTCAATATAAAGCTCCAAGAAAGAATAAGCTTCAGAAGAAGAGAGTGAAAGAGAAAGTGAGACTTCTAAGGAAGAATTTAACAATAGAAAGTTCAACAAGGAAAGGGACAATACACAAATGAGGAACAAATAGAACAAGAAGCAACACAGGGTAAAAGAGACTAAGAGACCAATGAGGTCAAGGCAAGGTAGTTTCAATGGATGATGCTTCTCATATCATAGGTTTGGGTACAAGGCTACACAGTGTAGGACACATGAAAGATATGAATATGGGAATTTTAGAAACATACATCTTTTTCAAGCATGTTGCTATTATTGTAATCATTTTGGTCACAAGGTAGTAAATTGCAGCGTTCATGACAGGAAGGGATATGGCTTTACCAAGAGAAACCCCAAGGTATTTTCACCTTTAAGGAATAACAATATTAAGTGTTATAAGTGCAATAATGATGGGCATATATCCAAGTGGTGTAGAGCGGAACTTCTAGAGACAAGCAGGAATAAGAACAGTCAAAGGAATCAAAGAAATTAGTTAAGAAAAAAGGTGGAAAAAGGTAAAGATAAGTGTATACTGGGAGTAGAGATACTTCCACCCCATAATTAACCACCTCAAGAGGAGGTGGCGGAGGGGCTAAGCTAAGAGTCTCATTCTTAGCCCCAAGCCCCAAAGGTGGCCCTTTTCCATTGACCCTTTGCCATTTATGAAAAAGGGGGAGATATTTAATTTAGGGGGAGAGCATTCAGTCAAGGGGAGCAGTTTCTCAGGGGGAGCAAAACAAAAAAAGGTAAAGTAAATGGTATAAGAAAAATGGGTTGCCATAAATGAAAAGGGGGAGATTGTTGGGAATATGAGAAAGGTTTGTTGTCATTGATGTCAAGGATAGAGCAAGGTTTATCACCATTAATGTCAAGGAGAGGATGATCAAGTTTTAGTGTCATCCATGCATTTATGTCAAAATGTTGATGTCCAAGTTTTGGTGTTATTAATGTCATCCAGTGGTTTTTCCAACAAGGCAAAGAAGTAGGTCAATGGAAATAATAATATTATAATATTTATGGTTACAAGTTGGTGTGAAGAAAGACGAAGTCCAAGGATTGATAAAATTATTATTCCTCCAAAAGACCCATGTGAAAGTTTATTTTTAAATTATTTAAATTTAAATTAATTTAAAATGGTGCCAAAATAAAAATTAAATTAATTCCAATTCGAATTAATATAAGCATCGACGTGTTTGGAAATATTACAAATAATATAAAAGGGTGTAAGATCCCACCTTAAAAAAACATCCAAGCGAATTATCGAATGCTCAAGGAGATCATGCACCAAGGCTTGTAAGGGAAGAATCACATGTGTTTTAAACCTTTGAGGTAAATAAAGGAACAAGTAAGAGGGATGCACACTTTACATCGCAAGGTACTAGATAGCGCGGTTGGCAGCTAGGGCTGCACTAAGTCATTCATAGGTGCAAGGTTGAGGGTTTGATCCACACGGTCTTCATTTTGCAAGAGGGGAAGGTGTTTAGGTTTGTGCCATAGGAGAAGGACAAAGGGAAGGCGTGCACCTTTCCTTTTATGTGAGGGCACGTAGCCCACTTGGTGGGCACGCATTGTGCAAAGGCCATTGGAATAATGGGATTACATGTTCGAATCCCGTCAAGGCATTTTTGGTACTATTTACAAGGTATTCACTCAAATTATAAGGTTTAAACATTGCATCCTAAATTCATGAGGGAGGAAATTAATTTTTTAATTTACCAAAGTTTTATTAAATTTAAAATTGCTTATTTAAAGGGTCTATGAGCTATAAGAGGGAGATAAAAGGGTAAGCAAAGTTTTAAATTTTGTGTTTGATTTTTTAGTGATTAAAGTTTATAAAAGGAGTAATAAGGTGTGCCAAGGGTGTTAGATGTTATTTGTTGAAATAAATTCATATTATAAAAATTGATTTGAAAGGAGAAATAAGGCTTAGTTGATTTTTAATATTTTGGCATGGTGAAATATTTTTGAAAGAAAATATTAAGGAGATATTTGTGATATCTAACCATTAAGATTGTCAAAGAGGTTGAGGTTGATTGAGACAGGTTTTGAGATCAAATATTCTTCAAAACAAAGGCATCGGCATATCATCCTGATGAGTGGAATATTATTGTATTGGATGTTGTGAATTCTATGTTGGAGTGAAAAGGATTGTTTGATAAGCATTGTTGAGTTTGGTTTTGAGATCACCAATATTGATTGTTAAAGATTTTTCTAAGTGAAAGTTGATGCTAAAAATCTTGTTTGATAAGCATTGTTGGAAATGTTGAGTGAACCTTCATGTCCATGGCTAGGGATTGAAAAATATCATGAGTATCATTGTTAAGTGAAGTTGAGAACTATCTTGAACTAGGGTTTGTGAAATATCATGAGTATCATTTTTATGTGATATTGTTTGATAAGAATTGTTAGAAATATTTGAGTAAGATTTCATGTACTTGATTAGGGTTTGTGAAAAATACCATGAGTATCATTGTTATGTGAATTTAGAATCACCTTGAGTCAAGTTTTATTTCTATAGTGTGAGTTGTTGACAACATTGTGAAACACTTGTTTAGGGTTTGAAAGCAAGGTGTGGTTCATTGAGTGATTGCTTGAGTAAAGGTCGTTGAGTCAATTGAAAGTGTTGGAGTGATAGTTCAAGTTCTGTGAAACAAATTTTACTTTATTCTAAATTGATTTGAAGGAAAGTTTGAGAGAGATTGAGTATTGAATGAGTGTGAAACATATTGAGTCTCTAACCATTCTCCATATGTTTATATGGCTAAACAAGAGAGGTTGAATGTGATTAAGTATTGATGTGAGTGAAACATATTGAGTCTCTAACAATTCTCTATATGTTTCTATGAGATTAGAACAAGATTCTAAGTGAAACTGAATATTTTGTGATAGATTGAGTTGAGTAAGCTTTTGTGGAAGCTTAAAATGTATATTTTTGGTGAAGAATTATTGAGCATATTGGACAAGTTCCAGTAAGGACTTATAGAGCATATTTGAGACAAGTCTTGGTGAAGGCTTGTTCAACAGATTGGACAAGTTCTAGTAAAATCTTGTACAAAAAATTTGAGCTAAATCTTTGTGAAGACTTGTTGAGTAGATTGGACAAGTTCTAAGTGAGGACTTGTAGAGAAAATTTGAGACAAGTCTTGGTGAATAATTGATTGAGCAAGTTCTAGTGAGAACTTGTTGAGCATATTTGAGGTAAGTCTTGGTGAAGATTTATGGACAGATTAGTGTGAGATTTTTTGGAAGCTTACAATACAGATTTGAGGCAAGTCTTTGAGAAGGCTTGTGAGCAAAGTTGTTTGATTGATTTGTTCAACCTTGAGTTAAGGTTTGGGACATATCTAGTAGAGTTTAGTTGTGATTGGATCAAGCTTTGTGTTAAGTCTTGAGGGCATATTTGAGACAGAGATTGATAATATTTATACTAGATCGAAGGACTGTGTTTAGTGTATATTTGAGATAGATATTGAGAATATTTGTACTAGATTGAAGGACTATTTTTAGTGCATATTTGAGATAGATATTGAGAATATTTGTAATAGACTGAAGTATTATGTTTAGTGCATATTTGAGATAGATATTAAGAAGATTTGTGCTAGACTGAAGGATTGTGTTTAGTGCAGATTTGAGATAGATATTGAGAAGATTTGTGCTAGACTAAAGGACTATGTTTAGTGCAAATTTGAGATAGATATTAGGAATATTTATGCTATATTTAAGGATTGTGTTTAGTGCATATTTAAAATAGATATTGAGAATATTTGTGCTAGACCGAAGTATTATGTTTAATGTATATTTTAGCAGAGGTGAGAGCAAGCTTTGGAGGTGATAGAGCATAGGAAAATAGCCTTGAGTGGATAGAGATACATTATCCAGTGTAGTGAGGATAGATATTTTTTGAGTGAGTATAGAGTCTTCTATGGATAGATATCCATAAGCCAGTGTAGTGGAGGTAGTAGTCTTCTAGAGGATAACTAGCCAGAATATAGGAGGAGTTCTCCTATGGATAGAGTTCCACAAATAATATTAGGGTATTGGTATCTCTTGTGTATAGGTATCCATTAATTTGATTAGGGTATTGGCATCTCCTTTGGATAGAGGTCCATAAACATTGTAATAGGGAAGGATTCCCAAGATATTTATTGAGAAAATATTAGTGAAATATTTTCTCCATGGGGTAGCCCACATTGGGTGAACCATGTTAAATTGGTGTCTCTATTGTGTATGATGATTTTTACATTGCTTTGATTACTGTCGTTGACATTGCCATTGATATATTACATAATATTGTTTGAGAAAAGTAAAGTAAAAAGTGGTCTTAAAATATTCACTCCCCTCTCAGTATAATCTTGTGTTCTTCATTGAGTAGATCACATATCAAGAGGATGGGTTTATGATTTTATTTTGCTCATAACATTGAAGAGATTGTATACTTTATTTACAACCATGTATTAGATAATAAAAATCTATCTTTTTTTTCCTTTGATTTTTTCCAATATGTCTAATGTTCAAATGCATATTGAATTCGTGAAGGAATGTCATCACAAAGGTTATTCAAATTCATAAATTAAAATTATTTATAGATATAGACCATATAGGAGTACTACCATTTTTAAAAGGAGATAGAACTATGTTAAATCCCTACCCCTGTTGCCCCCAAGAAAAATAAATAAAAAAAGAAGAATCTATAGATCAAAATTTTTTAATCATCATTAAATTTTCCATAAATAAGCATAGGTTATTCCAACATATATCATGAAAAGTTAATATACTTAAAGAATATATATTTATAGATCCAAATTGATATTTTCCTCTTTTAAAAAAAAAGAGACCAATAGCCCAATTGTTTTTTAATTTTAGTAATTATCCATACCATTTTTATTTATCCCATATTACTATAATATCTCCAAAATATCCTATAGAAAGAATTGTTGTATAATCACCCATATTCCAAATCTTCTTTAATGTATCATTACTTTCCTCACTACTTATATTTGTTTCTTGTATTAAATTAAACTCAAGACTATAACAATCTATTGATTCCATTGTAAATTTTATTTAAGGGTCTTATACATACCCCTAATATTCCAAGAAACCATCATCATTATTACTTTATATTCTTACTTGGGATTAGACCACTCCCTATTAGTACTTGTGATATTTTCTCAATAATTCTCTTGGGAATCCTTTCCCTATTACAATGTTTATGGACCTCTATTCAAAGGAGATACTAATCCCCTAATCAAGTTCATGGATCTCTATCCATAGGAGAACTCCTTCTCCTATGCTCTGGCTGATGATATTCTAGAAGAACTGCTACCTCCATTGCACTGGCTAATGGATATCTATCCATTGAAGACTCATGCACTCACTCAGAAGACCTATCTTCATTGCCTTGGATAATGGACCTCTATCCACTAGATACTATCATCCTCTATACTTTGTCACCTCCAAAGCTTACTCTCAGCTCTATCTCAAATCTACACTAAACACAGTCCTTTGGTCTAGCACAATTTTTCTCAATCTCTATTCTTTGATCTGCACTAAACATAATCCTTCTATCTAGCATAAATTTGCTCAATATTTGTCTCTAGTTTGGCACAAACCTATACTTAAATTTGCACCAAGATTTGTACGCAAATATATCCTCAAGCTTTAACACAGAGCTTGACTCAATCACAAATCAACTCTACTAGATCTACTCCAAACCTTAACTTAGGGTTTGAACAAATAAATCAATCAACTTTGCTCACAAGTATTCTCAAAGAATTTCCTTAATTTATGTCCACAAGTCCTCTCAAGGACTTATCCAATATGCTCTTAATATCAGTATTTAAATTTGCATTGTAAGCTTCCACAAAATCTCACATCAATATGTCCACAAGTCTTCTCCAAGACTTACCTCAAATTTGCTCAACAAGTCCTCAGTATGACTTATCAAATTTGCTCAACAAGTCTTCACCAAGACTTACCTCAAATCTACTCAAAAAGTCCTCACTAAGACTTATCCAATCTACTTTGTAAGCTTCCATAAAAGTTTACTCAACTCAGTCCTTAAATCCACTTTAGGACTCACTAGCTTTCACAAAATCTTTACACAACTCAATTCAATATATCATAGAAAAACTCTTCAATCACATAAACAAGCTTCACACATAATCTTCTTCAATATCACAAAAATATATAGAGAATGGTTAGAGAATTAATATGCTTCTTACTCACAATAATGCTCAATAACTTCCAAACTCTTTCTCAAATCAATTTATAATATAGAACAATTTGTTTCACAGAGCTAGAACTATCATTTATACACTTCCACTTGACTAGGATAAATCAACTCCACTCAATCAATCACTCAATTAAATACTCCTTGCTTATAAACCCTAGTCTAAGTGTATCGCTCCAAATTTTTCGCATCCTTACCTTCAGGCTATTGGATCCGTGCCCGAAAGGAGGATGGGAAAAGGATGGTGCGGTACCTCGGACTGAGAGGACTTTGCGAAGGTCCCGCCTCTCAAGGGAGGTGTATTTTGATGATTTTTCGACGGATGGTGGGTTCACCAGGAAACATTTAAGGGCAGTTTCCACGCCTAGGTTTGGAATGTGTTTTAATGTGTTCGTTTTTAACTTTAAGCATTCATATCCTAGGTTTGGCCAAATGAATCTAGATTAATCTACATGAAAATGCAAATTCAATGAATACAGAAAACAGATTTAAAGACATAAAACAGAGAATTTATAGAGTACAAATGAGGAATACCTGATCCGGATGTCTGGTGATGATTCTGATGTTTGAAGCAGTCAGGATCATCTGGAATTCGACAGAATCATCTGAGATCTGACAGAATCGTCTGAGATCTGACAGAATCGTCTGAGATCTGACGAAGTGTCGAGATCTGACGAATTCGTCAGAGACCTGCAAGCAGAAAAATAGATACAAAACACAACGGATACTACTATGCTAACGAGAGGGAAACAACACCAAATGACTGTATGAATACTGAATAATAGTTATGAACATAAATTCAAGCAAATTACGATATTATAATGAAAAATCATGATCTTAGTATGCAATCTAGGCTAAATGGGTGAACTCCAAATGCAAAATAACATAAACACTGAATAAACTATCTAATTTGCAGACTAAAATAGCAGAGAGAAGGTTGAGAAATGCAAACTTCAGGCACTGATTGCCTCAATATGAAATGCAGTCGAGATCGTCTCGCATCAGTACAAAATCGCCTCGAATTCGATAGGTTCGCCTCCGATCTGAACAGGTTCGTCGACGACGATGTGTGCTGGCTCCGGCTGAAAAATAGTGATGTACCTACAACAAAATTGTTATGGGACCAGTGCAAATGAAAAATTGGGATGGTTCAGCGTAGATGGAGTTAAATTGCAGATAATTTCAGCCAAGGGGGTGCTAAGGGAATAGCTTAGGATTAAATAGGCTTAGGGGAGTAGTTAGGAGGTTGGAGATCATCCCAATTTGGGAGATCTCCAACGGGGGAGGGTCCCTAACGGTGCAGACACGCTTCTGCCTAGATTGGAGACCCGTTGGAACAGAAGCTAACTTTGCAAAATTAGTTTTGCGACAAGATCGTCTGGACGTCCTAGTCCAGACGAAATCGTCAAATCTGGGGCGATATCGTCTGATCGGCGACGATATCGTCAAACGGTCAAAACAACCTCTAAAATTGGCACGAAAAAGGGGGAAACGGATTACCCGACGGTTAACGGGCGGTTTGGGAGGTTAAATTTGAATTTTAAATTATTTACTAAGGTGAATGTAATTATTAGAATTTTACTACGCCAATTTTAGGGTGCTACATTTTGCCCCCTCTTTAGCGAATTTTTCGAAGAAAATGCGTTAAAGATGAGTTCTTCTCGATCTACGAGAAAGCAAAAAAATATTCCCATTTTTTAGGCGACGATTCTTGGTCGAATCGTACGATAGCTTACTATGGTGCCCCCTCCGTGTTTTTACCCAAATCGAACGTTTGAGGTAAAAACGTGAAAAAGCAAAAATTATTTTTGAATAAAATTAAGAAAAATAGGGTAAAACCCTAATTCATTTTTACTGTTCATTTTCTGGTTTTTAGAGCTCTGAAGCAAAAATGGTGGAGACGATGCACAGATCGATAGAGGTCCGACGCGGTCTACGGGTAAGAGTCTAGACTTAACTAGGATGCTTTAATTTAACTTTACATGCTTTGTAGGTAATTTTTAGGTGATTTTTGAGCATCGCGGCCATTTTTGGGCCGTCGACGTCGTCGGGACGAAATCGTCCCGATTTCGACGAAATCGTCTCAATTTCGGCAATTTCGCCCTAGGGCGAAATCATCGAAAGGGGGACGATTTCGTCAAATTAGAGACGATTTCGGCTTGCAAAATCGGAGACGATTTTGCTCAAATTGGGGACGATATCGTCCAATAGTGGGCGATATCATCAAGTGCATAAAATTGAATTTTAATTTGCATTATTAATTACTTAAATGTGATATTAATGATTGTTTATTGTTTTGTTGTTTATGTTTGCAGAGAGGATTACTAAAGAGCAGGGAATGGAAGTATGGAGGGTTGAGAGATGACTTGGCCGCTCTGACATAGGCAGAGCGAGATCAGCTGGCACAGGTCGGCTTACTGCATGTGGTAGAAATGCCACAAGTATCCACAGATATGGGGCTACTGATGGCCCTAGCAGAGAGGTGGTATCCGGGTTCTTCCTGTTTTTGGCTACCGATAGGGGAGATGACTCCCACACTAGAGGATGTATGGAGGATTCTGAGAATCCCCATACAAGGACGACTGATTACTCCTATGGCCAATCAGGGCCACGCTATGGGACGGCTGTGCGGTGACCCGAGCTTCGCCCTAGAGAAGGGCGGAGTTAATATCGAGGCACTGCGCCAGATGCCTGGGGCATCTAGGCTCACACAGGTACTAGCTGGAGTGGTTGGTGGACTTCTGCTGTGCCACCAGAGCGGGTGCAGGGTGTCGTGGATGCTCACAGATGTGATCTACGATATGCGGGATCACGACTACAGGTTCTCTTGGGGCAGTTTTGTTCTATGTCGATTGTACAAGATCCTGTATGGGGTCGTGTACAAGGGCGGCCGATGTCTGGTCATGACATCGCTCTTACAAGTTTGGTGCTGGGAGCACATTGCAGTGCGGAGGCCGATAGGGCTTCCTCTAATAGGGGTTGACGGGGAGAGGCCCCGAGTCTTCTACTGGTGGCTCCGGAGAGGGGCACAGCGACGGATAGATCTGCCTATGTCCCGGAGGCTACTGGATGACTTAGTCCCAGACCAGATCACCTGGAGACCATGGAGGGAGCATCCAGGGTGGGCAGAGGATGGACAGGAGTTGGCTCGCGTTAGGCGAGTCTGCTGGCTATGGATGGAGAGAGGAGAGGTGGAGCTCCACCGCTATGACCGAGTTTTGAGGCAGTTCGGTCTGTAGCAGGGGATCCCATCTCTGAGGGATTACGAGTTTTCCTGGACTATCCGGGATAACACCACGGTTAGCGGGGCTCCCGACATGCAGCGATTCTGGAGCCAGGACGCGGATGATGCCCCCATCCAGCCAGTGGATGGGGACGACGCAGGAGTAGCCGATGGCTACGATGCCTGGTACGCAGGCATCCACCCTCCTTGGATGACGAGGGCACAGGGTCCGATTCACGCGGTTGTGCGTCGGATAGGGAGGTGGCGCCAGGCAGCTATGGAGGCGGCCCAGGGTCACGATGGGAGAGAGGTGAGGAGGCCATAGGCATAGGAGAGGCCACGATAGAGGGAGAGGAGGGAGGCGAGACCCCCATCTCCATAGAGGGAGAGGGCCACCATCGCCGGATAGGGGGAGGGTGTTGACACGGGAGAGAGTAGCGAGATGGCTACTCTTCGGGCAGAGAGAGATCGTCTCCGAGGCCTAGGTGCAGACTCTGCAGGATGAGGCTGCACGCCATCGAGCTGAGGTGTCACAGCTGCGGGATGAGATTGCACGCCTCAGGGCATGGGGCGGAGGGGCGAGCTCTGGAGAGCTGACACGGGCTATCGCCCAGCCGACATTCTATCAGACATTGTACTACCAGTGGTGCCAGAGGCAGATAGACTACCCCTGCCAGCCAACATTGCAGATTCGATCAGGATCGGGTCATCGAGGACCACGTCCCGGTCGAGGACTAGGACTACACAGACTGCGATGGGGCCACCTCGTCCACCTCAGGGTGGGGGAGGAGATGAGGCAGAGAGCTCGAGGGGCTCTCGAGGCTAGAGGGCGGGATTGACATTGTATTATATGATTATTTTTTGATAGAGGATTGAGTATGCCGAGGTACAGATTGTGGCATACCAATCCAGTTTTGATGATGTACATATACGGTTGTTGATATATATATGATATGAGATATGTTTTTGATCACATGACTTGTATAATGTGTATGCTTATGATGCTTTTATGTTTGATTGATTGATTTGATAATTCATGTAATTATGTCGTTGGAAATATTATAATTTGAATGTCATGCTGTGATATTTTAAATGAAATAATCTGATGTAACAAATTGGTTGTTTGTAATGAAATGTGATAAAAAATAAAAAGAGACTTCTAACAATAATTTCAAAGGACATTGTCGCTATTATAGACCATTTCATGGAGTCGCCGCTCACTCGGTCGTCAAGCTAGTCCCATTTATAGAAATATTGTTAAAAGTAAAAGAGTGCTTAAGAAACTGTCTTAAGACTTTGGTGCAATAGTGCAAATGATGATGATGATGATGGTTTGTTTTCAGATTTTCATGAAAATAGTATGCATGAAATAATGTAAAAATGATTTTTGCTAGGCATAAATTCCTAAGTGTGATAAAATTTTTGGATAATTCTTTAGGAATTATACCATCATTGCAAAACTGAAGGTTGACATAATGACATGAAATAATAATAAAAATGGGTTTGCTTTTTAAAAGCATAATTTGTGTAACATAATGAATTAAGTCATATGGTTTTCATGATTTTTAATAAATGGGGAATAAAAATTGTGACAATGGTTTGCGCTAGGCATAGAATATGTAGGTATAGACTTATACCATCATCGCGAAAATCCAAAAAAAGATAGTTTTATTGCATGGTTGATTTTTGATGAACAAAAAATATGAAAATGAGGACTTGCGCTAGGCATAAAATTCCAATTTTGGTGTTGGAACTATACCATCGTCGCGAAAGTCAACCAGATATATATGTATATGTTTTGATTATATAGTTTGAAAGAAATTTTTGATTTTTTTCTATTATATAGTTGTCGTTATGCTAAAGAATTGTACTTGAAAGAAGAAAATGAATCATTCCAAACAATTTGCAAAAATATATTTCAAAGTATTTTAAAGACAAAAGTTAGATTTATAAGGAATCCCATGTGCATATGTGAGTTCATTTCCAATCTTGACTTATCATAATGATACACAAAATCTCTCAAATACAAATGTGTGTGCAATTGCTATGTTCATTTACCAGTTTTGAGCAAGATAATATGATACAAGTGATTTGAAGAAACCAAATAAGTGTTCATTAACCATGATGTAGATGCATATAACCATACTAGGCTACTATGTAGGTCGGATTATCAAGAGCTAGCTAATCCATAAGCAGACATAGGTCTGTACAAAAGAAGGTCGCTAATGTGACAGACATATCACCACGCTAGGAGTTACCCAAGGCCAAGCAGGTTGGGCACAAACCACCTGTTATGGGGCTTACCTCACAGTTTTCGAATAATTGAGAATTCCAGGGATTCAAGCTCATCAACCCTTCTTTTCTTTTCAAAGGGTAGGGAAAGGGATTTTATTGCTTTCTTGCTTTTGCTTTCTTTTCTTTTTCTGTTTCTTTTGAACTTTGCTTCTTTTTCTTTTTGTATTTTTGCTTGATTTTTGAGATAGTGCTTGAAATATTGCTGGAATGATATAAAATAACATTTTTCTTTTCTCTTTTTTTTTTTTTGAACTTTTCTTTTCTTTTTCTTTGCTAGGGATACTTGCTCGGATTAGTTGTAGAGCAAGGGATTTTTATTCTGGGTAGGGGTGAGCTTGTCCTTTTGCCAATTCTCAAAGATTCTAGACCATGTGCATGATAGGATAGCAGGGGAAACTTTTCGCTCAAGAAATCACTTCTACTATGTAGCAAAACATGGAAATTACAAATATAATCATTTTATTGTGAAAAGATGTGCTTGGTTTAAGTAAATAACAAGATCAATTCTCTATGCTCAAACTTTATTTAATTGAATTTTGTGGACTTTGATATAAGAGAGATTAGTAATCATGCCAGATAAAATCAAGATATTTATTTGTTGTGAGTGTGCAAGTGAGGGATTCCAAATAAATGCTAATTTATCCAAAATAATTTAAAACATATAACTGCAATAATTGTAAGAAAATATATATAAACACTTTTGAGAAATTTTGAGAATATTGACTCTCGCTTTCTTCTTTATTTTGTTTTGGTTTCAAAAGAGTCAAGCATATTGTTGTTTTTAGATTTTTATCATTATTTTGTTTTTTTGGTTTTATTTTTGTTTTTGAGCAAAAATTTAACAAGTGGCATAAATAAATGCAATAGATAGTTTTTGAAGATTTTTGATGATTATGAATATTTTTGATGTTTTTGGATTTTTATAAATTTGAAAGAAATATAAGATAAAAATTTTGAACAAATATATACATGGATGAAATGACCAAATTTATGCATAGTAACGTTTAAGATGCAAAATATTCATGGGTTCTTTAAGTTCTTTACCATCTAAGGTAGATAATTTATATGCTCCTGATTCAAATTTAGCAGTAATAATGTATGGTCCAAGCCAATTGGGCTCAAATTTACCTTTAAGGTCCTTAGTTGCATTTGTATTTTTTTGATTTTCTTTTAAAACAAGGTCGCCGATCTCAAAGGATCGATGACGAACTTTCTTAGCATATGATCTTTTAAGCTTGTTTTGGTAAGCACGGAGATGCTCCAAAGCATTGATGCATTTTTCATCTAGGAGTTCCAGCTGACTGAGTCTGCCAGCACGATATTCATCTCCTACTTCGGTATCTTGAAGTAGCAGAGCCAAAGAAGGAACTTCCAATTCAAATGGAAAAACTGCTTCAACACCATATACCAAAACAAATGGTGAAGTTCCAGTGGGGGTTCGAACACTAGTTCGATAGGCCCACAAGGCTGGATATAATTGAATGTGCCAATCACGGCCAGTTTTATTGACTAATCTTTTGAGAATTTTGATTAAGGTTTTGTTAGATGCTTCTGCTTGACCATTACCCTGAGGATAATAGGGAGTGGACCAGTGATGTTGAATCTTATATTTTTGGCATAATTTTTTAACATCTTTATTTTTGAAGCAAGTTCCATTGTCAGAGATGAGATTGGCAGGAATTTCGAACCTGCAAATGATTTGATTAAAAATAAATTTAGAAACTTGTGTGCCAAGTGCAGGAAGCTAAAGGCATAGCTTCGACCCACTTCGTGAAATACTCAGTGGCGGTTATGATGAACTTGTGTCCATCAGATGACACAGGATTGATTTTGCCAATAATATCCAAGCCCCATTTAGAAAAGGGCCAAGGAGATGAGATAGCCTGTAGCTCTTGTGCAGGCGCATGGACAAGGTCAGCATGTTTTTGGCACTTGTCGCAATGGCGCACATACTCATGTGCATCCGTTTCCATGGTAGGCCAAAAGTATCCTATCCGAAGGAGCTTTTTAGCAATGACACTACCACTAAAGTGTCCTCCACAAGATCCATCGTGGGCTTCACTCAAGGCTGATTTAGACTCTTCTAAGTTTAAACATCTTAATAGGATACCTTCAAAAGATCTCCTATATAAAGTATTGCCAATTATTACAAATCGACTTGCTCGTCGACGTAATAACCGACGCCGGTTTCTATTAGAATTGGCAGGGAAAGTCCCATTTTGAAGAAAATCAAATATGTCTATATACCAAGGTTCAGGAGTGGTTTCATTGATTAGAAACACATCCAAAGGCTCTAAGCATGACTTATTTGAAGCGGGTTCCTGGAGTCGATGAATAATGATAGTGGCATATTCGTCATCTAACTCCAAGGGCAGGAGAGATGCAACTGCGGCCATAGCATCAGCTGCACGGTTGCTAGTTCGAGGAATAGCTTCCAAGGTAACTTGATCAAATAAAGACATTAATTGTAAAACATAGGCCTTATATGGGCACAGTTTATCATCTCGGGTTTGATAAACTTCATTAATTTGGTTTATAACCAGTTGAGAATCACCAAAAACTAAAAGGTGTTTAATTTTTAGTGCTAGGGCAGCTCGTAATCCAAGGATTAGAGCTTCATACTCAACAGTATTGTTGGTGCAAGCAAATGTCAATTTGAAGGACAGAGGAATAAGATGTTTTTGCGGAGATATTAAAATAATACCCGCACCAGCCCCACTCATGCATCGGGCTCCATCAAAGTATAAGGACCATTGTTCGGTATGGTCTACCTCTAATTGAAGGCATTCATCTGGAAACTCGATGATGAGGGGATGGGTAGACTCTAAGGGTGCAGCAGCTAATTGATCTGCTATGATTTGACCCTTAACAGACTTTTGTCCTATGAATGTGAGATCAAACTCGCTTAGAGCAAGAACCCACTTGGCTGTGCGACCCGATAAATAAGGTCGACTCATGAGATACCTTAAGGGATCATATTTAGCAATGACATAAGTTTTTTGACTAAGCATATAATGTCATAATTTTTGCATAGCAAACACGACTGCTAGACATAGTTTTTCCAACGCTGTGTAGCGGGTTTCATAACTGATGAAGGTTCGGCTAATGTAATAATTAGCACGTTCTCGCTTTTCATCATCAAGTTGAGCTAACATAGCCCCTAAGGCAGAATCTGAAGCAAAAATATATAGGAGAAATGGGCGATCAGATTTAGGTGGTGAAAGCACAGGTGGATTAAGGAGGTATTGTTTGAGAAGTTCAAAAGCTTCTCTACATTCTGTGTCCCAATTAAAAGGGACATCCTTCTTAAGGAGTTTAAGAAAGGGACCGGTTTTATCCGCCAGCTTATCGATGAAGCGACGGATGGCTTGAAGTTTACCTTGTAAACTTCGTAACTCAGATATATTAGTAGGTGCGGGCATATCAGTGATGGCCGCAATCTTGAGAGGGTCGATTTCAATACCACGTAAAGAAACTAAAACCCCTAATAGTTTGTCGGATTTAACTTCGAATATGCATTTTGCTGGATTTAATCGAATGAGATATTCTCGTAATCGATTAAAGACTTTTCTCAAATCATCTAAATGATTATTTTCAATAATAGAGCGAGCTATAATATCATCCACATAATCATGTAGGATATCATGCATCATATCATGAAAAATGTAGGTCATAGCTCGTTGATAAGTTGCACCGACGTTCTTTAAGCCAAATGGCATCACTTTCCAGCAAAAGGTACCCCAGGGGGTAATAAAGGCTGTTTTAGCCTGGTCTTCAGGAGCTATCCGAATTTGATTATAACCGGAGAATCCATCCATTAAGGACATCATCCCACTTTCGGCAGTGAAGTCAATGATTTGATCCATGTTTGGAAGAGGAAAATCATCTTTAGGGCATGCAACGTTAATATCTCTAAAATCTGTGCAAACCCTAACTTTGGTAGCTTCTTTCTTGGTGACTGGAACTACATTTGAGATCCATTCAAGCATAATCAATAGCTTGTATAAAGATAACATTCAGGAGTTTTTCTAACTCCCCTTTGACTAGCAGAGCCACTTTGGGATGCATTTTTCTAAGTTTTTGTTTAACAGGTTTAGCATCCGGATGGACCACTAGATGATGCATGACTACAGAAGGGTCTAGACCTCGCATATCTTCGTATGTCCAAGCGAAGACATCTTCATACTCTTTAAGGAATGCAATGTATTGTTCTTGTTTTTCTTGACTTAATTCTGATCCAATATTGATTATGTGAGGATTGTCCTCGGCTCCAATATTAATTTTAATGACGTTTTCTACCTCCATATGTAGATCTCTTTCAAAATTAGGTGGGGCGGGTGAAACGCCCAATTCTTGTAATTCTTGTAAGGTTAATTTAGATAATTCATCCTGAGGATTAGTGGCCTCAAGTTGGGCTATAGTTGGTATAGAACCATCAAAATAAAATCCATTGTGTAACATCTCTTCAACAGAGACATCATGGAAGATATCTCCTTCCAACTCTTCATCGGGGTCGACAATCATTTCAGGGTATGCTATGGATAGCATGTTGCATGAAAACGACTGATTTTTAAGAGGCAAATCAACATGCCTATCCAAATAATCTTGATAGCATATGAGATGATCATCATCCTCAAAAGGAAAGGGTTGACCCTTATTAGGAAATAGGCCCACACCACAACGGGCAGGCCACGGTTCTACCTCGAAAGGTTCTTTCATGCCATTTTGGAAAGGTCCCAAGCCTTTCCCTTCATATCCCATTTTAAGCATCATGGGTTTAGCTTTAATATAATCATTGGTAAAATAACACCGAGCATATCCCTCATGATGAGTTTTGATATTCCGAGGGATTCTTCCCCAGTCATATCCTTTATAAATGAAGGCACAACTCCCGACTTGGTAAGTACTTCCCATAGGTTGTGGGAGGCCCAAAGTACGAGGAGATGGCGGCAAGTTATTTAAAAGGTTTGAATCTCGCATGAACGCATTCATTTTTTCTGATATTAAGGTTGTAGATAAATCTGGTAAGAGTTCATCAAAAAGGGCATAAGATGTAGAAGGCTTATTACCTATGTCTTTAGATGTGGAAGGTATGATAGATGTGTCTATAGGTTTTGAATTTATAGGGATAGAACTTGAAGGATTGGTTGTAGATTTAAGATCTTTTTGAGGTTCTAAAATGATTTGTTTAGAGGGTTGTTGGTCTATATAGGAGGATGAAATTAATGGAGGGGAAATAGGTGAAGTTATGGGTGTATGTTTCATAGTTTTAGATGAAAAATAAGAACTAGGATGTGTGGATGACAGAGCAGGGCAAAATTGCACTCCAACGGGTTCTGCCAAAGCACACATATCAAAAGGTCTAGGGTCACCATGAATAGTGACCAACTGATTTTTAAACTCAAATTTAACACATTGGTGTAAAGTTGATGGGACCGCTCGCATGGCATTGATCCAAGGGCGACCCAAAAGTATATTGTACGATGTTGGGCAATGTACAATAAACACGGTTGTTTCTAGGGTTCTAGGGCCAACTTGCAATGGGAGGGTAATAACTCCACACGTTTCTTGTGTTTCGTCATTAAAAGCTTTGATAATCATATCAGTTTTCTTCATTTCATCACTTCTAAAGCCAAATCGTTGGTAGAAGTCAAAGGTGCAAATGTTTAGAGATGAGCCATTATCAATCAAAACTCTTTTGACAGCTACATCTCCAATTAGAGCAGTAATGTATAAGGGATTGTCTTTATGTAAACTGTGTTGTGGGATATCTTTATCCCGGAAGTCAATACAATCAATCTCTCGAGTGATGATAGTATTGGCCATAGCTTCAGGTTGAATGTTTTGAGGTACCATCATTTGGCTCAATGTAAGCATCAACTCATCCCTATGAGTGGGAGAGGATCTTAGTAAATCTAAAAGGGAAATTTTGGCCGTAGTATTGGACAATTGCTCATTAATATTGTAAGGGGGTTTAGGTTGAACAGTAGGAGCATGATTCCCTTTATTGGGGTTTTTCAAAACGAATGGAGCTGACCCATCATTCTGGTTTGGTTCTTGTTGAGAATTTTGAGCTTGTTGTCGAGTAACGACTCCAATGGTACCTACAATGTTATAGTGAAGACGCTGAACTGGTCTCGGTTGAGCATTAATGGCTTGTTCATTAGAAAGGAATATATTAGAAGAAGGTCGAGTAGTGACTCTTCTAGGAAATGGTTCTTCCGGAACCATAGCATCTCGTGACGGGTTGAATAGGATCTGATTCATTTTCAGAACTATTCGATTGGTTTGAAGTAATGTCTAGTTCACTTTCACTATCTGATTCTATATCACTAGAATCAGAAGTTTGAAAATTATGTAAGGGCCTGGTCGTAACCAGGGATAAGGTCGTGTCAAATATTTGAGGATCCCGAATAGGTAATTGTCCGCTAATGGTTCCTACATATCGGGTAGGAGGGGGAACATTATGATGTTCGATTTGATTGGCTACCTCTTTACCATGTCTTGGTAAAGGGTGTTGAAATATGTCTAGAGTTTGATTGGCATTTTGATTTTGATTTTGGGGAATGGTCTTTTGAGTATTATTAGGAGGGTTTTGTTTAGGTTGGAAGGCTTGCACTTCCATTTCATTATTGTCAATCAAATCTTGTATTTTATGTTTCAACCTTTTACAAGCGTTGGTAGAATGTCCAGGTCCTCTATGGAAATCACAATGTAAGTCAGCTCTATATCCGGGTATAGTTGGATCAGGTTCCCGGATAGCTGGTAATTGGATCAAACCTCTTTCAAGTAATTGAGGTAAAATAGTTGATAAGGGTTGGTTTAATCTAGTGAATTCTCGAGGAGGCTTATCAGGAGGTTTCAATATGAATTTTTTTGTTGTCTTCGTTGCATTGATATTAGCAACATTCTTGTTGTCAGTGACTCCGTCACCGACAACTTGTTTGTTTTTATATTGATTTCTGGATGTTTTCTCATCATCCTTCTTCCTAAGTTGGCCTCTCCTAATGAGGGCATCTTCTACTCTTCGAGCTAAATCTATAGCTTGATCGAAGGTAGTTAAGGTAGCAGTTGATAGCTCATAAGATATTTGTTCTTGTAAATTGTTGATGAAAATGTCCAACATTTCCCTATAAGGTAGCACAAAGTGCAGTTTTCCTATCAATTGCCTCCATCTAGCTAAGAAATCGGCAAAACATTCATCCTTGTCTTGTTTTAAATTGTATAGGTCTTTAATAGTTACATGCCTCTCGATGTAGGCACTAAATTGATGGACAAATGATTCAATTGTTTCTTCAAAGTTTCTCAAAGAATGAGTGGGCAATTGATAGTACCACTCTAATGCCATTCCACCTAAACTTTTTGGGAACATTTTTAATAATAGCAAGTCATCATGCGATATGTCGTGACATGCTATCCTAAACATGCGAAGATGCTCTATGGGATCTTCGGTTCCTTTATATATAGGCAGGACGGGCATGGGAAAATGCTTAGGGTATGGTTGAGCTACAACTATGGGATCCAAAGGTTGACTACATATCTCTCGATAATTATACGAGGGACGGTAGGGATCTATCTCGGTCCATACGTGAAGCTAATTGTTTCACCATGGCTTCCAGATTACTAGTTTGCCCCCCATATTGGTTCGGTAGGGCATTGACATGGGTTTTATGGGCATAGGATGGAGGAACATGCAGATTAGATGCCATGTTACTATTGTGTAAATTATTGGTAGGAAAAGTATTATGGAGGAATTTTGAAGTTGGATTATGTTGTATTCCGGATTGTTGAAAGTTTGTATTTGGCTTTGTTTTAGGTTTTTGTTTACTTGAAGCATATTGCTCAATAGTTTGGCGGAATAAAGTAGTGAAGGAAGGTTTCTTTTGTGTGGGAGTGATTTTAGGTTGAATAACAAGTTCCTTAGGAGGTTGGATAACCTGTTGTTTTGACATGTTTTGAGCCATAGTGACCATATCCGTATTGGATGGCCCAGCCTTGTCACTTTCTTGATCAATGAAAGACAAGGGATTAGTGCGCATATTACACATATATTCCATGGCTGCTTGAGTGTTACTAATTTGCCCTTTATCAATACGAATTGCCACATTAAGGTCATCAATGTTATCAATGAGAAATTTCTGAAAATGCTCTGCATTGTCAAAAGCAATAGTTCCATTTGGAGCTACTCTAGGGGATGAGGATCCATCCTCTTTAACACTTCCTTCTTGTTCCTTATCTTCACCTAAGTCTTCGTCTGATTGACCTAGAGTTTCTCCTTCCGGATTTGGATCTCCAAGAAGGACATTTGGGTCTTTAGTTGTATCTTGTAACCAATCTTCTCCTTCTCCTAAAGTTTCTTTACCATTCCTAAGTTTAGGCATGGTGCTAAGTTCTGATTTCAGCAAATATATATATATATATATATATATATATATATATATATATATATATATATATATATATATATATATATATATATGCAACAAATTAAGAGGTATATGTTTACTATATACCTACTACAATATTTGAAAATGAAATTTTTAAGTTTTTGCTAAGTTTTTGGTTTTTTTTGTGTTTTCTTTTGTTTTTTTTTTTTGAAATAATATAATAAAGACAGCAAATAACACAATAAATGCAAGAAATAATACTGAAGTAATAATTTAGTTTTCTATAAACAACTTATGAATATCATTAATAGGTTCGAGTTGTTCCGGAGTCATGAAGTGTTCTTCTTCAAATTGAAAGTTTTCTTTTAAAAATTTGATGAAAAGAGCTATAGTGATATTGTCTGTTTCAGATGTTGGTTGATAAAAGTAAAGCTCATGGCAATACTCTCGATATAGCACAACTCGTGGAACTCTATTCCATATTTCCCTATCTGTAAGAACAACCTCTTGGTCTTCTACACAACCTAGGAACTGGTGCACAATGGCTGCGTTCTCGAGGTATTCCTCGAAGGTGAACAATTCTGAAGATACTAAAGCTCTCCTATAGGCTAACCATCTATGGCAGGCTCTCTGAAGTTCATGATAAAAAACTAGTTGATGAGGATCCAGGATTCTATCTAGGACTAGCCTCTTGATTTGCTTAAGTTGTGTGGACCTAGATGAGATGAGACTAAGTCTTCTATCAAGTTCGTTCCACAGGAATTGATTCCTACTTGTTTCAGGCACACTAAGGACAGAATTGACTTCTATGGCTGCCAATTGGTTTTCTACGTTTATAGTAACTGCTAACCTTTTCTTAGGAGCTACCATCTAAACATGATTTTAAACTTTAAATGTTTTAAAATGCATCTAAGTTTTAGTTGTTCTATATATATATATATTTTGTTTTGTTTTTGTTTTTCAAAAGGTTATGATGCATTCACGTCGGGTTCACCAAAATGTATCGCTCCAAATTTTTCGCATCCTTACCTTCAGGCTATTGGATCCGTGCCCGAAAGGAGGATGGGAAAAGGATGGTGCGGTACCTCGGACTGAGAGGACTTTGCGAAGGTCCCGCCTCTCAAGGGAGGTGTATTTTGATGATTTTTCGATGGATGGTGGGTTCACCAGGAAACATTTAAGGGCAGTTTCCACGCCTAGGTTTGGAATGTGTTTTAATGTGTTCATTTTTAACTTTAAGCATTCATATCCTAGGTTTGGCCAAATGAATCTAGATTAATCTACATGAAAATGCAAATTCAATGAATACAGAAAACAGATTTAAAGACATAAAACAGAGAATTTACAAAGTACAAATGAGGAATACCTGATCCGGATGTCTGGTGATGATTCTGATGTTTGAAGCAGTCAGGATCATCTGGAATTCGACAGAATCATCTGAGATCTGACAGAATCATCTGAGATCTGACAGAATCATCTGAGATCTGATAGAATCATCTGAGATCTGACGAATTCGTCAGACGAATTCGTCAGAGACCTGCAAGCAGAAAAATAGATACAAAACACAACGAATACTACTGTGCTAACAGAGGGAAACAACACCAAATGACTGTATGAATACTGAATAATAGTTATGAACATAAATTCAAGCAAATTACGATATTATAATGAAAAATCATGATCTTAGTATGCAATCTAGGCTAAATGGGTGAACTCCAAATGCAAAATAACATAAACACTGAATAAACTATCTAATTTGCAGAATAAAATAGCAGAGAGAAGGTTGAGAAATGCAAACTTCAGGCACTGATTGCCTCAATATGAAATGCAGTCGAGATCATCTCGCATCAGTACGAAATCGCCTCGAATTCGACAGGTTCGCCTCCGATCTGAACAGGTTCGTCGACGACGATGTGTGCTGGCTCCGACTGAAAAATAGTGATGTACCTGCAACAAAATTGTTATGGGACCAGTGCAAATGAAAAATTGGGATGGTTCAGCGTAGATGGAGTTAAATTGCAGATAATTTCAGCCAGGGGGGTGCTAAGGGAATAGCTTAGGATTAAATAGGCTTAGGGGAGTAGTTAGGAGGTTGGAGATCATCCCAATTTGGGAGATCTCCAACGGGGGAGGGTCCCTAACGGTGCAGACACGCTTCTGCCCGGATTGGAGACCCGTTGGAACATAAGCTAACTTTGCAAAATCAGTTTTGTGACAAGATCGTCTGGACGTCCTAGTCCAGACGAAATCGTCAAATCTGGGGCGATATCGTCTGATCGGCGACGATATCGTCAAACGGTCAAAACAACCTCTAAAATTGGTGCAGAAAAGGGGGAAACGGATTACCCGACGGTTAACGGGCGGTTTGGGAGGTTAAATTTGAATTTTAAATTATTTACTAAGGTGAATGTAATTATTAGAATTTTACTGCGCCAATTTTAGGGTGCTACACTAAGCATATGAAAATTCACTCAATTATTTCCAACAATGCTTATTAAACAATCTCATATAGCAATGATACTCATAATATTTCATAAACCCTAGTTCAAGATAGTTCTCAACTTCACATAACAATGATACTCATGTTCTTGCACAAACCATAGTTCCAAATTAGTTCTCAACTTCACATAACAATGATACTTATGTTCTTTATCAAACCCTAATCATGCATATGAAGGCTCATTAAATGTTTCCAACAATGCTTATCAAACAAGGTTTTTATCATCAACTTTCACACAAAAAAACCTTTAAGAATTAAACTCAACAATGCTCATCAAGCAATCCTTTTCACTCCAACTTAGCATTCACAACATTCAACAATAACACTGAAGGATAATGTGCCCTTACCTCTTGTTTGAATATGATTTTACCTCAAACACCTGTCTTAATAACAACCATACCTTTTTGCCAATAGTAGAGTTAGATAGTAAATATTTGTCCTCAATTATTTCTCACAAGAATATTTTACCAAGTCAAAATATCAAAACTCAATTAACCTTATTTCTCCTTCCAATACAATTTATTAATTTTTATTTTCAAAAAATATTTCTAACTCCTATGAAACAACTTATAACTCCTTTAAATATAATTTATTAACTTTATTTTCAACAAATATTTCTAACTCCTAAGACACACCTTATAACTCCTTTCAATATAATTCATTAACTTTGTTTTCAACAAATATTTCTAACTCCTAAGGCATGTTGGCAATTTTGGGTACTTTGGGTACATTGCCTTTGCTCAAGTGTATAAGTTGTCATTAATGTCAAGAAGCTTTTGAAGGAATTTGATTTGATGTCAAATAATTTGTTTTGATGAAGGTTACGACATGGTAGTTTCAAAGGTCTTTTGCAAACCCCATGTTGATAGAGAAAAATGCAAGTGGAAAAACTATCGCGATTTCGTGACATGTTGGCAAACAAAAAGGCAAGTGAAAAATTGTCGTGATTTCGTGACATGTTGGAAGAAAAAGAGAAAGCAGGAAGAAGCGTCGCGATTTCACGACAAGTTTGAAGAAAGAGAACAAGTTGGAAAAGTGTCACGATTTCGCGACATGTCACATTTTCACGACTCGAAAAGTGCAGGAAGGCAAAGAAGGAAAAGTGTCACGATTTCGTGACATATTGCAGAGAAGGTTGTACGAAAGAAAAAGTGTCACGATTTTGCGACATAATGCAGGAGAGAGAGTTCGATAGAAAAAGTTTCGTGATATCGTGACATGTCAGGTTTTCATGACTCGAAGAACAGAAAAGAGCTAAGGAGGAAAAGTGTCGCGATATTACGACATGTCGCATTTTTACGACTTAAGCAGGAGAGAGAAAGCAAGTTAGAAAAGTGTCGTGATATCACGACATGTCATAGTTTCACGACTCAAAGAGGAGAGAGAATGTACGAAGTCAGAAATATCGCGATATCATGACAAAGACAAGTCAGAAGACAAAGTGGAAGCAAGATAAAGTGTCACGATTTCGTGACATGCTGCAAAACTCAAAGTGAGAACTGTCACAATTTTGTGACATGTAGCAAAGGGAAGAGTCTGAAATGAGAAGCGTCATGATTTCGTGACAGGTTGCAAAGAAGATGTATGAAAGCTAAAAGCATCGTGATTTTGCGACAGGTTGCAAAGAAAACGTACGAAAGCTGAAAGCATCACGATTTCATGATAGGTTGCAAAGAAGATGTACGAAAGCTGAAAGCGTCATGATTTTGTGATGGGTTACAAGGAAAGCGTATAGAAGCTGAAAGTGTCAAGATTTTGTGACGAGTTGCAAAGAATGCGTACGGATGCAGAAAGTGTCACGATTTCACGATAGGCAGAAAAGAAAGCAGACGAAAGCAGAAGTGTCATTATTTCATGATAGAAACTGAAAGCAGGTCTACTATAGAAGTGTCACAATTTCGTGACAAAAATAGAGAGGAAGGCTATGAAGACATAAGTGTCACGATATCACGACAAAAGTGAAGACAAAGTCTGTAGAGGCAGAAATGTCACGATTTCATGACAAAAGCAGAAAAGAGGTCGATGAAGGGAGAAGTGTCGTGATATCGCAACAAAAGTAAAGTTGATGCTGACAAAGACAGAAGTGTCATGATATCACGATAAGAGCTTAGTTGAAGTCGACAAAGGCTGAAGTGTCACGATATCACGACAAAATCCAAAAGAAAGCGTATGGTTGCAAAGGTGTCGTGATATCATGACATATTGTAGTTTCATGGTAAAAGCTACAGAAGAGTTACAGAGGCAGTTAAAGTCGACAAAGTTAAATGTGAGCCGACGAAGATTAGGGTTTGCAGTCAACAAAAGTTTAGGGTTGTGCAGCCGACTAAAGATCAAGGTTACAACCGACTAAGATTAAGGTTTTGATCTTGAAAGTGTTATTATAAAAGGTAGGCTGTTTTGAAGAGTTGAAGATGTTAGTTATGACGTTCGCAGATAGAGCACGGTTTGAGAAGTTCGATCGTCGAGAGCATAGTGCAAAATTTGATCGAAGTGTGCAGAGTGAGCGAAGAGTCATGGTCAATTGTTCTAAGTGCCACTATGTTTGCACAGATAGTGCAAAGGTTGAAGTTTGACCAAGTACGACTGTAATTGCGTAGAGATAGCAGAGGGCGTAGAGAGCACAAAGGGAAAATATGAACTTGGAGTGCTGCTGTATGGGCATAGAGTGTGCAAAGATAGTGTAGCTTGTGTGCAGAGGATTGATTTGTTCAAGTGTTGGATAGATCTGACAGATAGAGGAAGACTTGTACTAGACAGACTGACTATGTTTGGTATAGGTTGCTGAGCTGCTATGGATGTGATCATAGAAGACGAGAGGTCTCTTAGGCTAAGCATTGAGGACGGGGAGGTCTTCGATGGAAAGGAGTTCCACATGCTTGCAAGAGGTAGAGGCAGTTGATCTTCTAAGGGATCATTTCCAGAGCAGAGGGGAAGGTATCTCCTTTGAGCAAAGGCTCATAAATTCAGATTGAGGGAAGGTATCTCCTTTGAGCAAAAGCTCATAAATTCTGATTGGAGGAAGGTATCTCCTTTGGGTCAAGGCTCATAAACATTGTAATTGGGAAGGATTCCAAAAGAACTTTGAGATAAATTTTAGAGAAAAGTTTTGTAGACGTAGCCCAACCATTCTAGGTGAACCACATTAAAATTGGTGTCACTTTGTGGATGATATTGTGCATTGTTTTGATATTGCTTTGAGTATATTGCTTTACTATTTTGAAGTATAAAAGAAAAAGTAAAAAGAGGTCTTATACTGTTCACCCCCCTCTCAGTATAAACTTGTGTTCTTCAATTGGTATCAGAGCGGGTGCCTTCAAAAAGTTTAATAGCTTGAAGGAAAAGCTAGTAAAGAACACAATGGATCATTCAAGTGGCAATGCAGCACCTATTCTTGATGGGTCAGATTATCGTCTTTGGAGTGCAAGGATGAAGGTTCATCTAATGGAACTTGGGAATGAGGTTTGGGAAGTGATTGAAGATGAGTACACTATTCTTGAACATGGTCCTAATACTAAAGAAGAAAGGCTCCTACATCACAACAATTCAAAAGCAATGAATGCAATCCTGAAAGGCTTACAGAAAGTAGATCTCGCCAAAGTGATTCACTGCAAGACAACTAGTGAAATGTGGAAAAATTTGAAAGTGGTTCATACATGTGATACAAATGTCAGAAAGGCCAAGTTGAGACACTTCAAAGGTATGTTTGAACAACTCAATATGAATGATGATGAAAATATTAGTGACTACATGCTTCGTATGGATGACGTTGTTAACTCCATGAAAGACTTAGGTCTTGAGCTTGTAGAAAATGATGTTTGTGATAAGATTTTAAGATCTCTTCCTAATAGATTTAGTGAAAATATTTCTGCTATTGAGGAAGCTAAAGATTTGGATAAGTTGAAAAAATATGAGCTCCATAGTATACTTGCAGGATTTGAGTTGAGAACTCAAGTGAAGGTTGATGTCAAGAAAGAGGCGACTTTCAAGGCTACTAAGAAATCCAAGGGTAAACGACTTCAAGATAGTGATGAGTCTTCTAGTGATGAAGAGGCATATTACAGCAAGAAAGGCAAGTTCTCTAGAAAGCACAAAAGCATGAAAAATATAAGATGTTTCAATTGTGGAAAGTTTGGTCATTATGCTACTGACTGTACTGTTCCCAAGAATGAAAGTGATGAAGATAAACAGGATTCTAAGAGCAAGGATTCTGAAAAGCACAAGCATCACAGGAAGATCAAATATGAGCACAACAATCAAGGAAAGAGGTATTCTCACAAGCACAAGAAGAGTTTCTACCTAGAAAAATCAAGTAAGTGTTCTAGTAGTGATAGTGAAAGTTCTTCAAGTGATAATGAAAATGAGATGTTGTTCATATTAGAAAAAGAGGAAGAACCGAAACATAGATTCATTATCATGAAATGTCTTAGATGTGGAAATTTTGGTCACCTTGAGGATGATTGCATAAATAATGATTTGGTTTCTAGTATGTATGAGGATGCTTTAGAAAACTATGCAGAAGATGCATGTATGGTTTTTGAAAAGGGTAGCACCTCTAGTGATAAGAAATCTAAAAAAGGCTTTGATGATTCAAAAAGCAAACAAATAGAGGAAGATATAGAGGAAGGTGAAGTAGATCTTGAAGGTGAAATTATTAGTGCTCTTAGTGCTTTGAAAAAGGAAAGAAAGAAGAATGCTAGACTCAAGGATAAGTTAGATGAATGTTGTATGGAGAGAGATGATCTTATAGAAAGTCTTGACTTCTCTACGGCTAAGACTCAAGAACTCAAGGATGAGTTAGAGTCTAAGGTTCTTGAGTATAGTGAGTTAGAATAGAAAATGAATTCTTTGAAAGAGAAAACTAAATAGTACAAGGATAAGCTTTACAGGTTTCAAGATATCTCCAAAAATGTTAAGTCACTCATCAAAGGTCAAAGAAAGACAATAGATAAAATAGGCCTTGGTTTTGTTAAGCCACACAAGGAACAAGTTGGAGAGTCTAGTAAGAGACTCCAAAAGGAAGAGAGTTTGGATGAGGAAAGTACTTCAGAAAAGGATTCCTTGAATGATAGATGCACAGAAACAGAAAACAAAATTTAGAATGAGAAAAATAAGTTTTCAGAACTTAAGAGGTCAATTAAAGGAAAGTTTCAAGGCAGATGTTTTTCTTGTCATAGGTTTGGTCACATGGTTTCACATTGCATGGCTCAAGTGAAGGAGGTAAATGACAGTTTCAGAAGTGCTAGTTAATTTCAAGGGCATTGCTACTCTTGTCAATAGTTTGGGCACAAGGTAGTTTATTGCAAGGCAAATAACAGGAACAGGTTTGGTCAGAACAGGTTTGGCTAGAATAGGTTTGGTCAGAACAGGTGGATTCAAAGATCAGGTTTACCTCAGAGAAACAAAATCATCAAGTGTTTCAAGTGCAACAATGAAGGTCACAAAATCAAACAGTGTAGAGCTGAAATTCTAGAATACAGGAACAAGAACAGTGGCATGATCAGGTACAAGGATCAAGGCATGAACAAGAATAGGGATTAGAACAAGAACAAGAACAGTGACAAGAACAGGAATACGGGCAAAAAGTTCAAGAGAAGGCTTGAGAAGGAAATTATAGACGCTGATGATGATCAGTGCCTAATGGGAGTTTTACTCCCACCCTAGAATTAATCACCTCATCAGGAGGTGGGGGAGGGACTAAGCTAAGAGGCTCATTCTTAGTCCTAAGCCCCAAAGGTGACCCTTTTCCATTGATGACAAATGGGGAGAGATATGAGTAAGGGGGAGAGCTTCAAGTGAAGAGGAAAGCTTCAAGTCAGGGGGAGCAAAACTTCAAAGGAATATTCTCAGTTGTGGGCACAATTTTTCAGTTGTTAGCACAGTTGGTTTTAGTTTTGGCTCTTGAGAAGTGTTTTCAGTAAAGGTTTGCCATCAATGACAAAGGGGGAGATTGTTGGCAATTTTGGGTACTTTGGGTACATTGCCTTTGCTCAAGTGTATAAGTTGTCATTGATGTCAAGAAGCTTTTGAAGGAATTTGATTTGATGTCAAATAATTTGTTTTGATGAAGGTTACGACATGACAATTTCAAAGGTCTTTTGCAAACCCCATGTTGACAGAGAAAAAGGCAAGTGGAAAAACTATCGCGATTTTGCAACATGTTGGGAGACAAAAAGGCAAGTGAAAAACTGTCACGATTTTGTGACATGTTGGAAGAAAAAGAGAAAGCAAGAAGAAGTGTCATGATTTCGCGACAAGTTCAAAGAAAGAGAACAAGTTGGAAAAGTGTCACGATTTCGTGATATGTCGCATTTTCGTGACTCGAAAAGTGCAGGAAGGCAAAGAAGGAAAAGTGTTGCGATTTCACGACATATTGCAGAGAAGGTTGTACGGGAGAAAAAGTGTCACGATTTTGCGACATAATGCAGGAGAGAGAGTCCGATAGAAAAAGTGTCACGATATCGTGACATGTCGAGTTTTCGCGACCCGAAGAACAGAAAAGAGCTAAGGAGGAAAAGTGTCATGATATCGTGACATGTCGCATTTTCATGACTTAAGTAGGAGAGAGAAAGCAAGTTAGAAAAGTGTCACGATATTGTGACATGTCACGATTTGCGACTCAAAGAGGAGAGAGAATGTACGGAGTCAAAAATGTCACAATATCATGACAAAGACAAGTCAGAAGACAAAGTGGAAGCAAGATAAAGTGTCATAATTTCATGACATGCTACAGAACTTGAAGTGAGAACTGTCACGATTTCGCGACATGCAACAAAGGGAAGAGTCTGAAATGAGAACTATCACGATTTTGCGACAGGTTGCAAAGAAGACGTACGAAAGCTAAAAGCATCACGATTTCACGATAGGCTGCAAAGAAAACATATGAAAGCTGAAAGCGTCATGATTTCACGACAGGTTACAAAGAAGACGTACGAAAGCTGAAAGCATCGCGATTTCGCGACAGGTTACAAGGAAAGCGTACGGAAGCTGAAAGCGTCATGATTTCATGACAGGTTGCAAAGAATGCGTACGGATGCAAAAAGTGTCACGATTTCATGACAGGCAAAAAATAAAGCAGACGGAAGCAGAAGTGTCACGATTTTGTGATAGAAACTAAAATCAGGTCTTCTATAGGAGAAGTGTCATGATTTCGCGACAAAATCAGAGAGGAAGGCTACGAAGATAGAAGTGTCACGATATTGTGACAGAAGTGAAGACGAAGTCTGCAGAGGTAGAAGTGTCATGATTTCGTGACAAAAGCAGAAAGGAGGTCGACGAAGGGAGAAGTGTCGTGATATCATGACAAAAGCAAAGTTGATGCTGACAAAGACAGAAGTGTCACGATATCACGACAAGAGCTTAGTTGAAGTCGATAAAGGCTGAAGTGTCGCGATATCGTGACAAAAGCCAAAAGAAAATGTACGGTTGCAAAGGTGTCACGATATCGCGACATGTTGTAGTTTCATGGCAAAAGCTACAGAAGAGTTATAGAGGCAATTGAAGCCGACAAAGTTAAATGTGAGCCGATGAAGATTAGGGTTTGTAGCCGACAAAAGTTTAGGGTTGTGCAGCCGACTAAAGATCAGGGTTACAACTGACTAAGATTAAGGTTTTGATCTTGAAAGTGTTATTATAAAAGGCAGGCTATTTTGAAGAGTTGAAGATGTTGTTAGTTGCGACGTTCGTAGATAGAGCACGGTTTGAGAAGTTCGATCATCGAGAGCAGAGTGCAAAATTTGATCGAAGTGTGTAGAGTGAGCGAAGAGTCGTGGTGAATTGTTCTAAGTGCTGATGTGTTTGTGCAGACAGTGCAAAGGTTGAAGTTTGACCAAGTGCGACTGTAATTACGTAGAGATAGCAAAGGGCGTAGAGAGCACAAAGGGAAAAGACGAACGTGGAGTGTTGCTATATGGGCGCAAAGTGTGCGAAGACAGTGCAGCTTGTGTGTAAAGGATTGATTTGTTCAAGTGTTGGACAGATCTGACAGATAGAGGAAGACTTGTACTAGACCGACTGACTGTGTTTGGTATAGGTTGCTGAGCTACTATGGACATGATCATAGAAGGCATAAGTCTCTTAGGCTAAGCATTAAGGACATGAGGTCTTCGGTGGAAAGGAGTTCCACGTGTTGGCAAGAGGTAGAGGTAGTTGATCTTCTGAGGGATCATTTCTAGAGCAGAGGGGAAGGTATAGCCTTTGAGCAGAGGCTCATAAATTCAGATTGGGGGAAGGTATCTCCTTTGAGTAGAGGCTCATAAATTCTGATTGGGGGAAGGTATCTCCTTTGGGCCGAGGCTCATAAAAATTGTAACTGGGAAGGATTCCAAAAGAAATTTGAGATGACTTTAGAGAAAAATTTTGTGGACGTAGCCCAACCATTCTGGGTGAACCACGTTAAAATTGGTGTCACTTTATGGATGATATTGTGCATTGTTTTGTTATTGCTTTGAGTATATTGCTTTACTATTTTGAAGTATAAAAGAAAAAGTAAAAAGAGGTCTTATACTGTTCACCCCCCCTCTCAGTATAAGCTTGTGTTCTTCATGGAACACCTTATTACTCCTATTAATAAGCTCATAACACTTCAAAAATTCAAACCCTAATATCAAATAATGCCAAATATTTTATCTCCCTCACAAAAACCTTTTGCAAATTCCAATTTAAAAAAACTTAAAAAAAATAACCTTCACAAATTTTGGGCCTCCATAAATTTTGGAATTAAAGCATACATTAGGTAGTGCAAAAGGTGCCTTGAAAGGTTTCAAACACGAAACCTGCCCCAGCTAGGTGCCTTAGCAAGGTGCACGCCCACCACGTGGGCTACGAGCCACAAGATAAAGGAAAAGGCTTTCACCTTTTCTTTGTGCTCCTCCTGACACAGTCTCAACCAAAAACACTTCTCCACTTCTCAAAAGCAAACCAACGGGATTCAATCCCTGCACCTCACGTTCGCCAATGACTTGGCACCTCCCTTGCTTTCGGTTGCACTAGAATGCACTTTGGGATAGGAAATAAAAACCTCATCTGCTTGTCTTTTGCCTTGCACACCCTTTGAAAATACACATGATCACCTCTTTTACCATGTGCTCAAAATTACACTTAGCACTTGATCACGAATTATATTTATCATGGGTTTCTTCCCTCCTTTATATGCATATCAATGTCTTCGATGACGTTGACATGGGTAAATCGAATAATTCAAAAATTTAAATTATAAACTTTATAACCCTAGCTTTAGGATTAACTTTATTAATTTATAAATTAACTTATAATTAAATTATAATTAATTTACAATTAATTTAATAACTTTAAAATTTAATTAAATTAATTTATAAATTAAATTATAATAAAACTATTATAATTAATTAATTAAATATGTGGGTCTTATCCTTTTAATATAATAATATAATATTATTTTTCTTGGGCCTTTCTTTTGCCCTTTAAACCTCATCTAATAACTTGGAAGAAAATTTTCTTTTGCATTTGATTACGAAACCTGAATCTTATGCTGCTCACTTAAATTGATGCTTAGCGGTGCTGACTTCTTAACATCAATGACAACAAAACCTGCTCATATTTCCAATAGGTGGTTGATCCTAGCCATATTTGTACCCAAAATATCTAACAACTTCAAAACCCTTGGAATATTAATCAATGTTTGGGGACCTACATAGGTCGCTATATGACTAAGATTGGAGGTGCAATAGTCAAGCCCCCTTGGTCCTTTTAACTGATTATTTGAAAAGAAAATTATTGTTGACCTTTGGAACAAACAAAGCAAGATGCAATAGATATGAAATAGTGAAATAAAATGTAGACAAAATGAGCATGATAGAAGGAAAGTATGCAAGATGCAAACTAGAGTTTTGGAAGAAAAAGCTTACCCCCAATCCCTAGTTGATCAAATTCATGCCCCATAAGGGTTGGGCATGAATTTGGCTTGCCAAATTCACATCCTGTATGGAACGGGCGTGAATTTTATTTAATGTTCTCTCTAGTCTACAAAATATTAAAAATACGATGCAAAATAGGAAATTAAGGTTCTAAAATATAAATAATGCACATAAAACATGATTAACTAATGGTGAAAGGAAGGAGTAATGAGAAAGTGAAGGTAACAATAGAAATAGTAGATCTATATCATGGTCAAGGGTCCTCCACTTGTTCACCAAGAGCAACTAATCCCAAGAAGCACAAAAACAATGATAGAGCATTCTAACAACAAAAAGCACTTGAAAATTGTTGAAAGCAAGATCATAAAATTAAGAATGTCAAAACTAGAGGATGTTAAGATTCATATATGGGATAAAATGGGATGCAATCCTCATATTTATTGTAAGTTTGAAGGGCTTCAAAGGGTGGGAAAATGAAATTTAACCTTGGGCAAGAGCCAACATCACAAAAAGTCAATGTGGGACAAGGATTTTGAGAGAAAACCCCTAATATTACTAAATTTGTACCTTGTACTTAGTAGGTGTGAATTTCGTAAGCCAAATTCATGTCCTATTAGTGACAGGTATGAATTTGGCAAGGCTAAGGAAAAAAGGTAAAATAAAGGGAGAAAAGGGGCTCAAACTTGCACTTAGCAATTTTGAGTGGCTTCCTAAGGATCTAAGATAAAATGACTCATTTTGATGGGTCATTTTTCCATGTCTACACCATATTCGATAGTACTTACTATCTTATGATACCCTTAAAACTTTAAATTTTGATGAATATACTTCATACTCATTTCTCTATATGTTCTTCTTGAAACCCTAAAGTGCAAGAGATAGAATCTACACTAATCTCATTTTTATTGCAAGGAGATGATTTTCTACTAAAAAAAAATGAAAGTGATCTGCATGGATTAACCTTGACATATTATACCTTTTTTATTTTAAAAAGTGCCTCCACATTTTCCTTTTATTATTTATTTTCTTTTAAATTTGAAATAAAATCTCACTTCATTTCAATCCACTTTTGAATCTCTAAAAATACTCCAATATCCATTGAACATGTATATTATTCCTTTGCTTTTAAGAACCATTATACTTGATAGATCATATCATATTTAATAATTACCTTTGAATCTCTCAAAATAATCCAATATCCATTACACATTATTATATTACATGAAATATTAACTCACAATCTAATCTAAGATACAAACCTAATCTAATAATCTACCAAGGTGGTCCATTGACATGTACCAAATAATGTAATATTATCCAACACCCCTCTGTATTATATTATTTGGTTATTTAAGACTTTAATATTCAATACAATATTCATTTTTAAGCCTTCAATATACCTCCAGTAGATTATGGATCCTACATGTAGAAGTCTTCAACATTATTTTCATTGTCATATGAATTTGTGATAGATTTGCTTTTGACCTGGTTCTTCTTCTTCTTGATTGTCTTCGTCTTTGATTTTTACTTTGGTATTGAGTCTTAAACATAGTTTATCATTATATAGCCTTGTTGATAAACATATCTAATTACTTCACAAGTCCATTTCATTTTTTCTTATTCTTTAAATATCTTTATTTCTTGTTCTCTAGAAGTTTTATGCTTGTATCCATTGTTAGTAGATACTTCAAAAATAAGCTTTTAAAATAAATAATCTAATATGAATGTTAAAACCTTTTAAAATTTGTTGTAGTACTCCTTTTTTGTGATATTAGAAAATAGATGAGCGTGATTTCATTCTATAATATTTACATGGATGTAGATTCCAACAATCTACTTTTTCATGTCCAATTGTATTGCAACAAACACATCTTGAAAATATTTGTGTTATCTTGGAGATTTCAAGTTCATCTATTTTATTGACAAAATAATATAACCACTTGTGTATAATTAAAGCTATTTTGACTTTGCTTCTTTCATAGATGTATAAGAGATCTTCAAGAGCTTTAGATTTTGTATCTGGAATAGTAACAAGATTCAATGATTTATCTTCTTGATATTTTTGAATACTTGTTATTGTTCTTTTATCAAATCTTTCTGCCAAATTTTGAAAATAGTTTCTAAGCTTGTTCTCTATATCTCCATTATAATAGTCATTAATGAATTCTTCCATTATATCCTCTACCTTATATCTCCCTAGTTTTTGAATGAAAAATTTCAAGTTTCCAATTTTTGCAAAAACCTTTGTAGTTGACCACCTTATATCTCACAAGTTTTTTAATGACAATTATTTCAAGTTTCTAATTTTTTCAAAAATATTTATAGTTGAGTGCCTTATGGCTCCCAAATTAATTAGAAACTATAAAACTAAGAATTTTGCAAATATAATTTTTCTAAGTTTGATGTAGACTACCTTATCTTTCCAAAATTAGATATTTTGCAAAAAATCCTTATATTTTGAAATTCAAATAATAATAGAGCAATTTGAATATCAAATAACTTTATAAAACCTTCATAAAAGTCCAAATTAAAAATTTACTTATCACTCCAAATCTTAAATATACAATTAAAGTAACTAAGGCTTTAATTAACCTATTAAACAATTTACCACTCCTTTAATCAAATTAAACCTTATAATAATTCAATAATTAATCATAAAATAACCTTATCACTCCTCAACATTAGCAATATTTGAATATTAAAAACTAAACTCAATATTTATCTCCTTAATGATGCACTATTTCAAAAAGTCTTCCTCATGCTGCAATTTGGTAAGTGACTCACTTATGGCATCGAATATTTCACTGTGCTATCTTACCTTAGATGTGCTATCGTGCCTTGAATGTGCTATCTTACCTCAAACATGTGAGAATGCTCTATCTAAAGACCATGTAATGGTATCTACTTGAAACTCTCCCTTGCATACGTTACTAGCTCTGCCTTTCTACCTTCTAGCCTCAACATGTCAACCACCCCTTATTCCTTCTCTAAAATAATGTTATTTATCTCTCTCTTTATCTTTTACTTATCAATGCTATCTTTAAATTCTCTCGTATTCTTTTGGATATGACCATGGTGAATGTATGTTTTGGAATATTTCTAGAAAACATTATGAATTTTGACACCTTGGTTCATCCCTCCATAACATTGCCACTTGTAATAAATTAAGGTCTTGGAGCCACATGGACTAAAATCCAATAGGCTTTATACAACCACTATTGAGTGTTGGAAATATGAGCAAGGTTTAGTGTCATTGATATCAAGAAGAGAGTAAGATTTATTGCCATTAATTTCAAGGAGAGGATGATCAAGTTTCAGTGTCATCCATGCATTTATGTCAAAAGTTTGATGTCCAAGTTTTGGTGTTATTAATGTCATCCAGTGGTTTTCCAGCAAGGCAAAGAAGCAGGTCAATGGAAATAATAATATTATAATATTTTCGGTTACAAGTTGGTGTGAAGAAATACAAAGGCCAATGAATGATAAAATTATTATTCATCCAAAACACCCATGTGAAAGTTTATTTTTAAATTATTTAAATTTAAATAGTTTACCCTAAGGTAAAATTTAAATTTAAATTAATTTAAAAGAGTGCCAAAATAAAAATCAAATTAATTCTAATTTGAATTAATCTTAGCACCGACATGTTTGGAAATATTACAAAGCATATAAAAGGGTGTAAGATCCCACCTTAAAAAATAATCCAAGAGAATTATCTAATACTCAAGGAGATCATGCACCAAGGCTTGGAAGGGAAGAATCACATGTGTTTTAAACCTTTAAGGAGACAGACCAAGGAACAAGTAAGAGGGGAGTGCACTTTACATCACAAGGCACTAGATAGCGTGGTTGGTATCCAGGGCTACACTAAGTCATTTGTAGGTGCAAGGTTGAGGGTTCGATCCATGCGGTCTTTATTTTGTAAGAGGAGAAGGTATTTAAGTCTATGTCATCAAAGGAAAAAATGAAGCCATGCACATTTCCTTTTATGTGAGGGCAGGTAGCCCACTTTGTGGGTGCCTATTGTGCCAAGGTGCTTGGAAGAAGGGGATTGCATGTTCAAATCCCATCAAGGTTTTTTTGTTGCTATTTATAAGGTATGCGCTCAAATGCTAAGGTTTAAACGTTGCATCCAAAATTCATGAGGGTGGAAATTATTTTTTTAATTTCCCAAAGTTTTTTTTAAATTTAAAATTGCTTATTTAAAGGGTTTATGAGCTATAAGAGGGAGATAAAATGGTAAGTAAAGTTTTAAATTTTGTGTTTGATTTTTTAGTGATTAAAGTTTATAAAAGGAGTAATAAGGTGTGCAAAGGGTGCTATATGTTATTTGTTGAAATAAAATCATATTATAAAAATTGATTTGAAAGGAGAAATAAGGCATAGTTGATTTTTGATATTTTGGCATGGTGAAATATTTTTGAAAGAAAATATTAAGGACATATTTGTGATATCTAACCATTAAGATTTTTAAAGAGGTTGAGGTTGATTGAGATAAATTTTGAGATCAAACCTTATTCAAAACAAAGGTACGAGCATATCATCCTTGTGAGTGGAATATTGTTGAATTGAATGTTGTGAATGCTAAGTTGGAGTGAAAAGGGTTTATTGATGTATCGCTCCAAATTTTTCGCATCCCTACCTTCAGGCTATAGGATCCGCGCCCGGAAGGAGGATGGGAAAAGGATGTCGCGATACCTCGGACTGAGAGGACTTTGCGAAGGTCCCGCCTCTCAAGGGAGGTGTATTTTGGTGATTTTTTCGACGGATGGTGGGTTCACTAGGAAACATTTAGCGGCAGTTTCCACGCCTAGGTTTTGGAATGTGTTTGATGAGTTCGTTTTAACCTTAAGCATTCATATCCTAGGTTTGGCCGAATGAATCTAAATTAAAACTACATGAAAATGCAACTTTCATGAATACAACAAACAGATTTGAAAGCAAAAAACGAGAGAATTTTCGAGAATGACAATGAAAAATACCGATCCGGATGTCCGAAGAAGATTCTGATGTTTGAAGCAGTCTGGATCGCCTGTAATTTGACAGAATCGTCTGTAATCTGACAGAATCGTCTGAGACTGACAGATTCGTCCGAGATCTGACGAATTCGTCAGACGAATTCGTCAGAGACCTGCAAGACAGAAAATAGATGCAAAATACAAGAAATTCTATTGTGCTAATAGAGGCAAATTACACCAAATAGCAATATGAATACTGAACAATATTTAAGAACAGAATTTAAAGCCAATTACTGTACTTTAATAGCAGATCATGAACTTAGCATGCAATCTAAGCTAAATGGGTGAACTCCAAATGCAAAATAACATAAAAACTGAATAAATAATCTAATTTACGGGAATAAAATGACAAAGAAAAGAGTTGAGAAAAGCAAACTCCGAGCACCCGATTGCCTCGATGTGGGCTGCGATCGAGATCGTCTCGCATCGGTACGAAATCGTCTCGCATTCGACGGGATCGCCTCCGATCCGAACAGGTTCAGTCGACGACGATGGATGCTGGCTCCGGCTGAAAAACAATGATGTACCTGCAATAAAATCGATGTGGAACTAGTGCAAATGCAAGATTAGGATGTTCTAATGTAGAGGGAATCACTTTGCAAGAAAATTTCAGCCAGGGGTTGGGGAGGGAAAATCTTAGAGATTAAATAGGCTTAGAGGGAGTAGGTAGGAGGTTGGAGATCATCCCAATTTGGGAGATCTCCAACGGGGGAGGGTCCCAACGGCGCAGACATGCTTCCGCCCGGATTGGAGACCCGTTGGAACAGATTCCAACTATGCAAATTCAGTTTTGCGACAAGATCGTCCGGACGTCCTAGTCCAGACGAAATCGTCAAATGCAGGGCGATATCGTCTGATCGGCGACGATATCGTCAAACGGTCAAAACAACCTCTAAAATTGGCGCGAAAAAGGGGGAAACGGAATACCCGACGGTTAACAGGCGGTTTGGGAGGTTAAATTTGATTTTAAAATTATTTACTAAGGTGAATGTAAATTTTATAATTTTCCTGCGCCAATTTTAGGGTGCTACATTTTGCCCCCTCTTTAGCGAATTTTTCGAAGAAAATGCGTTAAAGATGAGTTCTTCTCGATCTACGAGAAAGCAAAAAATTATACCCATTTTTAGGCGACGATTCTTGGTCGAATCGTACGACGACTTACTATGGTGCCCCCTCCGTGTTTTTACCCAAATCGAACGTTTGAGGTAAAAACGCGAAAAAGCAAAAAATTATTGTTGAATAAAATTAAGAAAAATAGGGTAAAACCCTAATTCATTTTTACTGTTCATTTTTTGGTTTTTAGAGCTCTGAAGCAAAAATGGTGGAGACGACGCACAGATCTGCAGAGGTCCGGCGCGGTCTACGGGTAAGAGCCTAGACTTAGCTAGAACTGATTTAATTTAATTTTTACATGCTTTTTAAGTGATTTTTAGGTGAATTTGGAGCATCGCGGCCGTTTTTGGCCGTCGACGTCGTCGGGACGAAATCGTCCCGATTTCGTCAATTTCGCCCAAGGGCGAAATCGATGAAAGGGGGACGATTTCGTCAATCTAGAGACGATTTCGACAAGCGAGATCGGAGACGATTATGCTCAAATTTGGGACGATATCGTCCAATAGTGGGCGATATCATCAATTACATGAAATTGATCTTTAAGTTGCATTATTAATTACTGGAATTGTTATTAATGATTGTTTGTTGTTTTGTTGTTTATGTTGCGGAGAGGATTACTAAAGAGCGAGGGAGTGGAAATATGGAGGTTTGAGAGATGACTTGGCCGCTCTGACACAGGCAGAGCGAGATCTGTTGGCACAGGCCGACTTACAGCATGTGGCGGAGATGCCACAAGTATCCACGGACATGGGGCTTCTAACAACCCTAGCAGAGAGATGGTATCCGGGTTCTTCCTATTTTTGGTTACCGACAGGGGAGATGGCTCCCACACTAGAGGATGTATGGAGGATTCTGAGAATCCCCATACAAGGACGGATGATCACTCCTACGGCCAATCAGGGCCACGCTATGGGACGGCTGTGTGGTGACCCGAGCTTCACCCTGGAGAAGGGCGGAGTGAATATCGAGGCACTACGCCAGATGCCTGGGGCATCCAGACTCACACGAGTTCTAGCTGGAGTGGTTGGTGGACTTCTGCTGTGCCACCAGAGCGGATGCAGGGTACCATGGATGCTCGTAGATGTGATCTACGATATGAGAGACCATGGGTACAGGTTTTGCTGGGGCAGCTTTGTTCTATGCCGGTTGTACAGGATCCTGTATGGGGTCGTGTACAAGGGCGGGCGATGTCTGGTGATGACATCGCTCCTACAGGTTTGGTGCTGGGAGCACATTGCAGTGCGGAGGCCGGTAGGGCTTCCACTGATAGGGGTGGACGGGGAGAGGCCCCGAGTCTTCTACTGGTGGCTCCGGAGAGGGTCACAGTGGCGGATCGACCTACCGATGTCCCGGAGGCTACTGGATGACTTGGTCCCGGATCAGATCACCTGGAGACCATGGAGAGGGCACCCAGGGTGGGCCGAGGATGGACAGGAGCTGGCTCGCATCAGGCGAGTCTGCTGGCTATGGATGGAGAGAGGAGAGGTGGAGCTCCATCGCTATGACCGAGTTTTGAGATAGTTCGGTCTGCAACAGGGGATCCCATCTCTCAGGGACTACGAGTTTTCTCGGACTATCCGGGATAACACCACGGTTAGCGGGGCTCCTGACATGCAGCGCTTCTGGAGCCAGGACGCAGACGATGCCCCCATCCAGCCAGTGGATGGGGACGACGTGGGGGTCACAGATGGCTACGATGCCTGGTACGCAGGCATCCGCCCTCCTCGGATGACGAGGGCACAGGGTCCGATCCACGTAGTTGTGCATCGGATAGGGAGGCGATGCCAGGCAGCGATAGAGGCGGCCCAGGGTCACGACAGGAGAGAGTAGAGGAGGCCACAGGCACAGGAGAGGCCACGACAGTAGGAGAGGAGGGAGGAGAGACCCCCATCTCCACAGAGAGAGAGGCCACCATCGCCCGATAAGGGCAAGGGCATTGACACAGGAGAGAGCAGCGAGACGGTGACTCTCCGAACGAAGAATATCCATCTCCAGACACAGGTGCAGACTCTGCAGGACGAGGCTGCACGACATCGAGCTGAGGTGACACAGCTCAGAGACGAGATTGCATGCCTCAGGGCATGGGGCGGAGGGGCGAGCACTCAGGAGCTGATGCGGTCGGTTGCTCAGACCGCATTCTACCAGGGGATCTATTTTTAGATGGTGCCCGAGGGCCAGAGGGTACAGCTATCGGCTGCTATTGCAGATCCGATCAGGACAGGGTCATCGAGGAGCTCATCCCGATCGACGACGAGGACTCGCAGTACCACACATACTGCGATGGGGCCACCTCGTCCTCCGTAGGGCGGGGGAGGAGATGAGGCTGAGAGCTCTAGGGGCTCTCGAGACACTGCTCGGAGGACATTTGATTGAGTATGCCAAGATATGGATTGTGGCATACCAATCTAGCTGAGATGATGTACATATATTTTTGAGATATATATGATGATATATTTTTGATCATATGACTTGTGTCTTGAGTATGTTTATGATGATTTTATGTTTTGATTGATTGATTTGAAAATTCATGTAATTATGTCGTTGGAAATATTATAATTTGAATGTCATGCTATAAAATTTTAAATGAAATAATCTGATGTAACAAAGTGGTTGTATGTGATGCAATAATTTTGATAAAAATAAAAGGGGACTTTTAACAATAATTTCAAAGGACATTGTCGCTATTATAGACCATTTCATGGAGTCACCGCTCACTCGGTCGTCAAGCTAATCCCAGTATAGAAATATTGCGAAAAGTAAAAGAGTGCTTAAGAGACTGTCTTAAGACTTTGTTGTGATAGTGCAAATGATGATGATGATGGTTGGTTTGTTTTCAGACTTTCATGAAAAATATTATGCATGAAATATTTTTAAAATGATTTTTGCTAGGCATAAATTCCTAAGTGTGATAAAATTTGTGAATAATTCCTTAGGAATTATACCATCATTGCAAAGTTAAAGGTTGACATAATGACATAAAAATAGTGAAAAAATGGGTTTGCTTTTGAAAAGCATAATTTGTGTAAAATGAAGTCATATGGTTTTTATGATTTTTGATAAATTGGGGAATAAAAATTGTTACAATGGTTTGCGCTAGGCATAGAATATGTAGGTATAGACTTATACCATCATCGCGAAAATCCAAAAAAAATAGTTTTATTGCATGGTTGATTTTTTGATGAACAGAAAAGATGAAAATGAGGACTTGCGCTAGGCATAAAATTCCAATTTTGGTTTTGAAACTATACCATCGTCGCGAAAGTCAACCAGATATATATGATTTGATTTGTGTAATTTGGAAGAAATTTTTGATTTTTCTAATTCTATAGTTGTCTTTGTGAAAAATAATTGTACTTGATTATTCCAAACAAGTTGCAAAAATAATATTTCAAAGTATTTTGAAGACAAAAGTTAGATTTATAAGGAATCCCATGTGCATATGTGCATTCATTTCCGATCTTGATTTATCATAATGATAAACAAAATCTCTCAAATACAAATGTGTGTGCAATTGCATTGTTCATTTACCAGTTTTGAGCAAGATACTATGATACAAGTGATTTGAGGAAACCAAATAAATGTTCATTAACCATGATGTAGATGCATATAACCATATTAGACTACTATGTAGGTCGGATTATCAAGAGCTAGCTAATCCATAAGCAGACATAGGTCTGTACAAAAGAAGGTCGCTAATGTGACGGACATATCGCCACGCTAGGAGTTACCCAAGGCCAAGCGGGTTGGGCACAAACCACCTGTTATGGGGCTTACCTCACAATTTTCGAATAATTGAGAATTCCAAGGATTCAAGCTCATCAACCCTTCTTTTCTTTTCAAAGGGTAGGGAAAGGGATTTTATTGCTTTCTTGCTTTCTTTTGAACTTTGCTTATTTTTCTTTTTGTATTTCTTTTGCTTGATAATACTTGGAACATTGCTGTAAATAACATTTTTTCTTTTCTCTTCTTTCTTGAATTTTTCTTCTCTTTTTCTTTGCTAGGGATACTTGCTCGGATTAGGCTGTAGAGCAAGGGATTTTTATTTCGGGTAGGGGTGAGCTTGTCCTTTTGCCAATTCTCAAAGATTCTAGACCATGTGCATGATAGGATAGCAGGGGAAACTTTTCACTCAAGAAATCAGTTCTACTATGTAGCAAAACATGGAAATTACAAATATAATCATTTTATTGTGAAAAGATGTGCTTGGTTTAGGTAAATAACAAGATCAATTCTCTATGCTCAAACTTTATTTAATTGAAATTTGTGAACTTTGATATAAGAGAGATTAGTAATCATGCCGGATAAAAGCAAGATATTTATTTTTTTGTGAGTGTGCAAGTGAGGGATTCAAAATAAATGCTAATTTATCCAAAATAAGTTGAAACATATAACTGCAATAATTGTAAGAAAATATATATAAACACTTTTGAGAAGTTTTGAGAATGTTGACTCTCTCTTTCTTCTGTATATTGTTTTGGTTTCGAAAGAGTCAAGCATATAGTTGTTTTTAGATTTTTATTTTGATTTTAGTTTTTGAGCAAAAGGAACTTAACTAGTGCTTTAAATAAATGCAATAGATAGTTTTTGAAGATTTTTGGAGATTTATGAATGTTTTTGGTGTTTTTGGATTTTTATAAATTGAAAGAAATACAAGATAATGATTTTGAACAAATATATACATGGATGAAATGACCAAATTTATGCATAGTAACGTTTAAGATGCAAAATATTCATGGGTTCTTTAAGTTCTTTACCATCTAAGGTAGATAATTTATATGCTCCTGATTCAAATTTAGCAGTAATGATGTATGGTCCGAGCCAGTTGGGCTCAAATTTACCTTTAAGTTCTTTGGTTGCATTTGTATTTTTTTGATTTTCTTTTAAAACAAGGTCGCCAATCTCAAAGGATCGATGACGAACTTTCTTAGCATATGATCTTTTAAGCTTGTTTTGGTAAGCACGGAGATGCTCCAAAGCATTGATGCATTTTTCATCGAGGAGTTCCAGCTGACTGAGTCTACCAGCACGATATTCATCTCCTACTTCGGTATCTTGAAGTAGCAGAGCCAAAGAAGGAACTTCCAATTCAAATGGAAAAACTGCTTCAACACCATATACCAAAACAAATGGTGAAGTGCCCGTGGGGGTTCGAACACTAGTTCGATAAGCCCACAAGGCTGGATATAATTGAATATGCCAATCACGGCCAATTTTATTGACTAATATTTTGAGAATTTTGATTAAAGTTTTGTTAGAAGCTTATGCTTGACCATTACCCTGAGGATAATAGGGGGTGGACCAGCGATGTTGAATCTTATATTTTTGACATAATTTTTTAACATCTTTATTTTTGAAAGGAGTTCCATTGTCAGAGATGAGATTCGCAGGAATTCCGAACCTGCAAATGATTTGATTAAAAATGAATTTAGAGACCTGTGAGCCAGTGCAAGAAGCTAAAGGCATAGCTTCAACCCACTTCGTGAAATACTCAGTGGCAGTTATGATGAACTTGTGTCCATCAGATGACACAGGATTGATTTTGCCAATAATATCCAAGCCCCATTTAGAAAAGGGCCAAGGAGATGAAATAGCCTGCAGCTCTTGTGCAGGCGCATGGACAAGGTCAGCATGTTTTTGACACTTGTCGCAATGGCGCACATACTCATGTGCATCCGTTTCCATGGTAGGCCAAAAGTATCCTATCCGAAGGAGCTTTTTAGCAATGGCACTACCACTAAAGTGTCCTCCACAAGATCCATCGTGGGCTTCACTCAAGGCTGATTTAGACTCTTCTAAGTTTAAACATCTTAATAGGATACCTTCAAAAGATCTCCTATATAAAGTATTGCCAATTATTACAAAGCGACTTGCTCGTCGACGTAATAACCGATGTTGGTTTCTATTAGAATTGTCAGGGAAAGTCCCATTTTGGAGAAAATCAAATATGTCTGTATACCAAGGTTCAGGAGTAGTTTCATTGATTAGAAACACATCCAAAGGCTCTAAGCATGACTTAGTTGAAGCGGGTTCCTGGAGCCGACGAATAATGATAGTGGCATATTCGTCGTCTAACTCCAAGGGCAGGAGAGATGCAGCTGCGGCCATGGCATCAGCTGCACGGTTGCTAGTTCGAGGAATGGCTTCCAAGGTGACTTGATCAAACAAGGACATTAGTTGTAAAACATAGGCCTTATATGGGCGCAGTTTATCATCTCGGGTTTGATAAACTTCATTAATTTGGTTTATAACTAATTGGGAATCCCCAAAAACTAAAAGGTGTTTAATTTTTAGTGCTAGAGCAGCTCGTAATCCAAGGATTAGAGCTTCATACTCAACGATATTGTTGGTGCAAGCAAAGGTCAGTTTGAAGGACAGAGGAATAAGATGTTTTTGCGGAGATATTAAAATAATACCCGCACCAACCCCACTCATGCATCGGGCTCCATCAAAGTATAAGGACCATTGTTCAACAAGGTCTGCCTCTAATTGAAGGCATTCATCAGGAAACTCGATAATGAGGGGATGAGTAGACTCTAAGGGTGCAGCAACTAATTGATCTGCTATGATTTGACCCTTAACAAGACTTCTGTCCTATGAATGTGAGATCAAACTCGCTTAGAGCAAGAACCCACTTGGTTGTGCGACCCGATAAATAAGGTCGACTCATGAGATACCTTAAGGGATCGTATTTAGCAATGACATACGTTTTTTGACTAAGCATATAATGTCGTAATTTTTGCGTAGCAAAAATGACTGCTAGACATAGCTTCTCTAACGCTGTATAGCGGGTTTCATAACTGATGAAGGTTCGGCTAATATAATAATTAGCACGTTCTCATTTTTCATCATCGAGTTGAGCTAACATAGCTCCTAAGGCAGAATCTGAAGCAAAAATATAGAGGAGAAATGGGCGATCAGATTTAGGCGGTGAAAGCACCGGTGGGTTAAGGAGATATTGTTTGAGAAGTTCAAAAGCTTCTCTACATTCTGTGTCCCAATTGAAAGGGACATCCTTCTTAAGAAGTTTGAGAAAAGGACCAGTTTTGTCCGCCAGCTTATCAATGAAGCGACGGATAGCTTGAAGTTTACCCTGTAAACTTCGTAATTCAGATATATTAGTAGGTGCGGGCATATCGGTGATAGCCGCAATTTTGAGAGGGTCAATTTCGATACCACGTAAAGAAACTAAAACCCCCAATAGTTTGCCGGACTTAACTCCGAATATACATTTTGTTGGATTTAACCGAATGAGATATTCTCGTAATCGATTAAAGACTTTTCGCAAATCATCCAAATGATGATCTTCAATAAGAGAGCGAGCTATAATATCATCTACATAATCATGTAGGATATCATGCATCATATCATGAAAAATGTAGGTCATAGCTCGTTGGTAAGTTGCACCGACGTTCTTTAAGCCAAATGGCATCACTTTCCAAAGAAAAGGTACCCCAAGGGGTAATAAAGGCTGTTTTAGCCTGGTCTTCAGGAGCTATCCGAATTTGATTATAACCGGAGAATCCATCCATTAAGGACATCATCCCACTTTCGATAGTAAAGTCAATAATTTGATCCATGTTTGGAAGAGGAAAGTCGTCTTTAGGGCATGCAGCGTTGATATCTCTAAAATCGGTGCAAACCCTAACTTTGGTAGCTTCTTTCTTGGTGACTGGAACTACATTTGAGATCCATTCAAGCATAATCAATAGCTTGTATAAAGATAACATTCAGGAGTTTTTCTAACTCCCCTTTGACTAGCAAAGCCACTTTGGGATGCATTTTTCTAAGTTTTTGTTTAACCGGTTTAGCATCCGGATGGACCACTAGATGATGCATGACTACGGAAGGGTCTAGACCTGGCATATCTTCGTATGTCCAAGCGAAGACATCTTCATACTCTTTAAGGAATGCAATGTATTGTTCTTGTTTTTCTGGACTTAGTTCTGCTCCAATATTGATTATGTGAGGATTGTCCTCAGTTCCAATGTTAATTTTAATGACATTTTCTACCTCCATGTGTAGATCTCTTTCAAAATTAGGTGGGGCGGGTGAAACGCCCAATTCTTGTAATTCTTGTAAGGTTAATTTAGATAATTCATTTTGAGGATCAGTGGCCTCAAGTTGGGCTATAGTTGGTATAGAACCATCAAAATAAAACCCATTGTGTAACATCTCTTCAACAGAGACATCATGGAAGATATCTCCTTCCAACTCTTCATCGGGGTCAGCAATCATTTCAGGGTATGCTATGGATAGCATGTTGCATGAAAACGACTGATTATTAAGAGGCAAATCAACATGCCTATCCAAATAATCTTGATAGCATATGAGGTGATCATCATCCTCAAAAGGAAAGGGTTGTCCCTTACTAGGAAATAGGCCCACACCACAGCGGGCAGGCCACGGTTCTACCTCGAAAGGTTCTTTCATGCCATTTTGGAAAGGTCCCAAGCCTTTCCCTTTATATCCCATTTTAAGCATCATGGGTTTAGCTTTAATATAATCATTGGTAAAATAACACCGAGCGTATCCCTCATGATGAGTTTTGATATTCCGAGGGATTCTTCCCTAGTCATATCCTTTATAAATGAAGGCACAACTCCCGACTTGGTAAGTACTTCCCATAGGTTGTGGGAGGCCCAAAGTACGAGGAGATGGCGGCAATTTATTTAAAAGGTTTGAATCTTGCATGAAAGCATTCATTTTTTTCTTATATTAAGGTTGTAGATAAATCTAGTAATAGTTCATCAGAAAGGGCATAAGATGTAGAAGGTTTATTACCTATGTCTTGAGATGTGGAAGGTATGATAGATGTGTCTAGAGGTTTTGAATTTGTAGGGGTAATAGTTGAAGGATTGGTTGTAGATTTGAAATATTTTTGAGGTTCTAGAAGTAATTTGTTTAGAGGGTTGTTGATCTATATAGGAGGATGAAGTTAATGGAGGGGAACTAGGTGAAGTTATGGGTTTATGTTTCACGAGTTTTAGATGAAAAAGAAGAACTAGGATGTGTGGATGACAGAGCGAGGGCAAAATTGCACTCCAACTGGTTCTGCCAAAGCACACATATCAAAAGGTCTAGGGTCACCATGAATAGTGACCAACTGATTTTTAAACTCAAATTTAACACATTGGTGTAAAGTTGATGGGACCGCTCGCATGGCGTTGATCCAAGGGTGACCCAAAAGTATATTGTACGATGCTGGGCAATGTACAATAAACACGGTTGTTTCTAGGGTTCTAGGACCAACTTGCAATGGGAGGGTGATAACTCCACACGTTTCTTGTGTTTCGTCATTAAAAGCTTTGATGATCATATCAGTTTTCTTCATTTCATCACTTCTAAAGCCAAATCGTTGGTAGAAGTCAAAGGTGCAAATGTTTAGAGATGAGCCATTATCAATCAAAACTCGTTTGATAGCTACATCTCCAATTAAAGCAGTAATGTATAAGGGATTGTCCTTATGTAAACTGTGTTGCGGGATATCTTTATCCCTGAAGTCAATACAATCAATCTCTCGAGTGATGATCGTATTGGCCATAGCTTCAGGTTGAATGTTTTGAGGTACCATCATTTGGCTCAATGTAAGCATCAACTCATCCCTATGGGTGGGAGAGGATCTCAATAAATCTAAGAGGGAAATTCTGGCCGTAGTGTTGGACAATTGTTCGTTAATACTGTAAGGGGGTTTAGGTTGAGCATTAGAAGCAAGATTCCCTTTATTGGGATTTTTCAGAACGAATGGAGCTGATCCATCATTCTGGTTTGGTTCTTGTTGGGAATTTTGAGCTTGTTGTCGAGTAACGACTCCAATGGTTCCTACAATGTTATAGTGATGACGTTGAAACGGTCTCGGTTGAGAATTTATGGCTTGTTCATAAGGAAGGACTATATTAGAAGAAGGTCGAGTAGTGACTCTTCTAGGAAATGGTTCTTCTGGAACCATAGCATCTGTGACAGGTTGAATAGGATCTGATTCATTTTCAGAACTATTCGATTGGTTTGAAGTAATGTCTAGTTCACTTTCACTATCTGATTCTATATCACTAGAATCGGAAGTTTGAAAATTATGTAAGGGCCTGGTTGTAACTAGGGATAAGGTCGTGTCAAATATTTGAGAATCCTGAACAGGTAATTGTCCGCTAATGGTTCCTACATATCGGGTAGGAGGGGGAACATTATGATGTTCGATTTGATTGGCCACCTCTTTACCATGTCTTGGTAAAGGGTGTTGAAATATGTCTAAAGTTTGATTGGCGTTTTGATTTTGATTTTGGGGAATGGTCTTTTGAGTATTATTAGGAGGGTTTTGTTTAGGTTGGAAGGCTTGCACTTCCATTTCATTATTGTCAATCAAATCTTGTATTTTATGTTTCAATCTCTTACAAGCGTTGGTAGAATGTCCAGGTCCTCTATGGAAATCACAGTGCAAATCAGCTCTATATCCGGGTATACTTGGGTCAGGTTCCCGGATAGGGGGTAATTGGATCAAACCTCTTTCGAGTAATTGAGGTAAAATAGTTGACAAAGGTTGGTTTAATCTAGTGAATTCTCGAGGAGGCTTGTCAGGAGGTTTCAATATGAATTTTTCCGTTGTCTTCGTTGCATTGATATTAGCAACATTTATGCTGTCAGTGACTCCGTCACCGACAACCTGTTTGTTTTTATATTGATTTCTGGATGTTTTCTCATCATCCTTCTTCCTAAGTTGGCCTCTCCTAATGAGGGCATCTTCTACTCTTCGAGCTAAATCTATAGCTTGATCGAAGGTAGTTAAGGTAGTCGTTGATAGTTCATAAGATAGTTGTTCTTGTAAATTGTTGATGAAAATGTCTAACATTTCCCTATAGGGTAGCACAAAGTGCAGTTTTCTTGTCAATTGCCTCCATCTAGCTAAGAAATCGGCAAAGCATTCATCCTTATCTTGTTTTAAATTGTATAGGTCTTTAATAGTTACATGCCTCTCGATGTAGGCACTAAATTGATGGACAAATGATTCAATTTGTTTCTTCAAAGTTTCTTAAAGAATGAGTGGGCAATTGATAGTACCACTCTAATGCCATTCCACCTAAACTTTTGGGGAACATTTTTAGTAATAGCAAGTCGTCATGCGATATGTCGTGACATGCTATCCTAAACATGCGAAGATGCTCTATGGGATCTTCGGTTCCTTTATATATAGGCGGAGACAGGCATGGGAAAATGTTTAGGGTATGGTTGAGCTACAACTATGGGATCCAAAGGTTGACTACAGATCTCTCGATAATTATACGAGGGACGGTAGGGATCTATCTGGTCCATACGTGAAGCTAATTGTTTCACCATGGCTTCCAGATTACTAGTTTGCCCCCCATATTGGTTTGGTAGGGCATTGACATAAGTGTTATGGGCATATGATGGAGGAACATGCAGATTAGATGCCATGTTACTGTTGTGTAAATTATTGGTAGGAAAAGTATTATGGAGGAATTTTGAAGCTGTATTATGTTGTATTCCGGATTGTTGAAAGTTTGTATTTGGCTTAGTTTTAGGTTTCTGTTTACTTAAAGCATTTTGCTCAATAGTTTGGCGGAATAAAGTAGTGAAGGGAATTTTCTTTTGTGCGGGAGTGATTTTAGGTTGAGTAATAGGTTCCTTAGGAGGTTGGGTAACCTGTTGTTTTGACATGCTTTGGGCTATAGTGACCATATCCGTATTGGATGGTCCACCCTTGTCACTTTCTTGATCAATGAAAGACAAGGGATTAGTCTGCATATTGCACATATATTCCATGGCTGCTTGAGTTTTACTAATTTGCCCTTTATCAAGGCGAATTGCCACATTAAGGTCATCAATGTTTTCCATGAGAAATCTCTTGAAATGCTCTGCATTGTCAAAGGCAATAGTTCCATTTGGAGCTACTCTAGGGGATGAGGATCCATCCTCTTTAACATTTGCTTCTTGTTCCTTATCTTCCCCTAAGTCTTCATCTGATTGACCTAGAGTTTCTCCTTCCGGATTTGAATCTCCAAGAAGGACATTTGGGTTTTCAGTTGTATCTTGTAACCAATCTTCTCCTTCCCCTAAAGTTTCTTTGCCATTCCTAAGTTTAGGCATGGTGCTAAGTTTTGATTTCAGCAAATATATATATATATATATATATATATATATATATATATATATATATATGCAACAAATTAAGAGGTATATATTTACTATATACCTACTATAATATTTGAAATTGAAGTGTTTAAGTTTTTGCTAAGTTTTTTGATTTTTTTTTAGTTTTTCTTTAATTTTTTGAAATAATACAATAAAGACAGCAAATAAAACAATAGATGCACGCAATAATAAGACTGAAAGTAAATGAGCTAGTTTTCTATGAATAACTTATGAATATCATTAATAGGTTCGAGTTGTTCAGGGGTCATGAAATGTTCTTCTTCAAATTGAAAGTTTTCTTTTAAGAATTTGATGAAAAGGGCTATGGTAATATTATCTATCTCAGATGCTGGTTGATAGAAGTAAAGCTCGTGGCAATACTCTCGATATAACATAGCACGAGGAACTCTATTCCATCTTTCCCTATCTGTAAGAACAACCTCTTGGTCTTCTACAAGGCCTAGGAATTGGTGCACAATGGCTGCGTTCTCGAGGTATTCCTCGAAGGTGAATAATTTTGAAGATACTAAAGCTCTCCTATAGGCTAACCATCTATGGCAGGCTCTCTGAAGTTCATGATAAAAAACTAATTGATGAGGATCCAGGATTCTATCCAAGACTAGCCTCTTAATTTGCTTAAGTTGTGTGGACCTAGATGAGATGATACTAAGTCTCCTATCAAGTTCGTCCCACAAGGATTGATTTCTACTCGTTTCAGGGATACTAAGGACAAAATTAACTTCTATAGCTGCCAATTGATTTTCTACGTTTATAGTAACTGCTAACCTCTTTTTAGGAGCTACCATCTAAACATGACTTTAAACCTTAAATGTTTTAAAATGCATCTAAGTTTTAGTTGTTCTAATTTTTTTTTGTTTTTGTTTTTGTTTTCAAAAGGTTATGATGCATTCACGTCGGGTTCACCAAAATGTATCGCTCCAAATTTTTCGCATCCCTACCTTCAGGCTATAGGATCCGCGCCCGGAAGGAGGATGGGAAAAGGATGTCGCGATACCTCGGACTGAGAGGACTTTGCGAAGGTCCCGCCTCTCAAGGGAGGTGTATTTTGGTGATTTTTCGACGGATGGTGGGTTCACCAGGAAACATTTAGCGGCAGTTTCCACGCCTAGGTTTTGGAATGTGTTTGATGAGTTCGTTTTAACCTTAAGCATTCATATCCTAGGTTTGGCCGAATGAATCTAAATTAAAACTACATGAAAATGCAACTTTCATGAATACAGCAAACAGATTTGAAAGCAGAAAACAGAGAATTTTACAGAATGACAATGAAAAATACCTGATCCGGATGTCTGCAGAAGATTCTGACGTTTGAAGCAGTCTGGATCGCCTGTAATCTGACAGAATCGTCTGTAATCTGACAGAATCGTCTGAGACTGACAGATTCATCCGAGATCTGACGAATTCGTCAGACGAATTCACCAGAGACCTGCAAGACAGAAAATAGATGCAAAATACAAGAAATTCTATTGTGCTAACAGAGGCAAATTACACCAAATAGCAATATGAATACTGAACAATATTTAAGAACAGAATTTAAAGCCAATTACTTGTACTTTAATAGCAGATCATGAACTTAGCATGCAATCTAAGCTAAATGGGTGAACTCCAAATGCAAAATAACATAAAAACTGAATAAATAATCTAATTTACAAAATAAAATGATAGAAATAGAGTTGAGAAAAGCAAACTCCAGGCACTGATTGCCTCGATGTGGGCTGCAGTCGAGATCGTCTCGCATCAGTACGAAATCGTCTCGCATTTGACGGGATCGCCTCCGATCTGAACAGGTTCGTCGACGACGATGGATGCTGGCTCCGGCTGAAAAACAATGATGTACCTGCAATAAAATCGATGTGGAACTAGTGCAAATGCAAGATTAGGATGTTCTAATGTAGAGGGAATCACTTTGCAGAAAATTTCAGCCAGGGGTTGGGGAGGGAAAATCTTAGAGATTAAATAGGCTTAGAGGGAGTAGGTAGGAGGTTGGAGATCATCCCAATTTGGGAGATCTCCAACGGGGGAGGGTCCCAACGGTGCAGACACGCTTCTGCCCAGATTGGAGACCCGTTGGAACAGATTCCAACTATGCAAATTCAGTTTTGCGACAAGATCGTCTGGACGTCCTAGTCCAGACGAAATCGTCAAATCTGGGGCGATATCGTCTGATCGGCGACGATATCGTCAAACGGTCAAAACAACCTCTAAAATTGGCGCGAAAAAGGGGGAAACGGAATACCCGACGGTTAACGGGCGGTTTGGGAGGTTAAATTTGATTTTAAAATTATTTACTAAGGTGAATGTAAATTTTATAATTTTATTGCGCCAATTTTAGGGTGCTACAATTGATAAGCATTTTTTAGTTTGATTTTGAGATCACCTATAATGATTGTTAAAGGTTTCTTTGAGTGAAAGTTGATGCTAAAAATATTGTTTGATAAGCATTGTTGGAAATGTTGATTGAACTTTCATGTGCATGACTAGGGATTGAAAAATATCATGAGAGTTATTTGATTGATTTTTTCAATCCTTGAGTTAAGGTTTGGGGCAGATCTAGTAGAGTTGAGTTGTGATTGGATAAAGTTTTGTGTTAAGGCTTGGGGGCAGATTTGAGATAGAGATTAAGAAGATTTGTGCTGCACTGAAGGACTATTCTTAGTGTCGATTTGAGACAAATATTGAGAAGATTTGTGCTAAACTGAAGGACTGGGTTTAGTATAGATTTGAGACAAATATTGAGAAGATTTGTGCTAGATCGAAGGATTGTGTTTAGTATAGATTAGAGACAGAGATTAAGAATATTTATGCTACACTAAAGGACTATATTTAGTGTAGATTTGAGACAAATATTGAGAAGATTTGTGCTAGATAAAATTACTATGTTTAGTACATATTTGAGACAGATATAGGGAATATTTGTGGTAGATTGAAGGACTATGTTTAGTGTAAATTTGATATAGAGATTGAGTAGATTTGTGCTAGATCTAAGGACTATGTTTAGTGCATATTTGAGTAAATTTGAGAGTAAGCTTTGGAGGTGATAGAGTAGAGGACAATAGCCTCTAGTGGATAGAGATCCATTAGCCATGGTAGTGAGGATAGAGATATTTTGAGTGAGGATAGAGTCTTTTGTGGATAGATATCCACAAGCCAGTGCAGTGGAGGTAGTAGTCTTCTAGAGGATCACCATCTAGAGCAGAGGAGGAGTTCTTCTGTGGATAGATTTCCATAAATTATATTATGGGATTGGTATCTCCTATGTATAGGTATCCATGAAATTTATTAGGGATTGATGTCTCCTTTGGATAGAGGTCCATAAAAATTGTAATAGGGAAGGATTCCCAAGATATTTGTTGAGAAAATATTTGTGAAAGATTTTCTTCATGGATTAGTCCACATTGGGTGAACCACATTAAATTAGTGTCTCTATTGTGTGTGGTGATTTGGGCATTTATTTTATTACCAATGTTGAAATTTCCATTGATATAATATATAATATTTTTTGAGAAAAGAAAAGTAAAAAGTGGTCTTATACTGTTCACCCCCCTCTCAGTATAAGCTTGTGTTCTTCAATTGGTGTCAGAGCAGGTTCCTTAGAAAGATTTTAATTGCTTGAAGAAAAATCTCACAAGAACACAGATGGATTATTAGATATGATCATCAAGTAATTTAGCACCATTATTCGATGGGAATAATTATGCACTTTGGAGTACAAAGATGAAGTTTCACCTAATGGCACTTGGAAATGAAATATGGGAAGTAATTGAGAATGGATACATATCACCATCAACTCCACATATAGATAAATATGGTAAGATCCTATAATTGAATAATTCAAAAGCAATGAATAGAATTTTAAGATGCTTGCATGAAACAAAGTTTATAAAAGTTATGCATTGCACATCAGCAAAGGAAATTTGTGATAAGTTGAAAGGTATATATGAAGGAGACAAAAAGTTCAAAAGGGTAAAGTTTTAGAATTACAAGAGAACATTTGAAGAACTAAAAATGAAGTATGAGGAAAACATTGTTGCATATCTACTTTGTGTAGATGAGGTTGTTAAATCCATGCAAGGAATTGGGCTTAAAGTTGAAGAAACAGATGTTTGTGATAAGATTTTAAGGTCACTCCCAAAAAGGTATAGTGAAAATATTTTAGCTATAGAACAATTAAAAGATATTAAACTTTTGACAAGGGATGCATTACATGAAATTTTCACAGATTTTGAGATGAGAATAAAAGAGGAACCTATTCCCCAGAAAGAAGCATCTTTCAAAGTTACTAAGAAGACAAAGGATAAGAAGTCAAATTCAAGCAATGAGTTATCCATGATGAAGAATAAAATTATGGTAGAAGTAACAAGGACTCAAGAAAGTATAAAGGTACAAAATCCATTAGATTTTTTAAATATGGAAAATATGGTCACTATGCTATTGATTGTCCAGAAGCTGGAAATAGTAGTGGTGATGAGAAATAGGATCATAAGAATAGGGAAGCAGGAAAATACATGTATCAAAAGAAAAACAAGGATGGACAAATAAAGTAAGGAAATAAGTTTTTCCAAAGGCATAAGAAGAGTTTTTATACAGATAAGGCAGGTAAGAGTTCAAGTGATAGTGATGACAGGTCCTCAAATAATGAAGAAGATGAAATTCTATTTTTAGAAGAAGAAAAATATGATGTTAGTAAAAGGACACCATTGATTCTCAAGTGTTTTAGATGTGGTAACTTTGGGCATCTTGAGGATAGTTGTACAAGGAATGATTTCAGTTTCAGTAAATATGAATTTGAAGATGCTCTTGGAGGTCCAGAAGAATAAAATCTTCTAATGGTAATAGAAGAAGAATGAAGTGAATCTTAAAAAGGATAAGTTGATATTGAGGGTGAGATTATTTATGCCCTTGATGCATTAAGTGAGGTAAGAAAGCAAAAATCAAAACTCAAGATTCAATTTCAATAATGTGATGAAGAGAAAGGGAAGTTGATAGAGGATCTAACCAAATCAATAGCTAAGACAAGGAAATTTAAAGAGAAGTTAGAAGCAAATTTTTTAGAATGTGAAAGGTTAGAGAATGAAGGAGCTTCATTAAGGAAGGAAGTAAAAGAATCTAAATATAAGTTACAAAAATTTGAGAGAAGCTCAAAGACCTTGGATTTTATTATCAAGATACAAAAATATTCATCAAACAAGACGGTTCTTGGTTTTAAAAAGGTACAAAATGAACAAGGAGAGGAGTCAATATCAAGCTCCAAGAAAGAAGAAGCTTCAAAAGAAGAGAGGAAAAGAGAAAGTGAGACTTCTAAGGAAGAATTGAACAATAGAAAGTTCACAGGTACAAAATGAACAAGGAGAGGAGTCAATATCAAGCTCCAAGAAAGAAGAAGCTTCAAAATAAGAGAGTGAAAGAGAAAGAGAGACTTCTGAGGAAGAATTAAACAATAGAAAGCTCAAAAAGGAAAGGGACAATGCACAAATGAGGAACAAATGGAACAAGAAGCAACACAGTGTAAAAGAGACTAAGAGACCAAGGGGGTCAAGGCAAGGTAGTTTCAATGGATGATGCTTCTCATGTCATAGGTTTGGGCACAGGGCTACACAGTGTAGGACACATGAAAGATAGGAATATGGGAATTTTAGAAACATACATATTTTTCAAGGGTGTTGCTATTCTTGTAATCATTTTGGTCACAAGGCAGTAAATTATAGGGTTCATGATAAGAATGGATATGGCTTCACCAAGAGAAACCTCAAGGTATTTGCACCTTTAAGGAATAACAACATTAATTATTATAAGTGCAATAATTATAGGCATATAGCCAAGTGGTGTAGTGCAGAACTTCTAGATACAAGCAAAAATAGGAATAGTCATACAAGTAGGAATAGGAACAATCAAAGGAATCAGAGAAATCAATTAAGAAAAAAAGTGGACAAAGGTAAAGATCAGTGTATACTAGGAGTAGAGATACTCCCACCCTAGAATTAACCACCTCAAGAGAAGGTGGAGGAGGGGCTAAGATAAGAGTCTCATTATTAGCCCCAAACCCCAAAGGTGGCCCTTTTACATTGACCCTTTGCCATTGATAATAAAGGGGGAGATATTTAAGTTAGGGGGAGAGCATTTAGTCAAGAGGAGCAGTTTCTTAGGGGGAGCAAAACAAAAAAAGGTAAAGTAAATGGTAAATAAAAATAGGTTGCCATCAATGAAAAAAGGGGAGATTTTTTGGAATATGAGCAAGGTTTGTTGTCATTGATGTCAATAAGAGAGCAAGGTTTATCACCATTAATGTCAAGGAGAGGACGATCAAGTTTCAATGTCATCCATGCATTTATGTGAAAATGTTGATGTCCAAGTTCCGGTGTTAGTAATGTCCTCCAGTGGTTTTTCCAACAAGGCAAAGAAGAAGGTCAATGGAAATAATAATATTATAATATTTATGGTTACAATTTGGTGTGAAGAAATATGAAGGCCAAGGATTGATAAAATTATTATTCCTCCAAAAGACCCATGTGAAAGTTTATTTTTAAATTATTTAAATTTAAATATTTTACCCTAAGGTAAAATTTAAATTTAAATTAATTTAAAAGGGTGCCAAAATAATACTTGAATTAATTCTAATTTGAATTAATCTAAGCACTGATGTGTTTGGAAATGTTACAAAGCATATAAAAGGGGTTAAGATCCCACCTTTAAAAAACATCCAAGCGAATTATCGAATGCTCAAGGATATCGTGCATCAAGGCTTGGAAGGGAAGAATCACATGTGTTTTAAAACTTTAAGGAGGTAAACCAAGTAACAAGTAATAGGATAGCACACTTTACATTGCAAGGTATTGGATAGTGTGGTTGGCAGCTGGGGCTGCACTAAGTCATTCATAGGTGCAAGGTTGAGTGTTTGATCCATGCGATCTTCATTTTGCAAGAGGAGGTGTTTAGGTTTATGCCATAGGAGAAGGACAAAGGGAAGGCATGCACATTTCATTTTATGTGAGGGCACGTAGCCCACTTGTTGGGCGTGCATTGTGCATAGGCTCTTGGAATAAGGGGATTGCATATTTGAATCCTGTCAAGGCATTTTTGGTGCTATTTACAATGTATTCGCTCAAATTCTAAGGTTCAAACATTCCATCCTAAATTCATGAGGGAGGAAATTAATTTTTTAATTTCCTAAAGTTTTATTAAATTTAAAATTGCTTATTTAAAGGGTTTATGAGCTATAAGAGGGAGATAAAAGGGTAAGCAAATTTTTAAATTTTGTGTTTGATTTTTTAGTGATTAAAGTTTATAAAAGGATTAATAAGGTGTGCCAAGTGTGTTATATGTTATTTGTTGAAATAAAGTCATTATAAAAATTGATTTGGAAGGAGAAATAAGGCATAGTTGATTTTTGATATTTTGGCATGGTGAAATATTTTTGAAAGAAAATATTAAGGATAGATTTGTGATATCTAACCATTAAGATTGTCAAAGAGGTTGAGGTTGATTGTGACATGTTTTGAGATCAAATATTCTTCAAAACAAAGGTATCGGCATATCATCCTTGTGAGTGGAATATTGTTGTATTGGATGTTGTGAATGCTAATTTGGAGTGAAAAGGATTGTTTGATAAGAATTGTTCAGTTTGGTTTTGAGATCACCAATATTGATTGTTAAATATTTCTCTGAGTGAAAGTTGATGCTAAAAACCTTGTTTGATAAGGATTGTTGGAGATGTTAAGTGAACCTTCATGTGCATGACTAGGGATTGAAAAATATCATGAGTATCATTATTAAGTGAAGTTGAGAACTATCTTGAACTAGGGTTTGTGAAATATTGTGAGTATCATTTTTATGTGAGATTGTTTGATAAGCATTGTTGGAAATATTTGAGTAAGCTTTTATGTACTTGATTAGGGTTTGTGAAAAATACCATGAGTATCATTGTTATGTGAATTTGGAATCACCTTGAGTCAAATTTGAGTTCCATAGTGTGATTTGTTGAAAGCATTGTGAAACACTTGTTTAGGTTTTGAAAGAAAGGTGTGGTTCATTGAGTGATTGGTTGAGTAAATGTGGCTGAGTCAATTGAAAGTGTTGGATTGATAGTTCAAGTTCTGTAAAACAAATTGTAATTTATTCTAAATTTATTTGAAGGAAAGTTTGAGAGAGATTGAGTATTGAATGAGTGTGAAACATATTGAATCTCTAACCATTCTCCATATGTTTATATGGCTAAAAAAGAGAGGTTGAATGTGATTAATTATTAATGTGAGTGTGAAACATATTGAGTCTCTAACCATTATCTCTATGTTTCTATGAGATTAGAACAAGATTTTGTGTGAAACTTATTTGTGAGACTGAAGAGGTTTATTGTGATAGATTGAGTTGAGTAAGCTTTTGTGGAAGCTTACAATGTATATTTGAGACAAGTCTTGGTGAAGACTTGTTGAGCATATTGTACACATTCTAGTAAGGACTTATAGAGCATATTTGAGACAAGTCTTGGTGAAGACTTGTTCAACCGATTGTACAAGTTCTAGTAAGGACTTGTACAATAGATTTGAGCTAAATATTGGTGAAGACTTGTTGAGTAGATTGGACACGTTCTAAGTGAGGACTTGTAGAGCAAATTTGAGACAAGTCTTGGTGAAGAATTGATTGAGCAAGTTATAGTGAGAACTTGTTGAGCATATTTGACATAAGTCTTGGTGAATATTTATGGACAGATTAGTGTGAGCTTTTGTGGAAGCTTACAATATATATTTGAGGCAAGTATTTGAGAAGGCTTGTGAGCAAAGTTGTTTGATTGAGTTGTTCAAACCTTAGTGGGGCAGATATAGTAGAGTTTAGTTGTGATTGGATCAAGCTTTGTGTTAAGGCTTGAGGGTATATTTGAGATAGAGATTGAGAATATTTATACTAGATCGAAGGACTATGTTTAGTGTAGATTTGAGACAAATATTGAGAAGATTTGTGCTAGATCAAAGGACTATTTTTAGTGAATATTTGAGACAGAGATTGAGAAGATTTGTGTTAGACTAAAAGATTATGTTTAGTGCATATTTGAGATAGATATTGAGAATATTTGTGCTAGACTGAAGGATTGTGTTTAGTACAAATTTGAGATAGATATTGAGAACTTTTGTTCTAGATTGAAGGACTATATTAGTGTAAATTTGAGATAGATATTAGGAAGATTTATGCTAGATTTAAGGATTGTTTTTAGTGCATATTTGAAATAGATATTGAGAAGATTTGTGCTAGACTAAATTATTATATTTAATGTAGATTTGAGAAGACCTGAGAGTAAGATTTGGAGGTGATAAAGCATAGGACAATAGTCTCTAATGGATAGCGATCCATTATCGAGGGTAGTGAGGATAGGTATTTTTTGAGTGAGGATAGAGTCTTTTGTGGATAGATATCCATAAGCCAGTGTAGCAGAGGTAGTAGTATTCTAGAGGATAACTAGCCAGAGTATAGGAGAAGGAGTTCTCTTGTGGATAGAGTTCACCAAATCAGCTTAGGGTATTGGTATCTCTTGTGGATAGGTATCCATGAATTTTATTAGGGTATTGGCATCTCCTTTGGATAGAGGTCCATAAACATTTTAATAGGGAAGGATTACCAAGATATTTAATGAGAAAATATTAGTGAAATATTTTCTCCATGGAGTAGCCCACATTGGGTGAACCACGTTAAATTGGTGTCTCTATTGTGTGTAGTGATTTGTCAATTGCTTTGATTACTATCATTGACATTGCCATTGATATATTGCATAATATTGTTTGAGAAAAGTAAAGTAAAAAGTGGTCTTATACTATTCACCCCCCTCTCAATATAGTCGTGTGTTCTTCAATGAGTAGATCACATATCAAGAGGATGGGTTTATGAATTTATTTTGCTCATAATATTTAAGATATTGTATACTTTATTTACAACCATGTATTAGATACTAAAAATCTATCTATTTTTTCCTTTTATTTTTTCCAATACGTTTAATGTTCAAATGCATATTGAATTCTTGAAGGAATGTCATAACAAAGGTCATTCAAATTCATAAAGTAAAATTATTTATAGATATAGACCTTCTAGGAGTACTACCATTTTTCAAAGGATATAGAACTATGTTAAATCCCTCCCGATGTTTCCCCCAAGGAAAATAAATAAAAAAAGAAGAATCCATAGATCAAAATTTTTTAATCATCATTAAATTTTCTGATGCAGGAGCATCCAACGAAATTGTCGGGGCCATAACTTCTCAACCGTAGCTCCGATTGACGTGAAATTTGACAGGGAGCTAGTTGGGAGAGTTCTAAACAAATACGACTCCTTAGAGTCCTATTTGTCCAAAAAAATCAGTTTTTAGGGCCAAATTCCATCATCTAGTGCCCCGAAATTAGGTTTTAAAATTTCTTACCTACTTTTTTATGCTTTTTGAGCTGTTCGGAGGTTAATATCTCCTAATGTATTTAGAGTTAGGACGTGAAACTTTATTTTTGGCTTGTCTATTGTAAGAGGGATGCGCACCCCAATTTTGGGCCCCATCCGACTCATTTCAGTTTTTAGGGTTTTTTGGCTATATAGCCACAGAATGAGGGTTTGTGAAGGATCTTTTTCCAAGTTTTTGAATAAGAATTGGTTTGAGAAAGTTTGGATCTCCATCAAGTGGTATCAGAGTGGGAGTTCCTGAGTGTGTGAGCAGATCGCCGAAAGTGAGGCAGTTTGCACCAGGATCTGTGGAAGAGCGTAGGGTTCCTGAGTGTGTGAACAGATCATCGAAAGTGAGGCAGTTTGCACCAGGATCTGTGGAAGGGTTGTGAGAAGAGAGCGAGGAAGAATGCCTCCACGAAGAAACCATGGTGGTGGGAGAAATGTGGTACCTGAAGAAGATTTCAGAGCTTTGCAGAGGCAAGTGCAAGCCCTGCAAGAGGAGTTGCGAAGAGGGGTTGAGCCAAGGAGAGAAGACCATAGTGAAGATGAAGCTTGGGAGGTTGATGATCCATCAGATGAAGAAGAAGCAATGGATCCTGTAGAAGCTAGATTATTTAAGGCCATATCTCGGATTGGGAAGAAGCCAAAGTTTGATGTCTCCACGTATTCTGGGAATCTCAATCCAGAGGAGTTGATTGATTGGATCAATGATATGGAGGAATATTTTGAGTATGAGGAGGTTGTAGATCCAGATCGGATCAAGTTTGCAAAAATGAAGTTGAAAGGCCATGCTAGCATATGGTGGAAAGGAGTGCAACTAGAAAGAAATAGAGGAGGAAAGGAAAAGATAACCAGATGGGATCGAATGGTAGAGAAGTTGAAGAGGCAGTTTATTCCTATAGATTACGAATTGGATCTGTTGAGGAAAATGCAGAGTTTGAGACAGTCAAGCAAATCTATCAAAGAATATACAGAGGAGTTTTACAAGATCTCAATCAGAACTGGCCATTCAGAGGCTAATAAGGAGAAAGTAGCTCATTACATAAATGGGTTAAGAATGAATATCCAAGAAGAACTTAGTTTGGTCAGGATGACCACCATTGAGGATGCATATCAGTTTGCCTTGAAGGTTGAAGAGAAGCTGAATAGAAGATTTGAAAGCAAACAAAGAGGAAGAGGTCGTGGTGAAAGAACTGGTGGAAGAACCAGTGGAGAAAAATATGAAGATCAGAAGAAGACTGGTGAAACAAGTAATAACCAGGATCAGAAAGAGGAGAATACCTACCACCCCCATGATCAGAACAATGGTTACCAAAGAGGAAGAGGTAGATCTGGACGTGGGTATGGAAGAGGAGGATTTCGTGGAACCTGTTTCCATTGTGGGGAAGAGGGACATCGGGCATATGAGTGTCCCCAACACCAAGAGAGGACGAATAAGAGACCTGAGGGTCATGCCAGAGCTGCTGTAGCAGATGAAGGTGCTGAATCAGAATATTTTGAAGAAGTAGAAGGAGGAGAAGTGTTGATGACAAGAAGAGCATTGATGAATGGAGGGAAAGATGTGGACCAGAGGAAGAGCTTATTTCGCACAAGATGCAAATGTGCAGGTAAGGTCTGTAATGTTATCATAGATAATGGTAGCACAGATAATTTAGTTTCAGGAGAAATGGTTGCTAAGTTGAAATTGGAGAAGAGGAAGCACCCGCATCCATATCGGATTGCGTGGTTGCGGAAAGATCATAGAGCATTAGTCAGTGAGCAGTGTTTAGTTAAATTTCATATTGGAAATTATCAAGATGAGGTTCTGTGTGATGTTTTGCCTATGGATGCTTGCCATTTGTTGTTGGGGAGGCCATGGCAATTTGACAGACGTGCGGTGCATGATGGGCATGCAAATACTTACTCTCTGACGAAAGATGAAGTGCGTCACAAGTTGAAGCCATTGAAGGAAGTGGATGAAAAGGTATGCAGTAGTGCTAGAATCTGTTTGGTAGATGGTAGAAAATTTTTGGATGGCCTGAAGAGGGATTCTATGTGTTATGCATTAATTCCTACTATTAAGAAGGAACAATGTATGGATATTCTAGTAGAGGTTGAAAGTCTGTTAGAAGAGTTTCCTGATATTGTGTCAGATAATGTGCCTGAGGGTTTGCCACCAGTGAGAAAGATTAGCCATCAAATTGATTTGATTCCAGGAGCTAGTTTACCCAATAAGGCAGCCCATAGAATGTCTCCCATGGAGAGTGAAGAGTTGAACAGACAGGTTCAAGAGTTGTTGAGGAAGGGGTTGATTAGAGAGAGTTTGAGTCCCTGTGCAATACCTGCAGTACTAGCACCGAAGAAGGATGGAGAATGGAGAATGTGTACTGATTCCAGAGCCATAAATAAGATTACCATTAAGTATAGATTTCCATTACCTAGAATGGACGATATAATGGACTGTTTGAGTGGAGCTAAATACTTCACAAAGATTGATTTAAAGAGTGGGTATCATCAGATTCGCATCAGAGAGGGTGATGAGTGGAAGACAACCTTCAAAACCAAAGAGGGTTTATATGAGTGGTTGGTTATGCCGTTTGGGTTAACCAATGCACCTAGTACATTCATGAGGCTGATGAATGAGGTGTTGAGAGAATTCCTAGAGAAGTTTGTTATTGTTTATCTGGATGATATTCTGATTTTTAGTAAGACATTGGAAGAGCATTTGATGCAAGTTCGGATAGTTTTTGAAAAGTCGAGGGAGGAGCAGTTGCTGATTAATTTGAAGAAGTGCAGTTTTGTGAAGAAGGAGTTGGTGTATCTCGGGATTTGTCATCTCAGATGAGGGTCTAAAAATGGATCCAGAGAAGGTGAAGGCTATCATTGAGTGGCCTACTCCAAGGAACATAATGGAGGTAAGATCATTCCATGGTCTTGCAAGTTTCTATAGAAAGTTCATTAGAAACTTTAGCAGTATTTGTGCACCCTTGACAGAAACCATGAGAGGGGATAAGAAGGAGTTTAAGTGGACTGCAAAGGCAGGTGCAAGTTTTGAGATGTTGAAAAATAAGGTGACAGAACAACCCATTTTGGTACTTCCGGATTTTAATAAAGTATTTCAGGTTGATTGTGATGCTAGTGGCAGTGCCATTGGAGTTGTGTTGAGTCAGGAAGGTAAACCTGTTGCATATTTTAGTGAGAAGTTAAATGATGCTAGGAAGAAATATTTTGTTTATGATCAGGAATTTTATGCTATAGTTCAGGCTCTTAAGAAATGGAGACACTATTTGTTAGCAAAAGAGTTTGTTTTATATACTGATCATCAAGCTTTGCAGTATATTAATAGTCAAGGAAAACTGAATCAGAGACATTTGAAGTGGGTTGAATTCCTATAGAGTTATACCTTTGTTTTGAAGCATAGGAGTGGGAAGTCTAATAGGGTTGCAGATGCCTTGAGTAGAAGGCAAAATTTGTTGATAGAGATGAAAGTGGAAGTCGTTGGGTTTGAAGAACTCAAGAGTTTGTATCCAGAGGATCCAGATTTTGCAGAGGCTTGGAAGGCATGTTTGTCTCCTACTACTTTGGATAGAACTAAGTGGTTGGATTTTATAATCCAAGATGGGATGCTATTCAGAAGGAACCAATTGTGCATTCCTAGAAGTTCAATGAGGGAGAATCGATAAAGGAGAAGCATAGTGGAGGACTAGCTGGACATTTTGGTCGAGATAAGACCATTGCCCTTGTTAGTGAAAACTACCATTGGCCACAGTTGCAATAGGATGTGAAGAAATTTGTGCAGGGTTGCAGAGTGTGTCAGATGGCTAAGGGAGTGAGACAGAATACAGGATTGTATCAGCCATTACCTATATCGGAGAGACCATGGGAGGACATCAGTATGGATTTTGTTCTTGGCCTACCAAGGACACAACGATGGAATGACTCCATTTTTGTTGTGGTTGACAGGTTTTCGAAGATGGCTCATTTTATTCCATGTCAAAAAATGAGTGATGCAGTTCATGTTGCAGGCTTGTTTTTCAAGGAGGTGGTACGCCTTCATGGTCTACCCAAGAGTATAGTATCTGATAGAGATACCAAATTTGTGGGTTATTTCTGGAGGACTTTGTGGAAGAAGCTAAAAATGGATTTGAAGTTCAGTTTTGCATACCACCCGCAGACTGATGGACAAACAGAGGTGGTGAACAGAAGTTTGGGTAATCTTCTAAGATGCCTGGTAGGAGATAAGCCCAAGGGATGGGATTTGATTTTGCCACAGGCAGAATTTGCTTACAACAATTCTATCAACAGAAGTACTGGTAAATCACCATTCCAGATTGTGTATGGGAACAACCCAAGGAATGCTTTTGAGTTGAGAATGATGGGTAAAGGAGAAAAGAGCAGTGCTGAGGCTGAAGATTTTGCAGAGCACATAAAGAGTTTACATGAAGAGGTACAACAACATATCAGTAAGATGAATACTCAGTACAAGGCCAAAATAGATCAGAAGAGGCATTTCAAGGAGTTCCAAGTGGGAGATGAGGTCATGGTTCATTTGAGAAAGGAAAGGTTTCCTAGCAAAACCTACAACAAGCTGAAGATGAAGAGGTTTGGACCATGCAGGATCATAGGTAAAAGAGATTCAAGAAATGCCTATGAAGTGGAACTGCCAAGTGAGCTGAATATATCACCTATTTTTAATATTTTTGACTTGGCAGAATACCATGAAGGAGGCAGTAGTGAGACACCAAGTACAGATTTGTGGAGTATTCCAGCGTCTACTCCAACCACAGATGAGATAGAGGAAATACTAGACACTCGAGAAGGCAGAAGTACCAAGAACAGGCAGTATTCAGAATATTTGGTCAAGTGGAAGGGCAGACCTATAGAAGATGCAACTTGGTTGTCCAAAATAGAGGTTGACCACCTGGGTTTTCCTCTAACAGTATAGAAGTGAAGGTCACTTCTCAATCCACCCCGGGTGTCTGATGCAGGAGCATCCAACGAAATTGTCGGGGCCATAACTTCTCAACCGTAGCTCCGATTGACGTGAAATTTGACAGGGAGCTAGTTGGGAGAGTTCTAAACAAATACGACTCCCTAGAGTCCTATTTGTCCAAAAAAATCAGTTTTTGGGGCCAAATTCCATCATCTAGTGCCCCAAAATTAGGTTTTAAAATTTCTTACCTACTTTTTTATGCTTTTTGAGTTGTTCGGAGGTTAATATCTCCTAATGTATTTAGAGTTAGGACGTGAAACTTTATTTTTGGCTTGTCTATTGTAATAGGGATGCGCACCCCAATTTTGGGCCCCATCCGACTCATTTCAGTTTTTAGGGTTTTTTGGCTATATAGCCACAGAATGAGGGTTTGTGAAGGATCTTTTTCCAAGTTTTTGAATAAGAATTGGTTTGAGAAAGTTTGGCTCTCCATAATTTTCCATAAATAAGCATAGGTTCTTCCAACATATATCATGAAAAGTTAATATACTTAAAGCATATATATTTATATATTTTCCTCTTAAAAAAAAAAAGAGACTAATAGCCCAATTGTTTTTTAATTCTAGCAATTATCCATACCATTTTTATTTATCCCATATTACTATAATATCTCCCAAAGATCCTATATAAATAATTTTTGTACAATCACCCATATTCCAAATCTTCTTAAATGTATCCTTACTTTCCTCACTACTTATATTTGTTTCTTGTATTAAATTAAACTCAAGACTATAACAATCTATTGATTCCATTGTAAATTTTATTTAAGGGTCTTATACATACCCCTAATATTCCAAGAAAACATCCTCATTATTACTTTATATTCTTACTTGGGATTAGACCACTCCCTATTAGTACTTGTGATATTTCCTTTTGGTTTCCCAAATTTATATCCTTATAAGTTTACTTTTTGATTTGTTATTTCTTTGAGGGTATTCCTCTTACTTTATGTTCTCACCAACACTTTCATCCTCATCAATCTCTTCCATTTTTTAAATTATTGATAGTGAGACTTATAATTTATGGTTTATGCTACCTTGAAGAACATCAAATGTAAGGAATGAGCCTCTAAAACACTTTCTTATTTATGCTACCTTGAAAACGCTAAAGTATAAGTACTATTTGTAGAGGGGGGAACATTGTCCATCGCGTACAATTCCCGACTAGATCCGTTGGGAGCTGAGGTGATCGTGGGAGTATTTTAATTCCTCTACACTCGAGGTATTAGGGGATCGAAGGGTTCACTAAGAATGGTTTAAGGACTCATCTCAAGTCTAGGGTGGAAATTTTCAATGTGTTTATTGAACAAGCACCTATGTTTTGCCTTACTAAGATCTAAACTAAGAAAATTAAAGAACAATGTAGGGCAAATAGTAATGCAAGAAAACAAAATACTATTCCTATAATGATTATTAATTTTAATGAGGACTCAAACCTAAGACACAAAAAAATGCACAAAAATTCTTTGTTGATGCCACAAGGGTTCAAGAGAATGCACAAAAAAAATTATTAAAATGCACAATAAAATTCCTATAATGATTGTTAATTTGCAAGTAAATAAATATTTTCCTTTTCAACAAGGGTTCAAGAGAATGCACAAAAAAAATAACCTAAGACACAAACTACATACTTTTCTTTGTTGATGCCAAGAAATAGACTCAAATATTTTTATTTTTATTATGATATTAATCTAAAATGGAAATGGATAAAAATGAAGAAAGACTCTTAACAAACAACCAAAAGTATCTATCACATCACTTGATTTTACGGTGAAGAACACAAGCTTATACTAAGAGAAGGGGTGAACAGTATAAGATCATTTTTTACTTTTTATTTCCCAATAAATATTATGCAATGTATCAATAGCAATATCAACAATATTAATCAAAGCAATGCATAAATCACCAAACATAATAGAGACACAAATTTAACATGGTTCACCCAATGTGGGCTATTCCATGAAGAAAATCTTTCACTAATATTTTCTCAATAATATCTTGGGAATCCTTTACCTATTACAATGTTAATGGACCTCTATTCAAAGGAGACACTAATACCCTAATTAAGTTCATGGATCTCTATCCATAGGAGAACTCCTTCTCCTCTACTCTGGCTGATGATATTCAAGAAGAACTGCTACCTACATTGCACTGGCTAATGGATCTCTATCCATTGAAGACTTTTACCCTCACTCAGAAGACCTGTCTTCACCACCTTGGATAATGGACCTCTATCCACTAGATACTGTCATCCTCTATACTTTGTCACCTCCAAAGATTACTCTCAGCTCTATCTCAAATTTGAACCAAACATAGTCCTTCGATCTAACATAATTTTTCTCAATATCTGTTCTTTGATTTGCACTAAACACAATCCTTTTTTAACCACTAGAAAGGCTCACACCCGAGGCAGGAATCCTCTTGTAATGATAGAAAGTATTGACAACATGCATAAAATCAAGAAATGACAACAAGGTAAACAATAAATAATTTATTCCATTATGAGGTCAAATCCGTGATAGAATAGCTAGTATATCTACTATTACATTATTTAATGTAGTTGAATAGTGTTTGGTAGGTGGCATATTCATGCAACTAGCTTAGTGAACTAATATTTTATTAGCCACTATTATAGGCTTAGAGACCTATAAATATGTAACACTTCTTATATGAATTTACAACTTTACATTTTTTAACATTGGTATCAGAGCAGGTTCTTCCCTACCTGAAAGGATTGAGGGGGAATTGCCTCTTTGGAAATTCTCCCCTCCCACCATGAGTGGTGCACCTCTCCTCTCTTCTTTCTCACTTGCCTAGGGAGTATGCTCTCCATCGAAAGATGGATCAGAAACCAAACAACTTGGAGAAAGAAACATGGCTACCCATGAAGCTTAAATGCTTGGAGCTATGCAGTCTAAAGCAATTTTTCATTTTTTCCTTATTAATGGATGATTCTATCAAGGAATACATATTTCTTGGTGTTTCAATTCTTGTTTTCAGATCTTGGGAATAATATATTTAGCCTTTGATTATTCCAAAGTGGCCAACATGAGGGCTAAAATACTTTAAAAAAAATTATAAAGTGGGCCACTCCACCCATGTCAAAGTACCCTCATTCCACTCATTCCACATAGTGGAAAATTCCATGGCCTAATATGCATTGGTTAAATGCATTTTTTTAAAAATATAATCCAACATGCATTTTATATGCATTATCCCACAAAGAACGTGGGAAGGCTTCCAAAGCCTTTAAAAATATATATATTGTATTCATTGTTTTAATGGAACAAGGAGGGATGGCCCATGGATTAAAATAATCAAACAAAAGGTGGCACAAGAAAAACCAAATTTTCCCACTTTATGACATGATAGTTAAAATCATAGTTAAAATATTTCAAAAAAACACATGCTCAAAATATTCCCTATTGAGAGAGAATGCAGAAAATTTTCCCTGCATGGGATAAAATGTTATTTCTGCATTACCCAATTGAGACATTGTGTAGCACTCTAAAATTGGCGCAGTAAAACCTTAATAATTACAATTACTCTAAGTAAATATTCAAATTCAAATTTCAACCCCCAAACCGCTCCCAAACCACTGTGCAATCTGTTTCCTCCTTTCCTACACCATTTTTAGAGTTTGTTTTGACCGTTTGACGATATCATTGCCGATCAAACGATATCACCTCAGATCGGACGATTTCTTCTGGACTAGGACGTCCAGACGATCTTGTCCCAAAACTATTTTTTCTCAATTAGCCTCTATTCCAACAACATCTCTAATCTGGGTAGAAGCGTGTCTACGCCGTTAGAGATCCTCCTCTTTGGAGATCTCCCAAATTGGGATGATCTCCAACCTCCTAACCTCCCTCCTAAGCCTATTTAAACTTAGGCCCTCCCCTTAACTTTCCCCTGGCTGAATTTTCCTGTAAATCGACCTTCACACGCATTAGAATAATCTGTATTCCCATCTACATTTGTTGCATCCAATTTTCTTGTAGGAGCCTTGTCATTTTTCAGTCGGAGCAAGCTTACATCGTCGCAGACGATCTTGTTTAGATCAGATGCGATCCTGTCAAATCAGAGATGATTTCGACTACAATCATCATTGGGGGCAATCAGTGCCTAGAAGTTTGCATTTTCCTCTTTTCATCTACTATTTTATTCTACAATTAGCTAGTTTATTTATTATTTTCTGCTATTCTACATTTTGGAGTTCACCCATGTAGCTTTAAATGCATAATTAAGTCACCAATTGTCATCAAATCATTGTAGTGCACTCGTATTTTGCTTATTATCATCATTTTAATGTTATTGTTGTTATTCTACATCATTGCCCTCTATTAGAATAGTTGCATTTTTTGCATTTTGTGTCTACTTCTCTGATTGCAGGTCTCTGACGAATTCATCTGATGAATTCGTCAAATCTCAGACGATCTTGTCTGATAGCAGACGATACTATCAAATCAGAGGCGATCCTGACTGCTTCAAGAATCATAATCTCGATCAGACATCCGAATTAGGTATGGTTCTGTAATTTAGCTTTTTTTCTCTGTTTCTATTCATATTTGTCTGCTGTGTTTCATCTAGTTTGCATTTTCATAATAGCATAACTTAGATTCATTTGGCCAAATCTAGGACTCAAATGTTTAAAGATAAAATTGAACACATAAAACACATTCCCAACCTAGGCATAGAAACTACCATTCAATCGTTTCCTAGTGAACCCACCATCTATTAAAAAATCACCATAATACACCTCCCCCGAGATGCGGGACCTTCGCAAGGCCTCTCAGTCTAAGGTACCGTGCCATCCTTTTCCCATCCTCCTTCTGGGCACGGATCCTATAGCCTGAAGGTAAGGATGTGAAAAATTTGGAGCGATACATTTTGGTGAACCCGACGTGAAACTAAAACCTTTTGAAAACAATAAAAACAAAAAACATAGGTGCATTTAAAAATCATTAGAAAACTACTAAGTTGCATATCATGTTTAGATGGTAGCTCCTAGGAAAATATTAGCAGTTATTATAAATGTTGAAAACCAATTGGCTGCCATAGAAGTTAATTCTATGCTTAGTGTGCCTGAAATAGATAGAAATCAACTTTTGTGGGAAAAACTTGATAGAAGACTAGGTGTCATTTCATATAGGTCGACTGAACTTAGACAAATCGAAAGGCTTGTCCTAGATAGAATCCTGGATCCTCATCAACTTGTATTTTATCATGAAATTAAGAGAGTCTGCCATAGATGGTTAGCTTATAGGAGAGCTCTTGTGTCTTCAAAATTTTTCACTTTCGAGGAATACCTCAAGAACACAACTGTGGTATGCCAATTTCTAGTTCATATAGAATCCCAAGAAACTGATCTTATGATTAGAAGAAGATGGAACAAAACTCCTAGAGCTATGTTGTATCGTGAATATTGTCATGAGAATTATTATTATCAACCAGAATCTGAAATACATGGTATTTCTACAGCCCTTTTCATTAAATTCTTGAAAGAAAATTTTCAATTTGAAGAATAACACTTCATGACTCCTGAAGAACTTGAGCCCATTAATGACATTTATAAATTATTTATAGAAAACTAGATCATTGCTTTCATTATTTCTTGCATTTATTGTGTTGTTTCTTATCTTTACAATATTATTACAAAAACAAGAAAAACTAAAAAAAAAAAACATAAAAACCAAAACATTTCATTTTAAATATTGTAGTAGGTATATAATTAATATATACCTCTTAAGCTTGTTGCATATATATATATATATATATATATATATATATATATATATATATATATATTTGCTGAAATCTAAGTTAAGCACAATGCCTAAACTTAGGAATGGTAAACAAACTGAAGGAGAAGAAGAAGATTGGTTAGAAGATAAAACTAGAAACCCAAATATCCTTCCTGAGGATCCAATTTCGGAAGGAGAAACTCTAGATCAACCAGAATATGACCTAGGTGAAGACAATGAACAAGAAGAAAATGTTAAATAGGATGGATCCTCATCCCCTAGAGTAGCTCCAGATGGAACTATTGCTTTTGATAACCTAGATCATTTCTAGAAATTTTTCAATAATAACATTGGCGCTCTTAATATGGTAGTTTGTATTGATAAAGGGCAAATTAGTGACACTCAAGCAGCCATGGAACATATGTTTGATGTGCACACTAATCCCTTGTATTTCATTGATCAAGAAAGTGATAAGGTTGGACCATCCAATAGAGATATGGTCACTATGATTCAAAACATGCCAAAACAACAGGTTACCCAACCTCCTAAGGAACCTGTTATTGAGCCTAAAATCATTCCCACACAAAAGAAAACTTCCTTCACTACTTTACTTTGCCAAACTATTGATCAATATGCTTCAAGTAAACAAAAATCTAAAATGAAGCCAAACACCAATTTTCAACAATCTGGAATACAACATAATACAACTTCAAAATTCCTTCATAACACCTTTCCTACCAACAATTTACACAATAGCAATATAGCATCTAATATGCATGTCCCTCCATCATATGCTCACAAATCCCATATCAATGCTCTACCGAACCAATATGGTGGGCAAACTAGTAATTTGGAAGCCATGGTGAAACAGTTAGCTTCGCGTATGGACCAGATAGATCCCTACCATCCCTCGTACAATTATCGAGAGATATGTAGTCAACCTTTGGATCCCATATTTGTAGCACAACCGTACCCTAAGAATTTTCCCATGCCCATCCTGCCTATATATAAAGGAACCGAAGATCCCATAGAGCATATTCGCATGTTTAGGATAGCATGTCATGATATATCACATGATGACTTGCTATTACTAAAAATGTTCTCAAAAAGTTTAGGTGGAATGGCATTAGAGTGGTACTATCAATTGCCCACTCATTCTTTGAGAAATTTTGAAGAAACAGCTAAATATTTTGTCCATAAATTTAGTGCCTACATCGAGAGGCATGTCACCATTAAATATTTATACAACTTAAAAAAAGATAAGGATGAATGTTTTTCTGATTTCTTAGCTAGATGGAGGAAGTTGATAGGAAAACTGCACTTTGTGCTACCTTATAGAGAAATGTTGGACATTTTTATCAATAATTTGCAAGAACAAATATCTTATGAGTTATCAACTGCTACTTTAACTAACTTCGATCAAGCTATGGATTTAGCTCGAAGAGTAGAAGATTCTCTCATTAGAAGAGGTCAGATCAAAAAGAAATATGATGAGAAAACATCCAAAAATCAATATAAAAACAAACAAGTCGTAGGTGACGGAGTCACTGACAGCAGAAATGTTGCTAATATCAATGCAATGAAGACAACAAAAAAATTTATATTGAAACCTCTTGATAAACCTCCTCAAGAGTTTACTAGATTCAATCAACCATTATCAACTATTTTACCTCAATTAATCAAAAGAGGTTTGATTCAATTACCAACTATCCGGGAACCTGATCCAACCATACCCGGATACAGAGCTGACTTACACTATGATTTTCATAGAGGACCTGGACACTCTACCAACACTTGTAAAAGGTTGAAACATAAAATACAAGATTTGATTGATAAAAATGAAATGGAAGTGCAAGCTTTCCAACCTAAACAAAATACTCCTAATAATCCTCAAAATACCATTCCCCAAAATCAAAATCAAAATGCTAATCAATCATTAGACATATTTCAACATCCTTTACCAAGACATGGTAAAGAGGTGGCCAATCAAATCGAACATCATAATGTTCCCCCTCCTACCCAATATGTAGGGACTATTAGCGGACAATTACCTATTCAGGATACTTAAATATTTGACACAACCTTATCCCTGGTCACAACTAGGCCCCTACATAATTTTCAAACTCCCGATCCTAGTGATGTAGAATCAGATACTGAAAGTGAACTGGACATCACTTCAAACCAATCGAATAGTTTTGAAAACGAATCATATCCTATTCAACCTATCATAGATGCTATGGTTCCAGAAGAACCATTTCCTAGAAGAGTTACTACTCGACCCTCTTCTAATCAATTCCTCTCTAATGAACAAGCCATAAACGCTCAACCGAGACCAGTTCAACGTCTTCAATATAACATTGTAGGTACCATCGGAGTCATTACCCGACAACAGGCTCAAAATTCTCAACAAGAACCAAACCAGAATGATGGATCAACTCCATTTGTTTTTAAAAATCCCAATAAATGGAATCATGCTCCTAATGTTCAACCAAAACCCCCTTACAATATTAATGAAAAATTATTCAATACTACAGCCAAAATTTCCCTTTTACATTTATTAAGATCTTCTCCTACCCATAGGGATGAGTTGATGCTTACATTAAGCCAAATGATGGTACCTCAAAATATTCAACTTGAAGCCATGGCCAATACTATCATCACTAGAGAAGTCGATTGTATTGACTTTCGGGATAAAGATATCCCACAACACAGTTTACATAAGGATAATCCCTTATATATTACTACTCTAATTGGAGATGTAGTCGTTAAAAGAGTCCTGATTGATAATGGTTCATCTCTAAACATTTGCACTTTTGACTTCTACCAACGATTTGGCTTTAGAAGTGATGAAATGAAGAAAACTGACATGATCATAAAAGCTTTCAATGACGAAACACAAGAAACATGTGGAGTTATTACCATCCCATTGCAAGTTGGTCCTATTATTGTACATTGCCCAACATCGTACAATATACTTTTGGGTCATCCTTGGATCAATGCAATGCGGGATGTCCCATCAACTTTACATCAATGTGTTAAATTCAAATTTAAAAACCAGTTGGTCACTATCCATGGTGACCCTAGACCCTTTGATATGTGTGCTTTGGCAGAACCTGTTGGAGTGCAATTTTGCCCCGCTCTGTCATCCACACATCCTAGTTCTTATTTTTCATCTAAACGTGTGAAACACACACACATAACATCATCTACCCCATCAACTACACCTATACATTTAACTCAACAATCTTCTAAACAAATCACTCTAGAACCTCAAAAAGATCTTAAATCTACAACCAATTCTTCATGTTCCATCCCTATAATCTCAAAACATATAGACCCATTCATTAACACTTCCACATTATCAACATCTATCATACCTTCCACATCTAAAGATATAGGGAATGATCCTTCTACATCTTACGCTCTTTCTAATGAACTTTTACCAGATTTATCCACAATCTTAATATAAAAAAAAACAAATGCTTTCATGCAAGATTCAATTATTTTCAATAAATTGTCACCATCTCCTCATACTTTGGGCCTCCCACAACCTATGGGAAGCACTTACCAAGTCGGGATTTGTGCTTTTATTTATAAAGGATATGATTGGGGAAGAATACCTCGGAATATCAAAACTCATCATGATGGATATGCTCGGTGTTATTTTACTAATGAGTATATTAAAGCTAAACCCATAATGCTTAAAATGGGATATAAAGGGAAAGGCTTGGGACCTTTCCAAAATGGCATGAAAGAACCTTTTGAGGTAGAACCGTGGCCTACCCGATGTGGTGTGGGCCTATTTCCTAGTAAGGGTCAACCCTTTCCTTTTGAAGATGATGATCAACTCATATGTTATCAATATTATTTAGATAGGCATGATGATTTGCCTCTAAAAAATCAGCCATTTACATGTAACATGCTATCCATAGCTTACCCTAAATTGATTGTTGACTCCGATGAGGATTTGGAAGGAGATATCTTCCACGATGTCTCCATTGAAGTGATGTTACACAATGGATTTTATTTTTATGGTTCTATACCAACTATAGCCTAGCTTGAGGCCACTAATCCTCAAGATGAATTATCCAACTTAACCTTAAAATAATTACAAGAATTGGGCGTCTCACCCGCCCCACCTAATTTTGGAAAAGATCTACACATGGAAGTCGAAAACGTCATTAAAGTTAACATTGGAATTGAGGATAATCCTCACATAATCAATATTGGATCAGAATTAAGTCAATAAAAACAAGAGCAATACATTGCATTCCTTAAAGAATATGAAGATGTCTTCGCTTGGAAATATGAAGATATGCTAGGTCTGGACCCTTTCGTAGTCATGCATCATCTAGTAGTCCATCCGGATGCTAAACCTGTTAAACAAAAACTTAGAAAAATGCATCCCAAAGTGGCCCTGCTAGTCAAAGGGGAGTTAGAAAAACTCCTAAATGTTGTTTTTATACAAGCTATTGATTATGCTGAATGGATCTCAAATGTAGTTCCAGTCACCAAGAAAGAAGCTACCAAAGTTAGGGTTTGCACAAAATTTAGAGATATTAATGCTGCATGCCCTAAGGATGATTTTCCTCTTCCAAACATGGATCAAATCATTGAATTTACTGTCGAAAGTGGAATGATGTCCCTAATGGATGAATTTTCTAGATATAATCAAATCAAGATAGCTTCTAAAGATCAGGCTAAAACATCCTTTATTACCCCTTGGGGTACCTTTTGTTGGAAAGTGATGCCATTCGGCTTAAATAACGTAGGTGCAACATATCAACGAGCTATGACTTATATCTTTTATGATATGATGCATGATATCCTACATGATTATGTAGACGGTATTATAGCTCACTCTATTAATGAAGATAATCATTTAGATGATTTGAGAAAAGTTTTTAATTGCTTAAGAGATATCTTATTCGATTAAATCCAGCCAAATGCATATTCAGAGTTAAGTCTGGTAAACTATTAGGGGTTATAGTTTCTTTACGTGGTATCGAAATTGACCCTCTCAAGATTGTGGCTATCACTGATATGCCCGCACCTACATATATATCTGAATTAAGAAGTTTACAAGGTAAACTTCAAGCTATCCGTCGCTTCATCGATAAGTTGGCGGACAAAATCGGTCCCTTTCTTAAGCTCCTTAAGAAGGATGCCCATTTTAATTGGGACGACGAATGTAAAGAAGCTTTTGAACTTCTCAAACAATACCTCCTTACCCCACCTATGCTTTCACCACCTAAACCTGATCGCCCATTTCTCCTATATATTTCAGCTTCATATTCTGCCTTAGGAGCTATGTTAGCTCAGCTTGATGATGCGAAGAGAGAACGTGCTAATTATTATATTAGTCGAACCTTCATCAGTTATGAAACCCGCTACACAGCGTTAGAAAAACTATGTCTAGAAGTTGTTTTTTCTACGCAAAAATTATGCCATTATATGCTTAGTCAGAAAACTTATGTCATTGCTAAATATGATCCCTTGAGGTATCTCATGAGTCGACCTTATTTATCGGGTCGTACATCCAAGTGGGTTCTTGCTCTAAGTGAGTTTGACCTCACATTCATAGGACAGAAGTCTGTTAATGGTCAAATCATAGCAAATCAATTAGCTACTGCACCCTTAGAGTCTACCCATCCCCTCATTATCGAGTTTCCTGATGAATGCCTTCAATTAGAGGCAGACCATATTGAGCAATGGTCCTTATACTTTGATGGAGCCCGATGCATGAGTGGGGCTAGTGTGGGTATTATTTTAATAGCCTCGCAAAAACATCTTATTCCTCTGTCTTTCAAATTAACATTTGCTTGCACCAATAACACTGTTGAATATGAAGCTCTCATCCTCGGATTACGAGCTACCTTGGCGCTAAAAATTAAACATCTGTTAGTTTTTGGTGATTCTCAACTTGTCATAAACCAAATTAATGAAGTTTATCAGACAAAAGATGATAAAATGTGCCCATATAAAGCCTATGTCTTACAATTAATGTCTCTATTTGATCAAGTTACCTTGGAAGCTATTCCTTGAACTTGCAACCGTGCGGCTGATGTTATGGCCGCAGCTGCATCTCTTCTACCCTTGGAGTTAGATGATGAATATGCCACTATCATTATTCGTCGACTCTAGGAACCGGCTTCACATAAGTCATGCTTAGAATATTTGGATGTGTTTCTAATCAATGAAACTACTCCTGAACCTTGGTATACAGATATATTTGATTTTCTTCAAAATGGGACTTTCCTTGTCAATTCTAATAGAAACCAGTGTCGGTTATTACGTCGACACGCAAGTCGATTTGTAATTATTGGCAATACTTTACATAGGATATCTTTTGAAGGTATCCTATTAAGATGTTTGAATCTAGAAGAATCCAAATCAGCCTTGAGTGAAGCCCATGATGGATCTTGTGGAGGACACTTCAGTGGTAGTGTCATTGCTAAAAATCTCCTTAGGATAGGCTAATTTTGGCCTACCATGGAGAATGATGCACATGAGTATGTGTGCCATTGCGACAAGTGCCAGAAACATGTTGACCTTGTCCATGCCCCTGCACAAGAGCTACAGGCTATTTCATCTCCTTGGCCCTTTTCAAAATGGGGCTTAGACTTTATTGGAAAAATCAATCCTGTGTCATCTTATGGACACAAATTCATCATAACCGCCACTAAGTATTTCATGAAGTGGGTTGAAGCTATGCCTTTAGCTTCTTGCACTGGCACACAAGTTTCTAAGTTTATTTTTAATCAAATCATTTGTAGGTTTGGAATTCTTGCAAATCTCATCTCTGATAATGGAACTTGTTTAAAAAATAAAGATGTCAAGAAATTATGCCAAAAATATAAGATTCAACATCGCTGGTCCACTACCTATTATCCTCAGGGTAATGGTCAAGCAGAAGCATCTAACAAAACCTTAATCAAAATTCTCAAAAGATTGGTCAATAAAACTGGTTGTGACTAGCACATTCAATTATATCCAACCTTATGGGCCTATCGAACTAGTGTTCGAACTCCCACTGAAACTTCACCTTTTGTTTTGGTTTATGGTGCTGAAGCCGTTTTTCCCTTTGAATTAGAAGTTCCTTCTTTGGCTCTACTACTTCAAGATACCGAAGTAGGAGATGAATATCGAGCTGGCAGACTCAGTCCACTGGAACTCCTAGATGAAAAATGCATCAATGCTTTGGAGCATCTCCGTGCCTACCAAAACAAGCTTAAAAGATCATATGCTAAAAAAGTTTGTCATCGATCCTTTGAGATCAGCGACCTTGTTTTAAAAGAAAATAAAAAAAATACTAATGCAAGTAAAGACCTTAAAGGTAAATTTGAGCCCAACTGGCTTGGACCATACATTATCACTGCTAAATTTGAATCAGGAGCATATAAATTATCTACCTTAGATGGTAAAGAACTTAAAGAACCCATGAACATTTTGCATCTTAAACGTTACTATGCGTAACAAAAATTAATCATTTCATCATTTGTACATATTTCGCATGTTGTTTTATTTTAAAAAATATATCAAATTGTTTACACAAAAACAAAAACAAATAAAAATAATAAAAATAAAAACAACAATACTCTTGACTCTTTCGAAACCAAAACCAAATAAATAAGAAAGAGAGAGTCAACATTCTCAAACTTCTCAAAAAAGTATTTTTATATATTTCTTCTTACAAATGTTGCAGTTATATATTTCAAATTATTTTGGATAAATTAGCATTTATTTGGAATCTCTCACTTTTGCAAACACGAAAATAAGTATCTTGATTTTATCTGGCATGATTACTAATCTCTCTTATATCAAAGTCCACAAAATTCAATTAAATAAAGTTTGAGCACAGATAATTGATCTTGTTATTTACTTAGACCAAGCACATCCTTTCACAATAAAATGATTATATTTGTAATATCCTTGCTATGCTACATAGTAGAAGTGGTTTCTTGAGCGAAAAGTTTCCCTTGCTATCCTATCATGCACATGGTCTAGAATATTTGAGAATTGGCAAAAGGACAAGCTCACCCCTACCCAGAATAAAAATCCCTTGCTCTACAACTAATCCGAGCAAGTATCCCTAGCATAGAAAAAAAAAAAAAGCAAAGTTCAAGAAAAATGTTATTTTATATCATTACAACAATGTTCCAAGCATTATCAAGCAAAAATAGCAAAAGACAACAAAAGCAAAAGCAATAAAATCCCTCTCCCTACCCTTTGAAAAGAAAAGAAGGGTTGATGAGCTTGAATCCCTGGAATTCTCAATTATTCGAAAACTGAGGTAAGTCCCATAACAGGTGGTTTGTGCCCAACCTGCTTGGCCTTGGGTAACTCCTAGCGTGGCAATACGTCTGTCACATTAGCGACCTTCTTTTGTATAGACCTATGTCTGCTTATGGATTAGCTAGCTCTTGATAATACGACTTCCATAGTAGTTTGGTATGGTTATATGCATCTCAATCATGGTTAATGAACATTTATTTGGTTCATTCAAATCACTTGTATCATGGTATCTTGCTCAAACTGGTAAATGAACAATGCAATTGCACACACATTTTGTATTTGAGAGATTTTGTGTATCATCATGATAAATCAAGATTGGAAATGAACTCACATATGCACATGGGATTCCTTATAAATCTACCTTTGTCTTTAAAATACTTTGAAATATTTCTGCAAAATGTTTGGAATAAATTCATTTTCTTCTTTAAAGTACAGTTGTTTAGTATAAAGACAACTACATGCATAATCAAAAAAATCAAAATTTCTTTCAAACCATACAATAAAAATATACATATATATATTGTCGACTTTCGCGACGATGGTATAGTTCCAAAACCAAAATTGGAATTTTATGCCTAGCGCAAGTCCTCATCTTCATATTTTTTGTTTATTAAAAATCAACCATGCAATAAAACTATCTCTTTTTGGATTTCGCGATGATGGTATAAGTCTATACCTAAATATTCTATGCCTAGCGCAAACCATTATACCAATTTTATTCTCCATTTATTTACAAATCATAAAAAACCATATGACTTAAATCATTCTGTTACACAATTATGCTTTAAAAACAAACAAAAACCTATTCTATTTCATGTCATCTTGTCAAATTGCAAATTTGCAACCATGGTATAATCTCTAAGGAATTATTCAACATTTTATCACACTTAGGAATTTATACCTAGCAAAAGCCATTTTAAAATATTTCATGCATAATATTTTCATGAAAAGTCTAAAAACAAAATCATCATCATCATCATTTGCATCCTCACAAACAAAGTCTTAAGACAGTCTCTTAAGTACCCTTTTACTTTTAGCAATATTTCTATACTGGGATTAGCTTGACGACCGAGTGAGCGACGACTCCATGAAATGGTCTATAATAGCGACAATGTCCTTTGAAATTATTGTTAAAAGTCCTCTTTTATTTTTATTTTTTATCAAATCACATCACATCACAACAACCAAATTGTTTACATTAGATTATTTCATTTAAAATCTTACAGCATGACATCAAAATTATAATATTTCCAAAGACATAATTACATGAATCATCAAATCAATCACATCAAAACATTAAAAGCATCATACAAACGCATAAGACAAGTCATATGATCAAAAAATATCTCATCTATATATATATCAAATATATGTACATCATATCAAAATAGATTGGTATGCCACAATCTACATCTTGGCATACTCAATCCTCTCAAATCATACAATCAATCTATACAGTGTAGTAGCCTAGCCTCGAGAACCCCTCAAGCTCTCAGCCTCATCTCCTCCCCCACCCTAAGGTGGATGAGGTGGCCCCATCGCAGTATGTGTGGTACTACGAGTCCTAGTTGTCGATCGAGAGGAAGTCCTCGATGACCCAATCCTAATCGGGTCAGCAATGCCGGCTGGCAGCTGTACCCTCTGACCCTTTGGCACCATCTAGAAGTAGATGCCCTGGTAGAATGTGGTCTGAGCAATCGACCATGCCAGCTCCTGCATGCTCGCTCCTCCACCCCGTGCTTTGAGGTGTGCAATCTCATCTCTGAGCTGTGTAACCTCAGATCGGTGGCGTGTAGCCTCATCCTACAATGTCTGCACCTGTGCCTAGAGACGGTCTATCTTCACTCAGAGAGTCGCTATCTCGTTACTCTCCCTAGTGTCAACACCCTTTCCCTTATCAAGCGATGGTGGCCTCTCTCTCTGTGGAGAAGGGGGTCTCTCCTCCCTCCTCTCCCACTTTCATGGCCTCTGCTGCACCTGTGGTCTCCTCTGCTCTCTCCCACCATGACCCTATGCTGCCTCAATGGTCGCCAGGCATCGCCTCCCCATCTAATGCACAATTGCATGGATTGGACCCTGAGCCCTCGTCATCCAAGGAGGGTGAATGCCTGTGTACTAGGCATCGTAGCCGTCGGCTACCCCAGTGTCATCCCCATCCACTGAATAAATGGGGGCATCATCTGCATCCTAAATCTAGAATCATTACATATCTAGAGCCCTGCTAACTGTAGTGTTATCCTGGACAGTCCAGGAAAACTTGTAGTCTCTCAGATATGGAATCCCCTGCTATAGATCGAACTGTCTCAAAAATTAGTCATACCGATGGAGCTCCAACTCTCCCCTCTCCATCCTCAGCCAGTAGACTCGCCTGATGCGAGCCAGTTCCTGTCCATCCTTGGCCCACCCTGGATGATCTCTTCAAGGCCTCTAGGTGATCTGGTCAGAGACAAGGTCATCTAGTAGTCTTCGAGACAATGGTAGATCTATCCGCCACTGTGCCCCTCTCTGAAGCCACCAATAGAAAACTCGGGGCCCCTCCCCATCAATCCCTGTCAATGGAAGCCCTATCGGCCTCTGCACCACGATGTGCTCCTAGAACCAAACCTGTAGTAGTGATGTCATAACCAGACATCGACTGCCCTTGTACACGACCCCATGCAAGATCCTGTACAATCGGTAGAGCACGAAGCTCCCCTAAGCAAACCTGTATTCATGGTCTCTCATGTCACAGACCACATCTACCAGTACCCATGGTACCCTGCACCCACTTTAGTGGCACAGCAAAAGTCCACCTACCACTCTGACCAAAACCTGTGTGAGGCTATATGCCCTAGGCATCTGGCGCAATGATTCGATGTTCACTCCGCCCTTCTCCAGGTCAAAGCTCGGATCGCCACACAACCACATCATAGCATGACCCTGGTTGGCCACAGGAGTGATCAACCATCCTTGTATGGGGATCCTCAATATCCTCCATACATCCTCTAGTGTGGGAGTCATCTCCTCTGTCGATAACCGAATACAGGAAGAACCCGGATACCACCTCTCTGCTAGGGTTGTCAATAGCCCCATATTTGTAGATACCTGTGGCATCTATGCCACATGCTGCAAGCTGACCTGTGCTAGCTAATCTCACTCTACCTAAGATAGGGCGGCCAAGTCATCCCTCAACCTGCCATATTTCCATTCTCTGCTCTTTAGTAATCCCCTCTACAACATAAACAAAATCAACAATAAAAATCATTACTAAATCATTAATTAAAAATGCACGTTAAAATAAGTTCAATTTCATAAATGATGATATCGTCCACAATTGGATGATATCATCCTCAATTTGAGAAAATTCGTCTCTGATTTTGCCAGTCGAAATCATCCCCTTTTTGACAAAATCGTCCCCCTATCGCTGATTTCGCCCTCAGACGAAATTGGCGGTATCAAGACGATTTTAGCGAAATCGAGATGATTTTTTCTCGACGACATCGACGGCCCAAAAATGGCCACGATGCTCAAAAATTAAGCAAATCTAGTCTAAAAAGCATTAAATTCTAAATTAAAGCATTCTAAACTAAGTTTAGACCCTTACCCGTAGCCTGTGCTGGACCTCTATCGATCTATGTGCTGTCTCGACCATTTTGTCTGCAGAGCTCCAGAAACCAGAAAACTAAAAAATGAACAGTAACAATGAATTAGGGTTTTACCCTATTTTTCTTAATTTTATTCAAAAACAACTAAAAACATTTAAAAATTTTGCTTTTTCGTGTTTTTACCTCAAACATTCGATTTGGGTAAAAACACGGAGGGGGCACCATAGTAAGCTGTCGTACGATTCGACCTAGAATCGTTGCCTAAAAATGGGAATAATTTTTGCTTTCTCGTAGATCGATAAGAACTCATCTTTAACGCATTTTCTTCAAAAAATTCGCTAAAGAGGGGGCAAAATGTAGCACCCTAAAATTGGCGTAGTAAAACCTTAATAATTACAATTACTCTAAGTAAATATTCAAATTCAAATTTCAACCCCCAAATCGCTCCCAAACAGCCGTGCAATCCGTTTCCTCCTTTCCCGTGCCATTTTTAGAGTTTGTTTTGACCATTTGACGATATCGTCGCCGATCAAATGATATCACCTCAGATCGAATGATTTCGTCTGGACTAGGACGTCCAGACGATCTTGTCCCAAAACTAATTTTTCTCAATTAGCCTCTGTTCCAACGATGTCTCTAATCTGGGTAGAAGCGTGTCTGCACCGTTAGAGACCCTCCCCGTTGGAGATCTCCCAAATTGGGATGATATCCAAACTCCTAACCTCCCTCCTAAGCCTATTTAAACTTAGGCCCTCCCATTAACCTTCCCCTGGCTGAATTTTCCTGTAAATCGACCTTCACATGCATTAGAATAATCTGTATTCCCATCTACATTTGTTGCATCCATTTTTCTTGCAGGAACCTTGTCATTTTTCAGCCGAAGCAAGCTTACATCGTCGTAAACGATCATGTTCAAATCGGAGACGATCCTATCAAATCAGAGATGATTTCGATTGCAATCATCATTGGGGGCAATCAGTGCCCAGAAGTTTGCATTTTCCTCTTTTCATCTATTGTTTTATTCTGCAATTAGCTAGTTTATTTATTATTTTCTACTATTCTGCATTTTGGAGTTCACCCATATAGATTTAAATGGATAATTAAGTCACCAATTGTCATCAAATCATTGTAGTGCACTTGTATTTTGCTTATTATCATCATTTTAATGTTATTGCTATTATTCTACATCATTGCCCTCTATTAGAATAGTTGCATTTTCTGCATTTTGTGTCTACTTCTCTGATTGCAGGTCTGACAAATTCGTCTGACGAATTCGTCAAATCTCAGACGATCTTGTCTGATAGCAGACGATCCTGTCAAATTAGAGGCGATCCTAACTGCTTCAAGAATCAAAATCTCCATTAGACATCTGGATCAGGTATGGTTATGTAATTTAGCTCTTTTTCTCTGTTTCTATTCATATTTGTCTACTGTATTTCATCTAGTCTGCATTTTCATAATAGCATAACTTAGATTCATTTGGCCAAATCTAGGACTCGAATGTTTAAAGATAAAATTGAACACATAAAACACATTCCCAACCTAGGCATGGAAACTGCCATTCAAACGTTTCTTGGTGAACCCACCATCCGTCGAAAAATCACCATAATACACCTCCCTCAAGAGGCGGGACCTTCGCAAGGCCTCTCAGTCCGAGGTACCGTGCCATCCTTTTTCCATCCTCCTTCCGGGCACGGATCCTATAGCTTGAAGGTAAGGATGCAAAAAATTTGGAGCGATACACATTGCATCTCAAAAAATTGAGGTAAAAATTAATGCTTCCCGAGTATAGCTATGTTTATACTCATTGGAAAGCATTTTTCGAGACCTTGTTAGTTTTGCAAACAAAAAGGAGGACAAAACAATGAATTTTTATTATTTTATAAAATTGTAACACAAGGGAGGAAAATAGTGAAGTATCACACAAGTTAACAATTGTCATTGTAAAATAGGTGTGTTTTTGGTTGAATCTGACACCTATGTGATAAGAATTTTGTGGGCATTCTTGTTTGATTGTTGCATTATTATTTTTGCAATTATAAGTCATAAAATCAAGAACACTCAAAACCCTAAAATTTCACAATAATTTGTGTAAATCCTTGCACAGGTTTAAAGCCAATTTTTTGATATTCACTCCATCCATACCCTCAATTCACTCTTCTTGTTTGGATTAAACTCCTCAAACTTCTAATCCTTCTTCGGGAGGGTTTTTAGGCAGGTGCCATTAAATATCTTTTAGAGTGAATTCCCTTTCATGAACTCTTTGGAGTATATCGAAAGGTTAACCAATTTGGAGAAATAAGGAATCTTCATAGTGATAATTATTTTCTAAAACAAAGGAGATAAAACTCCTAAAGGCAATCAGAAAGGAAGAAGTCATCACATAATACCTTTTATTTTTGGCTTCATAATAGCAAATTTTTTTGCTTGAAGTACTTGCAATAAGGGAGGATTTTTTGGTGAACCTTCTTTGATAATTTTCCTAAAGAAACAAATTTTTTGCACTATAAGGGGGAAAAATTCACAAATTGCTTAAAAGTCAAGATTTGTAAAACCTCTTTTTAGGCTTCATAGTAGCAATTTTTTGCTTGAAGTACTTGCAATAAATGGGGGAATCATTCTTTTCTTTCTAAGAAGATTTTGCAAAAAGGGGGGGAAGACTTGTAATGGTGCATTTTTGGCAGCGACCGACACCTTAGTCAAAATTTTTGTAAAATTCAATGATCTAGGGACTACAGAATCTAGACACCCTAGATTTCATCCGAAGACTACATAATCTTGACACTTCGGACCTCATCAACTTTGAATACTACAAACGAAGACACTTCAAAATTCTTCTTCTTCTTCTTCTTAATCCCATCCTCTATTTTTGGGATCTAATGGCTCAAATTTTCTCAATATTGTTGTATGGAGTGCATTTTCGACAGTGTCTGACACTTCTCACCACTATAAATGTGCTCATAAAACACACTTAAATGGCTCAAAATTCTTGTAATGGTGCAATTTTGGCAGCGATCGACACCAATGTACCTAAGACTTGTTTCACCTTGAGGGGGGAACACACCTAACAATAAAGTGTACCTCATAAGTAGTGACATACTCTATCACACCTAGCATATGCAACAACTAGTTACCCATGCATATCGGTAGGATGAGGTGCTCACAATAAGGACACTTATGTTTGTTAAAACCAAAGTGATGGCAATCCCACTTTTTCTTAAGTACTCAAGTAGTACTTATTTTTCATAGACCCAAAGGATGACCAAGAGGAAAATGACTGAGTGGCAGATCTAGAGTCAAAATGATTGAGAGGCAGAAGACCCAGTGACAGACCTAGAGGTAAAATGACCAAGTGATAGACCCAGAGGCGAAAGACCCAATGGCGGACCTAGAGGTTTTCATCTAAGCAAGAACAACCAGTGCCACGAGCAAAAGAGCAAGAGCCTAAGACATTATCCCAAATAATGTAATAAGGTGGATGATAGAATAACTAGTATATCTACTATTACATTATTTAATGTAGTTGAATAGTGTTTGGTAGGTGGCATATTCATGCAACTAGCTTAGTGAACTAATATTTTATTAATCATTATTATAGGCTTAGAGACCTATAAATATGTAACACTTATATGAATTTACAGCTTTATATTTTCTAACAATCCGGGTTACAAGTGCATCCCTCTTAGGGATAATCATGTTGATACAATATTACAATAAGATTCTTGTAATTGCTTTTATCTCAAATATAGGTGTGATAATCAAGATGCCTTTATAGGGTGACACGAACTTCTCTAGGGTGGAGTGGACCCTCTTCTCTGCATTTAGGAAGGATTCAAATGAATATTCCTTTGAATGTGAATCCCTGCAGTCAAGAAACAATAGAGGATAGTTAAACAAATAGGCAACCTCTCGTAATGAGGCCCTTTAAAGGATATATGCAAGATAAAGCCATTGAAAGTAGAAAATCAAGAAAATGCATAAATCATAAAAAACTAATGCTAAACACACAAAGATTGTTAGAATCAACAACACAATGATAACAATTGTTTAGCTAATGGATCCATTTCATGAATTTGAGCATGTTAATATGAAAAAGAATCATTAATGTCCTACTTGCTAAATGATAACAAGAATTGCTAAAGCTATGAATCTACTGGTCAAATGGCTTTAAAAATACAACTAAATAGTGCAATTGATTAACATAACCTAACTAAACCAATAGAAATGATAATAGTAAGGAGGAAATATCTCTATTGCAAATTGTAGCTCTGGTGAGTGGTCTGCACTATAAACTATGGCTGAAAGCCATGGTGAGCACTCTGATAGGTTTTCCATCAAATTCAAGGGCAGTGGGCTTGACCTCCTTGTCCAAATTGATGTTCAATGGTCACCTTCGGTGTGCTTTGACAAATTTGGTGATTGAAACATTGTGAAGGGACTTAGTTTACCCAAATGTGTGCTTCTTGGCTCTCCTAGGCACCTAGGGCATCCATAGCATAATTCATCATAGTTCTTAGGAACTTGACAAAAGGGGACAACAATAAATCTCTCTCTATGCACTCAAGTGAGTCCACAATTCGATAGGGCTTTGTTGCTTTAATCTCCAATGCTTGCTTGATGTCTTTGCCTTATTTTGGAGAGGTACTTATAGGATGTCCTAGGGCTAGGGGTGGCTTCATGAAGAAGCCAAGATCAAGAATAGGTGTTTAGGATAGTTGGAATGGAAGCCTTTGGAATGTTTCGTCCATTAACGACTTTCTTCTAGAACTTATGGTTGTTCAAACCAATTTGGTTTGGATGAAGGCCAACTAAACTTTAGTTAAAATCATAGGTCACAGTTGTGGTTCAGATTGTTAACCGCAGGCCTCAGCCATGGTTTAGACTGTAGACCATAGGTCTCTCCCACAATTCATACTGATTAGGCTAAGAAGCCCAAATTGAGTGGTTAGAACCACTGCTCTATCTTGGAGTCTATCCAAGATCCTCCATATAGTATTGTAACATGTCCATATGAGTAGTCGCCCTTGACATAACACACTTTAGGTGTCTATAGATGCCTGTTTTGAGATGTGTCGTGAGATCGAATAATGCTAAGAAAAAATAGACCTCCTAAAATGATGCCAAATGTTCTGTGATGATGATTAGTCAGATAATCATTATATGCCCTAGTTTTAGCAAAAGTACACGCATCCTAGAATCATTGCTTCCAAATGAGTGAAAGGCTTACATTCAACAAGTCTGCACTCATCATCAGATATTCATATAGCATTAATACCAAGTAGGCTTTCATGCCTGTCAATCCAAAAGGATGAGAGCTACAAATAAATTATCATATTTGATATTTTCCCCAAGCAAAGGGGAATCTTATGATACCTATTGACAATGATGCATAATATGAACGTATTTTTGACAAGATCAAAGGATAGACGATCTTAGGGATTTTCTATTAAATTTTATTATGATTATGATATTATGACTACTCCCTCAAGCTATGAGTTGATGAGGGTAATGATAATGTATGAAGAGACAAAGTCGCTTAACCACAATGAATGATATACACAAACTTTAGACTTGAGCCTTTAATTACTTGGCTAAGCCTAGTTCTACTTATGATTGCAACTGTTAATAGTAATTACACATTTCTATCCCATGGAGCATTCAGGCTACAATAACCTTATTACATAATCAAAATGATACAATTCCAATTAGGTTTGCGTTGAATCATTTTGTCGATGATTTGCTAAAAAAATGTCATAGGAGAAATGACATGAAACGCCTCTTTCCAATGGAGCAGTCCAGCTTTTGAAAGCCTTCTTTGGGATTAAAAAGAAGCATATCAAATCAATGATGACAATTTTTGCCCCAAATTTTCTTATGGTAATTTACTCATCTTGCCAGATTGCATGGATCACAAGTCGTTGCAACCACCAACTGTATAGGGTAAATAACTGAATACGAGGTGCATTTGGCTTTTGATTATTTAATTTTTTTATTGTTATTTTTTTTTAATTATTAAACGATCATGGTGATTTGAACATCACCAAATTTGATACATTGACCGCTCCTATTAAAAAATTTCTCCACTAGGAGTCATTAATTTATCTTTTTAGACCTTCCCACAATGGGTTTTGAGACACACATATATATGATTTGATCATTTATGCTCATTATGTGTACATGTGTATTTTTAATTTTCTATTTATGTGATGCACATGGATGTAATGCTTATGTTGATGCTATGCTAATATGATGTGATGTATGGATGACATGCACTAGATAGCTATTTAATTTATGATGATGGTATGCAGTGATCTAGATGCTTAGATGTGCAATTTATGATGGATGCATATGGATGCGATGTTTATATTTAAATGCATGTTTAATTTTTCTTTATTGTATGCATTTAATTTATGATGATATTGTGATATGGTTATGCAATGTATGTAATGCATTATTTACACGATGATAATCTAATGTAAATGAACCTGTATGCTTTAATAACTTAAATCATAAGGAGTGAATGTGATATGTGTTTAATAATATAATGGACGACACCATAGAATGTATAACAATCATGAATATAATCGAATATCCTCATTACGAGAATTTAATCAATTAATCACCCATATATGATTATGTAATGATATGGAAGGGTATGAGGCGAATGATATAATATGCCACTCTATATTTCTTTTGCAATTTGAAAAATGTATGCACTATATAGCCAGTGTCCATCTAAATATCATTTCTAATATCCATCTGGTATCTATCCTATATCTTTGAAACTTGTGCTCAATGTAATGGTGTATCATGGATTTGATAATTTGCATTATGATGATTGAATGACTTTCAATTTTTGATGATTTGTGATTTTGACATCTTGTTGCTATTTTGGGAATTTTTGAGGTTTTCCATGAGACCCAAACACCCTAGTTGTCTAATAAAAAGTTGTATATTCACCATACTAGACTTCTGAACCATGAGGATTTTGTTAGGATAGGCCAAAACTATTCATTACCTCTATGTGTGCAAGTGCATATGTTTTATAAGACATAAACATACCCTAATGTTAGGCAAGATTATTTCAGCCCATTGCTAAGATAGGGGATCCAAAAATGTCTTACCCAATCTTAGGTTTAGATTTCAATTGGACTAGGCCACTATGCGATGCAAGACACTTGAAGCTAGCTCTTCCTAATTCAAAAATATTTGTATACACGTAAGTAAAATATATTGTATCAAACATATCATTGTGCATAAGGTACAATAGTGCAAGCAATTCTAGGGATTCGGGCCCACTCCCTCCTTCTCTGTAAATTTTTGGGATACTTGCTTATACAAATTGATAAGAATCACAAATGTTAGCTTTGTGCCATTTGTTTTTTATTCTTAAGCAAGGGATTTGTCTTCATATTAATTTTACACTGTCTTTCGATCTTCATTTGACCTTGTTGTGCATTTGATTTCTGATATTCATTTGATCTTTGTATCTGATCTTCATTTGATCTCTATTTTTGATCTTCATTTCTGATCTCTATTTGATCTCTTGGAATTTGAACTTCGATTCTCAATCTTCATTTGATCTTTATTTATGGAATTATGAGCTTCAGAAACATCCTTTGTGGATTTCACTTTGGGGGAACTGCTTCCAAAATATCGATCTAGGATATCGATCATGTGATATCAATATGGAGGATATCAATTTGGAGTGTCGATCTATGATACAAATCATATGATATCAATGTAGGATATCAATCTGGGATGTCTATCTATGATATCGATGGGGGGTATAAATCTTGAGGATTGATGTGGAATATCACTATGGGATATTGCTCATTTTATCATAATCAAGGGATTTATGGGTAGGAAATGAACTTGTATTTTTTCCAACTACCTACATTTTCCATACCGTTCGCACAGAGGGATAAGCAAGAATAATTTTTTTCACTTCAGGATACCCTGTCTTGCTTTGTGGTTTCATCTTTCCCTAGTCCTTATTAAGACTATTTTTAATTTGTTCATTAGTGACAAGATTCTGATATGCTAAGGGCTACACTGACTGGACCTCAGTTGCAAAAAGCAAAGTAGGATTTCTTACCAACTCCTAAGAAGACCATTAGGTATGGTTGAATGACCGAAAAACTCTAGCATATTCTTCATAGCAATAAGATGGGTTGTGTTGAAAAACACATTTACTCACAGTGATAAATGATAGATGATAGAATTTAGGGATGCATAATTGAAACACAAACATGGTGTCGTTTGTAAAATTATAGACACAAAATATCCTAATACGATTGCGATGGATGGATATGCCTAATGCAATGCAATTATGAAATGCAATGGATAATGAGATGCATGATGCAAATGCAATGATGATGTAAATGAAATGCAAATGTTTTTGGATTTTTTATTTTTTCATTTTTTTTGGATTTGATTGGTTTTTTCATTTTTATGGATTTTGAGCTTTTATATCTGATCAAACGATGAGAAAATTCCTGTAAGAGTGACCAACTGGCGAAGAAATTCCTTTGGAGCCTTTAAATTGACCAAGTAATTTTCAAAAAATCCCTAGAGCTTTTTGGGTTGACCAAGCAATTTCTCAAAAATCCTTGGAGCTTTTCGGTTGACCAAAGGGCTTACAAATGCCTATGGTGCCTTTTGCTTGACCAAGCTATTCAGAAGAAGGCTTGGAAATTTTTAAGATGATCGAGTGGTTATAAAAAAAACCCTTGGGAATTTTGGGTTGACTAAGTGATTTCTCAAAAATCCATGGAGCTTTTGGGATGACCAAAGGGCTTACAGATGCCTTTGGAGCTTTTATTGACATGACCAAGCGGTTTCAATAACCCTTGGAGCCTTTTGCTATGATCTCAAGCATAGAACGCCTTAAGATGGATGATGTTGAGAGGTTTAGACTCTTCAACACCTCCTAGCGATGTTAGGAGATAGGTACCTAGACCAATATTTTTAGATATGATATAAGGCCCTAGCTAATTAGCCGTGAATTTGTCTCATATATCAGGCGGTAAATTATATTTTTGTTGGTTCTCTTTCAACACAAGATCCCCAATCTCAAAGTCTCTCTGGTGGAATTTGGCATTGTAATATCATTCTAATCACTCCTGGTAAACGCGAAGATGCTCCAGGGCACTCACATGACGTTCATAAAGCAACATCAACTGATCCAAGTGAGCTTGCCATGCAATGTCATCATCAATGAACTCTTTCAACATGACATGTAGCATTGGAATTTCCAACTCTAAGGGCATAATGGCCTCAGTGCCATATACTAGTGAAAACAGTGTTGCCCCAATGGGTGTTCGAATGCTAGTCTTGTAAGCCCATAATTCAAGGGGCAACTGGGTATACCGATCCTTGTGGTGTTCTTGTACCATATTTTTCAAGATGGAAACCACAATCTTGTTTGAGGCCTTAGCTTACCCGTTTGCCTGCAGATAGTATGGAGTTACAAAATTATGTTTGATGCGATATTTAGATGATAAAGCTCACACAGTTTTGTTCTTAAAAGAAGTCCATTATCCAAAATTATCTTGGATGGTATCCCAAAATGACATATGATATGCTCAAGAATAAATTCTCTGATGAGAGCTCCAGTGGTCATTGTTAGGGGAATGGCTTCCACCCACTTTTTAAAATACTCAGTAGCCATGATAATAAATGTATGTCGGCCCAATGGTGAAGGATAAATATTGCCAATAAGATCAAATACCCACTAAGAAAATGGCCAAGTCACCTAAATGGGTTGTAAGGCCTGTGATGGCAAGTATGTAAGATTAGCATGATGTTGACATTTGATGCATTTATTGACATATACACTGCAATCCTTCTTCATAGTGGGCCAAAAGTAACCCATATGAAGGATGCACTTGAAGATAGCCATGCTGCTAAAATGGCCACCACATGTACCGTCATGAACTTCTAAAATTGCCCAAGATGACTCTTGGGGCTCAAGACAATGAAGGAGAACTCCATTGTAGCTTTTTCGATACAAAATATATCCTATCAAGACATACTTAGTCGCTTTATATTTGAATATGCATCTTGCGACATGTGACGATCCCTCTGGAATCATACCAAGTTTTAAGAAGTCTTAGATTTGCAACATCTAGCTCTAACAAGCCTTAGTTTTGACTCCTAAGATGACTTGCTCACCTGCATATTTATATTTGTAAATGTAGACTGGGAAACAACCTTTTGGTGAATGGTAGTACCACACCCCATAGGACTCTGAGAGGTTAATGACTCCTAGGGTGCCTGCTTAAGAAAGTCTTTCGCTCTATGAAACCAATAAAATGTTTATTCCACATTAATCATGTTGACTGACTCTTTATTATCAAAGGTTGCACACTCCGCTATAGGATGCGAGAGCGTTCTAACATAGATGGTAGTAAAATAAGCAAATGAATTCTAAGGTATCAAGGATCCCAAATATGCCATGGTATCTGCAAACCTATTTGATGAACGAGGGATTGCCTCAATGTCATACCATTCCAACTTAGCCAAATATGTAGAAACAATATCTTTATAGGCTTAATGCATAGGACATTGACACTAAAAAAGCCCCTTAACTTGGTTAAATATGAGCAAAGAGTCTTCAAATATGTTCAATCTTCTAATGTTCATGGCAATAGCTATGTGGAGGCCCAAAAGTAGGGCTTCATACTCAACATTATTATTGGTGCACAAAAAGTCTAACTTGAATGACAAGGGCATTAGAGCTTCTTGTAGAATGAAAAACACTATTCTTGCACCACCCCCTTGTTCACACTTTGAACCGTCAAAGAACAGGGTCATATCAGCATTATTCTTTGGTTCCTTGGGTTTGAGAGCTTCAGATACAACGAAGACAACATCATCTAGAATCTCAATGGTAAGAGGCCTATTGTTTGATAGTGGTACCTCAGCCAGTTGATCAGCTATGAATTGTCCCTTAATGAACTTTTTGTTGATGAATTCTAAATAAAATTCTATCAGTAGCATGATCCACTTTGCAGTACATGTATTATGATATGTCTTGCTCATCATATATTGCAAAGGATTTTATTTTGATAATATATATATCATATGACGTAGCATATAGTGCCATAATTTATTGGTAGCGAACACTACTGCTAAAAAAATATTCTCCATATATGCATATCCTAGCTCGTAAGTCACCAAGGTTCAACTAATATAATTTATGGCTTGCTCTTTGCCTTGCATGTTATTTTGGGCTAACATGATCCCTAATGCAAAGTCGGTTATTGATATCTATAGCAAAAAAGGCACATCTTGCCTTAGTGGAGCTAGCACTGGTGACATCGCCAAGTACTGCTTGATCTCAGTGAAGGCTGCTTGACAGTCCTCATCATAGTCAAATGAGACTCCTTTATGTAGTAGTCAATTCATGTGTCAAAATTTATCTGATAATTGTGCGATAAATCATTTTATGGATGCTAATTTGCCCTGAAGTCTTCTTAATTCCTTAATACTTGAGGGAGGACACATATCTAGAATAGCCTTGACCTTCACTAGATCAACTTCGATGCCTCATTTTGAAATGATGAATCGCAAGATTTTCCTTGAAGTTACGCCAAATACGCACTTCTTAGGATTCGACCGAACGTTATACTCTATCAGGAAATCAAAGACCTTCCTTAGGACCTCCACATGCTTATAATGCAATAGTTACTTGGCTAACAAATCATCAATGTAATCCTCTAAGATCTTATTCATATAGTCATGAAAAATATATGTCATAGCCCGTTGATATGTGGCACCAGCATTTTTAAGACCAAATGGCATAATTCTATAATAGAATGTTTCCCATGGTGTTATAAACATGGTTTTATGTTGGTCCTCAGGATTTATCCAAATTTGATTGTACCCATAAAAATTGTCCATCAAGGGAAGCATCTCATGACCGCCAGTAGCGTCTACCAGAGCATCGATGTTTGGCAACGAAATTTAATCTTTGGGTGTTGCCTTATTTAGGTCTCTGAAATCCATGCAAATATGGATCCTTCCATCAAGTTTTCCTATAGGCATCATATTGGATACCCATTTTGGATAGTCGATGAAAATAATAAACTCTACATCCAACAACTTCTGCAACTCATCTTTCACCATTAAGGCTACTGTTGGATGCATATTTCTAAGCTTTTGTTTGATTGATTTCTTCGATAGATCTAGTGAAAGGTTATGAGTAACCAATTTTAGATCTAGACTTGACATATATTTATAAGTCCAAGAAAAAATATTAGGTCTCTCTTTCAACAGAGGGATGATGCTAGCACGGTCATCTGGAGTGAGACTCTCTCAAAATTTAACCTTCCTTGGATTGGTGGGATCCTGACTGATATCCACTTCGAAGGTTTCCTCTACTGACATATGTGACCCTTCCTTAAGCCAATGAGGTGTAGGGATCAAATGGATGTCATTTGTTAGGTTTATAATTTTTGCGTTGGAAGCATCCTCATTATGATAAATATCATAAGCATAGTCTGACACAAAATGAAATGGTTATAATATTTCTTCATTAGGGAAGAAATATTCAGGCTCGATAGGTGAGTTAGCACGATCCCAATCAATAGCATCTACATTTAGACACAACATTTTGGATGAATCCGCTAGATTGTAGAGTGGAGTGGTCAAATCAATGGAGACCATATTGATGGAATGGAATTGATCTCCAGGACCACTAGGACAAAACTCTACATCATTAGTGCAGCTCCCATACCCGAGATCTGGGTCTAATGGCATAAGCACAAATGGATCCTCTATATGAGGAATTGATGATTGGGTCCTCTCTATTTATTTATTGCAAAATAGGATCATTTGGCTCAAGGAGCTCCATATAGATTGACAGATAAGGAAAAATCATTTGATAGACCTCATCCAGGGTTGGTCGTCTATGCCTTAGATGACGACCAAATCATAACTAATGATAGACATCTTCAATGTCTATGGGTTGATGATGATAATGTAAGTAGTAAAGACCAAGGTAAGCCCTCTATGTCTCATATTCATCATCATTGTAAAAATATAATCCTTCATTTGCCCCCACAGTGGGGTATGGGCTAGCAAATGTGGTCCTATGAATCTTATTTCTCGGTCACTATCCTCACTATCAAGAAAAATTAGATAAAATCTTTGTATATATGACACCATTGAGAAAATAGGCTCTGCATCTTCCTTACAATTATCTATTCTATGAAGAATCTCCTCAATGACATACTCAGTATCCACAGGTCATAAGTGTCGCGGATGCATAGGCCCTAATTGGCCATCTCAAGTCCTTCGTTGTGACCGCTACTATATATGGATCTCTCTATCCTATCCATAGGTATTGGGAGATTATAAAGATGAGGCCTCAAGTAGACTTGCTATGTATCATCTTTATAATCACTCTTGACTATGAAGTGCTCATATATCTCATTTAATTGCTCCATGGGTAGTAGATGACATGAAAATTCTAGGCCTGAAAAGGCCAGCTCAGTTTCCTCCTTAGATTCATTGTCATTTGAGGATTCACCATCTACGTATAGCTTGGTCCAATTATTTTGGAGGTGGACTCCTATCCATATTTTTTACAAAGATCTCCTAACTCGATATCGCCTAAAATGATGGGGTTGTACCCCTGCACACCAGTGTCATCGGTTGCCTTATAGATTTGGTGACCTAGGTTGCCTCTAGGGTTTTTCTCTGAGAGCTCTTCATGCTCTACTTTAGGTGGCTCAAAAGTGATAACAAACACCATTGGGTCGTCCCTTTAGCATATGGATTGAAATCCACATCGCCCCCAAAATAAGGTAAAGGTGGTCTAAAGATGCTGCTAGAAAATTGTCCCATCCTTGTATCTGTAATTCTAACCCGAACCTATCAGTTGCCAAATGATAATGCGGCTCGAGAAAAATCTTGCATCCCTGCTCAAAGAGACCAAGGCCATATCCATGCCAATGATATAAATAAAAAATGTGCATGGCATATTTCGGGTTGGATAGGTAATGAAAATTCACTGTGAATGGTTCATTGTTATCTTCATCCATGGGCATTTGAGTAGGAACCTGATCTAGCCTAGCATAGATGAAGTTAGTCTAATTGGGTGTCTCTCCCAATGACACTATCGATCCAACCAAAAAATGATGGGCATGTGGTCGACCCATCTCCTGTGCAGTCTTTAGAATTGTTCCAAAGGTAACATTTTGCACAAGGTATTCACCCAATCATATGTTGCCTAGATGAACAGTCACTCATGGTGCAGATGGCCCTACTGATGATGCAGATGAGGTAGGCTGAGGTGCCTCCTCTACTTGATCCTGGGCTACCTCTACTTCCATAGGAGTGATAGCCTCATTGGCGATTGATTTGGGCTTATGCTTCTCTTATTTGCCCACTTTTACCTTTAGTTTCTTAGTGTTCCAATGTATTGTTGATGCACTCGATCTGAGAGAAGTTGCAGTGGTATGCTCATATCTATGTGATATAGATGACGATGATTGAGCATGTACTGATGGTTTACCTCTTGGAACTTTGATCGATGATGTGGGTTGAACGTCTAAGTGCATTGACAGGAGTATGAAACCCCTAGGTAAATCTTCTAGGTTCATAAACTTAAAAGGTTCTTCATCTAATGACACTACGTGAACCTGTCCCTCATGAATGTACTTCACACACTGATGAAATATAGAGGGAATGCAATTCATTTCATGAATCCAAGGCCTCTTGAGTAGGATGTTGTACTACATGGTGCCTTCTATCACATGAAACATCATGAAGATGGTCTTCAGGCCTACTTGAATAGGTAAGACAATTGTGCCAACTGTGGAACATAGTGCATTGTTAAACACTCTCAATGTAAATGTGGTAGGCACAATGTGTAACTTGGGCAACTTCAGATGATATAGTGCCTTGGTCATTATAATGTTGACTGATGAACAAGTGTCAATCAAAACCCTCTTAAATGGCATGTGGTTGACACATGCAATAATATGTAATGACAAGTTAGTCATATCTATGGAAACCATCTTCATTTCATGATAATAAAATTGTATCATGGGTTCCTGACACTGTTGTACATTTCCCATGAAATGTATGAATGTTTGAGCATCCTAGGATTGTACCTCAATAGACCTCAAAATATCCATGAGAGTCTCCTTGTTTCTGGGAGACTGCTGTATAAGCTCATATATAGACAACTTCATAGGAGTTGTCTATAGGTTTTGAACTAACCTGCTCCTTATGGTCACCACTAGTCTAGTTGATGGGCCTAGAATATTCTGTATTGGCTGTTGATCCAGTGTAGCCTATATCCTAATGGGAGCATGAGGTTGATTCGGTTGATCACATTTCCCATGTATAGTAACAATGTTGACCATACCTACAAACCTTTGGGTAGGTGGTTCGACACACACTTGGTTGACCTGGCCAACATTATTACGTGGTGCCTCATGATATGGCAATGGATTCTTTTAAATCCCCATGTTCTGGTTGTCAGGCGCCAATAGATTGTTAGACACTACAAGCTCACCTTTATCTATCCTATTTTGTATGATGTGTTTGAAGGACCAACATACCTTAATGTCATGACCATTCATGCGATGAAAGATGCAAAATAAGTCATCCTAATAGCCCTTTGGCTTGGGCTAATTAGGATCGATCAGATTGACTTCAGGTAACTTATTGCCTTGGCCTCACACAATTGATGGAAAATCGACGTTAATGATTCTGTTAATGGCGTTAACTGATGAGACAAACATTGTTCTCTATTTTTTCCCTTATAATTGTTCTTGCATTGTTCGTACTATGCAGGACGAGGATGGGCCTGATAATTCTATTTTTGTTGCACCTTATCCTCTCTCGGGAAGTTTAGTACCACTTGATTCACATGGGTCTGCTTGTCCTGTTTCTTCATGTTACTCTTATTATATCCCTATTTCTTATTCTTGAGCTTCAATTTGCCTTCTTGCAACTTGATATCCTCAATCACCTTGGCTTGCACCAAATCTTCTTTGAATGTAGCGTACTACTACAGCTGCAATAATAGTGAGATGTGCTTGACACAAATCTTTGTAAACATTCCGATCAATTTTGTAGTAGGAATAGGGAATGGAAACTTTGCCACTAGTCTCCTCCATATCTTTCTATACTGTTCAATTGGCTCGTCATCACACTAAGCTAGCATAGCCAGATAGAAATATTTGCTTATTTCTTGATGCCAAAAGAAAAGTGTTCAATAAAGGCATCAACCATCTACTCAAAGCTGGTGACACTATGCTTCTTAAGCTGATTGAACAACTCTTAGGCTATGACTAAGAGGGTTGTGATGAATGTGTGCAACAACAAGGTGTCATTGCTTACAATCTAGAAGCAACCATACAGAAATCTTGTGACATGCTCCTATGCATCTTCATCACTTTTAAAATTGTCTAACCTAGGCATGTCAAAATTCTCAGGATACGACAGAGTAGGCATCGAGGGGTCCAAAGGCTCATTATGTATCTTTCTCAATGTCAAATTTTGAAAAGTTTCACCTTGCCTCTCGATCGCTTTTACCTTCTTATATAGGGCCTTATAGGCCTATGAGGAAAGAAAGTCCTCCTCCCTAAGTTGATGTGGAGGTGGTCTAGGAGGTACATTCTTCCTTGGTGGAGGTGGAGGAAGTGGCTCTTCCTCGTCTCCATCCTGGGAGACTTCAAGATACTCATGATAAGTTCCTTCTCTCTCTTCTCTCTCATACTGTTGCTTCTCCTGATGTTCAACCAAATATGGTCGTGCTCTTTGTTAGGCGCTAATATGAGTATGAGCATCTATACGCTCCTACTGCATGTTGGCTTATGAAAAAGCCTTCCTATGAGTACACTCTCTATGATCAGTGTGAGTATATAGACCAACCCTGGCCAGCCTATCCTCTTGCTCTATGTGCTCCTTTTGGGCAAGGATGCACTCCTTGCACATGCATTGCTCATATAGTCTCTGTCTGATGAGCCTCTACACCTGAAGATTATCATATTCAATGCACTGCCTCTCTAGGTGAGCATCTTCTAATTGATCTTGGAGGAGTTATCAATTTTGCTAAGATACCAGTCTATGTGATGTGTCTATATGATCGGCTATAGGAGGCCTCTAGTATACATGCTTTGTGCGAGGGACCTTGTGGGTCCTGTACCCATCGGACTGATGTGCTGCACTTTTACCTCTATTTGTGTAGATGACATTGACATCATGCTAAATCCTAGGATGGGCTCCACCTTGTGAATATGGTGGATGTGTGACATGAGGATGCTTATAAGTCTCTCCATGCTCTCTAGTAGTCTTGATGATGCTCCCACCATGCTCACTTGGGGCACGAGTGGGCGGGGTCAAAGGCTTGTAGCCTAACTGCTCTAAGACACTACCTAGACCCTTTAACTATCTGGATCACCACTGATCATGCGACGACATACCATTCAATCCCACCTTAGATATATCAATAGTTATATTACATGATGGACCACGTGTGGGGGTGTGCATTGATCTATGCTTAGAAGCGAGCGTGTATACTTGCCCCTGAATGAGCAGATATCTATTCCTTATATACTCAAAAGGGGGAGGTATGGAACCTCCTATGGACCTGGTACATAGGGGCACCAACCTGGTCCCCTATATGACATACTCTTCAATCGATCCCGTGGATGCGCATGCATTACGGTCTCTATAATGGCTTCCAAGTGGAGCACCCTCATGCTGAGAAGCTTACTACTCTAATCTATATCTAGAGGAATATATTTATGGTCCTCTATTAGGGGTATGCTCGATGGGGTCCTCTCATGTCGAGTTATCTCCTCTAATGCTTATCGAACGACGTTTGGTTCACTCATGTGGTCGAGGACTAGACACGTGCAATTGTGAATCAATTGGGGCTAGGTCTTTGGCATCAGGCTTAAGCCTCTACTGACCTCCTCGTGTATCCACCATAGTGTACCTAACGTCTATATGTTTATTTTATTAAGCAAAAAATATATACAATGATGATTATCTTCTTTTTAAATTTTAAAATGAGCCCTAAACTGGTTGATGTTGTTTTCAAGATGTGTTGTATCAGTAAAGAAACTCTTGTCATGTTTTGAAAGATCATTGGATTTTATTCTCAGTTTAAATTAGATTTCACCTATATATTCGCACAAGTCAAAATATGGGAATGAAGTCCATACTCAATGAGGTAGCATAGGTCCTCCCAGTTCCTCACCCATTTTCCCTCGATCAACGTCATACCCTTTGAAGAGGAGTATATGCAAATTTTCCAGGGTACAAAAGGTTCTTGGACCTAGTATTGGTCTAGCATCCAAAGGTACGTAGGATTTGGGCCAACAGATGGTCAATTCCAACTCGCTACAGCCCTACTAGTGATTGTATATAAAGTCAAACTCACTAGCATTTAGTTACAAAGTGGTGTGTGTGGTTCATTTTATTGTACAAATATAAATGCATCATATAGCACTCATGCTCATTCTCTACATGCTATTCAAATGAAAGAACATTTTAGATTCAGAGAATGCAAGCTATTATAGATGCTCTTTTAGACTATGCACATTATGATGATAATTATCCACTAATTGGGCCTCACACATGCAAACCAAATCAAGACTCTCTATCAAGCACACTATAGCCTAGGTCAGACTACAATCATAGGTCCGTTGTTCCTAGTAGTGCCTTTCTATGGAATCAAATATGAAAGCAAACTAGGATGATTTATTTACACTTTTCTTATTTGTTTTCCTACTTTTCATTTGAAATTAAGCATTTTGTAAAAACATAGAGGAGAAAAAAGAACAGAGAATGGAAAATAGGGCCTACCTCAGGTCCTGAATTGATTGGAACTCTACTTTTTACTATCTATGTTGTCAGATGAAAATCGTAGGTCTAGTTTGCAGTTCTGACTATGGATCATGTGTTGAACCTATGGTTCAAATGTTGGCCTACAACTGATAGCTGTGGTTTGTACCTACAAGTAACAAAACAAAAAAATATAATTAGATGCTATTTATGTGGAGTTCCATCGTGATCGCCTTCTGTAACCATCATAAAGGCTCACACCTGAGGCAAGAATCCTCTTGTAATGATAGAAAGTATTGAAAACATGCATAAAATCAAGAAATGACAACAAGGTAAACAATAAACACTTTATTCCATTATGAGGTCAAATCTAGGTTACAAGTACATCCCTCTTAGTGATAATCATGTTGATACAATATTATAATAAGATTCTTGTAATTGCTTTTCTCTCAAAGATAGGTGTGATAATCAAGATGCCTTCGTAGGGTGACACGAACTACTCTAGGGTGGAGTGGACCCTCTTCTCCGAGTTGAGGAAGGATTCAAATGAAGAATCCTTTGAATGTGAATCCTTGCAATAAAGAAATAACAAAGGATAGTTAAACAAATAGGCAACCTCTCATAATGAGGCCCTTTAAAGGATATATGCAAGATAAAGCCATTGAAAGCATGAAATTAAGAAAATGTATAAATCATAGAAAACTAATGCTAAACACATAAATATTGTTAGAATAAAAAACACAATGATAACAACTATTTAGCTAATGGATCCATTTCATGAATTTGAGCATGTTAATACGAAAAAGAATCATTAATGTCCTACTTTCTAAATGATAACAAGAATTGCTAAAGCTATAAATCTACTAGTCAAATGGCTATAAAACTACAACTAAACCATGTAATTAATTAACATAACCTAATTAAACCAATAGAAATGATAACAGTAAGGATGCGATAACTCTGTTGCAAACCGCAATTCTGGTGAGCAGTCTGCATTGTAAACCATGGCTGAAATCCATGGTGAGCACTTTGATAGGTTTGCCCTCAAATTCAAGGGCAGTGGGCTCAACCTCCTTGTCCAAATTGATGTTCAATAGTCACCTTCGATGTCCTTTGATAGATTTGGCAGTTGAAACATTGTGAAGGGCCTTCGTTTACCCAAATGTGTGCTTCTTAGCTCTCCTAGGCACCTAGGGCATCCATAGCACAATTCATCATAGTTCTTAGTAACTTGACAAAAGGGGACAACAGTAAAAATCTCTCTATGCACGCAAGTGAGTCCATAATTTGATAGCGCTTCACTGCTTTAATTTCCAATGCTTGCTTGATGTCTTTGCCATATTTTTGAGGGGTACTTATAGGATATCCTAGGGATAGGGGTGGCTTCATGGAGAAGCCAAGATCAAGAAGAGGTGATTAGGATAGTTGGAATGGAAGTCTGTGGAATCTTCTGTCCATTAACCGCATTCTTCTAGAACTTATGGCTGTTCAAAACAATTTGGCTCGGATGAAGGCCAACTAAACTTTAGTTAAAACTATAGGTCACAGCTGCAATTCAGACTATTAACCACATGCCTCAACCATGGTTCAAACTGTATACCATAGGTCTCTCCCATGGTTTAGAATGATTAGGCTAAGAAGCCCTAATTGAATGGCTAGAACCACTGCTCTATCTTAGATTTTGTCCAAGATCCTCCATATGGTCTTGTAGCATGTCCATATGAGTAGTCGCCCTCGACATAGCACGTTTTAAGTGTCTACACATTATATCTAGTATAAATCTGCTCAATCTCTGTCTCTGGTTTAACACAAACCTATCCTTAAATTTGCACTAAGCTTTGTACTCAAACATATCTTCAAGCCTTAACATAGAGCTTAACTTAATCACAAATAACCTCTACTAGATCTACTCCAAACCTTAACTTAGGGTTTGAAAAAATCAATCAATCAACTATGCTCACAAGTCTTCTCAAAGACTTACCTCAATTTATGTCCAAAAGTCCTCTCAAGGACTTATCCAATATGCTCTTAGTATCTATATTTAAATTTATATTGTAAGCTTCCACAAAATCTCACACCAATCTATCCACAAGTCTTCTCCAATACTTACCTCAAATTTGCTCAACAAGTCCTCACTAGGACTTCTCCAATCTGCTCAATAAGTCTTCACCAAGACTTACCTTAAATATTCTCAAAAAGTCCTCACTAAGACTTATCCAATCTACTTTGTAAGATTCCATAAAAGCTTACTCAAATTAGTCCTTTAATCCACTTTAGGGCTCACTAGCTTTCAAAAAATCTTTATACAACTCAACTCAATCTATCACAGAAAACCTCTTCAATCACATAAACAAGCTTCACACAGAATCTTTTTAAATATCATAAAAACATATAGATAATTGTTAGAGACTCAATATGCTTCATACTCACAATAATGCTCAATCACTTCCAAATTCTTTCTCAAATCAATTTAGAATATAGAACAATTTGTTTCACAGAGCTAGAACTATCACTTCAACACTTCCACTTGACTAGGATCAATCAACTCCACTCAATCAATCACTCAATGAAATACTCCTTGCTTACAAACCCTAGTCTAAGCATATGAACACTCACTCAATTATTTCCAAAAATGCTTATTAAACAATCTCATATAACAATGATACTCATAATATTTCACAAACCCTTGTTCAAGATAGTTCTCAACTTCATATAACAATGATACTCATGTTATTGCACAAACCCTAGTTCCAAATTAGTTCTCAACTTCACATAACAATGATACTCATGTTATTTATAAAACCCTAATCATGCATATGAAGGCTCATTAAATGTTTCCAACAATGCTTATCAAACAAGGTTTTTATCAACTTTCACACAGAAAAACCTTTAAGAATTAAACTCCAATCTCAATAACATTTTCACTCCAACTTAGCATTCACAACATTCAACAATAACACTCAAGGATAATGTGCCCTTACCTCTTGTTTGAAGACGATTTTACCTCAAACACTTGTCTCAATAACAACCATACCTTTTTGCCAATAGTAGAGTTAGATAACAAATATTTGTCCTCAATAATTTCTCACAAGAATATTTTACCAAGTCAAAATATCAAAACTTAATCAACCTTATTTCTCCTTCCAATACAATTTATTAACTTTATTTTCAACAAATATTTCTAACTCCTATGACACACCTTATAACTCCTTTCAATATAATTTATTAAATTTATTTTCAACAAATATTTCTAACTCTTAAGACACACCTTATAACTCCTTTCAATATAATCTATTAACTTTGTTTTCAACAAATATTTCTAACTCCTAAGGTACACCTTATTACTCCTATTAATAAGCTCATAACACTTCAAAAGTTCAAACCCTAATATCAAATAATGCCAAACATTTTATCTCCCTCACAAAAACCTTATGCAAATTCTAATTTAAAAATACTTAAAAAAAATTTAACCTTCACAAATTTTGGAGCTTTCACAAATTTTGGGCCTTCGTAAATTTTGGAATTAAAGCATACCTTAGATAGTGCAAAAGGTGCCTCAACGAGTTTCGAACGTGAAACCTCCCCCAGCCAGGCATCTTAGCAAGGTGCATGCCCACCACCTGGGCTACGAGCCACAAGATAAAGAAAAAGGCTTTTGTCTTTTCTTTGTACTCCTCCTAACACAGTCTCAACCAAAAACACTTCTCCACTTCTCAAAAGCAAACCAATGGGATTCGATCTCTGCACCTCACGTTCGCCAACGACTTGGCACCTACCTTATTGCCAGTTGCACTACAACGCACTTTGGGATAGGAAACACAAACCTCATATGCTTGTCTTATCCCTTGCACACCCTTTGAAAATACACACGATCGCCTTTATTACCATGTGCTCGAAATTACACTTAGCACTTGATCATGGATAATATTTGCCATGGATTTCTTCCCTCCTTTATATGCATATCGATGTCTTCGATGACGTCAACATGGGTAAATCGAATAATTCAAAATTTCAAATTATAAACTTTATAACCCTAGCTTTAGGGTTAACTTAATTAATTTATAAATTAACTTATAATTAAATTATAATTAATTTAAAATTAACTTAATAACTTTAAAATTTAATTAAATTAATTTATAAATTAAATTATAATAAAAATATTATAAATAATTTATAATTAATTAATTAAATATGTGGGTCTTATCCTTTTAATAATATTATAATATTATTTTGCTTCGGCCTTTCTTTTGCCCTTTAAACCTCATCTGATAACTTGGAAGAAAATTTTATTTTGCACTTGATTACGAAACCTGAATCTGATGCTACTCATTGAAATTGATGCTTATCGGTGCTGAATTCTTAACATCAATGACAACAAAACCTGCTCATATTTCCAACAGGTGGTTGATCCTAGCCACATTTGTACCCAAAATATCTAACAACTTCAAAACCCTTGAATTATTGATCAATTTTTGGGGACCTACATAGGTCGCTATATGAATGAGCTTGGAAGTGCAACAGTCAAGTCCCCTTGGTCATTTTAGTTGATTATTTGGAAAGAAAATTATTGCTGACCTTTGAAACAAACAAAGCAAGATCCAATAGATATGAATTAGTGAAACAAAATGTAGACAAAATGAGCATGATAGAAGGAAAGTATGCAAGATGCAAACTAGATTTTTGGGAGAAAAAGCTTACCCCCAATCCCTATTTGATCAAATTCATGATCCTTAAGGGTTGGGCATGAATTTGGCTTACCAAATTCACATCCTATATGGAATGGGCGTGAATTTTATTTAGAGTACTCTCTAGTCTACAAAATGTTGAAAATATGATGCAAAATAGAAAATTAAGGTTCTAAAAGATAAATAATGCACATAAAACATGATTAACTAATGGTGAAAGGAAGGAGTAATGAGAAAGTGAAGGTAACAATCAAAATGTTACATCTATCTCATCGTCAAGGGTCCTCCACTTGTTCACCAAGAGCAGCTAATCCCAAGAAGCACAAAAATAATGATAGAGCATTCCAACAACAAAAAGCACTTGAAAATTGATGAAAGAAAGATCATAAAATTAAGAATGTCAAAACTAGAAGATGCTAAGATTCGTAGATGGGATAAAATGGGATGCAATCCTCCTATTTATTGGAATTTTGAAGGGCTTCAAAGGGTGGGAAAATGAAATTTAACCTTAAAAAGTCAATGTGGGACAAGGATTTTGAGATAAGAACCCTAAGATTACTAAATTTGTGCCTTGTACTTAGTAGGTGTAAATTTGGTAAGCCAAATTCATGTCCTATAAGTGACAAGTATGAATTTGGCAAGGCTAAGGAAAAGAGGTGAAATAAAAGAGGAAAAGGGCTCAGACTTGCTCTTAGCAATTTTGAATGGCTTCCTAAGGATCTAAGATAAAATGACTCATTTTGATGCGTCAGTTTTCCATGTCTACTCCATCTTTGATAGTACTTACTATCTTATGATACCCTTAAAACATTAAATTTGGATGAATATACTTCATAATCCTTTCTCTCTATGTTCTTATTGAAACCCTAAAGTGCAAGAGATAAACTCTACACTAATCTCATTTTTATTGCAAGGAGATGATTTTCTACTACTCAAAAAAAATAAAAGTGATCTACATGGATTAACCTTGACATATTATACCTTTTTTTGTTTTAAAAAGTGCCTCCACATTTTTATTTTATTATTTATTTTCTTTTAAATTTGAAATAAAATCTCACTTCATTTCAATCCACTTTTGAATCTCTAAAAATACTCCAATATCCATTGAACATGTATAATATTCCTTTGCTTTTAAGAACCATTATACTTGATAGATCATATCATATTTAATAATTACCTTTGAATCTCTAAAAATACTCCAATATCCATTACACATTATTACATTACATGAAATATTAACTCACAATATAATCTAAGACACAAACCTAATCTAATAATCTAATAATATACCAAATAATGTAATATTCTCCAACATCCCTCTGTAGTATATATTTGGTTATTGAATACTTTAATATTCAATACAATATTCATTCTTGAGTCTTCAATATACCTCCAGTAGATTAATGTATGGATCCTACATGTAGAAGTCTTCAACATTATTTTCATCTTCATATGAATTTGTGATAGATTTGGTTTTGGCCTGGTTCTTCTTCTTCTTGATTGTCTTCGTATTTGATTTTTACTTTGGTATTGAGTCTTAAATATAGTTTATCATTATATAGCCTTGTTGATAAAGATATTTAATTACTTCACAAGTCCATTTCATTTTTTCTTATTATTTACATATCTTTCTTTCTTGTTCTTCAAAAGTTTTATGCTTGTATCCATTGTTAGTAGATACTTCAAAAATAAGCTTTTAAAATAAATAATCTAATATGAATGTTAAAACCTTTTCAAATTTGTTGTAATACTCCTTTTTGTGATATTAGAAAATAGATGAGCGTGATTTTCTTCTATAATATTTACATGGATGTAGATTCCAACAATCTACTTTTTCATGTCCAATTCTATTGCAATAAACACATCTTGAAAATATTTTTGTTGTCTTGGAGATTTCAAGTTCATCTATTTTATTGACAAAATAATATAACCACTTATGTGTAATTAAAGCTATTTTGAATTTTCTTCTTTCATAGATGTATAAGAGATCTTCAAGAGTTTTAGATTTTGTATCTGGAATAGTAACAAGATTCAATGATTTATCTTCTTGATATTTTTGAATACTTGTTATTGTTCTTTTATCAAAGCTTTATGCTAAATTTTGAAAATAGTTTCTAAGATTGTTCTCTATATCTCCATTATTATAGTAATTAATGAATTATTCCATTATATCCTCTACCTTATATCCCCCTAGTCTTTGAATGAAAAATTTCAAGTTTCCAATTTTTGCAAAAACCTTTATAGTTGACCACCTTATATCTCCCTAGTTTTTGAATGACAATTATTTCAAGTTTCTAATTTTTTCAAAAATATTTATAGTTGACTACCTTATGGCTCCCAAATTAATTAGAAACTATAAATCTAAGAAATTTTCAAATATAATTTTTCTAAGTTTGATGTAGACTACCTTATCTCTCCACAATTAGATAATTTGCAAAAATTCTTTATATCATGAAATTCAAATAATAATAAAGCAATTTGAATATCAAATAACTTTATAAAACCTTCATAAAAGTCCAAATTAAAAATTTACTTATCACTCCAAATATTAAATATGCAATTAAAGTAACTAAGGCTTTAATTAACCTATTAAACAATTTACCACTCCTTTAATAAAATTAAACCTTATAATAATTCAATAATTAATCATAAAATAACCTTATCACTCCTCAACATTAGGAATATTTGAATATTTAAAACTAAACTCAATATTTACCTCCTTAATGATGCACTATTTCAAAAAGTCTTCCTCATGCTGCAATTTGGTAAGTGACTCACTTATGGCATCGAATATTTCACTGTGCTATCTTACCTTAGATGTGCTATCGTGCCTTAAACGTGCTATCTTACCTCAAACATGTGAGAATGCTCTATCGAAAGATCATGCAATGGAATCTACTTGAAAATCTCCCTTGCATACGTTACTAGATCTCCCTTTCTGCCTTCTAGCCTCAACAAGTCAACCACCCCTTATTCCTTCTCTAAAATAATATCATTTATCTCTCTCTCTTTATCTGTTACTTATCAATGCTATATTTAAATTCTCTCGTATTATTTTGTATATGACCATGGTGAATGTATGTTTTGGAATATTTCTAGAAAATATTATGAATTTTGACACCTTGGCTCATCCCTCCATAGCATTGCCACTTGTAATAAATTAAATTATTGGAGCCACATGGATTAAAATACAATAGGATTTATACAACCACTATTGAGTGTTGGAAATATGAGCAAGGTTTAGTGTCATTGATATCAAGAAGAGAGTAAGGTTTATCATCATTAATGTCAAGGAGAGGATGATGAAGTTTTAGTGTCATCCATGCATTTATGTCAAAATGTTGATGTCCAAGTTTCGGTGTTATTAATGTCCTCCAGTGGTTTTCCAGCAAGGCAAAGAAGTAGGTCAATGGAAATAATAATATTATAATATTTATGGTTACATGTTGGTGTGAAGAAATACGAAGGCCAAGGAATGATAAAATTATTATTCATCCAAAAGACCCATGTGAAATTTTATTTTTAAATTATTTAAATTTAAATAGTTTACCCTAAGGTAAAATTTAAATTTAAATTAATTTAAAAGAGTGCCAAAATAAAAATCGAATTAGTTTTAATTTGAATTAATCTAAACACCAATGTGTTTGGAAATATTACAAATCATATAAAATGGCGTAAGATCCCACCTTAAAAAAGCATCCAAGTGAATTATCTAATGCTCAAGGAGATCGTGCACCAAGGCTTGGAAGGGAAGAATCACTTGTGTTTTAAACCTTTAAGTAGACAGATAAAGGAACAAGTAAGAGGGGAGTGCACTTTACATCATAAGGAACTGGATAGCATGGTTGGCAGCCAGGGCTTCACTAAGTCATTCGTAGGTGCAATGTTGAGGGTTCAATCCATGCGGTCTTTATTTTGCAAGAGGATAAGGTGTTTAGGTCTGTGTCATCGAAGGACAAAAGGAAGGCATGCACCTTTCCTTTTACGTGAGGGCACGTAGCCCACTTTGTCGATGCCTATTGTGCAAAGTTGCTTGGAAGAAGGGGATTACATGTTCAAATACCATCAAGGCATTTTTTGTGCTATTTGCAAGGTATGCGCTCAAATGCTAAGGTTTAAACATTGCATCCAAAATTCATGAGGGTGGAAATTATTTTTTTAATTTCCCAAAGTTTTTTTAAATTTAAAATTGCTTATTTAAAGGGTTTATGAGCTATAAGAGGGAGATAAAAGGGTAACCAAAGTTTTAAATTTTGTGTTTGATTTTTTAGTGATTAAAGTTTATAAAGGTGTGCAAAGGCTGCTAGATGTTATTTTTTGAAATAAAGTCATATTATAAAAATTGATTTGAAAGGAGAAATAAGGCATAGTTGATTTTTGATATTTTGGCATGGTGAAATATTTTTGAAAGAAAATATTAAGGACATATTTGTGATATCTAACCATTAATATTGTCAAAGAGGTTGAGGTTGATTGAGATAGGTTTTGAGATCAAATATTCTTCAAAACAAAGGTATGGGCATATCATCCTTATGAGTGGAATATTGTTGAATTGGATGTTGTGAATGCTAAGTTGGAGTGAAAAGGGTTTATTGATAATCATTGTTGAGTTTGATTTTGAGATCACCAATAATTATTGTTAAAGGTTTATTTGAGTGAAATTTGATGCTAAAAATATTGTTTGATAAGCATTGTTGGAAATGTTGAGTGAACTTTCATGTTCATGAGTAGGGATTGAAAAATATCATGAGAATCATTGTTAAGAGAGATTGAGTATTGTATGAGTGTGAAACATATTGAGTCTCTAACCATTATCCATATGTTTATGTGGATAAACAAGAGAGGTTGAATGTGATTAAGTATTGATGTGAGTGTGAAACATATTGAGTCTCTAACCATTATCTATATGTTTATATGATATTAGAACAAGATTCTATGTGAAACTTATTTGTGTGATTGAAGAGGTTTTCTATGATAGATTGAGTTGAGTAAGCTTTTGTGGAAGCTTACAATGCAGATTTAAGATAAGTCTTGGTGAAGACTTTTTGAGCATATTGGACAATTTCTAGTAAGGAATTGTAGAGCAGATTTGAGACAAGTCTTGGTGAAGACTTATTGAGTAGATTGGACAAGTTCTAGTAAGGACTTGTAGAGCAAATTTGAGGTAAGTATTTGTGAAGACTTATTGAGTAGATTGGACCTTTTCTAAGTTAGGACTTTTAGAGTAGATTTGATAAAAGTCTTGGTGAAGACTTGTTGAGCATATTGAGCAAGTTCTAGTGAGAATTTATTGAGTAGATTTGAGGTAAGTCTTGGTGAAGACTTATGGATATATTAGTGTGAGATTTTGTGGAAGCTTACAATAAATATTTGAGGTAAGTCTTTGAGAAGGATTGTGAGTAGATTTATTTAATTGATTTATTCAATCCTTGAGTTAAGGTTTGGGGCACATCTTGCAGAGTTGAGTTGTGATTGGATAAAGTTTTGTGTTAAGGCTTGGGGGAATATTTGAGATAGATATTGAGAAGATTTGTGCTAGATCGAAGGACTATGCTTAGTGCATATTTGAGACAAATATTGAGAAGATTTGTGCTAAACTTAAGGATTGTGTTTAGTACAGATTTGAGACAGAGATTGAGAATATTTGTGCTAGATCGAAGGACTGTGTTTAGTGTAGATTTAAGACAGATATTGAGAAGATTTATGCTACACCGAAGGACTATGTTTAGTGTATATTTGAGACAGATATTGAGAAGATTTGTGCTAGATCGAATGGACTGTGTTTAGTGCATATTTGAGACAGATATTGAGAATATTTGTGCTAGATCGAAGGACTATGTTTAGTATAAATTTGAGATAGATATTGAGTAGATTTGTGCTAGATCGAAGGACTATTTTTAGTGCATATTTGAGTAAAGTTGAGAGTAAGATTTGGAGGTGACAGAGTAGAGGATAATAGCCTCTAGTGGATAGAGATTCATTAGCCAGGGTAGTAAGGACAAAGATCTTCTGAGTGAGGATAGAGTCTTTTGTGGATAGAGATCCACAAGCCAATGTAATGGAGGTAGTAGTCTTCTAGAGGATCACCAACCATAGCAGAGGAGGAGTTATCCTGTGGATAGATTTCCACAAATAATCTTAGGGTATTGGTGTCTCTTGTGTATAGGTATCTGATGCAGGAGCATCTGATGGCAATAGAGCAATCTCGCATCAACAAATTTTTTTTAAGTGTTTGCCTTGGTGTCGCGATATCGCGACACAAAAAATTGTCGCGATATCACAACATGTCACATTTTTGTGACTCAAGAAGGAGAGAGAAGGCACAGAGCAAAAATGTCATGATTTTGCGACATGTCACAAAATCGTGACCGAAAGAAGACAAGAAAGGCGCAGAGGAGAAAATGTTATGATTTCGTGACATGTCATGAAATCACGATCGAAGAAGCAGAAAGGAGGCAAGGAAGGAAAATGTCACGATTTCGTGACATGTCACGAAATTGCGATCGAAGAAGCAAAAAGGAGTCAAGGAAGGAAAATGTCACGATTTCATGACCGAAGAAGCAGAAAGGATTTAAGGAAGGAAAATGTCATGATTTCACGACATGTCACGATTTCATGACCGAAGAAGCGAAAAGGAAGCAAGGAAGGAAAATGTCATGATTTTGCAACATGTCACGATTTTGTGACCAAAGACATAGAAAGGAAGCAAGGAAGGAAACTATCACGATTTCGTGACCCTAGAGGTGAGGAGAAGGCAGAAAGAAAAGATGTCACGATATCACGATCGGAAAGGAGAAAGAAGACCCGGAAGGGAAAGATGTCGCGATATCGTGACATGTCGCATTTTCGTGACCCAAGGACAAGAGAAAGTGCAAGGGAGAAAAAGTGTCATGATATTGCGACATGTCGCATTTTCATGACCCAAGAACGAGAGAAGGCGCAAGGGAGAAAAGGTGTCACGATATCATGACATGTCACATTTTCATGACTCGAAGGGAGCAGGAAGGCAGTGAAGCTGAAAGTGTCGCGATATCACGACATGTCGCATTTTCATGACTCGAAGGGAGCAGGAAGGCAGTGAAGCCGAAAGTGTCATGATATTGCGACATGTCACATTTTCATGACTCAAAGAGAGCAGGAAGGCAGGGAAGCCAAAAGTTTCGTGATATCACGACATGTCGCATTTTCATGACTCGAAGAGGGTAGGAAGGCAGGGAAGCCAAAAGTGTCACGATATTGTGACATGTCACATTTTCATGACTCAAAGCAGGCAGGAAGGTAGAGAAGTCGAAAGTGTCGTGATATTGCGACATGTCGCATCTTTACGACTCGAAGAGGGTAGGAAGGTAGGGAAGCTGAAAGTGTCACGATATCACGACATGTCGCATTTTTCGTGACTTGAAGCAAGAAGAAAGGTAGAGAATTCGAAAGTGTCATGATATCGTGACATGTTGCATTTTTGTGACTCGAAGAAGGTTGCAAGACAGGGAAGTCGAAAGTGTCATGATATCGTGACATGTCACATTTTCACGACCAACGAAAGAAAAGAAAGCGCAGGCGGTTACAAGGGCTGTTACAGAGGAATCTACCAAGCGGTGGTATACCAAACGTCATCAATGGTTGACAGGTGGACAAAGCCTACAGTGGCAACACTGAAAGCACATGGCATCGAGGTGCAGTGAAAGCATACAAGAATAAGGATTGGAAAGAAAGGCATTCAAAGGTGAAGACAATGAAGAGGCACGGGAAATGAAACGAAGGGTGAGAAAATAGAAACGAAGAGTCATGCCAGAGATTTTAAAAGGACGAGTGAAGGCATGCACAAGGGTCAGAGAATTGCTGAGCCATAGTTGTAGACGTGAAGGCAAAAGGGAAATTCTAGACTAGTTTAGATAATTATTCTTCCTGGGCAGAAGATGTTGTAAGAGGAAAAGAAAAATAACTATCTTCCAGAGTGAAGGAGTTTTAAATGGCAGACAACTACCATTATTGTAAATCAATTCCAATTGTAATGAATGAGAATTAAGAATCTGTTGTGAGCTATTTGTGGATCACCATCAAGTAGTATCAGAGCAGGAGTTCCTGAGTGTGTGAGCAGATCACCAAAAGTGAGGCAATTTACACCAGGATCTATGGAAGAGTTGGAGAAGTGAGTGAGGAAGAATGCCTCCATGAAGAAACCATGGTGGTGGAAGGAATGTGGTACCTGAAGAAGATTTTAGAGCTTTGTAGAGGCAAGTGCAAGCCCTATAAGAGGAATTACGAAGAGGGGTTGAACCAAGGAGAGAAGACCATAGTGAAGATGAAGCTTGGGAGGTTGATGAACCATCGGTTGTAGAAGAAGCAATGGATCCTACAGAAGCTAGATTAATTAAGGCCATATCTCGGATCAAGAAGAAGACAAAGTTAGATGTCTCCATGTATTCTAGGAGTCTCAATTCAAAGGAGTTAATTGATTGGATCAATGATATGGAGGAATATTTTGAGTATGAGGAGGGTGTAGATCCAGATCGGATCAAGTTTGCAAAAACCAAGTTGAAAGGCCATGCTTGCATATGGTGGAAAGAAGTGCAACTAGAAAGAAATAGAGGAGAAAAGAAAAAGATAACCAGATGGGATCGAATGGTAGAGAAGTTGAAGAGACAGTTTATTCTTGTAGATTACAAATTGAACCTATTGAGAAAAATGTAGAGTTTGAGATAGTCAAACAGATCTGTCAAAGAATATACAGAGGAGTTCTACCAGATCTCAATTAGAACTGGCCATTCAAAGGCTAACAGGGAGAAGGTGGCTCGTTATATTAATGGGTTACGAGAAAGTATTCAATAGGAGTTAAGCCTGGTCATGATGACCACCATAGAGGATGCTTACCAGTTTGCCATGAGGGTTGAAGAGAAACTGAATAGAAGGTTTGAAAGCAAGCAAAGAGGAAGGGGTCATGGTGGAAGAACTGGTGGAAGAATAGATGGAGGACAAGATGAGAAGAAAGAAGAAGCTAGCAGTAGCTAGGATCAGAAGGGAGATAATGATTACAGATCCCGTAATTAGAACAATGGCTACCAAAGAGGAAGAGGTAGATATGGAAGAGGAGGATTTTGTGGAACCTATTTTATTTGTGGGGAAGAAGGAAATCGATCATACGAGTGTCCACAACATCGAGAAATGACGAATAAGAGACCTAAGGGTCCTTCCAAAGCTACTATAGCAATTGAAAGGGCTGAATCAGAACATTTTGAGGAGGCAGAGAGAGGAGAAGTGATGTTCACAAGGAGAACCTTGTTGAATGAGGAGAAAGGATCAGACCAGAGAAGGAGCCTTTTCCACATAAGGTGCAAAAGTTTTGGTAAGGTCTGTAACATTATTATAGATAATGGTAGTACTGATAACTTGGTCTCAAAAGAAATGGTTACCAAGTTACAGTTAAAGAGAAGGGGACACCCGCATCCATATCGGATTGCGTGGTTACGGAAGGACCATAGGACATTGGTCAGTGAACAGTCCTTGGTCAAATTTAATATTGGGAATTACTGTGATGAGGTCCTGTGTGACATCCTGCCTATGGATGCTTGACATTTGTTGTTGGGAAGGCCATGGTAGTTTGATCGATGTGCAGTGCATGATGGGCACACCAACACTTACTTAGTGATGAAGAATGGAGTGCGCCATAATCTGAAGCCCTTGAAGGAGGCAAGCGAAAGGGTATGTAGCAGTGTTAGAACCTGTTTGCTGAAGGGGATGGATGAAAAGAGGTTGTTGACAACAATGAGGGTGGAGGTTGAAGATTTTGCAAGTTGTGAGAAGGTGACAGAATAGTACAAAAGTGAAGGTCACTTCTCAATCCACCATGGTTGTCTGATGCAGGAGCATCCGGTGGCAGCAGAGCAATCTCACATCAATTTTTTTTTTTAAGTGTTTGCCTTGGTGTCGCAATATTGCAACACAAAAAAGTGTCGCGATATTGCAACATGTCGCATTTTCATGACTCAAGAAGGAGAGAGAAGGCATGGAGCAAAAATGTCACAATTTTGTGACATGTTGCGAAATCGTGACCGAAAGAAGACAAGAAAGGTGCAGAGGAGAAAATGTCATGATTTCGTGACATTTTGCGAAATCATGATCGGAGAAGCAGAAAGGAGGCAAGGAAGGAAAATGTCACGATTTTGCGACCGAAGAAGCAGAAAGGAGGCAAGGAAGGAAAATGTCATGATTTCGCAACATGTCACGATTTCACGATCGAAGAAGCAGAAAGGAGGCAAGGAAGGAAAATGTCATGATTTCACGACATGTTGTGATTTCACGACCGAAGAAGTGGAAAGGAAGCAAGGAAGGAAAATGTCATGATTTCGCGACATGTTGTGATTTTGTGACCGAAGATGCAAAAAGGAAGCAAGGAAGGAAACTATCATGATTTCGCGACCCTAGAGGCGAGGAGAAGGCAGAAAGAAAATATGTCGTGATATCGTGACATGTCACGATTTCGTGATCGAAAAGGAGAAAGATGACTCGAAAGGGAAAGATGTCACGATATCGCGACATGTCGCATTTTCGTGACCCAAGGACAAGAGAAAGCGCAAGGGAGAAAAAGTGTCACGATATCGCGACATGTCGTATTTTTGTGACCCAAGAACGAGAGAAGGTGCAAGGGAGAAAAGGTGTCACGATATCACGACATGTCACATTTTTGCGACTCGAAGGGAGCAGGAAGGCAGTGAAGCCGAAAGTGTCGTGATATCGCGACATGTCACATTTTCATGACTCGAAGGAAGCAGGAAGGTAGTGAAGTTGAAAGTGTCGCGATATCGCGACATGTCGCATTTTCTCAACTCGAAGAGAGCAGGAAGGCAGGGAAGTTGAAAGTGTCACGATATCACGATATGTCGCATTTTTGTGACTCGAAGAGGGCAGGGAAGCCAAAAGTGTCACGATATCATGATATGTCACATTTTCGTGACTCGAAGCAGGCAAGAAGGTAGAGAAGTCGAAAGTGTCGCGATATCACGACATGTTGCATTTTTGTGACTCGAAGAGGGCAGGAAAGCAGGGAAGCCGAAAGTGTCATGATATTGTGACATGTTGCATTTTCATGACTCGAAGCATGCAGGAATGTGGAGAAGCCGAAAGTGTCGCGATATCGCGACATGTCACATTTTTGTGACTCGAAGAAGGCTGGAAGACAGGGAAGCCGAAAGTGTCACGATATCATGACATGTCGCATTTTTGTGACCAACGAAAGAAAAGAAAGTGTAGGTGGTTACAAGGGCCATTACAGAGGAATCTATCGAGCGGTGGTATACTGAATGTCATCAATGGTTGACAGGTGGACAGATCCTACAGTGGCAACACTAAAAGCACATGGCACTAAGGTGCAGTGAAAGCAAACAAGATCAAGGATCAGAAAGAAAGGCATTCGAAGGCGAAGACAATGAAGAGGCATGAGAAATGAAACGAAGGGTCAGAAAAGGGAAACGAATAGTCATGCCAGAGATTTTAAAAGGGCGAGTGAAGGCATGCACAAGGGTCGGAGAACTGCTGAGCCATAGTTGCAGACGTGAAGGCAAAAGGGTGATTTTGGACCAGTTTAGATGGTTATTCTTCCTGGGCGAAAGATGCTGTAAGAGGAAAAGAAAAATAACTATCTTCTAGAGTGAAGGAGTTTTAAATGGCAGACTGCTACCATTATTGTAAATCAATTCCAACTGTAATGAATGAGAATTAAGAATCTATTGTGAGCTATTTGTGAACCACCATCAGTATCCATGAACTTGATTAAGGGTTGGTGTCTCCTTTGGATAGAGGTCCATAAACATTGTAATAGGGAACGATTCCCAAGATATTTGTTGAGAAAATATTGGTGAAATATTTTCTTCGTGGAGTAGTCCACATTGGGTGAACCACGTTAAATTAGTGTCTCTATTGTGTGTGGTGATTTGTGCATTACTTTGATTACTGCTGTTGAAATTGCCATTAATATAATGTATAATATTGTTTGAGAAAAGAAAAGTAAAAAGTGGTCTTATACTATTCACCCCCTCTCAGTATAAGCTTGTGTTCTTCAATTGGTGTCAGAGCAGCTTCCTTAGAAAGAGTTTAATAGATTGAATTAAAAGCTCACAAGAACACAGATGGATTCTCAGATATGATCATCAAGGAATTCAGAACCATTGTTCTATGGGAATAATTATGCACTTTGGAGTACAAAGATGAAGTTTCACCTAATGGCACTTGGAAATGAAATATGGGAAGCAATTAAGAATGGATACATACTTCCATCAACTCCACCTATAGATAAATATGGTAAGATCCTACAATTGAATAATTCAAAAGCAATGAATGGAATTTTAAGATGCTTGCATGAAACAAAGTTTATAAAAGTTATGCATTGCACATCAGCAAAGGAAATTTGGGATAAGTTGAAAGGTATATATGAAGGAGACAAAAAGGTCAACATGGTAAAGTTGTAGAATTACAAGAGAAAATTTGAAGAACTAAAAATGAAGGATGAGGAAAACATTGTTGCATATCTACTTTGTGTATATGAGGTTGTTAAATCCATGCAAGGACTTGGGGTTAAAGTTGAAGAAACACATGTTTGTGATAAGATTTTAAGGTCACTCCCAAAAAGGTATAGTGAAAATATTTCAGCTATAGAATAGTTAAAAGATATTAAAATTTTGACAAGGGATGAATTACGTGGAATTTTCACATATTTTGAGATGAGAATAAAAGAGGAACCTATTCCCCAGAAAGAAGCATATTTCAAAGTTACTAAGAATACAAAAGGTAAGAATTCAAATTAAAGCAATGAGTTATCTATGATGAAGAAGAAAATTATGGTAGACGGAACAAGGACTCAAGAAAGTATAAAGGTATGAAATCCATCAGATGTTTTAAATATGGAAAATATGGTCACTATGCTATTGATTATCCAAAAGCTAGAAATAGCAGTGGTGATGAGAAATAGGATCATAACAACAGGGAAGCAGGAAAATACATGTATCAAAAGAAAAATAGGGATGGACAAAGAAAGTAAGGAAAGAAGTTTTTTCAAAGGCATACAAAGAGTTTTTATACAGAGAAGGCAAGTAAGAGTTCAAGTGATAGTGACGACAGATCCTCAGATAATGAAGAAGATGAAATTCTATTTTTGGAAGAAGAAAAATATGATGTTAGTAAAAGGGCACCATTGATTCTCAAGTGTTTTAGATGTGGTAACTTTGGTCATCTTGAAGATATTTGTACAAGGAATGATTTTAGTTTTAGTGAATATGAATTTGAAGATGCTCTTGGAGGTCTAGAAGAAGAAAGTCTTCTAATGGCAATAGAAGAAGAAGGAAGTGAATCAGAATTAGTATAAGTTGATCTTGAGGGTGAGATTATTTATGCCCTTGATGCATTAAGAGAGGTAAGAAAGCAAAATTCAAAACTCAAGCTTCAATTTCAATAATGTGATGAAGAGAAAGGGAAGATTATAGAGGATCTAACCAAATCAATAGCTAAGACAAGGAAATTTAAAGAGAAGTTAGAAGCAAAGGTTTTAGAATATGAAAGGTTAGAGGATGAAGTAGCCTCATTAAGGAATGAAGTAAAAGAATCTAAATATAAGTTATACAAATTTGAGAGAAGCTCAAAGACCTTGGATAATATTATCAAGGTACAAAAATCTTCATCAAACAAGACAGGTCTTGGTTTTGAACAGGTACAAAGAGAACAAGGAGAAGAGTCAATCTCAAGCTCCAAGAAAGAAGAAGATTTAAAAGAAGAGAGTGAAAGAGAAATTGAGACTTCTGAGGAAGAATTGAACAATAGAAAGTTCAACAAGGAAAGGGACAATGCACAAATGAGGAACAAATGGAACAAGAAGCAGCACAGGGTAAAAGAGACTAAGAGACCAAGGAGGTCAAGGAAAGGTAGTTTCAATGGATGATGCTTCTCATGCCATAGGTTTGGGCACAATGCTACACAGTGTAGGACACATGAAAGATAGGAATATGGGAATTTTAGAAACATACATATTTTTCAAGGGTGTTGCTACTCTTATAATCATTTTGGTCACAAGGTAGTAAATTGCAGGGTTCATGATAGGAATGGATATGGCTTCACTAAGAGAAACCCCAAGGTATTTGCACCTTTAAGAAATAAAAATATTAAGTGTTATAAGTGCAATAATGATGGGCATATAGCCAAGTGGTGTAGAGCAGAACTTATAGATACAAGCAGGAATAGGAACAGTCAAAGGAATCAAAGAAATTAGTTAAGAAAAAAGGTCGACAAAGGTAAATATCAGTGTATACTAGGAGTAGAGATACTCCCACTCCAGAATTAACCACCTCAAGAGGATGTGGTGGAGGGGCTAAGCTAAGAGTCTCATTCTTAGCCCCAAGCCCCAAAGGTGGCTCTTCTACATTGACCCTTTGCCATTGATGACAAAGGCGGAGAGATTTAAGTTAGGGGAAGAGCATCCAGTCAAGGGGAGCAGTTTCTCAGTGGGAGAAAAACAGAAAAAGGTAAATTAAATGGTAAAAGAAAAATGGGTTTCCATCAATGAAAAAGGGGGATATTATTGGGAATATGAGCAAGGTTTGTTGTCATTGATGTCCAGAAGAGAGCAAGGTTTATCACCATTAATGTCAAGGAGAGGATGATCAAGTTTCAATGTCATCCATGAATTTATGTCAAAAGGTTGATGTCTAATTTTTGGTGTTATTAATGTCCTCCAGTGGTTTTTCCAACAAGGAAAATAAGTATGTCAATGGAAATAATAATATTATAATATCTATGGTTACAAGTTGGTGTGAAGAAAGACGAAGGCCAAGGATTGATAAAATTATTATTCCTCCAAAAGACCCATGTGAAAGTTTATTTTAAAATTATTTAAATTTAAATATTTTACCCTAAGGTAAAATTTAAATTAAAATTAATTTAAAAATGTGCCAAAATAAAAATTGAATTAATTCTAATTCAAATTAATCTAAGCACCGATGTGTTTGGAAATATTACAAAGCATATAAAAGGGGGTATGATCCCACCTTAAAAAAACATCCAAGCAAATTATTGAATGCTCAAGGAGATTGTGCACCAAGGCTTGGAAGGGAAGAATCACATGTGTTTTAAATATTTAAGGAGGAAAACCAAGGAAAAAGTAAGAGGGGAGCACACTTTACATCACAAGGTACTGGATAGCGCGGTTGGCAGCTAGGGTTGCACTAATTCATTCGTAGGTGCAAGGTTGAGGGTTTGATCCACACAGTATTCATTTTGCAAGAGGAGAAGGTGTTTAGGTTTGTGCCATAGGAGAAGGACAAAGGGAACACATGCACATTTCATTTTACATGAGAGCACATAGCCCACTTGGTGGGTGTACATTGTGCAAAGGGTCTTGGAAGAAGGGGATTGCATGTTTGAATCCCATCAAGGCATTTTTGGTGCTATTTACAAGGTATTCACTCAAATGCTAAGGTTTAAACATTGCATCCTAATTCATGAGGGAGGAAATTAAATTTTTAATTTCCCAAAGTTTTATTAAATTTAAAATTGCTTATTTAAAGGGTTTATGAGCTATAAGAGGGAGATAAAAGGATAATCAAAGTTTTAAATTTTGTGTTTGATTTTTTAGTTATTATAGTTTATAAAAGGAGTAATAAGGTGTGCCAAGGGTGTTATATGTTATTTGTTGAAATAATGTCATATTATAAAAATTGATTTGAAAGGAGAAATAAGGCATAGTTGATTTTTGATATTTTCGCATGGTGAAATAATTTTGAAAGAAAATATTAAGGACATATTTGTGATATCTAACCATTAATATTGTCAAAGAGGTTGAGGTTGATTGAGATAGGTTTTGAGATCAAATATTCTTCAAAATAAAAGTATGGGCATATCATCCTTGTGAGTGGAATATTTTTGTATTGGATGTTGTGAATGCTAAGTTGGAGTGAAAAGGATTGTTTGATAAGCATTGTTGAGTTTGGTTTTGAGATCACCAATATTGATTGTTAAAGGTTTTTCTGAGTGAAAATTGATGCTAAAAACCTTGTTTGATAAGCATTTTTGGAAATGTTGAGTGACCCTTCATGTGTATGACTAGGGATTGAAAAATATCATGAGTATCATTGTTAAGTAAATTTGAGAACGATCTTGAACTAGGGTTTGTGAAAGATCATGAGTTTCATTTTTATGTGAGATTGTTTGATAAGCATTGTTGGAAATATTTGAGTAAGCTTTCATGTACTTGATTAGGGTTTGTGAAAAATACCATGAGTATCATTGTTATGTGAATTTGGAATCACCTTGAGTCAACTTTGAGTTCCATATTGTGAGTTGTAAAAAGCATTGTGAAACACTTGTTTAGGGTTTGAAAGCAAGGTGTGGTTCATTGAGTGATTGTTTGAGTAAAGGTGGTTGAGTCAATTGAAATTTTTGGAGTGATAGTTCAAGTTCTGTAAAACAAATTTCAATTTATTCTAAATTGATTTGAAGGACATTTTGATAGAGATTGAGTATTGAATGAGTGTGAAACATATTGAGTCTCTAACCATTCTCCATATGTTTATATGGCTAAACAAGAGAGGTTGAATGTGATTAAGTATTGATGCGAGTGTGAAACATAACGAGTCTCTAACCATTCTTTATATATTTCTATGAGATTAGAACAAGATTTTGTGTGAAACTTTTTTGTGAGATTGAAGAGGTTTTTTGTGATAGATTGAGTTGAGTAAGATTTTGTGGAAGATTACAATGTATATTTGAGATAAGTCTTGGTGAAGACTTGTTGAGAAGATTGCAAAAGTTCTAGTAAGGACTTATTGAGCATATTTGAGACAAGTATTGGTGAAGACTTGTTCAACAGATTGGACAAGTTCTAGTAAGGACTTGTACAATATATTTGAGGTAAATCTTGGTGAAGAATTTTTGAGCATATTGGATAAGTTATAAGTGAGGACTTGTAGAGCAGATTTGAGATAAGTCTTGGTGAAGACTTTCTTGAGCAAGTTCTAGTGAGAAATTGTTGAGCATATTTGAGGTAAGTCTTGGTGAAGATTTATGGACTGATTAGTGTAAGCTTTTGTGGAAGCTTACAATACAAATTTAAGGAAAGTCATTGAGAAGGCTTGTGAGAAAAGTCGTTTGATTGATTTGTTCAAACCTTGAGTTAAGGTTTGGGGTAGATCTAGTAGAGTTGATTTGTGATTGGATCAAGCTTTGTGTTAAGGCTTGAGGGCATATTTGAGATAGATATTGAGAAGATTTATACTAGATTTAAGGATTGTGTTTAATGTATATTTGAGACAAATATTGAGAAAATTTGTGCTAGATAGAAGGACTATTTTTAGTGCATATTTGAGAAATATATTGAGAATATTTCAGCTAGACCGAAGTATTATGTTTAGTGCATATTTGTGACAAATATTGAGAATATTTGTGCTATAATGAAGGACTATGTTTAGTGCATATTTGAGATAGATATTGAGAAGATTTTTTCTAGACTAAAGGACTATGTTTAGTGCAAATTTGAGATAGATATTAGGAAGATTTATGCTAGATTGAAGGATTGTGTTTAGTGCATATTTGAAATATATATTGATCAGATTTGTGCTAGACCAAAGTACTATGTTTAATGTAAATTTTAGTAGAGCTGAGAGCAAGCTTTGGAAGTGATAGAGCATAGGACAATAGTCTCCAGTGGATAGAGATCCATTATCCAAGGTAGTGAGGATAGTGATTTTATGAGTGAGGATAGAGTCTTCTGTGGATAGAGATCCATAATACAGTGTAGTGGAGGTAGTAGTCTTCTAGAGGATCACTAGCCAGAGTATAGGAGAAGGATTTTTCCTATGGATAAAGTTCCACAAATCAGCTTCGGGTATTGGTATCTCTTGTGGATAGGCATACATGAATTTGATTAGGGTATTGTATCTCCTTTGGATAGAGGTCCATAAACATTGTAATAGGGAAGGATTACCAAGATATTTATTGAGAAAATATTAGTTAAATATTTTATCCATGGAGTAGCCCACATTGGGTGAACCATGCTAAATTGGTGTCTCTATTATGTGTGGTGATTTTTCCATTGCTTTAATTACTGTCATTGATATTGGCATTGATATATTGCATAATATTGTTTGATAAAAGTAAATTAAAAAGTGGTCTTATACTATTCACCCCCATCTCAGTACAATATTGTGTTCTTCATTGAGTAGATCACATATCAAGAGGATGGGTTTATGATTTTATTTTGCTCATAAGATTGAAGAGATTGTATACTTTATTTACAACCATGTATTAGATAATACAAATCTATCTATTTTTTCCTTTTATTTTTCCCAATATGTCTAATATTCAAATGCATATTGAATTCTTAAAGGAATGTCATCACAAAGGTCATTCAAATTCATAAAGTAAAATTATTTATAGATATGGACCATCTAGGAGTACTACCATTTTTCAAAGGAGATATAACTATGTTAAATCCCTCCTACTGTTTGCCCCCAAGGAAAAAAAAAAAAAAAGAAGAATCCATAGATCAAAATTTTTTAATCATAATTAAATTTTCCATAAATAAGCATAGGTTCTTCCAACATATATCATGAAATGTTAATATAATTAAAGCATATATATTTATAGATCCAACTTGATATTTTCCTCTTTAAAAGAAAAAGAGACCAATAGCCCAATTATTTTTTAATTCTAGCAATTATCCATACCATTTTTATTTATCCCACATTACTATAATATCTCCCAGAGATCCTATAGAAATAATTGTTGTACAATCACCCATATTCCAAATATTCTTAAATGTATCCTTACTTTCCTCACTACTTATATTTGTTTCTTGTATTAGATTAAACTCAAGACTATACCAATATATTGATTCCATTGTAAATTTTATTTAAGCGTCTTATAGATACCCCGAATATTCCAAGAAACCATTCTCATTATTACTTTATATTCTTACTTGGGATTAGCCCACTCACTATTAGTACTTGTGATATTTCCTTTTGGTTTCCCAAATTGATATCCCTATAATTTTACTTTTTGATTTGTTATTTCTTTGAGGGTCTTCCTCTCATTTTATGTTCTCACCAACACTTTCATCCTCATCAATCTCTTCCATTTTTTAAATTGTTGATAGTGATACTTATAATGTATGATTTATGCTAACTTGAAGAACATCAAATGCAAGGAATGAGCCTCTAAAAAACTTTCTTCTTTATGCTACCTTGAAAAACCTAAATTATTAGTACTCTTTGTAGAGGGGGGAAAATTATCCATCACGTACGATTCTCGACTAGATCCATTAGGATCCGAGGTGATCGTGGGAGTATGTTAATTCCTATACACTCGGGGTCTTAGGGGATCGAAGGGTTCACTAGGAATGGTTTAAGGACTCATTTCAAGTATAGGATGGAAATTTTAAATGTGTTTATTGAACAAGCACCTATGTTTTGCCTTACTAAGATCTAAACTAAAAAAATTAAAGAACAATGTAGGGAAAATAGTAATGCAAGCAAACAAAATACTATTCCTATAATGATTATTAATTTCAATGAGGAATCAAACCTTAAACTTTGCAAGTAAATAAATATTTTTCTTTTCAACAAGGGTTCAAGAGAATGCAAAAAAAAAATCAACCGAAGACGCAAAACTACATACTTCTCTTTATTGATGCCAAGAAATAGACTCAAATATTTTTCTTTTTATTATGATCTTAATATAAAATGGGCATGAACAAAAATGAAGAAAGAATCTTCACAAATAACCAAAAATATCTATCACATCACTTAATTTTATGGTGAAGAACACAAGCTTATACTAAGAGGAGGGGTGAACAATATAATATCACTTTTTACTTTTTATTTCCCAATCGATATTATGCAATGTATCAATAGCAATATCAATAGTAGTAATCAAAGCAATGCATAAATTACCACACATAATAGAGACACAAATTTAACATGGTTCACCCAATGTGGGCTACTCCACGAAGAAAATATTTCACTAATATTTTCTCAATAATTCTCTTGGGAATCCTTTCCCTATTACAATGTTTATGGACCTCTATTAAAAGGATACACTAATCCCCTAATCAAGTTCATGTATCTCTATCCACTGAAGACTCCTGCCCTCACTCAAAAGACCTATCTTCACTACCTTGGATAATGGATATCTATACACTAGATATTATCATCCTCTATACTCTGTCACCTCCAAGTCTTACTCTCAACTCTATCTCAAATCTGCACCAAACATAGTCCTTCGATCTAGCATAATTTTTCTCAATATTTGTTCTTTGATTTGCACTAAACATAATCCTTATATCTAGCATAAATTTTCTCAATCTCTATCTCTAGTTTAGCACAAACCTATCCTTAAATTTGGACCAAGTTTTGTACTCAAATATATCCTCAAGCCTTAACATAGAGCTTGACTCAATCACAAATCAACTCTGCTAGATCTACTCCAAACCTTAACTTAAGGTTTGAAAAAATCAATCAATCAACTTTGCTCACAAGTCTTCTCAAATACTTACCTCAATTTATGTCCACAAGTCCTCTCAAGGACTTATCCAATATGCTCTTAATATTTGTATTTAAATCTGTATTGTAAGCTTCCACAAAATATCACACCAATATCTCCACAAGTCTTCTCCAAGACTTACCTCAAATTTGCTCAACAATTCCTCAGTAGGACTTGGCCAATCTTCTCAACAAGTCTTCACCAAGACTTACCTCAAATATGCTCAACAAGTCCTCACTAAGACTTATCCAATCTACTTTGTAAGCTTCCATAAAAGATTACTCAACTCAGTCCTTAAATCCACTTTAGGACTCACTAGCTTTCACAAAATATCTATACAAATCAAATCAATCTATCACAAAAAACCTCTTCAATCACATAAACAAGATTTACACATAATTTTGTTCAATATCACAAAAACATATAGAGATTTTTTAGACTCAATATGCTTCTTACTCACAATAATGCTCAATCACTTCCAAACTCTTTCTCAAATCAATTTGAAATATAGAAAAATTTGTTTCATAGAACTAGAACTATCACTTCAACACTTCCACTTGACTAGGATCAATCAATCAATTACTTCCAACAATGCTTATCAACAATCTCATATAACAATGAACACTCACTCAATCAATCACTCAATGAAATACTCCTTGCTTACAAACCCTAGTCCAATCATATGAGCACTCACTCAATTATTTCCAACAATGCTTATCAAACAATCTCATATAACAATGATACTCATAATATTTCACAACCCTAGTTCAAGATAGTTATCAACTTCACATAACAATGATACTCATGTTCTTGCACAAAATCTAGTTCCAAATTATTTCTCAGATTCACATAACAATGATACTCATTTTATTTATCAAACCCTAATCATGCATATGATGGATCATTAGATGTTTCCAACAATGCTTATCAAACAAGGTTTTTATCATCAACTTTCACACAAAAAAACCTTTAAGAATTAAACTCAACAATTCTAATCAAACAATCCTTGTCACTCCAACTTAATATTCACAACATTCAACAATAACACTCAAGGATAATGTGCCCTTACCTCTTGTTTGAAGATGATTTTACCTCAAACACCTGTCTCAATAACAACCATACCTTTTTGCCAATAGTAGAGTTAGATGGCAAATATTTGTCCTCAATAATTTCTCACAAGAATATTTTACCAAGGCAAAATGTCAAAACTCAATTAACCTTATTTCTCCTCCCATATAATTTATTAATTTTATTTAAAAAAAATATTTCTAACTCCTATGAAACACCTTATAACTCCTTTCAATATAATTTATTAACTTTATTTTCAACAAATATTTCTAACTCCTATGACACACCTTATTACTCCTTTCAATATAATTTATTAACTTTGTATTCAACAAATATTTCTAACTCCTAAGGCACACCTTATTACTCCTCTTAATAGGCTCATAAAACTTCAAAAATTTAAACCCTAATATCAAATAATGCCAAACCTTTTATTTCCCTCACAAAAACCCTATGCAAATTCCAATTTAAAAAAACTTAAAAAAAATAACCTTCACAAATTTTGGAGCTTTCGCAAATTTTGGGCTTCCATAAATTTTGGAATTAAAGCATACCTTAGATAGTGCAAAAGGTGCCTCAGTGAGTTTAGAATGTGAAACCTTCCCCAGCCAGGCACCTTAGCAAGGTGCACGCGCACCACATGGGATATAAGCCAAAAGACAAAGGAAAAGGCTTTCGCCTTTTCTTTGTACTCCTCCTAACACATAGTCTCAACCAAAAACACTTCTCCACTTCTCAAAAGCAAATCAACAGGATCCGATCCCTGCACCTCACATTAGCCAACGACTTGGCACCTCCCTTGCTTCCAGTTGCACTACAATGCACTTTGGGATAGGAAATACGAATCTCGTATTCTTATCTTCTGCCTTGCACACCCTTTGAAAATACACATGATCGCCTCTATTACCATGTGCTTGAAATTACACTTAGCACTTGATCACGGATAATATTTGCCATGGGTTTCTTCCCTCCTTTATATGCATATCGATGTCTTCGATGACGTCGGCATGGGTAAATCGAATAATTCAAAATTTCAAATTATAAACTTTATAACCCTAGCTTTAGGGTTAACTTAATTAATTTATAAATTAACTTATAATTAAATTATAACCCTAGCTTTAGGGTTAACTTTATTAATTTATAAATTAACTTATAATTAAATTATAATTAATTTACAATTAATTTAATAACTTTAAAAGTTAATTAAATTAATTTATAAATTAAATTATAATAAAAATATTATAAATAATTTATAATTAATTAACTAAATACGTGGGTCTTATCCTTTTAATATTATAATAAAATATTATAATATTATTTTTCTTGGGCCTTTCTTTTTCCCTTTAAACCTCATCTGAAAACCTAGAAGAAAACTTTCTTTTGAACTTGATTATGGAACCTAAACCTGATGTTGCTCACTGAAATTGATGCTTACCGATGTTGACTTCTTAACATCAATGAAAATAAAACCTTCTCATATTTACAACAAGTGGTTGATCCTAGCCACATTTGTACCCAAAATATCTAACAACTTCAAAGCCCTTGGAAGATTGACCAATATTTGGGGACCTATATAGTTTGCTATATGACTAAGCTTGGAGGTGAAACAGTCAAGCCCCCTTGGTCATTTTAGCTTATTTTTTGAAAAGAAAATTATTGTTGACCTTTGAAACAAATAAAACAAGATGCAATAGATATGAAATAGTGAAACAAAATGTAGACAAAATGAGCATGATAGAAGGAAAGTATGCAATATGCAAACTAGAGTTTTAGGAGAAAAAGCTTACCCCCAATCCCAAGTTGATCAAATGCATGCCCCATAAGGGGTGGGCATGAATTTGGCTTTCCAAATTCACATCCTATATGTATTGGGCATGAATTTGATTTAGAGTACTCTCTAGTCTACAAATGTTGAAAATACGATGTAAAATAGGAAATTAAGGTTCTAAAATATAAATAATACACATAAAACATGATTAACTAATGGTGAAATCAAAGAGTAATGAGAAAGTGAAGGTAACAATCAAAATGGTACATCTATCTCATCGTCAAGGATCCTCCACTTGTTCACCAAGAGCAGCTAATACCAAGAAGCACCAAAATAATGATAGAGCATTCCAACAACAAAAAGCACTTGAAAATTGTTGAAAGCAAGATCATAAAATTAAGAATTTCAAAATTAGAGGATGCTAAGATTCATAGATGAGATAAAATGGGATGCAATCCTCCTATTTATTGGAATTTTGAAGGGCTTAAAAGGGTTGGAAAATTAAATTTAACCTTGGGCAAGGGCCAACATCACAAAATGTCAATGTGGGACAAGGATTTTGAGAGGAAAACCCTAATATTACTAAATTTGTGCCTTTTACTTATGAGGTGTGAATTTGGTAATCCAAATTCATGTCTTGTAAGTGACAAGTACGAATTTGGCAAGGCTAAGGAAAAGAGGTGAAATAAAGATGGAAAAGGGTCTCAAACTTACACTTAGCAATTTTGAATGGCTTCCTAAGGATCTAAGATAAAATGACTCATTTTGATGGGTCAATTTTCCATGTCTACTCCATATTCTATAGTAATTACTATCTTATGATACCCTTAGAACTTTAAATTTTGATGAATATACTTCATACTCCTTTCTCTCTATGTTCTTATTTAAACCCTAAAGTGCAAGAGATAAACTCTACACCAATATCATTTTTATTGCAAGGATATGATTTTCTACTACTTTAAAAAAGTGAAAGTGATCTGCATGGATTAACCTTGACATATTATACCTTTTTTTTTTTTTTAAATTGCCTCCACATTTTCCTTTTATTATTTATTTTCTTTTAAATTTGAAATAAAATCTCACTTTATTTCAATCCACTTTTTAATCTCTAAAAATACCCCAACATCCATTGAACATGTATATTATTCCTTTGCTTTTAAGAACCATTATACTTGATAGATCATATCATCTTTAATAATTACCTTTGATGTACCCTCATCCACTTAAATAGGTACTATTATAGAGTCATTTTTTCTTTTGTCATCAATTAAGGAATACTAACTTTCAACTAGGTCATTGTTACTTCCACTTAGAAATATCAAATATGACTCTTCTTCCTTGCTACCTATATTTTCCTCAAAAGGATCCTTGATTTAAAGCTTATTCAAATATTTGGAATAAGAACTCTCAAATCAAATATGGCTCCCTTTTCACAATCCTACTCTATCCTTGTTCACACTTGCACTTGCACCATACTTGCATCAGCTCTTGAGATTTAACTATATTAATTATTTGATTTAGAATTATGATTGTGGTTTATCTAAATAGAAATTTTTAATTCCTTATATGTGATTGAAATGATCCCTACCCATATCACATCATTGAATACATTACCATAATATGACAATATCTTTGTAATTATGCATATATTGCTTGGCAATATTTAAACCTTGGTCTTCACCTTGAAAATCAATATATGTAATAAGCTGAAATCCTATCATTTTATTAAAAATATTAGATTCATTTGTGAGATTAGAACCATTGGTCTACCTTGTTAAATTCCTTGTTTTTTATTATTTACTCTATACCATTTAGAAAAATGCTAAAGTTCACCCATGATATTTAAAAATTTGGTTATGAATATCAAAATTTTCACTTTCTCCACTTAACCTAAACCTGATGGGAATGTAAATAGAAAATTTTTATTATAATATTTATTTGAAATTATTAAGATATGAAATTTGAATTTCATGATGAATTTTTATTAGCATACTTTGAAAGCTTAAAGGTTTAATATAATTTATATCTTGTGGCTATGTAGTGATAGATTACGCAAATTGTTGGTTATATCATATTATTTGGTGCATGCTTATTATAACCCCACGGTACCTTCATGGTAAATTTATAAATAATATATTATGGTTTAGAGTGTGATTTATATTTCCCTCTTTATGTAAGTGTGAATGTGCAGGAAATTCACAAGTGCCATGTGAGTTAGAGTGCAAGTGTAGGTTAAGTAAATGTGCACAAGTGTTTTTTATGCAAGAGTGCAAATATGTAATGTAAAGATGTGCACAATTGTCCTAGATTAGAGAGTGCAAGTACAAGTGTAAGAGTCATGTAAATGTCAGCAATTATTGTAAAGTCAAGTGTTCATCAAGTATGCAAGTGGTAAGTAGATAGGCCAAGAGTTATGAGACATGGCACATGGATATCAATGATCAAGAACCAAAATATTCACACTACTATGGCTATATTATAGAGTAAATTCGCCATAGAATATATTATATCGAAGATATTTTAGAGTTTTGATAATCCGTTTATAAAAAATAGTGAAGTAATAAAACTTGTATACATTTTGTGCAATTAATATTGTAAGTTGTTATTCATGCATTGTACATGAATGATTCAAGCTTTTTACATTCATATTTTAGCATATAATTGAATGTTATTATAATCCTTGATATACATATTAATTTGCTCATATCATTCTACTCTTATTATTATCCTTATCTTTACATATGGTGACGATTTTATATTGGGTGCTATGTGATATAACCTATGATATTATATGATAGTATAAGGCTTAAAAATCCATCAGTGGTATCAAAGCTACCACCTGACTCTATCCAGATTGATAGAGTTTGTTTTAGCCACTATTATAAATTGATCGTGTCCATATTTTACAAGGTTGATTAAGAGTCTATCTACTTTAAAGGCAGTGATCCTTGAACTCTAAAGATCATATTGAGTAGAAATTCTAGGGTCTTTCCATAGTTGAAGAATAATAATCCAATCGTATGACTTAGCTATATTGATTGAAAGGTGAATCAAATTTGAGATATTTGATCATTCAGGGACATAACCAACCCTTGACATTGAATTTTTTAAAGAAAGTTTAATATTTAAGGATATTCAAAGTCGTCTTGAAATTATATTGGATTCTTTAGTAAGAAGGATAATCATATTGAGTTCTTATGTGCAACCTAAGATATTATATATTTCAAAGAAAAAGTTGCAATAGAGATCAAGATATAGAAGTGTGAGAAGTTTCCTACAAAGGATAGAGAAGAATTTTAGATTCTAAGTGCAAAGTACAAAAGAATTAAAAGTTGCAATGGATTGAGAAGAATTTAAATATTCCTAAAAAAAATGGTAAAGAGAAAGAATATTCAGGTCATATTGACCTTGATATAGTCTTAAAAGGCCATTATAGAAAGGAGTTGATAAGAAAGAGATTTAGGTCATAAAGTCATATAGACCTTGATATTAGTCCAAGAGGTCATTATAGGAAGAAATTAGAAGAAAGAAAAATATATAGATCATATAGACCTTGATATTGGCCACAAAAGTCAATAGGGAGAAAGAAGACATTATAGTGAAAGAAATGGAGCTCTTATAAAGATTTAGCTCAAGAATCCAAGAAGAGTTTAATAGATATTATTACAAAAAAAAAAAAAAAAAAGAGAATATAGAGCAAGAAAAAAGAAATAAGTTCAATATACTAAAGCACATAATAGTTCTATGTGTAAATAAGAAGAGCCGCACATTAAGTGGTCTATGAGATACATAAAATCCTAAGTATCTTCTTTCCAATAGTATTCTATCTTCATTTGGATTGCACACCTATGTGTTAGCAGCAAAGGACAAGCAAAGCTCAATAGTAAGATAAAGGAGATTAAAGATAACTAACTAGAGCCTAACAATGTTTTAGAAGTGGTGAATAATGTATTACCTTATCCTTACAACAAAAAATAAGCTATATGAGCCTTATAGAGGCCTAGCATTGTCCAACAATAGGATAGAGAAATACAAGGGTCTAGCATCATCTACCAGTAAACTAGAGGATCATAACATCTAAAAGTAGGCTAGAATAGTATAGTAGAGAATGAGTTGTGTTTCATATTAAAACAAGGAGTTAAGTCAAGTAAAATCAGAGTACTCAAGGTTGTAAATTAATGTTTACAGTAGCTAAGGAGTTTAAAATTAGAGTAATACCATTATAAATGCAAGCTGGAGGTATAAAAAATAATGGAGGATAACATCAACTAAGAAACAATATGCAACAATCAAATTCATAGAAATAAGCTCAAGTGTCTCAAGAGTTAAGCAAGCCCAAGAGATAACATGTAATAACACCCACAAAAGAAGCAAAATCCATGGAAGAAGCAATGTAATGGTAGGAAGAACCAATGTTCATACATAAAGCAATGAAAGGAAGCATCAAAAGTAACATCTAGAGTAACATATATGCTTGTTCATGGAATGGACTATGCATTTAGTTGGAATCAATGTGAATTCAATGATTGGAAGTGAGCATATTTAGGCGATCATTGGTGCAAAAAAATGTTAGGGTTACAAAGAGTATTGATTAAATTTGACCTAAGAGTTGTCTAATCCTTTCAAAATGAAGTTAAAATACCAAGCATTTATCAATCAAAGAGGAGTTTGAGAATGAACATTGATTAAAACTACCTTTGGAGAAATTTAAAATTGAATTGATTTGGAGAGCCTAATGTGGAAATAAAAGTATGCATATTTAATTACTTTTATTTACTTATTAGGAGTTATAAGGAGGTAGAAAGAATTAGTGAAGTTATTTGATAAATTTAAAGCTTAGGAGTTATAAGGATTATTTTAAAGTTTTTGAAAAGTTATTAAAGTTTTATTTTTGGAAAAGTGTGGAGTGATAAGGATTTCTACTTTAGTTATTTTGTTTGGTTATTTTTTGTATAAGGTTTTATTTTAGAGTATTTTCAATTTTTGAGAAAATTTAAAATTGAAATTTTTATTAAAAGTTTTTGAAATTTTGCAAATTTATTTTTGGAGTTATAAGGTTTTCTACATCAAAGGTTAGAAAATAAAAAATTGCAAAATTTATATTTATTTATTAGGGAGTCATAAGGTTTTCTACTTCAAAGGAATCAAAGTTGTAAACTTTTATTAAAATGTATAACAATATGAAGTTCATAATTAAAAATAAAAAAGTAAATGTCATAAAATTTGGAATAAAGAATTTGATTAAAATTTTGAAGGGAAGTTAGATATGGTACTACAATTCATCTATATAGAAGCTATAGATGAAAAATATGAGATTTTTAAATACTATTTATATTCAAGACTTGTTGAAGCAATTGATGATGGAAAGGATAATATTATGATACCTCTAGATATTGGTAGCATAATGTATATGACATTGCTTTCACTTAAGCTTTATAAAGATGAAAATTTGAAACAAAAAGAGTTGATTGAAACTCTTAAGAAGAAAGTAAATATTGATTAATCATTTATAGAAACAATATTTCATTCTTTATGCAGTATTGACATTCTAAGTTCATATAATTTAGATAATTATTATGATGCTCTAAGTGAATGTTCAAAAGTTACTACATAAGAAAAGAAGGATTCAAATGATTATAAAGTTAGAAACAAAGGAAACATTCTTATGCATGAATATGATGATAATTAGAGTTTAATTAGTTTGTTATTAATAATATTCAAATTTCGAAGACAAAGTTGAACTCAAATAAGCCGAAGATGAACTCAAAGTAGAAGTCAACCAAGAAGGTGAAGTAGATTCAAGAGAAGCAGAAGATTCATGAACAATGCAAGATCATTTGAATATTGAAGATAAAAATGAAGACTATGATTTAAGATTAAAGTCTTGAATAACCAAATAATGTAATACAGGGGGGTGTTGGAGTATACTACATTATTGGATACATGCTTAATGTAACCCCATGGTACCTTAATGGTACAATTGTTAATAATAGATTAGGGTTGAGTCTAGAGTTTAGAGTGTGATTTATATTTCTCTCTTTATGTAAGTGTGAATGTGCAAGAAATGCACAAGTGTCATGTGTATTAGAGTGTAAATTTAGGTTGAGTAAATGTGCACAAGTGTCTTGTATGTATGTTAGATTTTTATGGTGTATGCCAAGGGAGAATGCAATCACAATATGCAAAATATGCAAAAATGTAAGATTTTGAAATATGTTATTAATGGAAAGTGATGAAAATGATAAATACAATATGGAGGAAATGAACACTTTATAACTGATGCTAAAGAACTAAATTGTACTCCATCACCAATCTATATGATGATCTACCTAGTATACCTACTACTACCTACAAAGATATATAATAAATCACTATGGGGTCCTTTATATGGAAAGATGGATTGTTTGGCCAACACTCTACCTAGTTGTACAAGGGGACACCTTGCACATAGACACTTGTGCATTTATTATATTACTTGAAGTAACTAGCTAACTACCCCCTAAAGTAATCTACTACTCTAGTTATGTACCAAGGGTGGTACATTTACATGACCCAAATGATGCAATATAATTTAACATCCCCCTATATTACATTATTTGGGTATTTAAGACTTTAGTCTTCAATATGGATCTTCTTCTTGGTCCTGGAATTTGGGTTCTTCTCTTTTGATTCCTTCGTAGTCTTTGTCTAAATTTGGATGACTATATTCATCTTATTTAGGTTATTCTTCTTTGTTTGGTCGAGTCTTCAATTTATTCTTGGAGTTCATGTGTCTTTTATCCTTGCTCCAATCTACTACCTTCCTGTATACTTGATCAAATGAATGGTTAGTATATTTCAATCTTTGTGGCTTTAGGATTATAAGTTTCTTGAGCCCAAATAATTCTCATCTTCCATTTGTTCCTAGAATCATGTTATCCTTTAATTTTATATCTAGAAACTTTACCTCCATCACTTCCATTATTTTATTCTTGTGTATGATTATGAAAGAAAATTTTGAGTCACAATTGATCCATTATCCTTTTCCATTCCCTATAATTTGTATCTCAGAAAATCCATTAGTGTTGTCTTGAACAACAATATCTTGAGTGAACCCAAATAAATCTAGAGCATATTTATTAATAGGTCTTGTAGCTTTTATCTCATACTTGGATTCTACCATCTCTCTTCTTTTAGTTGGTTTGGTTACTAAAATTAGCTCTCTCAAATTATGAATATTTGAGACTTTAAGGCGATCATACCATCATGGATTTCTTGTTATATGGTCAATTGTTTATGTATCCATAATTAATTAATCCTTTGATATTGGCTTCCTTATGGCTCCCTAGTGATTAGAGTATGCTTTGTTCACCTTCTAAGTTGATTTTGTAATGTTTTAAAAATAATAAACCTTTTAATTTTACCTTATCTTTCCCAATGAAGTATGCCTTAATGGTTGGATTTCTTTTTGTCTCCTTAGAATGAGTATGTGGTACATTTTACCAATTAATTCCAATCCTATATGTAGGAAATTGATTCACTTCTCTATTCAATAGATTAATTTTATAAATTTGAATAATATTTATATAGTTTGAAGTAGTCTGCCTTATATCTCCCTACTTTGGAATAATATAAAACAATAATATTTTTAACAATAGAATTTTAATTTTCTAAGTAGAACCCCGTATATGTCCTATGTTTTAAATTGTAAATATTAAACTATTTAGATATATAGATATATTTTAATTTTGCTTTCATATGTGGTTAATTTTGCTATGGTTTAAACCTTATATTATACCCCTTATAACTCCTTAATGAAAGCAAATTTAATTAAGGTAAATCCTTACCTTTATAATGCTACAAATCTTGTTTAATGGGTAATGTATTATCCAATGTATGACTCTACATTCTCTAATGTATGGGCATTGTATTCTATAATGTTGAATGTAGATTATGACAACACACTTTAATGCTTCTCTTGAATTTGTGGGCACTATGACTGATGTAGATAATAGCGGCAATATTTGACTACAATTATTGAATAGTGGGCATCTCAATTCTTGCTTATTTGACTCTCCTTGACCATGAGATTTTAATGCTCTTATATCCTCTTACACATTACACTCTTTTGCTTACTATGAATGCACTGCTCTCCTTGAGTTTTGGCACCTTCAATAGGAAGGAGATTTTTTATGTTGGACATGTATCTTGGGAGTTATATTCAATGGTCATTCCATATTGGAGTATGTATATGCTCTTAAAACTTGTTGTATTCACGACCTGGGTGAAATATAGGTGCTATAATATCTTATTGGTCACTTATGAAGCTTGCCTACACATGTCACTCCTTCTAAGAGATGCTACTTATGACAAGAAACACTCTCCTTCTTCCTGTGTAACACTTTCTTTTAGGCATGCAATACTTGAGTGTTATTTTAAGAACTCATTTGAAAGGTGTTAGGGTTTCTTTGATGGTGATAAGTGGTCTCTTTTCCTATTGTATGTACCTTATTTTCCAACGTATCTATATGCCTCAACGTATTATTGAAAGCTTAGCTTCATTCTTCTTTCTTCCTCAATGTATTCTTGCAAACTATTGGAAGCTTGTGATAACTCATTTCCAATGAAGATGAATGATTAACTCCTCTAAAAGTTGGCTCTAGGTATTATGATTCTTGATCAATTCAACTCAGGTCCTACTATTCTTTCTCCACTGGTGGTAGAGCTAGGTAATGCACCTAATATATTCTCTTTCTTTACTTGTAATATGTTGTGTTGGAATGCTTGTAATACCTTCTTCCTTACATGGATAACAAGTTGGGTTTTGGTGCCTTGTTGTAGATGAGAACTTCTTTATTGTGCTATACTTATGTATGTTTGAATATTGCTCATTGTATCTGTCTGAACCCGTGGGTGATGCAAGCTTCTTGATGAATATTTTGACCTTTCTTGTATAGTGCTCCTCTACAACTGCTTATGAGATATTCCTTGCTTGTGAAGAATATGTCTTTATGACACTTAGAATATATCATTTTTGGTATGTAGGACATGATATTATGGTGCAAAATAATGTAAATATACTTATAATAGAATACCTTTCTTTTGCACCTTCTTTTGCAAGCTTTTCCTACTGGTTTTAATGGTGGCTACTATGTACTAATATTTGTAGACAAGGGATGATTTTATGTTGTCTTCTTTTATAGATAAATCTCCCCTTTGCTTGGTTATTCTGGTAATGAATCCAAGCTAATAATAACATAGATAGAAGAATTAATTTCTATAGTAACATTTTATCTATAAAGAATCCTTAGTGCATCTCAAATCTAAGACTCACTAAGTCTTGATTTGTAGCCTCTATCGTTGATTAAATTATGGCTTTCTTATTCTCCAGTTCTTGGAGAAATTTCTATCTACTTGGTTAATTCTATAGGCTACAATACCTTGTAGGTACTGAGTTCTGAATAGTGTCTTTAGACACTTTGATATTTGTAGATTTTTGTGTCCTTGATCTTAACAATAAATACATAAAATAACCCTTTGACAGTAACTAGTTTATTGAAAAAATAGTATAGTGCAATGAACCAATAATATTTCCAAATTAATATACTTTAGTAATCTCACCTTATTGCTCATGTTAATAAGCTCTCAAAGTAGTTTCAAATGCACTAATGATCACTGCAAATTTCTTAATGTAGTACACTTCTCAATAATTAGATAATAGGAAGAATGTATCTAACTCATATTAATGTGTAGACAATGAACCTTAATAGAAACTATCTTCTGCACTTTCTTTGAGAAATTAAAATACAACCTTTTATTTTATAACTTTCCAAATCCTAATAAGATGCTTAATGAAGTTGAGTAGCAATCCAAATTAAGTGTTCAATTAATGAACATTTTGCACCTAAGTTGCTTAAATTTGATGATGAATATCTTAATGAGTTGATTCATCAAATTTATTATCTAGAATGGTGGTTTCTCTCAGCTGTGAATGCTTCTAGTATGCTACTCTAAAATATTTCAACTTCTCCTTTAGGATCTAGCTTGGAACTCTGAAGTCTTGTAGCTAGTAACGATATTTTGATTGTTATTATTTAGAAGTCAATATATTCATTGAAATGTGCCTTCTTAGATATGAATGGCATTCTCCAAATATTCTTGGATTTGATAGGTTTCTTCTGTCTAAGTTCTAACTTTAAACATGGCTTTCTTTGTTGGAAATATGAGCAAGATTTGTTGTAATTGATGTCAAAGAAATGCTAAGAAAATTCCAAAGGAATACTAAGCAAATAATTCATGGTTGATTTTTTAATAGGCAAGGATATAATATTTAATTTAAATATTATATGGTTGAAGCATCAAAAGAGAAGCAAGAAGGATAACAATATTTGGGAAAAAGAAAAGGGTTGAAAAGATATCTCCATTCCATGGTGGTTGAAAGTAAATAATAATCTTCATTCCATGGTGATTGAAAGAAAATAATAAGGTTATTTTGCTAAGGTGATAATGGCAAAAGGTTTTGCTAAAAATCTAAGGAACTTTATATTTTTATTTTAATTAAAAAGGCTCAAAGGACATTTAAATATTTAATTATAATACTTAAATTTATTTTGAATTTAAATAATTATAATTAAAATATTATTTTCAAAATGCAAATTCAAAATATCTATCCGTCGACATGAAGGCAAAATGCCTTGAAAGGCATATTACTATAGCCTTAATCAAAGGCTAAAGGAGGCATTTGAAATTCAAGTGTGGTTTTTACTATCCTTGTTGATCAAATGAGGAAGGGAAGGAACAAAGTGTGTGTAGCACCAACATCGAGGATAGGAAGGCATAAAAGGGAGAAACACCAAATTTGTAGCACCATTCGGGTGGCTATCCCAGATGATGATTGGCTTGGGCATTAAGTTGCAACATAGGAGAGGTCTTGGGTTAGAGACGCTATGGCTGCAAAACAAGGAAGATTTTTGTTTTTAAAAAGCTAGGGCAATAGTGTTGGAAATAAGTGTGTGCGGGTACACTAAGGTACCACATGAGCGCCTAACTCACGTGATCGATGAAGCCGTGACTAGGACGCTGGTGGAAGAGTAGTGTGGGTTTGATTCCCACCAAGGGCAAAAGGTATTTAAATTTATTTTTTTTGTCCTAAGGTTTTTTTGGCATAAGTGTTAGGGAGGTATAAGGTTTATGAAATAAAATTTTATATTGTGATTTTGGTGAGTTAAGTATTCAAAGGAGTAATAAGGCTTTAGAAAAGGTTAAATATTATTTTAAAATAAAGTCTTATTGGGTTTAATAGTTTAAAGGAGTAATAAGGCTTTAGAGGAGTTTAAATATTATTTTAAAATAAAGTCTTATTGGGTTTAATAGTTGAAAGGAGTAATAAGGCTTTAGAGGAGTTTAAATATTATTTTAAAATAAAGTCTTATTGGGTTTAATAGTTGAAAGGAGTAATAAGGTGTAATTGAGATCTAATGTTTTTGTATTGTGAGAATAATTTTTGAGGAAATTATTGATTTAATTTTTGAGACGATTTTTGCTACCTAACCCTTAAGATTGACAAAAGAGTAATTGTGATTGAGATAGGTTTTTAATATCAATTAATTATCAAACAAAAGGTATGGGCACATCTTCCTTGTGAGTAATTTTTGGATGTTTTGAATGCTAAGTTGGAGAGAAAATGCTTGTTTGATAAGCATTGTTGAGTTTGATTGTTAAAGGTTTTTTCTGAGTGAAAGTTGATGATAAAAATCTTGTTTGATAAGCATTGTTAGAAATATTGAATGAATGTTCATATGCATGATTAGGTTTGGTGTAAGATCATGAGTATAATTGTTATGTAAAGTTGAGAATTATATTGAACTATAATTTGTACAAGATGATGAGTATCATTGTTATGTGAGATTGTTTATTAAGCATTGTTGGAAATAATTGAGTGAGTGTTCATATGATTGGACTAGGTTTTTTAAGCAATATGTGTTTTATTGAGTGATTGATTGAGTGGAGTTGATCGAGCCTAGTCAAGAAAAAGTGTTGAAGTGATAGTTCTAGTTTTGTGAAATAAATTGTTCTATATTTTAAATTGATTTGAGAAAGATATTAAAAGTGATTAAGCATTGTTGTGAGTATGAAGCATATTGAGTATCTAACAATTATCTATAAGTTTTTGTGAAAGTGATTGAGTATTGATGTGAGTAAGTAACATATTGAGTCTCTAACTATTATCTATATGTTTCTAGGAGTCAAACAAGATTTTGTGTGAAACTTGTTTGTGTGATTGAAAGAGGCTCTTCTGTGATAGATTGAGTTGAGTTGAACAAGATTTTGTAAAAGCTTGTAAGCATATTTGAGTAAGTCCTAGAGGGGAATTAAGAACTGAGTTGAGTAAGCTTTTGTGGAAGCTTACAATACATATTTGAGACAAGTTCTAGTGAGGACTTGTTGAGTAGATTTAGGATAAGTCTTAGTGAAGACTTGTTGAATAGATTGGACAAGTTCTAGTGAGAATTTGTTGAGCAGATTGGACAAGTTCTAGTGAGGACTTGATGAGCAGATTGGACAACTTCTAGTGAGCAATTTTTGAGCAGATTTAAGGCAAGTCTTGGTAAACACTTGTTGAGAAAATTGGACAAGTTCTAGTGAGGACTTGTTGAGCATATTTGAGGTAAGTCTTGGTAAAGAATTGTTAAGAAGATTGGACAAGTTTTTGAGAGGACTTGTGGATAAATTTGAGGTAAGTATTGAAGAAGAATTGCAGTCAGATTGGTGTGAGATTGTGTGGAAGATTACAATATAGATTTGAAGATAAATATTGAGAGCCGATTGGATAAGTTATTGAGAGGACTTGTGTATGAAATTGAGGTAAGTCTTTGAAAAGACTTGTGAGTAGAGTTGATTGATTGATTTGTTCAAAACCTTAAGTTAAGTTTTGGAGAATATATAGCAGAGTTGATTTAAGATTGAGTCAAGCTTTGTGTTAAGGCTTGAGGACAGATTTGAGGACAAAGTTATATGTAAATTTGAGGATAGGTTTATGCCAGACCAAAGATAGATATTGAGCATATTTATGCTAGATTGAAGGACTATGTTTAGTGCAGATCAAAGAATAGATATTGATCAGATTTGTGCTAGACCAAAGGATTGTGTTTAGTGTAGATCAGAGAATAGAGATTGAGCAAATTTATGCTAGATCAAAGGATTATGTTTAGTATAGATTTGAGATAGAGCTGAGTGCAAGCTTTGGAGGTGACAAAGTATAGAGGACAACAGTCTCTAGTGGATAGAGGTCCATTATCTAGGGCAGTGAAGATAAGTATTTTGAGTGAGGACAAGAGTATTCAGTGGATAGAGATCCATTAGATAGTGCAGTGGAGGTAGCAGTTATTCTATAAGATCATAAACCAGAGTAGAGGAGAAGGATTTCTCTTATGGATAGAGATCCACGAACCAATTGAGGATATTGGTGTCTCTTGTCGATAGAGATCCACAAACTTAATTAGGGGATTAGTATCTCCTTTAGACAGAGGTCCATAAAAATTGTAATAAGGAAATGTTTCCCAAGATATTTGTTGAGAAAATTTTAGTGAAATATTTTCTCCATGGAGTAGCCCACATTGGATGAACCATGTTAAATTGGTGTCTCTATTGTGTGTGGTGATTTGTGCATTGCTTTTATTACTATTGTTTATATTACTATTGATACATTATATAATATTGATTGGGAAAGAAAAGTAAAAAGTGGTCTTATACTGTTCACCTCTCATCTCAATATAATCATGTATTCTTCAATTGGTATCAGAGTGGGTTCCTTCAGAAGAGTTTAAAATCTTGAAGAAAAATATCACAAGAACACAAATAGATTCCAAGAGTGTATCCTCAGATAATGAACCTTTTGCACCTAAGTTTCTTACCTTTGATGATGAATATCTTGATGAATTAATTTATCAAATTTCTTATCTAGAATGGTGGTTGCTCATAGCTGTGAATGCTTATAGTACGCTACACTAAAATTATAGTATATATTTTCAACTTCACCTTTAGGATCTAGCATGGAACTCTGAAGTCTTGTAGCTAGTAACACTATCTTGATTGTTGATATTTAGAAGTCAATATATTCATTTAAATGTGTCTTCTTAGCTATGAAGGGCATTCTCCAAATCTTATTGGATTTGGTAGGTTTCTTCTGTATGAGTTGTAAATTCAAAAATGGATTTCTTTGTTGGAAATATGAGCAGTATTTATTGTCATTGATGTCAAAGGAATACTAAGCAAATGATTCATGGTTGATTTCTAAGAGGTAAGGATATAACATTTAATTTAAATATTATATAGTTGAAGCATCAAAAGAGAAGTAAGAAGGATAACAATATTTGGATAAAATAAAAAAGTTGAAAAGATATCTCCATTCCATGGTGGTTGAAAGTAAATAATAATGTTCGTTCCATGGTGATTGAAAGAAAATAATAAGGTTATTTTGCTAAGGTGATAATGGCAAAAGGTTTCCCTAAAAATCTAAGGAAGTTTATATTTTATTTTAATTAAAAAGACCCAAAGGACATTTAAATATTTAATTAGAATATTTAGATTCATTTTGAATTTAAATAATTATAATTAAAATATTATTTCTGAAATGCAAAGTCAAAATATCTATCCGTCGACATGAAGGCAAAATGCCTTGAAAGGCCTATTAATATAGCCTTAATCAAAGGTTAAAGGAGGCAATCAAAATTCAAGTTTGGTTTTTGTTGTGCTTGTTGATCAAATTAGGAAGGGAAGGAACAAAGTGTGTGCAACACCAACATCGAGGAGAGGAAGACATAAAAGGGAGTGCCACTGAATTTGTAGCACCATTCAGGCAACTAGCCTAGATGGCGATTGGCTTGGGCACTAAGTTTCAGCATAGGAGAGGTCTCGGGTTCAAGATGTTGTGGCTGCGAAAGGAGGAAGTTTTTTGTTTTTTAAAAAGCTTTGGCAGTAGTGTTGGGAATAAGTGTGTGCAGGTACACTTAGGTCCCACATGAGTGCCTAGCTCATGTGGCCGTTGAAGCTACGACTAGGGCACTGGTGGAAAGACAACATGGGTTCGATTCACACCAAGGGCAAAAGATATTTAAATTTTTTAAATTTAATTTTCTTTTCCTATGGTTTGTTTGGCATAAGTGTTAGGGAGGTATAAGGTTTATGAAATAAAATTTTATATTGTGATTTTGGTGATTTAAGTATTGAAAGGAGTAATAAGACTTTAGAAAAGGTTAAATATTATTTTAAAATAAAGTCTTATTGGGTTTAATAGTTGAAAGGAGTAATAAGGCTTTAGATGAGTTTAAATATTATTTTAAAATAAAGTCTTATTGGGTTTAATAGTTGAAAGGAGTAATAAGGCTTTAGAGGAGTTTAAATATTATTTTAAAATAAAGTCTTATTGGGTTTAGTAGTTGAAAGGAGTAATAAGGTGTAATTGAGATCTAATGTTTTTGTATTGTGAGAATAATTTGTGAGGAAATTATTGATTGAAATTTTGAGAAGATTTTTTCTACCTAACCCTTAAGATTGGAAAAAGAGTAATTGTGATTAAGATAGGTTTTTAAGGTCAATTATTCATCAAACAAAAGGTATGGGCACATCTTACTTGTGAGTGATTGTTGGATGTTGTGAATGCTAAGTTGGAGAGAAAATGCTTGTTTGATAAGCATTGTTGAGTTTGATTGTTAAAGGTTTTTCTGAGTGAAAGTTGATGATAAAAACCTTGTTTGATAAGAATTGTTGGAAACATTAAATTAATCTTCATATGCATGATTAGAGTTGGTGCAAGATCATGAGTATCATTGTTATGCAAAGTTGAGAACTATCTTGAACTAGGATTTGTACAAGATTATGAGTATCATTGTTATATGATATTGTTTGATAAGCATTGTTGGAAATAATTGAGTGAGTGTTCATATGTTTGGACTAGGGTTTGTAAGCAAGAAGTGTTTCATTGAGTGATTGATTGAGTGGATTTGATTGAGTGGAGTTGATTGAGCCTAGTCAAGCGAAAGAGTTGAAGTGATAGTTCTAGTTTTGTAAAACAAATTGTTCTATATTTTAAATTGATTTGAGAAAGAGATTGAAAGTGATTGAGCATTGTTTTGAGTATGAAGCATATTGAGTCTCTAACAATTTTATATATGCTTCTGTGACATTTATTGAGTATTGATGTGAGTAAGTAACATATCGAGTCTCTAACAATTCTCTATATGTTTCTGGGAGTTAGACAAGATTCTATATGAAACTTGTTTATGTGATTGAAAGAGGTTTTTTTGTGATATATTGAGTTGAGTTGAACAAGATTTTGTGAAATATTTTAAGCATATTTGAGTAAGTCCTAGAGGGGACTTAAGGATTGAGTTGAGTAAGATTTTGTGGAAGCTTACAATAAAAATTTGAGACAAGTTCTAGTGAGAACTTGTTGAGTAGATTTGAGGTAAGTCTTAGTGAAGACTTGTTGAAAATATTGGACAAGTTCTAGTGAGGACCTGTTGAGAAAAATTGAGGTAAGTCTTGGTAAAAAATTTATGAGTAGATTGGACAAGTTCTAGTGAGAACATGTTGAGCAGATTGGACAAGTTATAGGGAGGACTTTTTGAGAAAATTTGAGGTAAGTCTTGGTAAAGACTTGTTGAGAATATTGGACAAGTTCTTGAGAGGACTTGTGGAAAAATTTGAGGCAAGTATTGAAGAATACTTGTAGTCATATTGGTGTGAGATTTTATGAAAGCTTACAATACATATTTGAAGATAAATATTGAGAGTAGATTGGATAAGTCCTTGAGAAGACTTGTGGACAAAATTGAGGCAAGTTGGTGTAGATCACGTTACACAAGCAACACCAAAACAAATGATGCACAAGTATTTTTCCTCTTTTACAAGTCAGAGAATCAAACCTTTCATTACTTTCATGCCAAAAATAAATATACAAGAGAAAAGACCCCTTTACAATTTTGAAAATTCCCTCAAATACCCTGTTTTACCTTTTTCCCACCTAAAACCATTAAAATTCAAATTTGAATTTTGGGGGCAACTTGTCGAGGTCATAACTTCTCACTCGTTGACCCAATTGACTATTACAACATGTTTTTAGAAACAACATGAAAATAGCTAAGCGAAAAAAACCTTGGCGAGCCAAGGCTCATGTCTAGCCAAAAATCCTCAAATCTGACCTCTAAGACCTTCAAAAATCCCCCGCAAGTTAAACTAGTTTTACAAAATTAAAAAATTACTTTTTTTTTAGGTGATGCAAGATCACTCTTACACCACTGGATGCTCCTGCATCACAAGTCTTCGAGAAGACTTGTGAGCATAGTTGATTGATTGATTTATTAAAAACCTTAAGTTAAGATTTGGAGAAGATATAGCAGAAATTATTTGATATTGAGTAAAGCTTTGTGTTAAGGATTGAGGACATATTTGAGGATAGAGTTTGGGGAATATTTGAGGATAGGTTTATGCCAGACCAGAGATAGATATTGAGTAGATTTGTGCTAGATCAAAGGACTATGTTTAGTGTAGATCAGAGAATAGAGATTGTGTAGATTTTTCCTAGACCAAAGGACTGTGTTTAGTATAGATTAAAGAACAAATATTGAGAAAATGTGTGCTAGACCAAAGGACTATGTTTAGTATAGATTTGAGATAGAGTTGAGTGTAAGATTTGGAGATGATAGAGTATAGAAGACAACAGTCTCTAGTGGATAGAGATTCATTAGCCAGGTCAGTGAAGACAAGCCTTCTGAGTGAGGACAAGAGTATTCAATGGATAGAGTTCCATTAGCCAGTGTAGTGGAGGTAACAATTCTTTTATATCGCCAACCTGAGTAGAGGAGAAGGAGTTCTCCTGTGGATAGATATCTATGAACTAGATGAGGATATTGGTGTCTCCTATGGATAGAGATACATAAAATTAATTAGGGGATTGGTATCTCCTTTGGACAAAGGTCCATAAACATTATAATAGGGAAATGTTTCCCAAGAGATTTATTGAAAAAAATTTAGTGAAAGAGTTTCTCTATGGAGTAGCCCACATTGGGTGAACCATGTTAAATTGGTGTCTCTATTGTGTGTTGCGATTTGTGCATTTATTTAATTACTATTGTTGATATTGCTATTGATACATTGCATAATATTGATTGGGAAAGAAAAGTAAAAAGTGGTATTATACTATTCACCTCCCCTTTCAATATAATCTTGTATTCTTTAATTAGTATCAGAGCGGGTTCCTTCAGAAGAGTTTGAAAACCTGAAGGAAAATCTCACAAGAACACAAATAGATTCTAAGAGTGGATCCTCAAATAATAAACCTTTTGCACCTAAGTTTCTTAAATTTGATTATGAATATCTTGATGAGTTGATTCATCAAATTTCTTATCTGGAATGGTGGTTTCTCACAGCTGTGAATGCTTCTAGTATGCTACTCTGAAATTGTAGTAGATAATTTCAACTTCTCATTTAGGATCTATCTTGGAACTCTTAAGTCTTGTAGCTAGTAATACTATCTTTATTGTTGATCTTTAGAAGTAAATGTATTCATTAAAATATGCCTTTTTAGCTATGAAGGGCATTCTCCAAATCTTCTTATATTTGGTAGGTTTCTTTTTTCTGAGTTCTAACTTAAAACATGGCTTTCTTTGTTTGAAATATGAGAAATATTTGTTGTCATTGATGTCAAAGGAATACTAAGAATTTTTCAAAGGAATACTAAGCAAATGATTCATGGTTGATTTTCTAAGAGGTAAGGATATAATGTTTAATTTAAATATTATATGGCTCAAGCATCAAAGAGAAGCAATAAGGATAACAATATTTGGGTAAAATAAAAGGGTTGAAAAGATATCTTTGTTCCATGGTGGTTGAAAGTAAATAATAATCTCCGTTCTGTGGTCATTGAAAGAAAATAATAACGTTATTTTTCTAAGGTGATAATGGCAAAAGGTTTCACTAAAAATCTAAGGAAGTTTATATTTTATTTTAAATAAAAAGGCCCAAAGGACATTTAAATATTTAATTATAATATTTAAATTCATTTTGAATTTAAATAATTATAATTAAAATATTATTTTCAAAATGCAAAGTCAAAATATCTTTTCGTCAGCATGAAGGCAAAATGCCTTGAAAGGCATATTAATATAGCCTTAATCAAAGGCTAAAGGAGGCATTCAAAATTCAAGTGTGGTTTTTATTGTGCTAATTTATCGAACAAGGAAGGGAAGGAACAAAGTGTGCATAGTTCCAACATCAAGGAGAGGAAGACATAAAAGGGAACGACACTGAATTCATAACACCATTTAGGAAGCTAGCCCAGATGGTGATTGGCTTGGGTGCTAAGTTATAGCATAGGAGAGATCTCAGGTTTGAGATGTTGTGGCTGCAAAAGGAGAAAGCTTTTGTTTTAAAAAAAAAATGGCGGTAGTGTTGGGAATAAGTATGTGCGGGCACACTTAGGTCCCACGTAAGTACCTAGCTCACACGGTCATTGAAGCTATGGCTAGGTCATTGGTGGAAGCACAATGTGGGTTCAATTGCCACCAAGGGCAAAAGGTATTTAAATTTTTAAAATTTAATTTTCTTATCCTAAGGTTTGTTTGGTATTAGTTTTAGGGAGGTATAAAGTTTATGAAATGAAATTTAAAATTGTGATTGTGGTGAGTTAAGTATTGAAATGAGTAATAAGGATTTAGAAAAGGTTAAATATTAATTTAAAATAAAGTCTTATTGGGTTTACTAGTTGAAAGGAGAAATAAGGCTTTAGAGGAGTTTAAATATTATTTTAAAATAAGGTCTTATTGGGTTTAATAGTTGAAAGGAGTAATAAGGATTTAGAGGAGTTTAAATATTATTTTAAAATAAAGTCTTATTGGGTTTAATAGTTGAAAGGAGTAATAAGGTGTAATTGAGATCTAATGTTTTTGTATTGTGAGAATAATTTGTGAGGAAATTATTGATTGAAGTTTTGAAAATATTTTGTTACCTAACCCTTAAGATTGGCAAAAGAGTAATTGTGATTGAGATAGGTTTTTAAGGTCAATTATTCATCAAACAAAATTTATGGGCACATATTCCTTGTGAGTGATTGTTGGATGTTGTGAATGCTAAGTTGGAGAGAAAAGGCATTTTTTATAAGTATTGTTGAGTTTGATTGTTAAAGGTTTCTCTGAGTGAAATTTGATGATAAAAACCTTGTTTGATAAGCTTTGTTGGAAACATTGAATGAATATTTATATGCATGATTAGGGTTGGTGCAAGATCATGAGTATCATTGTTATGTAAAGTTGAGAATTATCTTGAACTAGGATTTGTACAAGATCATGAGTATCATTGTTATGTGAGATTGTTTGATAAGTATTGTTGGAAATAATTGAGTGAGTGTTCATATGTTTGGACTAGGGTTTGTAAGCAAGGAGTGTTTCATTGAGTGATTGATTGAGTGGATTTGATTGAGCCTAGTCAAGTGAAAGTGTTGAAGTGATAGTTCTAGTTTTGTGAAATAAATTGTTCTATATTAAATTGATTTGAGAAAGAGATTGAAAGTGATTGAGCATTATTGTGAGTATAAAGCATATTGAGTCTCTAACAATTCTCTATGTGTTTATGTGAGAGTGATTGAGTATTGATGTCAATAAGTAACATATTGAGTCTCTAAAAATTCTCTATATGTTTCTAGGAGTCAAAAAAGATTGTTTGAAACATTTTTATGTGATTGAAAGAGGTTTTTCTGTGATAGATTGAGTTGAGTTGAATAAGCTTTTGTGAAAGCTTGTAAGAAAATTTGAGTAAGTCCTAGAGGAGACTTAAGAACTGAGTTGAGTAAGATTTTATGGAATCTTACAATACAGACTTGAGACAAGTTCCAGTGAGGACTTGTTGAGTATATTTGAGGTAAGTCTTAGAAGACTTGTTGAAAAGATTGGACAAGTTCTAATGAGGACTTGTTGAGCAGATTGGACAAGTTCTAGTGATGACTTGTTGAGTAGATTTGAGGTAAGTCTTGGTAAAGACTTGATAAGCAGATTGTAAAAGTTCTAGTGAGGACTTTTTGAGCATATTTGAGGCAAGTCTTGTTAAAGACTTGTTGAACATATTGGGCAAGTTCTAGTGAGGACTTGTTGAGCATATTTAACGTAAGTCCTGGTAAAAACTTGTTGAGCAGATTGGACAAGTTCTTGAGAGGACTTGTGGATAAATTTAAGGTAAGTCTTGAAGAAGACTTGTAGTCATATTGGTGTGAGATTTTGTGGAAGCTTACAATACAAATTTGAAGATAAATATTGAGAGCATATTGGATAAGTCTTTGAGAGGACTTGTGGAAAAAATTGAGGTAAGTCTTTGAGAAGACTTGTGAGTAGAGTTGATTGATTGATTTGTTCAAAATATTGAGTTAATATTTGGAGCAGATCTAGCATAGTTGAATTGAGATTCATTCAAGATTTGAGTAAACGCTCAAGGATATATTTTAGGACAGAGTTTGGTACAAAATTTAGGATATGTGTGTGCTAGACTGAAGACATATATTAAGTAGATTTGTGCTAGACCGAAGGACTATGTTTAGTGCAGATCAAACTATAGATATTGAAAAGATTTATGTTAGACTAAAGGATTGTGTTTAGTGCAGATCAGAGAATAGATATTGAGAAAATTTGTGCTAGATCGAAGGATCGTGTTTAGTATAGATTTGAGATAGAGCTGAGTGCAAGATTTGGAGTTGATAGAGTATAGAGGACAATAATATCTAGTGGATAGAGGTCCATTAGCCAGGATAGTGAAGACAAGTATTCTGAGTGAGGACAAGAGTCTTTAGTGGATAGAGATCCATTAGCAAATGTAGTGGAGGTAGCAGTTCTTCTAGAAGATCATTAACAAGAGCATAGGAGAAGGAGTTCTCTTATGGATAGAGATCCATGAACCAACTGAGGAGATTGGTGTCTCCTGTGGATAGATATCCATAAAATTAATTAGGGGATTGTTATCTACTTTGGACAGAGGTCCATAAAAATTGTAATAGGTAAAGGCTTCCCAAGATATTTTTTGAGATAATTTTAGTGAAAGATTTTCTCCATGGAGTAGCCCACATTGGGTGAACCACGTTAAATTGGTGTCTCTATTGTGTGGTGATTTGTGAATTACTTTGATTACTGCTATTCATATTGCTATTGATACATTGCATAATATTGATTTGGGAAGAAAAGTAAAAAGTGGTCTTATACTATTCACCTCCCCTCTAAGTATAATCTTATATTTTTCAATTGGTATCAAAGTGGGTTTCTTAAGAAGAGTTTAACAACTTGAAGAAAATCTCATAAGATCACAAATATATTCTAAGAGTGGATCCTCAGATAATGAACCTTTTGCACCTAAGTTGTTTACCTTTGATGATGAATATCTTTATCAGTTGATTCATCAAATTTCTTATCTGAAATGGTGGTTGCTCACAGCTATGAATGCTTCTAGTATGCTACTCTAAAATTGTAGTAGATAATTTCAACTTCTCCTTTAGGATCTATCTTGGAAATCTTAAGTATGTATCTAGTAACGCTATCTTTATTGTTTTTCTTTAGAATTCAATCTATTCATTGAAATGTGTCTTCTTAGCTATGAAGGGCATTCTCCAAATCTTCTTGGATTTGGTAGGTTTCTTCTATTTGAGTTCTAACTTTAAACATGGCTTTCTTTGTTAGAAATATGAGTAGGATTTGTTGTCATTGATGTCAAAGGAATACTAAGCAAATGTCAAAGGAATACTAAGCAAATGATTCATGGTTGATTTTTGAAGAGGTAAGGATATAATATTTAATTTAAATATTATATGACTGAAGCATCAAAAGATAAGAAAGAAGGATAACAATATTTGGGTAAAATAAAAAGGGTTGAAAATATATCTCCATTCCAAGGTGGTTGAAATTAAATAATAATATTTTTTTCCATGGTCATTGAAAGAAAATAATAAGGTTATTTTTCTAAGGTGATAATGGCAAAAGGTTTCCCTAAAAATATAAGGAAGTTTATATTTTATTTTAATTAAAAAGGCCCAAAGGACATTTAAATATTTAAGTATAATATTTAAATTCATTTTGAATTTAAATAATTATAATTAAAATATTATTTTCAAAATGCAAAGTCAAAATATCTATCTGTTGACATGAAGGCAAAATGCCTTGAAAGGCATATTAATATAGCCTTAATCAAAGGCTAAAGGAGGCATTCAACATTCAAGTGTGGTTTTTGCTATTCTCGTTGATCAAATGAGGAAGGAAAGGAAAAAAGTGTGTGTAGGGCCAAAATCAAGGAGAGGAAGACATAAAAGGGAGCGGCTTTGAATTCATAGTACCATTCAGGCAGCTAGCCTAGACTATGATTGGCTTGGGTGCTAAGTTGCAGCATAGGAGAGGTCTCAGGTTCAAGATGTTGTGGCTATGAAAGGAGGAAGCTTTTTGTTTTTAAAAGGATTTGGTGGCAGTGTTGGGAATAAGTGTGTGCAGGTACACTTATGTCCCATGTGAGCGCCTAGTTCACATAGCCATTGAAGTCGCGGCTAGGGTGCTTGTGGAAGCACAACATGGGTTACATTCCCACCATGAAAGGTATTTAAATTTTTAAAATTTAATTTTATTGTCCTAAGGTTTGTTTGGCCTAAGTGTTGGGGAGGTGTAAGGTTTATGAAATAAAATTTTATATTGTGATTATGGTGAGTTAAGTATTGAAAGGAGTAATAAGGATTTAGAAAATGTTATATATTATTTTAAAATAAAGTCTTATTCGGTTTAATAGTTGAAAGGAGAAATAAGGCTTTAGAGGTGTTTAAATAGTATTTTAAAATAAGGTCTTATTGGGTTTAATAGTTGAAATAAGTAATAAGGTTTTAGAGGAGTTTATATGTTATTTTAAAATAAAGTCTTATTGGGTTTAATAGTTGAAAGAAGTAATAAAGTGTAATTGAGATCTAATGTTTTTGTATTGTGAGAATAATTTGTGAGGAAATTATTGATTGAAGTTTTGAGAAGATTTTTGCTACCTAGCCTTAATATTGGCAAAAGAGTAATTGTGATTGAGACAGGTTTTTAAGGTCAATTATTCATCAAACAAAAGGTATAGGCACATCTTCCTTGTGAGTGATTTTTGGATGTTTTGAATGCTAAGTTGGAGAGAAAAGGCTTGTTTTATAAGCATTGTTGAGTTTGATTATTAAAGGTTTTTCTGAGTGAAATTTGATGATAAAAACCTTGTTTGATAAGCATTGTTGGAAACATTGAATTATTCTTCATATGCATGATTAGGGTTGGTGAAATATCATGAGTATCATTGTTATGTAAAGTTGAGAACTATCTTGAACTAGGTTTTGTACAAGATCATGAGTATCGTTGTTATGTGAGATTGTTTGATAAGCATTGTTGGAAATAATTGAGTGATTGTTTATATGCTTGGACTAGGTTTTGTAAGCAAGAAGTGTTTCATTGAGTGATTTATTGAGACTAGTCAAGCAAAAGTGTTGAAGCGATAGTCCTAGTTTTGTGAAACAAATTGTTCTATATTCTAAATTGATTTGAGAAAGAGAATGAAAGTTATTGAGCATTGTTGTGAGTATGAAGCATATTGAGTCTCTAACAATTATCTATATGTTTCTATGAGAGTGATTGAGTATTGATGTGAGTAAGTAACATATCGAGTCTCTAAAAATTCTTTATATGTTTTTGGGAGTCAAAAAAAATTCTATGTGAAACTTGTTTGTGTGATTGAAAGAGGTTTTCTGTGATAGAATGAGTTGAGTTGAACAATATTTTGTGAAATATTATAAGCAGATTTGAGTAAGTCTTAGAGGGGACTTAAGGACTGATTTGAGTAAGCTTTTGTGGAAGCTTACAATATAGATTTGAGACAAGTTCCAATGAGGACTTGTTGAGTAGATTTGAGGTAAGTCTTAGTTAATACTTGTTGAATAGATTGGACAAGTTCTAGTGAGGACTTGTTGAGCAGATTTGAGATAAGTCTTGGTAAAGACTTGATGAGTAGATTGGAAAAGTTCTAGTGAGGACTTGTTGATAAGATTTGAGGCAAGTCTTGGTAAAGACTTATTGAGAAGATTGGACCAGTTCTAGTGAGAACTTGTTGAGCATATTTGAGGTAAGTCTTGGTAAATACTTGTTGAGCAGATTGGAAAAGTTCCTAAGAGGACTTATGGACAAATTTGAGGTAAGTATTGAAGAAGACTTGTATTCATATTGGTGTGAGCTTTTGTGGAAGCTTACAATACAAATTTGAAGATAAATATTAAGAGTAGATTGGATAAGTCCTTGGGAGGACTTGTGGAAAAAATTGAGGCAAGTATTTGAGAAAATTGTGAGCAGAGTTGATTGAATTATTTGTTCAAAACCTTATGTTAAGGTTTGGAGAAGATCCAATAGATTTGATTTGAGATTGAGTCAATCTTTGTGTTAAGGCTTGAGGATAAATTTGAGGATAGATTTTGGTGCAGATTTGAGGATAGGTTTGTGCTAGAACAGAGACAAAGATTGAGTATATTTGTGCTAGACCGAAGGACTATGTTTAGTGAAGATCAGAGGATAGAGATTGAGCAAATTTATGCTAGACTAAAGGATTGTGTTTAGTGCAGATCAGAGAATAGAGATTGAGCAAATTTGTGCTAGACTGAAGGACTATATTTAATACAAATTTAAGACAGAGCTAAGTGCAAGTTTTGGAGATGACAGAGTATAGAGGATAATAGTCTCTAGTGGATAGAGGTCCATTATCCAGGTTAGTGAAGACAAGCATTTTGAGTGAGGACAAGAGTATTTAATGGATAGAGATCCATTAGCCAATGCAGTTGAGGTAGTATTTTTTCTAGAATATCATCAACCAAAGCAAAGGAGGAGTTCTCCTATGGATAGAGATCCATAAACCAGCTAAGGATATTGGTGTCTCCTATGGATAGATATCCACAAAATTAATCAGGGGATTGGTATCTCCTTTGGACATAGGTCCATAAACATTGTAATAGGGCAAGGTTTCCCAGAAGAGTTTTTGAGAAAATTTTAGTGAAATATTTTCTTCGTGGAGTAGCCCACATTGGGTGAACCATGTTAAATTGGTGTCTCTATTATGTGTGGTGATTTTTGCATTGCTTTGATTATTTCTATTCATATTGCTATTGATACATTGCATAATATTTATTAGGAAAGAAAAGTAAAAAGTGGTTTTATACTGTTCACCTCCCCTCTCAGTATAAGCTTGTATTATTCAATTGGTATCAGAGTGGGTTCCTTCAAAAGAGTTTAATAACTTGAAGAAAAATATCATAAGAAAACAAATAGATTCTAAGAGTGGATCCTCAGATAATAAACCTTTTGTACCTAAGTTGCTTACCTTTTATGATGAATATCTCGATGAGTTGATTCATCAAATTTCCTATCTAGAATGGTTGTTGTTCATAGCTATGAATGCTTCTAGTATGCTAATCTAAAATTGTAGTAGATAATTTCAACTTCTCCTTTAGGATCTATCCTAGAACTCTAAAGTCTTGTAGCTAGTAACACTTTCTTGATTGTTTTTCTTTAGAAGTCAATCTATTCATTGAAATGTGCCTTCTTAGTTATGAAGAACATTCAACAAATCTTCTTGGATTTGGTAGGTTTATTCTGTCTGAGTTCTAACTTCAAAAATGGCTTTCTTTGTTGGAAATATGAGTAGGATTTGTTTTCATTGATATCAAAGTAATACTAAGAAAATGTCAAAGGAATACTAAGAAAATTATTCATGGTTGATTTTCTAAGAGGTAAGGATATAATATTTAATTTAAATATTATATGTCTGAAGCATCAAAAGAGAAGCAAGAAGGATAACAATATTTGGGCAAAAGAAAAGGGTTGAAAAGATATATTTGTTCCATGGTGGTTGAAAGTAAATAATAATCTGTGTTCCATGGTGATTCAAAGAAAATAATAATATTATTTTGCTAAGGTGATAATGGCAATAGGTTTCCCTAAAAATATAAGGAAGTTTATATTTTATTTTAATAAAAAATGCCCAAAGGAATTTTAAATATTTAATTATAATATTTAAATAATTATAATTAAAATATTATTTTTGAAATGAAAAGTCAAAATATCTATCCATCAACATGAAGAGCATATTAATATAGCCTTAATAAAAGGTTAAAGGAAGCATTCAAAATTCAAGTGTGGTTTTTGCTATGCTCGTTTATCAAACCAGGAAGGTAAGGAACAAAGTGTGCACAATGTGAACATCAAGGAGAGGAAGGCATAAAAGGAAGCAACACTGAATTCGTAGCACCATTCAAGCATCTAACCCAAACGATGATTGGCTTGGCCGCTAAGTTGCAATATAGGAGAGGTCTCAAGTTTGATATGTTGTGGTTGTGAAAGGAGGAAGCTTTTATTTTTAAAAGCTTTGGCGATAGTGTTGGGAATAAGTGTGTGTGGACACACTTAGGTCCCACATGAGCACCTAGCTCACACGGCCGTTGAAGTCATGGTTAGGGCATTGGAGGAAGCACAACATGGGTTCGATTCCCACCAAGAGCAAAAGGTATTTAAATTATTTAAATTTAATTTTCTTGTCCTAAGGTTTGTTTGGCATAAGTGTTAGGGAGGTATAGGATTTATGAAATAAAATTCTTTATTGTGATTTTGGTGAGTTAAGTATTAAAAGGAGTAGCAAGGCTTTAGAAAAGGTTAATATTATTTTAAAATAAAGTCTTATTGGGTTTAATAGTTGAAAGGAGAAACAATGCTTAGAGGAGTTTAAATATTATTTTAAATAATGTCTTATTGGGTTTAATAGTTTAAAGGAGTAATAATGCTTTAGAGGCGTTTAATTATTATTTTAAAATAAAGTCTTATTGGGTTTAATAGTTGATAGGATTAATAAGGTGTAATTGATATATAATATTTTTGTATTATGAGAATAATTTGTGAGGAAATTATTGATTGAAGTTTTGATAAGATTTTGCTACCTAATCCTTAAGAATGGAAAAAAAGTAATTGTGATTGAGACAGGTTTTTAAGGTGAATTCTTCATCAAACAAAAGGTATGGGCACATATTCTTTATGAGTGATTTTTGGATGATGTGAATGCTAAGTTGGAGAGGAAAATCTTGTTTGATAAGCATTTTTGAGTTTGATTGTTAAAGGTTTTTCTGAGTGAAAGTTGATGATAAAAACCTTGTTTGATAAGCATTGTTGGAAACATTGAATGAATCTTAATATGCATGATTGGGGTTGGTGCAAGATCATGAGTATCATTGTTATGTGAAGTTGAGAACTATATTGAACTAGGACTTGTACAAGATCATGAGTATCATTGTTATGTGAGATTTCTTGATAAGAATTATTGGAAATTGTAGACATGAAAATTGACTCACTTTCCTTAGTTTTCCTCCTAAAAAACTAAGTTCATTCTCAAGAGAAATTTTACCCTATTAAATCATCTCAATTATTCTCAAATTTTATACCATTGGATAGGGATTTAAAATAGCTTTCCAACTGTATACTATATGTCAAATGTTGACACTATTTGACCCCTCAAACTACCAAAAAACTAAGTACATGTCCTTAGTATATTGTACTACAATCAACAAAATCATAATAAGATTTTGGCATATGATATCTACGATTGGCGTTATTTTTTATCATAATACGATATTGTTCACAAATAAAAAATTCAAAAGTAGAAGTTATTCAAATGAATTTTTGCCTCTTCCTGTGTAACCGCATGAGATTTGTGAAATCGGATCCGTTTGGTTTCACCCAGCTTGGAAGAAGTTGCAACAATCCAAAATCCTCCATATTATGGACACTCTCCCCTTCCTATTTAACCATACCTTTCCCTTCATAATTATCCTGGCTTCCTAGCTTCTTGGATCTCTGCACATAAAAATTTTAGTTCCAATTTCGTATACTAGCACTTTGTATTTCATTATTTGCTGTAGGATCGAAGGATTTTATCATAGATCAAAGGGTACAGTACTGTGATTGTAATACAAATTTGAAGGTTTGGCTATGATATCACTCAGAATGATACGATATCGACTGCAACTCGCTTGGGGGAAAACTTGAGCTTTATTTTGCATTTTCTTATGTTCCTTTGCTTAATTGGCATTTCATTTATCATAGGTGTAATTAGTTCAAAATCATCTGCATTATTGGAGTTCACCTAAAATTCATCTAATTGCACATTTTAGGTAGTTAAAGGTATTCATTTAAGTAAGTTTTATTTCTATCATTATTCAGTAGTGATTTGTAGATTAGAAATCATATTTGCAAAATATAATTTATAGCATAAATCTTTGTTTTATCATCTATCCATGCATTTTTTGTCTTTTGTCAAAATCAGATTTGTTTTTGTATGATTGAAGTATGATCTTCATGATCGTAATACGATATTGATAAAATCGTATATGATACTACCCTACACTATAGGAAACTGGACTGCTTACAAATCTCAAAAACTACATCAAACATCTAGATTCAGGTAAGGTTTGAAATATTTTTAATAGGCATTACATTGACTTAAAAATTCATTTTTCTGTATTCTTTGTCTACATTTGAAGTTAAAATACATATAGCTTAGTTTAGTTTGCATATTGGCCAAACTTAGGTGCATGTGATTTGATTAAAAAGAACTCATCCAAACAAATCCTACAACCTAGGTATGGAAGCAGCCACAAATGCTTCCTGGTGAACCCAAAATCCATTCATCAAAAAATCACCATATATAGAAGGTACAATTAAGCACCTCTCTTTTGCAGTATAGACCATCCATTCTCCCATTCCCCTCTAAGGCATGGATCCATCTGCCTTGAGGAAATGAGTGCGAGAATTTTTGGGCTACAAAAATAATTGAGTGAGTGTTCATATGCTTGGACTAGGATTTGTAAGCAATGAGTGTTTCATTGAGTGATTGATTGAGTGGAGTTGATTGAGCCTAGTCAAGTGAAAGTTTTGAAGTGATAGTTGTAGTTTTGTGAAACAAATTGTTCTATATTCTAAATTGATTTGATAAAGAGATTGAAAGTGATTGATCATTGTTGTGAGTATGAAGCATATTGATTCTCTAATAATTATCTATATGTTTATGTAAGAGTGATTGAGTATTGATGTGAGTAAGTAACATATTGAGTCTCTAACAATTCTTGATATGTTTCTTAGAGATAAAGAAGATTTTGTGTGAAACTTGTTTATGTGATTGAAAGAGGTTTTTTTGTGATAGATTGAGTTGAGTTGAACAAGATTTTGTGAAAGCTTGTAAGTAGATTTGAGTAAGTCCTAGAGGGGAATTAAGGACTGAGTTGAGTAAGATTTTGTGGAAGCTTACAATTCATATTTGAGATAAGTTCTAGTCAGTAACTTTTGAGTAGATTTAAGGTAAGTCTTAGTGAAGACTTGTTGAATAGATTGGATAAGTTCTAGTGAAGACTTGTTGAGCATATTGGACAAGTTCTAGTGAGGACTTTTTGAGTAGATTTGAGGTAAGTCTTGGTAAATACTTGATGATAATATTGGACAAGTTCTAGTGAGGACTTGTTGAGCAGGTTTGAGGCTAGTCTTGGTATAGACTTGTTGAGTAGATTGGACAAGTTTTAGTGAGGACTTGTAGTATATTTGAGACAAGTCTTGGTAAAGAATTTTTGATTAGATTGGACAAGTTCTTGAGAGGACTTGTAGACAAATTTGATGCAAATATTTAAGAAGACCTGTAGTCAGATTGGTGTGATATTTTATGGAAGATTACAATGGATATTTGAAGATAAATATTGAGAACAGATTTGATAAGTTCTTGAGATGTCTTGTGGACAAAATTGAGGTAAGTCTTTGAGAATACTTGTGAGCAGAGTTGATTGATTTATTTATTCAAAACTTTGAGTTAAGGTTTTGTGCAGATCTAGCAGAGTTGATTTGAGATTGAGTCAAGCTTTGTGTTAAGGATTGAGGATAGATTTGAGGACAAATTTTGGTGCAAATTTAAGGATAGGTTTGTGCCATACTAGAGATAGAGATTGAGAAAATTTGTGCTAGATCAAAGGACTGTGTTTAGTGTAGATCAGAGTATAGATATTGAGTAGATTTGTGCTAGACCAAAGGATTGTGTTTAGTGCAGATCAAAGAACAAATATTGAGGAAATTTGTGCTAGATCAAAGGACTGTTTTTAGTACAAATTTGAGATAGAGTTGATTGTAAGCTTTGGAGGTGATAGAATATAGAGGAAAACAATTTCTAGTGGATAGATTTCCATTAGCCATGGTAATGAAGACAAGTCTTCTAATTGAGAACAAGAGTCTTCAGCAGTTAGAGATCCATTAGTCAGTGTAGTGGAGGCAATAGTTATGCTAGAATATTATCAACCAAAGCATATGAGAAGGAGTTATCCTGTGCATAGAGATCAACAAACCAATTGAGGAGATTGATGTCTCCTATGGATAAAGATCAACAAACTATGAGAAGTGGAACAACATTTCAATTATTGGATGAATTATAAATAATACAATAGGTCTAGGATTAGTCCGAAGGTTGTGGAACCACCCGAGACCAATATAGGCACAGTTGTAATAAATAATAACTAGCCTAAATTAATCAATTCTAACATTATAAGATTGATAGGATCAAATAATTTAAATAAAGAAATATTGAAATATATTCTAACATCCCCCCATATTACAATATTTGAGGAAACATATAACTACTAGCTATACTATCATTACCCCATTATATTGAAATACATAGAGAGCTGTGAAACAATTCAAATTTGACACGTGCAAGTGCCTTAGTGAATATGTCTGCAACTTGAGCATTGGTGGAGATGTACTGAAGGTGGATTTAGTGCTTTGGTACTTTGTCTCAAATGAAGTGGCATTGTGTATCAATGTGCTTGGTTTTCTCATGATGCACTGGATTCTTAACAAGATTCAAAACACCCATGTTGTCGCAGAACAAGTGTATTGGAGATTTTTATGGAAGACCCATACTTGTTAGGATGCGATGCAACCATATCACTTCGCACATAGCTTCACGTGTAGTGTGATATTCTGCATTTTTTGATGAGATAACAACCACCTATTGCTTCTTGCTATGCCAAGAGATAGGACCAGATCCAAGATGAAACAAATATCTTGAAGTTGATTTACGATCATCATATGATACAACATAGTCAGAGTTCGTGTATCCTTGTAATAAGAATTTGTTGTTCTTCTTGTATTCTAGGCCATATTCCATTGTGCCATGGACATAGTGAACAAATCTCTTTGCTACTTTCCAGTGTGTAGCCTTAGGTTCCTGCATGAACCTCAAATTATAGTTGATATCAAATATGATATTTGGCCTAGTGTTGGTCAGATATATGAGACTCCCAATCAGTTGACGATAGAGAGTAGCATCTACCTAAGGTAATTTGTCATATCGCGATAACTGAAGTCTTATTTCCATTGGTGTTGCCATCGGCTTATAGTCAGTCATATGATATTTTTTTAGTAGTGTCTTGGCATATTTTTTCTAGGACACTTTTATGTAGTGTTCCTTCTGGTTCACTTCCAGACCAAGACAGTAATGGAGAAGTCTAAGATCTATCATTTCAAAATATTTGCTCAAATCCTATTTGACAGTAGAGATCATTGTTTTTGAACTCCCTGTTATGAGAAGATCATCAACATAGAGTACACGCAACACTATTTTAGAGCCTTGCTTCTTGAAATAGAGGTTTGCATTCGATGAACATCTCTTGAATCCATGCTGTATTAGGTGATTATCCATTTTTATATACCAATCCCGAGGGGCTTGTTTCAAAGCATATAAGGATTTGACCAATTTGCAAACTTTTTGTTGTTGGTCTTCCACTTCAAATCCTTCCGATTGAGTCATGTAGACTTCCTATTGGAGATCACCATTTAGAAAGGCACTCTTGACATCCATTTGGTGCACTTTCCACCCATACTATGCTACCATAGCACAAAGAACTCAAATGGTTGGCATCTGAGCAGTGGGTGTAAAAGTTTCCTCATAGTCAACAACTTCTCTTTGAGCATAGCCCTTTGCAAAAAGTCAGACCTTATGCTTATCTATTGTCCCATATACCTTGTACTTGACTTTGTACACCCATTTGTAGCCTATGGTCTTCTTTTTGTATGGAAGATCGATAAGCTTCCAAGTTTTGTTTTTCATTAGAGACTTATATTATGCATCCATAGCGGCCTTCCACTCAGGCTCACTAAGAGCATATTGCACTAAAGTAGGTTCAAGTTCATCTATTGAAGACATAAACACCCTGTCATCATCAATATCCATATCTTTTGTATCTCTCTTTGGATCTACAAAAATTTCCTCAAAAGATTGACAAAGATCATCAACCCCAGTAATCTCTGCTACAGCTTTCTCCTATCGAGCCATGCCGTGAGTACGAGGTCTATCCAAAGTCAAATATGGTGGAGTGGATAGCTTAGAATCTCAGATTGTACTTGTATACCACTTTGGATTCTTCTTCTATGGTGTTGAAGAAGATGAAGAAGGACCTCCAACTTTTGATGAAAGAGACTTCTCAACCTTAGTTTCCACAAGCTCTAGGTATACATCTGATGTATTTTTTGATGTGAAAGTCTCATCAAAAACTAAATATCTATTGATGTGAATCTTCTTGGTTAAGGGATTAATAAATCTATACCCCTTAGAGTTCTCATCATACCTAAGAAGAATGCACTTCAATTTTTTATCATCTAGCTTCTTCCTCTTTTCTTTCAGTATGTGCATGAATGCTTTACAACCAAAAATGCGTAGATGAGATATGGAGGGTTTCCTACCACTCCATGCTTCCTGTGGATTCATTCCTTGTAGGGCCTTTGTGGGTGCCCTATTCAAAATATATACTACTATGGTGATAGCTTTTGCCCAATACTTTTGCCCAATTCTAGCTCTTATGAGCATGCAACGAACCATTTCAATGACGAAATAGTTCCTCATTTTAGCAACTCCATTTTGCTGAGGAGTATAAGCATTAGTCAACTGTCGTGTGATCCCATTTTTAGACAAGAATGCAAAAAAATATTTAGAGGTGAACTCCCCCCTTGATCTAAGTAGAGGTTCTTTATAGAAGTCCCTGACTCCATTTCAACAGATTTCTTGAATTGCCGAAAGAAGCCAAATGCTTCAGATTTTAGTTGAAGAAAGAATACCCACATATTTCATGAGTAATCATCCACAAATAACTAAAAATACCTCTTAACCCCACAACTTTTGGGTGTTAAAGGACCGCAAAGATCGGTGTGAACCAACTCCAGAGGTTTCTTTGCTCTTGTAGAGCTTCTCTTGAAAGGTACTTATGCTGATTTCCTGCCAAGCAGTCAGAGAAAATTGGCAATGTGGTAAAAAGGTAAGGAAGAACCTTTACCATCTCATACTTACTTAAATCAAGTAAGTAACCAGAACTCATATGTCCATATATCTTGTGCCACAGGGAAGTTTCCTCCTTTGTAGAGACAATCATGGCTACATCTGGAGAAGAGATAGTATCTAGGGAAAATAAGCCATGCTTATATGAAGTGGTAGCAATGTTATTAACTCTCCTGGTGATAGAAAAACACTTCTTGCCCCCCTCAACACTAAAATTTACAACCATATCTTTGTCCAAAATTTGTGTGACTAACAACAAGTTGTTTGCAAATCTTGGAACATAGAGGAACTTCTCAATATGACACTTGCCATCAGGAAGAGTGATAGAAATAGTACCTTCTCCCTGAACCTTGTAGGTTTTATCATCGGCAATAGTGACAGGTTTTCCCTCTTTGGCCTCAAAAAACTCAAACCATGATTTGTCGCCAGTCATGTTCTTACTGGCTCCAAAATCGACATATCAAATAAGATCTGTCTGATTGGATACTATGGTAGTCATGAGCACTTTGTGTGTGTTGTAATCACAATGACACTGAGAGGGGGGGTGAATCAGTGTGTTCTTTAAAATTTCTAAAACATATGATTTTAAAACCAACAACAGTTTAAAGCAGATAAAAGAGATACTAAATGCATCAAGAAAGCATCACACATAACACAGCATTTTAACGAGGTTCACCAATGTGGCTACTCCTCAAAAATACTACTTGGACTACCATCCAAATCCAGTCAATGCAAAGCTACAACTTTACATAATCCTTTACCAACACCAACTGGAAGGAGCACCAACCCCTTAACTTTATCTGCTTCAATAGAATGGAGCACCAACTCCTATTTTACCAGCACCTATTGGAAAGAGGCACCAACCCCTTAATTTTCCAGCACCAACTAGACAAATTGTTTACCAGCACCAACTGGAAAGAGGCACCGACCCCTTAATTTTCCAGCACCAACTGGACTTCAATATTGAATAAAAAATGTTTGACATATACCTTTGTTATTGCAAGACTCTAAATTTTCTACATCACCTTTGCAATCTCTGTGCACTCTGCTCTCTCTTGCACAATAACTTCACATAGTTTGCTGCACTGCTACAGCTAGACTTTGCAATCAACTTTGCCCTTCGCGCTTCTCTGCACACTCTGCTTTCTCTGCGCACTCACTTCACACACTCTGTGTCATTTCACATTCTGCTCTCTGCTCAACATGAACTTCACTCTCACAAACACTATGCTTGCATTCACACTTTATCTTCACACTCCACACTTCAAACTCGAAGTACCCTTGCTTTTATAGAAGAATTTTTAGGAACAAACCCTAAAAGAATGTCGGTTGAGAAACCCTAGAATTTTTCAGCTGCCAAACCCTAAAATCCATCGGCCCAGATTTAACTTTGTCGGCCTCAAACTCTTCTTCCACCTTCATCACTTTCCTGTAGCTTATTGCCGCGAAATAGTAACACATCGGCCCTTTTAATTTAATTTAATATTTTAATTTAAATTTTAAATAAAATTTAAACTAAATATTTAAAATTAAATATCTTCATCACCGGGGCATATTTTTCAACGAAATGAAGAGCCAACTTGGGTTTTAAGAAAAACCCATTTCAAATCTGTTATCCATGGTTTTAAATAAAACTTTTTATTTTGACTGCCTTGGTTTTCACAAAAAACCTTTAAAATTTAAAATTAAATATCTTCATCACCGGGGCATCTTTTTCAACGAAACGAAGAGCCAACTTGGGTTTTAAGAAAAACCCATTTCAAATCTGTTATCCATGGTTTTAAATAAAACTTTTTATTCTAACTGCCTTGGTTTTCACAAAAAACCTTTCCGCTTCTTGACATCTCAGGTTCTAAAGACTTCTTCTTCTCATTCTGAATTATGTTTTTTGTTTCTGTGCATCTATCATTTAAGGACTCATGATCTGACTAACTTATTAACTTTATCCTCTGCATCTGAGTGACTTCTAAACTGCCTGTCCATTGCATCATTAGATATAATCGATCGTATTGACAACAATGACAATCCTCCTGCAACACCTTGCTCAACACTGAACTCCTATCCATTGTACTTTGGTTGCACCTTGCTGTTCAATAAACTCTTGTCCATTGCATCAATAAATTTGTCTGACTGTGTTGACAACAATGACTACTATTTGCTGCACTTTGCTCAACAGTGTGCTCACTCAAAATCCATGTCAGATTACTCAATAAAAACATTTACTTTGGGTTGCTTGTTCTTGTCTGGTTTGTTATGGCATTTCTGTTTGTGTTGTTTGTTTTTATGCCAACATCTGTTTGTATCATGACCTTCTTTGTCATAGATCTTGAAATATCTCTTAGTTTGTTGAGGTTATTGAGTTTGTTTCCCTTTTGAATCCTTTTAGAAATCCCTCCCTTCTAAAAATTATCCTTATTGTTTTGGCCCTTCCTGTTTTTGTAGAGGGCAGTATTAGAAGAATCATCTTGCTGTAGTTGGCGTGCCTCCTCTTGTTGAAGAAAATTTACCAACTCAAAAAAGGTAACTTGTCTCTGTGATACATGAAGTGAGGTGATCAATACTTGAAAATAATCAGGTAATGCTCTCAATACCACTGAGGTAAGGAGCTAATCATAAACTGGTGCTACCAAAGAATTCAACTTTCCTTTCAACTCAGACACTCTGCACAGAAAGAGTTCAACTGTTTCTCCCTGGTTCATGCTCAGTTTGTGTAATTGAGATTGAAGAAATAGAATGGTGGAAGCATTATTTCCTTCATATATAGTTTTAAGGGCATTCCATGCCTCTTTACTACTTTTACACTCAACAATATGGGGTTGAACTTCATCAGAGACAACAAGCAAAATGAGCACTTTTGCCTTGCTATCTATCTTATCAAAGTCTTTTTGATCAGTAGAGAGAGTTGTGACTCTAGCTGCAGATGAAGGTCTCACTATTTTTCCAGACATAATATCCCAAATATCATCCATCTCGAGGATTGCTTTCATTTTTTTTCCATGGTGTATAGTTTGGACCTTTCAACAACTGATGAGCATCAGTCATTAGTTTTGCAGACATTGTGAAGGTTCCTTATAACACCAAATGGTCCCCCCTTCGACATACCTTAATACCAGGATGTTATATCATACAAAATACCCACCCTTACATGAGGGAGACTATAGGTATTTTGAAAAACTAAAAAAATTACCCGCCCTTACGTGAGGGATAATGTAGGTAATTTTAATGATTATACGATACGTGGTACTTAGGCGGTACTAAAATGGAATCACCTCGTTGATGGCACCAACCTTAGAAAGTCTTCAATCCTCATGCGTGGGGCATAACTTCCCCTAAACACTTTGGATATCCGAACGTTCGTCTGGATTAAGCATAAACATGAGAGTGATTGGGGTAGTGGATGGAGTAAAAAATAGAAAAAAATGGCAAGCTTATCTCTCCCCTACGATTATTAGAGAACTAGCTCATATGTCATTTTGGCAGCTATATTAGGCAGCAAATACAGTAGTGCAATCATGATAGCTTTACCTGTAAGTGCTGGCCAAAGGTATCACAAATACCGAATGTTGTTGTGCAATAAATTGCATGGATGGGTTTTAATTATTCTGGGAACTTAGGGAGGTTTGATTTTAACTTAAATGATGTAGTACAAAAGAAGGAAAAAAATGCAACATACAAGATAAAAGTGCCCACAGAAATAACCCACTAGGTGTCGAGCGCAACCGAAAATGCACCTTTACAATAATGCCAAACTTTGTTTTTTCAAAAAATTACTCTCAATTCCCCCTTTATTTTTCAAAAAAAAAAATCACTCCCCCCCTTTAAAATTTTCCTTTATAAAGCAGTTTAAAAACATTCTTTTATAATCAAAGTTAAAAAAAAATAACTTTATTTTACATAGTAAAAAAATTATTTTTTAAAAATAACTTTAAACTATGATAAAATAAATTAAAATGATATTTAATTTAAGAATATTTGAAAAAAACCTTTAAAAATAGAAGAAATTTATACCTTTGAGCGGGGGGGGGGGGGTCGATGGGACTCGAACCCGCGACCTGAGGGCTCCCGGAGCCCTTACCACTTGGCTCACAACCGGTGAGCCAGTGGGCTGATCCGATAATAATTCTTGGTGCCCTCCTCCTTAAAAAGATTCAATGCACCTTGTGAGAAATGTGTGGCTGCTCTGCCACCTTGGGCGAAGCTCGAGCAGAGCTTCGGCGAAGCTCAGGCGGTGAATATGGGCAGCAACAGGTGTAGCTCAAGAGTGGAGCACTAGTGGCAATAGGGTGGTGCACAAACTAAATCATTTTTTTCAACCAAAAAATTGCCACAGATGTATCAAAATGATTCATAGAGATCGCAAAGGAAGAATAGACCAGTTTGCAACCTAACCAAATGAAGAAAACTACTCAAAATCATTTGTTCAATTTTTCCATTGACGTCGTCTAGGAGATAAAAATTGCATTGAGGAAAGATCTGAGAGCTAAAATGAAATTCTAATCCAGTGAAATGACTCGGATTTTACCTCATTCTCCAAGAAAATTTGTAGATGTTTGATCTATTAGCCTCAAAAGTAAGGAAAAATTTGTCTTGGTTTATGCAGTTGATGCAGGTGATGTCGTATTTATAGATCTGAGCATTTGTATTTAGCACTCAATGTCCCACATCGAAGGTGTAGTCACTCTATTAGGAGTTTAAGAGGGTTTCTCCTCCATAGAGGAGTATCTCCTCTTGGGGATTCCCACCCGAGAGGGTGTGAGCTCTTCTCTTGCGCTTGGCTAGTGGCCTTGGTGTTGGTCGTCGAGCTTCGTCATGAGCCTTCAAACTCCACTTTGATATTCAACCCTTCTTTGACCTTTGACTGTGCTTCTTTGATCCATTGACCGTGCTGCTTTGATCCGTCAACTGGTTGGTCGATCCTTTCGATATCAAAAAACTCAACCTCAAAAAATTGCCTCCAATAAAAAAAACAACTCTTCCTCAGCTCTGCCTCCAGAGCTTCATTCTCAACGCTACTACAAGATCATTTAAAAAATGAGAGTGGCGAAGAGAGTGATGGTAGCTCTGATACCATGTAAGAAGCGAAACAACGTTTCAATTATTGGATGAAGTATAAATTATACAATAGGGTCAGGATAAAATTTCAAGTATTGGATGAAGTATAAACAATACAATAGGGTTAGGATTAGTCTGGAGGTTGTGGAACCACCCGAGACCAATATAAGCGCAGTTGTAACAAATAAAAACTAGCCTAAATTAATTAATTCTAACAATATAAGATCTTTAGGATCAAATAATTTAAAGAAATAAATATTGAAATATATTCTAACACAAACTTAATTAGGGGATTGGTATCTCCTTTGGAAAGAGGTCCATAAACATTGTAATAGGGAAAGGTTTCCCAAGAGATTTGTTGAAAAAATTTTAGGGAAAAATTTTCTCTGTGGAGTAGCCCACATTGGGTGAACCACATTAAATTGGTGTCTCTATTGTGTGTGGTGATTTGTGCATTGATTTAATTACTACTATTAATATTGCTATTGATACATTGCATAATATTTATTGGGAAAGAAAAGTAAAAATGGTATTAACTGTTCACCTCCCATCTCAGTATAAGCTTGTATTATTTAATTGGTATCAAAGCAGGTTCCTTCAAAAGAGTTTAATAGCTTTAAGGAAAATCTCACAAGAACACAAATATATTTTAAGAGTGGATCCTCAAATAATTCAGCACTAGTATTTAATGGGAGCGATTATGTATTACGAAGTATGAGAATGAAGATTCACCTGATAGCACTTGGAAATGAAATATGGGAAGCAATTGAAAATAAATACACACCACTAGTGACTCCACCTATAGATAAAATGGTAAGCTTCTACATCATTATATTTCAAAAGCAATGAATGCAATTTTGAGAGGTTTGCATAGAATAGATTTTATAAATGTTATGCACTGCAAATCAACAAAGGAAATTTGGGATAAGTTGCAAGGCATATATGAAGGAGATAAAAAGGTTAAAAAGGCAAAGTTGTGAAACCTCAATGGACAATTTGAAGATCTAAAAATGAAGTATGAGGAAAAAATTAGTGCTTATCTACTTCATGTAGACAAGGTTGTTAACTCCATGCAAGGACTTGGACTTGAAGTTCAAGAATCTAATGTTTGTGATAATATTTTAAGGTCACTCCCAAAAATATTTAGTGAAAATATTTAAGCTATAGAGGAATCAAAATATGATGATATTTTGGAAAGAGATGAGTTAATTGCCATTCTTACAATTTTTGAGATGAAAACAAAAGAGGAACCTAATCCCCATGAAGAAGCAGCCTTCAAAGCTACTAAGAAGACAAAGGGTAAGAATTCAGATTCAAGCAATGAGTTATCTAGTGATGATGAAGCAAATTATGGTAGAATGAACAAGGATCCAATAAATTTTAAAGATACAAAATCTATTAGATGTTTTAAAAGTGGAAAATATGGTCACTATGCTACTGATTGTCCAAAAGCTGGAAATAGTAGTGGTGATGAGAAATAAGATTATAATAATAGGGAAGTAGGAAAACATAGATATCAAAATAAATGTAGGGATGGAAAAGGCAAGTAAGGAAAGAAGTTCTTCCAAATATAGAAGAAGAGTTTCTATGTAGATAAAGCAAGTAAATATTTAAGTGGCAATAATGATAGTTCCTCAAAAAATGATGAAGTACTATTTCTAGAAAATGGAAAAGAAGTGGTTAGGAAAAGGTCACCAATAATTCTCAAATGTTTTAGATGTGGTAACTTTGGTCATCTTTAAGATATTTGTATAATAAGTGGTTTCAGTTTTAGTGATGATGAATATGAAGATACACTTGAAGGACCAAAAGATAATCTACTCATGGTAATAGATGAAAATGCAGGTGATCCTATAGAAGACAAGTCAGAAAGAAATGAAGATGATCCCAAAGACAAACAAATAGAGGAAGAATCAAAAATAGGGAAAGTTGACCTTGAGGGTGAACTTATTCATACCCTTGATGCATTAAGGGAGGTAAGAAAGCAAAACTCAAAACTCAAGCTTAAATTTCAAGAATGTGTTGAAGAGAAAGGAAAGCTTATAGATGATCTAACCAAATCAATAGCTAATACAAGGAGATTCAAAGAGAAGTTAGAAGCAAAGGTTTTAGAATGTGAAAGGTTAGAGCATGAGGTAGCTTTACTAAGGAAGGAAGTAAAAGAGTCTAAGGACAAGTTACACAAGTTTGAAAGAAGCTCAAAAATCATGGATAAGATTATCAAGGTACAAATATGGTCAACAAAAAAAATAGGACTTGGATTTGAACAAGAACAAAAGAAACAAGCAAAGGAGTCAATCTCAAGCTCTAAAGAAGAAGAATCTTAATAAGAAGAGAGTGTAAGAGAGAGTGAGACTTCTAAGGATGAGTTGGACAATAGAAAGTTCAACAATAAAAGGAGCAATGCACAAATAAGGAATGGATGGAACATGAACCAGCACAGGGTAGAAGATACTAAGAGACCAATGAGGTCAAGGTAAGGTAGTTTCAATGGATGATGTTTCTCATGTAATAGGTTTGGGCACAAGACTACACAATGCAGGACACATGAAAGACAGGAATATGGGAAATTTAGAAAAAAACAACTTTTTCAAGGGTATTGCTACTCTTGTAATCAGTTTGATCACAAGGCAATGAATTGCAGGGTTCATGATAGAAATAGATATGGCTTCACTAGGAGAAATCCCAAGACATTTGCACCTCCAAGGAATAATAACATTAAGTGTTATAAGTGCAATAATTATGGACATACAACAAAGTGGTGTAGACCAAAAATTCCAGAGACAAATAGAAACATGAATAATTAGAGGAATCATAAGAATAAAATAAGGAGGAAAGTAGACAAAGGTAAAAATCACTGTATGTTGGAAGTAGAAATACTCCCACCTAAAAATTAACCACCTCAAGAGGGGGTTGGGGAGGGTATAAGCTAAGAGTTTCATTCTTAGCCCTGAGCCCGAAAGGTGACCCTTTGTCATTGATGACAAAGGGGGAGAGATTTGAGTAAGAGGGAGAGATTTGAGTTATGAAGAAAGTATTCAGTCAGGGGGAGCATTTTCCTAGGGGGAGCAGAACAAAAAAAAGTAAAGGAAATAATAAAAGGTAAATGGGTTGCCATCAATGACAAAGGGGGAGATTGTTGGAAATATGAGTAGGATTTGTTATCATTGATATCAAAGGAATACTAAGAAAATGATTCATGGTTGATTTTCTAAGAGGTAAGGATATAATATTTAATTTAAATATTATATGGTCGAAGCATCAAAAGAGAAGCAAGAAGGATAACAATATTTGGGTAAAATAAAAGAGTTGAAAATATATCTTCGTTCCATGGTGGTTGGAAGTAAATCCATTCTGGTGATTGAAAGAAAATAATAAATTTATTTTGTTAAGGTGATAATGGCAAAAGGTTTCCCTAAAAAACTAAGGAAGTTTATATTTTATTTTAATTAAAAACATCCAAAGGACATTTAAATATTTAATTATAATATTTTAATTCATTTTGAATTTAAATAATTATAATTAAAATATTATTTTCGAAATGCGAAGTCAAAATATGTGTCTGTCGATGTGAAGGCAAAATGCCTTGAAAGACATATTAATATAGCCTTAATAAAAGACTAAAGGAGGCATTCAAAATTCAAGTGTGGTGTTTGTTGTGCTCATTGATAGAACAAATAAGGGAAGGAACAAAGTATGTGCAATGCCAAAATCAAGGAGAGAAAGGCATAAAAGGGAGTGACACCAAATTTGTAGCACCATCCGGGTAGCTAGCCCAAACGGTGATTAGCTTGGATGCTAAGTTGCAGCATATTAGAGGTCTTGGGTTAAAGATGTTGCGACCACGATAGCAAGAAGCTTTTGTTTTTAAAAATATTTGGTGGTAGTGTTGGGAATAAGTGTATGCAGGCACACTTATGTCCCACATGATCACCTAGCTCACGTGACCGTTAAAGCCACAGCTAGGGTACTGGTGGAAGCGCAGCGTGGGTTCGATTCCCACCAAGAGAAAAAGGTATTTAAATTTTTTAAATTTAATTTTCTTGTCCTAAGGATTGTTTGGCATAAGTGTTAGGGAGGTATAAGATTTATGAAATAAAATTTTATATTGTGATTTTGGTGAGTTAAGTAGTGAAAGGAATAATAAGGCTTTAGAAAAGGTTAAATATTATTTTAAAATAAAGTCTTAATGGGTTTAATAGTTGAAAGGAGAAATAAGGCTTTAGAGGAGTTTAAATATTATTTTAAAATAAGGTCTTATTGGGTTTAATAGTTGAAAGAAGTAATAAATCTTTAGATGAGTTTAAATATTATTTTAAAACAAATTCTTATTGGATTTAATAGTTGAAAGAAGTAATAAGGTGTAATTGAGATCTAGTGTTTTTGTATTGTGATAATAATTTGTGAGGAAATTATTGATTGAAGTTTTGAAAATATTTTTATTACCTAACCCTTAAGATTGGCAAAAGAGTAATTGTGATTGAGACAGGTTTTTAAGGTCAATTATTCATCAAACAAAAGGTATGGGCACATATTCCTTGTGAGTGATTGTTGGATGTTGTGAATGCTAAGTTGGAGATAAAAGGCCTTTTTTATAAGTGTTGTTGAGTTTGATTGTTAAAGGTTTTTATGAGTGAAAGTTGATAAAAACCTTGTTTGATAAGCATTGTTTGAAATATTGAATAAATATTCACATGCATGATTAGGGTTGGTGCAAGATCATGAGTGTCATTGTTATGTGAAGTTGAGAACTATCTTGAACTAGAATTTGTACAAGATCATGAGTATCATTGCTATGTGAGATTGTTTGATAAGCATTGTTGGAAATAATTGAGTGATTGTTCATATGCTTGGACTAGGGTTTGTAATCAAGGAGTATTTTATTGAGTGATTGAATGAGTGGAGTTAATTGAGCCTAGTCAAGCAAAAGTGTTGAAGTGATAGTTCTAGTTTTATGAAACAAATTGTTCTATATTCTGAATTGATTTGAAAAAGAGATTGAAAGTGATTAAGAATTGTTGAGTATGAAGCATATTGAGTCTCTAAAAATTCTCTATGTGTTTCTATGAGAGTGATTGAGTATTGATGTAAGTAACTGTTGGAACAAAATCTGCCTTCGGTTAATAGTGTTGCGCCTTAGACTTTGCCAACATTGAATAGACAGATCTTGCTTGAGATCATCTGTCTAGTCTCCAGAGAAGGCTGGTTCCTTTGAGTTTTTTAGAGAAAAGGGGAACAAGAGATAAGGGAAATATAGCCTAAGCTAGAAACTTTTCTCACGGTACAGATTAGACAACAACAAACATTGATGATGCAGATTAAGACAACTAGCAGAAGTTCTATATATCTTCTTTATAGAAAACATGAATTCTCGAGTGTGACTTTTAGATGTTCATCTAAAAGCATGTAAATATCTTTTAATGTTCAACTCTAGAAACAAGATTTATACGTGCACAGTCCAGATTTCAGAATAGATACATTATAAAACTTAGAGTGAATAAAAGTTAAAACACCAGGATACATACACTTGCACATAGAAGTTTCGGAAGCCAGAAGAAGAAATCTTTTATTGCTTGTAATCCAGTACATGTACATCAAGCTTGTAAACGTCCAAGAGCCGACCCTTTTTTCTGGTCGACTCACTCCTATTTATACCCTAAAAAGAGTATCTTCTACTACGTACATTTAATTTCTTCAATCAATTACAAGTAATTGTCTGTAGTTTCTAATAATATACAAAGGATTTCCCGTAGATTGGATAGATTTCCTTCTGGCTAATTTTAGATGAGCCTATTATTCTGCAATCATCCAGCGGACCTGCCAGGTTATAATCAACAGACCATTCTTCAAAAATCAGCACTTGATGTCAGTGCATGTCCCTAGTTGCCAAAAATATACTTTATTCCTTTACAGTTGGCGTGTCACGAAATCGCGACATTCGTTTCCTATTTTGCTCTTTTGCCGCCTCCAACCACGAAAATGAGACATGTCACGAAATCACGACATTCTTTTCTTGCTTTGCTCTTTTGCCGCCTCCCACCGTGAAAATGAGACATGTCGCGAAATCGCGACATTCTTTCCTTGCTTTGCTCTTCTGTCGCTTCCAACCGCGAAAATGAGACATGTCGCGAAATCGTGACATTCTTTCTCTTGCTTTGCTCTTTTGTCGCTTCCAGCCGCAAAAATGAGACATGTCATGAAATCACGACATTCTTTCCTTGCTTTGCTCTTCTGCCGCTTCCAACCATGAAAATGAGACATGTCACGAAATCGCGACATTCGTCTCTTCCTTTTCTCTTCTGTCGCTTCCAACCGTGAAAATGAGACATGTCGTGAAATCGTGACATTTCTCTCTTTGCTCTTTTTCTACCTCCCACCATGAAAATGAGACATGTCGTGAAATCACGACATTCTTTCCTTGCTTTTCTTTTTTCCGCTTCCAGCCACAAAAATGAGACATGTCACGAAATCGTGACATTCGTCTCTTGCTTTGCTCTTCTGTCGCTTCCAGCCGCAAAAATGAGACATGTCATGAAATCGTGACATTCTTTCCTTGCTTTGCTTTTTTGCCGCTTCCAGCCGCAAAAATGAGACATGTCACGAAATCGCGACATTCGTCTCTTGCTTTGCTCTTTTGCTGCCTTCAGCCGCGAAAATGCGACATGTCGCGATATCGCGACACTTTTGCCTCCTTGTTCCCTTTTGTTGCTTTTAGCCACGAAAATGCAACATGTCACGATATCGTGACACTTTTTCCTCTTGGATCTTTCTCTTTGCTTTGGACCGCAAAAATGCAACATGTCACGATATCGTGACACTTTTTCCTCCTTGCTCTTTCTCTTCTCTTTAGCCGCAAAAATGCAACATGTCGCGATATCACGACACTTTTTCCTCTTGGCTCTTTCTCTTTGCTTTTGCCCGCGAAAATGCAACATGTCGTGATATCGCGACACTTTTTCCTCCTTGCTCTTTCTCTTCTCTTTAGCCGTGAAAATGCAACATGTCGCGATATCGTGACACTTTTTCCTCTTGGCTCTTTCTCTTTGCTTTTGCCCGTGAAAATGCAACATGTCGCGATATCGCGACACTTTTTCCTCCTTGCTCTTTCTCTTTGCTTTTGGCCGCAAAAATGCAACATGTCGCGATATCGCGACACTTTTTCCTCTTTGCTCTTTCTCTTTGCTCTTGGCCATGAAAATGCAACATGTCGCGATATCGCGACACTTTTTCCCTCCTTGCTCGCTTTTGTTGCTCTTAGCCACGAAAATGCAACATGTCGCGATATCGTGACACTTTTTCCTCTTTGCTCTTTCTCTTTGCTCTGGACCGCGAAAATGCAACATGTCGCGATATCGCGACACTTTTGCCTCTTTGTTCTTTTTTGTTGCTCTTAGCCACGAAAATGCAACATGTCACGATATCGCGACACTTTTGCCTCCTTGCTCTCTTTTGTTGCTCTTAGCCGCGAAAATGCAACATGTCGCGATATCGCGACACTTTTGCCTCCTTGCGGTGTTTTGCTTTTTCTTTGATCTTTAGCATATGGGCCACTTCGGTCTTCTTGGAAAATATGCAAAAAGGTGCATCAACTGTTTTTCTGTAGTTAGTCACTTTTTGACTAACATTCTTGGCGCCTTCCGGGGAATTTTTTGCTTGCAAAAATTTTGAACCAGGCCTTTATCCATTGGGAAACGGAGTCAACAACGCAGTTGTAAAAAGAATCTTTCAGAGAAAGACAAAGAAAATAGGAAAATGCACTTAGATAAAAAGTGAACATTACCTCGTCAAAACTCCCTCTATACCTTAGTATCTCTATTAAAAAAAAAATGTTGACTTTTGATTGGCTGCAACTAAAATTTTTTGTTAAGGCCGAAAAAACGGTAATATTTACAAATATTGTCTGAATATACTTATATTATACTGTACATATAATTCCTTTTCTACTTTCTCAACAGAAATATAACTTTAGGTGAAATGCATTCACCGTGATAGGAAGAACCAATCCATCTTGATCTTTCAACTCAAAAGCATTGAACTATTTCTCTGAAACAATTTCAAATGGTCCCTCCCAGAAAGCATCAAATTTATCATGGTTACCTGGCTTAGCTTTCTTTACATTCCATTTCAAAACCAAGTCTCCCACTCTAAATTTTTTGGTAGTTGTCTCTTTGTTGAACCATCCTTCAGTATCTGCCATATGCTTCTGATTGTGATTGTATGATTGCTCTCTTTGTTCTTCTAACCGTAAGAGTTGCATTGCTCCTGCAATCGTGTGTAGAATTTGGTCAATCCGAGGTAGCGAGTAATGATCTTTGAGTGATGCTCTGTTCAGATTTCTGAAATCTACACACAATCTGATATCTCCATTTTTCTTCCTGACTGGTACCAAGTTTGCCACCCAGGTGGAGTGTTTAGCAGGGTATACTATTTTAGCTTGAAGGATTTTTAGCAGTTCTTGTTTCATCAAAGATTCTACCTTCGGATTCACTGGTCTTTGCTTTTGCCTAAAAGGCTTAGCTCCTTCTTCTGATTCTATGGTATGTTGAATAACATCTTTATTGTACACTTTTAGATCACTATACACCCAAGCTATGATGTCAGGGAATTTTTTACACAATTCTCTCGATCCGGTTCACTTCCTCTTACGTACAACTGATTCCAACCTTAATCATTTTGCCTGGCTCCAACTCTACATCTTTGTATCTTCGTTTATCGACCTTGATTTTTTGGCCAACTGCTCTATCATTGTTATCAAACAGGCTTTCAAGGGTGATGAGACCCTTAGGAATATGATTGTTTTTTAACTGAATAATGTCCTCTTCCTCTTCATCCTGTAGATCCCGGTTGGCTGAGCAATTCATTTCATGGATTAAGAAATCTAGTATCTGTTCATCATTTTCAAAAACTTGCCAAAAAATATTTTTATCAGGCACTGAAGGCCTGTATATAAGTCTAACAGTTTTAGACTTCTGAATAACATTACTTACAGGACAAAAATTAGCTCCCACTGAAGCTAACAAATCTACGTGGGTATTCTGTTCTCTAGGGATAAACTTTATATTTAGGGCCTCAAAGGCCTCTAAGAGATCCCACACTTTGTTCCTGTAAGCGTTCAAATAATGTTGTTTACTTATACATTTTTTGGTGACTTGATTCACAATAAGTTTTGAATCTCCATAGATGAGTAACTGTTTGATTCCCAATTTCTCAGCCCTTCTTAACCCTAAGCACAGGGCCTCATATTCTACTACATTATTGGAGCAACTCCAAGTCAACCTGTAAGAGAAAACCTTTTCCTCTCCGGTGGGAGAAATCAAAACTATTCCGACACCAGCTCCATTCTTGCACCTAGCCCCATCAAAGAAAAGCTTCCACAATTGATTCACAGAACCATCCTTTTCTAGGGAGGGTATCAATTTTTGTTTTGGTTTCTCAATAGAATAGTTTCCTATTTCTGTTTCTATCATGGCATTAAAATTTTGTAGAGAAAACTCGTCCTCAACTTGGAGCTCTTCTAATGTTTCTTCCATTAGATCTTCTTCTATTGTTTCTTCAGTCATCATATTTACACGGTCAGTTTCACCAATATTTTCTACATGAAACGTAGATGTTTTCTCATTAAAAATCTTGACCCTTCTACCTTTGAAAGGTATCTCCAAATGAGAATAATCTAAGGATAAGTATCCTCCCATATTTGCTGTGAACTCTCTGGATAGACACATACCAAAATAGGGCTCCAAGTCTACGACTACTACCTCTTGTATGACTGTCATCTGAGGCATTTTATGCAGCCGTATGGGAATATCCTTTATCACTCCTATAGTTTTTACTGGAGTACCATCTAACTGTAGGACGCCTGCGCTGCTCCTAGTGTACTCCATTCCCATAATATCACATACTGCTTTGGGTATCACAGTGGTAGCAGCACCTGAATCTATCATGCAGTTGTGGACAACCCATCCTTCCATTTGAAGGGACAAATAAAAGGGTGGTGGCCTATTCTTACCAGTGGCAGACGTCAAGTTCGTTAGAACCATTTTTGAAGATGATGCAGTCCCACCTCCATTTTCCACTATTCTTAGGGATTCCTGTAGGAGATCGATTTGACCTGGGATTTGAAGAGCATCATACATACTTGCCTTAGAAGGAGTCTTTTTCATTTCCTCTACTATACTGAATGTAGGTGAATCAACTATTCTTTCTCTTTCTTTGGCAAAAGTTTCATATTTATTTTTGTATCCCTGGGTAGCTTCAGTTCTTTGCCTTTTTGTCAGTGAGGGGAATCTCAACCTTTCCCTAGCCTGTTCTTGGGTTTCATTTTCCCCCGAGGAATAAATTCTTTGTGTGTTTCTTGCCCTTGAATTTTGGCTAGAAACTGATATTTTCTTTCCTGGGGGAGACTTCCCTTAGGAGTTTCTTTGGGAACTTCCTTGGGAGCAGGGGAAACATTTAATGGCTGAAGCTCTTTAGGGTCTACTTGCAGTGGTTTCTTACCTGATCTTGTCAAAACTGAAACCTGTTCTACTGTAGGCATCATGAAGTTGTGGTCCTTCTCTCTAATTATATTTACATGGCCTTTCATTCTTTCTTTACTCTTTTCAACTGCTATACTTTGTACATAATGTTGGTGTATCATACACGAACTTTCCCCATGTGGATCGTTACATGTAGTACACCAAAAGTTAGAATCAGTGGGAGGCTCTTCGGCCTCCATTGTCTCATTTGTATATACCGTGCTCGGTCTCTCTTGTCCCCTATTGCTTGTTGAAGCACCTTCCTTTTGTATCTATGGAAATATTCTTGCTTGGATATTCCGTTCAGCCTCTCTCTTTTTCATGGATGCCATTTCATTTGACAATGTCTTCATTGTATCAATTATGGTCGTGTATTGATCATTGGGGGGAGTTGATGCAAGGGGTGTGGCTGGTAATGCAAGGAATGTAGGAGGTGTAGCTATAGATGGGAGGGCATGCATTGATGGGAGTACAAGTAGTTTAGAAATTGATGCTTGGGAAAGCTCTGGTAAAATTGGCAATAGACTTTTTGATGGATATCTTTTTGTAGCGATGAGATCAGCTTCGCCCTTTGTTGCCTCTACATAGATCCCAAGAAAAGTGGTTACACGGGATTGCCTTATTATCATACTGAGATCTGAATCAAAAGCCCTTAAATAATAGCATATAGCTTGTTCTTCCATGGGCTTTAGGCCTTGCGGTACTCTATCACGAGTTCTGGTAAATCTGATGTTGAAATCTTGGATTTCTTCTTGTGGATGCCTCTCAATGATAGTGAATTGATTCAACAATGTGAAAGGATCCGCATGTATATTAAATTCATCGACCAGACGACCGGCCAGTACTGCCCAAGAAGTAATGGATCCAACAGGAAGCGCTCTGTACCAATAGAGCATCTTTCCTTTCAAAGATATAATCAACAATCTGACCATTACATCTTCCTGAGTGATGTTGTAAATAGATGCTAGCTCTGATACATCTAAACAGTGCTCATCTACTATTTTTCCTGTTTCGTCAAAGGTCGGTAATGCTTTTAGTGCAGCTTGTGGAATTTGGTGGTGTGTTCCCAAGTTCAAAGGGCCAATTTGATTCCATACAAGATGCGCTGGGGCAGGGGTAGCTGCCATGATTGCTAAAGGAGTTACAACCGCTATGGGATTGCTTGTAGATGCTCCTACAATGGGTGTTAAAGAGGTGCTAATGGTGTCGGGTGGATTTGATCATGCGGCTAGCACAGGGTGTGCTTTTAGGCTTCCGAGATGTAGTTCAAAGAACTCGATAGGTTCTTCAGAGTTTCTAGCTCGGGATCTGGTTATCATATGGCTATATAACCAGAAGGTTTCTAGACAAGGTCTTTCTTTTATGGTCTAAATGCAACGGAGTCGCCAGGTGATTTTTCTTGAGATTTTTCAAACAAAAAGGCTCTTAAGGTAAAACACCAAAACTTATACAATACTGTGGGATTGCTGGTCCCATCGGGCGTGCCAAAAACTGTTGGAACAAAATCTGCCTTCGGTTAATAGTGTTGCGCCTTAGACTTTGCCAACATTGAATAGACAGATCTTGCTTGAGATCATCTGTCTAGTCTCTAGAGAAGGTTGGTTCCTTTGAGTTTTTTAGAGAAAAGGGGAACAAGAGATAAGGGAAATATAGCCTAAGCTAGAAATTTTCTCATGGTATAGATTAGACAACAGCAAACATTGATGATGTAGATTAGACTACTTTCAAAGTTTTCTTTATATCTTCTTTATAGAAAACACGAATTCTCGAGTGTGACTTTTAGATGTTCGTCTAAAAGCATGTAAATATCTTTTAATGTTCAACTCTAGAAACAAGATTTATACGTGCACAGTCCAAATTTTAGAATAGATACATTATAAAACTTAGAGTGAATAAAAGTTAAAACACCAAGATACATACACTTGCACATAGAAGTTTTGAAAGCCAGAAGAAGAAATATTTTATTGCTTGTAATCCAGTACATGTACATCAAGCTTGTAAACGTCCAAGAGCCGACCCTTTTTTTTGGTCGACTCACTCCTATTTATACCCTAAAAAGAGTATCTTCTACTACGTACTTTTAATTTCTTCAATCAATTACAAGTAATTGTCTATAGTTTCTAATAATATACAAAGGATTTCCCATAGATTGGATAGATTTCCTTCTGGCTAATTTTAGATGAGCCTGTTATTCTGCAATCATCCAGCGGACCTGCCAGGTTATAATCAACAGACCATTCTTCAAAAATCAGCACCTGATGTCAGTGCATGTCCCCAGTTGCCAAAAATATACTCTATTCCTTTATAGCTGGCATGTTGCAAAATCGTGACATTCATCTCCTATTTTGCTCCTCTGTCGCTTCCAGCCACGAAAATGAGACATGTCACGAAATCATGACATTCATCTCTTCCTTTGCTCTTTTGCTGCCTCCCACCGCGAAAATGAGACATGTCACGAAATCGTGACATTCTTTCCTTGCTTTGCTCTTTTGCCGCTTCCAGCCGTAAAAATGAGACATGTCGTGAAATCGTGACATTCGTCTCTTCCTTTGCTCTTTTGTCGCTTCCAACCGTGAAAGTGAGACATGTCACGAAATCGTGACATTTGTCTCTTCCTTTGCTCTTTTTCTTCCTCCCACCGCAAAAATGAGACATGTCACGAAATCATGACATTCTGTCTCTTGCTTTGCTCTTTTGCTGCCTTCAGCCACAAAAATACACCATGTCGCGATATCACGACACTTTTGCCTCATTGCCCCCTTTTGTTGCTTTTAGCCATGAAAATGCGACATGTCGCGATATCGTGACACTTTTTCCTCTTGGCTCTTTCTCTTTGCTTTGGACCGCGAAAATGCAACATGTCACGATATCGTGACACTTTTTCCTTCTTGCTCTTTCTCTTCTCTTTAGTCATGAAAATGCAACATGTCGCGATATCGTGACACTTTTTCTTCTTGGCTCTTTCTCTTTGCTTTTGCCCACGAAAATGCAACATGTCACGATATCGCGACACTTTTTCCTCCTTGCTCTTTCTCTTCTCTTTAGCCGCGAAAATGCAACATGTCGCGATATCATGACACTTTTTCCTCTTGGCTCTTTCTCTTTGCTTTTTCCCGCGAAAATGCAACATGTCGCGATATCGCGACACTTTTTCCTCCTTGCTCTTTCTCTTCTCTTTAGCCACAAAAATGCAACATGTCGCGATATCACGACACTTTTTCCTCTTTGCTCTTTCTCTTGCTCTTAGCCACGAAAATGCAACATGTCGCGATATCGCGACACTTTTTCCTCCTTGCTCCCTTTTGTTGCTCTTAGCCACAAAAATACAACATGTCACGATATCGCGACACTTTTTCCTCTTTGCTCTTTCTCTTTGCTTTGGATTGCGAAAATGCAACATGTCGCGATATCGCGACACTTTTGCCTCTTTGTTCTTTTTTGTTGCTCTTAGCCGTGAAAATGCAACATGTCACGATATCACGACACTTTTGCCACCTTGCTCCCTTTTGTTGCTCTTAGCCACGAAAATGCAACATGTCACGATATCGCGACACTTTTGCCTCCTTGCGGTATTTTGCTTTTTCTTTGATCTTTAGCATATGGGCCACTTCGGTCTTCTTGGAAAATATGCAAAAAGGTGCATCAACTATTTTTATGTTGTTAGTCACTTTTTGACTAACAGTAACATATTGAGTCTCTAACAATTCTCTATATGTTTTTGGGAATCAAACAAGATTCTGTGTGAAATTTGTTTGTGTGATTGAAAGAGGTTTTTCTATGATAGATTGAGTTGAGTTGAACAAGCTTTTGTGAAATATTGTAAGCATATTTGAGTAAGTCCTAGAGGTGACTTAAGGATTGAGTTGAGTAAGCTTTTGTGGAATATTGTAAGCATATTTGAGTAAGTCCTAGAGGTGACTTAAGGATTGAGTCGAGTAAGCTTTTGTGGAAGCTTACAATACATATTTGAGACAAGTTCCAGTGAGTAATTGTTGAGGAGATTTGAGGTAAGTCTTAGTGAAGACTTGTTGAACAGATTGGACAAGTTCTAGTGAGGACTTGTTCAGCAGATTGGACAAGTTCTAGTGAGGACTTGTTGAGAAAATTTAAGGTAAGTCTTGGTAAATACTTGATGAGTAGATTGAACAAGTTCTAGTGAGGACTTGTTGAGCAGATTTGAGGTAAGTCTTGGTAAATACTTGTTGAGTAGATTGGACAAGTTCTACTGAGGACTTATTATGCAAATTTGAGACAAGTCTTTATAAAGACTTGTTGAGCAGATTGGACAAGTTCTTGAGAGGAATTGTGTATATATTTGAGGTAAGTCTTGAAGACGACTTGTATTTAGATTGGTGTGATATTTTTTTGGAAGCTTACAATACAAATTTTAAGACAGAGATTGAGAGCATATTGGATAAGTCCTTTAGAGAACTTGTGGACAGAATTGAGGCAAGTCTTTGAGAAGACTTGTGAGAAAATTTGATTGATTGATTTATTCAAAACCTTGAGTTAAGGTTTGGATCAGATCTAGTAGAGTTGATTTCATATTGAGTCAAGATTTGTGTTAAGTCTTGAGAATAATTTTGAGGAAAAATTTTGATGCAGATTTGAGGATAGATTTTTTCTAGACCAGAGATAGAGATTGAGCAGATTTGTGCTAGACCAAAGGACTATGTTTAGTGCAGACTAGATAATAGATATTGAGAAGATTTGTGCTAGACAAAAGGACTATTTTTAGTGTAGATCAAAGATTAGATATTGAGCAAATTTGTGCTATACCAAAGGACTATGTTCTGTACAAATTTAAGATAAAGTTGAGTGCAAGCTTTGGAAGTGATATAGTATAGAGGATTATAGTCTCTAGTGGATAGAGATCCATTAGATAGGGCAGTGAAGATAGGTATTTTGAGTGAGGATATGAGTATTCGATGGATAGAAATCCATTAGTCAATGTAGTGGAGGTAATAGTTCTTCTAGAAGATTATCAAACAAAGCAGAGGAGGAGTTATCCTATTAATAGAGATCCACAAACCAGCTAAGGATATTGGTGTCTCCTATGGGTATATATCCACAAAATTAATTAGGGTATTTGTATTTCCTTTGGATAGAGGTCCATAAATATTGTAATAGGGAAGGTTTCCCAAGAAATTTGTTGAGAAAATTGTAGTGAAATATTTTCTCCGTGGAGTAGCCCACATTGGGTGAACCACGTTAAATTGGTGTCTCTATTGTGTGTGGTGATTTTTTCATTGCTTTGATTACTATTGTTGATATTTCTATTGATACATTGCATAATATTGATTCAAAAAAAATTAAAAAGTGGTCTTATAATGTTCACCCCCCTCTCAATATAATCTTGTGTTCTTCAATTGGTATCAAAGTGGGTTCCTCCAGAAGAGTTTAATAGCTTGAAAGAAAATATCACAAGAATAAAAATGGATTCTAAGAGTGGATACTCAGATAATTCATCACCAGTATTTGATGGGAGCGATTATATATTCTAGAGTATGAGAATAAATATTCATCTTATGGCACTTGGAAATGAAATATGGAAAGCAATTGAAAATGGATACACACCACCAACGACTCTACCTACATATATGGTAAGCTTCTCCATAATTACAATTCAAAAGCAATGAATGCAATTTTGAGAGGTTTGCATAGAATAGAGTTTATAAAGGTTATGCACTGCAAATCAGTAAAGGAAATTTGGGATAAGTTGAAAGGCATATATGAAGGAGATAAAAAGGTCAAAAAGGTAAAGTTGCAAAACATCAAGGGACAATTTGAAGATATAAAAATGAAGGATGAAGAAAATATTAGTGCTTATCTACTTCATGTAGACGAGGTTGTTAACTCCATGCAAGGACTTGGACTCGAAGTTCAAGAATCTGATGTTTGTGATAATATTTTAAGGTCACCCCCAAAAAGGTTCAGTGAAAATATTTCATCTATAGAGGAATCAAAATATGATGATCTTTTGACAAGGGTTGAGTTAATTCGCATTCTTATAGATTTTGAGATAAGAATAAAAGAGGAACCTAATCCCCGCAAATAAGTAGACTTAAAATCTACTAAGAAGACAAAGGGTAAGGACTCAGATTCAAGCAATGAGTTATCCAGTGATGAAGAAGAAAATTATGGTAGAAGGAACAAGGATCCAAGAAAGTTTAAAGATACAAAATTTGTTAGATGTTTTAAATGTGTAAAATATGGTCACTATGCTACTAATTATCTAGAAGCTAAAAATAATAGTGGTGATGAGAAACAAGATCATAAGAACAGGGAAGTAGGAAAACACATGTATCAAAAGAAAAATAGGTATGGACAAGGCAAGCAAGGAAACAAGTTCTTTCAAAGATAGAATAAGAGTTTCTATGCAGACAAAACAAGTAAGTATTCAAGTGACAGTAATGATAGTTCCTCAGAAAATGATAAAGTACTATTTATGACAAAAGGAAAATAAGTGGTTAAGAAAAGGTCGCCAATAATTCTCAAGTGTTTTAGATGTGGTAACTTTTGTCATCTTGAAGATAGTTGTACAAGAAGTGGTTTCAGTTTTAGTTATGATGAATACGAAGATACACTTGAAGGACCAGAAGATAATCTACTCATGGTAATAAAGGAAAAAGTAGATGATCCTATAGAAGACAAGTCAGAAAGGAATGAAGATGATCCCAAAGGCAAAAAAATAGAGGAAGAATAAAAAATAGGGGAAGTTGATCTTGAGGGTGAACTTATTCATGCCCTTAATGCATTAAGGTAAGTAAGAAAGCAAAACTCAAAACTCAAGCTTAAATTTTAAGAATGTGATGAAGATAAAGGAAAGCTTATAGAGGACCTAACCAACTCAATAGCTAAGACAAGTAGATTCAAAGAGAAGTTAGAAGCAAAGGATTTAGAATGTGAAAGGTTAGAGAATGAGGTATATTTACTAAGGAAGGGAGTAAAAGATTCTAAGGAAAAGTTACGCAAGTTTTAAAGAAGCTCAAAAATCATGGATAAGATTATCAAGGTACAAAGATGATCAACAAACAAAAAATGACTTGGATTTGAATAGGAACAAAATAAATAAGGAGAGGAGTCAATATCAAGCTCCAAAGAAGAAGAAGCTTCAGAATAAGAGAGTGTAATAGAGAGTGAGACTTTTGAGGATGATTTGGACAACAAAAAGTTCAAAAACTAAAGGAATAATGCACAAATGAGGAAAATATGGAACAGGAACCAACACAGGGTAGAAGAGACTAAAAGACCAATGAGTTCTAGGCAAGGCAGTTTCAATAGGTGATGTTTCTCATGTCACAGGTTTGGGCACAAGGCTACATAGTCCAGGACACATGAAAGATAGAAATATGGAAAATTCATAAATAGGTAACTTTTTCAAGGGTATTGCTACTCTTGTAATCATTTTGGTCATAAGGCAGTGAATTGTAGGGTTCATGAAAAAAATAGATATGGCTTCACCAAGAGAAATCCCAAGATATTTGTACCTCCAAGGAATAATAACATTAAGTGTTATAAGTACGATAATGATGGACATGCAACAAAGTGGTGTAGAGCACAAATTCTAGAGACAAGCAGGAACATGAATAGTAAGAGGAATTAGAAGGATCAGATAAGGAGGAAAGTAGACAAAGGTAAAGATCAATGCATCCTAAGAGTAGAAATACTCCCACCCCATAATTAAGCACCTCAAGAGGAGGTGGGGGAAGGTCTAAGCTAAGAGTTTTATTCTTAGCCCTGAGCCCCAAAGGTGATCCTTTTCCATCGATGACAAAGGAGGAGATATTTGAGTAAGGGAGAGAGATTTGAGTTAGGAAGAAAACATTCAATCATGGGGAACAATTTTCTAGGGGGAGTAGAACAAAAAAATGTAAAGGAAATGATAAAATGTAAATGGGTTACCATCAATGACAAAGGGGGAGATTTTTGGAAATATGAGCATGACTTGTTATCATTGATATCAAAGGAATACAAAGTAAATTTCAAAGGAATACTAAGCAAATGATTCATGGTTGATTTTCTAAGAGGCAAGAATATAGTATTCAATGTAAATATTATATGGCCGAAGCATCAAAAGAGAAGCAAGAAGTATAACAATATTTGGGCAAAAGAAAAAGGATTGAAAATATATCTTTGTTCCATGGTGGTTGAAAGTAAATAATAATTTTCGTTCCATGGTGATTGAAAGAAAATAATAAGGTTATTTTGCTAAGGTGATAATGGGAAAAGGTTTCCCTAAAAACCTAAGGAAGTTTATATTTTTTTAATTAAAAAGGTCCAAAGGACATTTAAATATTTAATTATAATATTTTAATTCATTTTGAATTTAAATAATTATAATTAAAATATTATTTTTGAAATGCACAATCAAAATATCTATCCATCGATGTGAAGGCAAAATGCCTTGAAAGACATATTAATATAGCCTTCATCAAAATCTAAAGGAGGCATTCAAAATTAAAGTGTGGTGTTTTTTGTGCTCATTGATCGAACAAGGAAGGGAAGGAAAAAAGTGTGTGCAACACCAACATCGAGGAGAGGAAGGCATAAAATGGAGCAACACCAAATTTGTAGCACCATCCGAGCAACTAGCCCAGATGAAGATTGGCTTGGGTGCTAAGTTGCAGCATAGGAGAGGTCTCAGGTTTGAGACGTTGTGGCTGTAAAAGGAGGAAGCTTTTTGCTTTTAAAAATATTTAGCAACAGTGTTGGTAATAAGTGTGCACAGGAACACTTAGGTCCCACATGAGCGTCTAGATCACTCAACCATTGCAAATGTGGCTAGGGCACTGGTGGAGGTGTAGCATGGGTTTGATTCCCACCAAGGGCAAAATGTATTTAAATTTTATTTTATTTTCCTAAGTTTTGTTCGGCATAAGTGTTAGGAAGGTATATGGTTTATAAAATAAAATTTTATATTGTGATTTTGGTGAGTTAAGTATTGAAAGGAGTAATAAGACTTTAGAAAAGGTTAAATATTTTTTAAAATAAAGTCTTATTGGGTTTAGTAATTGAAAGGAGAAATAAGGCTTTAGAAGAGTTTAAATATTGTTTTAAACTAAGGTCTTATTGGGTTTAATAGTTTAAAGGAGTAATAAGGCTTTATAGGAGTTTATATATTATTTTAAAATAAAGTCTTATTGGATTTAATAGTTGAAAGAAGTAATAAGATGTAATTGAGATCTAATATTTGTATATTGTGAGAATAATTTGTTAGGAAATTATTTATTGAAGTTTTGATAATATTTTTGCTACCTAACCCTTAATATTGGCATAAGAGTAATTGTGATTGAGATAGGTTTTTAAGGTCAATTATTCATCAAAAAAAAGGTATGGGGACATCTTACTTGTGAGTGATTTTTGGATGTTGTGAATGCTAAGTTGGATAGAAAAGGCTTGTTTGATAAGCATTGTTGTGTTTGATTGTTAAAGGTTTTTTTTGAGTGAAAGTTGATGATAAAAACCTTATTTGATAAGCATTATTGGAAATATTGAATGAATATTCATATGCATGATTAGGTTTGGTGCAAGATCATGAGTATCATTTTTATGTGAAGTTGAGAACTATATTGAACTAGGATTTGTACAAGATCATGAGTATCATTGTTATGTGAGATTGTTTGGTAAGAATTATTGGAAATAATTGAGTGAGTGTTCATATGTTTGGACTAGGGTTTGTAAGAAATGAGTGTTTCATTGAGTGATTGATTGAGTGGAGTTTATTGAGCATAGTCAAGCGGAAGTGTTGAAGTAATAGTTCTAGTTTTTTGAAACAAATTGTTCTATATTATGAATTGATTTGAGAAAGATATTGAAAGTGATTGAGCATGTGTGAGTATGAAGCATATTGAGTCTCTAACAATTCTCTATATGTTTCTATGAGAGTGATTGAGTATTTATGTAAGCAACATATTGAGTCTCTAACCATTCTCTATATGTTTCTAGGAGTCAAACAAAATTCTGTGTGAAACTTGTTTGTGTGATTGAAAGAGGTTTTTCTGTGATAGATTGAGTTGAGTTGAACAAGATTTTATGAAAGATTGTAAGCATATTTGAGTAAGTCCTAGAGGAGACTTAAGGACTAAGTTGAGTAAGATTTTATGGAAGCTTACAATACAAATTTGAGACAAGTTCCAATGAGGACTTGTTTGAGGTAAGTCTTAGTGAAGACTTGTTGAGTAGATTGGACAAGTTCTAGTGAGGACTTGTTGAGAAGATTGGACAAGTTCTAGTGAGGACTTGTTGAGAAAATTTGAGGTAAGTCTTGGTAAAGAATTTATGAGCATATTGGACAAGTTCTAGTGAGGACTTGTTGAGCATATTTGAGGTAAGTCTTGGTAAAGACTTGTTGAGTAGATTGGAAAAGTTCTAGTGAGGGCTTGTTGAGCATATTTGAGGTAATTATAGGTAAAAACTTGTTGAGAATATTGGACAAGTTCTTGAGAGGACTTGTGGATAGAATTGAGGTAAGTCTTGGAGAAGACTTTTAGTCAGATTAGTGTGAGCTTTTTTGGGAGCTTAAAATATAGATTTGAAGACATAGATTGACAGCAGATTGGATAAGTCCTTGAGAGGGCTTATGGACAGAATTAAGGCAAGTATTTGAGAAGACTTGTGACTAGAGTTGATTGATTAATTTGTTCAAAACCTTGAGTTAAGGTTTGGAGTTGATCTAGAAGAGTTGATTTAAGATTGAGTTGAGCTTTATGTTAAGGCTTGAGGACATATTTGAGGATAAAGTTTGGTGCAAATTTAAGGATAAGTTTGTGCCAGACTAGAGACAAAGATTGAGTAGATTTGTTCTAGATTGAAGGATTTTGTTTAGTGTAGATCAAAGAATATATATTGAGAAAATTTATGCTAGATCAAAGGACTGTGTTTAGTGTATATGAGAGAATAGATATTAAGTAAATTTGTGCTATATCGAAGGACTGTGTTTAGTACATATTTGAGATAGAGTTGAGTGCAAGCTTTGGAGGTGATAAAGTATAGAGGACAACATTCTCTAGTGGATAGAGGTCCATTATCCAAGGCAATGAGGACAAGTCTTCTAAGTGAGGACAATAGTCTTCAGTGGATAGAGATCCATTAGCCAGTGTAGTGGAGGTAGTAGTTCTTCTAGAAGATCATCAGCCAAAGCAGAGGAGGAGTTCTCTTGTGGATAGATATCCACAAACGAGCTGAGGAGATTGGTGTCTCCTATGGATAAATATCCACAAAAGAGTTGAGGAGATTGATGTCTCCTATGGATAGAGATCAATGAACATAATTAAGGGATTGGTATCTCCTTTGGATAGAGGTCCATAAACATTGTAATAGGGACATGTTTCCCAAGAGATTTGTTGAAAAAAATTTAGTGAAATATTTTCTCCATAGAGTAGCCCACATTTGGTGAACCACATTAAATTAGTGTCTCTATTGTGTGTGGTGATTTATGCATTGCTTTGATTACTACTATTGATATTTTTATCGATACATTGCATAATATTGATTGGGAAATAAAAGTAAAAAGTTATGTTATACTATACACCCCCCCTCTCAGTATAATCTTGTGTTCTTAATTCTTCTCAAGAATATTAAGGTCTTGAGGTCTTCATGAATCATCTCTCTAAATTTTGACGAACTATTTACCAAATATTTCTTCTTTGGACTTGTTGTTGGATGGTGATAATTGTCCCAATTATTTTACTATATTTTGTAGTGAATTTCTCTAATGAGTTATCTTAGAAACTTCTTTGATGGCTTCTTCAATTTTTGCAATGAGTCTCTCCAAGCCTTCTCCTTGTTCCCCCTTTAGACCTCTCCAATATCTTTGGTCTTGAAGCTTCTCTAGTATTATTTATGAGATCTTTCCTTCAACCTTCAACTATAGAAGTGTTGAAGATAAAATCTTCTTCACGAGTCTTTCAATTTTTTTTTATAGTCCTTATCTATCTCTTCTAAGGATGGAAGTTCTTAAATGATATCTTTAATGGGTCTCTTCAGCTTCTTCTAGAGGAAGTCTTAAATTAGCAAAGGAGATCACCAATATCCTATATTTCATAAAATATTCTCTATAGTCTTCTTATGGTTGAATGACTCTTCTCTGGAGTCTTCTTTAGGTTCAAGGCTTCTATGGCCTTTTCTTCTAGATCAAGGATTCTATGGCATTTTATTCTACAATAAGGATTTTGTAGCCTTTTCTTCTGCAATAAGGCTTCTATGGCCTTTTCTTCTGGATCAAGGCTTCTATGGCCTTTTCTTCTGGATCAAGGCTTCTATGGCCTTTTCTTCTGGATCAAGGCTTCTATGGCATTTTCTTCTACAATGTGCAGGTTTATAACATGACTTCAATTAGTTTCCTTTTTCTACAACAAGATATTAGTAATATATTTCTAAATCTTATCAATGATGAATCTTCACTAGTTGATTTATCAATCTAGTGGAATGAATGTTGAGTCCTAGTCTTCACCATTTTTTTGTAACTCTATGGAAAGACTCTAGCCAAATGCAATCTCAAAAAATTTATAACTAAGATTACGCTTTTCCTCTCTATCTCTCTTGTAGCTCTTTCTAATCCTATCTATCTACCATGGCTATGATACCATTGTTAGATTTTTATGATGTATGATAAAGGAGAATGAAATCATAGGATGTAAAATATATAGAAATGTAAGATGCTAAAATATGCTATTAATGACAAGGGATAAAAATGATGCAATGCAATATGTAGGATATGAACACTCCAAAACTGATGTTATAGAACTACATTGTACCCCATCACCAATCTATATGGTTATCTACCCAGTACACCTACTACTACCTACAATGATATATAATAACTCACTATGAGTCCCTTTATATAGAAAAATAGATTGCTTGGCCAACACTCTACCTAATTTTATAAGAGGATGCCTTGCACATTTACAACTTGCACATAGACACTTGTGCATTTATTATATTTCTTGAAGTAACTAACTAACTACCCCCTAAATTAATCTACTACTCTAGTTATGTACCAAGGGTGGTACATTTACATGACCCAAATAATGTAATATAATCTAACAAATATGTAATTTAAGGATGTGCACAAGTGTCCTAGATTAGAGAGTTCAAGTAGAAGTGTAAGAGTCATGTAAAGGTGTGCAAGTATTATAGATTCAAGTGTTCATCAAGTATGCAAGTGGCAAGTAGATAAGCCAAGAGTCATGAGACTTGGCATATGGAGAGAAATAGTCAAGTATTGAAAGAGGCATATTATTGTGGCTATATTATGGAGGCAATGCTCATAGGAACATATAGAAAATATTATATTCATAGATATTATCTGTTATAAGAAGCAGAGGAGTAATAAATCTTGTATAAATTTTGAGTATTTAATATTATAAGTTGTTCTTCATGCATAGTACATGAATGATTTAGGCTATTTAAATTCATATTTTAGTATAATATTGAATGCTATTTAATTTATTATAAGCCTTGATATACATATTAATTTTCTCATATCATTCTACTCTTATTATTATCTTGATCTTTATATATTGTGGCTATTTTATATTGGGTCATGTGTGATATGTGATATTTTGTGGTAGTATAAGGCTTCAAAAGCCATCACAAATGGCATTCACTCAATTGGTTAGATTCCTCAAATTTCAAGGAGGAGATCTAGATTCAAATATTGCCAAACGATACATGCATAATATCCAAGTTGTAATATCATAATATTGTTGTGATGTAATATAGTTAGGGCCCATTTCAATACTATATAGCCATTTACAAAAACACATATCGATAGATTAAAAATTTATTTTTATCCAAAATAAGGTTTAAATGTTTTTTTAAAGTTATTATCATTAAATTACCAAATAATATAATTACCAATTAGATCATATCCAACTTCTAATATTTTTTTCTCCCATAAACTACTATGTTTCCTCTATCAATTCCATGACATTATTTTCATTAGGAGATGTAATAAACCCCATACAATATTTTAAAATATGCATTTCATGAAGACAAATATCAATACCATCATTGAGTAATTATTTGTTACCATGTTTCTCTATAAATATGTTGAAATTTTTAAGACATTACTTCCATAAATAATTGCAATATATAACAAAATAATGTTACTAGTGAAAAAAGAATTCTCTCATACTAAGTGCAAGGTGCTTGCTTAACTATATACAAGGAAATTCTAAGACAATATACTATAGGAATAGGGTCATTGATCTTAAATCCAAGTTCTTAATACACAAAAATCTCCTCTTAGATCTCCCCATAAAAAAAAAACTCTTCATATCCATATAATAAACTTCATATCCATAGGAAGTAACAATAGAGAGAATCATTTGTAGAAAATCCATCTAGGTAGTAGGGAAAAAAGTATATAAATAGTTAATTTTGTACTTCTAAGAGAAAATCCTAACAATATGGCATGTCTTAGGCTTTTTAATTTGTCCAAATAATGTGTACTTGGTCTTGAGGATCCACTTACAACCAATAATAGTCATATCCTCAAGTAAATTAACAGGATCCCAAAACTAATTCTTCAACAAAGAATCATATTATATGAAAATAACATCTTCTCACTTAGTACATTCCTTGGTCTAAGAAGAAAGAAAGGGATATTTAGGATCTTAATCTTAAATATCAAATCTTGGGAAGGAGGGGCATTATTATGATATTATTGAGTGATAATGGGTTATACATCTTGAAATAAGGCTAGGGCATATCCTATGTAGAAATATCATTAGAAGAAGGAATTAAAGAATCCATCACATGCACACCATATATTACATAATACAACATCATTGCATAATACATATGAGGGTCAAGATCATTTGAAGTGGTATCTATAAAAGGAAAATATTCTAATAGATAATTTGGAGTGTTAATAGCCTATATCACTAGGACCCATTAGAGGAATCAAATTAATAGGTGAAGAAGCTAGAATATATAAAGAATAATTAATTGAAATTATTGGGAAAAGAAATCAAAGTAATAAGAGGGGTGGTATCATCTTCAAAGAGGATCAAAAGTGGACTAGAAGGAGGTGAAGGAAGAGCCTCATCAATAATGGACTACTATAAAATATTGGACAAGTTTTCACTAATCAAAAGTATGTATTCATACAAAGAATATAGTGGTTGGTTCTACTAATTATTTACTAATCATCTGATCATAAATTCCTAACTAGATACATGATGTCATATTTTCCTAACATTCTCCCATAGTACATCAAATTCCAAATAATAACATGAACATTGATAATTGGATGAGGATAAACATAACATCTCAAATGTATATTGATATTTAATAAACACACAATAGTTTACCAAGCACTCAAAAGTTCATGGATTAGAACATACACTATAATCCATGACTTACATCTTTATGAATAGGTACAAACTCAATTTTTCACCTCATTGAATTCATAATCATGGATAAGGTTAAAACAAATATCCACGATCTTATAACAAATTTTTATAGGACATACATGCTATCCAAAATTGAAGTTATAAATTGAGACACACCCATATATCCACAATAAATTTATGACTAGGGATACCCAACTAACCATAAGTATATTATTATTATTATGAACAAAGACACACACAACCATTCACAAGATTATATGCAAATAGAGACATACTCAACTATTTTCAAAACAAGGGCCTTCACTTCTTTTGAAAGAAGCTGTTAAACTCACAATGACACTGAGAGGGGGGTGAATCAGTGTGATCTTTTAAAATTTAAACTTGCAATACTTAAAACTGAAATAAAGCAAATTTAAACCAGATACAATAAGAGAGCATCACACACAACATAGATTTAATGAGGTTCACTAATGTGGCTACTCCTCAAAAATGGCTACATCTTCTCCTAATGAATGTCGGCTCCAAAACCCTAATCTTCGTCGGCATAGATTTAACTCTATCAGCTTCAACCGCCTCTCTGGTTTTGTAGCTTTCCTCGCAAAACTGCAACATGTCACGATATTGCGACACCTTTTACATTCGTATGCCTTCTTGTCCCTGCTGTCATGAAATTGTGATGCTTTTGGCCTTTGTCTGCTTTGCCATCGTTCTTGTCATGAAATCATGACATTTCTAACTTTTGCTGACGTCATCCTCACTCTTGTCGTGAAAATGTGCCCCTTTTTGCTTCTAGGCCTTCTTCACTGCTTTTGTCATGAAATCATGACATTTCTGGTGCCGTACAGTCTCTCTCCTCCTAGAGTCACGAAACCGTGACATGTCGCAAAAATGCGACATCTTCATCTTGCTAGCTTCTTCACTGCTGCCTATCGCAAAATCGTGACACTTTTTCAATCCATACATTTTCCTTTCACCCTATCGTGAAATCATGACGCTTTCATCTTCCGAAGGCTTTTCTAGCAACCTGTTGTGAAATCATGACACTTTTGCTTCCGTACACTTTTCTCCTCAGTCACCAGAAAAAACGAAACATGTCACGAAATCATGACACTTTCTGCATTCGTACACTTTTTCTCCAGCCAATCGTGAAAATGTGACAATTCTTGCTTCGAACACTATCCTTTTCTTCATGTCACGAAATCACGACTGTTTTCTCCCTTGGCGCTTTTTCTCCAAACATGTCACAAAATCGTGACAATTTTCTTTCTTAGAGCTTTCTCTCCGAACATGTCACGAAATCGTGACAGTTTTCTTCCTTAGCGCTTTTTCACCAAACATGTCGCAAAATCGCGAAAATTTTTCCACTTGGCTTCTTTGCCTGCAACATGTTGCAAAATCGTGACATTTTTGCTTGCGCCTTCTCTCTCCTCGTCCATGTCACAAAATCATGACAAATTTATTTGTGCCTTCTCTCTCCTCCGACATGTCGCGAAATCGTGACAGAAAACATGTCGCGATATCGCGACAGTTTTCTTGTCTTTTTCTTTGATTTTTTGAATCTGGGTCACTTTTGTTTTCCTAGAAATTCACTGTACATGATCTAACTAACCTTTGAACTTCTGTCCTCTGCATATGAAAGACTTTTGAACTGCCTATCCACTGCATCATTAGATCTAACTGCCTGTGTTGACAACAATGACAAACCTCTTGCAACACCTTGCTCAACAATCTCCCCCTTTGGAATTGTTGGCAACACCTGTGTACATTCCTGTAGCTCTTCTCCCCCTTTGTCAATAATACCAAAGGGCTACTGCAGACTCCCCCTGAATCCATACACACAATTCTCAGGCACAATTTGTTGCACTTAGCACAAATTATGATCATGAGCACAAGAATAGTCAAATACTCAAATGCTCCCCCTAAAAAAGTGATCCCTGTAGCTAGTCACTTCTTGGGAAGTGTGACTACTACCAATTTGTTTTGAAGATACTCAAACACTTCCTTGGGCAATGGTTTTGTAAAAATATCTGCTACTTGTTCTGTGGTTGGGACAAAATCCAATTTAACTTCTCCTTCTGCAACTTTCTCCTTCAAAAAATGATACTTGATGGCAATGTGTTTTGTCCGTGAATGCATTACTGGATTCTTGGAGATATTAATTGCATTGGTGTTATCACACTTAACTGATATTGGTTCACTGAAATTAATACCAAGATCTTTTAGAGTTTGTTTCATCCACAAAACTTGTGTACAACAAGTTGTTGCTGCAATATATTCTGCCTCAGCTGTTGATAAGGAAACCGACTCTTGTTTTTTGCTGTGCCAAGCAACCAACCTGTCATCGAGATAAAAAGCACCTCCACTTGTACTCTTCCTATCATCAACACATCCTGCCCAATCTACATCTAAATAAGATATAAGGGTGAAGTCTTTACCTTTCGGATACCATAACCCATACTCCATAGTACCCTTGAGATATCTGAGAATCCTTTTTACCGCTGTCACATGAGTCTCTTTGGGATCGGCTCGAAATCTTGCTACCATACAAACTGCCTGCAGAATATCTGGTCTGGTAGTTGTTAAATAAAGTAAGCTTCCAATCATTGATTTGTACATGGTTTGATCTATAGGTGTAGATTTGTCATCTTTACTCAACTTGCAGCTTGTTGTCATGGGAGTACTGACTGGCTTATAGTCCTCCATTATGAACCCTTTTAGCATCTCTTTCACATATTTAATTTGAGAAATGAATATGCCTTTTTCTATTTGATTAACTTGTAACCCAAGAAATTAGGACAATTCACCAATCATGGAAATTTCAAATTCTTTCTGCATCTTATTCGCTAAGTCTTTACAAGATTCATCTTTGCTGCTGCCAAATATGATATCATCTACATAAACAACAAGAACAATTAGATGCCCACCTTCTGTTTTGAAATATAGATTACTATCCACAAAACCTTTTTTGAATCCATGTTGAGAGAGATAGTTGTCTAGCCTTGCATACCATGACCGTGGTGCCTGTTTTAATCCATATAAAGATTTCTTTAATTTGCAGACAAGGTTGGGATCTTCACTAATTTGAAAGCCATATGGTTGTTCAATATAGACCTCTTCTTCAAGTTTCCCATTTAAAAAGGCAAATTTTACATCCATCTGATAAACTCTGAAGTTATTATGGATTGCTAAGGCTAGAAACATTCTAATTGCTTCTAATCTGGCCACTGGTGCAAAAGTCTCTTCAAAATCAATGCCTTCGACCTATGCATAGCCTTTACAAACCAGTCTTGCTTTGTTCCTAATGACCTATCCGTCTTCATTTAATTTGTTTCGAAATATCCATTTGGTGTCGATTACATTCTTATTCGCAGGTCTAGGTACTAATTCCCAAGTTTTGTTCTTTTCAATCTGATCTAACTCTTCATTTATTGCCTTCATCCAGCTATCATCTTTGCTTGCTTCATCTATGTTTTTGGGCTCAATGCTAGATAAAAGAGAGTAATTACTTATTACTTTCCTTCTTGTCCGAACACCGACTATGGGATCTCCAATTATTTGGTCTCTTGGATGATTTTTCCGCCAATCACTGTTTTGAATTTCTTGTTTTCTTGCACCTCTGAGTCATCGAATAAGTCATCTGAATCAAACGTAGATTTATTTTTTGTTTCATTCACCTCATCTCCTTCAATGAATTCTTCATAGATTGGGTAGTTTTCTTCAAAGTTAGCTATTCGTTTCCCACCTTCATCTAATTTAACATCTGCACTGTCCACAATTTTCTTGAGTCTCTTGTTGTAACATTTGTAAGCTTTGCTTTTTGATGAATACCCAACAAAAAAACCTTCATCTGCTCTATTTTCAAACTTCCCAAGGTTGTCATCAGTTTTTTTGATGTAACACTTACAACCAAATACTTTGAGATGTTTTTTTGTTGCTTTTCTAACAAACCACAACTCATAAGGTGTTTTGCTTTCATGAGTTCTTAACATATATCTGTTTTGGATGTATACTGCTATGTGAATTGCTTCTTTCCAGAATCTGTCTACTATTTTGTTTTCTGCCAAGATAGTGCGTGCCATTTCTGTACTGATTCTGTTCTTTCTTTCTGCTACACCATTCTGCTGGGGAGTTCTAGCTACTGAATATTGTCTCTTGATACCATGTTTTTCATAGTATTCTAAAAATTCATTCGAAATGAATTCTCCTCCTCTATCTGATCGTAAACATTTGATCCTTTTTCCTGTTTCATTCTCAACTAGATGTTTGAAAGATCTGAACATTTCAAAAGCTTCTGTTTTATCTTTTAAGAAAAATATCCATGTCATTCTGGAATAATCATTGATACACAACATAAAGTATTTGTCTCCATTTATGCTTTGTGTTCTCATGGGTCCACATAAGTCTGTATGTATAAGTTCCAAAGGCTTGCTAGTGTGGTACTCTTTTGTTTTGAATGAGACTCTGGTTTGCTTTCCCTTCTGACATGAAGCACATATACTTTTGAAGGTTTTCTAATGGTTGGAATATCTCTCACTGCTTGTTTCGAGCTAATTTTCACCAAGTTATCAAAACTTATGTGTCCAAGCCTCTTGTGCCACAGCCAGTTCTCTTCTTCTTGTCCAATGAAACACGTACCTTCTGAAGATTCTGAGAGTGTGTACAGGTTTCCAGACGTCCTTGAGCTAGTTGCTATCAATTTCCCACTGTTTATCTTTCTGACTTCACAACCCTGCTTCTTGAAGACTACTTCGTGTCCTTTATCACAAATTTGACTGACACTTAACAGGTTGTGTTTCAGACCATCCAAAAATAGAACTTCTTCTGACTTGATTTTCCCATTAGTAATTTTGATAGATCCTTTTTCGATTATCTTGGCTCCATCATTATTTTCAAACTTTACAGAGCCACCCTCATATTTTTGTAGTTTTTCAAACTTTTGTTTATCACCTGTCATATGACTTGAGCAACCACTATCAAGAATCCATGGAACACATTTATTCTGAGCCTTGAAAGCTGTCTGTACTATTAGAGATTCATTTTCTTCCTTGAGCTATTCTTTCTATTTCCACTCTGTTTTGACTATGGTATTGGGCTCTAGCTTGGATTTCCCCTTTTTAGTATCTTGCACATATCTTTCAGAAATATTTCTATTTTGTTTTGCCCTATATGGTTGAACTCTTCTTTTCTCAAATTGATTTGAAACAGAGGTACTACGACAATTTCTAGCAATATGCCCAAAGTTGTGACAATTAAAGCATTCTACTGCATAACTTATTAGAGGAGCAAAAGTATTTCTACTAGTGAAACTTCTTGGTCCTACATTATACTTGCAGTCAGCAATTTTATGTCCATAACCATTACATTTGAAACAGAAACCATAAAAGTAATGATTGAACCTGAAATATGGTCTTTGCCAGGTTGTTGCAGGAGCCATAGACCTTCTTTTCTTTTGATGTGTGACCTTGGTAAAGCCATCATTGTTAGTTCTCCTTTCAGGCCTAGCATTACTGCTTTCTTTTGCATGATTTGTTTTTCTTTCAATAGCCTGTTTCTTGTCTTCACTCCTTACACATTCAACATTTCTGGCTTTTGGTATGTTTGATGATTCTCCTTCAATAAAGCCCAGACCGAATTTGATACCTGCGGGTCTTTGATAACTTAGGATTTTGTCCAGCTTCATTGAACTTTCTTCATGTTTGTAATGGCAGCTAATTTTTTGATCCAGCTCTTGTATCTGTATTCGAAGACCAACATTTTCTTCTTCCAGTTTACAACAGTAATCTATCTTCATGGTTACCTGAACTTCAAGATCTTTGAACATTTTCTTTTACTCTTCTATCTATATTTTTAAACTGGTTATAATGTCGTTTGCATCCTCAAGCTTTCTTGAAAGTTTTTTATTCTTTCTTTTCTCATATTTCCATTCTATAAGAGCAGAAACCAGCTCACCTTCTAGATCAACTTCAGCCTCAGTTTTTTCAACAGACACTTTAGAGTTCATACCTTCTTTCTTCTCTGAGATTTCTGCCTCTTTAGATTTTTCTACTTCAAATGCCATGAATAGAGCTTCACCTGTTCCTTCTTCAGAATCCTCACTAGAATTGTCTTCTAAGGAATTTGCATTCCTGGGTATAAAACTTTTCTTTTTGAAATTACCTTTTTTGAAGTTAGATTTCTTCCTCCATTCACCTTTTTCTTGATGCAAAGTTTCCTCACCTTTGTCCTTCTCATTGAGAGGAAATTTGGTTGCAAAGTGTCCAATACCCCCACAGTTGAAACATTTAAAAGGTAGTTTCCCTCTATATTTTCCTTTGCCCTTTCTTAGTTTTCTGACAAAATTTGCTTCCATTTCATCTGAAGTTTCTTCTTCTTCAGATTCTTGTTTTGTGTCTTTACATTTTAGAGCTTTAAATGCTTCTTCTCTATCTGTGGGATTAGACCTTCTGATTCTCATTTCATAAGCAGTCAAGGAACCATGCATCTCATCCATACTAACGTGATTTAGGTCTTTAGCTTCTTCTATGGCAGAGACTTTAGAATAGAACCTTTGGGGAAGTGATCTTAAAACCTTTTTCATGATAGTAGCATCATCCAACTCTTCTTCGAGACCTCTGATTGAATTAGTGATTCCATTAACTCTCTGCATGAAGTCTTCTATGTTCTCATCGTTGGTCATTTTTAAAGATTCGAATTGAGCTCAATGAGTTTGCAGCTTGGCTTCCTTGATCTTGTCATCTCCCTCATGAATATTCTCTAGTTTTTCCCAAACATCTTTTGCTGATTCACAATTTATGATTTTGACCAACTCACTGTCCACTAGTCCACACATGATGGCATTTTTTTCTTTAGAGTCATTTTCAAAAGCCTTTTTACCAGTGCTTTCGGTTGGAGCAATGGCAAGAGCTATGTAGCCATTAACTACTGCATTCCAGATTTCAAATCCCAAAGCTCAGAGATATGTCTGCATCCTGATCTTCTAGAACACATAATTTGTTCCATCAAACAGTGGTGCTTTGTTTGAGGAGAAACCTTCACCACCTGCCATGGCGTCACTACCAAGAACACCCTAGCTGATTGAGCCTATACAGGACCTTAGCTCTGATACCAATTGTTAAACTCACAGTGACACTGAGAGGGGAGTGAATCAGTGTGATCTTTTAAAATTTAAACTTGCAATACTTAAAACTAAAATAAAGCAAATTTAAACCAGATACAACAAGAGAGCATCACACACAACACAGATTTAACGAGGTTCACCAATGTGGCTACTCCTCAAAAATGGCTACTTGGACTACCATCCAAATCTAGCCTATGCAAAGCAACAATTTTACAACTTATTTACTAGCACCAACTGGAAGGAGCACCAACCCATCAATTTTTTTGCACCAACAGAAAGGAGCACCAACCCCTAATTCACCATCACCTACTAGAAGGAGCACCAACCCCTTATGCCAAGCTGCAACTTGGACTTCAAAAATTATAGAAAAATACCTTCACATAGTTAGCACATAGTCTGCTATTTCTATGTACTCTGGCTTCTGCTATAAAAGCTTCGCAAGATCAGTTTGCTTCTGTGCAACTGCTTCTGCGCAACTACTTCGCAATTGAGTTACGGCTTCTGCTCCTATGCACTTATGCTTCGCACTCTAGTCTGCTTCTACGTAACTGCTTCTCACACTTCGCTTCGACACAAATGAACTACCACTTCGCACTCAGCTCGAATTGATACGACTCGCTCTCTTCTCACGTGAACTTCACATACGCAAATTTTATTTGCAAAAATCACTACTTCAAACTCGAAACAACCCTCCTTTTATAGATGAAATTTCAAGGATAAATCTTAGACTGTAGTCGGCTTAAACCCTAAATAAAGTCGGTTGTAAACCCTAATGAATGTTGGCTCCAAAACCCTAATGAATGTCGGTTCCTAAACTGTAATCTTCGTTGGCCCAGATTTAACTCTGTCGACTTCAACCGCCTCTCTGGTTCTGTAGCTTTCCTTGTGAAACTGCAACATGTTGTGATATCGTGACACCTTTTACATCCGTATGCCTTCTTGTCCATGTTATCATGAAATTGTGACGCTTTTGGCCTTTGTCTGCTTTTCCATCGTTCTTGTCATGAAATTGTGATATTTCTAACTTTCGCTGACGTCATCCTCACTCTTGTCGCTAAAATGCACCCCTTTTTGCTTCTAGGCCTTCTTCTCCACTTTTGTCATGAAATCATGACATTTCTGGCGCCGTACAGTCTCTCTCCTCCTAGAGTCACGAAACCATGACATGTCACGAAAATGTGACATCTTCATCCTGCAAGCTTCTTCACTACTGCCTGTCGCGAAATTGTGACACTTTTTCAATCCGTACATTTTCCTTTCACCCTGTCGTGAAATCCTGACACTTTCATCTTTCGAAGGCTTTTCTAGCAACCTATCGCAAAATCACAACACTTTTGCTTCCGTACACTTTTCTCCTCAGTCACCAGCGAAAACGGAACATGTCACGAAATCATGACACTTTCACTGCCTTGTGCTTTTCTCTGCCTTGCACCCGTGAAACTGGAACTTGTCATGAAATCGTGACACTTTCTGCATCCGTACACTTTTTCTCCAGCCAATCGCGAAAATGTGATAATTCTTGCTTCGAACACTATCCTTTTCTTCATGTCGCGAAATCGCGACTGTTTTCTCCCTTGGCATTTTTTCTCCAAACATGTCGCAAAATCGCGACAATTTTCTTTCTTAGAGCTTTCTCTCCGAACATGTCGCAAAATCGCTACAGTTTTCTTCCTTAGCGCTTTTTCACCAAACATGTCACCAAATCACGATAGTTTTTCCTCTTGGCTTCTTTGCTTGCAACATGTCGCGAAATCATGACATTTTTGCTTGCGCCTTCTCTCTCCTCGTCCATGTCATGAAATCATGACAATTTTCTTTGTGCCTTCTCTCTCCTCCAACATGTCGCGAAATCACGACAGAAAACATGTCGTGATATCACGACAATTTTCTTACTTGTCTTTTTCTTTGATTTTATGAATCTGGGTCACTTCTGTTTTCTTGGAAATTCACTATACATGATCTGACTAACCTTTGAACTTCTGTCCTCTGCATCTGAAAGACTTCTAAACTACCTATCCACTGCATCATTAGATCTAACTGCCTGTGTTGACAACAATGACAAACCTCTTGCAACACCTTGCTCAACAGAAGAACCATCTCTAATAGACTATGAACTCTAAATTTAAGTTGTGAAATGGATGGTAATTGGATCATTTGTATGACCCCCTCAAACTAGATAATGTTTTTATCATTTGGTATTCAAATCCTATGCCATATATTTTTTAAGAGGATGGTTGCATTAGGTTTAAAAAATGATTTTGTATGAGTATAAATATACCTATACTCATTAGATATAATGTTACACCATTAAGAAACAAACTAATATTCAATTTATTCTCAATTAACATGAAATTATTTCTTAAATCAACCTCACATTAAGTCTTATAAAATATCCTATTATTATACTAAAGTATCCTATATGTATTGTCTTGATGGTCTAGTCAACATAGGTATGAAATGTACACCTCAGATCAGAGTCAAGATTGGATGATCTGAAATTGCTTTCGAATCAATCTCTAGAGGAGGTCAACTCCTTGAAAATGCTTTAAAAGAAAAGAAAATAAAATAGAAATATAATTAGAAGAGAAGGGGTATAAACATGATTAAATCAGATGGAGTTTAGCTAGTAATAAGAATGCAAGTTGAATGAACATAAATAGCCTATCATAATCAAATGCATAACACAATTTTCCCTATCAAATCTCATATGAGATAAGCACAAAAATGATATCCTATATTCCAAAAAATTTAGTGAATGGTCCAAACAACTATTTCGCTTAACAATATTCACCTAGTTGAAACTATTTGAAATATCAAGAGTGTGATTATTAAAACATTCAACACCTCAAATTCCCTAAGGGTAATGATACAAACAACATCAAGACTAATAGAATTTACTCCAATCTAAGTTTAAATAAGGCAAATAACATTGAGCCTAATAAAATTCACTACCATCAAAGCTTAAATGAAATGTTGAAAGTGTAATGTATTACTAAGAATGGTGCATAAAATTTGACAAAAAGAAGTCAAATAACCTTAGTTGTTATTAGAATAGCCTAGAGCATAAAATCATAGAAAGGAAAGCATTGAAGTTTCAAAACTTTAAAAATGAGAAATAATGCTCCTTATGTAGCTTTTTCTAACCTATAATATTGGCTAAAATTGATTGAGCACAATATTCAGCTGAGCTAACACCACTCGACCTCTTCATATTGCTCTTGATATCTTCATATTGCTTTGCATGTCCTTTATCAGGTAGTTATCTTTGATATGCTTCATCATGATTAAAGGTATTTGTCACTTTCTAGCTATGATAGATGATACATTGTCTAGATACCCACCCTAGAGGTGAACGAGTCAGCTGAGGTGTAAGAGTTGAAAGCTTTAATCAAGAATCTCACAAATAAAGTCATAGCAATAGAGTGGAAAAATATTGAATTGAAATATGAGAGAAATTAGAAAAGAAGATGCCCCTATATCTCAAAATATTAAGGGGATTTTATCAGTAAGGCTACTAAAAAGTAAGAAGCTATTGTTAGAAGACAAGAAGAATTTTTTATAACTTTGAACAACTATTGGTGTTCAACAAGCAATCAACCACATCTTTTTGACACCTATGTAATTTATCAGTATAAGTGCTAGCTAGCTATAACCCAAGAAGTAGAAAGCAAATCAAAAGGGCTTGTAGGTATGTTGATAGATCTATAATAAAACCTTTCTATCGATGATCCTCCAACTTTTAATATGATCTATTTATTGACAAGGTTCGAGAAAAGACCTTTACTATTAGATCCTTAAAAATTCAAAAATTATCTCGTAACCTTAGAAAGAGTAGAAGAAGGACCTGCTTGAGGAGTAGTTGAGGCCAAAAGTACCAAAAAACTATCAAATGTAAGAACAACCTAGGCCAAAAGTGCCAAAGGATAAGCAAAAGATAAAAGCACCAAATTACCAAAGGTTAAAAACACCTAAGAAATAAGCTAAGCTAGGAACATCAACTATCTTCTAAAGGCTAGAGTCTTACCAAAGGCTAGAAACACTAATAGTCTATTAGAATCCAAAAGCACCTAAGGAACATACTAAGGCAAAGGTATATAAGGCTAACCAAGGGAAAAATATACCAAAAGCTAATCAAAAATTGAAAGTTCATCAACAAGATTCAAGGGAGCAAGTCTTAAGGAATTTGTGATACTCTTTGATGACTAGGAAGCAAAGATAAGAAGTTGCTTGGAAATATAAAAGGATACTTAAGCAACCAACCTAGAAGTAAGAGAAGTTGTTGAAAGCCTTTAAATTCAATATTATGAAATAATTTAAGAAGATTACCTCAAGAGTTAGCATGTACAATGTTTTTTTGATTTCCAAGAAAATTTATTTGTTAAGGGCAACCCTAAAAATCTCAACAATAGGAAAATTTACTCTTTTAGACTTCAATTTGACATAAAATCAATCATCTATTGGTAATATCAAGCCTTATCTTAGAATGGGTAAGAGCAAGCCTCTACCATTTTATATACTTTATGTGTGGAAGGTTGGGTAGTACAAAATTGTATGGTGGATTAGAAAGCTACCACAATATTCATGACTTAAGATTATTTTCTATTATATGGTCTTAGAGTATATCTGGACTAGCTCTAGAGTGGTGTCACTTTATGTGACACCAATTTAGATAGTGAAGGAAATAAAATATTTTTCAATTTTGCAGCATAAGGTTCCATATATCTTTATCATCGGGGAGGTGATAGTGGTGGACCTTCCTCTACCATTTGGACTATGCTTGTCGAGAGAGTTCACAATAAAACTTAGGGGATATTTATCATTAGAATATTATTATATGATAATTCCTTTTAAATTAAAGAGGATCCAAATATATGTTTAAAATCTCAACCCCTACCTATAGAAGGATATGAGGAGAAAAGTGTCAATCTAGCTAAAAATGCTTTGAAGCACCCACAAATTGACTAGAAATTCTAGAAGAACTAGTGGATGAGTCACTAAAGGAGGATGAATTCTCTATATTTTATCTTAATGCAATAATCCACTTAGTCATGGGAACTCAAAATAGTTCAAAGTCATTCAACAATTGGTTTTAAGCTTCAACCATTTATGAGTTCATAATAATGCATTAATAAGATCTAAAGTAATTCACAAGGGGTTTGCTAGCAAAAGGTGAATTTTCCATACTCTATTTCAATGCATTTATTCACATGAGCTTGGGAACTGATGAAGAGCAAAGCTTCAACCTCGCACAAGATCCAATGTACCTAGAGGCAATAGTAGAAAATTCATGATCCAAAGGCAAGTTGTCTTTGCTAAGTTTTAATGTTATAGCTCATTCAAGCATTGGAACTCATATTTTGTGAAGTCCAACTTGGCAATAAATTTTGGTTCAAACAAATCATATGTTTTAGAAGACCAATAGGTGAGTGGAATAAGTTTAGATCATTTTGGTTTGAACATTACCAATTTTGATGAATTGGAAACAAGTAAAATATCTAGTAGGGGAAACCCTGACAAAATTTTGTGTAAATATGCAATATGTAAATAAACCAAATAGAAGCTAAGTGTAGTATAGTTATTGTCTAGATTATGCAACAATATAGCTCTCACACAAAACAAATTTTTGGGAAAATGCAAGAGATAATTCACATCCACAAATGTAAGGATGATTGTATAGGTCAAGAGGTATTTGAATCAACAAAACTAAGGAATGACATATAATCATGCTTTTAATTATTTAGTTGCATTGAAAAGTCACTTCTCATGAGAATGCAAAAGAAGATAGGATGAACAATTTCAATGATTATTCTAATCAAATAAGTCTATATAAGGGGAATCCCCTTCATGACATTTTATAAATTATGAGTAAAAATTTAATTCAAGAAAGAAATGTTGCTTCCATTTCCTTATATCCAAAAATTTTAGAATTTCATTTTATAGACTTCATGCCCAATATATTAGGCTTCTATTTTTGGGTCCCTTGCCTCCTGCAAGAAAAATTCCTATGTAAGTTACCAAACTGTAGAAAAAATTTACTACACTAGATAAGTCCAATCAAAGATACAAGGTTTGATATTAATTATTATCCAAATCTAAACAAAATAAGAGGACCTAAAGCTTCATGGATCTACCAAGTTGTTTATCTAAGAAGATGTAGAAGCTAACAAAAACATGCCTATAAAGAAAATTGCTAATAAGTTTAAAACTCCCTATGCTATGAGGATATGCTGATCCACTAGACTATGAAGATAATAATTTATAGCCTTCCTAGTGATAACTAAGAAATATTATATTTTTGGTAAGATTATTGAACATATTTTGGTGGTAGCTAAAAGTATTCTACCTTTAGGATTACTTAGGTCCAAAAAAGAAGGCTTATCAGATGAAACATTCAAGTAATTTTTTATCCAAAGCAAAGGAGAGAAATTTTAGGTATATAGGTTAAGCTGATAAATTTAAATTATGTTGGACCTATAGAAGAGGTGAGCCAGAATAGTGTAGAGGAAAAAAACCAAGCACCGACATATGATTCTCAAGGTTGTATTCATAGGGAAGCCTTAAGGTGATCGTGGTGGAGGAATGGGTTCACTAGGAATGGTTTTGGACTCCCTCCAAGTTTGAGGTGGAATGTGTTTGAATTTTTTCAATTAATCATATACCTATGTTTAGCTTTTCTATACCAAGCTTATATAAAATGAAAGAACAATGCAAGATACAAGATGCAAGAATACAATAGCAAGCTGAGTAAAATTCTTTAATTCAATGTTATCTAAACCTACATTTCAAAATGAATATTTTAAGCAAGAGTCCAAGGGAATGCACAAATAATACTAAACCCTAGATGCACACTATATGCTTTTGCTCTTTCCAAATGCCTAGAATTTCAAATATATATTTACCTTTGTTTATTATCTAGGTTTTCCACAAAAGTGGGTAGAAAGAAAACAAAAATAAACCTAAAGATCTATTAGGGAACTTATCTTATCTAGTGGTTGATCCAAGATTTTTCTTTCATCAAGAATATCCAATAGATTCAAAACTACAAAATAGCTTCATAAACCCTAGAAAATTTGATCAACGTTTGAGGGCCTGCTTAGGCTACTATATAACTAAGCTTGGAGGTGCAATATTCAAGGCCCCTTGGTAATTTTAGCTGACCTATTTGAACATAAAATTATATTTGACCTTTGGAACATACACAAATATAGAAAAATATATATGCAACAATAATGTGAAATGCAACAAGGATGGACACAATAGAAAGCTTCAAAACAGGATGCAAATTAGGGTTTCAAAGTGTGAATCTGGCCTCCAAAATCCTAATTTTACTAAATTTATGCCATTAAATTAGGAGGCACAAATATGGTTGACAAAATTCATGCATTGTATGGATTGGGTGTAAATCTAGTTTATATGCCCTTTTTGAGCCCTAAAACGATGAAAAACAAGATGCAAAATGCAGAAATTAGAAGGTTAAATGTTAATAAAAAAAATATGAAACCTGATGATATTATGGAGAAAGAAAGAATTAATGAAGAGGTGGATGAAGCACTCCAAATTTTTTGATATATCCAATCATCAAGACTTATTCACTCAATCCCCAAGGGAAGCAATCACCAAGCACCAAAATAGTCAAAACAACTTGTTGTAGAAATCCACTTGAAAGCATGAGCATGTGAGTGTGTAAAGATTTAGAACATGAAAAGGTATGCTTGTATTCAACTAAGGGAATCCAAATTCTTATTTATAAGAGGTTTAGATGGAAAAAATATGTGGGAAAGTAAAATTTCACTTTGGGCAAAGTCGACCTCAAAATGTGCTAACCTGGGGAGGGGTTTATGTGAGAAAACATTTAAAAAGTCAAATTCATACCCTCTATACATAGGGCATGAATATGGCAAGGAAAATTTACACCCAGTATTGATCGGGTATGAAATTTGTAAAGCTAGGCAAGAAAGGCAAGGTGAGAAGGCAAAAGACCCAAAATTTACACTTAGCAAGTTTAGGTGGCTAGCTAGGGATCTAAGGAAGATTTGAACCATTTTTGTGGGTCAAATATATGTGTCTATGTTTTTCCCCCTCTTTTATGCATTTAAAGCAAGGTAAATGCATCAAAGAAATATGTAGACTCCTATAGGTAAAGGTGATAGACACAAAAAAGGCATGGCCAGGGTTGGAAAAAGAGACGGTGTAAAGAAGGTGTGTTATTTAAAACATTACAATTTTGCATAAAAAATGAGGTATTACTTCCATTAATACCTCTAAGGTTGGGGTGACCCCTTGATTTTTTATAAGGAATACAAAATTCCTTATAAAAACTCGAAAAAAGTGAAAAAGGATGAAAAGCAAAAAAATGACAAAAAATGTGACAAGGGAAAGAGAAGGAAGAAAAGGGATGAGAGAGAAGAAAATGAGAAAAAATAAAAAGGGAGGAAAGAGAGAAAGAGGAGAGGGAAGAAGGAAAAGTAGAGAAGAAAAGGGGAAAAATAAGGAAAGAGGAGCTCATTTCCATCGCATAAGGAGGAGAAAAGAATTTGAAGATAGAAAAGAAGGATGACTCTACCAACTCATCGTGTTGCCATGACGAGGGATGATGCTGGTAATCCTGATAACCAAGTGAAGATATGAATCACAACCCATTTGATTTTTTGATGTTTCTCATCTGCACACACAAACATTTAGCACAAAAATTTGAAATTTTTATTATTTTTTTAGTATTTTTATTATTTGAATTCAAATTTGGTCATGGGGCATGAATCTGGCAGTCCTGCCATACCAAATTCATACCATGTATGAATAGGGTATGAATTTGGTTAATGGAAACTTCCAGATTCATGCCATGTAACCTTCAGGGTGTGAATTTGGCACATTTACACTAAAACAAGCATTTTTAAAATTTTCATTTTTTTTATGACTTTTTAAATTATTTAAGTTTTAAAATGATGATCTAATAATGATTTTACATTTCTTATGTAGCTATACATTCTCAAGAGCAAAGAGTGGTGACTGAGCATAGATACTATACTGGACTAGCTCATAGTGGGGGAGAGGGAAATAGTAGATAAGGTGGGGCTACTACACATAGCGAAGATGCCCTGGGTGGAGGTAGATAGAGCCTTACTAACGACTTTGGTTGAGAGGTGGTATTCATGGTCATCCACCCTTAAGTTACCGATAGAGGAGATAACCATCACACTAGAGGATGTGTGGTACATCTTAAGATCTCAATTTTTGGGAGGATGGTCTAAATGGTACGAGTGTTGAGGGTGGCATTAGAGTTGATGTCGAGAGATCCAACACATGAGATTTGGTAGAGCAAATTTTATATCGATGAGATACCACAATGATATGGCATCGATGCACTAACATCTATACTATGTAGAGTGGTGGTGGGGATGCTAGTGTGTCACATGAGTTGATGATACTTGCCATGGGTTTTGGTAGGAGTAGTGGCAGACATGCACAATAAGAGAGTTAGATTCACATTGATACCGTATGTATTGGATCACTTAAATATGACACTATACGATGTTGTGTACAAGCGATAAGTAGGGTTGGTATACATGACTTTTCTCCAAGTGTGTTCTTGAGAACATATGGTGATCTGAAGACCAGATACACTACCAAAACCATTGCCTACCATGGAGCAACTAATGGTATATAGGTGGAGTTGACACTATGAGCGTGGGCACAATATGTATGTTGGTGTCTTACCATTAGGCAAGAGGGTAATAGTGGAGCTACAGGTAAATCAAATTAAGTGGCATCCATGGTGTCTACACCCAAGTTGGGAGGAGGATCCAATGTATTATCACTAAGAAGGGTGAGTAAGAGCTATTTAGATTTGATAAAGTATAGTGCTAGTTAAACATCTTCCAAAGAGATTCTGGATCTGGGGGATTACTAGTTTTGACAAGCTATGAGGGATCATCGGGATGTGGGGGTTCTCTTGATGTGGCTAGGTAGGCAAAGGATGGTCCCAATGATTTTCTATACATGGATCTAGAGGTGGAAGATTTTGGGGTGGATCTTAGGTCATAGAGATGGTATAGGAGCATATTACCCCTAAGGATCTTCCCACTAGTGCTAGTGTAGCATCACCAAGTGATAAGTTGGTAGGTACAACTAGCACTTTGAGAGGTCACTCAATGAGCTAGGGAGAGAGGCACGATCCCACTAAGGCTAGATAGATCATTCATGTAGGTGGAGATAGTGATGGATATGAGGAAATCCATCATGATCTCCATCTTAGGAGGAGGGGAGAATATAGAGGTAGCCCCTATAGTGACATAGATGATACCTACCAAGGTACTAGATCAAGAAGAGGTGGAGGCCCTACGAGCGAGGTTAGCGGTTGTGAAGGAAAACATAAAAACCCTTTGGAGAGAGATAGACTAGATCTAGGTAGAGTAGGACATAGTGCAGATAGAAGTAGAGTGCCTCATAGGGGAAAGGGGTTAGGAGACTAAGGAAACAAGGATGGCTATTGCAGCTAACAACTAATAGATCAAGGGAGTCCACCTGCTAATGATAGAGCTATAGAGGGTGAGGGAGTTAGATAAGGATGTGGCATAAATATCAACATACTATCATGGGATCTACTACCATACCATTACTACGTATTAGAGGGTTCTATAACCCTCATCTCATCGATCACAATGTTATTTGCGATCGAGGGTACACACTATGTCATGATCTATGAATATTACTCCACCACCTCTAGAAGTTAGAGTAGAGGGAGCTAGCTCGCATGGCTAGGGATAGGATCAAGATGATATGCCAATTTTAAATAATGGCATGCATCCCTAGGGAGGGTCAAGTGTGCCAGGATCTTTATTATGGCATGTTTATTAACTGGCACACACTTGTGCTATCAAGTGATACTAGCTATTATTTTATGTTATTATTTACTTGTGCAAAATTGTGTGTGTTTTTTTCTTTTTATTACTAACATACTTTTAATTAATTAGGGATGATAACACAAACATAATCGATGCAATGCATGATGGATGAATCTAAATAATAAAATTCCTAACATTCAAGCTAAATGAATGCAAGGGCAAAGTGCATCAAAATGGAAGAAAAGGAAGGTGACAAATGAATGAAGAGGTGAACAACAACAATGGAGAAAGCAAAAGTGAAGACAGATAATAGCTCCAAAATATCAAATAATCGATAAATATATATGCTTGCAAATGACCAACATGGAGCTTACCCCTCTTGTATGGCCATGCAACCATATTTGTATGTACTGCAAATATGGAAAAGTGGAGTTATACCCGCTATGGATGTATCACTCACTAATATAGTCAGAAGGTCAAATGTGAAGCATGACTTGCCATGAGTACCATGCTCATTGATATGGTTATATGGATAAATGAACAAAAGATACCCACAGGATGTAAGCTCACAAATTATCGATATGGAGGCTACCCCTCACATGTGGTCATAAATCTATCCCATGTCGGGTGTGCTATATATGCAATGAATGGTCTTAGAGAATGCTACCTCGATAAAGGAGTGTTGTGTGTGCAATGGAAATGGTCAAAATAAATAAAGTGAAACAAGAGGGAAGAAAAAGAGAATATAGGAACACACCAAAAGAAAAAAGGTGTATTCCTTAACTTTGGAAAGGATTTATAGTCATTGAAAAAATATTCAAAGTCAAGGAAATCAAGACAAAAGAAGAGAGGAAAAGGGATAGAAGAAGAAAGGAGATGCATGGGAAAAAGCCCTAGGTTGGGTATTTGCTAAGCATCAGAGCCCTAGTGAACGTGCAATGCATGTGAGGTACAACCTAACTACATGTTATCACTTGCCATTATCGTAGATACCCCAAAAATATATATGATCAAGCAATCATGAGCAGGTAGTCATGCAATTATGACAAAAAATAATGCAAGTGGAATAGAATATTAGGCAAAGATGCAAAGTATGAATGATAACTGTGCAATATGAGAAAGTAGAAATAAAATGAAATATGATCTATGCTGAATGCATGACTATTCTAGTGATTTATTATTGTTGTTTTATTAATGAATGGAATGATAGTCAACACATAACCTAATTGTGCCTCCTATATTAACATAAATAATAGGCGTACAAGGGACTAATACATCAAAGAAAATCTAAAAGGGAGATTGTTGATTATGGAGACTAATTAATTTGGAGGCCTTGTTTTCAGTTGCACTTGGACCCACTATGTGAAAGAGGGGGTGTAGGGGGCATTAGCCCCCCCTAATAGATGCTTTTTATTCTATGTAAATCTAGACCATTTGTTATTAGCTCATAGATCAGATGGTAGATTTTAGGCGGGTTTTTCCCTAAAATTGTAATGCACTTTTATAAGAGGATGTTGTATGGAAGTTGATTGTAATGTTCGATGCGTGATTGTGTAGAGAAAGGTTTTTTGGATGAAATATAAGGCCTTATTATTTTATCCATGGATGTAGCCAAAATTGGGTAAACCACATTAAATATCTCTCTTGTGTATTACATTATTCTTCTGTGTTTTATTTATGCATTTTATTATTTCTCATATTTTGTTATTTAATCCAGACAATTGGTATCAGATATTACGGTTTGAAAAACATACTTGAAAGGAGGATTTCTAGTTCGAGTGGTAGCAATGACAAAATAAGGTAGATTTAGGGTTGAGAAGTTTAAAGGCCAAAATTACCAGCTATGGAAGATGCAAATGGAGTATTATCTTTATCAAAAATATCTTTACCTACCATTAGATGGAATTGCAAATAAGCCAGTGATGAAAATAGATGAAAAATGACAAGTTTTGGATAGAAAAGCACTAGGAAAAATACGACTTTGCCTAACATCATCGATGACCTTAAATATTTCAAAGGAAAAGACAATAGAGGGTTTAATGAATGCGTTGGATAAATTGAATGAAAAACCCTTAGCTTCAAACAAGGTATTTCTTATACAACATTTATTTAATATGTAAATGACAGAAGGTGGGTCTGTTACTGATCATTTAAATAAATTTGACATGGTTACTAATCAATTAAGTTCTCTAGGAATAAACTTTGATGATGAGGTTAGGGCTCTCTTGATTTTGTAGTCATTGCCAAAAAGTTAGAATGGCTTGGTAATGGCTATGAGTAATTCTATCTCTAGTTCAAATACTTTAAAGTTTGATGTTATTGGTGCTATCCTTAGTGTGGAAATGTGTTAAAAAATCACAGGTGAGACTTTATATAATGCTTTAACTATAGAGAATAGGGGGATACAAAGGGAGAGAGGAAAAATCCTAGGGAATTATGGAAAATCAAAGAAAAGCAGATCCAAATCTAAAGGGAAGCAGTTGGAATGTTGGCATTGCGGGAAGAAAGGACACCTAAAAAGAGACTGTTTATCTCAAAAATAAAAATAGGGAGAAGAAAAATAGGGTAATTAGGAAGTAAACATATTAGGTGATGTATTACAAGATGCTTTAACCCTTTCACTAGATAATATTAATGATTGTTGGGTGCTAGACTCTGGTGCATCATATCATGCCACACCCCATAGGAAATATTTTCTAGATTATGTTTAAGGTGATTTTGGATAGGTCTATTTAGGTGATGATAGACTATGTAAAATAATTTTAAAGTGTAACATACAAATAAAGTTATAGAATGGAAACCAATGCTTTTTAAGAGAGGTAAGGCATATTACTGATTTAAGAAAAAATCTAATTTTCATAAGGTAGTTGGGCAGTGAAGGATATACAATTACATTCTCAAAAAATTCATGGAAGGTTGCTAAAGGATCACTATTATTAAAAAACGGAAATAAGGAAGGTACATTGTATGTATGTACTAGTAATACCAATATTTCTATTTCTTTAGCTTCTAAAGTAGCAGATACAACTTCATGGAATCATAGGCTTGGGCACATGAGTACGAAGGGGATGTAGATTCTCCACTCAAGGAATTTGTTGACAGGTTTGAAGTAGATTTATTTAAAATTTTATGAGTGCTATGTTTATGGAAAATAGAAGAGTTAGATTTCTTAGAGTTGGAAAAGAAAAGAAGAGTGAAAAGCTATAGCTTGTATATTCAGATGTATGAGGACCAATTCAGGTATCATCTCTTGATGACTCTAATTATTATGTTACATTTATTGATGATTCAACTAAAAAAACTTGGGTTTATTGTATTCAAAAGAAATAAGATGTATTTGATACCTTTAAAAAATGAAAATCTTTGGTTGAGAATGAGATAGGAAATAAGCTAAAGTGTCTTAGGTCTGATAATGGAGGTGAGTACTACAGCAAAGAGTTTGACAATTACGATTCATACCATAGGATTCATAGAGTGAAAATGGTTTCAAGAACTCCATAAGAAAATGGTGTGTCAGAAAGGATGAACATGACTATCATGGAACATGCTAGGTGTATGAGATTACATGCAGGATTGCCCTTACAATTTTGGGTAGATGTTGTAGATATTGCAGTTTATTTAATAAATAGAGGACTTTCAAGTTCCCTAGATGGTGGGATTCCAAAAGAGGTATGGATAGATAAACCTATTAACTACTCATTTATGAAAACTTTTGGTTGTGAAGATTCATATTAGTAAATAAAATAGAACTAAACTTGAGGTAAAATCCAAAAAGTGTTTTTTCATTGGATATGGAGTTAATAATTTTGGTTATCGCTTTTGGGATTATGCAAATTACAAAATAATTAGGATTAGAGATGTAATATTCAATGAGAAGGTCATGTATAAGTATCAGTTGTAGGAAAAGAAATAGTAAAATGTAAACTCAAAATACACAATGCTTGATGAAATTGAAACTCCAAATGTGCTAGAAAATCAACAATACCTCAAACACCTACAACTGTTGTTAAAAAAATAAACAAGAATAAGTAGACCTCCTATAAATTACTCCCCTTTATTATATTATGTATTATTTTCTTACTCTTATGAACCAGAAACATATTAAGAAGCAATACATATAGAAATAAAGAAGAAATGGGAGCAAGACATGAAAGAGGAGATGGACCCCTTGATAAATAATCAAACTTGGGATCTAGTTCAGTTGCCTATAGGAAAAAGAGCATTGTAGAATAAATGGGTTGACAGGGTGAAAGAAGAATATGGAGGTAAAAAGAGGTATAAGGCTAGACTAGTTGTAAAGGGGTTTGTACAGAAGAAAGGTATTGATTATGATGAATTTTTTTCTCCTATTGTTAAAATAACTTCAATTAGAATTGTTTTAAGCTTAGTTGTTGTAGAGTATTTACATATTGAACAATTAGATCAAGGGTATGAGGTCAAAGGAAAGGAGGAACTAGTATGCAAGTTGAAAAATAGCTTGTATGGCCTGAAACAAGCTATGAGGTAGTGGTATATGAAATTTGATAGGTTTATGTTAGATTAAGGTTATAGTAGATGTTATTCTAACCACTATGTTTATTTTAAGATATTGGATAATGGTAATTATATTATCATGTTATTGTATGTAGATGACATGCTTGTTTTAGGGTCTAACATGTAGGATATAATTATGCTCAAAATAAAATTGGCAAAGTTATTTGCAATGAAGGATTTGGATGCTGCAAAGAAAATCCTTGGTATGAGAATAACAAGAGATAGGAAAAATTATAAATTAACATTGTCTTAGAGTGAGTACATTGAGAAGGTATTGGAAAGATTCAGTATGTAGGATGCAAAACCTATTAGCACACCTTTTACAAATCATTTCAAACTGACCAAAGAGATGTGTCCTAAGACATAGGAGGAGATAAACTACATGTCCAAGGTTCCTTATTCATCAGTAGTTGGAAATTTGATGTATGTGATGGTGTGCACAAGGCCAAATATAGCACATGCAATGGGAGTTGTGAGAAAGTTTATGAGCAAACCAGGAAGAAGGTATTGGGAGGCAGTGAAGTGGATTTTGAGAGATACAACTCATTATATTTTAGGTTTGTAGAAGAATTACAATTTAAAGAATATGCAAAACTAATATAAGCTCAACACGATTTGGATCCCATTATTCTCATAAAAAATATCAACTAATAGGAGCTATGTCATAACATAGCAAAATTCTAACTAAAGAATTTTTCTATAATGACTACTAAATTAGCTACGTAAATAAAATATGCTAGAATATCACTATACTAACAAAACTATAGGAGAAATTACATTCATAATTCAACATTACCCCCCTTAAAGTTGAGAGGGTTGACAAGATAGTCCCTCAAATTTATATATTGAGCTTTAGGAACCCCTTTGGTGAAGATGTCCGCCATGTTGTTCAAAGTGCTATGATATTGTAGCTCCACAGCCTATTTGTCCATTGTGTCTCTAATGAAGTGATACTTCATGTCAAAATTCTTGGACCTGCTATGGTGGATAGGATTATGTCCCAATTGGATGACACTCATATTGTCACAATACAATATGGTAGGACCACTTTGTCTTTCACATATTTCTTCAAGGACTTTTCTTAACCATAAGGCTTGGGCACTAGCATGTGTGATTGCTATGTACTCAGCCTCAGTAGATGACAATGCTACAATAGTTTACGTTTTAGAACTCCATGTTATTAGTCTTGACCCAAGACTAAAATAAATCCCTAAAGTAGGTTTCCTATCATCTATATTTCTACCCCAATCACTATCACTAAAGCCAACTATTTTACATAATTACATTTGTGGTAATGGATCCCAAAATCTAATGTATCCTTTACATATCTCAAAATTATTTTAATTGATTTTAGATGAAGTGTGGAAGGATCATCCATATATCTTGAAACTAGAGAAAAATCATATTGAATATTTGGCCTTGTGTTGGTGAGAAACATTCGACTCCAAAACATGTCGCTGTAAGTGGTCTTGTCAACTTTTGGTGTTCCATCTTCTTTGCATAATTGCATCCCATGACCTGTAGGAGTTGCAACAAACTTGCATTACTCCATAGAAAATTTCTTGATCATGTCTTGAGCATATTTATATTGACAAATGAAGATCCCATATTATGTTTTATATACCTCCATTCCTAGGAAGTAATGCATTAAACTTAGATCTTTAATTTCAAATTCTTTCATCATGGAGTGTTTAAACTCCTCATTCATTTTAACACTACTACCCATGAATATTAGATCATCCACATATAAGAACACAAGAAGGATGTTTTTACCTTGTTTCATGTAGTAGAGTGTTGGTTCACTTTTTCTCCTAGTGAATACATAGTCATGAAAGTAGCCATTAATGTGAGAGTACCATGCCCTTGGTGCTTACTTTAGGCCATACAATGCTTTGTTCTATTTTTAGACAAGGTCCTTATTACCTTGTTCTTCAAAGCCTTGAGGTTGTTGCACAAAAACCTCTTCATTCAAGTACCCATTAAGAAAGGCACTCTTCACATCCATGTGTTGAATTTTCCACCCTTTGTGAGCAGCCAAGGAAAGTACTAGTCTGATGATCTCTTGTCTAGAAACTAGATCAAAGGTCTCCTCATAGTCAATCCCATACTTCTGAGTAAACCCTTTTGCTACTAGCCTTGCCTTGTGTCTTTCAATTATCCCATAAACATTGAACTTAGTCTTATATATCCATTTACATCCAACATATTTCTTGCCTTTAGGAAGCTTTACTATCTCCCATGTATCATTATTTTTTATAGAGGATATTTCCTCTTTCATGGCTTGTTGTCATACATCATGAATACATGCTTTTTCATAACTAGGTGAATCTAGCTCTACACTAGTCATTAAAGCATAATTTACAACATATCCCTTAGGTTCTTGGGAGTCTTCATCACCATATATTTACAAATTTTCAAGTCTTTGCAAAACATCATGCATCTCACTAGCTTGGCTCCTAGTGTACCTTCTTGAAAAATTCTTATCCAACATTTGTTTGGAAGGATGATGCTGAAGTGTTCTCTTACCTTTGGTGGGTGGATCTACTTCCATTAGAGAAGAACTTACTAATATTTTTGGAGGACATGGATTAGCACTTGTGGAACTTGAATTAGAACACTGCTTTGGACTAGGATGATGACTTCTTTTGCTATTTTTGGGCTACACTTGAGAGGAGCTTGCATATTGAGATTCATCATCAACAAAAGTTTTTGATGACCCCATTATCCCCCTTAATCAAAAATTACATCCCTAGAGATTAAAATTTTATATATTTTTGGATTGTGGAGCCTATATGATTTTGAAGACTCACAATATCCAATAAAAATACATGCTTGACTTTTGGGGTCAAGTTTCTTTCTTTGCTCATCAGGAATGTGTGCATATGCAAGACAACCAAAAACCTTAAAGTGTTTTACATTTGGCTTTTTGACATACCATACTTCATAAGGAGTGATACCATCTAAACTAGAAGTAGGAATCCTATTTAAAATGTCAACACTTGTTCTAATAGCATTAGCCCAATACATGTTACTTAGATGCTTAATTTAAAGCATTGATCTAACCATTTCTACAATAGTGCAGTTCTTTATTTTAGCCACACCATTTTGTTGTGGGGTGTACGCAATTGTGAATTACCTTTTGATCCCATAATATTTACAATATTTTAGAAATGCATTTGAATAATCCTTTCCTCCTCTATCAGTCCTTAGACTCTTTACAACATACTCACTCTAATTCTATAAATTATTTTTGAAATATTTGAAACAATCAAAAGCTTCATCTTTAGTTTTCAAAAAATAAATCCAACCCATCCTAGAGAAAACATCAATGAAAGTGATAAAGTAAGATTTTTTACCCATGCTTTTGGTTTACATTGGACCACAAATGTTTGAATGCCCCAATTGTAGTGGATGGCTTACTTGCCATGCTTGTACTCATGGAAAATTTGATCTTGAGTGCTTTCCCAAAGCACACACTTAACACACCTCCTTGTGCTCTTCAACTTTTGGAATTCCACTCACCATAGCTTGAGAGGTCAACATCTTCAATATTGCAAAATTAATATGACCAAATCTCAAGTTCCAAAGCACACTTGGATTAGCTATAGCTACACTAGCAAGTTAAGCACCTCCTTGTTCCCCAAACTTAAAAGGAAACAACCTATTATTTGTCATAGGTACTTGTGTAACAACTATATTACAATTATTTTTATCAAAAATTACACATTTTCCATCATAAAAAAAAATTGTATAGTTCTTCTCCATCATTTGTTGAACACTATGTAAACTATGTTGGAGTTTGGGGTGTAATAGATGTTTTTTACCTTCTTGGTGCCTTTTTTTTTTGAAACCTCCATGGCTCCAATACCTTCAAATTATAGTACCTTGTCATATCCCAACTTGATATTTGATTTGTAGGTGGAATCCATTGTAGAAAATAGTTTTTCTTTGCCACTCATATGATTGGAACAACTAGTATCCAAAATCCAAGTTTCATTAATATTTTGATCTGATTTTCCATAGGTTAGAAATAAATTTGAAGGACCTTATCCCTCTCCATAGTTTCCATATTTACCTCTCCCTTCTTGAGAAGTCTTGGACCAATAATATTTAGGAAAGTGACCAAGCTTACCATAATTATAACAATATTTCTTTGATTTGTCAACTCCTCTTCCTTGATTACCACATCTTCCTTGATTTCCACCTCTTGAGATACTTATTCCTTTACCTCTTTAGTGTCCTCTTCCTTGTCATATTTATTGGCCTCTTCCTTGGCATCTTTCTTGAGTATCACCCTCCTTGGATGAGAATGATTTGTCATCATCTCCATAGCTTTTTGATGTAGAACCCTGTAGTCTCTCTTCATGAGACATCAAAGAACCAATTAGAGAATCAAAAGATAGAGTAGACAAATATTTTGAACTTCAATAATGATAGAAATATGGTTCCATTTATGAAGAAGTGTTCTCAACACTTTCTTCACCACTACTTCAGTTTTGATATTTTTTCCAAGGGTTTGCATTTTGTTTACAATGGATTTCACTCTAATACAATAATCACCTACATTTTCATCATTTTGCATTTTGATATTTTCAAAATCTCTCTTCAAGGTTTGAAGCCTTACTTGTTTCACTTGATCACTACCTTGATATCTATCTTTCAATACTTTTCATGCTTATTGGGCTAATAAACAAGAGGAAATCCATGGAAATATGCTCTTCTCCAAAGTTTATTGAATATGATAGATATCAACATACCACATTTGGGTAATTTAAATACATGTTTTTATTTGCTACTTAATCAAGCAAAATCAGTCATAAAATGCTAAAAATAGTCAAAACAAGGGTATAATATTCCTAACATGAAATCATGGAAGTAATTAACAAAAAAATTATTTTAATCAACAATTTGGCAATTAACTTTTTCATGTTTGGTAATATGGCAGTTTTTTATATGTCAAACATAGTGCAATAATGAGGCATTTTTTGGCCTCATCTATAATTCTATTGAACCCTGTTGAGTTCTTAAATATATCTATATCGGGTTGGTGAGAATTTTTGGGTTGCTACACATATAAACATCTTCATTTTTTTAAAATCTTCACAACTAGCTCTTCAAAAACATGAATAGGTCTTTGTTCTATTATATTTGAATATTTTTTTCTCATGTTGTATGTATTAATGTGTCTAAAAACTAAACATGATTCTATGGTGTAACATGTTCAATAATAATTGGAACAACTCTCATGTCCTCATACAAGTTCATGCATGTGAATTTTGAAAAGTCTAGCACCTCATGCATTATGCTCTTGATTTAGATGTTAATGGAATGTACTCAAATGTACTCGATATTTCTTTCTATAGAAAATTTCAAACAAACACAAATATAAATAATAAAGAAGGGTGAAGTATTTTTTAATGTTTGAGAGGTCATAGGCCATATGAGATCAATATTATTTACCCAATATATGGTTATCCTCAACTATACTTCGGTTATCAAAACATGGTGTACAACCCTTACCATTATAGGATTCGAACCTTGGACCTTTATTTAGAGTTCCAAAGTCTCCATTGTTAGGCTATCATGCATAGGATAATAAATAAGAATACCTTTTTTGAAAATCTATTTTGTATAGATCTTCTCTATGATTTGCATCTTGTCTTTGTAAATTAATTTCTCTCTTCCTCACAAGGTACCTCTTTGCTCTAAAAATCAACAACAATATTACCAAGTTTAGGTTTGTTTATGGCATGCTCTATTGTTCATTAATAGCCAAAAATACCAAAATAAAAATGAGAAATTCATCACCACCATTGCTTATTATTTTATATTATTGTTGATGTGTAAGGTTAGTATTCAAATCATCAAACAGATAGACACATAATAGAATACGTAGAGGAATTCCATTAAGAATTTCTAAGTGACATTATAAAATACATGGAAGAGACCTTTGAAAAGGTCTAGAGATTTTTTATATAGTTTTACAAGTTGCTATTATGAAGGCTTGATGTTTGAAGAAGTATGTTCAAGATTCTATATGTTTGAAGTTCATCAATAAAGCAATATTTTCTTCCATGATTCTAGCAATGGTATTTTGTATCTTTCCATGATTTATTTATATTCATAAACTTTCTTTTTACTTTTTGCATCAATTAATTAATTAGTGTTATATTATTGGAATGAAACATTAGTTACTAAAGAATTACATTGTCTTTTACAAGGTAGGTCCCACTCTTTGTAGTTAGTTCCTTGCTCTCTGTCTCCTGAAATAGAGTAGAATTAGTCTTAGACCATACGATAAATTAATTGCATCATTTTAAATTATAAAGTAAATTAGATAGTTAAAATTATAAAAACATTATTATATTGCATGTGGATCCACACCAATAAATATACACAACACATAGAATTAGTCTGCATCATAATTGCACTTTGAATATTTCATTTTATTTCATTTCTTGTAATTTTTATTTCTACAATCAAAACTAAGAAAATAGAATCAAGTTAAATATTAATGATTATAGAATAATCTATACTAGATTTAATGTTCTTTAAATCATTTGTTTTGGATTGAAAAATATAATGTATGAGATACAACTTGACAACCATGTTTATCGAACTAGAGCCAACGCCTAGTGAAGGAGAGCACATTCTTTCACCTGAAGGAAGCGTTGAGAGCAAGAAAACAATTTTTTATTCGATGGAAATGGAATTTATAAGGTTTGATATACATTAGAAGAGACTATACATGCAGACCACCACTTATCACAATCAATAGAGTGCCCTATATTCTATAATGTTCACAAAAAAATGCTTAAGGTAACATCTAAGTCTTGAATATTGAAAGGAATCATTTAAAGCATATTTATCTTAGCTTGTCAGTTGAAGAAGGAAGGAATGTTACTAAATATTGAAGAGTTATTCATAAAAGTAATGCCTCTCAAGTTCATAGTAACATGTGGGTTCAATTCCAAGGAGAACATAAGCTACTTAATTAAAACACAGTGACATCCAAGAAAATATAGTGAAGACCAAGCAAAGTGTAAGTGAAGTCCAAGGGGAATGTAAGTGGAAGTGTAGCCAACAATAAAGAAAATGTGCATTTAGTAGAAAAAGTATTCAAAGCCTTAAGACAAGGAGTCAAAGGTGCAATAAGGACATGCATTAAAACCTATCATAAACCAACGAAAGGTTGCAATGTATTTCAATAATTCCAATGCCCACTAACCATTCAAAGTTCAAAGTGTTGAATGCTCATATTACAACAAACACAACACCCACAAAGAATCGTTGAGAAGAGTTTGTATACTTAATTACTAAGGTAATTTCAATATTAAACTTGCTTTCTTAAATTAAAGTAACATTGGGGTTATAAGGTAATACATATATGGTAAAAAATACTACTATGTTGGAATAACCAAATATTAGTAAGTAATAAAGCAAGTTTATTTCGAAGCATTATAATTGAAGTACATTATAACAATATTTGCAAATAACCTATTAGGAGATATAAGGCTGTAAAATTTGGTAAACTCAATTTCAATTTGCTTAAACTATTATTTTCTAACATTTCCAAAAGTAGGGAGTTATAAGGTATACTACACCAAACTATAATACTTGGAAATTAGAAAATTAAATTATTGAATAGAGAAGCAAATTTATTTCTTACATATAGAGTTGGAACTTATTGATAACACTTTTCTCATACTCATACTAAGGAGACAAAAATATATCCAACTATAAGAACTCCATTAGAGAATTCTTCATTAGGAGAGATACCGTTAAATTGAAAGTTGATTATTATTATCAAAATATTACAAAATCAACTCAAAAGGGGAACTAGTTATTTCTAAGCTTATTATCAAAGCATATAGCATATTCTAATTTACTTGGGAGATATAAGGAATCCTACATAGCCTAAATTCAATAAAGTTTTTATCAAATTAGTTCATATACTCTTATCTAGGGAGATATAAGGATGTCTACTCCAAAGAATACACCTAACAATGAATAAACAATAATATTAGAAAATAAAAGGCAAGTGCCATAAAAATTGGAGTCATGAACTTACTTATAAAGACTAAAGTAGATTTAGATCTTACTTCAAAGGTGATTCATAGTGAAGCCTTAGAAGACAACTTTGATACTATGGAATATTATCTACATGCTTGATTCACTGAAGTAATTGATAATGGGAAAAGTGACATTCTACTTCCTTTAGACTTTGTAAGCATATTGTATATGATATTAATTACATACAAATGTTACAAGGATATAAATGTAGAACAAAAAGGATTGATAGAATCTCTTAAAAATAAAATAGAGATGAATGAATCATACTTAGAAAATATATTTCAATCCTCATGTAGTATTGGTACTTCAAGTTCTACTAACTCAATATATTATCATGATGTCATGAGTGTCTATTCAGAAGCCTCTATATACAGTAAAAAAAAATAATAATAATAACAAAGGAAAATGAAAAATACTTTTATAGGAATCAGGTAACAATATGACCACTCATGAAAATCCAAATATAATATTAAAGAAGAAGAAGAAGAGGAAACAAATCAAGGAGGCATATAGTGCAAGGGGAACTAAAGATAACACAAAGAACCCGATCAAGCTGAAGAATATCTAAAGATCAAAGATCCATATTTAAGACTAAAGTATTCAATACCCAAATAATATAATACAGGGGGTGTTAGAGCATATTACATTATTTAGGTACATGTCAATGTACCACCTTGGGTACATTGTTAGACTAAGATTTTTTCTTAGGTTACTTGAGCAAGAAGTAATAAATGCACAAGTGTCAATGTGCAATGATGTAAATTTACAAGGAGTCCACTTGTACATGAGTCATTGGAAAGGTATTTAGAAAGAGTAAGGACCAAATAACCTATCTTCTTATATATATGTCCCATAGTGAGTGTAGCAAAGGTGTGTAGAAGAAGTGAGACTACTATTGAGTAGTGAGTAGGTACAATGTAGTTTCCATTAGAGTTTTGGAGTGTTCATTTCTTCCATTACATTGAATTGTACTATTTTTGTAACTTTCCATTAAAAGCATAATTTAATATTATTGCATAATTTTATTATCTTACGTTTTTGCATATTTACATATTGTGATTGCTTTCTCCCATATCATGAATTATCAAAAGCTAAAAAAGGTAAATGTGAAGTCAAGCCTTATGAAAAATATAGTATTATTGATGTTCTATCTAGTTGGATCTTAGGTAAGGATACTTGGTTCTCCTATTTAGAAACTCTTGTTAATGAACAAGTTTCCTTTGTTAAATTTAAGTTCACAGGTTTGTCAAAATTCTTGACCATGGAGAGGAAACAAAGTCAAGAACCCACCAAGACTTGAAAGAAACTTTTTGAAGCCTTGAAAAATACCTTCTACCTACCTAATTACCAAAATATTCTCAAAATAAATTGGTATAGGTTTAATTAAACTCAGAATATGCTAGTCCAAGACTACATCTGTGAGTTCAACAGGCTAAGAATTCTTCTTGGAGTGATTGACCTAGCAAAGGCACTAATCATTAAATTTTCTAGTGGTTTTCAAGAACAAGTATTTAGAAGGTGAATTTCACTCTCTTAGCTACTTTGAATGTGGTATTTCTAGTGTAGGATAAGGTGACTACTTAGTATGTACATCCTTCCAAGGCACCAAGTCCACAATAGTCACATCAGGTGAAGACACCATCCTATTATTATTTCAATATTCCTCCTCCTTTCTCTCCTTTTTATTCTTCCTATTCTTATTATTTCAATGGAAAAAATGTAATCATTATAAAAGAAAAGGTCATGTAGAAAAATACTATATTAGGAAGATTTTTTTTTGTACAAACACCAAATGAGAAAATACAATATGGTCCCTTTGGGGTTGTAGGAGAAGCAAGACCATACGATGAGATTAGTGTCCAGCTCAATAATATAAACCTAATATCTCATCCTTTGTATGATGGTACCTATGATAATTTATTCATCACAAGGGTCCACTTGACGCATAACTTTTCTATGCATTGTATCCATGACAATGGATCTCAAAAGAATTTAATTGTGAGGTCCATTGTTGATAGATTGAAACTATTGGTGGAACCTCATCCTTATTCAATAGGATGGAAGGATAATGGTTCCTCCTCATACATCAATGAGATATTTATGGTGGTATTTGCCTTTGATTCATATTATGTGGATAGAGCCACATGTAATGTGACTCCCATAGATTATTGTCGAATGATTTTGGGCAAACCTATCAATATGACAAGATGAATATATATCATACTTTTGAAAATACATACACATTGCACCATGAGAATAAGAATTTTATTATATAAAGTATTAAGTATAACACACTTTTGACACACCCCATTCAACCACAACTAAATAATATTGCCTTAATATTCAATAGATCATGAAGAACATAAGCTCATACTGAGAGGGGGGTGAATAGTATAAGATAAAAAATTTTACTTTTCAACCAAAATTATAACAACAATAATATAAAATTAGTAAATAAATCACACATAATAACACACATGAGAGACATGATTTAATGTGGTTCACCCAATGTGGGTTACGTCCATGGAGAAAATATTTGTTATAAATTTTCTAAACAAATATTTTGGGAATAATTTCCTATTACAATGTTTACGGACCTCTATCTAAAGGAGATCTCAATCCCCAATGCTCTAGTTTATGGATCTCTTTCCACAGGGGAAATATATCCCTTCTACTTTGATTTGTGGATCTCTCTCCATAGGAGAACTATATCCCCTCTACTCTAGTTTTTGGATCTCTCTCCTCAGGAGAAATCTATCCCCTCTGCTCTGGTTGGCTTATAGAGCTAGTTCTCAACTCTGCTCAACTCTGATAAAATTTGCTCACTACTTTGATAAAATCCATTCTACACAAATGCCTTTACTAATATATATCATACCTTCTCACAAGTCTGCCTCAAACTTGCTCACAAGACTGTCTCAAACCTGTGTATAATATTTTCTCAAACCTACTCACAAGATTGTCTCAACCTGCTCATAATACTATCTCAAACCTGCTCACAATACTGTCTCAACTTTTTCATGAGATTGTCTCAACCTACTCATAAGATTGTCTCAAACCTATTCTAGTCTGCTCACTATCTCTTCTCAATCCTACTCTACTACATGCTCAAAACCGCACATAACACATGCTCAAAAATTCTCATAACACATGCTCAAAAGTTTCATAAATTCACTAGTCATTGATGCACAATTTACTTTCAACACATAGATCAAATATTTCCAACAATACACACTAATCAACACTTTTATCTCCACCTTATAATTTTGAAATATTTTCTCAACAAACTACTCTAGATAAGTAATAATGTCAACATACCTCTCACTTTGCTTTGATAAAAAACACCCTCAAAACTTGTTCCAAAATAATTTCCCTTTTGTCACTATAAGAAGCTAGCCAGTCTATTTTTTCAAATCAAACATAAAAAGTTTGCACAAAATTATCCTCTTTTTATTTTCTCAAAACAAGGCTTTTAATTGAAGAATAAAAACCTTTTAATTTTCCTTCACCATGCAAAAATTACACACAATAATTTTACCATAAGACACCTTATAACTCCTACTTTAAAACACACACAATCATACAATAAAAATCCTTATCATATCTTATTTCTCCTTCTAAACATATTTTAAATTATAATATCAAAAACCCTTTTCATACCTTATTTATTTTTCCAAAATATTTAAATTATAACACCAAAATACCTTTACACAACTTATTTCTCCTATTGACGAAGATAAAAAGTGTGCACCTATCTATTGCATTAATAAAATCAACACACAAGCATGGAAATATGACAAGATTGCATGAATCAAAGAAAATGTGTGTTTCTTTATTGACATATCCAATAAGTTTTGGTTACAATATTGCCCCTCTTAGGGTCACCCGAATGTTAATACTATCAATACAATATCCAAGCCCCAACGAGGTAGGTACAACTCTATTGCTTTCTAAATGATCACAAACTACTATAGGGTGGAGTAGACCCTCTTATTCGTGTTGAGGAAGGATTTGAATGTATGCTCCTTTGAATGTGTTTTCCTATGGTCAAGAAAAAATAGAAAAGATTTAAAAGCATAGGCAACATCTCATGATGAGGCCATTTAAATGATTGTGAGCATAAAGATAGCATAACAATGTAAAATCAAGAAAATAGATAAATCATGTTAAACTTATACCAAATGCATAAATATTTATAGAAACAAGAAAATATAAGAGGCAACTATCAATCTAGTGGATCAATTGTATGAAACTACGCAAGTTATTAAGAAGAGAAGCCATTAATGTTCTAATTGCTATGATAAGAATAAAATTGATTAAACTCTAAACGTGTCAGATATATTATCTCTAAAACATGAATTAATTCATTGAATTAACAAATCTAAACTAATTAATTGGACTGTAATGAAAATAGTAAAGATATTATATCTCGGTTGCAAACTGTAGCTCTAGTGAGCGGTCTACACTATGAACCACAACTGTCAGCCACGATGAGCAATCAAGTAGGTTTGCCCTCCAAATCCAAGAGTTGTGGGCTTGATATCCTTATCCAATTGATGTTCAAGAGTCACCTTCAGTGTCCTTTGACAGGTTTTGCAGTAGAATCATTATAAAGGGAATTCATTTGCCCAAATGTGCACTTCTTGGATTTCCTAGGCTCCTAGGACATCCATGGCACAATTGGTCATGATTCTTGGAAAGTAGGTAGATAATAGGTGCAATAGCTCTCTCAGTGTACTCGTATGAGTCTACAATTTTATAGGGCTTCGCTGCTCTAATCTCTAATGCTCTCTCTCTATTTTGACAGTGCTTCACTATCAAAATGTTCTATATTGCTTCATTTATTTGCACCATTTTGGAGGGGTACTTATAGTATGTCCCAGGGATAGGGGTGGATTCATGGAGAAGCCAAGATAAATAAGAGGTGGTTAGGACAGTTGGAATGGAATCCTCTAGAATATTTCATCCTTTAACCACCTTTTTCTAGAATCCATGGCCATTCAAACTGATTTGGCTTGAATGAAGGCCAACTAAAATTTAGTTAAAATCGCAGGTCACAACTGTGGTTTAGACTATAAATCATATGTCTCATCCGTAGTTCATACTTTAGACCATAGGTCTCACCCACATTTCATACTGATTAGGCGTAGGAGCCCAATTTGAGTGGTTAAAACCATTGCTCTATTTTGGAGTCTATCTAATATCCTCCATATGGTCTTGTAGCATGTCCATATGAGTAGTCACCCTCAACATAGCGCATTTTAGATGTCTACATATGCCCATTTTGAGATGCGTTGTGATATCTAACAACGCTAAAAAAAATAGACCTCCTAAAATTATGTCAAAGGTTCTATGATGATCATTAGTCGGATCAACATTAGATTCCCTGGGTCTAGAAAAAGGATGCGCATCCTAGAATCATTACTTCCAACTGAGTGAAAGGCTTACATTTGATAAGTCTACACTCGCCATCAAAAATTTAGGTATCTTTGGTGCTACAATAGGATTTAGTCCTATATAACTGAAATGATGAGAGTTACAAATAAATTATCATATTTTCTATTTACCCCAAGCAAAGGGGGAAGCTTATGATAGCTATTGAAAATTATTCATAAGATGAAAACAATTTTGATAAGATCAAGGGATCTATGATTTTAGGGATATTCTATTGACTTTTATTATGATTATGATATTATGACTACCACCTCAAGCTACGAGTCGATGAGGGTAATGACAATGAATGAAGCGACAAAGTCACTTGACCATAATGAATGATCTACACAAACTTAGATTTGAGCATTTAATTACTTGGCTAAGCCTAGTTTAGCTTATGATTGCAACTATTAATAGTAATTGCACATTTCTATCCCATGGAGCAATCGGGCTGCAATAGCCTTCTTAGGAAATCAAAATGATACAATTCCAATTAGATGTATGTTGAATCAATTTGTCGATGATTTGCTAAAAATATGTCATAGGAGACATGACATGAAACACCTCATTCCCGTGGAGCGATCCAACCTTGAAGGCCTTCTTTGGGATTAAAAGGAAGTATATCAAATCAACGATGACAATTTTTACCAATTTTCCTTATGGTTATTTACTCATCTTTTTGGATTGCATGGATCGCAAGTTGTTGCAACCGCCAAGTGTATAGGGTAAATGACTGAATACGAGGCGCATTTGGCTTTTGATTATTTGATTTTTTTTTTGAATTTTTGAATTTTTTAATTGATCCTAGTGCTTTGAACATCACAAAATTTGATACATTGATTTGCTCTTATTGAAAATTTTATCTATTAGGAGTCCTTAATTTGACATTTTAGCCCTTCCCACGATAGGATTTTAGACACACACACACACACACACACACACACATATAATATATGAGATTTGATCATTTATGTTCATTATGTGTACTGTATATTTTTGCTTTTATGTTTATGAGATGCACATGGATGCAATTCTTATATTGATGCTATGATGATATGATGTGATGTATGGATGCCATACATTAAAAAGCTATTTAATTTTATGATGATGATATGTAGTGATCTAGATGCTTAGATGTGCTATTTATGATTGATGCATATGGATGTGATGTTTATCCTTTAAATGCATGTTTAATTTTGATTTATTGTATGCATTTAATTTATGATGATATTGTGATATGGTTATGCAATGTATGTAACACATTATTTACATGATGGTAATCTAATGTAAATGAACTTGTATGCTTTAATCACTTAAAACATAAGGAATGAATGCGATATGTGTTTAATAATCTAATGGATGACACCACAAAATGTATAAAAATCATGAATGTAATAAAAAATCCTCATTACAAGAATTTAATAAATTAATCACCCATATATATTATGCAATGATATGGAACAATATGAGGTGAATGATATAATATGTCACTCTATATTCCTTTTTCCTATTTGAAAAATGTATGCACAATATAGTCAGTGGCTGTCTAAATATTATTTCTAATATCCATCCGGTATCTATCCTATATATTTGAAACTTGTGCTCAATGTAATGATGTATCATGGATTCGATACTTTGCAGTTTAATGATTGAATGACTTTTATTTTTGATGACTTGTGATTTTTGGCATTTTGTTGCTATTTTGGGAATTTTTGAGGTTTTCCATGAGACTCAAACACCCTAGTTATCTAATCAAAAGTTGTATTCTGAACTATAAATTTTTAGTTAGGATATGCCAAAACTATTCATTAGATCTATATGTGCAAGTGCATATGTTTGATAAGACATAAACATACCCCAATGTCAGGCAGGATTCTTCCAGCCCATTGCTAAGATAGGGGGTCCAAAAATGCCATACCCAATATTATGTTTAGATTTTAGTTGGACTAGGCCACTATGCGATGCAGGACACCTGAAGCTAGCTCTTCCTAATTCAAAATATTGGTCTACATATAAGCAAAAGATAATGTATCATACATATCATCATGTATAAGGTACAATAGTGCAAGCAATTCTAGGGATTCAGGCTCACTCCCTCCTTCTCTATAAATTTTTGGGATACTTTCTTGTAAAAACTGATAAGAATCACTAATATTAGCTTTGTGCTATTCTGTTTCTGATTCTTAAGCAAGCGATTTGTCTTCATCTTGATTTTGCACTGTCTTTTGACCTTCATTTGATCTTGTCTTGCATTTGATTTCTAATCTTCATTTGATCTCTATTTTTGATATTCATTTGATCTCTTGAAATTTGAACTTTGATTCTTGATCTTCATTTGATATTTGTTTCTAGAATTATGAGCTTCTGAAATGTCCTTTGTGGATTTTACTTTGGGGGAGAACTACTTTTGGGATATCAATCTAGGATATCGATCATGTGATATCAATTTGGAGGATATCAATATGGAGTGTCGATTTGTGATATTGATCATATGATATCAATGTGGTTTATCAATCTGGGATGTCGATCTATGATATCGACATAGGGTATCAATCTGGAGGATTGATGTGGGATATCACTTTGGGATATTACTCATTTTATCATAAGTAAGGGATTCTAGGTTGGAAATGAACCTATCCTTTTGCCAATTACCCACATTTCTCATATCATCCGCATAGAGGGATAAGCAAGAATAACTCCTTTTGCTTGAGGATACTCGGTCCTACTTCATGGATTCATCTTCCCCTATTCCTTATTAAGATTATTTTTAATTTTTTATTAGTGACAATATTCTGATATGATAAGGGCTATACTAACTGGACCTCATCTACCAAAAGCAAAGCAATATTTCTTACCAACTCCTAAGAAGACCACTAGGTATGGTTGAATGATCGAAAAACACTAGCATATTCTTCATAGCAACAAATTGGTTTGTGTTGAAAAACACATTTACTCATAGTGATAAATGATAGATAATAGAATGCAAGGATGCATTATTGAAACACAAACGTGGTGTCGTTTGTAATATTGTAGACACAAAATATCCTAATGCGATTGTGATGGATGGATATGCCTAAGGAAATAAAATGATGAAATACAAGGGATAATGAAATGCATGATGCAAATGCAATGTGATGATGCAAATGAAATGAAAATGTTTTTGGATTTTTTTGTTTTTCCATTTTTATTTTATTTTATTGCTTTTATCATTTTTACGGATTTTGAGCTTTTATATCTGATAAAATGGTGAGAACATACCTTTAGGAGTGACCAAACAACGAGGAAATATCATTGGAGCTTTTAAATTGACCAATCAATTTTTAGAAATCCTTGGAGCTTTTTGGGTTGACCAAAGGGCTTACAAATGCCTTTGGTACCTTTTTCTTGACCAAGCTATTTTTAGAAAAGAGTTTGGAGATTTTTAGGATGACCGAGTGGTTATAAAAAAAAACCCTCAAGGCCTTTGGGTTGACCAAGAGATTTCTCAGAAATCCTTGGAGCTTTTGGGTTGACAAAAGGGCTTACAAATGCCTTTGGTACCTTTTGCTTGACCAAGCTACTTAGAAGAGAATTTGGATCTATTTAGGATGACCGAGTGGTTATAAGCAAAACCCTCGGGGCCTTTGGGTTGACCAAGAATTTTCTTAGAGATCCTTGGTGCCTTTTTGGGATGACCAAAGGGCTTACAGATGCTTTTGGATATTTTACTGACATGACCAAGCAGTTTTTAGAACCCTTGTTGCCTTTTTGGATTGACCAAAGGACTTACAAATGCCTTTGGAGATTTTAAACTAACATGACCAAACTACTCAAATGAGAGCTTAGATATTTTTAGGATGACCATGTGGTTATAAGAAAAACCCTCGAGGCCTTTGGCTGACATGACCAAGCCGTTTTCATAACCCTTGGTGACTTTTTCTATGCTCTCAAGCATAGAACGCCTTAATATGGATGATGTTGAGAGGTTTAGGATCTTTAACACCTCCTAGTGATGTTAGGCGATAGGTAACCAGACCAATTTTTCTAGATATGATATTAGGCCCTAGCCAGTTAGACACAAATTTTTCTCGCATATCAGGAAAAAAATTAGAGTTTTGTTGGTTCTCTTTCAGCACAAGATCCCCAACCTCAAAGTCTCTCTAGTGGACTTTGGCATTGTAAGCTCATTTTAATCACTCTTGGTAAACACAGAGATGCTCAAGGGCATTCATGTGGAGTTCATCAAGTAGCATCAATTGATCCAGGAGAGGTTGCCATGTGGTATCATCATCAATGAACTCTTTCAATATGATGTGTAGCATTGGAATTTCTAACTCTAAGGGCATACTGGCCTCAATGCCATATACTAGTGAAAATAGTGTTGCCCCAATGGATTTCTGAATGCTAGTCCTATAAGCCCATAATGCAAGGGATAGTTGGATATGACAATCCTTGTGGTGTTCTTGTACCATATTTTCAAGATGGAAATCATAATCTTGTTTGAGGCCTTAGCTTGCCTGTTTGCCTATGGATAGTATGGAGTTGCAAAACTAAGTTTGATGTGATATTTAGATGTTAAAGCTCACATAGTTTTGTTCTTAAAAGAAGTTCCATTATCCAAAATTTTCTTGGATGGTATCCCAAAACAACATATGATATGCTCAAGAATAAATTTTACGATGCGAGCTCTAGTGGTCATTGTTAGGGGAATTACTTCCACCCACTTTGTAAAATACTCAGTAGCCATAATAATAAATGTATGCTAGCATGATGATGAAGGAGAAATATTGCCAATAAGATCAAATCCCCACTAAGCAAATGGCCAAGCTGCCTGAATGGGCTATAAGGCCTATGATGGAAAGTGCATAAGATTAGCATGATGTTGATATGTTACGTATTTCTTAACATACACATTGCAATCCTTATCCATAGTGGGCCAATAGTAACCCATTCAAAGGATGCGCTTGACGATAGCCATGCCATTGAAATGGCCACCGCACATACCATCATGAGCTTCTAAAATTTCCCAAGATGACTCTTGCGGCTCAAGACAACGAAGAAGAACTCCATCGTAGCTTTTTCGGTATAAAATGTCTCCTAATAAGACACACTTAGTCATTTTATATTTTAATGTGCATCTTTCAGCACACAACAATCTCTTTGGAATTATACCAAGTTTTAAGAAGTCTGGGATTTGCAACATCCAACTTTGACAAGCCTCAGCTTCAACTGCTAAGATGACTTGCTCCCCCTGCGTATTTATCTTTGTAAATGCAAACTAGGAAACAACCTTGTGGTGAATAGTGGTACCACTCCCCGTAGGACTCTGAGAGGTTAATGACTCCCAAGGTGCCTGCTTAAGAAAGCCTTTAGCTCTACAAAACTAATCAAATTTTGGTTCTACACTAATCATGTTGACTGACTCTTTATTATCAAAGGTTGCACGCTTCATTGTAGGATGTGAGAGCGTTCTACCATATATGGTAGTAAAATTGGCCAAAGGATTCTGAGGTATTAAGGATCACAAATATGCCATGGTGTCTACAAACCTGTTTGATGAATGAGGGATTGCCTTGATGTCATAACATTCCAACTTAGCCAAATATGTAGCAACAAGATCTTTATAGCCTTTCAGCACAGGATATCGACATTGAAAAAGCCTCTTAACTTAGTTAACTATGAGCAAAGAGTCACCAAAGATGTTTAATATTCTAATGTTCATGGCAATGGCTATGTGGAGGCGTAAAAGTAGGGATTTGTACTTAGCATTGTTGTTGGTACATGGAAATTCTAACATGAATGACAAGGGCATTGGAGCTCCTTACGACATGAAAACTACTATTCTTGCACCACCCCCTTGCTCGCACTTCAAATCATCAAAGAACAAGGTCATATCAACATTATTCTATGGTTATTTAGGTTCGAGAGATTAAAATATGATGAAGATAACATCATCTAGAAGATCAATGGTAAGAGGCCTACTGTTTGACAGTGATGCCTCAGCTAGCTGATCAGTTATGACTTGTCCCTTAATGGAATTTTGGCTTATGAATTCTAGATCAAATTATGTCAGTAGCATGATCCACTTTACAGTATGTGTATTATGATATGTCTTGATCATAATATACTGCAAAGGATTTTGTTTTGATATTACATATGTCGTATGACATAGCATATAGTGCCATAATTTCTTGGTAGCGAACACTACTTCTAAACAAAGCTTCTCCACATATGCATATCCTAGATCATAACTCACCAAGGTTCATCTAATGTAATATATGGCTTTTTCTTTGCCTTGCATGTTCTTTTGGGCTAACATGGTCCCTAATGCAAAGTCGATTGTCGATATATATAACAGAAAAGGCACATCTGGCCTTGGTGGAGCTAGTACTGGCAGCATTGCCAGGTATTATTTGATATCAGTGAAGGCTGCCTAACAATCCTTGTCCCAATTGAATGAGATTCCCTTATATAGCAAAAAATTCATGGGTTGAAATTTATCTGATAACTGTGCAATAAATCACTTTATGGATGCTACTTTGCCCTAAAGGCTTCTTAATTTATTAATACTTGAGGGAGGATGCATCTCTAAAATAGCCTTGACCTTTGCTAGGTTGACTTATATGCCTCGCTTTGAAATGATGAATCCTAAGAGTTTCCTTGAAGTTACGCCAAATACGCACTTATTAGGATTCAACCTAACATTATGCTCTATTAGGTGATCGAAGACCTTCCTCAGGACCTTCGCATGCTCAGAACGTAGTAATGACTTGGATAGCAAGTCATCAATGTAATACTCTAAGGTCTTATGCATATAGTCATGAAAAATATATGTCATAGCCTGTTGATATGTGGCACAATCATTTTTAAGACCAAATGGCATAAATTTATAACAAAATATTCTCCATGATGTTATAAACGTGGTTTTATGCTAGTCTTTGGGCTTAATCCAAATTTGATTGTACCCAAAAAAATTGTCCATCAAGGAAAGCATCTCATGACCAATAGTAGCGTCTACCAGAGCATCGATATTTGGAAATGGAAATTAATCTTTGGGTGTTGCATTATTTAGGTCTCTAAAATCCATGTAAATATGGATCCTTCCATCAGGTTTTCCTACGAGCACCATATTGGATACCCATTTCGGATAGTCGATGGAAATGACAAAATCTACATCCAAAAAATTTTGCAATTCATATTTCACCATTAAGGATATTGTTGGATGCATCTTTCTAAGATTCTTCTTAACTGGTTTCTTCGACAGATCTAGTGAAATGTTATGAGTAACCAATTTCGAATATAGACTGGCATATCTTTGTAATCCCAAGCAAAAATATTAGGTCTCTCCTTCAATATAGGGATGATGCTGGTACACTCATCTGGAGTGAGACTTTATCCAAATTTAACCTTCCTTGGATTGGTGGGATCCTTACTAATATCCACTTCGAAGGTTTTCTCTACTGACATATGTGACCCCTCCTCGAGCTGATGAGGCATAGGGATCAAATGGATGTCATCTATTGGGTTTATAAGTTCCACATTGGAAGCATCCTCAGCATGATAAACATCATAAGCACATCCTGGCACAAAATGAAATGGTTGTAACATTTCTTTGTTAGGGAAGAAATATTTAGGCTCAATAGGTGAGTCAACGTGATCCCAATTGATAGCATCTACATTTAGATATAGTGGTTTGGACGGATCTGTTCGATTGTGGAGTGGAGTGGTTAAATCAATGGAGACCATATTGTTGGAATGGAATTGATCTCCAAGACCATAGATAAAACTGTACATCATCAATGCAGCTCCCATACCCAAGATTTGGCTTTAATGGCATGGGCACAAATGGGTCCTCTCTCTATGAGGAATGGATGACTAGATCCTCTCTATGCACGAATTGTAAAATTGGATCATTTGGCTCAAGGAACTCCATGTAGGTTGGCAAATCAAGAAAATGTTGAGCAAGGTGTTGCAAGAAGTTTGTCATTGTTGTCAACACAGGCAGTTAGATCTAATGATGTAGTGGACAGACAGTTCAGGAGTCATTCAGATGCAGAATATAGAAGTTCAAAGGACAGTTAGATTATGTAAAGTGTAATTCCTGGAAAACAGAAGTGACCCAATTTCTAAAATTTGAAGAAAAAGACAAGTTAGAAAACTGTCACGATATCGCGACATGTTTTCTGTCGCGATTTCGAGACAAGTCGGAGGAGAGAGAAGGCGCAGCCGAAAATGTCATGATTTCACGACAAAAATGAGGAGAGAGAAGGCTCAACCAAAAATGTCATGATTTTGTGACAAAAATAAGGAGAGAGAAGGCGCAGCTGAAAGTGTCACGATTTCATGAAAAAAATGAGGAGAGAGAAGGCAGAAGGCAAACTATCATGATTTCGTGACATGTTGGCGACCAAGAAGCTAAGTCGAGAAACTGTAGCAATTTCGCTACATGTTGGATTTTTGCTGGCCGAAGCAAGGAGAAAGCGTTAAGTTGAAAAGTTATAGCAATATTGCTATGAGTTGAAAAAGCACAACACAAAGGTGTATCGATTTTGCTACAAGTTGAAAAATCACAACATGAAGGTGTAGCGATTTCGCTACGAGTCAAAAGTGCACAACACGAAGGTGTAGTGATTTCGCTACAAGTCAAAAGTGCAGAACTCAAAGGTGTAGCGATTATGCTACAAGTCAAAAGTGCAAGGCACGAAAGTGTAGCGATTTCGCTATAAGTCAAAGTTTCACGGGTAGAAGCAAAGTTGGAAGCACAAGGCACAAAGTTGTAGCGATTTCGCTGCTGCATGAAGCAAGAAATGTACGAAAGCTAAAAGCATCGTGATTTCATGACAAAGATGAGGATGACGTCAGAAAAAGCTGAAAGTGTCACGATTTCGTGACAGGTTGCAAGAAAAGCTGTTGGAAGCCGAAAGCATCATGATTTCACGACAAGAATGAGGATGACATCAGTAAAAGTTTGAAGTGTCACTATTTTGCAACAAGAACGATGGCAAAGCTATCAAAGGCCAAAAGGGTCGTGATTTCATGATAGCAAGGACAAGAAGGCATATGGTTTCAAAAAGTGTCGCGATATCGTGACATGTTTCTATTTCACGGCAATAGTTACAGGAAGGTGACAGAGGTGGCAGTAGAAGTTGGATCTGGGCCGAAAGATTTTAGGGTTTTGCAGTCGACAAATTTTAGGGTTCACAGTCAAAAATTTCTAGGGTTTGCAACAGAAAAATTCTAGGGTTTTGCAGTCGACATTCTTAGGGTTACAACCGATTGTTGTTCAAGAAAAGTTGAGGTCGACAAAGTTGAATCTGGGTCGACAAATTCTAGGGTTTTGTATTCGACATTCTTAGGGTTATAGCCGACTTTTGTTTAGGATTTGTTCCTAAAATTTCCTCTATAAAAGTAGGGGTACTTCGAGTTTGATAGGGTGTAGTTGAATATTATGTGCGAATGCGAGCAGAGTGATTACGCAAGTGAAGTTCGTGTCGAGCAGAGTGCGAAGTCATAGTTCGAGTCTGCATATCGTGATTGCATGAATGAAGAGCGCAATGTGTAGAGGTGGATTTCTAAGTGCAAAGTGATAGTGCGTAGAAAACAGAAGTGATAGATCATCCGATTGTAGTAGAGAGTGCAAAGAAGTACATAAAAGCAGTCAAACAGTGCGAAGCATTTTGCGCAGAAGCAGCAGAATGCAAAAAAATAACAAACTATAAGAAACAATGTGAAAGTTTTATTCTATAATTTTTATTATCTCTATTTACTTCCAAGTTGCAGCTTGGCATAAGGGGTTGGTGCCTCTTTCTAGTAGGTGCTGGTAAATTAGGAGTTGGTGCTCCATTCTGTTTGAAACAGATAAAGCTAAGGGGTTGGTGCTCCTTCCAATTGGTGCTGGTAAAAGATATTGTAAATTTGTAGCTTTGCATTAGCTAGATTTGGATGGTAGTCCAAGCAGTCAATTTGAGGAGTAGCCACATTGGTGAACCTTGTTAAATTACTGTGTTGTGTGTCATGCTTACTTGCTGCATTTGATATATCTTTTATCAGTTTTAAATAGCTGCTAAATTTAAAACTATATATATTAGAAATTTTAAAGATCACATTGATTCACCCCCCTCTCAATGTCACTGTGGTTACAACAATTGGTATCAGAGCCAAGTTCCTGAATAGGCTCAAACAGCTAGGGTGATCTTGGAAGTGATGCAATGGCAAGTGGTGAAGGGTTCTCCTCGAACAAAGCACCATTGTTTGATGGAACTAATTATGTGTTCTAGAAAATTAGAATGCATACATATCTCAGTGCTTTGGGTTTTGACATCTGGGGTGCAATAGTTAATGGTTACACAGCTCTTTCCATCGCTCCAATAGACACTACTGGTAAAAATCCATTTGAAAATGATTCAAAAGCAAAAAATGCCATCATGTGTGGACTAGTGGACAGTGAGCTAGTCAAGATCATAAATTATGAATCAACAAAAGATGTATCGGATAAACTAGAGAACATTCATGAAGGAGATGACAGGATCAAGGAGGCCAAGCTTCAAACACATCAAGCTCAATTCAAATATTTAAATATGGATAATGATGAGAACATAGAGACTTTCATGCAAAGGGTCAATGGGATCACCAATTCAATCAGAGGTCTCAAAAAAAATATAAACGATGCTACTATCGTGAAAAAGGTATTAAGATCGCTCCCTCCTAGATTTGATTCTAAAGTCTCTGCCATAGAAGAAGCCCAAGATCTAAATCATTTTAGTATGGATGAGATGCATGGTTCTTTGACTGCTTTTGAAATGAGAATAGGAAGGTCTAATCCCACATATAGAGAAGCTACTTTCAAAGCCCTAAAAGGCAAAGTCATAAAACTAGAGTCTGAAGAAGAGGATGTATCAGATGAAATGGAAGCAAATTTTGTCAAAAAACTGAGAAAGGGAAAAGGAAAGTACAGAGGAAAGGTACCATTTAAATGCTTTAACTATGGAGGCATTGGGCACTTTGCGACAAAATGTCCTCTCAATGAAAAGAACCAGGGTGAGGAAACTTCACACCAAGAGAGAAGTGATTGGAAGAAGATATCAAACTTCAGGAAAGGCAATTTCAAAAAGAAAAGTTTTATCTCCCAAAATGCAGATTCTTTAGAGGACAACTCTAGTGAAGACTCTGAAGAAGGAACAGGTGAGGCTCTCTTTATGGCATTTGAAGTAGAAAAATTAGAAGATGCAAAAAACACAGAAAAGAGAGAAGGAATGAACTCTGAAGTGTCTATTTAAAAAGGTGAGGCTGAAGTTGATTTAGAAGGTGAGCTAGTTTCTGCTCTTATGGAATGGAAATCTGAGAAAAGAAAGAATAAAAAACTATCAAGGAAGCTTGAGGATGCAAATGACATTATAACTAGTATAAAAACATAGACAGAAGAGTACAAGAAAATTTCCGAAGATCTTGAAGTTCAGGTAACCATGAAGATAGATTACTGTTGCAAATTGGAAGAAGAAAATGTTGGTCTTCGAATACAGATATAAGAGTTGGATCGAAAAATTAGCTACCATTTAAGACGTGAAGAAATTTTGATGAAGCTGGAAAAAATCCTAAGAGATCAAAGACCCACAGGTATCAAATTTGGTCTGGGATTTACTGAAGGAGAATCATCAAATGGACCAAATGCAAGCAATGTTGAATGGGAAAAGAGTAAAGACAAGAAACAGGCTGTTGAAAGAAAAACAAATTAGGCAAAAGAAAGCAGTAATGCCAGTCCTAAAATAGGAACTGACAATGATGGTTTTATCAAGGTCACACATCAAAAGAAAATAAGATCTAAGGCTCCTGCAACATCTTGGCAAAAACCATCTTTTAGGTTCAATCATTACTTTTATGGTTTCTATTTCAAATGTAATGGTTATGGGCATAAAATTGCTAACTGCAAGTATAATGTAGATCCAAGAAGTTTCACTAGTAGAAATACCTTTGCTCCTCTAACGAGTTATGCAGTAGAATGCTTTAATTGTCACAACTTTGGGCACATTGCTAGAAACTGTCATAGTACTTCTGTTTCAAATCAATCTCAGAAAATAAGAATTCAACCATATAGGGCAAAACAAAATAGAAATATTTCTGAAAGATATGTGCAAGATTCTGAAAATGGGAAATCCAAGTTAGAACCAAATACCATAGTCAAAACAGAATGGAAATAGAAAGAACAACTTCGGGGAAGAAAAGGAATCTTTAATAGTGCGGACAACGTTCGGGGCTCGGAATAAATGTGTATCGTGGATTCTTGACGGTGGTTGCTCAAGTCATATGACGAGTGATAAACAAAAATTTTAAAAACTACGAAATATGAGGGTGGATCCGTGAAGTTTGGAAATAATGATGGAGCCAAAATAATAGGAAAAGGATCTATCAAAATTAGTGAAGGGAAAATCAAGTCAGAAGAAGTTTTATTTGTGGATGGTTTGAAACACAACCTGTTAAGTGTCAGTCAAATATGTGATAAAGGACATGAAGTAGTCTTCAAAAAGTAGGGTTGTGAAGTCAAAAAAATAAATAGTGGGAAATTGATAGCAACCGGTTCAAGGACGTTTGGAAATTCGTACACACTCTTAGAAACTTTAGAAGGTACGTGTTTCATTGGACAAGAAGAAGAGAACTGGCTGTGGCACAAGAGGCTTGGACACATAAGTTTTGATAATCTGGTGAAAATCAGCTCGAAACAGGCAGTAAGAGATATTCCAACCATTAAAAAACCTTCAAACAATGTTTGTGCTTCATGTCAGAAGGGAAAGCAAACCAGAGTCTAATTTAAAACAAAAGAATACCACACTAGCAGGCACTTGGAACTTATTCATATAGACTTATGTGGACCCATGAGAACTCAAAGCATTAACGACGACAAATACTTTATGTTGTGTATCGATGATTACTCCAGAATGACATGGATATTTTTTTTAAAAGATAAAACAGAAGCCTTTGAAATGTTCAGAACCTTCAAACATCTAGTTGAGAATGAAACAGGAAAAAGGGTCAAATGCTTACGATTAGACAGAGGAGAATTCATTTCAAATGAATTTACAGAATACTGTGAAAAACATGGCATCAGGAGACAATATTTAGTAGCTATAACTCCATAGAAAAATGGCATAGTAGAAAGAAAGAACATAACTATACAGGAAATGGCACACACCATGCTGGAAAAAAATAAAATAGGAGATAGATTCTGGAAAGAAGCAGTGCACACTGTAGTATACATCCAAAACAGGTATATGTTAAGAACTCATGAATGCAAAACACCTTATGAGTTGTGGTTTGGTAGAAAAGCAACAACAAAACATCTCAAAATATTTGGCTGTAGGTGCTACATCATAAAAATAGATGACAACCTTGGGAAGTTTGAAGATAGAGCAGATTAAGGTGTTTTTGTTGGGTATTCATCAAAAAGCAAAGCTTACAAATGCTACAACAAGAGACTCAAGAAAATTGTGGACAGTGCAGATGTTAAATTCGATGAAGTTGGGAAATGATTAACTAACTTTGAGGAAAACTACCCAATCTATGAAGAAGTCATTGAAGGAGATGAGGTGAATGAAACAGAAAATAAATCTACGTTTGATTCAGATGAATTAGTCGATGACTTAGAGGTGCAAGAAAACAAGAAATCCAAAACAGGCAACTGGTAGAAAAATCATCCTAGAGACCAAATAATTGGAGATCCCACAGCTGGTATTCAGAAAAGAAGGAAAGTAATAAGTAATTACTCTCTTTTATCTAGCATTGAGCCCAAAAACATAGATGAAGCAAGCAAAGATGATAGCTGGATGAAGGCAATAAATGAAGAGTTAGATCAGATTGAAAAGAACAAAACTTGGGAATTAGTACCTAGACCTGCAAATAAGAATGTAATCGACACCAAATGGATATTTTGAAACAAATTAAATGAAGACGGACAGGTCATTAGGAACAAAGCAAGACTGGTTTGTAAAGGATATGCATAGGTCGAAGGCATTGATTTTGAAGAGACTTTTGCTCCAGTGGCCAGATTAGAAGCAATTAGAATGTTTCTGGCCTTAGCAGTTCATAAAAACTTTAGAGTTTATTAGATGGAATTAAAATCTACCTTTTTAAATGGGAAACTCGAAGAAGAGGTCTATATTGAACAACCGTATGGCTTTCAAATTAGTGAGGATCCTAACCTTGTCTGCAAATTAAAGAAAGCACTGTATGGATTAAAACAAGCACCACGGGCATGGTATTCAAGGCTAGATAACTATCTCTCTCAATAGGGATTCAAGAAAGGTTTAGTGGACGAGAATATGTATGTGAAAACAGAAGGTGGGCATCTCATTGTTCTAGTTGTCTATGTAGATGATATCATATTTGGTAGCAACAAAGATGAATCTTGTAAAGACTTAGCAAACAAGATGCAGAATGAATTTGAAATGTCTATTATTGGTGAACTGTCTTACTTTCTTGGGCTACAAGTTAATAAAAATGAGAAAGGCATATTCATTTCCCAAATCAAATATGTGAAAGAAATGCTAAAGAGGTTCACTATGGAGGACTGCAAGCCAGTTAGCACTCCCATGACAACAGGTCTGCAAATTGAGCAAAGAAGACAAATCTCCACTTGTAGACCAAACCATGTACGGATCTATGATTGGAAGTCTACTATATTTAACAGCTACTAGACCTAATATTCTGTAGGCAGTCTACATGGTAGCTAGATTTCAGGCCAGTCCCAAAGAGACTCATGTGACAACAGTTAAAAGGATTTTTTGGTATCTCAAGGGCACCATGGAGTATGGGTTGTGGTATCCAAAAGGCAAAGACTTCACTCTTATATCATATTCAGATGCAGATTGGGCTGGATGTGTTGATGACAAAAAAAGTACCAGTGGAGGTGCATTCTATTTGGGGGACAGATTGGTTGCATGGCACAGTAAGAAGCAAGATTCAATTTCTTTATCTACAGTTGAGGTAGAATATATTGTAGCAGTACACAAGTCTTGTGGATGAAACAAAATTTGAAAGATCTTGGAATCAATTTTAGTGAACCAATATTTGTTAAGTGTGATAACACCAGTGCAATTAACATCTCCAAGAATCTAGTTATGCACTCATGGACTAAACATATTGCTATAAGGTATCATTTATTGAAGGAGAAAGTTGCAGAAGGAGAAGTCAAATTGGATTTTGTCCCAACTACAGAACAAGTAGTAGATATTTTTACAAAACCTTTGCCCAAGGAAGTGTTTGAGTACCTTCAAAGCAAATTAGGAGTAGTCACACTTCCTAAGAAGTGACTAGCTACAGGGATCACTTTCTCAGGGGGAGCATTTGAGTATTTGACTATTCTTTTGCTCATGATTATAATTTGTGCTAGATGCAACAAATTATGCCTGAGAATAGTGAGGATGGACTCAGGGGGAGTCTACAGCAGCCCTTTGGTATTATTGACAAAGGGGGAGAAGAGTTACAAGAATGTACACAGGTGTTGCCAACAATTCCAAAGGGGGAGATTGTTGAGCAAGGTGTTGCAAGAAGTTTGTCATTGTTGTCAACACAGGCAGTTAGATCTAATGATGCAGTGGACAGACAGTTTAGGAGTCATTCAGATGCAGAAGACAGAAGTTCAAAGGACATTCGGATTATGTAAAGTGCAATTCTTGGAAAATAGAAGTGACCCAGTTTCTAAAATTTGAAGAAAAAGACAAGTTAGAAAACTGTCGCGATATCGCGACATGTTTTCTGTCGTAATTTCACGACAAGTCGGAGGAGAGAGAAGGCGCAACCGAAAATGTCATGATTTCACGACAAAAATGAGGAGAGAGAAGGCACAGCTAAAAATTTCATGATTTTATGACAAAAATAAGGAGAGAGAAGGCGCAACTGAAAGTGTCACGATTTTGCGACAAAAATGAGGAGAGAGAAGGCGAAAGGCAAACTATCACGATTTCGTGACATGTTGGTGGCCAAGAAGCTAAGTCGAGAAACTATAGCAATTTTGCTACATGTTGGATTTTCGCTGGCCGAAGCAAGGAGAAAGCGTTAAGTTGAAAAGTTGTAGCGATTTCGCTACGAGTTGAAAAAGAACAACACAAAGGTGTATCTATTTCGCTACGAGTTGCAAAAGCACAACATGAAGGTGTAGCAATTTCTCTACGAGTCAAAAGTGCACAACACGAAGATGTAGCGATTTCGCTACAAGTCAAAAGTGCAGAACTCAAAGGTGTAGCGATTATGCTACGAGTCTAAAGTGCAAGGCACAAAAGTGTAGTGATTTCGCTACAAGTCAAAGTTTCATGGGTAGAAGCAAAGTTGGAAGCACAAGGCACAATGTTGTAGCGATTTCGTTGTTGCATGAAGCAAGAAATGTACGAAAGCTGAAAGCGTCACAATTTTGTGACAAATATGAGGATGACATCAGTGAAAGCTGAAAGTGTCACGATTTCGTGATAGGTTGCAAGAAAAGTCGTTGGAAGCCGAAAGCGTCGCAATTTCGCGACAAGAATGAGGATGACATCATCAAAAGTTCGAAGTGTCATGATTTCGCAACAAGAATGGTGGAAAAGCTATCAAAGGCCAAAAGGGTTGCAATTTCGTGACAGCAAGGACAAGAAGGCATATGATTTAAAAAAGTGTCGCGATATCGCAACATGTTTCTATTTCATGGTAATAGTTACAGGAAGGTGACAGAGGTGGTAATAGAAGTTGGATCTGGGCCGACTGATTTTAGGGTTTTGTAGCCGATAGATTTTAGGGTTCGCAGCCAAAAATTTTTGGGGTTTGCAGTAGACAAATTCTAGGGTTTTGCAGCCAAAATTCTTAGCGTTACAGCCGACTGTTGTTCAGGAAAAGTTGAGGCCGACAAAGTTGAATTTGGGTCGACAAATTATAGGGTTTTGCAGTCGACATTCTTAGGGTTACAGCCGACTGTTGTTTAGGATTTATTCCTAAAATTTCCTCTATAAAAGTAGGGGTACTTCAAGTTTGATAGGGTGCAGTTGAATATTATGTGCGAATGCGAGCGAAGTGATTGCGCAAGTGAAGTTCATGTCGAGCAGAGTGCGAAGTCGTAGTTTGAGTTTGCATATCGTGATTGCATGAATGAAGAGCGCAATGTGTAGAGGTGGAGTTCTAAGTGCAAAGTGATAGTGCACAGACAGCAGAAGTGATCGATCATCCTATTGCAGCAGAGAGTGAGAAGAAGTACATAGAAGCGGTCGGACAGTGCGAAGCATTTTGCACAGAAGCAGTAGAATGTAGAAAAATAGTAGACTGTAAGAAACAACGTGAAAGTTTTATTCTGTAATTTTTATTATCTCTATTTACTTCCAAGTTGCAGCTTGGCATAAGGGGTTGGTGCCTCTTTATAGTAGGTGCTGGTAAATTAGGAGTTGGTGCTCCATTCTGTTTGAAACAGATAAAGCTAAGGGGTTGGTGCTCCTTCCAGTTGGTGCTAGTAAAAGATATTGTAAAGTTGTAGCTTTACATTGGCTAGATTTGGATGGTAGTCCAAGCAGTCCTTTTGAGGAGTAGCCACATTGGTGAACCTTGTTAAATTACTGTGTTGTGTGTCATGCTTACTTGCTGCATTTGATATATCTTTTATCAGTTTTAAATAGCCGTTGAATTTAAAACTATATATATTAGAAATTTTAAATATCACACTGATTCACCCCCTATCAGTGTCACTGTGATTATAACAAAAAAACCATCTAATACACCTCAAATGAAGACCAACATGTAGCTAACAATAGACCTCTTCTATGTTTATGGGATGATGACAATGATGTAAATAGGGAGGACCAAGATATGCCCTCTTTGTCTCATATTCCTCATCACTATCATAATACAATCCTTCGTTTGCCCCTACAGGTGGGGGATGTACTAACAAATGCGGTCCCATGAATATTATTTCTTAGTAACTATCCTCACTATCTAAAAAAATTGGATAAAAGTTTCATATATATGACATCACCGAGAAAAATGACTCTGCTTCTTCCTTAGAATTATTAGTTTTAGGAATAATTTCCTCAATAACATATTTAGATTCTATAGGCCATGGGTGTTGCGGATGCATAGGCCTCATATGGGCCATCTCAACTCCATCACTGTGATCACTACTATACATGGATCTCTCTATCATATCCATAGGCATTAGGAGATTAGTGAGATGAGGCCTTACATAGGCCTGATCTGTCTCATATTCATAATCGCTATCGATTATGAAGTGCTCATTTATCTCATCCACCTACTCCATGGGTAGCAAATGATGTAAAAATGTTGGGCCTAAGAAGGCCAGCTCAATTTATTTCTCAAATTGATCATCATTTGAGGATTCACCATCTGCATCATAGCTCGGTTCACTTATTTTAGAGGTGGACTCCTCTCCATATTCATTAAAAAGATATCCTAACTCGAGATCATCTAATATTATGGGGTTGTGGCCCTGCACACCTATGTCATTGGTTGCATTATGAATTTGGTGACCCAGGTTGCCTCTAGGGTTTTGCTGTAAGATCCCTTCATGCTCTAATTCAGGTGGCCTAAAAGTGATAACAAACACCATCGGGTCATCCCTCCAGAAGTTGGAAGTATTACGATCATATGGATTGAGATCAACATCACCCCCTGACTAAGGTACAAGTGGTCTAAAGATGCTACTAGAAAATCATATTGTACTTGTATCTGCAATCCCAAACTAAACCTATCACTTGTCAACTGATAATGTGGCTTGAATGGAATCCTTCATCCCTACTCAAAGAGACCAAGGCCATATCCATGCCAATGATATAACTCAAAAATGTGCATGGCATATTTTGGGTTGGATAGGTAACGAACATTCACTATGAATGGTTCGTCATTATCTTCATCCATGGGTGTTCAAGTAGGAATCTGATCCAGCCCAACATAGATGAAGTTAGTCTAATTGGGTGGCTCTCCTAATGGCACTATCGATCCAACAAAAAAATTATGGACATGTGGTCATCCTATCTCTTGTGTAGTCTTTAGAATCAATCCAAAGGTAACATTCTACATAAGATATTTACCCAACCTTGTGTTGGCTAGATGAGCAATCACTCATGGTGCAGATGACCATGTTGACGATGCAGCCAAGGTAGGCTAAGGTGCTTCCTCAACTTGATCCTAGGCTACCTCCACTTCCATAGGAGTGATAGCCTCATTGGTGACTGGTTTGGGCATATGCTTCTCTTTTTTTCCCACTTTTACCTTTAGCTTCTCATTTTCCTGATGCATTGCTGATACAATTGGTCTTAGAGAAGTCGTAGTAGTGTACTTAGATCTATGCAATACTGATGTCGATGGTTGATCATGTACTATTGGTTTACCTCTTGGAACTTTGATCGGTGATGCGAGTCAAACATCCAAGTGCACTAATGGGAGTATGGAACCCCCAAGAAAATCTACTAGGTTCACACAATTAAAAGGTTCTTCATCTGATGACACTATGTGAACCCATACCTTGTGTATATACTTTACACACATATGCAAAATAGAGGGGATGCAACACATTTCATGAATCCAAGGCCTCCTGAGTAAGATGTTGTACTGCATTGTGCCTTCTATCACATGACACATCATGGGGATGGTATTCAGGACTACCTAAATAGGTATGACAATTGTGCCAATTGTGGAACATAGTGCATCATTAAACACTCTCAATGTAAATGTGGTAGGTACAATGTGTGACTTGGGAAAATTCAGATGATGTAGTGTCTTGGTCGTTATAATGTTGATTGAGGAACCAGTGTCAATCAAGACCCTATTAAATGGCATGTGGTTGACACACACGATAATATGTAACGGTGGGTCAGCCATATTTGTGGAAACCATCTTCACTTCATGATCATAAAATTGTATCATGGGTTCCTGAAACTGTTGTACATGTCCAACAAAATGCATCCTAGGATTGTACCTCAATAGACCTCAAAATATCCATGAGAGTCTCCCTATGCCTGGGATACTGCTATATTAGCTCATATATAGACAACTTTGTAGGAGTTTTCTATAGGTTTTGAACTAACCTACTCCTTATGGTCACCATTGATCTAGTTGGTGGACCTGGAATATTCTACACTAGCCGCTAATCTGGTGTAACCTATATTCTAATGGGAGCACAAGGTTTATTCGGTTGATCATATCTCCCATGTCTAGTAACAACATTGACCATACCAACGAATCCCTGGGTAGATAGTTCGACACACACTTGGTTGACTTGACCAACATTATTACATGGCACCTCATGATTTGGCAATGGATTCTTGTAAATCCCCATGTTCTGGTTACCGAGCACCAATGGATTATTAGGCACTACAAGCTTGCCTTTATCTATCATATTTTTCATGATGTGTTTGAAGGATCAACATACCTCGATGGCATTGCCCTTCATGCGATGAAAGATGCAAAATAGGTCATCCTAATATCCCTTTGTCTTGGGTTGATTAGGATCGATCAGCTTGACTTCGGGTAATCTTATTGCCTTGGCCTCACACAGTTGATGGAAAATCGATGTCAACAATTTAGTTAATGGTGTGAATTGGTGAGGTGAGCGTTTCTCTTAGTTTTTGCCCTTATAATTGTTTTTGTGTTGTTCATACTATGCAGGAGGAGGATGGGCCTAATAATTCTTTTTATGTTGCCCCTTATCCTCTCTCGAGAGGTTCAGTACCACTTGATTCACATGGGCCTGCTTTCCATATTGCTTCCTGTTACTCTTCTTATATCCCTCTTTCATGTTCTTGAGCTTCAAGTTGCCTTCTTGCAACTTGATGTCCTCAATCACCTTGGCTTGTGCCAAAGCTTCTTCGAATGTAGTGTACTGCTGCAACTGCAACAATAGTAGGATGTGCTTGGCACAACTCTTTATAAACATTCAGGTCTATTTTGTAGTAGGAATAGAGAATGGCAACTTTTCCATTAGTCTCCTCCATCTCTTTTTATACTATTCAATTGGCTCATCATCATGTTGAGCTAGCATAGCCAGATCAGAAATATTTGCCTGTTTCTTGATGCCAAAAGAAAAAAGTTCAAATAAAGCATCAACCAGCTGCTCAAAACTAGTGACACTATGCTTCTTAAGCTTATTGAATCACTCTTGCATTGGGCCTAAGATGGTTGTGATGAATGTGCACAAAAACAAGGTTTTTTTGCTTACAATCTGGAAGCAAACGTCCAAAAATCTCATGACATGCTCCTATGCATCTTCATCACCTTTAAACTTGTCTAACCTGGGCATGTCAAAATGCTCAGGATATGGCAGAGTAGGCATCGAAGGGTCCAAAGGCTCATTATAGATCTTTTTCAATGTTGGATTTTGAAAAGATGCACATTGCCTCTTGATCACTTTTATCTTCTCAGCCGAGGCCTTATAGGCCTATGAGGAAATAAATTCCTCCTACCTAAGATGACGTGGAGGTAGTCTGGAAGGTACATTCTTCCTCAGTCAAGGTGAAGGAAGTGGCTCTTTCACCCATTCAACCTGGGAGTCTTCAGGATACTGATGATTAGTTCTATCTCCCTTTTCTTATTCATATTGTCGCTGCTCCTAATCTTCAATCGAAGGTGGTCATGCTCTCTATTGGGTGCTAATATGAGTATGAGTGTCTCTAAACTCCTACTACATGTTGGCTTATGAAAAAGACTTCCTATGAGTGTGATCTCTATGCTTAATGCAAGTTTATAGACCAGCCCTAGACAACCTATCCTCCTACTCTATGTGCTCCTTTTGGGTAAGGATGCACTCCTCGCGCATGCGTTGCTCACATAGTCTCTGTCTAATGAGCCTCTATGCCTGAATATTATCATCTTCAATGCATTGCCTCTCTAGGTGAGCTTCATCCAATTGATATTGGAGGAGTTGTCATTTTTGCTCAGACACCAGCCTGTGTGATATATCTATATGATCGGTCGTAGGAGGCCTTTAGTATACATGCTCTATGCGAGGGACCTTATGGATATTTTACCCTTTAGATTGGTGTGCTATGCTTTTGCCTCTATATGTGTAGATGAAATTGGCATCATGTTGAATCCTAGTATGGGTGCCACCATGTGTGTATGGTGGATATGTGATATAAGGGTGCTTAGAAGCCTCCCCATGCTCTCTAGTAGTCTTGATGGAGCTCCTGACACACTCACTTGAGGCATGAGTGGGTGGAGCCGAAGGCTTATAGCCTAACTGATCAAGAATACTACCTAGACCCTCTAAATTTTTGGATCACCACTGCTCATATGGTGGTGTACCATTTTCTCCCACCTTAGATATATCAATGGTGATCTTGCATGGTGCACCATGCATGGGATTATACATAGACCTATGCTCAGAAGTGAGCCTATCTACTTGCCCCTGAATGGGTGGATCTCTATTCCTTCTATACTCAGAATGTGGAGGTATGGAACCTCCTATGGACCTAGTACATAGGGGCACCAACTTGGTCCCCTATACGACATACTCTTCAGTCGATCTCATGGACGCACATGCACCATGGTATCGATAATGACTTCCAAGTGGAACACTCTCTTGTTGAGAAGCTCCCTACTCTAATCTATGTCTAAAGGAATCTAATGATGCTACTCTATCAGCGGTATGCTTGATGGGGTCCCATCGTGTTGAGTTATCTCCTCTAATGCTTGTCGAACGATATTTAGTTTGCTCATGTGGGTGAGGACTAGACATGTGTAGTTGTGAATCAGTTGGGGCTATATATTTGGCATCAGGCTTACGCCTTTGTTGACCTCCCTGTGTATCCACCATAGTGTACCTAATGTCTAGATGTATCTTTTATTAAGAAAACAAGGTATACAATGATTATTATCTTCTTTTTAAAATTTAAAAATGATCTGTAAACTATTTGATGTTGTTTTCAAGATGTGTTGTATTAGTAAAGAAACTCTTATCGTGTTCTGAAATCTTGTTGAATTATATTCTCAGTTTAATGGATTTCACCTGTATACTCGCAGCTCGACAACTTGGAAATGAACTCCAAGTTATGTAATCCAACCTATAATGTGTGGTAATGAAGCCCACACACGGTCAGGAAGCACAGGTCCCCCCAGATCCTTACCCATTTTACCCCAGTCAGCATTATACCCTCTGAAGAGAATACATGCAAATTTTCCAAGGTATGAAAGGTTCTCAAATTCGATATTGGTCTAGTATCCAAGGGTACATGGAATTTGGGCCAACGTATGGAAATTATGCCCACCGTCATTGAACCCTACTAGTGGTTGGATGTGAAGCCCAACTCACTAGCATTTAGTTTCCAAGTGGTGTGTGGTTCATTTTGATTTGCATAAATTATAAATGAATAATATAGCACAATGATATTTTCCTACATATAACGTAAAAGAAACATTTTAAATTTAGAGATGCATGCTATATCCTACATGATTTTTAGACAATGCAACTAGTATGCAAATGGCCACTACTTGGGCCTCAACATGCAAACCACACCACAAGTTGTATCAAGCACGCTGGAGTCTAAGGAAAACTAAATTAGATATCCATTGTTCCTAGCAACACCTTTCTAATGACACAAAAAAAAAATAAATGCAACTAAGACCTAATTAATTTCCTTTTCTTTCTTAATGTCTTAATTGTATTCAAAATTTGACTTTGGAAAAACACAGAGACAGAAAAAATTATAGAGAGTGAGAATAGGGCCTACCTTAGGTCCTCATTTGATCCAAACTCTATTTTCTACTATCTACTCTGCTAGCTATAAATTGTAGGCCTGGTCTGTGGTCTGCACTGTAAACCGCATGTTGTAGCTATGGTTCAATTGTTGGCCCGCAACCGGTAGTTGCGGTCTATACCTACAATTCAAAAAAAAACCAAGAACAATAGTTAGATTGCTATTTGTGTGAAGTTCCACTATGATCACCTTCTGATGCACGTAAAAAGCATGCACCCATATATTGCATTAATAAAATCAACACACAAGCATAAAAATATGACAAGATTACATGAATCAAAGAAAATGCATGTTTCTTTATTGATATATCTAATAAATTTTGGTTACAATATTTCCCCTCTTAGGGTCACCCAAATTTTGATACTATCAATACAATATCCAAGCCCCAACGGGGTAGCTACAACTCTATTGTTTTCTAAATGGTCGTAAACTGGTCTAGGGTGGAGTAGACCCTCTTCTTCATGTTGAGGGAGGATTTAAATGTAAGCTCCTTTGAATGTGTTTTCCTGCAGTCAAGAAACAACAAAAAAGAGTTAAAAGCATAGGCAACCTCTCATGATGAGGCCCTTTAAAGAATTGTGAGCATAAATATAGCATAACAATGTAAAATCAAGAAAATAGATGAATCATGCTAAACTTATACCAAATGCATAAATATTTATAGAAACAAGAAAATATAAGAGGTAACTATCAATCTAGTGGATCAATTGTATGAAATTAAGCAAGTTAGTAAGAACAAAAGCCATTAATGTCCTACTTGCTATGCTAAGAATAAAATTGATTAAACTCTAAATGTGTCAGATACATTGTCTCTAAAACATGAATTAATCCATTGAATTGACTAATCTAAAATAATTAATTGGACTATAATGAAAACAATAAGGAGATTATACCTTGGTTACAAATCATAGCTCTAGTGAGAGATCTACACTGTAAACTGCGGTTGTCAGCCATGGTGAGCAATCAAGTAGGTTTGCCCTCCAAATCCAAAAGTTATGGGCTTGATCTCCTTGTCCAAATTATGTTCAAGGGTCACCTTCAGTGTCCTTTGATAGGTTTGGTGGTAGAATAATTGTAAAAGGCCTTTGTTTTCCCAAATATGTGCTTCTTGGCTCTCCTAGTTTCCTAGGGCATCCATGGCACAATTGGTCATGATTATTGGCAAGTAGGTAGAGAATAGGTGAAATAGATCTTAGTATACTTGGATGAGTTCATAATTCGATAGGGCTTCGCTTCTCTAATCTCCAATACTCTCTCTCTATTTTGACAACGCTTCGCTATCAAAATGTTCTAATTACTTAATTTATTTGCCCTATTTTTGAGGGGTAATTAGAGGATGTCCTAGGGCTAGGGGTGGCTTCATGGAGAAGCCAAGATGAAGAAGATCTAGTTAGGACAGTTGGAATGGAAGCCTCTAGAATCTTCCATCCTTTAACTGTCATCTTCTAGAATCTAAGGTCGTTTAAACTGATTTGACTCGGATGAAGGCCAAATAAAATTCAGTTAAAACCATAGGTCATAACTATGGTTTAGACTATAAACCATAGGTCTCAGGAATGGTTCATATTGTAGATTGTTGGTCTCACTTGTGGTTCAGACTGATTAGGCCAAGGAGCCCAATTTGAGTGGTTATAACCACTGCTCTATCTTGGAGTATGTTCAAGATCATCCATATGGTCTTGTAGCATGTCCATATGAGTAGTCACCATCAACATAGCACATTTTAGGTGTCTACACGTATATAAAATATGCAAATATTAAATACCAACTTAACCTTATAACTCCACAAAAATAAAAATGCAAATTAAAAATTTAAATACCTCCTTATAATCTGCCCTCAACATGATTCGAACCTCTCACCTCGTGAGAGCAAAGTGCCCAACCAAGGGGCCATGAATGACTATGCTAGTGCAACTCATGAGAGCTCTAATGTGTAATACACCTTTTATCCTCTTCTACCACGTGCTTTAACCAAACCAAAACAAAAGGTCTACAATGTATTTTGAACTTGAAATCTCCTCCTTGCAATGTATTTTCTTCCACTTAGCCACTAGTTGGTATAACTATTTGGATGGGTTTAGAATGTGTACTCACTTGAATATGAAACCTCCACTTTCACATCAAAGTACTGCACTTCCTCTTTTCTTCTTCTCTACCGAACACACGAATGTCGAGAGGATTATACACATTTTTCAAACACCCTTAAAAATGACCTTAGGCAATAATATTTAAATGCTTTATTTGGTCTTCGTCTAGCGTTGATGCCCTTGTTTTTTCACCCATATGATATCAACCATTTTATAATTAGAATTTGTCTTCAACTTCTTGGCACTCAAGTATAAAAATATTTATATTATAATAATAAAATTATTATAATATTTTGCCTTTTGAACCTTACCTTTATAGTTAATATTATTGCCTTCAATAATATTAATTCTTTTGAACCTTGCCTTTATATCCTTTTAAAACTTGCCTTCATATTATTTTAAACCTTACCTTTATATCCCTTTAAACTATTGTTGCAAAGAGCCTTTAAACCTTTTGTCCTTCATTATAATATTCAAAATGTAGATATTATAATGCTTTTCATTCACTAATATTATAATAATAAATATCATAATATTATCAATGACAACCATTGACATATTATATTTTTAAATCAACCTATGATATCAATGACAAAACACGATACTCAAAATTTTCAACAATCTACCCCTTTGTCAATGATGAAAACCCTTTCTAAAAATTTATTTTCCAACCACTAGATCCCAAATCTACTCCCCTTGAGAAGTTGCTTCCCCTAACTTAATGTTCTCTCCCTTACTCAAATCTCTCCCGCTTTGATATCAATGGCAAAGGGACTCATTTGGGTATAAATATAATACTCTTAGCTCATCCCCCTCCCCACCTCCTTTCCTTGAGGTGATTAGTTTTGGGGTGGGAGTAAATCTACTCCCAACTTTCTTCTAAGATACTCAAAATTTGTCTTTGGAAGTGGCATAGTAAATATATCTGCAATATGTTTCTTTGTAGTAAAATATTCTAATTTTACTTGCTTATCCATCACCTATTATCTCAAAAAATGATATTTGATTAGAATGTGCTTGGTCCTTGAATGCATCATTGTATTCTTTGAAATGTTTATGGCACTTGTATTATCACACAGTATGGAAATGGGATGATCATGCTCTATATTAAAGTCTTTTAAAGTTTGATTGTGCATGAAGAGCTATTTGTACCAATATTGACTTCTCTTTTTCTTGCTCTTTTCTCTCTTCCCAAACTTTTGAGGTTGTATTCTTTTGAACCTTATGAGCCTCCTTCTTTTTGCTTGCTTCATAAAATACTATTTTACACAATTTGGCCTTGTGCCCAAAGTTATTACATATGGACCTTGCAATGTACAACTTTATGACCATATTTGTTACATGAAAAATTATTACCATGGAAGAAATTTTGTAACCTGTTAGATTGCCTTGAATAATATGGTCGCATGCTTTTTCCTTTTATTTTTCTGTAAGTGAATTTTGTCCATGAGGCTTCTTTATTTTCTTCCTTCTTCATGTTTTTGCCTTTCAATACATTAGCATAGGTCATGGTATCTTATTTCTTTGATATATGTGTTCCTTTGGAGCTTGACTCCTCTTTCTATTTCCCTAACTTTATATCTTGCTGTAAATTGTCTTTAGACTTTCCAACTTCCTTTATTAGAGAGACAATTTTAGACTCCAACCCTTCACATTCTAACTCATTTGCCTTTAATTTTTTTACCATATCCATTTTAATTTTTCTTGCCTCTTCAAATTTTACGTTTAGATTTGTGAGATTTTGTAGAAGTTTCATCTTTGCTTCCTCATCCTCTTGAATTTGAGCCTTCAAATTTTAATTCTTCTTTCGAATTCTTTCCAAGTTTCTAAGAGTAGTAATAAGTTCATCTTTCATGTCTATCATGGCTTCTTCTCCATTTTATACTATCATGTATGTTCTTGTGGGATAATCCTTCAAGCTATTAGGATTTTCATGAAGGAACCTATTCTGATACCAATTGAATAACATAAGCTTATACTGAGAGGGGGGTGAATAGTATAAGATAAAAAATTTACTTTTCAACCCAAATGATAATAGCACTAATATCAAAGCATTAAATAAAGCACACACCATCACACACATGAGAGATATTATTTAACATGGTTCACAAAATGTGGGTTATGTCCACGAAGAAAATATTTCTTATAAATTTACTCAACAAATCTCTTGGGAAACATTTCCGTATTATAATGTTTATGGACCTCTATTTAAAGGAGATCTCAATCCCCAATTCTCTACTTTGTGGATCTCTTTCCATAGGAGAAATATATCCCCTCTACTCTGGTTTGTATATCTCTCTCCATAGGAGAAATCTATCCCCTCTTCTCTGGTTTGTGTATCTCTCTCCATAGAATAACTCTATCCCCTCTACTTTGGTTGGCTTCCAAAGCTAGTTCTCAGCTCTGCTTAAATCTGATCAAATTTGCTCACTACTCTAATCAAATCTATTCTATTCAAATACCTATAATAATCTATCTCATACCTACTCACAATTCTACCTCAAACCTTCTCATAAGACTATCTCAAACATACTCCAAGACTATCTTAAACTTGATCACAAGACTATCTCAACCTGATCAAAAGACTATCTCAAACCTGCTCACAAGACTATCTTAACCTATTCACAATATTGTCTCAATTTGCTCACAATACTATTTCAAACCTGCTCTAGTTTACTCAATATCACTTCTCAATCCTACTCTATCACATGCTCAAAATTGCTCATAACACATGCTTAAAAATTCTCATAACACATGCTCAAAAGTTTCACAAATTCACTAGTCAAGGATGCACAATTTTTTTTCAACACATAGCTCAAATATTTCCAACAATACATACTAATCAACCCTTTTATCTCTACCTTATAATTATGAAATATTTGCTCAATAAACTACTCTAGAGAAGTAATAATGTCAACATACATATCACTTTGCTTTGATAAGAAAATACCCTCAAAACCTATTCTAAAATAATTTTCTTTTTGCCACTATAAGAAGTTATCCAGTATTTTTAACAAATCAAACATAAAAAGTTTACATAGAATTATCCTCTTTTACTGTCTCAAAACAAGGCTTTTAATTGAAGAATAAAAACCTTTTAATTTTCCTTCACCATGCCAAAATTACACACAATAATTTTACCATAAGACACCTTATAACTCCTACTTTAAAACACACACAATCATACAATAAAAATCCTTATCACACCTTATTTCTCCTTCTAAACAGATTTTAAATTATAATATCAAAAACCCTTTTCATACCTTATTTCTCCTTCCAAAATATTTAAATTATAACACCAAAAGACCCTTTACACAACTTATTTCTCCTATATCAAATGTGCAAATATTAAATACCAACTTAACCTTATAACTCCACAAAAATCAAAATGTAAATTAAAAATTTAAATACCTCCTTATAATTTGTCCTAACCATGATTCAAAACTCTCACCTTGTGAGAGCAAAGTGCCCAACCAAGGGGCCACGACCGACTGCGCTAGTGTAGCTCATGAGAGATCTAATGCACAATCTACCTTTTATCCTCTTTTGCCGTGTACTTCACCCAAACTAAAACAAAATGTATGCAATGGGTTTCAAACTTGAAATATCCTCCTTGCAATGTCTTTGCGCTGGCTTAGCCACTAGCCGGTCTAACTAGTTGGATGGGTTTAGAATGCGTACTCACTTGAATATGATACCTCCACTTTCACCTCAAAGGACTATGCTTCCTTTTTTCTTCTTCTCTACCGAATGCATGAATGTTGAGCGGATTATACACATTTTTCAAACACCCTTCAAAATGACCTTAGGCAATAATATTTATATGCTTTATTTGGTCTTCATCCAATGTCGATGCCCTTGTTTTTTCACCCATATGACATCGACCGTTTTATAATTTAAATTTATCTTCAATTTCTTGGCACTCAAGTATAAAAAAATATATATTATAATAATAAAATTATTATAATATTGCTCCTTTTGAACCTTGCCTTTATAATTAATATTATTGCCTTCAATAATATTAATTATTTTTAACATTGCCTTTATATCCTTTTAAACCTTGCCTTCATATCTTTATATCCTTTTAAACCATTGTTCCAAAGAGCCTTTAAACCTTTTTTCCTTCATTTTAATATTAAAAATGTAGATATTTTATACATAGTTAGCTAAAATAAAATGGAATTCTAACTAGGTTCTAACAACTAACAACTAGGAGGTTGTCAAAAACAACCTATCAACTAGAATCTAGTGTGAGCAAAGGAGACTCACATTATTAGCAAGAATGATAATAAAATGTGTCTAAGCTAATACTTAGGTTATATGATAATTGATGTTCTCATAATTAGCCTATTAACTTGTCAATTTTCCTACTAGGGCATGTCCATTTTCCTCCATGATAGAGTAACACAATCTACTTAGTTTTATCTCAATTATCATAATCATTGACAATGATGATACTAGTGCTATTATTGTTACCATTTATCTCTCTCATCAGTGGTATTCTCTATATTTCCTCACTAGGGGTGGCATTGCATGTTATGCTTTAGTCATATACTATTGTATTACAACCTAGAAACAATCTCTCTCAGGGGTTTGATCATTTGATACCATCTCCAATATCTATCGACAATCCAAGGTCATCATTACCAAGATCTAGGATCACTGGAGTTATTATTAACCTACTCTCTTATTTACCACATGGGTCTGAAAGCACGAGATTCTACAAACAAAAAGGATAGACTAAAAATGCAATGTAAACGAACTAAAATAACGCTTAAACCCTATGTTATTGAAAAATCCGTAAAAAGGAAGAACATGAACACAAAATATCAAAGCAATATAAAAAGAATGACCCTTTTATTGATATGCTTTACAAATTCATGTTACAATGTGTCTCCTTCCTTTTTAGGGGATAGGAGCGTTAAATGTTGGTCTTTTACAACTTGTTTCAGAATTCCTTCTTTCGCGTGCCCACATGTAAGATGGGCGAACCAAAACGTTGTCGTCACTTGCATTGGTAAAGGTAGATTCCTTGTTGCTCCTCTAATGTTGCAAATTTGCATTCAAAGAAACAAACAAAGAATCAGTAGCACCTGTGTATGAAAATTAAAAGATGAATCTAACGATGGTTAAAATGAATCTAAATAAACTGAAAACTTGACCAAAGCATAAACATGAAACTAGCTAAATACTACAAAAGAAATAGTCACCAAAAGCAATAAAGCGAGGGGTGACCGAAGGCAAACCACCCACGGATGAAACTTTGCTTCGACATCAATCCGCTTGGGATGGGTCCGAAACCTGATGTGATGTGTTGTCGGCAAATTGGTAGGATATTGTGGTCAGAAAAATTGGTGTTGGTTCTTGATTCGTGCCTTCAAAAGTCACCCAATAACCTCTCTTTCGATTAAGAGATTATGGATGTTGAAAACACAAATCGCAAGTAAATGAATTAGCAGCACTTCGTCGCTCAAAATGCTCCTTCTCTGTATATCTTTTGGGTGAGGAAGCTCACCATTTTATAGACCCAAGGGGTCTCTTTGAATTAACATGCAAAAGTGTTTCTTTGCATGAATGTTTTTTTTGTGAAGAGAAGACTTCTTCTTGATTAAGGGCTTCTTAACTGCCTCTGTGCATGTCTTTGTATGTTTTAGAAAAGCTCACTTGCACTCCCATGCAATGAAGGGATAGCTAAGTGGCAAATCTGAGTTGTCATGAAAAAATCCTACTCTCACTCCCATGCAATGAAGGGAGAGTTAAGTGGCCAATCCGAGTTGTCAAAAGAACTCACTTGCACTCCTATGCCATGCAAGGAAAGCTAAGTGGTAGTTCTGAGTTGTCACATGCCGAGATCTGACTTTTTGTCGGTCAAACTTGGCATTCGTCCCACCTCAAAGCGAGCTCTGGTAATCATCTATGGGTGAGACGAGTATTAATCCACACTCGTCCCTGGGTAGGACGAGTACAAATCCGCACTCATCCCTGGGTGGGACGAATAAGCAATAAAGTGTCTAAAAGGTTCCAAATTTATTTCTGACTTGCAAAACTATTGTGCAAGTGGTTAGAACCACTGTTTAACCTCTGGGGGCTGCCCTGGGGGCTGTGTGTGTTAGTGCAATCAGTGCTTGTTGTCACGTAATCAGATTGGTGCTGTTTTGGTGTCTATAGGGTCCTACCAAGATCCCTTACTATGCATTAAAATAGATAACTACGTAGTCAAAGTAGAAGAGCCTTGATTATCCTATGGTCATACTAGCCATCTGACTCATTTGATTGAATCTAGTTAGAAGGAATCCTCTTCCAAATTATATGTTATCGATAGAGCTTCTAGATGATCTAGGATTGGTGTAAATCAACAATCATATTCTAGACCATTTCTAAAATTCCCTTGTGAGATATACCCTACCTTACCTTAAAGTGCCTCATTCATCTATATATTTTAGAATCCTTATATCTACTACATGATTTAATAACCTTGGTGGTCTCATTACAATGATGTGCTTCTACGACCATACCTAAAATAAGGTATAATATGATAATATCTTCCCTCATCTATACATTATCTAGTATAATGAGTCATACAATTGTTCTACTGTCACCATACCCAATTCTAAGGTGGCATTCTATTTAAAGCATATTTACCACCACCTTGCCCATCCCTAGTGGACCACTCATCTACTAGTGACACTAAGAAAATGCTAGAAACCAACATAATAAGGTGGTCTACCAATCCAAGAAACTTATTGTGTAGGTAGCATTGATGTCAATACCAAACCTAGAAATAAGAAATTCCATGTTTCCTTTTCGTCACTTTAAGATCCTTCTTTGGTCTTATGTAACATCCCTCCTTGGAAAAACTCATCATGGATAGTGAGCTATGTATTGATGTGATTATGTAATGGCATAGTTTCTTTTGTGATGATTGAATAATGGAATGATTTCTTTCTTTAAGCATGGAATATGGTATTGCTAATGTATTTATGGATGTAATATTAGGTACCTTCTCCTTGGTGGGGGCTATGGGTAGACCACCTACCATGAGGTATATCTAGGGAAATGATGATGATTCCTTGTTCATCGGTAGCTCAGGGTAACAAGAAAAACTACCCTTCATGTAGATGCATTGCATTTTGTTTGTTCTCATGATTCACACCATTGGGATAGAAAGTTGCTCGCAATGAGCCTCCTTAAAAATGGTCAATGTTAGCATTAGTTTATCTTAAAGTAGATCATCCATTTGAGGATAAAACATTGGTGTGAAGCATTGATGAGTGCATATCTATGTTTTTCTATGTTTTACTTAAGCTCTATTAAGCTTTGTTTGGCATTCCAATAGTTTGAATTAATAAATTGCTTGAATGATAGATTTAATACTTTAGATAAGTAAAGTATTAAATAGATTAATAATATTTAGGATTTAAGAGAAATTAATAAAGTCAAATTTAATTGATTTGTTTGGTAAAGCAATAGTTTTAATGGAATCATGAAGCAATTTGGTTTAATGAGCATGAGTGTAGCTCATTAAGGAGTGCACCACCCTAATGGTGTCCAAGGTGGCAAATGTCTTTGGTAGAACACCTTCTTGGATGTTAAAAGGATGGCCAAATCCATGCACATTTGAGGTTCTTCATACGCATACTTGTTAAGGAGGATGTAAGTCATTTTTTAGGCTAGCATGGAATTAAGGTGAACTCAAGTGATGGAAAGGTTGAAGTTTTTGAGGAGCACAACATCTCCTGGGGAGGCAAAGACAAGCTTAAGGGACTCTAAACACTACTTGAGGTTGGAAACTTAGATGTATTTTTATGAAGGGCTACTCCACCCAAAAATCACACAATACTCAAATCACATAAAAATTTAGAAGAAACACAACATCTAATATTTATTTCAATGAAATGTAAATACAGAATCAGAGTTACAATGCTATGACCACAAGGCTGATTTTATCACAAATAAAATCTCTTGAAATTCTGCAATATGGAACCACGATTTGTCTTCCCCTAATTGCCTCTTGGTGATCCATATTGCCCCTTAATAATTGCCATCAAACATTATGGAAAGCGTAACTCTCCTTTTTCCTTCCCAAGAAGATATTCATCTGAAATTTAAATTTTCACTTTTCACCCAAAAAGATATTCAAATTTGAATTTCAATGGCACAACTTCCTGGACCCATAACTTTTGACTCAGGTGTCTAATTTTCTATTATAATATATCGTTGGAAAGATTGTGAAGGTATATATAGTGCATCAATTGACGTAAATCCATTTAGATCAATTTTAATCCTTATTTGGGGCCTCTATGGTCTTCAAATGTTATTTTTAAACCTTATTGGAGATATTTCTCAAGATGAAAAAATTAATATATCTCAAACTATTTAGGCTACTAGGGTGATTCTTTTACCACAAGATATATTTTTCAATCCTGATCCTTAGGGTAAATTTTCAAATCCATGTGTCCATTTAGGTTGACTTACTAAAAATAACCGATGACTATTTTTCACCTTTTTGGAATTTTGATTGACTTATACCTCTCAAGTATCATCATGGACCCAAAAACCACTAAAAAAACTTACAATCAAAAGAGAAAATGCAATTTATTTAATTTTGGTGATGCAAGATTACCCTTACACCATTGGATTCTCCTATATCAGACAACCATGGTAAATTGAGAAGTGACCTTCACTTCTCTAGTGTTGGAGTAAAACTAAGATGGTCAACCTCACCCTTAGAAAGCCATGAAGAATCTTCAAATGGCCTTCCTTTCCACTTAACCAGGTATTCTTCATACTGCCTATTTATTGTACTTCTACCTAGACGGCTATCCAAGATTTCTTCTACCTATTATTTTTTTGGAGTAGATGTTGGAATGTTACATCATTATTCTATTGGTCCATCCTCATTGTCCCCTTCATGATAGTCTATCAAATCAGAAATGTTAAACATAGGTGATATGCTAATTTTACTTGGTAATTCAACCTCATATTCATTTCCTGAATTATATTTTTTTATAATATTGAATGGTCCAAAATTCTTCATTTTCAACTTGTTATATATCTTAATAGGAAATATTTATTTTCTCAGAGGAACCAAAACTTCATCTCAAACTTAGAATTCCTTAAACCTCAACTTCTGGTCTTCCTTAGCATTGTACTAAGTATTCATATTATTGATATGCTTTCTTACATCTTTATGTAAGTTCTTCAGGTGCTCTACAAAGTCCTCAGCTTCAACACTACTCTTTTCTCCTTTGTCCATTTACCTCAACTAAAAATCATTCCTTAGGCTTCTCCCATATACAATTTAGAATGGGAATTTACCAATAATCCTATCGATATAATTTTTGTAATAAAATTCTATTTGTGGTAAAATCAAATTCCATCCCTTGGGATTCTCTCCTACTAAGAATCTCAGCAGGTTGCCTAAACTCCTATTCGTCACTTTTTTTTGTCCATCAGCCTACAGATGGTGTGCAGAACTGAACTTCAAATTTATCTTCAGTTTCTTCCATAGGGTCCTCCAAAAATAACCAACAAATTTGGTATCTTTGTTTGAAACTACACTCTTTGGTAGACCATGTAGTCATACCATATCTTAAAAAAAACAACTCTAGAATGTGCATTGCATTGCTAGTTTTATGGCAAGGAATGAAATGTGCCATATTAGAAAACCTGTCAACCACCATAAATATTTAGTTATATCCTCTCAGTGTTTGTGGTAATCCAAGAAAAAAATCCATTGTAATATCTTCCCATGGTTTCTATGGTATAGGTAATTACTGATATAACCTATTATTCTATCTTACACCTTTTTCCATCTGGACTACTCTACAAATCGATATAAAATTCTTCACATCCTACTGTAACTATGGCCAATAATAGTTCTCACTAACAATGGAAATGGTCTTATCTTGACCAAAGTGTCCAACCGATCCTCCATTATGCTTCTCCTTGATCAGGTTCTCTCTCATGGAAATCCTTGGAATGCACAACTGGTTTCTTCTAAACATCCCATCTTGGATTAAGAAATCCAACCATTTTGTTCTATCTAAAGTAACAGGTTACAAGCAGGCTCTCTAGGCTTCTACAAAGTCTAGATCTTGAGGGTACAAAATCTTGAGTTCATCAAACCCAACGACCTTAATCTTCATATATATAAAAAAAATTTACCTTCTACTTAAGGCATCTGCAACTTTGTTTGAATTTCTACTCCTGTTTCAACATAAAAGTATAACTCTATACAAACTCAACCCATTTTAAGTGCCTTTCATGTAAATTTCCTTGACTATTAATATACTGCAAAGCATGATAATCAGCATATAAAACAAACTCTTTTGGCAACAAATAGTGTCTCCATTTCTTCAAAGCCTGAACTATGGCATAAAAATCCTGATCATAGACATAATAATTTTTTATGGCATCATTAAGATTCTCACTAAAATAGACAATGTGCTTACATTCTTGACTCAAAACAACTCTTATGGTGCTACCACTAGCATCACAATATATCTAAAATACCTTATTGAAATCTAGAAGTGTCAAAATAGGTTGTTCTGTGACTTTCTTCTTTAACATATCAAAATTCTTGGTTGCTTCTATAGTCCACTTAAACTCCTTTATATCCATTCTCATTGTCTCTGTTATGGGTGTAAAAATACTACTAAATTTATTAATAAAATTTTTATAAAAACTTGCTAGACCATGGAATTATATTACCTCTGTAGTACTCCTCAGTGTAGGCCATTCAATGATAGCCTTCACTTTTCCTGGGTCCATCTTAAGACCTTCAGCTGAGATAACAATTCCCAAATATATCAACTCCTTCACAAAACTGCATTTCTTCAGATTAATCAACAATTTTGCCTCCCTTAGCTTCTTAAAAACTCTTCGAATAGGCAACAAGTGCTCCTAAAATGTCTTACTAAAAATAAAAATGTCATCCAAATAAATAAAACAGAATTTTCCAAAAATTATTTTAATACCTCATTCATAAGTTGCATGAATGTGCTTGGAGCATTAGTTAGCCCAAATGGCATGACTAACCACTCATACAAACCCTCTTTAGTCTTGAAGTTTTTCTTCCACTCATCTCATTCTTTGATATAGATCTAGTGATAACCACTCTTCAGGTCAATCTTCGTGAAGTACATGGCTCCACTCAAACAATCCATAATGTTGTCCATGCTTGGCAATGGAAATTTATATTTTATTGTAATCTTGTTAATGGCTCAAGAGTCTGTACATATTCTCCATTCTCCATATTTCTTTGGTTCTATTACTGCAGACACTGTACATGGACTCAGACTCTCTCAAATCAATCCTTTCTTCATTAGATCTTGAACTTTTCTATTCAACTCCTCATTCTCTATAGGAGTCATTCTATGGGTTGTCTTATTTGGTAAACTATATCTTGGTATCAAATCCATTTGATGACTAATCTTCCTCATTGGTGGTAACCCTTTAGGTACATTATCTAATATAATATATTCAAATTATCCCAATAGATCTGAGATTTCTATTGGTATATCTTCACATTATTCCTTTAGGAATCAATACATAGCACCTATGCTCATGATTCATACCATTCAAAAAATTTATACCATCAAATAAACAAATTTTTGCACTACTACATACCTTTTAGTTCACCTCCTTCAAGGGCTTCAACTTGTGGTGAAATCCATATTTTGTAAGGGAATAAGCATTGGCATATCCATTATGTACTACCCATCGATAAAATTTCCACAACCTCCCTAATACCACATGACAAGCATCCATAGGCAGGATGTCACACAATACCTCATCATGCTAATTCCAAATTTTGAACTTTAGTAAACATTGCTCATTGACCAAAGCTCTATGGTCCTTCTACAATGATGCAATTTGATATGTATGCGAATGTCTCCTTATCTCCAATTGTAATTTATTAACCATCCCCTCTGAAACTAGATATTCAGTGCTACCATTATCAATGATAACATTACAAAATTTACCTTCACATTTGCACCTTGTATGAAATAAACTCTTCTTCTAAAATGGATCTTTCTCCTCATTTAGCAAGGCTTTCCTTATGACAAGGACTTCTCCTCCTTATGCCTTTTCATAATGGTCAGATTTAGCATATTCATATTCATCTACATAGGCAACTCATGCATTACATTAAAGCTCTTATTCATCCTTCTTTGATGTTGTGGGACCTCATATGCTCGATGTCCCTCTTCTCCAAATTGGAAATAGGTTCTATGAAATCCTCCTCTTCTAGGTCCTCATCCAAACCTTCCTCTTTCTCTTTTATCACCATTAATTTATTCACGAGGTTGGTAGGCATTATCACATTTCTAGTTCTGATTTCTTCTAACTTATTCATTATTATTGATATTTATTTCATCCTCCATATGGTCTTCTACTAGTCCTACCACAACCTCTTTCTCTTTGCTTGCTTTCAAACCTTCTATTCAGTCTCTCTTCTATCTTCAGGGCAAACTGATAAGCATCTTTTATGGTAGTCATTACGACCAAACTTATCTCATCTTGAATACTTGGATTCAATCCATTTATATAATGGGATACCTTCTTGTTAGCCTCAGAATGGTTCGTTCTGAACATGATCTTGTAGAACTCTTCTATATACAATTTGATAGATTTACCTGTCTACCTCAAACTCTGCATTTTATTCAATAGGTCTAACTCGTAGTCAACTAGAATGAACTGTCTCTTCAATTTTTCCACCATCTGATCCCATCTTGTTATTCTTTCTTTTCCTCTTCTATTTATATCTATTTGTATTCCCTCCACCAAAATTAATATGACCCTTCAGCTTGGTCTTCGTAAATTTGACCCTCTCAAGATTGTCCACTTCATCATACTCAAAGTACTCCTCCATATCATTTATGTAATCGATCAAATATTCTAGGTTAATATTCCAAAAAAATATAGAAACATCAATCTTAGGCCTTTTTCAATATTGGATATGGCCTTAAATAATCTAGCTTGCACAGGATCTGTGGCCTCTTGTTCTTCTTTGATTTATGATTATTCTTCAGCTTCATCTTCACTTTCCTCTTCTCTTCTTGGATCAAACCCTCTATGCAGCTCCTCTTGTAGTGTTGGAAATTGTCTCTGTAGAGCTCTAAAACCCTCTCTTGTAACCACAATATTCCTTGATGGAGGTATATTGATCACTTTTCTCACAACCTCAACCCTAGGTCCTAGTGCAAACTACCTCACATTCAACAATATTTTTACACACTCAGGAACTCCCACTCTGATACCACTTGATGAAGGGCTACTCCACCCAACACTCAGACAATACTCGAATCACAAAAATATTTAGAAGGAACACAACATATGATATTATTTCAATAAAATGTAAATACAGAATCAGAGTTACAATACTATGACCATAATACTGATTTTATCACAAAGAAAATATCTTTGAATTCTACAAGTTGGAGCCACGATTTGTCTTTCCCTAACTGCCTCTTGGTGATCTATATTCCCCCTTTAATAACTACCATTAAACATTCTGGAAAGCGTAACTCCTCTTTTTCCTGCCCAAGAAGATATTCATATAAAATTTGAATTTTCATTTTCCACCCAAAAAGATATTCAAATTTGAATTTTAGTGGCATAGCTTCCTGGACCCATAAATTTTGACTCGGGTGTTCGATTGGCTATTATAATATATCATTGAAAATATTGTGAAGGGATCTATAGTGCCTCAATCGATGGGAATCCATTGAGGTCAATTTTTATTCTTATTTGGAGCCTCTAAGGTCTTCAAATGTTATTTTTAAACCTTATTGAAGATATTTATCAGGACAGAAACTTTAATATCTCTCAAACCATTCAGGTTATTGGGGTGATTTTTTGCCATTGGATACATTTTTCAAATTTTCACCTTTTTGGACTTGTGACTGACTTATGCCTCCCAAGTGTCATCATGAACCTGAAAACCACTAAAGAAAATTACAACCAAAATAGAAAAGATATTTTTTTCTTTTTGGTGATGCAAGATTATCCTTACACCGCTTGATACTCTTGCATCATATTTGATTTTGTTTATTATTGCTTATTGAACTTGGTTGTTTTGATCAGCATGTGGTTTTACATTCAATGCCAAGTGCTCCTTGGTTTGAAAGATTTACTTTGTTGTTGTTTGTGTTCTTCTCCTTTGCTATATCATAAATTTATCCTTTTTGAGTGGGTGTGTTATATTTAGTTATTGGTTTTAGAGTGTTCCTAAGAATTTTTCTTATCCATTGTTTTTTTTTTTGTAACTCTCCTGTGTGCACCCTCTCTCTCGAACATCTTCTTTGTGCGTTGATTGCTAAATCTGGATTGTATACCTAATTGGGGTTTTTTATTTGCATAAAGTATCATCAATATATATGTTAGGAATATATTAGCTTGTTCACCTCGCTCTATAATCTTGGATCACTACCATATATTTTTTGACCTAATAGAGGGGATTGGGTGGTATAACCTTTGTTGGAGATCATTTCTGAGTTGGTTCTCTAGTGAGCTTGATGTTTGTTGTGGTTGGGCAGTGTTATCTTCTCATTGATATTTTGTTGCTATGATTTGGATCTTGTGTTTTAAGGTTTATTGTATTTTTCATTTTCTTCCTTTATGTTGTTGAGTGCCTAGTTATTTTTGCACCTTTCATTTTGATGAGATGTTTGAATTTTATTTTGATTTATTAAAGATATTATGGTGTCAAACATTTTAGATTATATTTATTTAAATTAAAGTAATTTTATAGCTTTGCCTATTAACTTAGGGTAATTTTATTTTGTGCCTTTCTAGATTAGAGCTATATGCTAAAGTAATTAAAGAAAGGAACCTTTCATTTTTTTGATCCTTTAAATTTAAAGTGGGTTTTTTGTCAAGGGACCCAAAAAATAATTACAACAACGAAATATAATTTTTAACAAGGCCATAGTAAGACCGTAGGAAAGGACAACAGAAAAACCAAAGGAAATGCAAAAGGATTACCCTTTAGGATAGACTTAAGGAAATATTTTTAATATAGGCTAAAGTATAGCCTTTCAGGACAGGCTTAAGGATAACCTTCCAAGGATGTGGAAGAAAATTAAAAACCCATCCTGATACAAATTTAAAAATCCCACCCAATGGGAGAAGGAGAAAGCAGGAAAATTAATATTTGAAACTCCCACCTACCCACAAGTTTGAACCGCCCAAAACAACAACCCACCAAAATTTGAAATATAGAATCCCACATAGGGGAAAATACAAAAACCGAGTAGAAAACATCGAAAAACCAAGAAATAAAACCAAAAATCCCCATGAGTAGTAGGAAGGGGTTTGGAAACCACCCAAAAAATACAAGGATGCAAAGGAACAACATCCTACATAGGCCTGAAAAAGGTACAACAAACAGGGGACTCCACAGGCCATGAAGTCTTGTTGCAGCAAGGAGATCTACTCAAGTGGAACCTTTAATTAGGTTGTTGCTTCAGGTGGAATTGTGATTGTGAGAGTATTGCATTGATATGAGTTGTTTAATTTGAATTTGTAATAGAAATTATTTATAATAATTCCTAAGATCTATGTGGATTAAGGAATCATTATGAAGAAAAGTGTGGAGTTCTCTTGCATTGATATGAATTGTTTAATTTAATTTTGTAAAATAATTTTTTTATAAAGATTCTTGATATCTATGTGGATTACGAGATCATTATAAAGAGAAGTATGGGCTTATATTATATTTATATGAAATATTTAATGTGGTTTTGGTAGAAATTTGTATGAGAAATAGTTTAGTTGTGCAATGTGTAATGTCGACAATCACTAGCTAGTTGTGCAATGGCCACAAAAAATGGCGACTTTACTGGGAAAAGCTCTTGAGTATTTTGGGTGAAGAAACCAATTCTAAAAATAAAAAAACCAAATATTAGAGATATAAATCGTCTAGCAACATCCAAATAATATGAGGGTAGACAACTTCAACTAAAAACACATGAATCATTTGCCCTAGCTTAATGTGTGTGTATGTGATTTCATTTTGCATGCTTGAAAACCATATGAATTCTATTACTTGATATGCATTTAGGATATAGAAACACTGCTCATTAAAATGGATTTCTTTAGACAAAGCCCTAATGCTAGTCAGGTATCCATAGCCCTGGTAGAGATTATCTAAATTATCCTTATGTGTAATTGATATTTTTTAAAGCCCTCTTTTTTTGAACAAGCTTTGTCTAGAAATATCCCTACTGTTAGTCAGACATCTATAGCCCTGGTAGAGTTTATCTAAACCAGGTGATTGATTTTAGCATGTTTTCCTTTGCTTGTCTTTTTTCTTAAATAGCTTTGCAAAATTTTATCAACCACATGGGTTAGAGCTAGAGATGGAGTATGTTATATTTTTGTCTTAATTTGCATACCATAACGATTTCATCCTTCAATATTTCAAAGCATACTCCCTTAATATGATGTGTTTGTGTGTAGCTTTAGTAAAATTATTCAGTATTCCAAAATTCACTATCTCAATCCCAAAATCTAGGAGCAGTTACTAATCAATTTCATCCTCTTTTCTTTGATCCACAAGATAGGAAATTCACCATTCATTAACGACCACAAAATATCACCTCAAATAGAAGGACCAACCTCAAAATGTAAAACTCGTAAACTAAAACTAAATCCAAACTAAAAATCAAAGACAAAGCACACAAATAGAAATCTAAAACAAAAACATGAAAACCAAAACTATATTAAATAATATACAATATTGTACAAGGTGGTGCAAAGTTTGGGCTATCACTTCCCTAGATTCCAAACATAATTAGCACACTTTAAAAGACATCTAACATGAAATGCATGCCAATATTTATGGAAATCCAACCAAAATAATATTAAGCCATGAAATGCAACAATCATGATTTTACCTCTCTCACCCCACCAATTTATTCTAGTTTCATTAGCAATACCATAGTGGAGTTTAAATTCATAAAATTTATGACACAATAACTAATTTCTAATTCTTTCTTATCTACTCCTGAAAATAACAATTTTACAATTCAATTCCTGATTTAGAATTAGGTTTTCCTTTTCAAATATAGGTCTTGCAAGTAGGAACCTATTTCTAAAAATTTCAAAGCCAAATAATTTTCCACATATTTAGGTCAATCATGCTTATGTAGCAATTTTCAAGCATCTAGTATGTCTATTTAATGAGGATCATTATAAATTTTTATACTAGATTCCATTATCAATTGTTGATGAATTTGATTCAGCAACTCAAGCACTTTTATTTTATTCAACACAACAATATTATTAGTAATGTGAGTAGGAATCCACTCTAGTTATTTATTAAACTCAAATGGCATTACATAATTAATAACATTCAAATACAATAAACCATTAGGTCCACTTTTACCTAGAGTTTGAATGGTTGAACACAAAGGATGAGATTCTACCTTTTGCACATGTTCATTTACCAAGGCTTGATGAGGATTTGTAATCTCTTATTTTTCCTCATGATCTCCATCATCATCATAATCATCATGTAGCACTTCTTCGTCCAAGACCTATTTATCAAAAACATAAAAAATAGACACCTAATTAAAAATATGTCCATCCTTTTCAAACCATAAAGTCTCGTCTATCTAGGGATGTGTCAAATAACACACCTTCCTGATCAACCACTTGAGTTGTTTCAAATAAGGTAAAATTTTCATTTGGATTATCAATGACATCAAACCCAAATCATTTAGGTTCTAGAATTTGATCTATCTGAGTAAACATAGGTAGCATAGAGTCCTTAGGTGAAACAAGGCCTTCAATTTCTTACCCCTCAAATGGGAACCAATTGAGTGATTCCCTTTCTTCATCCAAAACCAATGGATCACATGAAACATTAACCATTTATTCCTTTTATCTTTTGGTAAAGTATTCAATAAACTCATCTTCCTGAGACATTTGATGAGATTCCATCCCTTCTTTCATTTCTTCATGGTCATTATTTTGAGGATGTTGAAGGTTTTGATCATCAAATTTAATTATCTCATCCAAATTTATGGAAGGTCATAATTTGTCATATGTTTCAAAAAAAGTCCACTCTAGAACCCCTCCACTATCTAACAGAATATCACTTTTAGTATCTTCAATCTTTGTCTCATGAGGGTGATTTATAGAATTATAAAGATATGCATATTGAGGCATTTGTTCCTGTAATTGAGTGATGTCTCTTTTAAGCTGTAGAACTAGCCTTTGTAACTTTTCCTTCATATCATGTGAAGTGAGTGCTTCACTAGAAAGAGGAGTAAAGTCCTCCCATATATTCCACCAACAATAATCATCTTCTAAAATTGGGATGTGATGTTCAACCACTTCTCCATATTCTTTAGATTCAACAATAGGTTGTTTTTCAAACTCACCTTCATCCACTTTTGATGGCTCAAGAGTTTCTACAAGGGGATCAATTCTTGCATTGAGCTTCCTATGATTGTCATAATATTCCTTTGTGAATAAAAATAAACCAATCTCTACATATTGATGGGTTTGTTTACCACAATCCTCATTAATGGGCATTGTATTTGAGACTTGTGTCTCCTATTGTATGATATATAATGTGGTTGTATTATTTTGACATTCAAATTTATCCCATTTATTTCTCACTTTAGACATCCTTAGATTCAAGGATGCTAGACTGGATGGTTGGTATTGATTGGAATCCATAACTCCTAAAAAACAACTCATCATGGGAGAAGGTTGTGCCTCAACATTACTCATAGGTTGTATCTGATTTTGAGCCTTAGGGTTAAGCAATGATAATCTACCCACATCAACCCCTTTCAAAATCCACCATTGTTCTACTATCACTGCCTCATTGTAGGCTCTAGGCAAGGATGGATCTTTAAGAACTCTGCCTAGAAAAGTAGAAATTAAGGGGTCTAAGGCTCCCATGTAAAATTGAATAACCTCTTCTTTTAACATGATATAATGTATCACCACTTTGGTATACAACCTATGGAAACTATCATTGAATTGGCTCATGGATTCATTAGGTTGTTTACAGATAGAGACAAATTAATATAGCATTTTGACTAGATCAACTAGTTTTCCAAAATGTATGAGAAATATTATTTCTAGTTGAGCCCAATAAGTGATAGAACTTATAGGTAAATGAATGTACCAATCCAAAACAACCTCATACAAAGTGTATGAAAATAACCTACAAGTAACATCTACATGTATTATTTGTAAATAAGTTAAAAATGTCCTTGTATCTCTGAATATGTTGCTCAACCAAGGTCACTTCATACCTAAATTGAGGTAAACCTTCTTCTAAACATTCAAGGATTTGATGTATAGGTATGTTTAAATGGCTATAATAATCACCTATCCAAGATGCAATTCCTGCCCTGGTTGGAGTAAACAATGCCATTAGTGAACCTTAAAGAACACAACTTTAGTACCAATTTTGTTAGTCAAAGAAATATCTTGCAAAGAAGCATGCAATGACTAAAAATACTCAAATGTTTCACATATAGATCATCATATTAGCATCAACCAAAATATATGCATCAATTAAACCATGACATTAAAGAACATTCTAAAATTTACAAAAAAGATTAGCATTAATGCATTATCAATTAAAATTCTTTTCAAATCGATGAATGTGATTAACAAAACCTTGTTAGCCAAGACCAATGCCTTCAAATAAAACTTTCAAGTAAACATGAAAAATTTAGCATCAAAATAACAATAAAATAAACTAATTTAGGCCCTTCTTCTAGCACCAAAATATTGAGTGCTAAAGGAGGCCAATGATAATAGTCAAAAGGACTTGAAATATTCAACCATTCACAACCTTACGGTTACATAAAATCACATAATTTCCTGTATGAACAATTCAAAAGAATTAAATAAATAATACCAATTTAGGCCCTCCTTCCAGTACCAGAATGTTGAGTGGAAATTTTACTCAATTGAAAGATCACCATCACACTTAGAATTTTTAATAGAAAACCCTCTCTTGAAAAGAAATAGAAATTTCTACAAGGTTATTTTTACTTAATGTGTGCTTGTAATCTTGTGAAGATGTATCAATAAGTGCTAGGAATACCTTAGTGATTTGCAAGTGACTATTAACAAGGGGCCTATGTTGGTATTACTTTATTGTGCTATGCTAGTGACTGTTCTTGAAATTTAAAATAAGATAAAAATGTGATTGTCCCTCATATGACCATGATGTAAAGCCTTAGTTCATTTTATCTTGAAGTATTTTGGGTAGATTTTATCTTATTTTGGTTAAGTAGATTTTAAAAAGGTTTTATATTCCTTAAATTTTCTTTGAGCATGAAACAAAATATTAAAATCTATCTCTAATTGTGAATCTTAAATTATGCATGGATTCATTTAATGTTACTATGAATATTGAAATAAAATAATCTACATGAATAACTTGATAAATGTAAAAGTCTGTGACATGTCATATAAAATGTCCCTCTTTGATAAAATTATATGATGTAGGAACTCAACGTGAAGATGATTTTTGTTTTGATGCAATGCAATATATAAGAAATACAAAAGAATATCATGTGGTTAAGTGGTTGTAAATATTTTCCAAATATGGCCAACCACTTAACTAATAGATAACCATATTATAAACAAAGGTGACAAATAACTACTAGAAGACAAAGATCTCTAACAACTAACTAAACACTAAAAAAACCTAACAATCTATTTCTAACATGGGCATAATATGCCTCACATGAATAGAAAGTGTATGAAATAGGAAATTAATATAATAATAATAAATAATAATATATTAACTTAGGCTTAAGTGGATAAACTTAAGTATCCTCAACACTCCTCCCAACCATAGAAGCATTGGACCCCAATGCTCTCAACAAATATGAAAATTCATGGGCCATATCATGGTGAGGAATCTAGCAAGCCATGTGTGGAAAGTGATTGTGATGTGCGACAAGGTAATAAGTGGATGAACCCTATCTAGTATGACGAATCTTCATCTTGGAAACTCTATCTGAAATAAGTGGAAGCTGAAAATTAGGTGCCACTGCTATTGTAGGGCTGAAAACATGATCAGGTACCAAAAGAGGATCCTAAAATGGTGTCTCTAGAAAGTGATGCTTATACAAAATAACCCAAAATCTATCTCTAACCTATGATGAGTTAGAATTGTGATGATTACACACAACTATCTGATACTCACGCAAAGTCTCCTACAAATCCTATGGTATATTTCCTAGAAGGCTCTGCTAGTGCTCAATGAATAAATTGACCTTAGATTGCTCCTCCATGTGTGTAATTGTGGGAGTGGGAAAATCCAAAAAATTCTATGGAATAAGTGGTTGTGTAGCTAGACGTGTACCAAAATAATACCAATAAAGTGAATGCCATATTTCTCATGAGTGAGAATGATGGGTTCCTTAACCACTTGCTCTTGTAATTGTTCATTAGATGGGAGTGAAACTTCTTAATTTTTATAGACAACTAAATCACGTAAATATGATAAGACTACCAACACATTGCATATACCCTCTTATTGACAACATATGGCCCTATTGGGCACCCATCTAGGCTAGAAAAAGGCTTCCAAAACCCTCCAAAACTCAGTTTGGAAGGTTCCTAGCAATCTGAGGCAGTTTTGGGGCTCCTACTGGTGATCGTCCCACCCAGGGATGGTGGCCACAGTTGGTGACCATCCCAACTAGGTATGACCATTAGCAACCGTCCCTGGGTGGGACGGTCCCCAAATAGACCATTGAAAAAGTTAAAGGATGCGCTAAATGGTACTAAAGGACTACCATTAATGCGTCCAATCACTCCAGGTTGATTGGTAATCTACAATTTAACTGTAGGATAGTAGATTAGGAGCCCTAAAGGGGCAACCTTCCCCTCCTAAATCTAATGATGCAAATCAGGACATGTGGCATCACCTGCCTTGCATGGCAAAGATGCCATTTTACCCTAAGTGCCCTCTTGGGCTATAAAAGGAGATCCAAACTCCCAATTTTAGAGGGGATTATTTAGAGAAATAAGTAAATAAGTGTTGCTCATTTGAAACCACACCCTCACAAACCACATTGAAACTTAATCTCGCCTATCTCTTAACCTTGAAATCCTCTTCATCTGAAGGCGCTTTTAGGGGCAATAGGGCTTGATTTACCAATTCAAAAATATCCAAATTTGAGGAAAACTTGGCCTCACCTATTGAGAACACACCCAAACTAGTTTTGGACCAATACCCTTGAGGATTGGTGGTAAAACTAAACTAGTTTTGTGACTGCCCCACCTCTTTATCAAAGGCAGTCACAAAACTAGTTTAGTTTTACCAAATTTGAGGTCATTTGGAGGAGTTTTGATATAGGATTTGGAGTCCCCAATGTTGTAGGTCTACATGGCACACCCTAGAGTGGCTACTATTTCTGCTTAGTTTTACATTGATTATTGCTTTCAAATCTGGTTATTATTATTTATATTACATTATAATATGTTCATGCTTACTTTAGACTAGTTTTTATGCACATAGATCACTTTTTTTTTTTGGTAAGTAAGAGAATATTTATGATTAACACCGGGTTTTAACTGGTTGACCCAAAACCATTTTACAAAATAGGGTCCACTGACCAACTGGACAAAGGCCAAGCCCTGAAAGTTTAAACTAATAACAAAAAGGGCCAAGACCTACTCTTCCAACAGAATACAGCCAAACTAAACTATGGAAGCCTAATATTATGGTCATCAGAAAAGAAAGACGCAAAATAGAACTAACAAAGACAAAATCCACTTTGAGCCTTCCAATCTAAAATTTTTCATTATCTATCACCATTGAGACTGCATGAGGAAGATTTTCAGTCCACGTGATCAAATTTGCTGCTACAATGCCTTCATTTGCCAGCCTATCAGCTGCCATGTTTGCTTCCCGGAAGGTATGCAAAATTATGGCCTCAGGTCGATCATGAATTAGAGCCCTTGCTTCGTGGATGTAGTCATCAAATCTCCAAGGAGCTCTCTTAGTGTTCTTTAGAAGATTTATAATAATAAGAGAATCACCTTCCACCAATAGTTTCCCTGGATAATTCTCTGCCACCTTGAGGCTCCTCCAAACTGCCCTCACTTCAGCCACATTGTTAGTTTGAGCTCCAAGATGTTTAGCAAAAGCTACAAGCACCTCACCCTTGTGGTCTCTAAGTAAGCCACCAACCATTGCTTCACCTGGGTTGCCCCTAGATGCCCCATCAAAATTTAACTTAATCCACCCTAGGGGGGGTGGGGTCCATGAGATCATGGTTCTAGGACAGACTTGAGGATGATTGAGGCCATCGGTGAGAGGTAAGTTTAATGACTGGCCTAATGAAGCTTCAAAAGGATTTGGAGGTCTAGATGCTGCAAGCACTAAACAAGCATTCTCATTAGCATATACTAAAATTTTTGACAGGACAAAGGATGACTGAGAAACCTTATCCAAGAAGGCCCGATGATTCCTTTCCAACCATATCTGCCACAAGTAGTGATGAAGGCAGATCTTCCACATATACCTAAGACGCCTATTCAAAAATGGAGAAGGCCACTGGACAAATAAGTCAAATATGGACTGAGGATGGACCCAATAAATATGAAACACTTGTAACAGACCTAACAAGATTGAGACAGAAAAATTACAATACAAAAACAAATGATCAATAGACTCCCACTCAGACATACAAAGATAACACCTATTAACAATAGTCACACCTCTTTTTATTAAGTTATCCATGGTGAGGATCTTATTTTGGATGGCCAGCCATGCAAAAAACCCAACCTTCGAAACAATGCTTTTGGGCCAAACTTCCAAGTGAGGGAAAGTAGGTTCATCATTATCAATAAGCATCAGATAAGCAGTCTTGATCAGAAAATTCCCCATTGTCTGAAGCTTCCCAGATAAGCTGGTCCTCAAGAATGCCAGAAGGGAGTAAAGACTGTCTTAATTCATTCTCCAATATTATTGATGCCCCTGGTAGATCATTGTTCATTATTGGCTTCCAAACCCTTCTATTGTTTGACAAAGTAATAAAATCTGCAACTTTGGTACCAAAAACTTCAATTGTCCAAGCTCTAAGGGTTGAAAGGATGGGGTCTGCAGAGAGGGGATAGTCCTTTAACCATTTGTGGTCCCAGAAATCAATGTTTCTTCCATTTCCCAGTTTCCAACGTAGCCCTTTGCTTAGCAAGTTTTTAGTTTGAAGGATTGATTTCCAAAAAATTGATCCCCTGGGAGGAAAGGAATAACTTAAAAATTTAGTTTCTTGCAAATACTTTCTTCTGATTATAGTAATCCATTCTGCATTTGCATTTGTCAGAAGACGCCATGCTTGTTTGGCCAGGAGGGCCGTGTTTAAATGTTGTATTCTCCTTAGCCCAATACCTCCAAACTCCCTTGGTTTGCAAACCCTATCCCAGGACCCCAAGTGAAAGCGCTGCTTAGATTCAAAACCAGTCCATAGGAACCTCTTCTGGATCTGTTCAATTTTAGTGTAGACACTTGTAGGAGCTTTAAAAATAGAGAGAAAGTAGACAGGGATGCTTTGAATGGAAAACCTGGTGAGAACTGCCTTGCCAGCTTGAGATAACAAATTCCCTTTCCATCCAGCCAGCTTCCTCTGAATTCTTTCAATTACATTAGTCCCTTTTCTCCATGTTTCTAAGGCTTCTCTCTATGCTATGCAGGTGCTACTAACTATCTTGAAATATCATGTGTGTAGGTGTAGGTATTCTCAATAGAGGGAAGGACCTAGGGAGCTAAGGATCTAAGGAAACACTACAATATAAACCAAATATTGGCTCTTGGGCATGGGAAATGAGTTTCACAACTTGAGTTTTAAATCGCCTTAAAGGCTTCATTTCAAGGGACTAGATCCCTTGTGAATTGTAAAATTTTAATGTATCAAGTTTGTAAATCCTTAAAAGAGATGTTTTGTAATATTATTTGAAATTCATGAATCAATAAATGCAAGGATAAATCCACCATTTTATTATATAATTTTCTTATTTCAGATAGATTACTTATTTGCACATTTCCCTTTGAATGCATGCTTTAAATTGCTTCACATTTGTAATTAAATTCCCTTAAGGCGATATCGTGAAATTTGCTTCTTCAGTGGTGATCACGGTATATGATATTTTCATATCTCCCCTATGGATGATGTTAATTTGGACCTCAAATTTTGGTTTTGCAGGTTGCAGGTGCTGACCGTTTTGATAAGGAACGACCTCTTTACTGCTCCATGGCACTGGGTGAGACGGCCAGCTCCATGGCACTAGGTGGGACGACCCCCAATATGTGACCATCCTTGCCTAGGATGGCCATAAAAATAGAGGGTTTCTACAAAAATTTACAGAAATAACAACTTTTCAGGTCCATTTTATACCCCTCAGCATTTTCAATTTGAGATCTTACTGTAAAAATTTTCAAAATTTCATGGTTTCTCCCTTATTCTTTGCATAGAAAAGTTAGAATTTTTCTTTCCTAAATCATGCATGAATTATATCAGAGAAAATAAGGAAAAGAATAGTAGGTTTTTGCTTTATTTTTTTGGTTTTCCTGTTGAAACCTTACCCACAAGGGTTAAGATCATATTAGGTTTTGCATTCTTTGGTTTCCTTTTTATGCTACTAATATTTCTAAAAGAAAAATGCACCTTCATGCATTTAGGCAAAGATCATTGAGTGCTACTTTGTTTTATTTCAAAATTTAAAAGGAACCCCACACACCAAGTTCTACTTTAACATCAATGGCATTGGGCTTTCACACCCAACCCATTGATTGAGACCAACAGTGGAAGTAATTACCACTTGATTGGCTCAAGAGAAGAGTATCATCGGGACCCATCTATTTCCAAGGCTGACCCAAGATCTATCATAACCATGCAAAATGGCACGCACTCCTCTTTGGAGGGGTGTATCACTGCACACGGGTTGCTGGGTGAGGGTTTGTAGTACCTATGCTACTTTGTTGAATATGGAATTTATCCCCATATTTGACTTGTGTGAGTATATAGGTGAATTCCTTAAACTTTGAGAATATCATTCAACAAAATTTCAAACACAAGAAAAGTTGAGTCTTTACAAAGAAACACATCTTGAAACACACCAAACAGTTTAGGATACACATTTAAAATATTTAAAAATAAGATAGTCACTTCTATGTTTGTGTGTCTCTATTGTTTTTTTGTTCAAATTCATAGAAATTGTAAATAAGATAAGCACATAGTAGTTAGAGTACATAGCTATGGTACGTGCACATAGCCAAGGCCATTTAGGGACAACAACTATGGGCAATAGAGAAGAGGATATAGAGTGTCCTCGTGTCGAGCCTAGGGATATGATCATTCCTCCTTGGCAATCCATCACTCTCCCTAGTCGTAGACCGATAGATGAGTGGATGGTTAGTCCTAGAGTGTCGACTAGATAGCTTAGCCTACAAGGGACTCCTCCACAGGACCCCTACAGGTTATAGTCCTAGTTTGGGAAACTATTTGCCTAATTCACATGCTATAAACATCTTCTTTTGAGAATAGACACCGCGCAATGAGGCACCCCCAAATAGATAAATACCATGCATTCATGTGCCTGCTTGATCCTCTACTCCTATTCATACACTAGAGCATGAGTCTACACCTTGAGTGGGGTTGAAAAATCATCTTAATATTTCAAGTCACCCTACTCCAAGGTATCAAAATCATGATGAGCATGATACTCATCAAATTAGGCAACCTTATTCCACGTTACATTTCCTTGTTTATGAGGGAAGACCTGAGGAGCACCTAGAGTATCCTCATGAAAATGTGTCAATGCAAGCACATTGTGCCTCTACGCTAGTAGTCACTCAGAGAGACTTATTTAGGAGAGATCCTAAAGTCAATGCAACTGCCCTTGATAGAGGGAAGAATGCAATTGATCTAACAGATCCTCCTGAACATGATAGACAATAAGGTAATAGTGCTAAGGCATTTAGACCTAGTACATTAGACCAAATTAATAATTTGATCCAGAGATATGCTAACTGCTAGCCGAGTTTAATTGATTTAGTTTAGATAAACATCATCTATATCTCTTAGGGCAGCAATAGCAAATAGAGAAATATAAGCTTGAACGACAAATTCAATGAACTTTGCATCATGGAATTGTCACTCCAAGTACGCGTAGACACAAGGTGCACCTGAGGCAATAAAATTTCCAACGTGATAGGTCTCCAAGACCTAATCAAATATTACCTCCTAGACCTCCTAGTCCTGAATAGAATGCATATGATAGGACAAATGTAGATCACCTTCAATAAGCACTAGTTCCTCCTTGTAGGACCATACATGAAACACCTTATGGGGCCTATGATGATTTGGAATAAAATGAGGATTATATAGAAGAACCTTATGGAGGCATGGCTAATGTAAATCAACCACCCCAACCTATGCTTAATATTCCTCATCCACCTCTACGAGTTCAAAACAAGGAAGAGGAGATTAAATCCTCAGATGCGTACCAAGCTTTGCTTGCACGCTTAGAAAATGTAGAAGGTAAGACAACTAGCAATGGGATTCAAAAGCCTACTTTGCGTTAGCTTAAGAATCAACCTTTACATCCATCCATTCCTTTCTCGATCTATTCTAAGTATTTCAAAATACCCAAATTTGATAGATTCAAGGGCGAAGAAGATGCTCAAGAGCACGTGACTAGATTTTTAAATCTATGCTTTAACATATAGGACAATGACACATTGCTCCTAAGGAATTTTTTGAGTACCCTCTCTGGTCCTACCATTTAGTGGTTCAACCAACTTCTAAAACATAGTATTTACACTTTTGAACAATTTTTTGATGCATTTTTGGAATGTTTCACCTTTAACACCAAAATAAAGGTGATATTAATCGAACTTACATGAATGAAACAAACTAAGGATGAGTTGATTATTGACTATGGAAATATGTGGTGAACTATTTTGGCTAAGATACCTTATCTATTTCCAGTGACTGAATTGACTCATTTGTTTTCAAAGAGTTTCTTAAAACCCATATATTTGATATTGAAATTACAAAATACCCTACCTTGGAAGAAGCTCTAGCACAGGCTAGAAATATAGAGGAAATTAAAATCCAAGAGGAAGAAATAACAAAACCTTGTAAGGAGTGGACAAGGAATACTAAGAATAGCTCGACACCTGCAAATCCAACTATGGTCAATCAAGTGGCCATAAATTTCCCCATGCCTCCTCAAGTGATGCATCCTTAAAAGGTAAACTATCAGGCGCAACCTCCTCCTATGAGTTATAACAATAATGGTACAACGAATCAGGGACAAAGATAGTGTTTCCCTCAGTGATAATTTACTCCCATTGTTGAATCCATGGATTCTCTTTTTGATCGATTGTGGGCTACAAAGCTGGTTAACCCAAGCCTACAGGATGTTGAGAGGATCCGTATTGTAAATTTCATCAACAAGGTGGCCATGAATTACAATCATGCTATGGTTTTAAACATGTAGTACAAGACATGATTAAGAGGAATGAGCTTACAGTGGATGCTCCAATAGCTCCTACCAATCAGCATATGGGTATATTCAAATATCCTTTACCAACTCATGAGGTACAAGAAGTGCCTACAAAACCTATGAATCAAACAGAGATGAAAAACCCTATCCAAGGGTATGTGAGAATGGTGAGTATTGTGATCAGGAACAAGAAATATCCAAGTCAAGTTGCACAACCTGCATCTTCAAGTGATGTTCCCACTATGTCGTAAACTACATCACATGTAGTATAGGGCCTTCCTTTTAGGCCATCAAAAATAATTAAGAGCAAGCTTACACAAAGCTTGAGGATGACATCTTCAAGATTGTCCATCTATGAGTTGATTCAACAATCATCCCCACATCAGGATGCCTTTATGGACATTTTAAAGTCAATAGAGTTGCAACCATAGGAGTCCAACTCTTTTATAGATTTTGTGGGTCATTTGCAACAGTGCAAAGAACCAGTCATATGATTTTATGAGCATGAGCTTAAAGAAATAGCTACTGATGTGGTAGGTCCTCCTTTACACATCATTACATGTATAAATGAGATACCATACAAGAGAGTGCTCATTGACATTGGTTCTTCGATAAATATCATAACTAAATCACTAAAGCACCTTAAGTTTCCAACATCTCATGTTGTGGCATCAACTTACACTCTACGCGCTTTCAATGACATAATATGTTCTACGGTTGGTACCATAGTCTTACCCATTAATATGGGAGAGAATATTATATCGACATTGTGCCATGTGCTAGAAGGTGAGATGGCCTATAACATTTTGCTAGGTAGACCTTGGATACGGGATATGAAGTGTGTCCCTTCCATTGTGCATCAATTTCTTAAATACACTCATGAAAGGCAAGTGCACGTAGTGTCTACTGATTTATAGCCCTTCAAGTACTGCAACATGTTGCAGCAAATACCAGAGTTGACATTACCTTCGATTCATGTAGACTTTCGATTGAACATACCTGTTCAGAGTCTACCCAATCCATCATCACCTTCCATTCCATCACCTTTATTGTCATCTACTCCATCCTCATTATTGGCCACTTTTGACATAGCTTTGACATCGTCAGACCCTCCATCGAGGAACATGTCAAAAAGACCTATTGATGAGAGCCCACCATTAGTTTCCACCATATCCACAGAGGAGGTTCCTTGTGTCATTAATGAAGAACCACCTCTAGAGGCAAATACTCATTCACCTAAAACATCCACTCCATATCATTCTATTAGGATCCTCAATCCTAACATTATTAGTTAGTATTATTAATCATTTAATTATTATATTATTAACTTATAAAGTGAAGCATCACAACCCTTCATAACGTGAACCATCACGTCTCTTCATACGTGAACCATCATGTCTCTTCACCAACGTAGCTTTAGGGTAGATATATATATTAGGTTGTCCATCCATATCAAATCATCCAAGAAGAAGAATAATAAAAAAAGATTTTGAGGGAGTCCCCTATAGTGGCAAAGCGATTACAAGGGAGCCCCATTTGAGTGGCCTGTGATTACATTTACATTAATTTGTTAATAATTGTATAGTAAGACCTTGGGGTCTTACCATTTGGTATCAGAGCCATGTGGGACCCAGTCATGTGGGAATTACTCAAAGATCTTCATCAAATCACTTCTGTGCGTGAGTATCAAACTTGGTTTGAGGATATAACCAAACACAACACAAGATCGAATGAATGAATTCTCATCAATGGCTTCATTAGGGGATTAAAAGAGGAAATTAGAATGGAGGTGACAAGGTTCAATCCCTATACCATGATGCAGACCTATGGATTGGCAAAATTAGCTGAAGATAAAATAAATGCACAACGATTAGGGAAACCACTTATGGAAAAATCGTCGACCACTTACATCGCTCCAAAACCTATGTATAATGGAAGGGCACAAAGCACTTACACAACCCCCAAATCTAACCAAAATTTATAAATTAAACATCTTAGCTTTGAGGAGATGAAGGAACGATGAGCAAAAGGACTCTCTGATAATTGTGATGAAAAATTTGGACCCCACCATAAATGTGCTACACTAACATTGTATTTATTGAAGGAAGTTGATCCTTGTCTCTCCCTAGAGCAAGTAGATGAGGTAGTTGTGTCTGAAGCGACCAGTGCACCTACCCACTACAATGAAGACAATGAGGTCGATGTGCAAGAAGTGATTGATGTACCAAGCAAGGATGAGGTAGACATACCCAAAGTGATCAATGCTAGCCAAACATGCACTCTACAAGACCTACACATACCTTCCTCACCAATAGTGAGTTCTTGCCATATGACCAAACCTATTTGGAACCAACACAGAGTGACTACACACTCCTTCTCCGTTGGCTCTACCAAGGAACCAAAAAAGGATATGAAATCATTACCATCACTTTTGATGCATCATTCTAAAGTATTTGAGGAACCCCAAGGGTTTCCATCCCATCATCATCATGATTTTCCTAAGGAATATTCTACTATTGTTCTTGGAAACCCCCCGCTAATGCTTCATCCTTCTCGATATCCCTGCCTACAAAAGGATGCCATTAAAAGAGTCCAAGAACTTACACAAATCCTTCTTGGAAAACAAAGGACAAAGCTTCTCACTTTGATCTTTGAGGACAAAGCTCTTTTTAAGGAGGGTGGCATGTTAGGATCCTCAATCCTAACATTATTAGTTAGTATTAGTTAGTATTATTAATCATTTAATTATTATATTATTAACTTATAAAGTGAAGCATTACAACCCTTCACAATGTGAACCATCACGTCTCTTCATATGTGAACCATCATGTCTCTTCACCAACGTAGCTTTAGGGTAGATATATTTATTAGGTTGTCCATGCATATCAAATCATCCAAGAAGAAGAATAATAAGCATAGATTCTAAGGAGGGAGCCCCCTATAGTGGCAAAGCGATTACAAAGGAGCCCCCTTTGAATGGCATGCGATTACATTTACATTAATTTGTTAATAATTTTATAGTAGAACCTTGGGATCTTACCACATTCACCTTTACCACCTCAAATCACAGTTCAAATGTCTAGTACAGGGATAGGGGAATACTTGGTGAGAAATGTTACAAAAGTTCCATCAGTGAAGATAGTGCAAGATATGGGAAGACCTCATATTCCCATATGTAGCATTGTACCTCTTGGTCTACCTCCTAATCAAACAAATTTCATATATGGAGGTTTAGAGTATGGATATCTACCCATTCCTCATATAGAAGAAGACACTGAACCCTTTTCTGAGAATGTAAATTATTTGTCGAATCCAGAATATGCATTGCAAATATTAGATCTTTGCAATTGGTATGGTTTTGACCTAGGCTTATATGAGTAGGGTGCTCATGATCCTTGTCAAACCCAATATCAACTTATGTATGATAAATCTAAATTAGGGCATAATAAACCAGTACCGTTAGATTTTCTCATCGAACAACTCAAATATCTATGTCTAGGTTATTAGAACACACTCGCCTATGACCCATATGCTAATCTAAATCATGTTCATTCCTTAGGGGATAATTTACCCATAGAAATGATAGATCAAGGTCTCTCCAGTGACGTAATTCAAACCCATGAATAGGACCAAGGTCCCCCTCACAAATGGACAAGTGATGACGATGAAGATTATGGTGTTTCACCCATTGACTATCCTAGCTTAGATGATGAATACAAGCACGTGTTCCCTTTGGATGATGAGGACGAATATTATCTTTAGATGCTATTCCCTGTCCAAGGACCCATTTGACACAAACTATTACCATGAGAAGAAGGGTTCACCCTATTTCGCATAGGCCATCGCTATTTATTCCACTTCCACCCAAGCCACCCCCATGAGTTATGAGACCTCATCAGGTCTCTAGACCCACTAGCCTCAGAGCAGGAGATCATGTATCCATGAACATGATTTCCATAGATCTAACTACTCCAATGATAAATCCAAATAACCTGTTAAAGCCTTTGCACCTCAATAGAGAGGCAATTAACTTTGACCTGGGAGATTCACCCCCATCACCCTCAAAGTACTAGCCTTGCGAGGAAATGTTACAACCATTTCAATTTTCTCCAAGCACTACTCAAGATGTTTATCAAGCTGAGGTTGATCCTAAATTTTTGATGGACGAAGCAAACCTCGTTGATGACATTCATTTGATTCCCATTCCACATCAGCTGGAAGATGGGTCTCATATATCACTTGAGCCAACAATTGATAAGGATATCTATACAGATCTCGATAATCCTTGCATTATTAAACTAGAGTAAGGTCTCTCCCTAGTTTAAAGAAATGTTTTCACAAGAGTGCTGAAATAAAGGATTAAAGCTTTTGCTTGGTCATATAAAGATATGCCAGGACTAGACCCAAATATAGTCATGCATAATCTTACATTAGACCCCAAATTCAAACCTATTAAGCAAAAGTTACGAAAAATGCACCCAACAATAGCCTTAATGGTGAAAGATGAATTACAAAACTTGTTGGACGCTGATATCATCATCTCATTAGACTATCCGCCATGGGTTTTGAATATGGTTCCCATCAAGAAGCCTGATGGGAGGATTCACATTTGCATCGACTTCAGAGATCTTAACAAAGCGAGTCCTAAGGATGAATTTCCCTTACCTAGCATTGATGCATTGGTAGACGCTACAACAAGACATGAAATGCTTTCCCTTATGGATGGTTTTTCTGGATATAATCAGATTCATATTAATCCATAAGACCAGATCAAAATGGTGTTTACAACACCTTGGGGGACATTTTGTTATAAGGTCATGCCTTTTGGCCTTAAGAACACTGGTGTCACCTACCAACGAGCCATGACGTACATCTTCCATGACTACATGCACAAGATCTTGGAAGATTACATGGATGACTTATTGGCAAAATCTTTATTATGTCATGAGCATCTCAATGTACTATGTAAGATCCTCGATCGCCTTATTGAACACAATGTTAGGCTAAATCCCAAAAAGTGTGTCTTTGGTGTCACATCTGGTAAAATTTTGGGATTCATAGTCTCCAATAAAAGCATCGAGGTAGATCCAAATAAGATCAATGCAATATTAGAAATGCATTCCCCAACAACCATTAAGCAACTACGTAGTTTGCAAGGAAAGGTTGCATCCATAAAGCACTTCATAGCACAATTATCAGATTAATGTCAATCGACGAATAGGTTGCTACACAAGGGGATCTCATTTCAATGGGATGAAGAGTGTCAAAATGCCTTTGACGAAATTAAACAATACTTGGCTTCACCACTGGTATTGGCTCCACTATGACCAGGAGTGTCGTTCTATTTATACATCTTAGCTACTGAGTTGGATTTGGACACCATGTTGTCCCAAAAGAATGAGTTTCACAAAGAATAGACTACCTATTACATTAGTCGCACACTGATCAGCTATGAAAATAGATACACATACATTGAGAAGCTATGCTTAGCCGTGGTATTTGCCACCAAAAAGCTATGCCCTTATATGCTAAATCATACCATGTATGTTGTATCTAAAGAAAAACCATTGTGATATATGATGAGCAGAACATATCACAATAGTCGCACGACGAAATGGATAATGCTATTGACAGAATTTGACCTAGAGTTCATTGGATAGAAATCCATCAAGGGATAGGTTATAGCCGATCAATTAGCTAAGGCTACTCTACAGGATGAGCAGCCTCTAAATATATAACTTCTCGATGATGGAGTGTTTCATGTTTTAGAATCACTTAATTCTACCGAGAATGAGTCACAGGTAGACATCACTCTTTTCTTCTATGGTTCTAAATGTGAGCAAGGTGGTGGTGCATGTATCATGTTTTTTCACACCGTAAGGGGCTCCCATACCTCTTTCGTTTAAACTTGATTTTCCTTGTACCAACAATAATTCCAATTATGTAACTCTCATCATTGGACTTCAGATGACAATCGCCATGAAAATAATAAATTTAAACATCGTTGGTGATTCCTTACTCATAGTTAATCAGGTAAAGGGGATATTCTAGTGTCGATGTCCCATATTGTAGGCCTATAAAGCCCTAGTGGAAAAAATCTTGGTCAAATTTGAATGGTATGATATAGAGGTACTCCCTCATTCATATAATCATTTTGTGGATACAATGGCTTCCTTAGGGTTGCTAATCATGCATGACCCTTCAGATGATATCACAACTATTCAAGTAAAAATTCTAGTGCAATATATGACTGAGCGTGAAGAGCACAACACTGCACCAGTTGTTCACATGATTCAGATTGAGCCTTCTCATGAAAGGTTCTCTCAACTACTGGGGGGCCTTGTTTCCTCAGACTCCTTTTGATACTAGCATGATGCTATATCTTCAAGTTCATTCTCAATAAGCATTTGCACAAGACGAATATCGAAAGGATGATGCAATTCATAATATTGAGGCTTCTTCAAAGCAAGATTGGGTAGTCCAAATTAAATATTATCTTAAGCTGGGTAATATTCCACCTAGATTTTTGCATGCCGCAAAGTGAGCATTCAAACAAAATGTGGAAAAACATGTCTTATTATGAGACATAATGTATCATCGAAGTTATGAATGTATCCTCCTTCGTTGCTTAGAATCACAAGAGTCAGCTTGGATCATTTCCCAAGCACACAATGGTACATGTGGTGGCCACTTTAGTGGCATGGCCATATCTAAGCGCATTCTTTGCATGGGCTATTATTGGACAACTTTAGAGAAATATTGTTGTGCTTATGTTAAGAAGTGTGTAAAGTGTCAACACCATGCAAATTTGACATATGTACCTTCACAGGCCTTACAACTGATTCAATTGGTTTGGGCATTTGCATAATTGGGGTTTGATTTAATTGGGAAAATCTCGCCTGCCTCATCGGGCCATCACACATTTATCATAACGACAACTGAGTACTTCAAAAAATGGGTGGAAGCAATTCCCCTTACCACAATGACTAGACCTCACATTATGGAGTTCATACTACATAATATCATATGTCGTTTTGGTATTCCATCCAAAATAATATCCGATAATGGAACACCCTTCAAAAGTAAGGATGTGCATGCGTTAACAACCAAATATAACATAAAGCATAGCTTTTCCATGTCCTATTATCCATAGGCCAATGGGTAAGCAGAAGCATAAAAAAAATAGTAGTAGCCAACTTGAAGAAAATAGTTCAAGAAAATCATAAAGATTGACATAATCAATTACCTCTTGCCCTTTGGGCCTATCGCACTAGCATTCGGACATCCACTAGGGCAACTCCATTTTCACTAGTGTATGGTGCTGAAGCCATCATGCCTTTGGAGTTAGATATTTTGTTGCTACGTATTTCCATGTAGCAATTCATCGATGATGATACATCTAGACAAGCTCGTTTAGATTAGTTAACGTTGCTTGATGAACGATGTGTCAATGCTCTCGAGCATTTGCATGTTTATTAGGAGCATCTTAAGAGAGCTTACAATTTGAAAGTACATCAGAGAGAATTTCAATTTGGTGATTTAATTCTAAAATAGAACCAACAAAACTCAAATTTACCCTCCAATTTGTGAGATAAATTTACAGCTAACTGGTTAGGTCCATTCATCATTACAAGTCAGATTGGACCTAGAACTTATCACCTAGCATCCATAGAAGGAAGTGAAGAACCTAAACCCATTAATGTAAGTCATTTGCAACCATTTCATGCTTAGAGAACCAACCAAATACCCCTAGGCAATCGTAGATATTATATAACTGTCGTTGCCCACCTAGGTCACCCTAAAGGCTCCTAGCAGTCCTCGACTGGCTAGGTCATGTTAAAAATGCTTCTATACTATCTATGATCATCTAGGTCATCCTTAAATGCTCCAAAGGCATCCATAATCCCTTTGGTCACAACCAAAAGACCCTACGTAGTCGTAGACACTTTTTAAGTGTTGTTGCCCGCCTAGGTCACCCTAAAGGCTCCTAACAGTCCTTTACTGGCTAGGTCAAGTTAAAAATGATCCTAGACTATCTACGATCATATAGGTCACCCTTAAATGCTCCAAAGGCATCCATAATCCCTTTGGTCATAACCAAAATCCCCTAGGTAGTCGTAGTCACTTTTTAAGTGTCGTTGCTAACCTAGGTCACCCTAAAGGCTCCTAGCAGTCCTTGACTAGCTAGGTCAAGTTAAAAATACTCCTAGACTATCTATAATCATCTAGGTCACCCTTAAATTCTCAAAAGGCATCCATAATACCTTTGGTCACAACCACATACCCCTAGGTAGTATTAGACACTTTCTAAGTGTCGTTGCCTCCCTAGGTCACCCTAAAGGCTCCTAGCAGTCCTCGACTAGCTAGGTCAAGTTAAAAACACTCCTATACTATCTACGATCGTATAGGTCACACTTAAATGCTCCAAAGGCATCCATAAGCCCTTTGGTAACAACCAAATGTCTAGGTAGTCATAGACACTTTCTAAGTGTCGTTGCCCTCCTATGTCACCCTAAAGGGTCCTAACAGTCATTGGCTATCTAGGTCAAGTTCAAAATGCTCCTAGACTATCTACGATCATCTAGGTCACCCTTAAATGCTCCAAAGGAATCCATAAGCCCTTTGGTCATACCCAAATACCCCTAGGTAGTCATAGACACTTTCTAAGTGTCGTTGCTCGCCTAGGTCATCCTAAAGGCTCCTAGCGGTCTTCGATCGTCTAGGTCACATCAAAAGCTCCTAGATTATCTATGATCATCTAGGTAAATCCAAAATGATCCAAAGGAATATATAAGCCATTTTGTCACCCAAAAATATCCAATGGCATTCACTAAGCCCATTGGTCAACCTGTATATATATTTGCATCTTTAAAAAATACAAAAAAATCAAGAAAATCATCAAAATACAAAAATATTGCTTTATTGCATTTCATCTAAAATTGCATTAGGCATACTCTAATTTGCATTAGGCATACTCATCATTGCATTATGCATCATTATAAATTGATCATACATGTATAGAACTAGGTCTAGACATTAAGCATATGGCCAAAATTCATCGTTACCATATGTCAGTTATACCACCTGTTTATATTCCATATTATATGTTTGTTTCCTGTCACTTAACCATTGTTTATAAAACATAGTTATAGTTTTAGGTCACTCAACCATATCTAGTTCTCTTTTCAGATTTTGTAGAAAGCTATCATTATTTTTTATAAGGAAGAACCTTGTTTGGATAATGCTTGGTATACATCAAAATCCCAAACACATTTTCACATTAAAATATCTAAGTCTAGTGCAAATAAAGGTGAAAACTAGAAAAATGGTATAGGTTGCTCTAAAGCGAACAAGGTTATCTCCCTCATCCCCCTGTGCAAATGTTTTAAAGATGTTGAGAATTGACAAAAGGACAAGTTCCATCATTACCCTTAAATCCCTTACCCTACACTGGGGTAAGTATCCCAAAGAAGAATAATCAGTAATGATTACCATCCCTTCTGAGTATTCCATATATCACTACCCTACACTAGGGTAAGTCTCCTAAGGAAGAAGAATTAATAATGATTATTTGCCAGTATTTCGTAAATCCCTTACCCTACACTGGGGAAAGTATGCAAAGATAAATCAATAGTGATTACCATCACTCCAAATATCCAAAAGCAAACAGTGATTATCATCACTAGGAAAAAGCAAAAATAAGTGGTGGTCCTCACCACTACAAAAAAATCCCTTGCTCACCATATAATCGAGCAATTCCCTTGAAATTCAAAGTCAAAAGAAAGGAGTCTTGAACTTGAATCCTTGGAATTATCAGCATTTGTGAGGCATAAGATGATCATCATTACAGGTTTGGTGAATAACCTACCTGGAATTGGTGTTATCCTCTCGGATGACGATATGTCTATCACAAATTCATTTTGCTTATGTCCAAACCAATGTTTTTGGATTAGTATGAGCTAGCTTTGTGTAACTTATATCACCTAGTAAGTCTAATCTAACTAAGTACAAAACTTTGGATAATGAGACTCGCAGGGTGACTTCTAGTGCTGATGGGCTGAATGAGTCCCACTTGCACTAGGATAACTTTATGTGTTATCATAGTAATGAATTCACATGCACACACAGGGATATTGATTATCTTGGTTATCTAAGTAGATGTATACCTTTGTAAAAAGTCTTGCATAGTTAGTACACAACTTTTGATTAGGTAACTAGAGTGTTTGAGTCTCTTCAAAACTATCAAAATTATATCATATTCAATTACATTATCCATTACATTTTACATCATGTTGTTACATATTTGTCAAAAGTGCAAAATTCATTACATAAGTTTCCCTCATAACATGAAAATAATAAATATACATTTTGTATAGTCTATGGTGCTAGCATAGTATGCGTCAAATACTCATCATATATCAATCATACAAAATTAAATCATATCCATCATTACATCAAAATCATATACATTTTTTTATTATATAATTTTGTTTATTAAGAGATGTTCATACAATAGGATAGATATTGGATGAATATTAGAAATAATATTTAGACGTAAATTGACTATTTTATGTATATATTTTCATCTACAAAAGCATATAGAGAAAACATTCACATCTACATATCATCAAATAAACCATCTCATCAATACATGCATCCATGTTAGACATCCATCTAAGCATCATAAATCATAGAATTGCATACATATCATAAAGCAGTAAAATGACATAATGATCTAAGCAAAGTCATGCATATATATATGTCCATATGTAAAAGACAACAACTACATCATAGTCCATAAACTGCCCACAACCTACAATAAAATGGAGTCATCTAACTTTGCAACCCCAAAATCCAAAAAGAACCATCAGAGTCTATTGACCATGGTCACACAGGACTGGTACCTCAACCATCCCTCTTGACAGCAGTATGATCCCATCGTGAGCTCCTAGACCTACTACTCCCAGACATCTCCATCCTTCGAGCAAAACTCGAAGTCCTATCCGAGTTGATGATTGTCTAGTCCTACTCCCCTAGATACGTTGTGATCCAATGGCTAATGTTCAATTTGGTATGTGCCCCTTATAGTGCACTATCTCATCCTCCATCATATCCATATAGGCATGCTCCTCTCAACACCTAGTCTGATAGGTCACCACCAAACCCTGGAGATGTGCTATCTCCTTCTACATCCTGGCTAGCTTGCCACTACTGGACTCCCCATGACTAGGGCCCTATCTACTAGACTATGCCTGAAAGGTAGCTATCACTATTGCATGCCTCTCCATCTCCTTTTGTGCACTCTGCACCTATACCTATAGTAAATCCCAATCACTCTCTAGCTCTACGATCCTAGCATCTCATGTTGCTAGCTCTACCAACAGACCCTGATCTCCCAAATTTCCCTCATCAAAGCCCACTGGATCCTATACATCTATCAACTCCACCCTATCCACTACCACACATTGATACATAGCTTGCTCACCTGTGTCTGCCTCCTCGTCATTAGGAGACTCATCAAAATCCTCCTCTAGAGCACCCCTAGTTGCATCCGCTGCCCTGGCAGCTACACCCCCTTTGAGTGGTCCCTCCTCTCACAACTTTCACATGGCCCACCATGCGTCATACTCCTCTATAGTACCTACATCATCTGAATTAGAGACTACTACCTCAGGATCTAACTCATTTCCCAACTCCTCTACCACAGACCATTCTAGAGTCCTATCATCCTCACAATGATGATAGACCCTCGAATCCCTGGGTAATCCATGGCATAGCCCAAACTATCATAGCATGTGATCAAAAGGGAAGTACTCTCACTCTGTGCCATGTCGCCCTATCATCCATCTACCTCATCGAACTTGGTGTAGATGTGTCATAGCCTCATCCTAGTCAGGACAATACCTGTAAGGTCTCCACTTGATATTCACTAATTTGAGCCATGCAAATTCTTGTACATAATAATCTACCTCCCCAACATATCATTGGTTGTGACCTGACTCCTGTGATTTCTTCCATAGCTTTCCATAACCAATATCCCTATCTGATAGCTCTGCCCAAGTGATCCATGGTAGTCCCCGTGGTCTCTCTACTGCAATATGTTGCTAAGCCCAAGACTATAGTAGAAATTTGTAGCCCAAACCCTTCTACCCATGACAAAATATCTCATATAGTCACCATATATTTGTTCCAACAAACTAGGACCCCAATCCATCATAATGGGCTCCTCCTTAGTACAGTCAACCAGAGCAAAGACCAGTTCTATTAGGTTCTATGGGAACCTATCTCCTGAAGAATAGGGTAGTAGCATGTTGCTTATCAATGTCATCAAAAAATTGTGCCTAATTCCAAGCACACCCCTCTAGTACCATCTCAACACTAGAATCCCTCCACTAATCATGACAGTCAATGCATCCTCCCAGTGTGTCCTGAAGTACCTCTACACTGTGACCTCTCGTTGCTTTGTAGGAGAAGATACTATTTGATGCCCCTCTATCAGAATATGCAATATACTATATACATCCTCTAAGGTCACTATCATATCCCCTATCACTAAATGAAAAGTGTTAGTGCGAGGGTCCCATAGGTCTATTAGTGTAGTCAGATAGGCACGGTCTCCCACCACGGGATCCAACTGTGTAACTTGCTTCAGACTGATGGCATCAATCCAAAACCAGTATGTAGTAGTTAGAAAGTCCCTAGTGACCTAAAATATACTCGATACCATGTACCGAATCCTCACTATCTACTCATGAAAATAAAGTATCAAAAATGGTCCTAAAATTGCAAAATTTTGCAATAAAAACATTAAAAATTCATCTAGAAAAGGGCCCCTTTTGGCCCATTTTTTGGTTGTCCCACCTAGGTAATTTCCCAAATTTGGTAGCCATACCACCCATGAATGGCTACTAGTGGCCGTACCTTATAGGGACAACCCCAAATCAGGGATAAAAAAGGGTCAATTTGACCCTTAAAAATACCTAAAAAAACCCTAAAAAACATAAAAAAATGGTATTTAACCCTAATTTTTTGCAAATAAATAATATATAAAGTTTAATTTTATGTTTCTAAGTATTCCTAGGGTTTATTAAATCATGGGTATGGCTTTAGTAATGAAATTAGAACAAAAATTAGAAAAACACAATAAAGTAGAGCAGAAAAAGCATGTAGTTCATACCCGCTTTGCACCGGCTCCACCGCCTGACATGTCCGCTGATTGGCTCATGTTGTAGGCTGATATTTTTGCAGAAATCCAGTTCATAAAATCTCTCCTACCTCCTCTTCTCTCCAAATTCTCCAATCAAGTTGAAAAAATGAGCTCAAATGGCTCTTTTTGGCCTTTTATAGCTCTAGGAGAATCCGACCACCCCTGGGTGGTATGAGTGCACAGTCGGTTGGATGATCCACCATGGTATAGTCATAAATACTTTCCTCATCCCCCCTGGTACAGCCATAAGAAAATTGCAATAAAAAACAACAAAAATACCAAAAAATGGGCCAAAAACCCACCAAAAACAAGGCAGAATGGGCTAGAAAAAGAGAGGGATTAAGACTAAACACATAGGATTTTCGGATGCATCACAAGACTCTATTTTACTCCCCAAGAAGGCCTAAATGGCTGGACCACTTAAAGGTAATGAGATATTTGTCCTTTTACTTCCAAAACTATTCATCAAAATAGTCGAAAATCCCCTTCGAACAGGTATATAGTACCATGGGCAAAATAGAGAGTTTCCCCAATTAAGTCATATGTGTCAAGTGACTCATAACTTTTTCATAGGTCATGCCCTCATAGAATCATCACTGGAGGGGGTAGTCATAATGATAAATTCAAAAATCAAATCAACATTAAACACTAAGAAGTGTAAATTCCATGCTTTCGAAAGAATTCTAGATAGAGATACATTTTCAAGCCCATATTGGGGCAAAGAATCATCATAAGAAACAAATTAAATAGGCTTGAACTCCTTGAAACCTTGGTAATTGACCCATGTAAAGGTTTACAAGAATACAAGGCACCAAGACCTAGTATGCCCTAAGCCCCATAAGATTGCGATTATAGCACGACTGAAACGTATACCTAAAATCGATCCTTCAACTATGTCAATAGAAAGGATTCCAAGAATGTATGATTTTTCCAAAATTAAGGCATCTAGAGTTGATTAGGTTAATGAAAAACCTTGATCATTTAATGATTTAGTGATCTATTTTTTCTCAACACTTTGTTTCACATTACGCATCCCAAAAATGGGGTATATGTACACCTAAATCACATAAATATGATAAGACTACCAATGCATTGCATATGCCCTATTATCAACAACATATGGCCCTATTGGGCACCCCTTTAGGCTAGAAAAAGGCTTCCAAAACCTTCCAAAACTTAGTTTGGAAGGTTCCTAGCAGTCTGGGGTAGTTTTGGTGTTGGCAATTTTGGGTACTTTGGGTACATTGCCTTTGCTCAAGTATATAAGTTGTCATTGATGTCAAGAAGCTTTTGAAGGAATTTGATTTGATGTCAAATAATTTGTTTTGATGAAGGTTACGGCATGACAGTTTCAAAGGTCTTTTGCAAACCCCAAGCCGACAAGTTCGAGAGAAAGAGCTCGCAAAGAAAAGTGTCACGATTTCGCGACAATTTGCAAGAGGGATTGTACGGACGAAAAAGTGTCACGATTTCGATGACGGTAGGTTCGAGAGAAAAAAGAAAGAGCTACGGAGAAAAAGTGTCACGATATCACGACATGTCGAGTTTTCATGACCCGAAGAAAAGAAAAGCGCTAAGGAGAAAAAGTGTCGCGATATCGCGACATGTCGAGTTTTCGTGACCCAAAGAACAGAAAAGAGCTAAGGAGGAAAAGTGTCACGATATCGCGACATGTCACATTTTCATGACTTAAGCAGGAGAGAGAAAGCAAGTTAGAAAAGTGTCGCGATATCGCGACATGTCGCATTTTCGCGACTTAAGTAGGAGAGAGAAAGCAAGTTAGAAAAGTGTCGCGATATCGCGACATGTCGTAGTTTCGTGACTCAAAGAGGAGAGAGAATGTACGGAGTCAGAAATGTCATGATATCATGACAAAAACAAAAAGGAAGTCTAAGGAAGCAAAAGTGTCACGATATCGCGACAAAAGCTAAAAAGAAGACGAAGGAGTTAGAAGTGTCGCGATATCATGACATAAGAAAAGAAGAAGAGTACGCAAGCAGAAAGTGTCGCGATATCATGACAAAAGAAAGAAGGAACAGTTCAGAGGTGAAAGTGTCATGATATCATGACATGTTATGTTTTCATGGTCAACAGCCAAGAAAAAGTCAAAGAGGCAAAAGTGTCACGATATCGTGACATGTGGCATTTTCGTGGCAACAGAAATAAAAGAAGCTACAGAGACAGAAATGTCACGATTTCATGACAGGCCGTAAGAGCGCAAGACAAGAAGAAGAACCCGACTGGAATGAGAAGTATGACAGAGGACCGACATCTCCATGGCATTTACAGGGGTAGATATAGAGTGAATTCTTGCAGCTAAAATGTGAAAAGTGAACAAATGACAGTGCGGCGGCTACAGGGTCAGTTACCGAATGAAGTCTTCGAGTAGTTGAGTTACCGAATATCTTCATGAGTTGAAGCCGACGAAGATCGATGACAGCCGACTAAAATTAGGGTTTGCATTTGTTATAACAGTCGACTAAGATTAAAGTTTTCATCATGAAAATTTTGTTATAAAAGGAGGGTTATTTGGAGAGTTGAAGTGTTGTTGAATGCGTCGTTGAATGTGCGTCGAAGTGTGCGAGATGCAGCCGTAAGAGCGCAGATAGCACAGAAGTGGTGAGATGATGTCGAAGTGTGCAGAGTGAGTGAAGAGTCATGGTGAATTGTTCTAAGTGTTGTTGTATGGGCACAGAGTGTGCGAAGACAGTGCAGAGTGTGTGCAGAGAGATGACTGAGAGAAGACGAAGTGCGGCTGTAAGAGCGTAGAAGATGTGTATGTTTCTTGAACAATTTTGGACAGGTTCTCTGGGGAAGATTTGGACAGGTCCTAGCAGAGGACTTGTGAGATGAGTTTGATAGTTCTATCAGAGAACTTGAGGAAAGAGGTGCACTGGTTCTATGAGAAGAACCTGAGGACAGATTTGGCAAGTCTTTGAGAAGGCTTGTATGTAGAGGATTGATTTGTTCAAGAGTTGGATAGATCTGAAAGACAGAGGAAGACTTGTACTAGATCGACTGACTGTGATTGGTACAGGTTGTTGAGCTGCTGTGGACGTGATCATAGAAGGCAGAGGTCTCTTAGGCTAAGCATTGAAGACAAGAGGTCTTCGATGGAAAGGAGTTCCACGTGCTGGCAAGAGGTAGAGGCAGTTGATCTTCTGAGGGATCATTTCCAGAGCAGAGGGGAAGGTATCTCCTTTGAGCAAGAGGCTCATAAATTCTGATTGGGGGAAGGTATCTCCTTTGGGCCGAGGCTCATAAACATTGTATTTGGGAAGGATTCCCAAAGAACTTTGAGATAACTTTTAGAGAAAAGTTTTTGTGGACGTAGCCCAACCATTTTGGGTGAACCACGTTAAAAATGGGTCTTCAATGTGTGATGCTTTCTGTCTTGATTAATGTTGTGTTGATGCCACTGCTATCTAAAGTTAAAATTATTAATTGGTTAAGTCTTATACTGTTCACCCCCCTCTCAATATAAGCTTGTGTTCTTCAATTGGTATCGAGCAGGTCTCTCCGGAAAGAGCCTAACAGCTTGGAGAAGGATCTATCGGAGGAACATACAGATTCAGAAAGAGATGAAGAGGTTGAGTTCGATCTCAAAGGTGAATTCTTCTTGGCTTTAAGAAAGCTTGAGAAATTCAGGGAAGAGAATTCTGTTCTCAAGCATCAATGTCGAGAAGAAGAGATAGCAAGATCAGAATTGTCTCAAAGTGTTATAGACTTCAAAATTTTAGTTGAAGAAGGGAAGAAGGTTGAACGAGGTTCGACAGAGGCTCTAAAAGGAAAGGAAGCTGATTGCGAGAAACTAGAAGAAGAGGTTATGTCTCTTAGAGTGAAGTTGGAACAGTTGGCTCTGAGACGAATACTCCATGTGAAAAGCAAAAGAAGGATGGTATCACCATTCATGAAATAGGGTCTTCGAGCAAGATCAATCTTCATCCTGAAGAGCGGTGGATTCCAGTTGGTCACAAGAAGAACAATCATCCAAGGCATCAAAATAGGTTACATAATACTTTCCATGGCTATTGTTTTTCCTGCAAGAAATTTGGTCACAAAGCTATGCATTGCAATAAGTCTTTGAATAGCCATAGTAAGGAAAATGTTAACTCTTTTGCACCTCTTATGAATAAAAATGTCATGTGTTACAAGTGCAAGAATTTTGGGCATATAGCAAGGATGTGCTGTTTGGATAGATCTAGCCTTGAGTTCACTAAAAAGAGAAATGAGATCAAATCTAAGTCAATGATAGTTCAAACTGCTTTTCATGCTCAAGACAAAGTAGAAAAATGGTATCTTGATAGTGGTTGTTCAAAACATATGACTGGTGAAAAGGAAAAGTTTTTGGTCTTAAAAGAAACAAACAGAGGAACAATCAGTTTTGGAGATAACAGGTCAGCTAAAATCCGTGGTAAAGGGACTCTTAGTTTGGATGGGAAATCCAAAATAGAAAATGTGCTTTATGTAGAAGGCCTAAGACATAATCTTCTAAGTGTGAGTCAACTTTGTGATCAAGGGCACATAGTATCTTTCTTTTCAGATAGATGTGAGATAAGTAAAGAAAAAAATGGAAAACTCATTGCTAGTGCTACAAGGACTCCAAACAATCTTTACATGCTAAGTGAGATAAAAAAGGAAAAGTGTTTTCTAACTCAAGAAGATGAGAGTTGGTTATGGCATAAAATATTGGGGCATTTGAGCTTTGATAATCTTGTCAATATTAGTAACAAGGAAGCGATTAGAGACTTGCCCAAAATAAAAAGGCCCCATAACATCATTTGCGGTCCTTGTCAACATGGAAAATAGACCAGAACCAGTTTCAAATCAAAAGGGTATACTTCTTCAAAACCATTGGATCTTATTCATACTGATTTATGTGGCCCTACCAGAACTCAGAGCATTCAGGGAGAAAGCTACTTCATGCTGTTTATAGATGATTATTCTAGAATGACTTGGGTTACTTTTCTCAAAGAAAAATCTGAAGCTTTTGAAAAATTTAAAGCTTTCAAAGAAATGATTGAAAATGAGACCGACAAGAGAATCAAATGCTTAAGATCAGATAGAGGAGGAGAGTTCACTTCAAATGAATTTGTGGAATACTGTGAGCAACAAGGAATCAAAAGAGAATATTCGACAGCAAGAACTCCTCAACAAAATGGAGTAGTTGAAAGGAAAAATAGAACTATTGAAAATATGGCTAGAGCTATGTTAAATGAGTCAAAACTTTCAGATGGCTTTTGGAAAGAGGCAATCGAGACAACAGATCTACATTATCACCGGGGCCCAACTTAGAGTCAATCATCATAAAACTCCTTATGAGTTGTGGAAAGGAAGACCAGCTACAGTAAAATACTTCAAAGTGTTTGGGAGTAAGTGCTTCATCAGAAGGGAAGATCAGAATTTGGGTAAGTTTGATCCTAGGTGTGATGAGGGAATCTTTCTTGGATATTCCAGTAGAAGCAAGGCCTACAGATGCTTCAACAAAAGAACTCATACAGTTGTAGAGAGCATAAATGTAACAGTTGATGAAAAGACAGGGATAAGAGAACCAGTCAAGGAACTCAGTGATGAAATTTGTCAAGAAGAATTCAGAGAGGTTTCAGATGAAGAAGAGGAAAGACAACAACTGCTTCCCAAAACTCCTTCACGATATGTTCAGAAACATCATCCCAAAGATTTGATCATTGGTGATCCAAATAGCAGGCAAACAAGAAGAAGAGTCATTCCTTCACATGATTCTACAAATGTTTCATTATTATCTCAGATTGAGCCAAAATATTTCAGTGAAGCATGTGCAGATAAGTTTTGGGTAAAAGCAATGGATGAAGAGCTAAATCAAATAGAGAAAAGTGAAACTTGGGAATTGGTTCCAAGACCTAAGGACAAGAATGTCATTGGCACAAAATGGATATTCAAAAATAAACTCAATGAGGATGGAAAGATTGTCAGAAACAAAGCTAGGTTAGTCTGCAAAGGTTATGCTCAAGTAGAAGGTGTTGATTTCGAAGAGACGTTTGCTCCTGTTGCTCGTCTTGAAGCTATCAGAATGTTTTTGGCCCTTTCAAGCTTCAAATCATTCAAGGTATATCAAATGGATGTAAAGTCAGCTTTTCTAAATGGGGTGTTGGTAGAAGAAGTCTACATAGAACAGCCGGAAGGAGTGTCTCTCTCGAATAGTCAGACTATGTGTGTAAACTAAAAAAGGCCTTGTATGGGTTAAAGCAAGCACCTAGGGCTTGGTACTCAAGACTTGACAGGTATCTTCATGAGCAAGGCTTCAAGAAAGGCGTGGCAGATAGCAATTTGTATATTAAGAATGAAGATGATGATATGTTGATTATGGTTGTCTATGTTGATGATATTATTTTTGGGGGAAATAATACTCAGATGTGCAAAGTTTTTGCTAACACCATGCAGAAGGAATTTGAGATGTCTATGATTGGAGAGCTGTCATTCTTTTTAGGTCTTCAGATTGCTCAATCAAAAGATGGTATATTTCTCTCTCAAGGAAAGTATATCAAAGAAATGTTGAAGAAATTTGGGATGATGGACAGCAAACCAGTGTGTACTCCAATGATTACAGGGTGCAAGATGAGTAAAGATGATGAATCTCCAGTGGCAGATCAGAGGTTGTACAGATCTATGATTGGCAGTTTATTATATATTACAACTACCAGACCAGACATCATGCAGGCAGTTGGGTTAGTAGCAAGATTTTAGGCAGCTCCAAAATATTCTCATGTTATAGCAATTAAGAGGATATTCAGATATCTGAAGGGCACTATGGACTTTGGGCTTTGGTATCCCAAAGGTGATGATTTCACCCTCACAGCTTATACAGATGCAGATTGGGCAGGCAGTATTGATGACAAGAAAAGCACTAGTGGTGGAGCATTCTTTCTGGGAAAGAGTTTGGTTTCTTGGCTAAGTAAGAAACAACCTTCAGTTTCCTTATCTACAAGCAGAGGCTGAATACATAGCAGCAGTGGCTGGGTGTACACAAGTTTTATGGATGAAAACCACCTTGGAGGATTTCAAAGTCAAGCATGAACAACCCATCTCCATACTTTGTGATAATACAAGTGCCATAAGTATTTCCAAAAATCCGGTAATGCACTCAAGGACAAAGCATATTTCCATCAAGTATCACTTTCTAAGGGAGAAAGTGCAAGACAAGCAGATCAAGCTAGAGTATGTGTCTACTAAAGAGCAGATTGCAGATATCTTCACCAAACCTCTTCCAAGAGATACGTTTGAGTATCTAAGGGAGAAATTGGGAGTTGTACTCCCACCCCAGAATTAATCACCTCATCAGGAGGTGGGGGAGGGACCAAGCTAAGAGGCTCATTCTTAGTCCCGAGCCCCAAAGGTGACCCTTTGCCATTGATGACAAAGGGGGAGAGATATGAGTAAGGGGGAGAGCTTCAAAGTGAAGAGGAAAGCTTCAAGTCAGGGGGAGCAAAACTTCAAAGGAAGATTCTATTGTGCAGTTGGTCAGTTGTTAGCACGATTGGTTTCAGTTTTGGCTCTTGAGAAGTGTTTTCAATAAAGGTTTGCCATCAATGACAAAGGGGGAGATTGTTGGCAATTTTGGGTACTTTGGGTACATTGCCTTTGCTCAAGTATATAAGTTGTCATTGATGTCAAGAAGCTTTTGAAGGAATTTGATTTGATGTCAAATAATTTGTTTTGATGAAGGTTACGGCATGACAGTTTCAAAGGTCTTTTGCAAACCCCAAGCTGACAGGTTCGAGAGAAAGAGCTCGCAAAGAAAAGTGTCACGATTTCGTGACAATTTGCAAGAGGGATTGTACGGATGAAAAAGTGTCACGATTTCATGACAAGTTCGAGAGAAAGAGCTCGCAGAGAAAAAGTGTCACGATATCACGACATGTCGGGTTTTCATGACCCGAAGAAAAGAAAAGCGCTAAGGAGAAAAAGTGTCACGATATCGCGACATGTCGGGTTTTCACGACCCAAAGAAAGAAAAGAGCTAAGGAGGAAAAGTGTCACGATATCGCGACATGTCGCATTTTCGTGACTTAAGTAGGAGAGAGAAAGCAAGTTAGAAAAATGTCACGATATCACGACATGTCGCATTTTCATGACTTAAGCAGGAGAGAGAAAGCAAGTTAGAAAAGTGTCGCGATATCGCGACATGTCGCAGTTTCGTGACTCAAAGAGGAGAGAGAATGTACGGAGTCAGAAATGTCATGATATCATGACAAAAACAAAAAGGAAGTCTAAGGAAGCAAAAGTGTCACGATATCATGACAAAAGCTAAAAAGAAGACGAAGGAGTTAGAAGTGTCGTGATATCGTGACATAAGAAAAGAAGAAGAGTACGCAAGTAGAAAGTGTCACGATATCATGACAAAAGAAAGAAGGAACAGTTCAGAGGTGAAAGTGTCATGATATCGTGACATGTTATGTTTTCGTGGTCAACAACCAAGAAAAAGTCAAAGAGGCAAAAGTGTCACGATATCGTGACATGTGGCATTTTCATGGCAACAGAAATAAAAGAAGCTACAGAGACAGAAATGTCACGATTTCATGACAGGCCGTAAGAGCGCAAGACAAGAAGAAGAACCCGACTGGAATGAGAAGTATGACAGAGGACCGACATCTCCACGGCATTTATAGGGGCAGATACAGAGTGAATTCTTGTAGCTAAAATGTGAAAAGTGAACAAATGACAGTGTGGCGGCTACAGGGTCAGTTACCGAATGAAGTCTTCGAGCAGTTGAGTTACCGAATATCTTCATGAGTTGAAGCCGACGAAGATCGATGACAGCCGACTAAAATTAGGGTTTGCATTTGTTATAACAGCTGACTAAGATTAAAGTTTTCATCATGAAAATTTTATTATAAAAGGAGGGTTGTTTGGAGAGTTGAAGAGTTGTTGAATGCGTCGTTGAATGTGCATCGAAGTGTGCGAGATGCAGCCGAAAGAGCACAGATAGCACAGAAGTGGTGAGATGATGTCGAAGTGTGCAGAGTGAGCGAAGAGTCATGGTGAATTGTTCTAAGTGTTGCTGTATGGGCGCAAAGTGTGTGAAGACAGTGCAGAGTGTGTGCAGAGAGATGACTGAGAGAAGATGAAGTGCGGCTGTAAGAGCATAGAAGATGTGTATGTTTCTTGAACAGTTTTGGATAGGTTTCGGTGGGGACTTGTGAGCAGATTTGGACAGGTCCTAGCAGAGGACTTGTGAGATGAGTTTGATAGTTCTATCAGAGAACTTGAGGATAGAGGTGCACTGGTTCTATGAGAAGAACCTAAGGATAGATTTGGCAAGTCTTTGAGAAGGCTTGTATGTAGAGGATTGATTTGTTCAAGAGTTGGACAGATCTGACAGATAGAGGAAGACTTGTACTAGACCGACTGACTATGTTTGGTACAGGTTGTTGAGCTGCTGTGGACGTGATCATAGAAGGCAGAGGTCTCTTAGGCTAAGCATTGAAGATAGGAGGTCTTCGGTGGAAAGGAGTTCCACGTGCTGGCAAGAGGTAGAGGCAGTTGATCTTTTGAGGGATCATTTCCAGAGCGAGAGGGAAGGTATCTCCTTTGAGCAGAGGCTCATAAATTCTGATTGGGGGAAGGTATCTCCTTTGGGCCGAGGCTCATAAACATTGTATTTGGGAAGGATTCCCAAAGAACTTTGAGATAACTTTTAGAGAAAAGTTTTTGTGGACGTAGCCCAACCATTTTGGGTGAACCACGTTAAAAATGGGTCTTCAATGTGTGATGCTTTCTGTCTTGATTAATGTTGTGTTGATGCCACTGCTATCTAAAGTTAAAATTATTAATTGGTTAAGTATTATACTGTTCACCCCCCCCTCTCAGTATAAGCTTGTGTTCTTCATTTGGGGCTCCTACTAGTGATCGTCCCAACTAGGGACGACCACAGTTGATGACCGTCTCACCCAAGGATGACCATCAGCAACCGTCCTTGGGTGGGACGACCCCCAAATAGACCTTTGAAAAAGTCAAAGGATGTGCTAAATGGAAATCAAGGACTACCATTAATGTGTCTAATAATCCTATGTTGATTGGGGACCTAAAAATTAATTGCAAGATAGTAAATTAGGAGCCTTAAAGGGGCAACATTCCCCTCCTCAATCTAATCACACAAATTAGTACATATGGCATCACCTCCCTCACATGGAAAATATGCCATTTTACCCTAAATGCCCTCTTGGGCTATAAAATGAGCTCCAAACTCTTAATTTCAGAGGGGAGAATTTGGATAAATAAGCAATGAAGTGCTGCTCATTTGAAACCACACCCTCACAAACCAAATTGAAACTTAATCTTGCCTACCTCTTGACCTTGAAACCCTCTTCATCTAAAGGCACTTTTAGGGGAAATAAGGCTTTATTTACCAATTCAAAACCAATCAAATTGGAGGAAAAATTGGCCCCATCTATCGACAACACTCCCAAACCATTTTTGGACCAATACCCTTGAGGATTGGTGGCAAAACTAAACCAATTTTGTGACCGCCCCACCTGGGGATGGTCAGCAGTCTGCCCTTGTCCCTCATGGGGATGACCTCAAAACAGTGGATAATTTTGGATAAATTCCTCCATAGACCTCCTTAGGATGTCTAGATGAACCTTTGGTCCAAATTTGAGGTCATTTGGAGTCCCCAATGTTGTAGGTCTACATCGCACACCCTAGAGTAGTTGTTGTTTCTACTTAGTTTTACCTTGATTCTTGCTTTCAAATCTAGTTATTATTAGTTAGATTACATTATAAGATGTTCATGCTTACTGTAGAATAGTTTTTATGCACATAGATCACTTTTATATTATGATATTGACTCAATTTTCTCCATGTTCCTAAGGCTTCTCTCTATGCTATGCAGGTGCTACTGACTCTATTTAAATATGATGTGTGTAGGTGCAGGTATTATCAATAGAGGGAAGGAGCTAGGGAGCTAAGGAGCTAAGGAAACACTACAATATAAACCCAAGATTGGCTCTTGGGCATGGGAAACAAGTTTCACAACGTGAGTTTTAAATTGCCTTAAAGACTTCATTTCAAGGGACTAGATCCCTTGTGAATTATAAAAGTTGAATGTATCAAGTTTGTAAATCCTTCAAAGGGATGTTTTGTAATATTATTTGAAAGTCATGAATCAATAAATGCAACGATAAATCCACCCTTTTATTATATAATTTTCTTCTTTCAGATAGATTACTTATTTGCACATTTTTCTTTGAATGCATGCTTTAAACGACTTCACATTTGTAATTAAAGGCCCTTAAGGTGATATCGTGAAATTTGCTTCTTCAATTTTCATGTGCCTTTGAAAGTGCTTGTTCTTTATTTTGTGTGGAACTTATATAAGTAGGATCCAAAATGAGTGCTTGACTTAGTGGCTTTCTTACTTGCCTATAACTTAACATCAAATTAGATGTAGGTGTAGTGATTTGTATCAAGTAGGTTTTATCATGCAACTCTAATGTGTAGGTGTTCTTTTTAGCATGATAAATAGCATTTCTATAAAACTGATAGGGTTTACCTAGCAATATTACACAACAATCCATCTCTATGACATCACATCTAAATTTATCCATAAACTTGTCATCAAAAGCAAAAGTCAACGTGCAAGTGTGGGTGATGTTAGATGTGGAGTCTACATATTTCCACCCAAGTGTATATGGTTGGTGATGTGGATTTATGGGAAGATTCAACTTCTCCACAATGGAATTTGCAATGAGGTTATTTGTGATCCATTATCTGTGATACAATAAACATAGAAATCATGTGTAAAGTGGGCTCTAGTGATAAAAAAATTGTCAAGACCCCCTTGAGCAAATATATTTGACATAAGGGTAATTTTTTTTAGTTTACCCTTTAAAGTAGGATACTCTTCTTCTGTCCCTGTAGCTATAATGGGACCATCGTGTGGTTCCTCATGTGTAGGCTATACAAATAGATATTTCTTCTTCTTAAATTTTTCAAAAGTAAAGCATTTGGATTTTACATGACCATGCTTTTTACAAAATTCATAATACATTGGAGAAGAAGGATCTTTAGAATGAAAATAAGAAGAACATTCTTTAGGAGAAATAGGAGGAGAATAAGAATGCCAGGAATAATGAGAAGTGTTCTTCACCTTTTTTTGATTTTGATTCCCACCTCTGGAAGATCTCTCCTATGATGAATAAGATTTGTGATATGCACCAACTTTCTCCTCTGGAAGAATGGCATGGTTGAATGCCACATCCAAGGTGAGGAAAACATTGAATTTAATTTCCTTGAATATTTGATCTTGCAAACCATGAATGAACTTATTAATTAAATCATCTTCTAAATATTTCACACCAAGAAGCACCCTTAGCCTATTAAACTGGAAAATATACTAGAAATAGACATACTATAGGCTTACCTTAATCTATACCACTTGGTAGTGAGGTCACTTTTGTAGTTTGGTGGAAAGAATATATTTTTCAGAATTTGGATTAATTCTTTCCAAGTCATGGTGACATTATGGCTTTGTCTTTCTACAATTAAGGATTTTTCTAGGCCTGTAAGTTTGACTGTAGCAAATACAACTTGTTCATCCTCAAGGTTTCAGCATAAGCAAACCAAGTTTGCATATAAAAAATCCATGTAGAAAAGACATCTGGATCCCTAGATCCATCATACAATTTGACCTCATATTTAGCTTTACTTGCATGATTGTGATGAATTTTTATATCTCCAGGAGTTAATTGCACCACAATATCTTTTACCTTCTCTACTAAAATGTCTACTATAGTAGTAAGGTTTTCCATGTTTGATTTGAGGTCTTGAGCCATATGTTTCCAAGTATATGCCAGACTAGAAGGATTAAAAAAAGGACGCAAGAACTTAATCTAGGCTTAGGAATTTGATTATTTTTCTAATGTAAGAATTGCCTAGATTTTTACAATAATTTGCCTTCCAAATTTTACAAAAATGGGCTATTTAGTGCTCTTACAAAATAAAATTTCAATTTTGCAATTACAAATTAGCACTAAAAATTTGAAAAATTTAGCCCTTACAATGCCAAAATTGGTTAGGACGTAAAATAATGGATAAAATTACAAAAAATTGCAAAACATTTAGTTGAAAATTGAAAGTTTTCACCTTTTTTTTTTTGGTTTGGCACCAATATTTGAAAATTTGAATTTTTTTAAATTCAAATTTTCAAATATTGGTGCCAAATTTTTGAACTGGCAGTAAAATTTGGTTTCCTACCAAAATTTGGTGGGACTATTTTTCAACAATCTATGGCAGAAAAACGACGACAATAATAGTCACGGTTAATGAGTCAACCTCCAAGTTGACGATACCAGCAAATAGTCATGTATCTCAATACCAAGTTGCCATGTGTTCGAACGGTACAAGAAACAGTCGCGGGCTACGTGAATAAGTAGCCAACCTCATGTGACTATCGTAAGGTAGCCACATAAGCTTATAAGTGTATTTGTGCTTATGAACATCCCACCTTCCGTCCATAGGGAAGATGTGGTACTAAAATCCTATAGAAAAGAGGATTTTAAACTCTTCTTTCCAGCCAACGAATCTGAAACCAGAATTATTCTACAAAAATTGGCTGACGAAGGTCAAAATTTCTTCACCTCGTCATAGAATCTTGTGAGTGGTTGAAAATTGTTTGATGATATAGAAAACCTATTGAAACACAAAAATGAACCTAGAATTGATTTTTTTCTCATCAAAGAATCTACAATGATGACAAAGAAATATCGTCTGTTAGGAATAGTGACTAGTCATCAAAATTCTAAAGGGATGCCATCAGAAATATATCGAGAATGCTAGAAATAGAAACCCTCATTGAAGGTCAAGGTTTTTACACTGTAGAGATTGTCATTGAAATTGGGATTAAATAGCTGAAAGTGCTAACTCCATCACACTCATGAAAACTGCATCCACCACCTCCATGCCACACCAACCAATGCACTTTTGCCATGTGTCTCCTACAATTTGGTGTTGGATATGACATCATAAGAATTAAAACCTCCATGTGTCATGCATTAATAAGATAATATTTAGGGTTAAAATTCACATGCTTTTGGCTGTCTTCAAACCCTTAAGGCATTCATTTGATTTTTTTGAAAAAAAATTCGTGAAATCTGTTCACCTGCAAGTCACTTTTTTTCCTGAAAATAGTTCTTGTCCATGAGTTGTGATCGACTATGTGGAAAATGGTGGAAGGGTATCTCCACATTGGAAGTGGTAGCCGATGCTCGAGTGTGGTACCAAGATAGCACCAACCAGTGGACGGTGGATGTCCATTCTTCTGTTGTGATCTAAGATGCTATAGGATAACCTGCATGGTGGACAGTTTCATAGGTCAACCATCGAAGGCTTACCGCTATTAATTGAGCACGATAGGCTAAATTCGTCTAGCTTTGTAGCTAAAAGGTGGCTGACATTGGCAAGAATAGATGACTATCGACTTGTCATCGGTTTCTCACCATCTAAGAAAATTTTTTGCCTATTTTAGCCCTTGGATAAATTTAAATTTTAATATTAATAATATATTAATATTAAACCTTTTTTTTAATGCAAAATAGCCCCAAAATATGCAATTCTCATGCACCACACAAAGGATAATCTTTTCTTCGACAACACTAGTGATTTTTCAGCAAGAAGTTTCAATGCCTTCTTTTGGCCAAAAATTGGCCTCAAAATCTATGCAGTCGCTTCTCAAATATCTTGATCCCTCTGATCTTCAAAACAGACAGATTTCTCCACACAAGAAATTTTTTTCTTGCCCTCACAAGGTAAGTAGGTTTACCCTCTAGGTTTTTCCAGGGGTATTCGGTGCAAGGGTAATTTTTGCCCTCTACTACCTCCTGAGCTTCACAAACTAATGTTGTGATTGGCTTCAAGACAATTTCCTACAAGCACCTACCTAGGATCTTGATGAACTAGCTGTCAAATCAACTAGACATAACAAAGAAGTGGTAAACTTGCCCTCCTTGCAAAAAATCTATCCTCGACTCTGATTACCACTGATGTATGAACTCAATGTAAAGATGATTTATTTATTAATACAATGCAATATATAAGAAATGCAAATGAATCTCATGTGGTTAAGTGGTTGCAAGAATTTGCCAAACATGGCCAACCACTTAACTAATAGATAACCATTTTCTCAACAAAAGTGACAACTAATTGTTATAAGACAAAGAAGATCTCTAATAGCTAACTAAACACCTAAACAACTTAACAACCTATTTCTAACATGGGCATACTATGCCTCACATGAATACAAAGTGCATGAAATAGGAAATTAATATAATAATAAATAATAAAATATTAACTTAGGCTTAAGTGGATAAGCCTAAGTATCCTCAACATTATAATTTTCATAAAGAGAAGTTAATTTATTGCTTGCAAAACAAACATGCAAAGCTCAAAATTTGGTTTTCCTTCAAAATGCAAAATTATGTAAAATCTAAAATTATAAACTTCTTTTAAAAACAACTTTGAATAATTTTTGTAATTTTAGATTTGCTTCAAAATGAACTCGAAATTGCATAAAATGAAACTTTAAAGCTTAATATTGGAATCCATGCATTTAATTATTAAGCTATGCCTACATTGTGACAAGCTTCATTGGTTCTTCTCTTAGAGTGAAATCATGTGTGGCACCCTCCCTTTTTGGGTAACAACATTACGTAAAAACATACTCTCATAATGTCACTTTGGGTTATACCTTGCTATTTGCATAATTGATTCATAAAGGGAGGCTCGTTGTACGATGATTTCTCCACGTGGCTTGTCCACTATGATGATAATATCTAGATTCCTCCACTGCACTTTGCAACGTGATGCTAACTTCATCACCAAAATTATCACCTATGAAGGGCTCCTCTTGGTTACTCTACAATAATTACTATGCACATTATTAACCCTTGGTTTGACCACCATAAATTTATCGCTTTCTTAGAAACCATCGCTCTGAGTCTAGCCTCCTCGATTGGTCCAATTGTTCAAACGTTTCATTATAGGCAGTTTTTTTATATATCTTACCACACTGCCCATATTAATTCACCATAAATTACTTGATTATTTTAGTGATCTTTGTAGCCTACATGCATTTCTATCTTGAATTACCACTTAATGTATTCACCACTATCATAGGACATGGTAACTGTTCATATATTCGTTACTAACTTCTTTTTCCATCGAATGTCCATAGAGTCACATCATCATCCTATTTGGTAGAGTCTGAGCCTTCATCAATTCATACATGTTGTTTGGATAGACTTGGGGTTTCACATTATCTTCTGCCAAGTTACATATTTTTGTAGGGTAGTTGTCATTGATAGCTACTCAACAATTACTAGAGGATAGCCTTCTACACTATGGTGAATACTTGCTTTAACATCCGATACCCCCGTAGTCTATACTATCATCTGGCTGATTTCAACACTATCTCTATGCACTATCCATCATCTTTGAAATTCACTTTTGTATTTTTATTCTTGAAAACCTCCTTGTACTTGTGCTATCAGTGATCGTTTGCAGTGGATGATGAATTCGTGAGAACAACATTGGCAAGTTTGACACCGTGACCATTTTGACTATCAATAGTCTTCTTGTTGTCTAGGTCCTGTGTTTTTACTTCATTTATCCATAAATAACCTATGTAATTGTCGTCAACCTCTGCCACCCGATGTGGGTACTCATGTAATTTTTATTGTCCACACCATTTTGAACTAGCTACCACTGACTATGCATCCTATGTGGCTCCTTTTATCGTTGTCCAACTTGGTGTGAGCGGTTGGAACCTGTTGTGGCTGCTTCACAATGCACCCCAAAATTAGGGATCCACATTCTTTCATTTTGGTATTTGGATGTTTGCAGTTTGTTTTAAGTGTCTAATGCTTTAGTTTTGTTGTGGGTTTGTAGTTGTCATCAATTCTCGTCGATAATATTTTATTGTCGATGACTTTTTATTGTCGATGATTTTTTCTTGTCGACGATATTTTATTGTCGACGACTTTTTATTGTTGACGATATTTTATTGTCGACAACTTTTTCATTGTCGATGACTTTTTTTTGTTGATGTTTTTTTTTTTTTAAGATTTTGTTGTTAACATTTTATTATTAAACTTTGTGTTCCCTTTCATTTGTATGTTGCAAGTAGTATATAAATAATAATAATGATATATATATATATATATATATATATATATATATATATATATATATATATATATATATATAGTGTTAAAATATCCTATATGATAAGTATATATATGGTTGGGAGGAGACTCCTCGATCATAGGGGTTTCTCACAATAACCAAATTAAAAGAAAAAAAATAAAAAAATAATAATAAAATCAAATAAAATAAAATTAAGCTTTTATATTTATATATAAAAGTTTAAAATAAATTTCAAATTAAAATAAAAAAATAAAAGAAAAGAGAAATTATATATATATATATAGAAGCATGTTATTCATTTTTTATAAAATAAAATAAAAAAATAATAAAAAAATAATAATATAATGAAAAAAAAAAACAAAATTTTGTTTTATCTTAAACTTACACCTTATATATATGTATAAGGATTTTAATAAAGCCCTTAAGGGCTAGATGTTCATTAACTTTTTGAAAGCTTAACCTTATGGGTTTTATCCACAGGTGAGCCTATAGACTTGTAGACGTGGTCAAGACGATTTGCCCCATAACGAGGAGGGACTTTCGAGCTGTATACGGCAATAGCACCAGTAGAGTTTCAAACCCAGATAGCATGGCAGTGATCAAGAAGATATGGGATAGTTTTCTAGCGAGAATATTCCTATCCGGTATTTACGATGCAAACACGACATGACAGCCTGGCGTGGAAAGTTTTAGGGCTTTAAAATCATGATGAGGGACTATCATCGCAGTCACTTAACCTGCAGTAGTGCTCAGATAAAAGAAAAATGGAAGCTTGATAGGATAACTATAATCACCGTGGCAGACTTGTAGGGTTACTGCAGCCTGTTTTAAAAGGGAATATTGGCAGCATTTGAGACAACACTCATTCCCATCGACACGGCCGCAATGATTGGAAATATTGGAGTCAGCAAATGGGGAAGTTTCACTAGGGACTCAGACTTAGCACACAGAAGGGTATTACAGTGCAATAAAGTTTTAACATAGGCATATGTCACTGGAAATAAACAGTTTGTATGAGAAATGTACTTAATATATATCACGGAGTGCTGATTGTATGATTACAGGGATGAGCATATATGAAGAGATTGCTCGTAGGTCCCAACAGGGAATCACCGACGACAAATTCAGGTGTTGCAGGTTAATGTCAATGTGAATAGTGTGTGAAGACATCTAATTGGCAGCAGAGTGACAGTGTGATTTAGACATATATGCAGCATGTCATCGTGGATGTCGATGTGATAACAAAGTAGTAAATAGACAGAGGGCTCGCAAAAAGATGATGAAAATGTGGTTTGTTTCTTCGATGCTCCAGAATGAGAAGGAAGGCACTCAGGCGTTTGGCAAATTTGAAATGAGGATATGGGGTAGCTATGCAGCATTTGTTTTGTTTTAATTAAAGCCATGGTTTATTAATAGCAGGAGGCTTAATCAGACACAAGATATTATTTCCATTGTCGGATACCTTATTCTCTTATCAAACTCTATTAAAACATTTGTTATATATGTTTGAAAAGAAAGAAAGTCTAGACGGATAAAAATGTAGGAGGATTTTGATATTGATGTTCTCGACAGCATGGTCCTGAGGACGAATGATGGAGACACCAGATGTGAATATTAAAATGCAGTCATCCAACATGTGCAACAACGATGGGATAATGGTGAATAGGTTTGATTGTGTTTGGGTTCAACGAGTCATATGAAGTGTGGTGGAAACAAAAGAGGACTTACAATCCTATGGGGGCAGTTTTACAAAGCAGACAATGTCGATTGTAGCCGAATGATTTAACAGCAGATAATGACATTCCAAGCCATGATGGAGACATTAATGTTTTGATTTCAAATAAGCGAGGTGTACAGATAAGATGGGGGTTACCAAACTTATAGAAATAAACATAAAAATTGATGTATTATTTGCAGGGGTTTGCAGTTGCCGAGGATAGTGAAAGATCTATAGGCACAGAAGGTATTCACCCTGGTCAAGACATCGTTCATTGGAGCTATGGAGTAATTTTTTTTTGTTAGGAGCTCTAATTTACAGGGAGTTCAGCAGGCATATCGGTAGAATCATGACAGCAAAGTTTTATTTCATTCAGTAATGGAGTCAAAACATTGATGCCAATGCAGTGAAAATGGCCGAAGGAACAGACGCACATAGTGAAACAAGTTTAATAGACCCCACAACAACACAGAGCAATCAAGATGACTTCGGGATTAAGGACGTCGAGATGGAAGCGGTGACAATGTTCACGTGTGGTTGTAAGGAATATGTGCTGACATTGTCAAGTTCTAAAATAGCTAGAAATAGACGGCAACTGTGCGGATAGTGGCTTTTGTTGCGGGTATAGTAGTGACGTCGATGACAGAATCAACACCCTCTGTTACAAGGCATCAAGAAATTCACATCAATTGGGATCATAACGAGGAGCACAACGCCACGTGAATTTAAACAGGACAGGATGTACATCTAAGGCATGTGCAGAAGAATAAGGCCTAGTCACCAAATTTTTGACAGGCAAGATTTACAGTGCCCATGCAGGTATTGAGTGAGGCGGACATTTTTATGGCAAATAATGACAAAAGAAAAAAAAACTCCTTTTAATATGGGCGGTCAGTGCACTGTACATAACGAAATAGGTTGTTCCAAAATGGGGCCAAATTTATGGATAATAATAAAGCGGGTCTTAAGTTACAAAGGTGAATAGAAGAATAAAGTGCCTCACTTTAAAATAGGAGCTTTGAAATTATTACTCCAAAGCATTTATTAAGAAAAGCTCCACAATAAATGAAAGCATGGGAAAATGAGAACCAAGCGTTTCAAACCAAAAGCCAAGGGATGAGAAAATGAAACGAACAGTTTTATGGATAAAATGGAAACGAATGGCCATTTTTGAAACCTTACAAATAGGAGCAAAGACTAGTGGAGGGACTCATTTTTTCTGAAAAGAACCAAAATGTTGTCGGAATGTAAAATCAGACAGTTTTTAATGTAAAGAGTTTTTTCAGAAATTTAGATTTTGTTAGCAAAAAAGAAGGGAAATTTTTTTTGCATGCTGGATTTAACTGTTTATCTTTTCATTTTTAGTTTTTGAATTTATAGATGATGTTAATGCCATTTTGGGTTACATTAGGCGAATATTTGGAATCTAAAATTTATTTCGCACCTTAAGAGCTAGTGTTTATTTGGATTGTGCAAAACGCACGTTTGAATATACTAGGTTGCATGTATGAGTTTCTCACATCTTCGGTTTTGCTGGATGAGGTGCTATCAAACTAATAAAACTTTGCATGTCTGTGTTTTTAGGATTTGATTTATTGTAGATTTTTATTTTTCAGCGTTCCAATTTTTATTTTACAGATTTTTTTTAATTTTTAGGCATTAAAATAAAAATTGTAAAAAAATAAAATGACAAAAATAATTACATGGAGCCCTAGAATGAACATCAATATTCCATATGCAACAGATTCGGACTCATTCTTATGTCATTTCAATTTTATATTAATTTTTGAAAATTGTTATTTTTAAAGATTTTTATGTTTTCGAAAATTCATTTTTTTTAAGTTTTGGAGGCAAATCAGATTTTTAAATTTTGCATTTGCATTTATAGGCACAAGATGACCTTTCCTTTATGAAAATTCAATTTCATAAAAGGAGGAGAAATTTTCATGGCATTTCATGAGCCTTCATTTTCGGAGCAATTAATGCACCTTTCTTCATGAAAATTTTGATTTCATTGAAGGAAGTAATTTTATATGTTATATTAAAAGGTTGTTATTTTAAAGCATTAAATTATTATTTTTTTATGAAAATTATTTCATAAAAGAGAGATAATTAAATGACATTTTAAAGCCCTTACTTTAAGGCTATAAATTATTGTCTCTTTATGAAAATTAATTTCATAAAAGAGAGATAATTTATTAATCATATCAAAGGCTATCTTTATCTTCATGATAAGAAGCTACATTTAATGAGCCTATTCATCATTTTGGATTCACAATCATAGATAGATTTTAATCTTTACTTTCATGTTTAAAGTAGGATTTAATGCAAGGTAAAACTTGATTAAAATCCACTTAATAAGGAAAGATAAAATCTACCTTAAAACACTTAAGATAAAAGGAAATAAGGCACTACATTGTGGTCATATGAGGGCCAATTCACATTTACTTTATTTTGGTTTCCTGAACAATCATTAAAGTAGCATGGTAAAATAAATCAACACATGTCACTAAGGTATTCCTAACATTGAATTGATATTTTTATTGAGATTACTAATACACATGCAAATGCTAATATAGCAGAGACCTTGGAGAAGTTGTTTTATTTATCTTCTTTGCAAGAGAGGTTTTTGGATCCAAACCCTAAGGGAGAGTGTAATTTCATAATTGGGTAAAATTAACACTTAATAGAACCTCACACATCTGGTGCATTCTACAATATGTCAAGATAAACAACAACTATCGAGTCGTTCATCCATGATATTAGTTGTACATCCTTGTTTGAATGTCCATAGTGCGCATCAATGTATGAGTCATAATCATGCATAGGTCTGCATGGAATGATCCCCGTCACTTTCTCCTTGTCGTGTAGTCCCCCATCGTCCCCATGTGGTCACCACGTGGTCCCGTCACGGGTTGTCATTCTTGTGGCTTTGTATCCTAATAATTCGGTCCATGATATTCATTATTTCCATATCGATCTCTTTTGCAACCATGTTCAAACCTTGGTAAATGTGTTCGCCAATGCGATTGTCGCATTGTCCAATAGGATCTACCTTACGCCCATGATGTTTTGAAAAACCTACATATTAACAATTTTCCAAACATTAATTTTTCTTAAAATTAATGGGACATTAAAACAAAGGTGCAAATCCTTTATTTTAATATTTTTATTATTATTATTAATTAATTAATTAATTAATTTTATTTTATTTTATTTTTAAAATATTTTTGCTTTATTTTAATTCATTCTTTGTTTTCTATTTAGTACAAAGGTAAGATAAAATGGACCTAATAAAGAGGAAACATATTCTTTTTAAATTTAAAATTATTTCTCTTTTTTATTTTCCTTTTAAGATTATGGATTTTATTTTACTAATTTATAGTTGTGAATTGCCTTACTTCAAAACCTCCAAATTAACCAAGATATTATACAAGCTAACCAACACTAAAAAAAAAAGCAAAAAAAAATGACCCTATTAATTCTTAATCAAGGACTAGACGTAGCAACTCAAGGGTATGAACAAAAATATTACTCACATAAAACCAAAACTTCCAAAAAACTTAAAATTTAAGGTGGGTTCCCAATTTTGGGGCTAGTTGTGCAATGACCACAACATAACCCTATTGTCACTAGTAGCACATTGTTAGTAAAACACAGTAGCCTCTACATGACCTTTAGTGTATGCGGCTATTTCTACCTATAACCTACCTCTCTTATAATAAAGTCCAACCAATCAACTTATTAATCTTGATTATTGCAAATCAACATAAAATCAAAACAATTAAAGGCATGCACAAGTTCTACTCGTCAAAAGCACCATTGGATGGTAAAAGTGCCACTAGATAGCAAACACATCATTCATATGGAAAAACCACTATTTTATGGTGACAGTACCATAAAGGCATAGAAACACCATTGAATTGAAAAATTGCTTGTAAAAAGGCCCGAAGGGGAGCCTTTGACTTAGGCATCGTGATTTTGCGACGTCACGAAATCGCGACGCCTAAGGCCCGAAGGGGGAGCCTTGGCCTTAAGTGTCACGATTTTGTGCACGAAATCACGACGCCTAAGGCCCAAGGGGAGCCTTGGCCTTAGGTGTCACGATTTCACGACGTCGCAAAATCGTGACACCTAAGGCCCAAAGGAGAGGCTCGGCCTTAGGTGTCACGATTTCGCGAAGTCACAAAATTACGACACCTAAGGCCCAAATGAGAGGCTCGGATTTAGGTGTCGCAATTTCGTGATGTCGCAAAATCGTGACACCTAAGGCCCAAAGGAGAGGCTCGGCCTTAGGTGTCGTGATTTCACGACGTCACGAAATCGTGACACCTAAGGCCCAAAGGAGAGGCTCAGCCTTAGGTGTCGCGATTTCGTGACGTCGTGAAATCGCGACACCTAAGGCCCAAAGGGAAGGCTCGGCCGAAGTGTCGCGATATCGCGACGTCGCGATATCACGACGTCGCGATATCGCGACGTCGCGGAATTTTGCACTTAAAGCGGAAAACGACACGTCAGCATTCAAAGGTGGACTTCATTAGTCAAAGGCAGCATTAAAGCGATTCACGCCACATGGCATCCCTGCGTGCCATTTTTTTAAAGAGACCCCATAGGTCCATAAAAATGACGGACTTCACCAACCGCAATAATGAGACGAACAGTTTCAAAAAATTCAACACGAGGCCATGCTTCATAACTACTGACGTGAATTCCTAGCGATAATCTCAGTGCGAACCATGCCTCATAATCATCTGAAAACGGTCAAATCTCAGCGGCGCCTGCGGACTTAGGGTTTTGACGTTAATATTTCAGAGGCAAAATCCTCTATAAAAGCTAGCTCAATGCAATGTAAAAAAACCATGAAGCATTTTCGAAACGCAATGAAGTGCTGCTCATCCAACGCCCGATCATATTCCTTTCGGATTCAGTCTTCTGCACCTATAATATCTTTCACGAGGGAGGTTATTGGTGGCTTTCCAGAAGGTGAAGCCGAACCTTCATACCCGACAGTGGATCACTATATCCATTAATTTGCCGACAACACACAGTCTTAGATTTCGAGCCCATTCCTAGTGGATTGGCGTCGAAACTAAGCGTTAACGGGGGTGGCCCGCTTGGGCATCCCATGCACGTTCCTAGTCAATTTAATATATGCTGTTCCTTTTTAATATATTTTGCAATTAACTGTATTTAAATAGTTTACGTTTTATATTGTCCAAATAACTCAAGCTTTACGTTAGAACATATCTTGCGATACGCTATGCGTCCGAATGCATCTTGCAGTATGTCTTATCGAATATTAGCATGTAACACAATGAAATACTAACTTACAGGCAACAGCGTTAGAATCGGCCGACTGTTTTAATAACAGTTTACGTTTTATGTTTTTCGAATACATGTTGTTTCGAATGAATGTTGTTCTCTGTTCTCTGTAAAAGTTGCAGGTTTACGTAGAGTTATTTCATTCACGCATATAAACAATCTTTCACATGCATTTTTCATTACTTCCCAAAGACAAACGTTCTATCCTCTTGTTGCAGGTGCTACTAAACAGTTTATTGTTTCTGTGAACGCAGGATAAGCAGCAGCAAGCAAGGGCTCATTAACATCAGCGGCGGCAACACTTTGGCCCGCCCATTTTGCATGTGGGCATGCGAAAGAAGGAATACTGTGTACATTTGTAACAGAGATCCATTTAACGTTCCTAGCCCCTAAAAATGGAGGAGACGTCCATGTAACCGAGGATAAGAAATTTGAATAAAGAGGGTTGTGTTTTAATACATCTTTCTGTTATTCTAATTTATTTCTTTTCTCTATTTTGTGCATAGTGTTCTTTTATTTCTAGAATCTCATGCTTTCAGGACTTCATACAGTGTTTTTCCAATTAGAGAATCAAGTGATTGCTCATCTGAGGAAACCAGATTCTGGCTACGAGGCAGATTTTGAAGATAATATCTTTGGGCAAAGGATAGTTGAATCCGATACGGTTGAAATAGTACCTGAAGAAAAGTCAAGTGACAGTTATACGCCTGTAGTTCCTGAAGTAGAAACAAGTGAGAGCTATACACCACACTCTCCTGATTCAGAACTGAAAGAAGCAGAAGAAGAAGAACCATTGGAGGTGAAACCTGCAATTGAAGAACGAAATGTTCTCAAACAAATTTATGAACCAACAGCAGCACCTGAAGTCATTATAATTAGTGACGACAAAGCAGACAATTTCACCTTTCTAGTTTTGGGTGATCCTTGAGAAGAAGAAGGCCAAATTAGTGAGCATATTAAGAAAGCTAGATTTGATTTAAATTATTAAATCAGTGATCTATTTTGTACTTCTTTGTACTACTTTGAATTTGCAATAAAGTTTGCTTTCTAATATGGTTTCCAATACTAGTCTACCAATCCCTGAGTTCAATGGTGGTGATTACGAGTATTGGTCAATTAAAATGAAAACTCTTTTGATAGGCAAAGGTCTTTGGGATGTGATTGAAGAGGGATATACTGAACCTACTGCTGCTGAATGGGCAGCTTTGAATGTGGCTGATAAAAGGGCTAGAAAGAAAGCATAGAAGAATAATTCTTTCGCCCTTTATCATATCCAAGCCGCCCTTGATAGAAGTATTTTCCCTAGAATAGCTTCTTTTATAACTGTTGAATCTGCTTGGAATGCTTTAAAAGAAAGTTATAGGGGTAGTGACCAAGTCAAACAAGTTAAACTACAAACCTTGAAACGAGAGTTTGAGACTCTTAAAATGCAAGAGAGTGAAAAGGTTGGTGATTACTGCGTGCATGTGAAAGCCGTAGTAGATAAGATGGTCACTTTAGGAGAAGATGTAAAGCCTGAAGTTATAGTGAAGAAAGTGTTGAGGACACTTCTTCCTAAGTGGAATTCAATTGCCATAATTATAGAAGAATCCAAAGACCTAAATTCTCTGTATTTTGAATCCCTAATTGGCTCACTTCTCTCACATGAAGATAGGTTACAGCAAACTCCTTCCACAAGTTATGGAGGAGATGATAAAGCCTTTGCTTCACAAGAAGGCAAAGGTAGAGGCCGTGGCAAAGGACAAAATAGAGGTAGAGGCAAAAATAATCATAGAGGTGGAACTCCTAACAGAGGAGGAAATTAGAATAGAGTAGGATTCTCAAACAGAGGTGAACAACATAATAGAAGAGGATAGTAAAATAGAGGAAAACAATCAGGCAGAGGCAAAGGAGGAGATAAGTCAAAACAATCTGCTACAACTGTGGCAAACTTGGCCATTATGCTCATGACTATTGGACAAAGACTTCACAAGGAACTAGTAGCAACCAGAGCAGTCAGTTTGGAAATTTTGGAGAATAGGAAGAGGCCACAAATCTCTTTCTCTCTTATGGTTAGGTATATCAGAACATGAATGATACATGGATCTTGGACACTAGGTGTTCAAACCATATGAGTGGCAAAGAAGGGCTCTTTGCTACTCTAAACTCCTCATACAAATCCAGAATCAAATTGGGAGATGATAAATCATTGGCAGTTGAAGGCATTGGAGCAATGACAGTTCCAACTAAAGAAGGCGTCAAACATGTAAGTGATATCTATTACACACCCCATATTCAACACAATATTTTAAGTGTTGGTCAAATGTTAGAAAAGAGCTACAAGTTGTTTTTTGATGAGGGTAAATGCACTATTTTTGATAAAAATAACAGTAATAGAATCATTACACAAGTGCCAATGTCAAAGAATAGATTGTTTCCTTTAAAATTTGGCCAGCCAGGGGGAGATAAGTTAGCAAATGTTGTTATTTACAATCCAAGTGTCCTATGGCACTTGAGATATGGTCATTTGAATTCAGCTAGTTTGAAAATGCTAACTTCACAAGCGATGGTAACCGGACTTCCTAAAGTTCAGGATAGTAAGGAAGTCTGTGAAGGGTGTGCTCTTGGGAAGCATGCCAGATCAAAATTTCCTCATGGACAAGCATGGCGGGCCAGCTATCCACTCTAGCTAGTGCATACAAACATCTGTGGTCCGATGCAGACCAAGAGTCTTGGTAACAACTCTTACTTCCTACTCTTCATTGATGATTTTACTAGAATGTGTTGGATATATTTTTTGAAATATAAGGATGAAGAATTTGAATGCTTTGTCAATTTCAAAAATAGAGTTGAAAGTGAGAGTAGATATTTTGTAAAATGTCTTAGATTAGATAGAGGAGGAGAATACTCCTCTAATGAGTTCTTGAATTTCTGTAAGCAACATGGCATTAAGAGGTAGTTCACAGCTGCCTACACTCCACAATAGAATGGTGTCACAGAGAGAAAGAATCACACCATTGTGGATATGGCAAGGTCTATGCTTCAGATGAAGCATTTGACTAATTCATATTGGGCATATCCAGCCAGGACTAGTGTCCATATCTTGAACAGAAGTCCTACTTCAAGTTTGGAAGGACAGACACCTTACCAAGCTTGGTATGGTAAAAAGCCAAATGTTTAGTATTTTAGAGTGTTTGGCTCGTTGGCATATTCTCACATTCCTGATGAGATTAGAAAGAAGCTCGATCCAAAGATTCAGGCATGCATCTTTATAGGATATTGTGAGAATACAAAAGCTTACAGACTCTGCAATCCCAGGACAAGAAAGTTTGTGCTTTCCAGGGATGTGATTTTTGATGAAGGGGAGAATGGGGTAAGCCTCAGATTTTTAGTGATGATGAATCTAGTGATGTAGGTTCTCAGTAGGTGCAACAGCAGACACCACAAAAAAGTAAGCAGTCTCCTCCCAGAGATCCAGGTTCATCTTCTGATTCAACTTCTTCACCAAGTCCTTCTTCGCAGAGATCAGTAAGTTCCTCACCAATGGACATCAATTCTCCATCCAGAGGTAAGAAAACTCTATAGCATCATCCATCATATCAGATGTTGGATAAGAATTTTTCAAAAAGAAACACTAGGAGTCAATCTAGTGAAATGAATTTTGTTCTACAAAGATTAGAAAATATGCACTTGTATGGTGATGATGTTTCCCAGCAGGAACCTAGGGGAGATTTAGTTAACTATGCTTTGTTAACTAATATACAGCTTGAACCTTCTAGTTATGATAATACTTGTACTAAAAATATTTGGCAAGATGTCATGAAAGAGGAGATCACCTCTATAAAAAAAAATGACACTTGGGAGCTGGTGAAGCTTCCTAAAGGAAAGAAACGCGTTGGATGTAAGTGGGTCTACAAGACCAAGTTTAATGCTGATGGTAGCATTGAGAGGCACAAGGCGAGATTATTTGCAAAGGGATTTACTCAGAAATATGGAATTGATTATGAAGAGACTTTTGCTCCTATAGCCAAACAGGAGACTATCAGAATAGTTCTTGCCTTAGCTGCACACAAAGGATGGACAGTCTAACACATGGATGTAAAGAGTGCATTTCTAAATGGTTACTTGATAGAAGAAGTGTATGTTGAGCAACCACAGGGATTTGAAGAGAAAGACAAGGAACATCTTGTTTACAAACTGAAGAAGGCTCTTTATGGCCTCAAGCGAGCACCGAGAGCTTCGTACTCACGCATTGATGGGTACTTTAAAGATTATGGGTTCATCGAAAGCAAAAATGAACCCACGCTCTACTACCTGAATCAAGAAAATGACATCCTCATAGTTTGTTTGTATGTGGATGATCTCATTTTTATGTGTAGTAATGAAAAAGTTAACATGGAGTTCAAGCACTCCATGATGCAGGAATTTGAGATGAAGGATCTTGGCTTGATGAAATACTTTCTTGGAATGGAAGTACATCAAACAGTTTTAGGTATCTTCATCTGTCAACTTAAGTATGCTCGAGATATGATTCACAATTTTGCTATGGAGCAATGCAAGTCAGTTGCAACTCCAATTGGACATGGGATCCAATTAAGCAAGGATGATGGAGCACCGAAAGTTGATGTGATCACTTTCAGAAGCATTTTTGGGAGTTTGATATTTCTTGCCAACACCAGACCATACATTCAGCATGTTGTATCTCTTGTTTCTAGATTTATGTCTAATCCATCTAAGTTGCATTTGCAGGCAACTAAAAGGATTTTGAGATATGTGAAGGGTACATTGGATTTTGGAATCCAGTACTACAAAAGTGATACTATCAAGCTTGAAGTCTTTAGTGATAGTGATTGGGGTAGCAATATTGATGATAGAAAATCCACATTGGGTAACTGTTTTAGTCTTGGTTCAGGCCTAATAACTTGGAGTTCTAAGAAGCAGACAGTAGTAGCACTATCTTCAACAGAAGCTGAGTATATAGCAGTAAATCATGTTAGTACTCAAGCTCTATGGCTTCGAAAGGTATTAGAAGATATTTGAGAGCAGCAAAGTGGTCCAACTCGAATATTCTATGACAACATCAGTGCCATTCAATTGGCATACAATCATGTCCACCATAGTATATCCAAGCATTTTGATATGAAGTACCACTTCATCCGAGATATGGTGGAAACTTATATTGTTGAGCTTCACTATTGCCACACTTTGGAGAACGTCGCTGACATATTCACTAAGGCGCTGGCTAAATCTCAATTTGTAAAGCTGAGAGACTGTATAGTCAGTTCTCTCAACTTTAAGGGGGAGAATGTTGCAAGTGTGAACAGAACTTAGCTTGAAACCGGCTTAGAAAAAACTAGTTTTTCTAAGCCTAGTGTGAACACACTCACCTTTTTTTGGTCAATCTTGCTTGGATGGTCGGCATGATATTCCTTCTCCCTTTCCTTCATTTTCTCCTTATCCCTCCATTCAGCTTCCTCCTTTCCTACCATCCATTTTCCCTTATCACTCCACTCCCTTCCTCTCCCCATGCTCGCTGCCACCTCCCACTCCACCTCCTACTCCTTCGTTCTCTCTAAACTCCTCGATCTTCCTCCACCTTCCCTTTCCTATGATTACGCAAGTTCTAAACCTATATAAGGTTTATGTTAATGTATTATCGTCTGGTTAGTTTAATATATTTTTGGCTGTAATTTTCGTGTCATTTGTTTATTACCTTTGGCCTAATGTTAATCTAAGGTTAATTGAAACTTAGACTTACAAACAACAGGTTGCATCACGAAAAAATGCTCAAAAGGAGAAATAAAGACGTGGTTAGAAGATTACCAAGAATTTTTTAGATGAAGGAAAATTAAAAGCTTCTTGGATCAAGTATGTAAATGTTGCTATTAGGGAACACATCTAGGGTTGTTTGGGTTGCTATCTACACTGCAATAGTGAATACATTCATTCTGTACATTTTGATTTAGCATCCTTCGTAGAAGTAGTCTGTGGTGAATCAATGGCTTCCTCCTTTATGAGTCAAATTATAAAGTTCTCAGTTATGAAGACTATCGATCAAGGAAATAAAAAATTATGGCCACATGTTGGTGCATATAGTTAATATCACTTTAATGATATAATAAATCAAAGGAAGAACAAAAATTAAAGTGTATGGATTATTTTGACATATGTAAATGGTACACAATATTTATAAAGTTCGTTGAAGGATAGTTATCGAAACAGTTGTGAAACACATTCAAAAATTAAAGAAATTAAATTGTTTCAAAATATAAAGGATGATGGAAATTGATGAAAGGGGGTCAGACAGTTGGAGGCAAATATTTGGACGAAGGAAAAGGAGAGCCAAGAGCAAAACTTCAAGCTAAGAATATTGTACTGAGTCACATTGCAAGAAATTAGGTTTAAATGTAATATCATGAATATTTTATGAAACGCTTTAAATTCAAATTTGTGAGAAATCTGGGTTTGAATGTGGGAAAGATTGTTTCATAAAATTTCAAATATTTGTGTTCCTTTGGAGATTGCATCAGAGTATTGATTAACTATGTGAATGTTGGTGGTTAATATTTTTGGTTTATATTTTCTGCAATTTAGGCTATATCTGTGATCAGTAGTCCGAGAAAACATTATATCAGAATCCTATACTTTTTATATTTCATTTTGGTCTAAAAATACATTAAATTAAACCTGGTTAATGCTTACAAGGTTAGAATTATATAACTAGGTAATATATTAATTTTTATTTCAAATATTAAGGTCCATTAATATTTTGAAATAATAAATTAATATGGATAAGTGACAGTTCTGGTTTTCTTACCTTAAAATCATAAGGTTGAGGATATCAGGATAGATATCTCCCAAAGAAGAAAAAAAAAGGAAAGATCATACTAGGAAATCATTTACTTTGGGAATACATGATTTCATAGATTGTAAATATTGCAGGAGTTGGATTTATAGTTACCTTATTATCTGCAATATTTGATCTTGAAAATATTCTCAGAGGAAAACATTTTTTATTTATAAACTTTATTTTGTTATAAAATTAAATTTTATAGATTAATATTTACATTAAGTCCTATATTTTAATTATTGATAAGGTTTGAATTATAAATAGGGCAAGACATTGTTTTATTTATTCACCCCTTTTGATATTGGATTCATGATTTTACAAGGGGGTCCGAATAAATAACCTTTTTATTGAATAGATATTTGGGAAGTGAATTTATCATAAATTTATTATATGCCCAAAGTTTATTTTATGGGATTTCATTTACTTTAATTTTATTAAAGTTAAGGTGAAATTTAAAGATTCCTTCATACTAACCTCATTTAAGGTACTTTGAGACATTAAGAGATGAGATAAAATGTGGTATATTTGGACTTGAGATTATAAAACCCATTTTACTTTGTTGAATTAATATGGACATACTTCACATGAAAGATTCGAAATCATTTACATTATTCTCGGGCCCCATGTTAACAACACTTGCGAACTATTTTTAAGGCACTTATTTATACATATATGCTTAACATTTAAAATATTAAGTGAAGACCTTGGAAAACATTCATTTCTTTTCAAGGAAGGATATTTGAATCATAGTTGTAGAGTGACTTTGTGACTAGACAAAGTTACACATCAACAAATTGGCGCTAGAAGGAGGGCCTGAAAGGTAAATATTTGATTTTCATTTGAAATCATTCAAATCTCAGTTTAAAAAAAAATACAAATTGAAGGGTGTTATTTAATGCCAAGTTTTAATTGATGCATATCTTTTATCAATTGATTAGTCATTTCATGCTTAGTTGCAATATATATTTCTTTGACTAATAAGATTGATATTAAATTTTGTGTTCTTTGAAGTTCACTAATGGCATCACTTACTTCAGTAAATGAAATGATGGCTTCTTGGATAGGTGATTATTATAGCAGTTTAAACATGCCTATTCATAAAATTCCTAAATGTGTAGAAGTTTGTTTACCTAGATTTAGGCATGATGTGGATCAAGCCAAGGACCATATTCAAAGATACAAGAGTAAATTAAGTCATTTGCAGCTTATGTAGGGAGATGTTCCTTGCAGATTATTTTCATACCCACTGGATGAGGTTGCTCTTAAGTGGTACATACAATTACTTGTAAAGTATGCTACTTCTTGGGTTAAACTAGAGAAAGCATTTCTCAAATATTTTGGAAAGTTAGATGACCCAGTTATGATGTTAAATCAATTGGTCTCCATCCGCAAAAAATTTAACGAACCCATGAGATTATTTAATGATAAATTTCATAGGTTGAATACTGAGGTGGGGATATGTTATATCATTTCAGAAGAAAGAGCTAATCAAATATACATAGGAGCCTTAGATCATGTTACTTCTATGTTTTGGGGAAAAGGTCTTAAAATTACATCATTTCCTAAAGCTTATGATAAGGCGGTAACATTTGAACAACAATTGATATCCCAAGGTGTTAATATGAAACAATTATACAGACTTAGACCCAAAACTCATAATCAAATATCACCAACGAGTCAAGTTGAAATTTACAATTTAGATGTCATAACTACCTTAGATGTTGAGAATAAGGTGAAGGTTTCAGTGTCAATACCTAGAAATAAACATTGTGATGATCAAGTTGATCAAAATGTAGAAACTGACCTAGAGCCATTATTCACAAAGAAGGATTGGGATGATTTTATGAAATAAAATACAGAAATTGATTCCAACGAAGAAAATCTTGTGTTTTCAAAGGAAGAATCTAAAGAAGATAAATTATTTGAAATTGAGGAGGATGAATTTGAGAAAGATGAATTTTTTGAAATCAAAGAAAATGAATTTGAAGATGAATCTGAAAATGTCATAAAAGAAGATATGGAATTTCACCAGGTGCTTCAAAAATATAATGATGTCCTTATTTCAGATAATGAAGAAGAATCATTCACTTCTTTTGTAATTTTCAAAGAAGATTCTATTTCAATTGATGTGTAGGAAAATGAAAACCTTATCTCATTTAAGGATTCTACAATGCTTATACAGTAAGAAATTAGTAAGTCTCAATCTCAGGTGATTGACAAAGGTGAATTTGAAAAGGAAATTATATACCTATCCAAAGTTTGCACAAAAGACATGGATGCTAAAATTGATATCTTACATGAAGATTTTACAGCTCTTGTGCAGTCAAAGAATCACCTGTTGTCTAAATCCACGATAAAATCACATCGTTTAGCTTTAGAAGATAATTATTATAATGGATGGGGTATGTGCGGTGAATCATTATTTTCTCATATCTCTACTGATAAAATTTTTGTTTCACTTGATATGCAAGATGTTGAAACTTCTATTTCAAGAAAAGATTCTGCAATTTCTACACAATCAGAAAATTATATTAATTGCAGAAATAGAGAAGGTTTCAAAAGTGAATCACTTTGAATATGAATTTATTGAACACCTTGTTGAAATTTAAAATGAAGAAATGGTAAAGGTTTCTTATAACTCATATTTTAATAATGGGCAGGAGGTAAAGTCATCTCTTCTACCTTTGACTAATGAAAATTTGAGTACAAATTCACATGAGTGGTTTAGATGTAATGGTGGTGATGACCTAAAGGAAAATTTGATTTATGGTGGTGATGACCTAAAGGAAAATTTTGATCTATCTGAAGTAACTCAGGTATTTGATGAAGATGAATAACTACAAGGTGATCATGATGGAGACCATGAAGAAAAGTAAAAAGTGATAAATGCTCATCAAATATTTGTAAATGCTAATAATGATGTGTTGAGTATAGATGATGAGGTAAAATATTCACCTTTCTCATTGGTTACAAAATTTTCAGGTAATAGGATGCATGATAAGTTTTTGGATGCTAATGCTATCAATGATGAAATGTTAAATTTTATTAACAAAAATTTGGAGACAAATTCTAAAATTTTTGCCATAAATGAAATGAAGAAAAACATGTTTGAAATCCTTAATCAAATTCATGAGCAATAAACTATTGAATCTAGGATGCAAATTTTTAATGATATTCTTATAGCAAATATACTTGATGCTTGTCAATTCTTGAATGATTGTGATTGCTTTAAAAACTTTGAAAGTGACTTGAATTTGAAATTTTTAGAAATAGGTTCTTATTTGCAAAATATCCTACTTGAAAAGAGGAGCCTAGTTCTAAATTATGAGTCGGGGTTTGAAATTCTTACCTTGTTGAATAAGCATAGGATCATGGAAGATCGTGTATTTGCCTGTAAGTTTAATTAATCAAATGTTAAACATAGAATTTATTATAAGTCTAAATCAAATAAATGGGGTGCAAAAGGCAAAACAAAGGTTGCATGGTTTGACTTAATTTTTTTTTGGTTGGATCTGTGTGAAGCTTGGAGTGCAAATTATGTATGTCTTTTACAGTATGCCAATTGTATTTGGGATCCAGGAAGGTGATAGCATAAGTTTGTTATCATTTTGTACATAGTGTACATTATTGTATATATTTTTGTCATGTGATGTGTTGATGTCATGTATTGATGTTGTGTTGTTGATGTTGTTGTTATGTTTATTTTTCATAAATTTTGTTACTTTTCTGTTGTGTTTTGTTGAGCTTAATGACAAATTGACTTTGCCAGATTTTGTTAGAGTTTCATGACTTGGATGCGTTTCAAATTGGCACAATTTTATGTTAGGTAGGTCAGAAGTAGGGCATTTGTGGTTGAGTCACTGGTCATTTGTTGGCTGTGTTTGGTCTTTGATCCTAGATTGAATAGGATGAGGTTACCTGTTCTGAAAACTTGTGAAACCTGGAGAAAAGGGAAAGTGAGATATTGATTTATGTCCTCATGAATGTGAACTAAGATAAGACGGATATGAAAAATTAGAATGGTATTGCAAAAGCTCCATGAGTACCACAAAATACACTAAAGTATATTGTTTGAAATTGGGATGAGTAAATTTGTCAATTTTGCAAATTAGGGCAAAATATCTCATATACTTTTTGCAGCCTTACCTCATTTCTAACCCAGGTGGCAGGTGGATTTGTTGTAAAGTACCATTCTATCAGATGCAAAGGAAAGTGAGGTATAAAAAATAAGAGAGTTGGAAATAGAATCAAATCTATTACCTAAAATATATATATATATATATATATATAATCTTCACCGGAGCTATAAACGCTCGACTGGAAGTGAAGCAAGGTCTAGAGAGTTAGGAAAGAGCTACAATGATAAATCTATCATCTAGAACTAAGTAACTTCATCGGAGCTATAGACGCTTGGCTGGTAGTGAAGAAATTCTTAGAGTAAAGGAAACACAACATCCACCTAATATCTGGGTATTTCAGATAATCTTTACCAGAGCTATAGATTCTCAACTAGCAGTAGAGCAAGATCTGAAGAGATTCAGGTGTAGGTTTTACCTTCAAAGAGGAATTATTCATAGCCTAAAATGTGGAAATTGATGATGAAATTTTGAATGGTTTTAGGTGATAAGAAATGAATCACTATGCACACACTGAGATGATGCTGAATTATTCTGGTGGTTCATGTCAAATTGGTTTATTTTCATTCTCTGGATACTTACTGACGCTTGTAATTTTAGTATTTGGGTTTTGTGTATTTTTAGATTTTGGTTTTGAGTCTGAAATGTCCAGGGAAATTTACCAGCAAAGTCGTCATTGTTGTGACGTCCTTCACAACGACCCCAAAATTTGGGGACCCACTTGAAATTTTAAAGTTGAAGCCAAACTATTTGTCTGTGTTTGAAATTTGAAAGTTTATGTCAAAGTATTGCCTACATTTATGGTTCATAGCCTCATCACCAAAATATCAAGAATATTCATCTTTATGTGATTTATCTGATAGTAGGGTGCATTATCAAATTTGACCTTGTGATTTGAAGATTTGGAAGTAATGATTATATGGATACTTTGCCACCAATAATTAAGTTTTTTTTTTTGTTAGTTTATAGCCAGTGCTCAATAAGTGTTATGTGTTGTTATGGTCTGTATATATAATTTTTAATCATGTATGTTATATATGATTTCTAATTATATATATAGATTTTGGGTATATGTTTGTTTGTCCTTATTATATGTGTTTAGTGTTACATGGTGTTTTGGGGTCTTATGTTATGATGTTTGTCTTAATTAGATAATGGTTTTGTGTTAAAAAATTTGCTTGTGGAATGTTATTTGTTTGGTATATTATCATGCGTGTTTTATGTTCATATTTTATTTTGTTATGTATTATAGGTGTTCTGTTTATGTTAGGTTGTATTTTTGTATTTTACTTATTTTATATTCATTTTTAGGTATTATGTTAGCATGTGTATAAATTTATGTTAGTAAATGTTAGTTTTGTTTAAATGTTAGTGTTATTTATGATGTCATGTGGCTTATGTTGTTATTATTTTAGTTTAAATTTTAGATTACCAACTTTGTTGTTTTGAGGTGTAAGTGTGGTGGTTTATATGTATTATGTTTGGTTTTTTAGATTGTGTAGGATGTTTTATTTTATAATATGTCACATGCATTTTTGGGTTGTGTAGGGTGTTTTTGTGTTATAACACATCACATGTGTTTGTTAAAGTGTTCGGTCATTAGCATGCATTATGGTATTTGTTTTATGTATACCATAGTTCACTTTTAGATTTTGATTATGGTAATGTTATGTCATAGGTTTCATCGTGAAGGATATAACTCTAGTGACAGGCCTCACGAGATCTTCTTCGAATGCATATTGGTGCCAAATCATGATTTACACTTATGGTATTGGATGTAGTGTTTTATAAACATCCCATTAGTAGTAACCATGAAACATCACCTCAAACATAGGGACCAACCCCAAAACACAAAAATTAAAACCAAACTACATCCTAACCTAATGAAGACTAACAAGAAAACAAGAACAAGATTTTACAAACCAAAAACTAGGGACAAAGCAAAAAACCAACACTATATACAATAATATACAAGGTGATACAAAAATTTGGCTATCATTTCCCTAGATCTCAAACACGATTTTCACACTTTAAAAGGCACATATCACTTTACAAAAATTTGACCAAAGTAATACTAAGCAAAATAATGCAACAAATTTTATTTTACCTCTCTCACCCTACCAATTTGTTCTAGTTCCATTAGCAATCCCATGGTGAGGTTTCAACTCATAAAATTGATTAGATAATAACTGATTTTCAATTCTTTCTTATCTATTACTTACAATGCAAATTTCACAATTCAATTCATGATTTAGAATTAGGATTTCCTTTTCAAATATGAGATCTTGCAAGTAGGAGCTTAATTCTATAAACTTCAAAGCCAAATAATTTTCCATGTTTGTATGCCAATCAAACATACAAAAATTTACAAGCATCTAGGATATCTACTAAATGAGGACCATTATAAGTTTTTATCCTAGATTCCATTATCAATTATTGATGAATTTGATTTAGTAACTCAAAGTTATTTGCTTCCATTTCACTCATCAGAGCAATATTATTAGTGGTGTGAGGATTAATTAACTCAAATTCTTTATCAACCACAAATGGTATTTCATAATTGATAGCATTTGAATCCAAAAACCAATTAGGGAAACCTTCACCTAGAGTTCGAATGGTTGGACACAAAAGGTGAGATTATACCTTTGATGCACTTCATTTGCCAATACTTGGATAGGATTTTGTAACTTCTTTTTCCTCATGATCTTCATTATCATCATCATGTAACACTTCTTCTTCATCCATGACCTTTTTAAAAAGACATCAAAATTAGGCACCCAATTAAAAATATGTCCATCCTTTTTAAACCATAAGTCTTGTCTATCCAGGGATGTGTCAAATAACACATATTCCTAATCAACTACTTGAGTTATTTCAAATAAAGCAACATTTTCATTTGGATCATCAATGATATCAAATCCAAACCATTCAAGTTTTGGAATTTCCTCTATTTGAGATAACATAGGTATTATAGGATCCTTAGGTGAAAAAAGACCTTCAATTTCTTGCCCCTCAAATGGGAACCAATTGAGTGATTCCCTTTATTCATCCAAAACCAATGGATCACACGAAACATTGACTATTTATTTCTTTTTTTTTGGAGAAGTATTCACTAGATTCATCTTCCTAAAACATTTGATGAGATTCCATCTCTTCTTCCATGCCCTTTTCAAATTGTTTAAAATTTTTAAAATCTTCAAGTGAGGTAGATATTTTAGCATCCTGTATATCAAGTGAAATAGACATTTCAATATTAGTGATGAGCCCTGAAAATGCTCATTTTTGTACAAAATTTTCATATATATTACGACATTTATTTTAATAGAAATATATATTTTATGCAAATTTTATATGTATTTAACATTAGATTATGTATGTTGTCTAATATTTGTTTTTGAGTGGATTATGTGTAAATGCAATGGATTTTATGGTATTTTGGCATGTTTATGTTGAGGTCCCACTTGGACCTAGCACTTTCCATTTATGATGAAAATTGAAGGTAAAAATATCTACAACAAAACAATGATAAAGTGCTAAGTCAGACACCTGACTCTTGTTTAGGTGCATGATTCTTGTTTGACGCTTAACTATTGGGTGCCCGATTCCTATTTGGTGTTTGACTGTTGAGCACCTAATTTTTGTTAGGCACCTGAATCTTGTTAGGTGCTTGATTCCTATCTTTTATAAATATGGAATCTAATTCCCATATTCTAAAGATAAGGCACTTGATTTCCATTAACGTAGAATGATAGTGCAATCCCTATTGTCAGTAGAATAGAATGATGATTTTAGAGATGGATGTAGATGCAATTCCAGTAATGGATGTAAACCAAGGATAACTTCAACAACCATATGTCATATATTTTTAAACAAACACGTAAAAATCAATGTAATCAGGTAGAGTAAAATATCAGACATATTCTGTTATGATACAGAATACATTGAATATATTCTAAGTTTAATGTTCTACTTTATCTCTTTTATTCCTGTGGATTGTTGTAACAACAAAATCAAAAATTGATTTACTTTTAGAATGTAATAGGGCATGGCCACATATCTTATAAATATGCAGGCCACCCCTAAAAAATAGATCCCATATTTTCTCTGTAAATTCCTGTTACACATTTCAATACAATGCATTTGAGTCTTTTAATCAAATTCAAATAGCAATCAATATATGAATTAATGTGAGTGAAATATGCTAGAAGCTTGGGCCCACTCTCAATAATATTCCTCCTGTTTTCCCCTATTTTTTGTCATTTTAGTTTATTTTTCTATTTTTTGTAGTTTAGTTTAATATTGTAATTTCCCCTATTTTTTATAAATTTCTAGCAAGTGTGTAGTTTTGATTTTAAAGAATTTCAGTTATCTATTTGATAATTCAAATTAGATTAGTGGTTTGGAAGATAAATGAGAACTCCAATAAAACAAAAACACCCCCCCAAACCATAGAATCTAAGGGACTCATCTGATTAAAGGGAGATTACAGGCATATACTGTGTAAGGTTACTCATAAGTTTACAAGCTATCACGGGTTGAAAATTAAATTGAGGTAATGATTTATACCATAGAAAACTAACCAATGTTTTGCCCAACATTTTGGCATTGTTGCTGGGGAGTAGTAATTTGTAATTTTTTTGAAGAAAGTATGTTAGAAGTAGTTTAGGTTAATTTCTATAGAACCACTCCATTCTAAATTGTGTATGAGTCCACCTAGAGTCATAATATTGTATGGCCATTTTATAAATAACACAAATGTTACTTCTTTAGAAACCTTTGTTGTAGCTATGCCAAATCCTCAAACTGAAACCTATCCACCATCGTCTCCACCTATGCATTGGAGTCAAAATCCATTGTTTGCACATGAACCTTCTGAAATAGACCAGAAAAACCATAGGAAAGGATCTAAGATAGAAAGAGTTCAATTTGAGGAAGATTTACTAAACCTTAAACATTGGCAAGCAGTTGAGGAAGGGACTATGTCAAAGACTAATTTAGTAATCCTTATTAAGGATAAAAGAAACAAGATAGAAGCCTTAAAATTTGCCTTGAATGCATCAAGTGTAGAAACCTTGATAGCAAACAAGATGGTTGAAACAATAGAAGAAACATCTACTAGTTTTAATTTCCCTATAGAAGAGGTAAGAGGAGAACACAAGATGAAATATATCTCCCCTACCCACATTCCAATATTTAGAGGACTTCCAATAGAATATCTCAACCTATTCCTTTTCAAATTTGACATTCTATGTAGGTCGGTAGATTATACAACCAATGCTCAAAAACTAAAGTTATTTCCCTCCACTCTTGATGATTCAGCTTTATGCTAGTTCATCAGTTTGGGAAATAAATAGATAACTACTTGGTAAGACATGCTTTTTTTTCTATATCAGTATCAATACTTTGTTAGAGCTTGAGACTCTAGAGAAGAAATCCTAGATATGACACAAAAGGAAGGAGAATCATTAAAGGAGTATTAAGATAGATTTAGCTTTAATTTTTAGAGATCTCCCCATGCAAGACAAGGAGATAGGTCCTTAATAAGTATCTTATTAAAGGGGCTTACAAATGAAGCTCTTGAAGCCTTAAACTATTGAGCAAGGTGCAGCAACAGTATTGTCATTGTTGTAAACACAGTTAGATAGATCTATTGATGCAGTGGACAGGAAGTTCAAAATCTATTCAGATGCAGAAGACAGGAGTTCAAAGGTTATTCAGAGTATGTACAGTGATTTTCCAAGAAGACCGAAGTGGCCCATATGCAAAAGATCAAAGAAAAAGACAAGTAAGAAAAGTGTCGCGATATCGTGACATATACAACAGGCAAGAAAAACTGTCATGATTTCATGACATGTTGGAAGAGAGAGAAAAAACAAGAAAAACTATCACGATTTCGTGACATGTTGGAAGAGAGAGAAAAAGCAAGAAAAATTGTCATGATTTCATGACATGTTGGAAGAGAGAGAAAAAGCAGAAAAAACTGTCACGATTTCGTGACATGTTGGAAGAGAGAGAAAGAAGGAAAAACTGTCATGATTTTGTGACATGTTGGAAGAGAGAGAGAAAGCAGGAAAAACTGTCGCGATTTCGTGACATGTTGGAAGAGAAAAAGGCAAGTGGAAAAACTGTCACGATTTCATGACATGTTGGAAGAGAAAAAGGCAAGTGGAAAAACTGTCACGATTTCATGACATGTTGGAAGAGAAAGAGAAAGTTGGAAAAGTGTCACGATTTCGTGACATGTCGCATTTTCGTGACTAAAATAGGAGAGAGAAAGTAAGTTGGAAAAGTGTCGCGATTTCATGACATGTCACATTTTCATGACTAAAATAGGAGAGAGAAAGTAAGTTGGAAAAGTGTCACGATTTCGTGACATGTCGCATTTTCATGACTAAAATAAGAGAGAGAAAGTAAGTTTGAAAAGTGTCACGATATCGTGACATGTCACATTTTCATGACTAAAATAGGAGAGAGAAAGTAAGTTGGAAAAGTGTCACGATTTTGTGACATGTCGCATTTTCATGACTAAAATAGGAGAGAGAAAGTAAGTTTGAAAAGTGTCACGATATCGTGACATGTCGCATTTTTACGACAAAAGAAAGAGAGGAAGCGTACGAAAGCAGAACTATCATGATTTCATGAAAAAAGTAGAAAGCAAGACTTCGAAAGCAGAAGTGTCACGATTTCATGACAAAAGCAAAGAAGTAAAGTACGAAAGCAGAAGTGTCACGATTTCATGACAAAAGCAGAGAAGAAGACTTCAAAGGCAGAAGTGTCACGATTTCATGACAAAAGCAAAGAAGCTAAGTACGAAAGTAGAAGTGTCACGATTTCATGACAAAAGCTAAGTTGAAGACTATGGAGGTAGAAGTGTCATGATATCATGACAAAAGCAAAGTCGAAGTCTATGGAAGCAGAAGTGTCACGATATCATGACAAAAGCAAAGACAAAGTATACAAAGGCAAAAATATCATGATATCATGACAAAAGAAAAGACAAAGTCTATGAAGGAAAAAATGTCACGATATCACGACAAAAGAATAGAGAAATAGTACGAAGGTGAAAGTGTCACGATATCATGACATGTTATATTTTCATGGCAACAACAACAAAAGAAGCTACAGAGGCAGAAATGTCATGATTTCATGATAGGTCGTAAATGTGCAAGTCAAGAAGGAGAACCCAATGAAAATGAGAAGGATGACAATCGACTAAAATTAGGGTTTATAGTTGTTATGAAAGCCGACTAAGATTAGGATTTACATCCGACTAAGATTAGGGTTTTCATCATAAAAAATATTGTTATAAAAGGAGGGTTGTTTGGAGAATTGAGAATATGGTGGAATGTGTGTGAAATACGGTCATTGTGCGTAGAGAGCAAGTCATGTCGAATCATGCTAAGTGCAAAATTTGCAAAGAGAATAGAGTGTGCAAAAGGGAGAAGATGATCATGAAGTTTGATTGTAATGAAGTAGAGTGTGCGAAGTGATTGCACAGAGAGAGCAGAGTGTGCAGAGAACGCAAAGGTGAAGAAGACCAGTCAGGGTCTTGCAAAAGCAAAGGTATCTTACTGTCAAACTTATAGATTCAAATTGAAGTCCAGGTTGCAGCTTGGCATCAGGGGTTGGTGCTCCTTTCTGTTGGTGCAGATAAATCAGGGGTTGGTGCTCCTTCTAGTTGGTGTTGGTAAATTAGGGGTTGGTGCTCCTTTCTGTTGGTGTAGATAAATAAGGGGTTGGTGCTCCTTCCAGTTGGTGCTGGTAAATTGATTGTAAAGTTGGTGCTTTGCAAAGGCTGGATTTGGATGGTAGTCCAAGCAGTCAATTTTTGAGGAGTAGCCACATTGGTGAACCTCGTTAAAATCTTGTGTTGTGTGATGCTCTTTTGTTATACTTGTTGTATCTAGTAATAAGTTTTAATTGTTGTGGTATTAAGAGCTATAAATTCAAGTTTAAAGAGCTACACTGATTCACCCCCCCTCTCAGTGTCATTGTAAGACTAACAATTGGTATCAAAGCTAAGTTCCTATACAAGCTTAATCGGCTAGGGTGATCTTGGAAGTAACACAATGGCAGGTGGTGAAGGCTTCTCATCAAACAAAGCACCATTTTTTGATGGATCTAATTACGCATTCTGGAGAATCAGGATGCAAACATATCTCTGTGCTTTGGGATACGACATCTAGGATTCAGTAGTTAGTGGATACACAATACCCATCACTCCTCCAAAAGAGGCTGACAAAAAGAAACTATTTGAAAATAACTCAAAAGCAAAGAATGCTATCATGTGCGGATTAGCAGACAATGAACTAGTAAAGATCATGAGCTATAAAATGGCAAAAGAAATATGGGACAAACTAAGGAGTATTCATGAAGGAGACGATAAGATCAAGGAGGCCAAGTTACAGACACATCGAGCTCAGTTCGAAGCATTAAAGATGAATGACGATGAAAACATTGAGGCATATATGCTGAGAGTTAATGGAATCATTAATGCGATCAGAGGACTCGACGAGGATATCGAAGACTCTACCGTCATGAAAAAGGTATTAAGATCTCTTCCTCAAAGGTTTGACTCTAAAGTCTCAGCGATAGAAGAAGCTAAAAATCTAAATTATTTTAGTATAGATGAGATGTATGGTTCTTTGATTGCATATGAGATGAGGATAGGAAGATCTAAACCCACAGAAAGAGAAGCGGCTTTTAAAGCCCTTAAAAATAAAAATGCAAAACAAGAGTCCGAGGAAGAAGAGACATCAGATGAAATGGAAGCAAACTTTGTTAGAAAACTAAAAAGGGGAAAAGGAAAATACAGAGGAAAGCTACCGTTTAAATGTTTCAACTGTGGAGGCATTGGGCATCTTGCGAATAAATGTCCACTTAATGAGAAGAACAAAAATGATGAAGGATCGCACCAAGAAAGAAGTGACTGGAAGAAGAAAATGAATTTCAGAAAAGGCAACTTCAAGAAGAAAAGTTTCATCTCCAGGAATGCCAGTTCAACAGAAGATAGCTCCGGTGAGGATTCTGAAGAGGAAACAGGTGAAGCTCTTCTCATGGCATTTGAAGAAGTAAAATTAGAAAAGGAAGGAGTGAACTCTGAAGTATGTGGTGAAAACCCTGAGGCTGAAGTAGATCTAGAAGGTGAGTTGATCTCTGCACTTGAAGAGTGGAAAATAGAGAGGAAAAAGAATAAGAAATTTTCAAAAAAGCTTGAGGATGCAAACGAAATCATAATCGATCCGAAAGTACGGACAAAAGAATACAAGAAAATATCTGAAGATCTCGAAGTACAAATTACCATGAAAATAGATTATTGCTGCAAACTAGAAGAAGAGAATGTTGGTTTACGGACGCGGATAGAAGAGATGAATCACAAAATTAGTTGCTATCACAAACGCGAAGAAAGTTCTATGAAGCTGGATAAGATTATAAATGACCAAAGGCCTGCAGGCATCAAATTTGGTCTGGGTTTCATCGAAGGAGAATCATCAAATGGATCAAAGGCCAGAAATGTAGAATCCATAAAGAATGAAGATAAGAAACAGGTTGATCAAGGAAAAATGTCTCATGCAAAAGAAAGCAATAATGCCAGGCACGAAAGGAGAATTGACAATGATGGATTCACCAATGTCACACATCAAAGAAGAAGAAGACCTATGGCTCCTATGGCAACATGGCAAAGACCATCACCCAGGTTCAATTATCCCTTTTCTGGTTTCTATTTTAAATGCAATGGCTATGGACATAAAATCTCAGACTGCAAATATAATGTAAGACCAAGGAATTTCACCAGTAGAAATGCTTTTTCTCCTCTGATGAATTATACAGTAGAATGTTATAACTATCATAATTTTGGGCACATTGCAAGAAACTGTAGAAGTACATTTGCATCAAATCAGTTTCAGGGAAGAAAATTTCAACCAAATAGGATGAGACAAAATAGAAAACTTCCTAAAAAACATGCACAAGCTAGTGATAAGGGAAAGGTAAAACAAGAGCCCAAAACTACTATCAAAACGGAGTGGAAAGAAAAAGAGCGACTTAAGGAAGAAAAGGAATCCTTAATCGTACAAACAACATTTAAAGCACAGAATAAATATGTACCATGGATACTTGATAGTGGATGCTCCAATCATATGACAGGTGACAAACAAAAATTTGAGAAGTTACAGAAATATGAAGGTGGTTCAGTAAAGTTTGGAAATAATGATGGAGCTAAGATAGTTGGCAAAGGTTCAATTAAATTTAGTGACGAAAAAATTAAGTCGGAAGAAGTCTTGTCTGTGGATGGTTTGAAACATAACTTGTTGAGCGTAAGTCGGATTTGTGATAAAGGTCATGAAGTAGTTTTTAAGAAGCGGGGTTGTGAAGTCGAGAAAAACAAACAGTGGAAAATTGATAGCAACTGGATCAAGGACATCTAGCAACCTGTACATGCTCTCAGAGACTTCAGAAGGAGCTTGTTTTATTGGACAAGAAGAAGAAATTTGGTTGTGGCACAAGAGACTCGGTCATATCAGTTTTGATAATCTAGTAAAAATCAACTCAAAAAGGGCAGTGAGAGATATTCCCACCATCAGCAAACCTGCAAACAACATTTGTGCTTCATGCCAAAAGGGGAAGCAAACTAGAGTCACATTCAAAACAAAAGAGTACTACACAAGCAAACCTTTGGAACTAATACACACTGATTTATGTGGACCCATGAGAACACAAAGCATAAATGGTGACAAATATTTTATGTTGTGCATTGATGACTATTCTAGAATGACATGGATATTTTTCTTGAAGCATAAATCAGAAGCTTTTGAAAGGTTCAAGATTTTCAAAAACCAAGTTGAGAATGAAACAGGAAGGAGGATCAAATGTTTAAGATCGGATAGAGGAGGAGAATTCATTTCGAGAGGAGTTTATAGAGTATTGTGAAAAATACGGTATTAGGAGACAGTTTTTAGTAGCCAGGACACCTCAACAGAATGGAGTGGTAGAAAGAAAGAACAGGACAATGCAGGAAATGGCACGGACTATGTTGGTTGAAAGCAGAGTAGCAGATAGATTTTGGAAAGAAGCGAGTCCATACTACGGTGTATATCCAAAATAGGTACATGCTGAGAACACATGAAAGCAAAACTCCTTATGAGTTGTGGTTCGGTAAAAGGGCAACAACAAAATACCTCAAAGTTTTTGGCAGCAAGTGCTACATCAAAAGAACCGAAGATAATCTTGGTAAGTTTGAAGATAGAGCGGATGAAGGTATTTTTGTTGGTTATTCATCAAAAAGCAAAGCTTACAAATGCTACAACAAGAGGCTAAAGAAAATTGTGGACAACGCCGATGTTAAATTTGATGAAGGTAGAGAACGAGTAATTAGCTATGAAAAGAACTACCCAATTTATGAAGAGGTTATTGAAGGAGATGAGGAAAACGAAATGGAAAAGATACAAAAAATTGACTCAGATGATTTAAGTTGTGATTCAGAAGTGGAAGAAAATAAGAAATTCAAAATAGGTAGCTGGTAGAAAAATCATCCTAGAGAGCAAATAATTGGAGACCCCAAAGTTGGTGTTCAGACAAGAAGAAGAGTAGTAAGTAACTACTCTCTATTATCCAGCATTGAGCCCAAAAATGTTGCTGACGCAAGCAAAGATGAAAGTTGGATGAAGGCAATAAATGAAGAATTAGATCAGATCGAGAAAAATGAAACTTGGGAGTTAGTACCTAGACCTGCAAATAAAAATATAATCGAGACTAAATGGATTTTTTGAAACAAATTGAATGAAGACGGACAGGTAGTCAGAAATAAAGCAAGATTGGTATGTAAGGGTTATGCACAAGTTGAAGGCATTGACTTTGAGGAAACTTTTGCACCAGTAGCTAGACTAGAGGCAATTAGAATGTTTCTGGCTTTAGCCAGTCTACAAGAATTTCAAAGTTTATCAAATGGATGTGAAATCAGCATTTTTGAATGGGAAACTTGAAGAAGAGGTTTATATTGAGCAACCGGATGGTTTCCAACTTGGTGATGATCCCAACTTGGTTTGCAAGTTGAAGAAAGCATTATATGGCTTAAAACAGGCACCCCGAGCATGGTATGCAAGGCTAGACAACTATCTCACTCAACAAGGGTTTAAGAAAGGTATGGTGGATAGTAATTTGTATGTCAAAACAGAAAATGGGCATCTTATTGTTCTTGTTGTATACGTAGATGATATCATATTTGGCAGCAACAAAGATGAGTCGTGTAAAGATTTAGCAAATAAGATGCAGAAAGAATTTGAAATGTCAATGATTGGTGAACTTTCATATTTCCTCGGGTTGCAAGTTAATCAAAATAAGAAGGGCATATTTATTTCTCAAGTTAAATATGTGAAAGAGATGTTAAAAAAGTTCACAATGGAGGATTGTAAGCCAGCTAGCACTCCCATGATGACAGATTGCAAGTTGAGCAAGGATGACAAATCTCCACCTATTGATCAAACCATGTACAGATCTATGATTGGAAGCTTATTGTACCGACAGCTACCAGACCGGATATTTTGCAGGCAGTATGCATGGTAGCATGATTTTAGGCTAATCCCAAGGAGACTCATGTGATAGCAATGAAAGAGGATTCTTCGGTACCTCAAGGGTACTATGGAGTATGGGTTATGGTATCCAAAAGGTAAAGACTTCACCCTTATTTTGTATTTAGATGTAGATTGGGCAGGATGTGTCGATGACAGAAAGAGTACCAATGGAGGTGCATTCTATCTTGGAGATAGATTGGTCACGTGGCACAGTAAGAAACAAGAGTCAGTTTCTTTATCGATAGTAGAGGCGAGAATATATTGCAGCGACAACATGTTGTACGCAGGTATTGTGGATGAAACAAACCCTGAAAGATCTTGGTATTAGCTTCAGTGAGCCAATATCAGTTAAGTGTGATAACACCGAGTGCCATTAACATCTCCAAGAATCCGGTTATGCATTCACGCACAAAACACATTGCTATCGGGTATCACTTTTTGAAGGAGAAAGTTGCGGAAGGTGAGGTTAAGTTGGATTTTGTTCCAACTACAGAGCAAGTAGTAGATATCTTCACAAAACCATTGCCCAAGGAAGTTTTTGAGTACCTTCGCAATAAATTGGGAGTGGTCACACTTCCCAAGAATTGACTAGCTATAGGGATCACATTCTCAGGGGGAGCATTTAAGTATTTGATTATCTTTTTGCTCATGTTCATGATTTTTGCTAAGTGTAATAAATTTTGCCTGAGAATGTTGTGCATGGACTCGGGGGAGTCTGCGAGTAGCCCTTTGGTATTATTGTCAAAGGGGGAGAAGAGTTACAAGGAAATTGCACATGTGTTGCCAACAATTCCAAAGGGGGAGATTGTTGAGCAAGGTGCAACAACAATATTGTCATTGTTGTCAACACAGTCAGATAGATCTATTGATGCAGTGGACAGGAAGTTCAAAAGCTATTCAGATGCAGAAGATAGGAGTTCAAAGGTTATTCAGAGTATGTACAGTGATTTTCCAAGAAGACCGAAGTGGCCCATATGCAAAAGATCAAAGAAAAAGACAAGTAAGAAAAGTGTCGCGATATCGCGACATATACAGCAGGCAAGAAAAACTGTCGTGATTTCACGACATGTTGGAAGAGAGAGAAAAAGCAGAAAAAACTATCATGATTTCGCGACATGTTGGAAGAGAGAGAAAAAGTAGGAAAAACTGTCACGATTTCATGACATGTTGGAAGAGAGAGAAAAAGCAGGAAAAACTGTCACGATTTCGCGACATGTTGGAAGAGAGAAAGAAAGCAGGAAAAACTGTCACGATTTCGTGACATGTTGGAAGAGAGAGAGAAAGCAGGAATCTATCATGATTTCGTGACATGTTGGAAGAGAAAAAGGCAAGTGGAAAAACTATCACGATTTCATGACATGTTGGAAGAGAAAAAGGCAAGTGGAAAAAGTGTCATGATTTTGTGACATGTTGGAAGAGAAAGAGAACAAGTAAGAAAAGTGTTGCGATTTCGTGACATGTCGCATTTTCATGACTAAAATAGGAGAGAGAAAGTAAGTTGGAAAAGTGTCACGATTTCGCGACATGTCGCATTTTCGCGACTAAAATAGGAGAGAGAAAGTAAGTTGGAAAAGTGTCACGATTTCGTGACATGTCGCATTTTCATGACTAAAATAGGAGAGAGAAAGTAAGTTGGAAAAGTGTCACGATATCGCGACATGTCGCATTTTCGTGACTAAAATAGGAGAGAGAAAGTAAGTTGGAAAAGTGTCATGATTTCGTGACATGTCACATTTTCGCGACTAAAATAGGAGAGAGAAAGTTTGAAAAGTGTCGCGATATCGCGACATGTCGCATTTTCGCGACAAAAGAAAGAGAGGAAGCGTACGGAAGCAGAACTGTCACGATTTCATGACAAAAGCAGAAAGCAAGACTTCAAAAGCAGAAGTGTCACGATTTCGTGACAAAAGCAAAGAAGTAAAGTATGAAAGCAGAAGTGTCACGATTTCATGACAAAAGTAGAGAAGAAGACTTCGAAGGTAGAAGTGTCACGATTTCATGACAAAAGCAAAGAAGCTAAGTACAGAAGTAGAAGTGTCATGATTTCATGACAAAAGCTAAGTTGAAGACTACGGAGGTAGAAGTGTCACGATATCGTGACAAAAGCAAAGTCAAAGTCTATGGAAGCAGAAGTGTCACGATATCACGACAAAAGCAAAGACGAAGTATACAGAGGCGAAAATGTCGCGATATCATGAAAAAAGAAAAGATGAAGTCTACGGAGGCAAAAATGTCATGATATCATGACAAAAGAATAGAGAAAGCATACGAAGGTGAAAGTGTCACGATATCATGACATGTTATATTTTTGTGGCAACAGCAACAAAAGAAGCTACAGAGGCAGAAATGTCATGATTTCATGATAGGTCGTAAATGCGCAAGTCAAGAAGGAGAACCCGACTGAAATGAGAAGGATGACAGCCGACTAAAATTAGGGTTTACAGTTGTTATGAAAGCCGACTAAGATTAGGATTTACAGCCGACTAAGATTAGGGTTTTCATCATAAAAAATATTGTTATAAAAGGAGGGTTGTTTGGAGAATTGAGAATGTGGTGGAATGTGTGTGAAATACGGTCATTGTGCACAGAGAGCAAGTCGTGTCGAATCGTGCTAAGTGCAAAATTTGCAAAGAGAGCAGAGTGTGCAAAAGGGAGAAGATGATCATGAAGTTCGACTGTAACGAAGTAGAGTGTGCGAAGTGATTACGCAGAGAGAGCAGAGTGCACAGAGAACGCAAAGGTGAAGAAGACCAGTCAGGGTCTTGCAAAAGCAAAGGTATCTTACTGTCAAACTTATAGATTCAAATTGAAGTCCAGGTTGCAGCTTGGCATCAGGGGTTGGTGCTCCTTCCAATTGGTGCAGGTAAATCAGGGGTTGGTGCTCCTTTCTATTGGTGTAGATAAATCAGGGGTTGGTGCTCCTTCCAGTTGGTGCTGGTAAATCAAGGGTTGGTGCTCCTTTATGTTGGTGCAGATAAATAAGGGGTTGGTGCTCCTTCCAGTTGGTGTTGGTAAATTGATTGTAAAGTTGGTGCTTTGCAAAGGCTAGATTTGGATGGTAGTCCAAGCAATCAATTTTTGAGGAGTAGCCACATTGGTGAACCTCGTTAAAATCTTGTGTTGTGTGATGCTCTTTTGTTATACTTGTTGTATCTAGTAATAAGTTTTAATTGTTGCGGTATTAAGAGCTGTAAATTCAAGTTTAAAGAGCTACACTGATTCACCCCCCTCTCAGTGTCATTGTAAGACTAACATAAACATGATTTCTGAAGGGGATATTTATCAACACTAAATATATGTTATCTGGCAGTTTTTTTGAAACTTTTCAAGAAGGAAGGGTATATTAACCCCCAAGAATACCAAATAACCAACCACTGTTACTAAAATATAAATAGAGAATATTCTTGAAGACCTCACGAGTGAGATGTCATTATATCTTGCACTCCAAATGGATACCCTTCTGTTTCAGAAAAAGAAGTAGGAGAATGAGGCAGCACTAGCCTATTTTGTCCTAAATATAGGGGAAAGCACCCCAAAAATGAATGTCTTAAGAACAAAGTTAGAGTGTGTGTTGTGTATCAAAAATATCATAAAACTAAGGTATATCCATAGTTATCAAAATCTAGAGAGGAACCTGAAGTAAAAAAAATATACTTTATGGGTAATAGGAGAAACTAGCAACAGTCTCCTATGGGAAACAACATACCAGTAGGAATGCCATCCTATGGGGGCATCAATTATCAGAATCAAGATCAAGTTTAGCCACCCAACATGGGCTAGTGAGGATAACAACCTTGGACTCAATTCCTCCAAGGAGAAAATCCTTACAATCGCTACCCATGGATGCCATACCAACATCCTGGAAAATAGTGGAGAAATCAAAATGCTTGGAACCAAACTCCACAACATCCTTCACCAATCCCACTACAACCAAGTTTTCTAGATCCTCCTACTTTAATACCTACTCAACTATTAGCACAACCTACTTCTAATCTAAAAAACAAACCACAACTAGCATACCAAATGGAGAATGTGATGTACCCTATGTATAATATTAAAGTATATTATAGTCCCATACAATTAAGGTCTAGTAGATAGGTAGGTGTAGAAGTAGATCCTCTAGTATAAGAGCAGGAAAAAATAGAATTAGAAAAAAGAGGAATCACCTCTTATAGAAGAAGTATAAGAATAATAAACAACTATAAATAACAAAGAAGGAATTTCACCTTTTCCAAAAAGGTTGTAGGAATCCAAGAAGCCAATACAACTAGAATTTGATATTCTTTCCAATTTGAAGAACCTGACAGTCCTAATTCCTCTATTTTAGGCCATAAAAGACATTCCTATCTATAGTAATTCCATAAGAGAAATGTGTCTAAGAAAACTAGGAAGAAAACTAGCACAAGCAATCAATTTGGTAGGACAACTAGTTGATCTTATGCTAGAAAATACCTACAACCAAAAATATTCAGACCTAGGAAGCCTTGTTTTAACTGTGAAAATTTGGGGTTGTGTTTTACCCAATACATTAGTAGATTTGAGGAATTCCATTAATGTTATACCCAAGGAAACCATGTAGAAACTTATTTTAACCAATATGAAACCAACCAAAAATATCCTTCAGTTGGTAGATAGGTCAACAGTGCTCCCTAAAGGAATACTAGAAGACATAACTATCACGATGGATGCATGAGAGTACCTAGAAGATGTATTAGTGTTACAATCCAAGTATGGGTTGGGTGGTTATCTAGTCATCTTAGGTAGGCCTTTGCTGGCAACATTTGATACCTACATAAGTTGTAAAAATGGACAAATGACCATTTCTTATGGTCAAAATGTAAAATATCTGACATCCATCCACATGCACAGTCTGTAGATTTGTTGGGAAAATCTGAATATGAAAACCAGAACATGAGTGCTTTATCATTGATTCAATCCATCATGGCACTTGATGATTTGAAGTATGAGATTGATGAGGATAGGGTGATATCAAAATATGGAGAATCCTCCTGCCATCCTCTAGAGTTGCCATTAGTGAGAGGTAAAGATCATTATGGTACCAATCCTTTACCTGCATATCCCATACCAGATAGGATCTACTTAGGAAGGGGATAATCATTAGTGAGATAGCATTGATTAAAAGAGCACTCATTGAGAGATGGGTTTCTACCATGAATATTTTCTTTGAAAGCCATACCTTCGAAGATAAAGGTGCACATGCCAATGTGTACAACATCACCCTTCTTATGAGGCAAGCCCATAGTTTGAGGTGAAGGTGGTAGCTTGGCTAGATCTAGAAGAGGCTCTTGAAGAAACTTATTATCATGGTCCAAGGAGAAAGAATGGATTTTATGTTCCTCACTCACTTTTAAACTTTGAAGATGCTCAAAAATTTGTGATGAGAAACATGGAGAAATTGTTGAAGAAATAGGACAAGAATAATAATATATTTGAGCTAACTCTATATTTCAACAAAATTCATATGGTCAAGGGTTGCCCAGGATGATGACAACTTGATTCTTGAATTCAAACTTAAGATACTAATGAAAAGTAGAAGGGACAAACTTCATAGCATTGATCCAAGGTCATCCAAGAAGAATATTAAAATATGCAGGACAATGTACCACATAAAACAAAGCATCCAATATTCTCAGCCCCACTTTTAAGGGAAGAGATATGACACCATAGGCCTCTTGAGACTCATTATTGAAATTTTTAATGATGATATCATTTTTTGTTAAATCTTCCTCTTTTAATCCAAATTTTTGAAAGAATTGATACTTACACAAATTGAGGTATGGATCATTATCAATAAAAACTCATTTGATAATGGTATCCCCAACAAGTGAGGTGATGAATCTCCATGTGATTTTGAGGAAGGTTTATCATAATCCGAGAATGATACATGATGTATCCAAAAAGAACCTATGGTGTCAACTATGGCATTGGGAGGGATGTTTGGGGAAATAGATTGTTGTAAAAAATTCATTAAAGCATTTTTGTGATCGGGAGAAATCTGCAAAAGTTCTAACATTGATATTTTTGTTGGAGTACTATCTAATTACTTTTGAAGATCAAATAAATCTTGCCACTATGATCTCAACACTATAGGTGGAATCCTTGTAGTTGAATCTCTTCTCTAATTCTCCTTTAAAACTAAATTGGGTTGAGAGACTAAACTATGTCCTTGTTGATGTTGTTGATTTTGAGCATGTTTCCTTGTAGTTTCTCCAACCATACCAACCACATTACTATGGCATAGAGAATAATCTTGATGAGCCACCTTATTGGTTGTTTGTTGATCATGATTTGGTAAGGGATCCTTAAATATCCCCATGTCTTTATTCATTTTTGGAACTTATTGAGTCACAGTTTGATTACTCATTGATTGGAGATTTCCTAAATCAATGTGTCCTACATCAATCAAATATTGAACCACATGCTTCATCTTCTTACAAGTGTTTGTCCAATGTCCTTCTACTCTGTGGTAAGTGCAATATTGACCTACCTTATTCCAATGAGTTGTAGTATTTGGTTGTTTCACTAGAGGTAATTCAATTGCCATAGCATCCAATAGTTGTTTCAAAACTGCTTCCATAGGCATATTAAGTCTTATGAAATTCCTTTGAGGAGGCTTTTGAAGTACAATATTTTGTAGGTTGTTAGTGATATTATTAACAAGCCTACTATTACTATTGCCTCCTATATGCTTATTCTTATGTTGAGAATTTAATTAGCTTATCTTCTTTATCCTTAAGCTGACCTCTTCTAATAATATTTTGTTCTAGTTTTATTGCTAACTCCATTGTTTGATATAAATATGTGATAGTAGTAGTTTCTAGTGCATAATATAACTATTCTTGTAAATTACAAATAAATATATCAAGTATATATTTCTGAGACACAAGTTGTCTTAATCGACCAACTAAACTTCTCTAAAAAGTTAGAAATTCTAAAACAATTTCTTCTTTACTTTGGTTTAAATCATATAAATCTCTCATTGTCACTTCCCTTTCAATGTAAGCACTAAAATGATGAACAAACATCTCGGTAGTCTTCTCAAAATTCTTCAAAGAATAGTTGGACAACTGATAATACCATTGTAATTCCACTCCAACAAGACTCATTGGAAATATTTTCAATAAGAGCATATCATCATAAAAATGATCAATAAAAGCTATCCTAAATCCTCTTAAATGCTCTATTGGATCTTCAAACCCTTTATAGATTGGTAAAATTAGCATGTATATATTTTTGAATTACTATGTATGTTTCCTAGACTTCCCAAAGGAGGAATGTATGTATGTTGAAACCCTGTTGTTTGATTCAAGTTTTAGATACTTTGGTTGTATGTGGTACTTTGTGAGAATGTATAACTAACATTAGGTGGAACATAAGAAACAAATTTGACATTAGAGGATGAAGGAGGATATTGAAATAAAATTTTCAAGGCACTACTAGTTGGAGGGACTTGCAGATTCCCTCCAACATTGGTGGTATTAGTAGTAGCACAAGTCACTTGGTTATTCAAATTGTTTTGATGCATGAATTGAGATGTAGGAATACCATGATGAAGCAAAGGAGACCCATTGGGAGGATAAGTAGTAGCATCCTTTTTTCAATATGAGCTTCTCATTCTACATATCCCAATAGTTTTTCCTTGTGAGCTTTCATGAATTCCCAAATGTGATCAAATGATCAGAATTAGTTTCAGTTTCCATGTCTACCTCTTATCGCTCTATATTAGGGTCTTCCCTATCAATCTAATCATATTCCAAAGGAACATACTCAGACTCTAATTGTTTCCTTTTACTTCTAATGAAAGGAGCCATTAGAAGTAGTGAAAAACAAATAGAAAAAACACTAACAAACAAATTTTAATTACTTAAAGGTTTTAAAATAGAATTAATGATCTTTCTTAGTGTTTTAAAATAAAATGAGGTGTTCACATCGGGTTCACCAAAGATGTAGAGGGGGAAAATACCCTACAACGTACAATTCCCAACAAAATACTGGATCCACAAGGAGGGAACCTTTTATGGGGTGAACAACGAGGGCTGTGTTGTGCTCTACACTCGGTGCTAGGGGGATGGGTTCACTAGGAACGATTTTAGGACTTGCTCCATATCCTCAAAATATTCAAGAATATTTGATGTATTTATTTTTAAGAAAAACACCTAAGTTTAGCCTTTCTAGTTCTAAACTAAGAAAGATAAATGACAATGCAAAAAATAAAGTGTAACACATAAAAACAAAATGTAAGCATACAAGAGCTAGCCTAATATGATTATTTATTTTGAATGCTTACTAAACTAGGGTTTATTCCAAAAAATCTTTATACAAAATAAATACATAAAAATTATCCCTAGATGCAAAATAAATGCTTTTCACTTTCAGATGCCTATGAATTAAATTCATATCAGATTAGAAAACCAACAAGATAAATCTGAACACTTAGCTTTAACTGGTGGTTGACCCTAACTTTTGATGCTTCTTGTCCAATAATATCAAAATACTTGATCCTGCAAGATTGTATCGCTCCAAATTTTTCACATCCCTACCTTCAGGCTATAGGATCCGCGCTCGGAAGGAGGATGGGAATAATGTCGCGGTACCTCAGACTGAGAGGACTTTGCGAAGGTCCCGCCTCTCAAGGGAGGTGCATTTTGATGATTTTTCGATGGATGGTGGGTTCACCAGGAAACATTTAGTGGCAGTTTCCATGCCTAGGTTTTGGAATGTGTTTTGATGTGTTCATTTTAATCTTAAGCATTCATGTCCTAGGTTTGGCCGAATGGATCTAAATTAAACTACATGAAAATGCAACTTTCATGAATACAACAAACAGATTTGAAAATAGAAAACATAGAATTTTATAGAATGACAATGAAGAATACCTGATCCGGATGTCTGAAGAAGATTATGATGTTTGAAGTAGTCTGGATCGTCTAGAATTCTACAGAATCGCCTGCAATCTGATAGGATTGTCTGCAATCTGACAGAATTGTCTGAGACTGATAGAATTGTCTGGGATTTGACTGAATCATCTGGGATCTGACGAATTCGTCAGACAAATTCGTCAGAGACCTGCAAGACAGAAAACAGATGCAAAATACAAGAAGTCCTACTATGCTAACAAAGGCAAATTACACCAAATAATAAAATGAATACTGAGCAATAGTTTAAAACAACAATCCTAGCAAATTTTTGTATTTTAACAACAAATCATGAACTTAGTGTGCAATCTAAACTAAATGGGTGAACTCCAAATGCAAAATAATATAAACACTGAGTAAATGATCTAATTTGCAGCATAAAATGACAAAAAAAAAGTTGAAAAAAGCAAACTCCAGGCACTGATTGCCTCGATGTGGACTGCAGTCGAGATCGTCTCGCATCAGTATGAAATCGTCTCGCATTTGACGGGATCACCTCCGATCTGAACAGGTTCATCAACAACGATGGATGCTGGCTCCGGTTGAAAATCAATGATGTACCTGCAACAAAATTGCTATGGGACTAGTGCAAAAGCAAGATTAGGATGTTTTGACGCAAAGGGAATCACTTTGCAAAAAAATTCAGCTAGGGGTTGGGGAGGGAAAATCCTAGAGATTAAATAGGCTTAGGGGGAGTAGTTAGGAGGTTGGAGATCATCCCAATTTGGGAGATCTCCAATGGAGGGAGGGTCCCAACGGCGCAGACACGCTTCGCCGCATTGGAGACCCGTTGGAACAGATTCCAACTTTGCAAATTCAGTTTTGCGACAAGATCGTCTGGACGTCCTAGTCCAAATGAAATCGTCAAATTTGGGGCGATATCGTCTGATTGGCAACGATATCGTCAAACGGTCAAAACAACCTCTAAAATTGTCATGAAAAAAGGGGGAAACGGATTTCTCGACGGTTAACGGGCGGTTTGGGAGGTTAAATTTGAATTTAAAATTATTTACTAAGGTGAATGTAATTTTTATAATTTTACTACGCCAATTTTAGGGTGCTACATTTTGCCCCCTCTTTAGCGAATTTTTCAAAGAAAATGCGTTAAATATGAGTTCTTCTCGATCTACAAGAAAGCAAAAAATTATACCCATTTTTAGGCGACGATTCTTGGTCGAATCGTACGATAGCTTACTATGGTGCCCCCTCCGTGTTTTTACCCAAATCAAACGTTTGAGGTAAAAACACGAAAAGCAAAAAATTATTGTTATATCAAGGCACTACGCCAGATGCCTAGGGCATCTAGACTCACACGGGTGCTAGCTGGAGTGGTTGGTGGACTTCTGTTGTGCCACCAGAGTGGGTGCAGGGTACCATGGATGCTCGCAGATGTGATCTGCGATATGCGGGACCATGGGTACAGGTTTTTCTGGGGCAATTTTGTGCTATGTCGATTGTACAGGATCCTGTATGGGGTCGTGTACAAGGGCAGTCGATGTCTGGTGATGACATTGCTACTACAGGTTTGGTGTTGGGAGCACATTGCAGTGCGGAGGCTGGTAGGGCTTCCTCTGACAGGGGTAGATGGGGAGAGGCCCCGAGTCTTCTACTAGTGGCTCCGAAGAGGGTCACAACGACGGATCGACCTATCGATGTCCCAGAGGCTACTATATGATTTGGTCCCAGACCAGATCACCTGGAGACCATGGAGAGAGCATCCAGGGTGGCCAGAGGATGAATAGGAGCTGGCTCACATCAGGCAAGTCTACTAACTACAAATGGAGAGAGGAGAGGTGGAGCTCCACCGCTATGACCGAGTTTTGAGACAGTTCGGTCTGTAGCAGGGGATCCCATATTTGAGGGATTACGAGTTTTCCTGGACTGTTTGGGATAACACCACGGTTAGTGGGGCTCTCAACATGTAGCGCTTCTGGATCCAGGACGCGGACGATGCCCCCATTCAGCCAGTGGATGGGGATAATGCAGGGGTCGCAAACGGCTACGATGCCTGGTATGCAGGCATATGCCCTCCTCGGATGACGAGGGCACAGGGTTTTATTCAATCAGTTGTGCGTCAAATAGGGAGGCGGTGCCAGGAAGTGATGGAGGTGGCCCAGGGTCATGGTAGGAGAGATTTGAGGAGGCCACAGGCACAGTAGAGGCCACAGCAGCAGGAGAGGAGGGAGGAGAGACCCCCATCTCCATAGAGAGAGAGGCCACCATCGCCCGATAAGGGCAAGGGCATTGACACAAGGGAGAGCAGTGAGACAGTGACTCTTCAGACGAAGAATATCCATCTCCAAGCATAGGTGCAGACTCTACAGGATGAGGCTGCATGACATCGAGCTGAGGTGACACAGCTCAGAGACGAGATTGCACGCCTCAAGGCACGGGGCGGAGGGGCAAGCACTCAGGAGCTGATGCGATCAATTTCTCAGACCGCATTCTACCAGGGGATCTATTTTTAGATGGTGCCCGAGGGCCAGAGGGTATAGCTGTCAGTTGCTATTGCAGATCCGATCAGGACAGGGTCGTCGAGGAGCTCATATCGATCGACAACAAGGACTCGTAGTACCACACATACTACGATGGGGCCACCTCGTCCTCCATAGGGCGGGGGAGGAGATGAGGCTGAGAGCTCTAGGGGCTCTCGAGACACTGCTCGGAGGACATTTGATTGAGTATGCCAAGATATGGATTGTGGCATACCAATCTAGCTGATATGATGTACATATATTTTTTTGAGATATATAAGATGATATATTTTTGATCATATGACTTGTGTCTTGAGTATGTTTATGATGATTTTATGTTTGATTGATTGATTTGAAAATTCATGTAATTATGTCATTGGAAATATTATAATTTGAATGTCATGCTATAAAATTTTAAATGAAATAATCTGATGTAACAAAGTGGTTGTATGTGATGCAATAATTTGATAAAAATAAAAGGGGACTTTTAACAATAATTTCAAAGGACATTGTCGCTATTATAGACCATTTCATGGAGTCGTCACTCACTCGGTCGGAAAGCTAATCTTAGTATAGAAATATTGCAAAAAGTAAAAGAGTGCTTAAGAGACTGTCTTAAGAATTTGTTGTGATGATGCAAATGATGATGATGATGATGATTTGTTTTCAGATTTCCATGAAAATATTATGCATGAAATATTTTAAAATGATTTTTGCTAGGCATAAATTCCTAAGTGTGATAAAATTTGTGAATAATTCCTTAGGAATTATACCATCATTGCAAAGTTGAAGGTTGACATAATGACATAAAATAGTGATAATGTGTTTGCTTTTGAAAATCATAATTTGTGTAAAATGAAGTCATATGGTTTTTATGATTTTTGATAAATGGGGAATAAAAATTGTTACAATGGTTTGCGCTAGGCATAGAATATGTAGGTATAGACTTATACCATCATCGCAAAAATCCAAAAAAGATGGTTTTATTGCATGATTGATTTTTGATGAACAGAAAATATGAACATGAGGACTTGCGCTAGGCATACAATTCCAATTTTGGTTGTTGAAATGATACCATCATCGTGAAAGTCAATTAGATATATATGTTTTAATTTTATATGTTTGAATTTTTTTTTTATTTTTTGTTATATAGTTGTCTTTGTGGTAAACAACTGTACTTGATTATTCCAAACAAGTTGCAAAAATAATATTTCAAAGTATTTTGAAGATAAAAGTTAGATTTATAAGGAATCCCATGTGCATATGTGAATTCATTTCCGATCTTGATTTATCATAATGATACACAAAATCTCTCAAATACAAATGTGTGTGCAATTGCATTGTTCATTTACCAGTTGTGAGCAAGATACTATGATACAAGTGATTTGAAGAAACCAAATAAGTGTTCATTAACCATGAAGTAGATGCATATAACCATATTAGACTACTATGTAGATCGAATTATCAAGAGCTAGATAATCCATAAGCAGACATAGGTCTGTACAAAATAAGGTCGCTAATGTGACAGACATATCGCCACGCTAGGAGTTACCCAAGGCCAAGCGGGTTGGGCACAAACCACCTATTATGGGGCTTACCTTACGCTTTCGAATAATTGAGAATTCCAGGGATTCAAGCTCATCAACCCTTCTTTTCTTTTCAAAGGGTAGGGAAAGGGATTTTATTGCTTTCTTGCTTTCTTTTGAATTTTTCTTATTTTTCTTTTTGTATTTCCTTTTTTTTTTGCTTGATAATGCTTGGAACATTGTTGTAATGATAAAAGAACATTTTTTCTTTTCTCTTTTTCTTGAACTTTTCTTTTCTTTTTCTCTTTTTCTTTGCTAGGGATACTTGCTCGGATTAGCTGTAGAGCAAGGGATTTTTATTCTGGGTAGGGGTGAGCTTGTCCTTTTGCCAATTCTCAAAGATTCTAGACCATGTGCATGATAGGATAGCAGGGGAAACTTTTCACTCAAGAAATCACTTCTACTATGTAGAAAAACATGGAAATTACAAATATAATCATTTTATTGTGAAAATATGTGCTTGGTTTAAGTAAATAACAAGATCAATTCTCTATGCTCAAACTTTATTTAATTGAATTTTGTGAACTTTGATATAAGAGAGATTAGTAATCATGCCAGATAAAAATCAATATGTTTAGTGTTGTGAGTGTGCAAGTGAGGGATTCAAAATAAATGCTAATTTATCCAAAAATAATTTGAAACATATAACTGCAATAATTGTAAGAAAATATATATAAACATTTTTGAGAAGTTTTGAGAATGTTGACTCTCTCTTTCTTCTGTATATTGTTTTGGTTTCGAAAGAGTCAAGCATATAGTTGTTTTTAGATTTTTATTTTGATTTTTGTTTTTGAGCAAAAAAGAACTTAACAAGTGCTTTAAATAAATGCAATAGATAGTTTTTGAAGATTTTTGGAGATTTATGAATGTTTTTGGTGTTTTTGAATAAATTGAAAGAAATACAAGATAGTAATTTTAAACAAACATGGATAAAATGACCAAATTTATGCATAGTAACGTTTAAGATGCAAAATATTCATGGGTTCTTTAAGTTCTTTACCATCTAAGGTAGATAATTTATATGCTCCTGATTCAAATTTAGTAGTAATGATGTATGGTCCGAGCCAGTTGGGCTCAAATTTACCTTTAAGTTCCTTAGTTGCATTTGTATTTTTTTGATTTTCTTTTAGAACAAGGTCGCCAATCTCAAAGGATCGATGACGAACTTTCTTAGCATATGCTCTTTTAAGCTTGTTTTGGTAAGCACGGAGATGCTCCAAAGCATTGATACATTTTTCATCTAGGAGTTCCAACTGACTGAGTCTGCCAGCACGATATTGATCTCCTACTTCGGTATCTAAAAACTGCTTCAGCACCATATACCAAAACAAATGGTGAAGTGCCCGTGGGGGTTTGAACACTAGTTCGATAAGACCACAAGGCTGGATATAACTGGATGTGCCATTCACGGCCAATTTTATTGACCAATCATTTGAGGATTTTGATTAAAGTTTTGTTAGAAGCTTCTGCTTGACCATTACCCTGAGGATAATAGGGGGTGGACCAACAATGTTGAATCTTGTATTTTTGGCATAATTTTTTAACATCTTTATTTTTGAAAGGAGTTCCATTGTTAGAGATGAGATTCGCAGGAATTCCGAACCTGCAAATGATTTGATTAAAAATGAATTTAGAGACCTGTGAGCCAGTGCAAGAAGCTAAAGGCATAGCTTCGACCCACTTCATGAAATACTCAGTGGCAGTTATGATGAACTTGTGTCCATCAGATGACAACACAGGATTGATTTTGCCAATAATATCCAAGCCCCATTTAGAAAAGGGCCAAGGAGATGAAATAGCCTGTAGCTCTTGTGCAGGTGCATGGACAAGGTCAGCATGTTTTTGACACTTTTCGCAATGACGCACATACTCATGTGCATCTATTTCCATGGTAGGCCAAAAGTATCCTATCCGAAGGAGCTTTTTAGCAATGACACTACCACTAAAGTGTCCTCCATAAGATCCATCGTGGGCTTCACTCAAGGCTGATTTAGACTCTTCTAAGTTTAAACATCTTAATAGGATACCTTCAAAAGATCTCCTATATAAAGTATTACCAATTATTACAAATCGACTTGCTCGTCGACGTAATAACCGACACTGGTTTCTATTATAATTGGCAGGGAAAGTCCCATTTTGGAGAAAATCAAATATGTTCGTATACCAAGGTTCAGGAGTAGTTTCATTGATTAGAAACACATCCAAAGGCTCTAAGCATGACTTATTTGAAGCGGGTTCCTGGATTCGATGAATAATGATAGTGGCATATTCATCGTTTAACTCCAAGGGCAAGAGAGATGCAGCGGCGGCCATAGCGTCGGCTGCACGGTTGCTAGTTCGAGGAATGGCTTCCAAAGTAACTTGATCAAATAAAGACATTAATTGTAAAACATAGGCCTTATATGGGCGCAGTTTATCATCTCGGGTTTGATAAACTTCATTAATTTGGTTTATAACCAATTGGGAATCACCAAAAACTAAAAGGTGTTTAATTTTTAGTGTTAGGGCAGCTCGTAATCCAAGGATTAGAGCTTCATACTCAGCAGTATTGTTGGTGCAAGCAAAGGTCATTTTGAAGGACAGAGGAATAATATGTTTTTGCAGAGATATTAAAATAATACCCGCATCAGCCCCACTCATGCATCGGGCTCCATCAAAGTATAAGGACCATTGTTCGGTATGGTCTGCCTCTAATTGAAGGCATTCATCTGGAAACTCAATGGTGAGGGGATGGGTAGACTCTAAGGGTGCAGTAGCTAATTGATCTACTATGATTTGACCCTTAACAAACTTATGTCCTATGAATGTGAGATCAAACTCACTCAGAGCAAGAACCCACTTGGTTGTGCGACCCGATAAATAAGGTAGACTCATGAGATACCTTAAGGGATCATATTTAGCAATGACATAAGTTTTTTGGCTAAGCATATAATGTCATAATTTTTGCGTAGCAAAAATGACTGCTAGACATAGTTTCTCTAATGTTGTGTAGCGGGTTTCATAACTGATGAAGGTTCGGCTAATGTAATAATTAGCATGTTCTCATTTTTCATCATCGAGTTGAGCTAACATAGCTCCTAAGGCATAATCTGAAGTAGAAATATATAGAAGAAATGGGCGATCAGATTTAAGCGGTGAAAGCACCGACGGGTTAAGGAGATATTGTTTGAGAAGTTCAAAAGCTTCTATACATTATGTGTCCCAATTGAAAGGGACATCCTTCTTAAGGAGTTTAAGAAAGGGGCCGGTTTTTTCCGCCAGCTTATCAATGAAGCGACGGATAGCTTGAAGTTTACCTTGTAAACTTTGTAATTCAGATATATTAGTAGGTGCGGGCATATCAGTGATAGCCACAATTTTGAGAGGGTCAATTTCGATACCACGTAAAGAAACTAAAACCCCTAATAGTTTGTCGGACTTAACTCCGAATATACATTTTGCTAGATTTAATCGAATGAGATATTCTCATAATCGATTAAAAACTTTTCTTAAATCATCCAAATGATGATCTTTAATAAGAGAGCGAGCTATAATATCAACTACATAATCATGTAGGATATCATGCATCATATCATGAAAAATGTAGGTCATAGCCCGTTTATAAGTTGCACCGACGTTCTTTAAGCCAAATGGCATCACTTTCTAGTAGAAGGTACCCCAGGGGGTAATAAAGGCTGTTTTAGCCTGGTCTTCAGGAGCTATCCGAATTTGATTATAACCGGAGAATCCATCCATTAAGGACATCATCCCACTTCCGGAAGTAAAGTAAATAATTTGATCCATGTTTGGAAGAGGAAAGTCATCTTTAGGGCATGCAGCGTTGATATCTCTAAAATCGGTGTAAACCCTAACTTTGGTAGCTTCTTTCTTGGTGACTGGAACTACATTTGAGATCCATTCAGCATAATCAATAGCTTGTATGAAGATAAAATTCAGGAGTTTTTCTAACTCCCCTTTGACTAGCAGAGCCACTTTGGGATGCATTTTTCTAAGTTTTTGTTTAACAGGTTTAGCATCCGGATGGACCACTAGATGGTGCATGATGACAGAAGGGTCTAGACCTGGCATATCTTCGTATGTCCAAGCGAAGACATCTTCATACTCTTTAAGGAATGCAATGTATTGTTCCTATTTGTTTGGGCTTAATTCTGATCCAATATTGATGATGTGAGGATTGTCCTCAGTTCCAATATTAATTTTAATGACATTTTCTACCTCCATGTGTAGATCTCTTTCAAAGTTAGGTGGGGTGGGTGAAACACCCAATTCTTGTAATTCTTGTAAGGTTAATTTAGATAAGTCATCTTGAGGATTAGTGGTCTCAAGCTGAGCTATAGTTGGTATAGAACCATCAAAATAAAATCCATTGTGTAGCATTTCTTCTACAGAGACGTCATGGAAGATATCTCCTTCCAACTCTTCATCAGGGTCAGCAATCATTTCAGGATATGCTATGGACAGCATGTTGCATGAAAATGACTGATTTTTAAGAGGCAAATCAACATGCCTATCCAAATAATCTTGATAGCATATGAGGTGATCATCCTCCTCAAAAGGAAAGGGTTGACCCTTACTAGGAAATAGGCCCACACCACAACGGGCAGGCCACGGTTCTACCTCGAAAGGTTCTTTCATGCCCTTTTGGAAAGGTCCTAAGCCTTTCCCTTTATATCCCATTTTAAGCATCATGGGTTTAGCTTTAATATAATCATTGGTGAAATAACACCGAGCGTATCCCTCATGATGAGTTTTGATATTTTGAGGGATTCTTCCCCAATCATATCCTTTATAAATGAAGGCACAACTCCCGACTTGGTAAGTACTTCCCATAGGTTGTGGGAGGCCCAAAGTACGAGGAGATGGCAAAAACTTATTTAAAAGGTTTGAATATTGCATGAAAGCATTCATTTTTTTGGATATTAAGGTTGTAGATAAATCTGGTAAAAGTTCATCAGAAAGGGCATAAGATGTAGAAGGCTTATTACCTATGTCTTGAGATGTGGAAGGTATGATAGATGTGTCTAAAGGTTTTGAATTTATAGGGGTAATAGTTGAAGGATTAGTTGTAGGCTTAAGATCCTTTTGAGATTCTAAAATAATTTGTTTAGAGGGTTGTTGGTCTATATAGGAAGATGAAATGAATGGAGGAGGAATAGGGGAAGTTATGGGTTTATGTTTCATAGTTTTAGATGAAAAAGAAGAACTAGAATGTGTGGATGACAGAGCAGGGCAAAATTGCACTCCAACTGGTTCTGCCAAGGCACACATATCAAAAGGTCTAGGGTGACCATGAATAGTGACCAACTGATTTTTAAACTCAAATTTAACACATTGGTGTAAAGTTGATGGGACCGCTCGCATGGCATTGATCCAAGGGCGACCCAAAAGTATATTGTACGATGCTGGGCAATGTACAATAAACACAATTGTTTCTAGGGTTCTAGGACCAACTTGTAATGGGAGGGTAATAAATCCACATGTTTCTTGTGTTTCGTCCTTAAAAGCTTTGATAATCATATCAGTTTTCTTCATTTCATCACTTCTAAAGCCAAATCGTTGGTAGAAGTCAAAGGTGCAAATTTTTAGAGATGAGCCATTATCAATCAAAACTCTTTTGACGGCTACATCTCCAATTAGAGCAGTAATGTATAAGGGATTGTCCTTATGTAAATTGTGTTGTGGGATATCTTTATCTCGAAAGTCAATAAAATCAATCTCTCGAGTGATGATAGTATTGGCCATAGCTTTAGGTTGAATGTTTTGAGGTACCATCATTTGACTCAATGTAAGCATCAACTCATCCCTATGGGTGGGAGAGGATCTTAATAAATCTAAGAGGGAAATTATGGCCGTGGTATTGGACAATTGTTCGTTAATACTGTAAGGGGGTTTAGGTTGAGCATTAGAAGTATGATTCCCTTTATTGGGATTTTTCAAAATGAATGGAGCTGATCCATCGTTCTGGTTTGGTTCTTGTTGGGAATTTTGATCTTGTTGTCGGGTGACGACTCCGATGGTACCTACAATGTTATAGTGACGACGTTGAAACGGTCTCGGTTGAGAATTTATGGCTTGTTCATAAGGAAGGACTATATTAGAAGAAGGTCAAGTAGTGACTCTTCTAGGAAATGGTTCTTCTAGAACCATAGCATCTGTGACAGGTTGAATAGGATCTGATTCATTTTCAGAACTATTCGATTGGTTTGAAGTAATGTCTACTTCACTTTCACTATCTGACTCTATATCACTAGAATCAGAAGTTTGAAAATTATGTAAGGTCCTGGTCGTAACCAAGGATAAGGTCGTGTCAAATATTTGAGGATCCTGAACAGGTAATTGTTCGCTAATGGTTCCTACATATCGGGTAGGAGGGGGAACATTATGATGTTCGATTTGATTGGATACCTCTTTACCATGTCTTGGTAAAGGGTGTTGAAATATGTCTAAAGTTTGATTGGCATTTTGATTTTGATTTTGAGGAACAGTCTTTTGAGTATTATTAGGAGAGTTTTGTTTAGGTTGGAATGCTTGCACTTCCATTTCATTATTGTCAATAAAATCTTGTATTTTATGTTTTAACCTTTTACAAGCGTTGGTAGAATGTCCACGTCCTCTATGAAAGTCACAGTGCAAGTCAGCTCTATATCCGGGTATAGTTGGGTCAGGTTCCCGGATAGCTAGTAATTGGATTAAACCTCTTTCAAGTAATTGAGGTAAAATAGTTGATAAGGGTTGGTTTAATCTAGTGAATTCTCGAGGAGGCTTGTCAGGAGGTTTCAATATGAATTTTTTTGTTGTCTTTGTTGCATTGACATTTGCAACATTCCTGCTGTCAGTGACTCCATCACCGACAACCTGTTTGTTTTTATATTGATTTCTAGATGTTTTCTCATCATCCTTCTTCCTAAGTTGGCCTCTCCTAATGAGGGCATCTTATACTCTTCGAGCTAAATCTATAGCTTGATCGAAGGTAGTCAAAGTAGTTGTTGATAGCTCATAAGAAATTTGTTCTTGTAAATTATTGATGAAAATGTCTAACATTTCCCTATAGGGTAGCACAAAGTGCAGTTTTCTTGTCAATTGCCTCCATCTAGCTAAGAAATCGACAAAGCATTCATCCTTATCTTGTTTTAAATTGTATAGGTCTTTAATAGTTACATGCCTCTCGATGTAGGCACTAAATTGATGAACAAATGATTCAGCTGTTTCTTCGAAGTTTCTCAAAGAATGAGTGGGCAATTGATAGTACCACTCTAATGCCATTCCACCTAAACTTTTTGGGAAAATTTTTAGTAATAGCAAGTCATCATGTGATATTTCATGACATGCTATCCTAAACATGCGAAGATGTTCTATGGGATCTTCGGTTCCTTTATATATAGGCAGGACGGGCATGGGAAAATGTTTAGGGTATGGTTGAGCTACAACTATGGGATCCAAAGGTTGACTACAGATCTCTCGATAATTATATGAGGGACGATAGGGATCTATTTGGTCCATACGTGAAGCTAATTGTTTCACCATGGCTTCCAGATTACTAGTTTGCCCCCCATATTGGTTTGGTAGGGCATTGACATAAGTGTTATGGGCATATGATGGAGGAACATGCAGGTTAGATGCCATGTTACTGTTGTGTAAAGTATTGGTAGGAAAAGTATTATGGAGGAATTTTGAAGCTGTATTATGTTGTATTCCAGATTGTTGAAAGTTTGTATTTGGATTTGTTTTAGGTTTCTATTTATTTAAAGCATTTTGCTCAATAGTTTGGCGAAACAAAGTAGTGAAGGGAATTTTATTTTGTGTGGGAGTGATTTTAGGTTGAGTAATAGGTTCCTTAGGAGGTTGGGTGACCTATTGTTTTGACATGCTTTGGGCTATAGTGACCATATCCGTATTGGATGGTCCACCCTTGTCACTTTCTTGATCAATGAAAGACAAGGGATTAGTCTGCATATTGCATATATATTCCATGGCTGCTTGAGTTTTACTAATTTTCCCTTTATCAAGGCGAATTGCCACATTAAGGTCATCAATGTTTTCCATGAGAAATTTCTTGAAATGCTCTACATTTTCAAAGGCAATAGTTCCATTTGGAGCTACTCTAGGGGATGAGGATCCATCCTCTTTAACACTTCCTTCTTGTTCCTTATCTTCCCCTAAGTCTTCATCTGATTGACCTAGAGTTTCTCCTTCCGGATTCGAATCTCCAAGAAGGACATTTGGGTCTTTAGTTGTATCTTGTACCCAATCTTCGTCTTCCCCTAAAGTTTCTTTACCATTCCTAAGTTTAGGCATGGTGCTAAGTTTTTATTTCAAAAAAAAAAAAAAAATATAAAAAAAAAAAAAAAATATTTATATATATATATATATATGCAACAAATTAAGAGGTATATATTTACTATATACCTACTATAATATTTGAAATTGAAATGTTTAAGTTTTTGCTAAGTTTTTTTATTTTTTTAGTTTTTCTTTAATTTTTGGAAATAATATAGTAAAGACAGCAAATGAAACAATAAATGCACAAAATAATAAGACTGAAAGTAAATGAGCTAGTCTTCTATAAACAATTTATGAATATCATTAATAGGCTCTAGTTCTTCAGGGGTCATGAAATGTTCTTCTTCAAATTGAAAGTTTTCTTTTAAAAATTTGATGAAAAGGGCTATGGTGATATTATCTGTCTCAGATGTTGGTTGATAGAAGTAAAGCTCATGGCAATACTCTCGATATAACACAGCATGAGGAACTCTATTCCATATTTCCTTATCTATAAGAACAACCTCTTGGTCTTCTACAAGGCCTAGGAATTGGTGTACAATGGCTGCATTCTCGAGGTATTCCTCGAAGGTGAATAATTATGAAGATACTAAAGCTCTCCTATAAGCTAACCATCTATGGCAGGCTCTCTGAAGTTCATGATAAAAAACTAGTTGATGAGGATCCAGGATTCTATCCAAGACTAGCCTCTTAATCTGTTTAAGTTGTGTTGACCTAGATGAGATGATACTAAGTCTCCTGTCAAGTTCATCCCATAAGGATTGATTTCTACTCGTTTCAGGGATACTAAGGACAGAATTAACTTCTATAGCTACCAATTGATTTTCTACGTTTATAGTAACTGCTAACCTATTTTTAGGAGCTACCATCTAAACATGACTTTAAACCTTAAATGTTTTAAAATGCATCTAAGTTTTAGTTGTTCTAATATTTTTTTTTTTTTTTTGTTTTTGTTTTCAAAAGGTTATGATGCATTCATGTCGGGTTCACCAAAATGTATCGCTCCAAATTTTTCGCATCCCTACCTTCAGGCTATAGGATCCGCGCCCGGAAGGAGGATGGGAAAAGGATGTCGTGGTACCTCGGACTGAGAGGACTTTTCGAAGGTCCCGCCTCTCAAGGGAGGTGCATTTTGATGATTTTTTGATGGATGGTGGGTTCACCAGGAAACATTTAGCGGTAGTTTCCAAGCCTAGGTTTTGGAACGTGTTTTGATGTGTTCATTTTAATCTTAAGCATTCATGTCCTAGGTTTGGCCAAATGAATCTAAATTAAACTACATGAAAATGCAACTTTTATGAATACAGCAAACAAATTTGAAAGCAAAAAATAGAGAATTTTACAGAATGACAATGAAGAATACCTGATCCGGATGTCTGAAGAAGATTCTGACATTTGAAGCAGTCTGGATCGTCTGGAATTCTATAGAATTGCCTGCAATCTGATAGGATCGTCTGCAATATGACAGAATCGTCTGATACTGACAGAATCATCTGGGATCTGACCGAATCGTCTGGGATTTGACGAATTCGTCAAATGAATTCGTTAGAGACCTGCAAGACAGAAAATAGATGCAAAATACAAGAAGTCCTACTGTGCTAACAGAGGCAAATTACACCAAATAATAAAATGAATACTGAGCAATAGTTTAAAACATCAATCCTAGCAAATTTCTGTATTTTAACAACAAATCATGAACTTAGTGTGCAATCTAAACTAAATGGGTGAACTCCAAATGCAAAATAATATAAACACTGAGTAAATGATCTAATTTCCAGCATAAAATGACAAAGAAAAGGTTGAGAAAATCAAACTCCAAGCACTGATTGCCTCGATGTGGACTACAGTCGAGATCGTCTCGCATCAGTACGAAATCGTCTTGCATTTGACGGGATCGCCTCCGATCTGAACAGGTTCGTCGATGACGATGGATGCTAGCTTCGGTTGAAAATCAGTGATGTACCTACAACAAAATTGCTATGGGACTAGTGAAAAAGCAAGATTAGGATTTTTTTACGCAAAGGGAATCACTTTGCAAAAAATTTCAACCAAGGGTTGGGGAGGGAAAATCCTAGAGATTAAATAGGCTTAGGGGGAGTAGTTAGGAGGTTGGAGATCATTCCAATTTGGGAGATCTCCAACAAGGGGAGGGTCCCAATAGCACAGAAACGCTTCTGCCCAGATTGGAGACCCGTTGGAACAGATTCCAACTTTGCAAATTTAGTTTTGCGACAAGATCGTCTGGACGTCCTAGTCCAGACGAAATCATCAAATTTGGGGCGATATCGTCTGATCGATGACAATATCGTCAAACGGTCAAAAAAACCTCTAAAATTGGCACAAAAAAATGGGGAAACGAATTTCTTGATGGTTAACGGGCGGTTTGGGAGGTTAAATTTGAATTTAAAATTATTTACTAAGGTGAATGTAATTTTTATAATTTTATTGCGCCAATTTTAAGGTGCTACAAAGATAATATAAGAAACAATAAAAATGATGATCAACAATAGGAGGTTTACTTAGGTCACTGTATAATAGTCCTCAGAGGCACAATAGTCAAGCCCCCTAGGTACCTTAGATGACATTTCAATACAAAATTAGAAATTCACCTTTTGAGAATTAATCATAAAACAAATATGCAAAAATAGTAAAAATAAAAATAGAACATGCCAATATTCTCAATATTCAATAATGAAGCTAACCAAACTATCAAAAATAGAACTTACCCTAGATTAATCTCAAGAAAAATCCTACATCATAAAAAGTGGGTGCAATAAGGCTTCAAAAAAGTCACACTTTGTCAAAATGGGTGAGATTTCACTTCAAACACATGAAAAGTAAAAGCACATGCACATAACATAAATTAAATGTAAAATAATAGAGAGTGAAACCTAAATGGAGAATGTAAAAGCAATAGAAGGCTAAGTATCCAAATTGTCACTCTTTCCCTCTAAGCCACAATGTGCATCCACCAAGCATCCACCAAGTTAAGCAGGAATCCAATCCACGCAATAGAAAATAAAACTCTAAAATTTGCACTTTGGGTTAGCTTACAGAAGACATAGAAATTAGAGCAAAATAAAAGTAGTAAGCAAGTGTTAGAAGATAGATCATATGAGCATTAGTAATTTTGTGATCATGATATGAGAAGAATGAGATTGCTCTTTCTTTTATAAACGATCAGGACGGGCACAAATAAACTTACAACTGATGCAAAAACATACGAGAGGATTTAAACCTATGTCTAATAGGGTCAAAATAAAATAAAATTAAATTAAAAATTAAAATAAAATGGTAAAATTGTGCCCCATCCTAACAGGGTGTGATATCGCTTGTGCAATGTCGCGCCTCGTGAAAATGAGACATGATTACACTACAAGAAAAAATAAAATAAAAATGAGGGGTAAATAGGTCTTCCATTGCCCTTGGCAAGGGTTGGGGACCTCTTAGGAGTTGCAAGGAAGATTGCCCATTGAAAGTAGATCAATTTTTTGTGTCGACATTTTTCCCCTTATTTGATGCATTAATGGCGTATTAAATGCATCAAAGAAAGGATGTAGGAACACACACTGGGAAATAGCAGAAAGAAAAAATGGTATGTCTGGTTTAGAATAAATGGGTGATGCAAAAATGCTATCATTTTGGATACTTTTAATTTTGCACATAAATCGAGGCATTAGGGACATTAATACCTCTATAGGCCAGGTTGCCTCCTCGAGTTTTTTTTTAAAAGTAACATTTCATAAAATATCGAAAGAATTGATGCATAAAAAGAGAGAGATAAAGTGACAATCAAGTGAAGCAAATGGGTAAGAGAAAAAAAATAGGGTTTAAAAGGTAAAAGGGGTAAAAACCCTAATTCATTTTCATCGTGAAAAGGAGAGAAAATAGAGCTTTGGGAGAGAAAGGACGATGGTGCTTCCAATTCATCGAGCAAAGAGAGGTGGCTTGAATAGATAGAGAGTGCCAGTAGGCTATGGTTGAGGGGATGGCTATCATTGGGAGCAACCAAGCAGGGGACACAATGCAACTCCTTCAGATGGAGCTGCGATAGATAGGTGATAGGTTGGGGACACCTATTCAGAGGGTCATATTTTTTAAGATAGATTACTACACAACTATCCCTCTAAAGTGGAGGATGGAGCCTCCTCTATCCCTTTCAATTAGTGAGCAGGTTGTGATCCCAATCACGAGTGCTAATTATATCTCAATAGTCAGTGTCACAATCGAGGTTGCCTCCACCTCAAGTAGGACTAGAGGGAGATGGATCTTAGAGTTAGAAGATGATAGGCTATGGATCGGGATGATGCGGTAGTTTTTATTGTGGTGTGCATCTCTAGGTTAAGTGTGCTGATTTTGGATTGTGGTACACCAACCTCACTTGATGTACTATTTTTCCCATGAGTAATACATAGTTGTAGATATTATTGTGATTTTATGTATTCTATGTGTAATTATTTAATGCATGTATTTATATGTTTTGCTTTTATTTTAAGTATTTTTATGTATGCAAACTATCCTAATGCAAACTATAATGAATATGAATGAATGCAATAGGAAAGAACAAGAAGAAGGAGGAAGAAGAAACTAAATCAGACAAGATAAAACAAGAGAAATAAATAAGAGAAGAAAGAAGAGATAAGAAAGAAAAATATGAAGAACAAGAAGAGAAAATAGGGGTTCGAAAGGTCAATCATCAAAAATTGATAAGAACAAATGTTCCATAGTATAATACTAGCATAGGTTACAAGGAACTAGTGTAGCCAAACACTATAGATCATATTAATGAGATAGCTTGACCCGATACAAATATAGAACTTGCAGTAATATGAAAAAGTGTGTGTGGAGTTTTTGACCCGCTATCGATGGTTGCTCCCTTATTGACTGTTGTGAGGTGATTACACCCTAGGATGTATGCCTAGGTCTACTAAAAATGACAAAGGAGCTTATCTTGTAATGGTGTCTTGAGCATGTTGAGTCAAAAGAGAGTATGACCTGATAGAATATTGTGAATAGTGTAATACCCACTAGGATGTATAAGTATCCGATGTAGGGTGTAATATGTATAAAAATAGTGTGCAAGTGCTATCCCAAATTGGGACTTTGAAAAAAAATTGTGCAATAAGAGTATCCAACATAATTAAGAATTTGAAAAAAGGAGAAGAAGCGATCATAAGAAGGAAACAAGAAGGAAAGAAAGAATCCCTAGGGGGGATATTTCTAGGAATCAGAGTCATAATGAGAAGTGCAATGCATGTGAGCTATGTCATAACTATGTATCATCACATGCCATTATTGTAGGATCCCCAAAAATCTATATGAACATGCAGTCATAAAAAATCAATCATTCACTTATGATAGGAAAACATGCAAGGTGTTTGGTTAGATGTCAAGTAATCATGCAAGGATGACAATCAATAACACAATATGAGCAAGTAGGTGAATGCAATGGAAAATGAAAATGCAACTATATGAAAACATTTTTTTATTTTTTTATGGAGAGTTAAAATCAATCCAAAGTCTAAATGCACCATACATCTTATCAAAATACATGAGTGTTCCTTGAGGTGTTGGATTGAAGACATCCTCAATATCATGGAGAAGATCTTTTAAGGCTCTTCATTCAACATTTATGGCATGATAATCACAACATTTCCTAATAGCACCATTCTTTTTAGCATAAAAAACATCATGCAAAGATTCATAATTTTCTTGCACATAAGCAATGCTATTTTCATAATGAAAAGAACTGTTGGGTGCCAACACGGTTAATTTTTTCCTAGGTTTGTCACAGCACTCTTCATTTAAATTTTTTAATCCATGGAACTCGTAAGCTTTTGAGGAGTCAAGGGTAAACTCAATTCTCACTACCACTTTAGAGATGATCTAATTAACCACTAGGTGGGGGGTGTTTAATATGACATTGATAAATTCATCCACCTTTAATAAAACTAAGTATAAACAATAATGCAAAAAATAAACAATCAACTTGCATGAAATGAAAGTGCATAAGAAATAAAACACCCTCTAAGCTTAGCCTAAGAAATAAAAATGCGATTTTGTAGAAATGAAACTACGTAACTAATCTATGAGGGGAGGAATACTAGCTTGGAGTGGGCCCAAGTTCCAGGCAAATTTTGCCCGATAAGCTCACAAAGAACTGCTACTTCGGCGAATGCTTGCACTTTATTACTGATAAAATATTATATAAAGAATCTTTACTTCTCTATCCGCTATATCCACTATATTCACTATCACTCCATATCACTTCATCTATATTTTTCTATATCTCTATCGGGAAGTCTATGTGTTTATATATTACAAACACAAAACTTCCTATGATAATTCTGTTACAACAGACGTCTCGGTTCAACCTAAACTAGGATAGTTTAGTTGTTGTAACCGGTGCATGCTAAGCAGTTATGTGTCGTTTATTTGTATTCAGATCAATCTTGTCTCATCATGGTTTGGCCTCGTAAGTTTTTATGCATCCTACCACTCCAGCCAGGACAACTCATCCAACTGCGGTTTCCCAGAGATGACATGGAATGATAGTCAATAGAATCCTCCTCCAACTAGTTGGTCAACACGTATTATTCAAAAATCGGTTGTTGCAAGGCACCTACTCGATAAGACGCCTTATCGATAAGGCACCTACTTGATAAGGTGCCTACTCGATAAGGCACCTACTTGATAAGGCACCTACTCGATAAGGCACCTACCCAATAAGGTGCCTACTCAGTAAGGCGCATGCTCTCTTTTACCTTTGTTCATCTTTAGAAGAACCGTGCCAGGTCCACATAGGACCTTGACTGAGCAAAAGATGATAAAATCAAGGAAATAGCTACACACAACACACTTCACACACAGATTAGATAAACACATGATTTCATTAAACATATATATAATATTTTATAAAAATGTACAACTCCTTATGTGATGCTACGCAAAAACCATTAGTTCATATACAAAAATATGAGCATTTCTAGTGCTCATCACACCCCCATGCTCAATATGTACTATGCCCTCATGGCACCTAAACTGGTAGTTGCCTCTGTCGCATAAGTCACTACCTCCTATCTTCATATCTTACTAGTTGTCGTGACTTCTTCATTCTTAAGCTCCATTTTTGGCATAAGGATCCTGGTCTATTGCTAGGCAACACTGGTCTATACATTCCTTGGGCTGCGCTGGGTAGGTATGCCTTGGTTTTTATTTTGCTAGCCCTACCTTCCAATTCAACTCGGCCTAGCACCTATGGTGGGTGTTGCTACTATTGTTAATGCTTCTCTCTAGAAGGTTGCCTTTGCTATCTGCCATAAGGCAATGTTTTGAGGTCATGGTTTCCCTAAGGGAATGTCAGATTCATCCCCATTTTGGACAACCACTTTGGCTTTGTACAACCGATGATCTTTAGTTTTGAGGCCTGTGTTATCCTTTGTAACTACCACAACCTCTTCTTCTAGCCCGAAGATCCCTTGTTTCTCTAGCCATTTCCTCATATTGGAGGATCATCCTGATGATGACCCGTAGATATTCCAAAATTGGTCTCTGATAGTCGAGTCTATACAAATGCCTAGTCCTCTCTCGACCATTTTTGTTGTCTTTCTTGCCTCCTTGGATACCCTGAACTCCCCTAAGAATTTCTTGAATTCCTCTTTTTGCTTTGTTAGGGTAGTCAACACTTCCTCCAATTCTTCATCCGAATGAGGATTAAGTTTGACAAAGGTAACTCTTTTCTTGGTGGCCTTCTTTTGTGTTGTTTGGGGTGCCTCCCCTTCTCTTCATCCTATGAAGGCATTAGTTTGAAATGGGGAATCTCCCCTCTTCTCTTCAAGTTTAGGGTCCTACCCTGAAGGTCCCTCATCATCATCAATGTAAATGGGGTGAGCCACATAATTCTCCTACTCCTCTCTAATAACCTAGTTGGAGGGGCCCAAGCTCTCTTCGACCTCAAATCCCTTGTCTCCAACATCTGACCTGGCTACTCCAGGTGAGACAATTCTTTCTAGTGAGGTCGAAGAGCTCATGGGTATTTCTATCACCCAGTAGGTTTGGGTAGATGCATCTTGCCTCTCCACTACCCTGGTCTATGGATGCTGGTTGTCGTCCTTGAGCTATTGTGTTAGGATCCTCAATGCTAATATTATTAGTTAATATTAGTTAGTATTATTAATCATTTAATTATTATATTATTAACTTATAAAGTGAACCATCACAACCCTTCATAACGTGAACCATCACGTCTCTTCATACGTGAACCATCATGTCTCTTCAACAATGTAGCTTTAGGGTAGATATATATTAGGTTGGCCATCCATATCAAATCATCCAAGAAGTAGAATAATAAGCATAGATTCTAAGGAGGGAGCCCCATATAGTGGCAAAGCGATTACAAGGGAGCCCCCTTTGAGTGGCCTATGATTACATTTACATTAATTTGTTAATAATTTTATAGTAAGACTTTAGGGTCTTACCATTTGGTATCAGAGCCATGTGAGACCCAGTCATATGGGAATTGCTCAAATATCTTCATCAAATCACTTCTGTGTGTGAGTATCAAACTCGGTTTGAGGATATCACCAAACACAACACAATATTGGATGATTCAATTCTCATCAATTGCTTCATTAGGGTATTAAAAGAGGAAATTAGAATGGAGGTGACAAGGCTCAATCCCTATACCATGATGCAGACCTATGGATTGGAAAAATTAGCTGAAGATAAAAACAATGCACAACAACAATTAGGGAAACCACTTATGGAAAAATCATCGACCACTTACATCACTCCAAAACATATGCATAATAGAAGGGCACAAAGCACTTATACAACCCTAAAATCTAACCAAACTTTACGAATTAAACATCTTAGCTTTGAGGAGATGAAGGAACGACGAGCAAAAGGACTTTGTGATAATTATGATGAACAATTGGGACCCCATAATAAATGTGCTACACTAACATTATATTTATTGAAGGAAGTTGATCCTTGTCTCTCCATAGAGCAAGCATATGAGGTAGTTGTGTCCGAAGCAACCAGTGCACCTATTCATCGCAATGAAGACAATGAGGCCGATGTGCAAGAAGTGATTGATTTACCAAGCAAGGATGAGGTAGACATACCCAAAGTGATCAATGCTAGCCAAACATGCACTCTACAAGACCTACACATACCTTCCTCACCAGTAGTGAGTTCTTGCCATATGACCAAACCTATTCAAAACCAACGCAGAGTGACTACACAGTCCTTTTTTGGCTCTACCAAGGAACCAAAAAAGAATACGAAATCATTACCATCACTGTTGATGCATCATTCTAAAGTATTTGAGGAACCCCAAGGGTTACCCTCCCATTGTCATCATGATTTTCCTAATGAATATTCTACTATTGTTCTTGGAAACCCCTCACTAATGCTTCATACTTCTCGATATCCCTGCCTACGAAAGGATGCCATTAAAAGAGTCCAAGAACTTACACAAATCCTTCTTGGAAAACAAAGGACAAAGCTTCTCACTTTGAGCTTTGAGGACAAAGATCTTTTTAAGTAGGGTGGCATGTTAGGATCCTCAATCTTAATATTATTAGTTAGTATTATTAATCATTTAATTATTATATTATTAACTTATAAAGTGAACCATCACAACCCTTCATAACGTGAACCATCACGTATCTTCATACGTGAACCATCATGTCTCTTCACCAACATAGCTTTAGGGTAGATATATATATTATGTTGGCCATCCATATCAAATCATCCAAGAAGTAGAATAATAAGCATAGATTCTAAGGAGGGAGCCCCCTATAGTGGCAAAGAGATTACAAGGGAGCCCCCTTTGAGTGGCCTACGATTACATTTACATTAAATTGTTAATAATTTTATAGTAAGACCTTGGGGTCTTACCATGTTGGATCATCTATTAAAATTTGTCAATGGTGGTGTCCAGTTCTTGAATTTTTCTTGTGGTCACTTCCCTATCCTTTTCGAATAACACCTGTGTTGATGTTTTCTAGGAAGGGTCCTCAGGTTGGTCTTGTGAGTCTACCAGAGGCTATGGGTCCTACGAACTATGGGCAGCCAAATTCTGTAAAGTTTGTAATGCAATGTCGTCCTCTATATCTTCCTTGTATGGGAGGATTAGATGCATTCCTCGTCTCTTCCTCGGACCTAAATAGTGTCTTGTGGCCTTTGGTATGGGAATTTCAGGCCCATTCTCCATGTAATTGGATGGAGTGCCTTCATCTTCCTCTGCAACATTTGGTAAAGTCTGAATGGATTCTTCCTTGTTCACTTCCCTCATGTTGGCGTCGTGCCCTTCCTTAGTCTCTGCCTACTCCATGGTGTGAGATGATTCAACCCTATGTTCTTCTACATGTCGTACTAGGGCCGTAATTATCCCATGGTGGGCTAAGGTAGATACTACCCCTCTTTGGTACCGTGATGCTTCATCTTGTAGGGCCTTCACTAGATAATAGGGAACGTTAATTTTTATCCCATGCATCAGGTGACTCATGAACTGCATATGGTTCATGTTCAAATATGCATATTTATCGATGTATGTAAATAATCTTGTGACCTACTAAAAAAAAATTTGCAGGTGCATCGGGAGTTTTCTCTTTGAAATTCCTCCTTGGTCGCAGGGAATTTTTCCTCGTCCAAATAGCTTCTCGACACATTTCCTTGCCACTCCGTCTTTGTATGTGCATTCTCCCATTAGGGGGAGGCTAGTGAATTAAGCAATATTTTCTGGAGTAACTGGAATTTCTAGTCCTCATAGTCGGGCAACTTCATTATTTAGGCTAAGGGTGAATTCCTTTGTTGCCCCCACATCCTGTTCATGGCTGACCAAGTGGCAATAATCCATCTATTCAACCGCTTCGAATTGGGTGAGGGTCACCTCCCTAATTCCTTCAACATTTTTAGGCTCCTGCTTCCTAATTGCATGGTTTGTGGAAGGTCCTCCCATGGTGAATTTCCCTACTTTGCTCAAGCTCTGTAAGGCACCTTCTTATAGAGTGAGGCACCAACCTTGGAAAATTGTTTCTATCTTGGGATTGACAGGGTGCATCACCCGAATCATTTCGACACGATGTATTAGGCATGGGGGCAATTTGTTTTTCATTCTTGTGCCAACATTATTCACAAGAGTATATTAAATGAAAAATTATACATATATCTAAAATATCATGCGCATACCTAGTTGGTAATTTTTGAGCTGTGTGGAGTGTGTTGATTTGGTACTTGGTGGGTTATTCCCCTTATGCTAATTTTGTCACCTTGGGGACTATATTTTGGCTCACTTTGAGATCCTTTATTGAAGATGCAATAGATCCTCCTTGGTTAGTTTGGATGCATGTATTCTTGGCGGTTGGCCTTGGGACGTGCAAAAATCTTCATCAATGATTTCAAAATGTGTTCACATGCCTTTCATCATATGATATGATGGTATTTGTCTTTGGCCGCTCTGCTACTGCCATGTTTGCACATGTGTTTATTGATCAGGTGCTTACTTCAGTAAGGTGTCAGAGTGGCACCTATTTCGAGTAAGGCATCGATAAGGCACCCGCTAGGCACCTAACTCGGTAACAGTCTATATTATATATTATAAAGTATATAATATTTTTTTTTTGGGGGTGGCCTGCCTGGTTGTGTAGGGTGCCAGAGTGAGGCGTCACTCTTTTGGAGTAAGGCGTCGGGTTAAGGCATTGCTCTTCTAGAGTAAGACACCTAAATAAGGCGTAATTCTCCCCCATGCTAAAAATTTATCGTGTGCTCATGACAACAACCCCATTTTTGATATATATATATATGTACATAATTTATTTATTTATTTATTTTATTTTTTTTTTCGATGAACAAGGCACTGCTCTTTCTGAGTAAGGTGTTTAGGGAAGGCACTACTCCACCTGGGTGGGTTGCTCGAATACTCCACCTAGGTAATGTGTTGCTTCACTTGGGTAAGGCATCCAGTAACATGTCACTCTATCTGGGTTGGGCATCTGATAAGGCACCACTCCACCTGGGTTAGGTTCCCAAGTTAGGCGTCGTTCTTTCTGGGTAAGGCGTCTGGTAAGGTAATGCTCCACTTGGGTTAAGCACCTGGTAAGGCATCACTCCACCTAGGTTAGGCATTCGATCAGACATCATTCCTTCTAGGTAAGGCATCTGGTAAGGCACCACTCCACCTAGGTTAGGCATTCGGTAAGGCGTCGCTCCACTTGGGTTAGGCATTCGGTAAGGCATCGCTCCACCTGGGTTAGGTGCCCAATAAGGAAACTGAATGCCATTCCACTTAGGTTAGGCATCCAATAAGGTGCCTCTCCACCTAGGTTAGGTGCTCGGTCAAGCAGCATTCCTCTTGGGTAAGGCATCATGTTCTTTATTACTAAAAAAATTAGCGACAACTGACGTGTTGTGTGAGGTCGATCAGGCCTCCTAAAATTCCTATCCTACAACATTAGTGTCTGCCTTGTTCAAGTATGGGAATGTTTGATGAGAAATTTGGCTGCTTCCACATGCCTAAATTGTTGCTAACCTCCTAAAGTGCAAGCATGTGGATGCTGAGCTGATCTAGGCCTTGTTTCCCAAGATGCATTTTTCTTGTACAATCAGGCTACATCTCTGCAAAAGAAAACAAAAAAGAAAAATAAAAAGTGCAATTAAATGGAGTTTGTGCCTGTTAGGCCCTGGATCTCAGGATGCTTGTATCTTGCATGTGGGGTGTTGTCGCTATGAAAAAAACAAACACACTATTATCTAAAAAAATAGGAACCTACTCTACTGGTTTAGGTGGACTTCCCTGTGTCCACCTAGTTGTTGAGAATTTTTGGGATTTTTTACTCGAATGGGGTCTCCCCCATGCCCGTTCTAGATTCCCTTATCAATCCCTCAGTTGTATGGTATGGGCACACTCGATGTTCGTTATCTGTAATTATGGTATTGTTGTCATCGATCATCTTGACTTGTACTGCACCATTCTTAATAATCTCCACAACCTCATATTGTCTCATTCATCTCTGCAACAGCTTCCCCTTACATTCATGGAACTTGAAGTTGTACAATAACACCCAATCTCCTTTGAAATATTTCTTTTCAATGTGGCGATCGTGCCACTGCTTCCTCTACCTCTACACAATTTTTATCCTATGTAGGGCATCCATGTGAAATTTGTCCATCTGATTTAGCTGATGAATTCGTTCTTTCTGTGCTTCATCCAGGTTCAAGTTTATCTTGATCTCCATCCTAAGTGTCTTCACCTTGACTTCTATGGGTATCATTGTGTCTTTCTCATAGACCAATCAGAAGGGGATGAAACCAATGGTCAATTTCCACATTGTGTTATATGCCCATACTACCTTCAATAATCTTGCGGCCTAGTATTTCCTGTGCTATTGTACTATCTTCATCAGGATGTTCTCTATCTCCTTGTTCGTGACTTCTACCTGCCCATTTGCTTGTGTGTGGTATAGGGTGGTCTTGTTATGCCAAACCCTATATTGCTCCATGAGTTATTCGATTAATCTGGATGTGAACTAGGGTCCTTGGTCTATTGTGATTTCTATGGATACCCCAAATCTCGTAAATATGTGGGAGAACAAAAATTTGGTGACCGTCCACTCCTTGGAGTACCTTAGTGCCTGGAACTCGACCCATTTGGTGACATAGTCTGTGCAGACTAGAATGTATCTCTTCCCAAATGAAGGTGGGTTTATGGGTCCCACGAAATCCATGCCCCATTTGTCAAAGGGCTCAATGTGCACATGAGGCTGTAGGGGCATTTTGTCCCTATGAGTTAGCCTGCCCATCCTTTGGCACTCATCACATTTACTATCATAGGCGGTTGTGTTTTTGAACAATGAGGGCCAAAAATACCTAGTCTATAATACCTTATAGGTGGTCCTTTTTCCTAAGAAGTGGCCACCACAAGGTTCATTATGGCAAGCCTTAAGTATTTTTGCATATTCCTGCTTGGCCATGCATCTTCTTACGATCTAATATGGCCTTGTTTTGAATAAAAGGCCATTGATCCAGTGGTATGATGCACTTATTTTGATTACTCATTACTTCTTCCAGTACAAGAGGGTAGGAGAAGTTCTATCGGTGGCCAAATAATTGGTAATGTCTGCATACCATGGTGTATGCTCGCTGATGATGAATAGATTCTCATCCGGGACCTGATCCTCTATTATTGCATAGTCTGCTGGTATTAATTTGGATAGGAAGTCTACAACCATATTTTATTTCTTGGGCTTGTTGATGATGGTAAGGTCAAACTCTTGTAGCAATAGAACCCACCTGATAATTTTTTCGTTAATTTCTGGTTTGCTCATCAGATATCTGATGGATGCATGGTCCATGTGGAAAAATACTTTATACCCAGTAATTTAGTGGTGGAATTTATTGATGGCATCTATTACTACAAGGAATTCCTTCTCCATTATCGTATAATTCAGTTCGGCCCCTACAAGATTCTTGCTAACATAGTAGATGGCATAGAATTATTTGCCATCTTGTTGCTCAATGACCGCTCCAATCGTATTATTGGATGCATCATAGTATATGTGGAATGGGACCGACCAATTCAAGCCCTGTAACATAAGGGTAGAGATCAAATTCTCCTTTAGTTCTTGGAATGCCTACTCACAATATTTTTTCTAATTGAATTCTTCTTCTTTTGTTAGCATATTGTGTAAAGGTTTGGTGATTTTACTAAAATCGGCGATAAACCACCTATAGTATCCGACTGATCCAAGGAAGATCCTTACCTCCTTCTATGTTTTTGGGCTAGGTAAGTACTTGATCACCTCTATCATTTTATGATCCACATTAATCCCTGTTGCTAAAAGATGATGCCCTAAAACTATGCCTTTGCACATCATCATGAAACATTTTTCATTATTGAGGGATAGGTTATTTTCCTCGCACCTTCAAAGTACTTTATTTAAATTTGCCATCGCCTTCTTGAATGTCTCTCCATAAACGATGAAGTTGTCCATGTAGACTTCGACCACTTCTCCTATCATGTCTAAAAATATACTTAGCACTACCCTTTGAAAAGTGGTCGACACGTTGCATAGACCGAAAGGTAGCACCCTATATGCAAACGTTCCCCGTGGGCAAGTAAACATTGTTTTATCTTGGTCCTCCTCTACAATCTAGATTTGATTGTACCCATTGAATCCATCCAAGAAGAAGAAATATTTCCTCTCGGACAACGTGTCTAGTACCTGGTCAATGAATGGGAGGAGAAAATGGTCCTTCTTAATTGCCTTATTCAACGACCTATAGTCAACATAGATCCTCCATTTCCTATTATTATTAGGAACCACCACGAGTGGTGATACCCACTCACTATCCAAGATTGGGTAAATAAACCCTGCTATCAGGAGCTTCTGTAACTTGGCCTTGACAATTTCTTTCATGGTCGGGTTCATCCTTATTTATGGTTGTCTGACAGGGGTCGATTGATCTTCTAGATAGATACAGTGAGTGCACACCTCTAGACTAATTCCCTTCATATCCATATAATCCCATGCGAATGCATGCTAGTGTTTGGCTAGAAGTTCTTTTAATATTCCCAACTGTGTGGAGGTTAGCTCACATCTGACATTCAACATCCTACTAGACCTGATGTCGATCTGTTTCGTATGGTGGTCCTAAGCACCCACCAACAGTGACTCAAGAATTGGAAGGGAGGATTCTTTGTGGAAGAATCATGAGATGACACCATCTTCCTCGGTTTCATCCTCCACTTCTATAACTGCCATAACTAGCTAAAGCATAAATAACGGGTTATCCTATTGTATTCCCTCTTTAGATTATCCCAATGTGTCCATCAATTGGGCCAGGGGTGATATTTTCAATCTCTTGACGTTATGGTTGTCTGAAATGGTCATCAGTCCATCACAACAACTGATGTAGGTGTTAGTCGTAGCCAACCATGGTCTCCCAAAAATGAGTGGGTAACCACCCAATCCTATTTGTATTGAAACACCAAGAATTTTCTAGGTATTCCCATGTGTAGATCGTTACTATGATGTCCTCGAGCATCCCTTCTAGTGCCATCATTGACCAATTGGCTAATTGTAACACCATATTGGTTGGATTTAGATCGGTGAGTTCCAGCATCTGCATGTTATCTTGCAGCATTTCGTTAATGGCTGTCCCAAAATTGACCAATGTATTCACCAATGAATGCCCTCCTATTTTTACCGTCAGTATCAGGCTGCTTGGATTTGTATACTTTGTTTGATATGTATTTCCCGTAATTAAGTTGGCCAAATTTTTGATAACGTTGATGGTCTACACTGCCTTGCATCCCGATATCCTTAAGCATATTTTGTTTATTGCTTTAGTATAGATGGCATGTCTTGGATAGCCTAGAAAAGCAAAATGATTATAGTGAGATTTTTTAGGCTTGATAGGATATCGAATTTGGGTTGCGTTGGCCTCTTTTGTTCTTGTAGCCAATGAGGGAATGCAACTCCCTTTTTCTCAATAACTTTTTCCTCCTCCACCTCCTCTATCTGAGGGGTGTCTTCTACTTCCTCTTCTACTTCTACTTCCTCATTCATTTCTACCAGAGGAGGTGCTTCTACTCCTAACTACTTGACTAATCTAAGATGCATTGGATTACAACTGATATGGTACATAGGATACATCTCTCCTTCTACTTGGTATACCAGTTGGTTCACATTATTGTTTGGGTTCACTGTTGGCTATGCTGGTAATTACACAGGTCTGGTCGTAGGCAGGGCTGGTAGGCCTTGTTGAGGCAGTCCTTGCACCATGTTTTATGGGTGTGTATTCCACATCCCGTGGTTCCTCCATGGATACTGATATGGTGTCCATGTTTTTTGACTATAAAATGTTGTTCTTGGAGGTATAGTCATCCAGGGTGGTGGTCCCCACCATCTCGTATTGGTCTATGGAGGTTGACCCTATGGCATATATGGTCCTCCTCTATAAGGTGGCATCCCTGTTGGCATATTTCCCATCAGATTTTGCTGCTAATTCCTTCGATTGCCTACAAATTAGGCTTCAGCTACATTAGTTTCTTTCTTGGTTTTGGGTAGTTGTGGGCATAGTCAAGTTTTATGATCATTTTGGAAAATCACACATACTCTGACCTTGTTTTTTGGGAAGGCATTCTTGGCATGCTTCCCTATGCATTTGGGGTGGAAGTAGGTTAGTGTTGCATCATTCTCCTACTTCTTTTTCTCTAGCAACATTGTATCAAGCTATAAAGCTAGAGAGGATAGCACGTCACTCTTAAAGTCTTCCAACATGTTTCATATCTCTGCCTTTGTGACTAATGCAGTCGTCTTCATCATTCTGGCAGTTGGTTTAACCCTCCTTCGTGAGTAATTCCAACACAATTGTTTGATGTCTTCCAAGACGTGCTGGTAAACATCTCCTCCAGAGATCATATTCAAAGCTTCTAATGGCTCACTACTCAGTGCCCTCAAGAAAATACTCTTGAGGGAATTATCCCCCAATTTTGCATGCAGGGATTGCTACAGGTTAAAATTAAACCTCTCCCAATATTCCTCTAGGGATTCATCCTCTTTTTGTGTCATACTGAGGACTTCCTCATGGGAGTCTCATGATTTATTGGAGTCTTGGTATTGCTCCAGAAAGAGCCTCTTCATTCCATCCCACATGGTGATCTTCTTGTTTCCCAGCCTGATGAACCATTGTAAGGCTGAGTCATCTAGCATATATGGGAAGAGCTTCAGATTTTGAGTGTCTGATTTATAATCCATGGAATTGCACAACACATAAAACTTAAACAAAAATAGTTGAGAATCTTCGGTGGGGTATCCCCTAAAATTAGGAAGGTGGGCAGGGAAAATATTCTTCATTTTGGATTCTCCTAGCCCTTCCTCTATCGAGAAACTAAATACAGATGAGACCTCCTCTTCTACCATTTTTTTAGGAAATGTGGTCTCTATTAAGGCATCTATGGCCTCTCGATCGTTCAACACTCTCTAGGTCAGTGCATCTAGGTTAGCTGGTGCTGTAGTTTGATTCTCTACAACTTTCCATAGTAGGGATTCCTCTGATGGCATCCTCTTAAATAATGGATTCACAACAATTCATTCCTCCCTAGGTTGCTGAGATGAGGAGGCACTTAACACAAAGATAGGACTCTGAATCTAGTGGGCTACTGGTGATGGCTTGAAAGAATCAGATTCAAATTCTAAGTCATTTGCTAACTCTGACTACTCTGATGGGCTTTGTTTTATGAAATGATCATTTGGTCCCCTCTTTCTTGGTGGACTCATAGAAGGTCATATTGAAGGTTTTCAAGTGATAATTCAATTTATCTTACTAGTGATGCTTCCCTAGAAATGATGCCAAAATGTTGGGTGCCAACGCAATTAATTTTATCCTAGGTTTGCCACAACACTCTTCATTTAAATTTGTCAATCCAGGGAACTCGTAAGCTTATGAAGAGTCATGGATAAACTCAATATCACTACCACTTTAGAGATGATCTGATTAACCACTAGGTGGGGATGTTTAATATGACATTGATAAATTTGTCTACCTTTAATAAAACTAAAGCATAAAAAACAATGCAGAAAATAAACAATCAACTTGCATGAAATGAAAGTGTATAAGAAATAAAACACACTCTAAGATTAGCCTAAGAAATAAACATGCAATTCTGCAAAAATGAAACTACGTAACTAATCTATGAGGGTAGGAATACTGGCTTGGAGTGGGCCCAAGCTCCAAGAAGATTTTTCCCGATAATCTCACAAAGAACTTCTACTTTGTCGAATTTTTACGCTTTATTACTGATAAAATATTACATCAAGAATCTCTACTTCTCTATCCGCTATCTCCACTATATTCACTATAACTCCATATCACTTCCTCTATATTTTTCTATATCTCTATCGTGAAATATGTGTGTTTATATATTACACACATAGAACTTCTTGTGATAGTTTTGTTACAACATGCGTCTCGGTTCAGCCTAAACTGGGATAGTTTAGTTGTTATAACCGATGCATGTTAAGCAGTTCTGCGTCATTTCTTTGTATTCAGATCAATCTTGTCTCATAATGGTTTGGCCTCATAAGTTATTGCGCATCCTACCACTCTATCTAGGAAAACTCATCCAATTTTAGTTTCCCACATATGATGTGGAACAATAGTCAACAAAATCCTCCTCCAACTGGTTGATCAACATGTATTATTCGAATGTGGATTGTTGTGAGGTGCCTACTCGATAAGGCGCCTACTCGATAAGGTACCTACTTGATAAGGCATCTACTCGGTAAGGTGCCTACCTAATAAGTAACCTACTCGGTAAGGTGCATGCTCTCTTTTACCTTTGTTTATATTTAACAGAACTGTGTCAGGTCCACATAGGACCTTGACTGAGCAAAAGATTATAAAATCAATAAAATATCTACACACAACACACTTCACACACATATTAGATAAACACATGATTTTATTAAACATATACATAATATTTCATAAAAATGTACAACTCCTTATGTGATGCCATGCAAAAACCGTTAGTTCATATATAGAAATATGAGCATTTATGGTGCTCATCAAGAACCAACCATATTACAAGACATTATCTTTAGAGAAAAATAAAAATTAACACTTTTATTATCATTTATTGACAACTTTTGATATTCCATATATTCTACATAGGTTATAAGATGATCATCATCCTCGAAAGGTAGAGGTTGATTCTTATTAGGTATAAAACCTATACCACATCTCCTAGGCCAAATCTCAACATCCAAGGGTTCTTGAATACCCTTATGTTGTGGTCATTTACCTACATATCCCATACAAGATAGGATCTTCTTAGGGAGGGGATAATTATTAGTGAGATAACATTGAGCAAAAGAGCACTCATTGAGAGATGGTTTGGTACCATGAATATTTTATTCGAAAGCCATACCTTTGAAGATAAATATGCACATGCCAATGTGTATGATATGGAATAACAATCGCAAGCACAAGGGAAATATGAAAATTCACAAAACTTAGTTGTATTCCATTGATAACATATGCTTATAAATAGGTATTATAGGACATATTTTGGATAAGGGTGCATTTAATGATAATGACACCTTAATCCTTTACAACAACTAAAATTTATTAATTCACACACCTAATTCCCTATCATTCCTCCCCACTAAAGAAGCATTGGTCCCCAATGCATACAAATTGTGGAAGAGAAAGAAGGAAAACAATCAGGAGTATCGGGTACAACAAAAAATGTACTCCTATTACAAACCAAAATGACAACTTTTTACATGGCTGCATGAAAGCAAAAATTGGTATTGTATCTGAGTCGAGCTCAAAAAATGCTCTCCATTGATTGTAAACACTGTTATACCGAAAGACAACTAAAATTTGATCCCTCGAAATGGCAGAGAAAGTAGTAACTGATGTCAGATAAAAATACCTCAAACTATGTGCTAAAATATGCTAGTTGAAAATTGTGGATGCATTAAATTTTTGGTTTTGAATGTTGGGCCATGTGCATTAATGAAATGCATTGAATGAAAACGACCACAAAAATGCATTTAATGAAAGTGACATTGAAATGCATTTAATGAAAGTAGTGTGAAAATACAATTAATTAAGTTGTGGTTTAATGAATGCATTAATGTATGTGGTTTAATGAATGCATTAATGAATGTGGTCTAATGAATGCATTAAATGAATTAAATTGTAGTGGAATAAATTAAATTAAATTAAAACTAATTTAATTTAATTTATTTAATGGTTGTTTTGATGGTTGGGTTGCATTAATGAAAGGTGGATGCGAGAAAAATTAAAAATGGGTAATGAATGCATTAATGAAAATGGGCATGTGTTTTAATGATGGAAAATAAATTAAATTAAATAAAAAACCTAATTTAATTTATTTGATGGAAATATGGTGGTAATGATATTTGTAACTGCCAACGGTCGAAAACAAGATGAAAACAACTAAGAAAGGTAGTAAATGTGCATAAAGCACTGGAAAATACAAATCTACAGTGGCAGCAGACATGGAGGAGGTAGCGACCAATAGAAGTGGCAGCATCCGAAATCACATAAAATAAGAATATTGTGAAATAAAATATCGCAGCGATGGAACAATAACAAGACATCATACAGTGGGTGGAGGCCATGGAAGAAACTATGATGGAAATGACCAAAATGAGGAGCGATGCTAGAAGACATCAAATCATGCTAAAAATTGCCAGAAAATATTGTAAACATCGAATGAGGTGGAATGCTCCCTAAAAATTGCAATTTAGCCAAAAAATGGCCAAAAAGTTGTAGAGGGCCACTAAAAATAGGAAGCAACAAAACAATGCCAAAGAATGGCAAATCAAGGTCATTGAAAATGAGCTACAAATCCACCAAGGATGATAGTGGAAAAGTCGTAGGTAGATGATCAACATCTAAAAATAGGAGATCAAAACTCCTCAACTGTAGAGACATCGGATCAAGGTGTGGAAGGCATGGAAGCATTGGAAATTGTATGAATGTTGGCCAAAAATTGGATATCGATATCCAAGAGATGAACTACCAATAGAGCAATGGATAGTGGAGAGGCTGAGGATGCACTAGGAGACCGTAGAGTGCAACATGTGTGATGACAATGATAGAGATGGCAACTTTATCTTCAACTATGTTGGCTTCGAGTGAGCCAATATCTACAATGATTGGGAAGGCCTAATCTGCATCAAGAGCTTCAAATATCGAATTAGCTTGAATAGCAACGTAAGCCACATGGTATAATGGAAAGATGTTAGAAATTTGATCCAGAGGTCCTGGTTCAAATCCAAGTGTGGTTGTAGCTTCTTCAATGTCTATATTAGGAATAGAATCATGATTTCCTTCAATAAGATATTTGACAATAGTGATATCTTCAGTAGTAGTTGCAGTGATCTCATGATGTACAACAATTATATATTTAGTGAGACATTTGACATGTAGTTTATTCATGACTACAAGAACATATTATAGTTTTATGGTGAGGATGACAAGTTGGATAGAGACCTCATCATGCAAGAGAGTTGTACTCGACATCATTATATAAAATATGGAAATAGACAATGTGATTTGAATGAGCATAAAATGAATGAAGGACTAATGTATTCCTAAAAATAAGAGGTTTTAGATTTGCCAAAGGTGCACGACCAAGGCGGGGCAAAATCATGAACAAATTGGAAATAAACTATTTAGCTAGTAAAAGTGCTTGAAACAAAGAGAGCTATTCCATGGATCCAACTACAGAGGTATTCTAATTCCCCGTCTGAACTGATCTCAACCTAGGAGAAGATGATACTTGTCTTAATTCTGCAATTGGCTTTGATACCAAATTATTTGGAATAACAATCACAAGCATGAGGAGAATATGACAAACCCAAAAACTTAGCTATATTCCATTGATAACATACACCTATAAATAGGTATTACAAGACAAATTTTTTAGATAAAGGTGCATTTAATGATAATGACACATTAATCCTTTACATCAACTAACATTTATTAATTCACACACCTAATTCCCTATCAGTGTATAAAATCACCCTTCTTATGAAGCAAGCCCATAGTTCGAGGTGAAGGTGGTAGCTTGTCTAGATCCAAAAGAGGCTCTTGAAGAAACTAATTATCATGATCCAAGGAGAAAGAATGGGTTTTATGTTCCTAACTCACTTTTTTTTTGTATTTACATGGTGGAATCGGTAGTCTCCACAAATTCGGGTAGGTTGTCCAGCTTTTATGGCCGCCACAGTATTTTGTGTTGTCCGCCCTAAAATCTGCCACACAAATATTCACATAGTCCGCCCCTATAACCACCATGCCATAATCATTTTAAACCTTTTACACCATTGAAAGCACCAAAAAAGGGACAAGCATTCAATCCAGCAAATTCCTAACTCACTTTTAAACTTTGAAAATGTTTGAAAATTTGATATGAGAAAAATAGAAAAATTATTGAAGAAATAGAAGGACAAGAACAAGAATCTATTTGATATTAACTCTATATTTGAAAAAAATTTAAATGGTCAAGGGTTGCCTGGAATGATGACAACTTGATTCTTGAATTCAAAATTAAGACACTGATGAAAAGTAGAAGGGACAACCTTCATAGTATGGATCCAAGGTCACCCAAGAAGAAGATAAAAATATGCAGAATAATGTACCACATAAAACAAAGTATCTAATATTCTTAGCCCACTTTTAAGGGAATAGATATGACATCACAAGCCTCTTGGGACTCATTGTTGAAAGCTTTAATGATGATATCAGTTTTTGTTAAGTCTTCCTCTTTTAATCCAAATTTTTGAAATAATTGATATGTACACAAATTTAGGGATGAACTATTATCATTCAAAGCTCATTTGATAAGGGTATCCCCAAAAAGTACGATAATGTAAAGTGTAACGACCCAAAAAAATACAAATACAAAAATAGAAAAAGTTTTTTTTTACTAAGGAGAGAGGTGCATGAACCCTTCATGAACCCCTAACCCACTAGAATATCCTAAAGTTTCAATATCCTAAGTTTCCCTAAAATTTACATCTCACGAATTACCCTAAAACAAATATGTCTGTGTAGGCGTATAATGGGTTACTATGGATAAGTCCATCTATTTCATCATTCTTCATGAGCTAGACCTATCACCCTTAGTCCATTGAAGGTGTACATGTATCTCCATACCATACACAAATCCTTATGTGTAGGTATACTATGAGTATCATGAGTTAATCTATCTATCTCGTTTCCATGACAAGCTATCTTAACTCAGATGTAATGTCTTCCCACTTAGTACTCTATCTTTTTAAGGGGGTATATATTCCCTTAGGTCATCTACATTCACCCTAAGGGGGTTCTCAATTACCTTAGGTTACCTCTAAATTCACCCTAGAAATCTACACTAGATTCCCTATCATCAAGCAATCAAAAAATAATATATCTAGATGCTACCACATTAGAAAACAATCAAATAATAATAGATAAAATGAAGCAAGCTTAAATCTAAAATACAATATACTACATGAAATAAAACAAATACAAAAATATAGTAAAATTACTTTCATTAACCCAATAAAAATTGGCTCATCATCACTTGCATAATAAGACTTTCCTACTCAAAGGTATCACATTAATTGCATTGGGGATATCTCTCCACAATTCTAATTTATGGAACATAAGTAAATCAACATAAGATGCAAATACCTATTATTTGTTTCCATTCAATTACTTGCTTCTCCTTGCTTCCCTTTGGTTCTTTGAGGGTAGTAGGGGATCAATATACTCATGGTTCAGGATAGGCATGCCTTTAAATGTATCTATTAATCTACTTTTCCAAATTGCAACTATACAATATTTCATTAAGTCTCTAACCATCTAATGCATAATGAACATCATAAAATAAACCTTACTTTTATTTTCACCTCCCCAAATCCCCTTGGAGAGTCATCCAATCATGCTATCACTTAGATTAAGGTTTAACTTAATTTAATTTCATTCATGTCCTAAAGCATTAAAGTACCATACCATTAACCTTTAGAACAATCATTCCTTCATTCCCCAAAACAAAGCCCCATAACTTCAATTTAAAGAATAAATCCACATTTCATTTTATTTAAAAACTCCTAATATAATCAACATTAATCGAAGGGTTCTTTTTAAATTAAATCTTTCCATATCTTTCCCTAAGATCAAATGTTCCTTTTAATCAAAACCTAACATTTACATATCCCATATAAATCAAAGATTCTTATATTAAAACTCTAATATATGCCTCATATAAATAAAAGGTTCTTTTAATTAAAACCCAATATATATCTCACATAATTCAAAGGTCCATTTAATTAAAACCCAATATGTGTCTCACATAAATCAAAGGTTCCTTTAATTAAAACCCAGTATATGTCTCATATTAAACAAAGGTTCTTTTAATTAAAACCCAATATGTGTCTCACATAATTCAAAGGTCCATTTAATTAAAACCTAATATATGTCTCATATAAATCAAAGGTTCTTTTAATTAAAACCTAATATATGTTTCACATAAATCAAAGGTTCCTTTAATTAAAACCTAATATATGTTTCACATAAATCAAAGGTCCATTTAATTAAAACCTAATATATATTTCACATAAATCAAAGGTTCCTTTAATTAAAACCTAATATATGTTTCACATAAATCAAAGGTCCATTTAATTAAAACCTAATATATGTTTTACATAAATCAAAGGTCCATTTAATTAAAACCTAATATATGTTTCACATAAATCAAAGGTTCCTTTAATTAAAACCTTATATATGTTTCACATAAATCAAAGGTCCATTTAATTCAAACCTAATATATGTTTCACATAAATCAAAGGTTCCTTTAATTAAAACCTAATATATGTTTCACATAAATCAAAGGTCCATTTAATTAAAACCTAATATATGTTTCACATATAAATCAAAGGTCCATTTAATTAAAACCTAATATATGTTTCACATAAATCAAAGGTTCCTTTAATTAAAACCTAATATATGTTTCACATAAATCAAAGGTCCATTTAATTAAAACCTAATATTTGTTTCACATAAATCAAAGGTTACTTTAATTAAAACCTAATATATGTTTCACATATAAATCAAAGATCCATTTAATTAAAACCTACTATATGTTTCACATATAAATCAAAGGTCCATTTAATTAAATCCCAATGTGTGTCACATTTACATCAAAGGCTCTTTTATGTAGTGCAAAATCTACAATTAGTGCTAACACCATTCAAGGTATGCTAAGAATCCATGGTGAACCCAACATCCACTAGAGCCAAGGATGTTCTATCGATGTTGATCGATTTCTCAACCTACACTCCCTAAAACCTAAGAGGATTTCCTTTGCCGAAAACTACATTCCACTTGTAGAACGTTGTTCCAAAAGAAAACAAAGCACTTGACATCATTTTCAATAGCATTGGACAAGCACGGTGCTCTCTCATGGTGCCAAGGGGTTTCCAACTTAAATGCAACATGGAGCACTTCCAAGGTAGAGTGGTATTTAATTAACAACACCTCTCTCCCATGCAAGGTGGTTTCCAACTTAGGTACAACGCACAACGCTTCTAAGGAAAATTGGTCTCTAATTAACAACACATCTCTTCCCCATAAGGGGGTTTCCAATGTAGGCACAACACACATCACTTTCAAGGCATAGTGGTCTCTAATTAACAACACATATCTCCCCTGCAAGGTGATTTCCAATGTAGGCATAGTGCACAACACTTCCAAGATAGAGTGGTCTCTAATTAACAACACATCTCTCCCCCGCAAGGTGGTTTCCAATGTAGGCATAAGTAGAGTGCTCCCCATGGCAGATTGATCTCAAACTTACATATAGCGCACAACACTTCTAAGCACGGTTTCAAACTTACACATCGTACAATACTTCCAAGCAATGAGGTTTCAACTTACACACAGTGTACAATGCTTCCAATCAAGGTTTCAAGCTTACACACAGGTCACAATGCTTCTAAGCAAGGTTTCAAAGTTACATATAATTCATAGTGCTTCCAAGCAAGATTTCAACTTACAAACAATGCACAACGCTTCCAAGCAAGGTTTCAAGCTTACACACAGTGCACATCACTTCCAAGAAAGGTTTCAAGCTTACACACAGTACATAGTGCTTTCAAGCAAGGTTTCAAGCTTACACATAGTGCACAATGCTTACAAGCAAGGTTTCAAGCTTAAAAAATATTTAAATAAAATCCATCGTTGAACTTAGAATAACCCAACCTGTTGGTTTCACTGAGATGGAGGCCAGGTGAAGTCTGCTACCTAGTGCATTTCCTATCCTCTCCTTTGTCCCCGCTTCCTTTGTTCCTCCCTTACATTCTCTACTTTTTCCTTTCTCTTTTTTCTACTTTTTTATCCCTTACATACCCCCTCACCTAGGTGGTCCGTTCGTCGCCCTCTTGAATCCTACACCACCACCTTCCTTTCAATTCCCGTCCTCTACCCTTTGTGCATTCTTCCCAAAATTTCCATATTTGGAAAGTTAATAGCCTCGTAGGCTCTTCCATAGATTGCACCATGTAGGAATGGAATCATGACATTATTTTATTTTATATAGTAAAAAATATTATAATATCTCTATATATATTATTTTGTTTAAATGAAAGATCCTCTTTCATTTATTATTAGTTAATTAAAACATTTTAATGAATTTTCTCTTATCATTAAAATAATTACTTTTAATTAATATCCAATGAATCATAATCACTTTTAATTAAAATAACCACTTTTAATTGAAATAAACCCAATTAATTAAAATAGCCATTTTTAATTAATTAAAATGAAAACTCCTTAATTAATTGCAAATGAAGTTTAAAAATTAGCTCTAATGAGGCAATCATTATTTTATTTAAACTTCATTAATTAATTTAAAAGCATCTAAATTCAACACGTGACTTAATTTGTTTTCTTTCACAAGGAGGATGCTTTGTTTTTATTTTCAATCTGAAAATTAACCTTATGCATCTATAATCATCTTGCAATGGTTCCTATATAGGAACTAAATCATCAAACTACTCAAGCTATGATGCAGTAGAAGCAAACACATTTATACAATTAACCAAAGAGGGAGTCTTTCCATCAATCCAATCACCCATCTTAGCCAGATATTTTACGATAGCTTCTAGGCTATCCACTAAAGCTCAAGGTGATCAACTATCGATGATTATTACTTCTATCAATGCATGTCTATATGAAGGTATTTATCCATGTTACCTCCGATTACCTTAATCATCATTTCCCTTGATCTTTGGTACCCTTGTTTCTAGTGTGTAACTCTGCTTGTTCCACCTATGAGTGTACTTGATCCTGCACACTTGGCAATATTTTAGTGATAACATGCCCTTATAAATCAACTAAACATCACATAGCTGGTTCAATTGTTCAAACTAAGTATCACCACATATTAGGTTAATACATTATTTTCTTTTGCCACAAAGTTAGCTAGGGAGGGTCATGACATCCTCCCTCACTAGGATTAAACATCATCCTCGGTGTTTCTAGTTTTGCTTTTGTTGTTCAATAGAAACTAAAATTATTACATCATATAGCTTCAAACAAAAAGAGAAAATGTTTTCGCATAACCTCCACTTTCTCCCAAGTGGCATTATTCTGAGAGAACTGGTCCCACTCGATATTACATTGATTGAGAGTCCAATTATGTAGATATTTGGAATGAAACTCAAGAATCTTCATCGATTGTACTTCAATGGCCTCTAGATTAGCCATATGAAATTTAGAAACATCCCACACATGTTCAAGGATTAGCAACATATTTCCTAAGCAAGGATATGTGGAAGGTGTCATGGATTTTGGATAGATTAGATGGTAATGCAAGTTGGTATGCGATCAGACTAATATTTTTTGTGATCTCAAAGGGCCCCATAAAATGTGGATTCAACTACATGGATTTGATAGCACTTTTATTTGTCTTAACCCTTAATAACACCTTATCTCCAATAGAATACTCTCTAGAAGTTCTTTTTAGATTTGCATAACTCTTCTACCTATCCGTAAATTCCTTAATCCTTTGCCTAATTTCTTTTAGCTGCTCTTCCATTACCCTGACCATTTCTGGCCCAATCACAACTCGACCCTGTAGGTTGTCCCATGAAAATGGTTTTATACAATTTTGCCCATACAAGACATCAAAATGTACCATACCTAGTGAGGAGTGATATCCATTATTATAGGTAAACTCTACCAAAGGTAGATAATATTCCCATTGATATTTATGATCCATGCAGTACATACAAAGCATGTCTTCCAAAACTTGGTTTACCCAATCTATTTGACCATCGGTTTCAAGGTAGTATGTTGAAATCATATTCAATTTCATACCAACTACACTATGAAGGGATTTCCAAAATTCAAAAGTGAATTTGGAGTCTCTATCTGATATGATTACCTCAAGAAACCCATGCAATCAAAATATCTCTTTGACAAATCTTCTAGCTTCTACCTAAGAATCATAATTAGTATTTATTGCTATGAAGTGGACAACCTTAGTCAACTTATCGACCACTACAAATATGGCATCATGTTGGTACCGAGTTTTGGGTAAACCCACAGTAAAATTTAGGGATATAACCTACCATTTTTGTGTAGGTACCTCATGCATATGAAGTTTTCCTATAGGATGCTACCATTTTACTTAACCTTATGACATTCGAGGCATCGAGCAACAAAATCTATGATATCCTTCTTCATTCCTACCCAAAAGAAGGCTCTTTTCATGTTTTATCGCATTTTGGTTCCTCCCAGATGACAAAAATAAGGAGATTTATGAGCTTCTTGCATTATCAAGTTCCTCAAATCGCCTATCTTTGGTATGATGACCCTTCCTTTATAGAATAGAAATTCATATTTCACACTAAATTATTTATTTCCTTAAGGACCTCTGTCCATATTCACTCAAATTTCTTGGCAATACTCATCCTGAGATTGCCTCTGTCTCACTTGATCCATCAGATCCATGTGAGCTCTAGTAATGGCTGCTATATATCTCCTTCTACTTAAAGCATCAACTACTTTATTCTCTTTTCCTTTTATGTACTAAATCTCAAAATCATACTCAGTGAGGAATTCTACCCATATTCTCTACCTTGCATTAAATATTGGTTGGGTGAATATATATCATAGACTTTGATGGTTTATTTTTAATTCAAAGGGCATTCCCACCAAGTAGTGGTGCCAAACCTTTAGAGAATGCACCATTGCAGCGAGCTCAAAATTATGCATAGTATAATTAACTTCATTCTTTTTAAGATTCCTTGAAGTATATGCCACTACTAAATCCTCTTGTCAGATTACCTCACCCAACCCATCTATTGATGCATCCGTGCATACTAAAAAGCCCCCTCGAGGATTGGAAACCTTTAGTATTAGTGCAATAGTAAGCTTATGTTGTAGAAGTTCAAAGGTAGCTTCACACTTATCTAACCACTTGAATTCTTTCCCTTTATTCTAAAGGTTCATTATGGGTCCAAAAATCTTAAAATAGTCCTTTATATAATGTCTATAATAACCCGTTAACCCCATGAAACTTCGTAATTTAGTGATTTTAGTTAGGGGTGGCCAATTTAGAATAGCCTCTATCTTTTTTGGATCCACAACAATCCCCTTTGACGATATAACATGTCTGAGGTATCTCACCTCTAGAACATATAATTCACTCTTAGCTAGATTTCCATAAATTTGATTCTTTCTCAACAGTTCCAACATGATCCTAAGATGCTTTTCATGCTCTTCTTTATATCGAGAGTATATAAGGATATCATCTAGGAATACTAGAACAAACTAGTCCAAGTGTCTCTGGAATACGTTTTCATTAGGTTCATGAAAATGATTGGAGCATTAGTCAGTCCAAAGGGTAGAACCGTAAAATCATAATACCCATACCTAGTCTTAAATGCCATTTTGTGAGTATCTTCCTCATGAATTCTTAATTAGTGATACCCTGACCTCATATCGATCTTGGTAAACACCTTGGCATCCTTCATTTGATTGAATAAATCTTCAATCCTAGGTAAAGGATATCGATTCTTGATTGTAGCATTATTTAACATTTTGTAATCAATACATAGTCTTAGTGAACCATCCTACTTTTTAACAAAAAGAACCTATGCATCCCATGGTGACACACTTGGTTTTATCAAACCCTTTTCCAATAACCCTTGCAACTGAACCTTCAGTTCACACATTTAGTAGGATTCATTCTATACGAGTATCTATGAATAGGTTCAATTCCTATCATAAGTTCAATTATAAAATAAAATTCTCATACATGAGGTAATCTAGGTAGGTCCTTTGGAAATACGTCCTAAAAATGTTGTGGTATTGGATGTTGTCCTAGTATTTGTTCTTTCTCTTGGTCCTCCACCTCATTTAGTTTTACCACATAAAATATCCCTCCTCTCTTTAGGGCCTTTTTCAATTGCATACGGGACAAGATTTTATGTTCAAAAATCCCTTGATCGTTATGAACACTTAGTCTTTATTTGCCTTCCTCTGAATACTCAATCTAGAGGTCTTGGAAATTGACTAAGGCTTTATGAGACTGTAGCCAATCCATCCCCAAAATCACATCAAAGGCATGTAGGGGTGCTACATATAAACAACATTATGTAGTCCCTTCAAATAGATTAACTTCTGCCATAGGATAACACTAGTTTACTGAGTAGGTTTACCCAAAACTGTACTCAACCTTCCACCTTTGAGCCAAATACCCAGGCCTTTTCGGCACAGCCCTTGCTAGACTAGATGAAATAAAAATTTCAGTGGCTCCACTACCTATTAAAATGTTTACTTGCTTATTGAAAACCTTACCTTTCACAAGTAAATGGGTGGCATGTTCCTCTAGCTTATGTTTTCCAGTTGCAGCATAGATCCAATGTTCTAGTTCCTTCCCTTTTGCACTATCTGAGCTAGTCTCTACTCGATATGGACACTGATTATAGTAATGAGGTCCTCAAAAATTGTAGCACCCTTCCTTGGGTCCTTACTATTTCTTAGGTTTCTCATTCCCATTCTTAACTGCTGGAGTTGGAGCATGTGACTTCTATGGTTGAGGCTTCGTATTTCTAGGCTTGTTATCCTTCTTACGAAAGATATTTTTGAACTTGTTTCGATTCCCATAGGGTTTATTCTTAGGATTTTGGGGATTCTTGGCCTTTTTCTCTTGCTCAAACTTTCATTTTACAAACCCATTACTATTCCTCTTCTTTATTTCTTATCGTGCTTGCTCGAGTAGAGCGTCATACTTATAATAAAAGTGTGACTGCTTTATTTGCTAGGTCATATGCCTCTTGCAGTGATTTGGGCTCTTGCACATCCATATCATGCCTTAACCTAGATTCCAATCCAAGGATGAACTCATAAACTCGCATTTTATCATTATAAATAGGTACATATTTGAATAGTATTATCATCTTCTTATAGTACACTTCTACTATATTGGTTCCTTGTCTAAGACTAGCAAATTCTTCAAATTTTAGGGCATAAAAATGCTCTGGTAGAAATATATTTTTGAATATGTTTATAAATTATTCCCATGGAGTCTAATGGGTTCAATATTGGTTTTCTCATAGTGGGTTTAATCACCACTCTAGAGCAGCTCTATATTAATCATAGCCCAAAATGTCCAAGTTCCAAATGAGTAGCATTTTACCATAAAATGAACCTCTACCTCTCTCAACCATGATTCCGCTACATCCCCATCACCTTCTCCATCAAACTTTGAGATATTTATGTTTTTCATGTCCCTAGTTGTTTTATTTTTTGCTAGGGCTCTAGCTTATACTTGTTCTACAATTAGTCCATTATCTAATCTAACCTCTGAGCCTTAAAATTGCAAATTTTCATTTGCAACCATTTCAAGCAATTGTCTTATCTGATCCTGCATTGTAGCGACTATAGCGATGAGGTCTTCTACCTATATATTAGGGTTTTTTGTTTCCTCATCCTGGTTTTCTTTCCCAACATTGATGAGGAATCTTAGACCTAGGGGCTAATTATTTTTAGACCTAGGATATGTTCATTAGGACTTAGTATGCAGAATAATCAACGTGAGTTGTTTCTTTCTTTCGTTGAATGGTCTAGGTCTAGGTGTTGTTATTTTTGTTATTGTAGGGCTTACATCTTTAGCCTTTTCGGATTTGTATATGTAAATATTTGAAGCAGTTCATGCTTTTCAGGATTACGATTTTCATTTTGGACTTATTTAAGTCCTAAGTTTGCAAATAATATTTAGCTTCATTTTATTCCATATCAGTTGGTATCAGAGCGAAGGATTTTTGGAGATTTTGGGTTATTTTCGATCTCCATAGGGTGGTTTGGATAGCTTGTCACCACCTTCGTTCCTATTTGAAGCTCAGGAGAAATTGTTGCAATTTTGCTGCCAAATTTTGTAGCAAATTGTTGTCAATTTCATTTGTTGTCAGAAAATTGCTGACAAATTTTGTTGTCGACAAATTTTTGTTGACAACTTTGACAACAACAATTTTTTTTGTCATTTTGCACAGTTTTGTTTTATCTGCATTCGAAAGGCAACGATTTTTTGCCTTGAGGTCAACGTACGTCATGAGGAAATTTTGGCAGCATCTGTGTTCTATTCAGAGCTCCTATGTCCTCTAGCATCTGCCAGACTTGTCAAGAGGCACCAGTCCCAGAGAAGAAGGACTTTCCAGATCTGCAGCTATCAATTTTCCAGGAGGTGCCAGCATCAGGATGTGGCTGGCAGTTCTGTTCATCGCTGCCACACCTGACACAACCCTACGACCATCAGACCTCTACATGCTGCTAAAAATATTTTGAGAAATCACATTTCCCTCGACCTATGTGCCAAAAACAACTGGATCATGTTGTGTGAGGACAAGAAGTTTCGCTTGATGATAAACCTGCCCTGACAACTATACTCTACCATCTCAATTTTGGGGAACTTTCGGTCTTCCACGGCCTGCGTGCCTGCTCTTGCTTGTGTTTGCTGCTGAAAACAAACTAATACATGCACCTCTCGGGGTGATCCAAATCTCATGTCGAATTCTGAGTTCGATGGCGACTGTTTCTATTTTATGCAGGGCATCGATTCCAACGAATCAACATTTGGCTAACACAACTGCCTATTTGCTTAGTCCTCTGTGGGTTAATCCCACATTGCTCGCAGGACACCGTGCTTGTAGTTTATAATAGGCATTTTTTCTATATACTATCACCAGCATTGCAGGTGCTCTCCGCGCGAATATTGGTTGTTGACTTTGTCGAAAGATTTTCGACGTGTGACGCAAGATTTTCTATGTTTGTTTGATAGGTTCTGACTATATTTATATAGTCTGTCTTTGACCTTGGTGAGCTTGCATTATATTAAATCAAAAACCACATTTTTTATTCCATTAAAAAAAAAAAAAATCAGATTACCTTTTTGTCTTTACCAGCAGGTTAAATTTGATTTTTTTTTTGTAAACTTTGTGCAAATATTTCTTTTTCCCTTCCATGTTATAAATTTGCAATTTTTGCAAATTGAATTGGGCACATTTTATTTTGCACAATTTGTCACTTTTTTTCTTTTTGTGAAAATTTTTGCTGGCGATCACTCGGGGTCAAATGGCTTCTGAATTAGCCGACAAATTGGCTCAAGTAACCCAACTTGTCAGGGTTTTGGCTGATAAGGTTACTTCTAATGAAGTTCAACAACAATGTGAGGTTCCCATTTACACTGGATCGCGAGATCCAGAGGTCCTCAACAGCTGGATTTTGGACATGGATAGTTGGTTTGAGTATACCAAAATAACAAAGGATCAGCAAGTTAACTTTGCTAAGTTGAAACTTTCTGGCATTGCCAAGGTCCTTGTCACTGATCGAAAATGGACCCAAAATCCCATTGCAACGTGGGATGAATTGCAAATATTTTTGAAGAATAATTTTTATCCTTCAAACTATGCCACTGAGCTTGACATAAAGTGGCTTCGTCTTCGACAAACCTCTAATATGATTGTTCATGATTATATTTTTCAGTTTAACAAGTTGCGGATTTTGAATTTTGTACAGGATAATGCAGCACAACTTGTTAACAAATTCAAAAGTGGCTTGCAAGAACCCATTTACAGGAAGATGAAATACAAGTTGATTGTCAACATCGACATGGCTTACAATCAAGCCCTTCTTACTGAGGAGGAAATAAGAGAGCAATCGCGTGGGACTCGCTCTTCTACAGGAGGAAATCAGAAGGCTTCTCCTCAACCTTCCAAGGGAGATAGATCTTCTTCTTCCTTTTCTCCTTCTTCCTCTTCTTCATCTTCCCCTTCTTCACAAAAATCTTCTTCTTCTTCTAAATCACCTTTGATTTGTAATTATTGTAAAAAACCAGGACATACTCAAAAGAGGTGTTTTAAGTTGCAAAATGTGAAGAAACAATCCCTAGTTGTAAAACCTACCAATGAGGACTCACAAGGAGGTCCCATTGAGGCTACAGGGGAACGTAAGCCTTATAAGGAATTGGTAGGGTTAAACAAATTGACCCTTATGAATACTTCACAAGGTGATCGTGAGAATTTGTTTGTGACTACGGTCCATCTCAATGACACCTTTATGGTTGATTGTATAATCGATAGCGGCTCACAAAAAAATCTAATTGCGAGGTCCGTTGTCGACAAACTAAAGTTATCGATGAATCCCCATCCTCATCCTTATCCTTTGGTATGGAAGGACAATGGGATTACATCGGACATCACACACACATGCACTGTGAATTTTTCTTTCAATCCTTCTTTTGTGGACTCAGTTGTGTGCGATGTCACTCCAATGGATTGTTGTGGCTTGTTGCTTGGAAGACCCTATCAATATGATAGGAGGTCTATACATGATGGGTACAAAAATACATACACTTTGCACAAAGACAATAAGGCTTCATTATCAGAAGTACACAACAAACACCACATAATTTGATGTTAAGTTGTAGACAAGCACGCAAATCTGTAAATCAAGCAAAGGAATTAGCACTCATCTTCATCAGACCAATTCAAGAAGAAAAGCAAGCATCTAAACATACTAATAACAGGAGTTATTCAGTTCATTCAATACTTCAATCATTTTTTGATGTTTTTCAAGAACCCACAAGTCTTCCTCCTGAAAGACAAATTAATCATAGTATTGAGATTGTTCCTGCATCTTCTCTTCCTAATTCTTCAATATATAGACAATCAATAGTGCAAATGGAAGAAATTAAAAAGCAAATTCAAGAATTGTTGACTAAAGGGTTCATCAAACCCAGTACTTCCCCTTGTGCTTCTCCTATCTTGCTTGTGTTGAAGAAGGATGGCACATGGAGATTATGCATTGATTTTAGGGCACTCAATAAGATTACAATCAAGAATCATTATCCACTTCCTCGCATTGATGATCTTTTGGACCAATTGCAAGGTGCAAAATTCTTCTCCAAGATTGATCTCAAAAGTGGGTATCATCAGATGAGAATTCAAGTAGAAGACACTTGGAAAACAACATTTAAGGCCAAAATGGGGCTCTTTGAGTGGCTTTTCATGCCCTTTGGCCTTACAAATGCTCCAGCTACATTCATGTGGCTGATGAATGAAGTGTTCAGATATTGTTTGGACCAATTTGTAATCATCTATTTGGATGACATTCTTATATATTCTTCTACTTGGGAGAATCATTTGGAACATTTGGAAATGGTTCTTCAAACTCTTCGAAAGAACCAATTGTATGCAAATTTTCCTAAGTGTTCATTTGGGAAAACATTCATTGCCTATCTTGGGTTTGTAATTAGTGAAAAAGGTGTGCAAGTAGATCCTTCCAAAGTTGAAGTTATCTTCTCTTGGCCAACTCCTACTTTCGTCACGGAGTTAAGGAGTTTTCTTGGACTTGCTAATTTCTATCGCAACTTCATTGGAGGATATTCTTATATTGCTGCACCTTTACACTATTTGACAAAGATCAAAGTGTAGTTTCAGTGGACAAAGGATCAATAAAAATCCTTTGACACATTGAAGCAAAAATTGAGTACTGCACCAGTTCTTGTTCTTCCTGATTTGTCTCAACCATTTGAGATAGAAACTGATGCTTCACAAGTTGCACTTGGAGTCGTGCTCATGCAGAATGGTCATCCAGTGGCCTATCATTCAGAGACATTTTTAGAGGCCAAGAAGAACTATTCCACATATGATAAAGAGTTATATGCTTTGGTTCAATCAATCAAGTATTGGAGGCATTATCTTTTGGGAAAGGAAATAATTGTTCATACAGATCACATGCCCCTTAAGTTTCTTCAATCTCAAACAAAAATTGAGGAAGCTAGGCACATGAAATGGGCATCGTACTTGCAACAATTCCATTTGGTAATCAAGTACAAGAAAGGACGAAACAATGTAGTGGCTGATTGTTTGAGTCGTCCTCCTTCTACTCTTGTTTTGACAGTTGTCACTACTTCTCATATTGGCTTTCAAAATTGGCCTACACAGTATCCTATGGATCCAGATTTTGGCAAAGTTTTCCACCAACTTTCCAATCCTTCTTCAAATTTGAGAGCTCTTCAGGACTTTCATATTCAATATGGAATGTTGTACAAATTGGACAAAATTTGTGTTCCTCATGGGAACAGGGAGTCTCTTCTGAAGGAGGCTCATTCCACACTCTATGGGGGACATTTTGGTAGGCAGAAAACTCTTCATCATCTTAAGAGGTTTTTCTTTTTGCCACACATGCAAAGAGATGTTCTTCGATTCTTGCGACAATGTGCAGTTTGTAATCGTTCCAAATCAGCCAATAGGACATTAGGATTGAGCATGCCTTTGCCCATTCCTTCTCGTCCGTGGGAAAGCATTTCCATGGATCTCTTGAGCGATTTTCCAATGACAGTATGCAAGCATGATTGTGTCTTCGTTGTGGTGGACAGATTCAACAAAATGGCCAAATTCATTCCTTGTCGCAAGATAAGTACTGCACAGGATCTTGCCCAACTCTTCTTTGAGGTGGTATGGCATTCGTTTGGTCTTCCTACCAGCATTGTCTCTGATCATGATTCACGCTTTGTGGGCCACTTTTGGCGATCTCTTTGGAAGATTTTGGGAGTATCTCTTAACTTCTCTACTGCTTATCATCCTCAATCCGATGGGCAGACAGAGGTAGTTAATTGTACTCTCGTGCAGAGTTTGAGTATTTACCATCATTCCACTCTAGCCAAGTGGGACTTAAGCCTCACTCACATTGAGCATGCCTACAACAGGGCCGTCCACAGTTCTACCGGGAACTCTCCATTTGAAGTGTATTTTGGTTTTCAGCCTCTAGCTCCTTATGAGTTACCTTTGTATTTGCCTTCTTCAACCACAATGCACATTCAAAAGGAACAAGACAAAGCCAACTCTTTTGTGCAGCATTTGCAGAGCCTTCAAGCCAAAGTGGTTCAAATTCTTTAGAAGACTCAGCAAAAGCAGCGACAACAAATGGACAAACACCGCACTCCTCATCACTTTCAGGTTGGTGACAAAGTATGGTTTCATCTTGACAAACGCCGATTTGCAGATAAGGCACATAGAAAAATCAAGCCTCTTCGTTATGGGCCTTATACTATTCTTCAACAAATTTCTGAGAATGCCTTTCGCTTGGACCTCCCAACACATCTTGGCATTCATGATGTTGTCAATGTTGATCTTCTCAAACCATACTATGATTCGACATTGGAAACTTTTCTAGCCATCATTCATCCAGTTGATGTGGTTCTTGATGCTCAGCTTCCGCTTGACACCGATGCAGTCTTTGATATGAAGACCCGACACACATGCCAGGGTACTTCTACTTCCTATCTTGTGGCCCGACGAGGCCAATTTCCACATCAGGCTCGTTGGATTTCTGCTCACATTCTATCCCGGGATTTTCCCTCTTTGTTTAAAGCATTGGAGTCCAATGCTTCTTTTGTTGGGACGAATGATGAGGAATCTTAGACCTAGGGGCTAATTATTTTTAGACCTAGGATATGTTCATTAGGACTTAGTATGCAAAATAATCAATGTGAGTTGTTTCTTTCCTCCGTTGAATGGTCTAGGTCTAGGTGTTGTTATTTTTGTTATTGTAGGGCTTACATCTTTAGCCTTTCCGGATTTGTGTACGTAAATATTTGAAGCAGTTCATGCTTTTCAGGATTACGGTTTTCATTTTGGACTTATTTAAGTCCTAAGTTTGCAAATAATATTTAGCTTCATTTTATTCCATATCAAACATTACTTTGTCGAGTTTGTCTAAGTGTAGGTCTCCCTATTCTGGTCTTAGGTGGCATCTTAACTTGATTCCATCTAAGCAAGGGGATTATATTACAGTTTCATCTTAAGTTGTATCTCTAATAAATCCATAATATAAATTTTTATTGCTATATGCATCAACAACCTAACTAGGGTAATACTCCAGGTTAGGATGCATCACCGATACCAAAGCCCATACTAAGGCATCTTGATACTCCACACTCCCTTGGGCTAATTCTTGTTAGATTATAGCAATTTGGGTATCCTAGATCATCTCAAATTTAGCCTATATCATAAATGAGCCTTCATTAGATGCATCTAATTTTCTTTTAGAATACATACAAGCTCTATACCCTCATACCTAGAGCTCTAATACCAAATGTAACGACCCAAAAACACACAAACAAAAAAATACAAAAATAGAAAAAGTTTTTTTTTACTAAGGAGATAGGTGCATGAACCCTTAATGAACCCCTAACCCACTAGAATATCCTAAATTTTTAATCTCCTAAGTTTCCTTGGAAGTTACATCTCACAAAGTACTCTAACACAAATTCGTCTATGTAGGCATATAATGTGTTACTACAAATAAGTCCATATATTTCATCATCCTTGATGAGCTAGACCTATCACCCTTAGTCCATCGAAGGTGTACATGCATCTCCATACCATACAAAAATTCTTATGTGTATGTATGCTACGAGTACCACGAGTTAAGCTATATATCTCATCTCCTTGACGAGCTATCTTAACTCATATGTAATCTCTTCCCACTTAGTCCTCTATCTCCCTAAGGTCTAAATTCACTTAGGTCACCTATGTTCACCATAATGGGGTTCTCAATTCCCTTAGGTTACCTCAGAGTTCACCCTAGAACTCTACACTAGATTCTCTATCATCAAGCAATCAAACAACAATATGTCTAGATGCTACCACATTAGAAATAAATCAAACAATAATAGAGAAAATGAAGCAAGCTTAACTCTAAAATAGAATCTACTACATGACATAATCAAATACAAAAATATAGTAAAATTAATTTCATTAACCCAATAAAAATTGTCTCATAATCACTTGCATAATAAGTCTTTCCTACTCAAAGGTATCACATTAATTGCATTGGGGATATCTTCCCACAATTCTAATCTATGGAATATAAGTAAATCAACGTAAGATGCAAATACCTATTCTTTGTTTCCATTCGATTCCTTGTTTATCATTGCTTCCCTTTGGTTCTTTGAGGGTAGTAGGGGATCAAGATACTCATGGTTCAAGATAGGCATACCTTTAAATGCATCTATTCATCTTCTTTACCAAAGTGCAACTATACAATATTCCATTAAGTCTCTAACCATATAATTCATAATGGACATCATAAAATAAACCTTACTTTTATTTTCACCTCCCCAAATCCCCTTGGAGAGTCATCCAATAGTCGATCTAGCACATGTCCACTAAAATATACACTAAACATAGTTCATTCGGTCTAGTACAAATCTGCTCAATATCTATCTCTAGTCTGGAATAAACCTGTCCTCAAATCTACACCAAAATCTACTCTCAAATCTGCACTAAACACAATCTAGTCAGTCTAGCACAAATCTATCTTCGATATTTGTTCTCAAGCTTTAACTCAAGGCTTGAATCAACTCTATTGGATCTACCCCAAACCTTAACTCAAGGTTTGAACAAATCAACTAAATCTGCTCTCAAGTTTTCTCAAAGACTTATCTTAAATCTGCCTTGTAAGATTCCATAAAAGCTCACACTAATCCGTTCACAAGTCCTCTCTATAACTTGCTCAATTTTTCTCTACAAGTCCTCTCTAGAACTTGCTCAAATATTCTCAATAGGTCCACTCAAAACCTGCTCAAATATGCTCAATATGTTCACTCAAAACCTAATAAAATATTCTCAATAGGTTCACTCAGAACCTGATCAAATCTGCTCAACATGTTCACTTAGAACCCAATCAAATCTGCTCAACAATTTCACTCAAAACCTGATCAAATATGCTCAATAGGTCCACTTAGAACTTGTCCAAATCTGCTCAACAAGCTCATCAAGGACTTGTCCAAATATGCTCACCAAGTGTTCACCAAGACTTGTCCAAATCTGCTCAACAAGTATTCATCAAGACTTGTACAAATCTTCTCAACAAGTCTTCACCAATACTTGTCCAAATCTGCTCAACAAGTCTTCACCAAGACTTGTAAAAATCTGTTCATCAAGTCTTCATCAAGACTTGTCCAAATCTGCTCATCAAATCTTATCCAAGACTTGTCCAAATCTACTTAGTAAGCTTTCCATAAAATCTATTTCTCAATTTCACTCTAGGCCTTACTCATCTCAACAAAACACAAAGAGAATTTTTAGAGACTCAATATATTTTACTCACAGTAAAACCTCGATAACTTTCAATCACATAACCATATAGAGAATTGTTATAGACTCAATATATTTCTTTCTCTCAAACTCTCAACCTCTTTCTCAATTCAATTCAGAATAAGGAATACTTTGTTTCACATAAATATTGAACTACCAACTCAACTCATCCACTTGAACTAGCTCAACCAACTTAACTCAATTAAACACTTTAAAAAATAATGATAGTCAAGCCATTCTCACATAACAATGATACTCATGATATTTTCACAAACCCTAGTTCAAGATAGTTCTACACTTAACAAATGACTTCAAAAACCATGCTTTATCAAACAAGGTTTTATCACTCAACTCTTTATTCCAGAAAAACTTGAAGCACTAACTTGAAGCTTACTCAATGATGCTAATCAAACAAGATTCCCTAGCATCAACTCTCTTTAGAAAACTATACTCAACAATCAACTCACAAGGGAATACCAAATCAAATCCTTTTCACTCCAAATTTATTTTCAGAAAATCAACCAATCACTTTAACCAAGAAAGAATTTGCCCATATCTTTTGCTTGCACTGAAGTAGATCACACCAATCTGCAACAACCAAAAATAATACTTGTTGGTTCGACTTTTATACACACCCTGTGAAGAATGAGCATAAAATCTCGATAACACTTATAAGGGATAAATCCCACTCACTTTAGGATCTTGCTGGATATCCAAGGTGTGAGTTACAGAGTTGGGTCAAATGTCTATTCACTCTTTTTCGCTTTCGGAATAGTTTCAAGTGGACTGTCTGTTACCTTACAACGGGTCCTGGACTTGGTTCAGTAATGTTTTTGGAATTGGTTATCTTTGTGGACACTCAGATTTACAATCAGTTCTTTGATCTAGCTCTTTATGTGTTAGCAGATTTAAATAAAAGACAAATGTAAAAGAAAATAAAAATGGATCATTCAATCGGTGGAACAGAGAGAGTAGGGTAGGGCAGAAAGAGAAATTTATCTAACTTAGCTGCAAAACCAAAACTACCAATTTTAGTTATACCAGTTAGCTTCAAAATAGAACAAAATCAAAGAGGAAAGTGTCCAACTTTCTAAGATCACCTTCCACTAAGAGCATAAGACAGAGACAACAACAGATCTGAAAGAAAATCACAAACAAAAGGGAAGTCGGTTAAAATTGGTATCTTTCACCAGCAGCCTAGCTCGCACAGTGAGGACAGAGCAATTAGAACAGGCCTGAACCTTAAATCTATAATTTTCCCTAACATACAATAAAGAAAATGAAGCCTAGCAACATATCCAATCCTGGTAACACAGATCTACAACATAATTTAAATAAACCTTAATGAAACGAAAACAAAAGAAGATGAACTTATCACAATCTGAAAGAGATTAGGCTCCTGGCCATGCTATCACAGAAAACAAAAAATCACACCAACTCTAAGTCCAGAACAAAGCTTTCAAACAAGATTTGCAGGAAATTGCTCCAATAGCTTTTATTTCTAAGTTTTCGCCTCCTGAATTTACATTCAGAAGAAGTATTTATAGACTCAGGACAGACCCTGATCTTTTCAGAAATATCTTCTTCTCAAACCCTAAATCTTATCCTCTAAACCTTACTACCTCGGTTTTACAATATAAGCCCCTTTAAAAATAGAGTTTTGAATAAACCCTAACCACTCTGCAAATCTTAGTGCAGTTACTTGCCATAAATGGAGAAGGCATGATCTGATATTATTCTCATCCATCTGTAACTGCAAGTAAATATCTTCGTTTTCTGGCCGGTTGTCGATATATTCTATAAATGGGCACTGCGTGTGAAGGTATCTTCATCTTTCTGGTGCATCTGCCGGGAGGGTCTCATTAATTCCTCAGAGAAATTCGGATGAGTCACCGATTTCTCTGACATTTTATCTTCGCAGAGCCGCTTCTGAGTTGAAATTCTCTGCATGCCATTACTTTCACCATAAATTCTCTTGTTAAATGCGTCCATCGACAAATTTCGATAACTGTGTGTAGATATTTTCATTTTTCGATCAATTGTCGACATATTCCATTAAATGGGCAGCTGCTTAGTCACCGTAAAGTCTCTTTGCGGTCAGATCTGTAAAATCTGGATGGACCAAAAATTCTCGACATCTCACATTTCCATTTGACGGCCTTTGCTTGATCCGTGCTTATTTTGTCTTTTTTCACCATTACTTCCGCTAGTATGCAACTGCCAGCTCGCTTTCTGCAAAAGACAAACAAGGATTAGTATTTTAATATTATTAAATTAAAATCCTAATGTTCATTATATGCCGACTTTATTTTTTGACACGTGTCATGAAATCATGACGTCCCCCGCATTCTGGTCTCTTCTGCCGTGAAATCGTGACGTATCCTTTGCACTCTGCTTCTTCCTTTCTACCGTGTCACAAATTTACAACATCACGAAATCGTGACGTCACGATTTCATGACACTCCATGCCTTATGCTTTCACCTCTCCACCGTGTCACGATTTCACCTCATTGACGTCGCGATTTCGTGACATGTCCATGCCTTGCTCTTTCTCCTCTCCACTATGTCATGATTTCATGACATTTCCATGCCTTGCTCTTTCTCCTCTCCATTGTGTCACGATTTCATGACACGTCCATGCCTTGTGTTTCTCCTCTCCACCATGTCATGATTTTGCGACATCATACTCTACACTCCATGCCTTGCTCTTTCTCCTCTTCACCTGTCACGATTTCATAATCGTGACTGCTATTTCACGACACGTCCATGCCTTGTGCTTTCTCCTCTCCACCATGTCACAATTTCATGACGTCGCGATTTCGTGACACGTCCATGCCTTGCTCTTTCTCCTCTCCACCATGTCACGATTTCGTGACACGTCCATGCCTTGCTCTTTCTTCTCTCCACCGTGTCGCGATTTCATGACACGTCCATGCCTTATGCTTTTGATCCAAACCCGTGGCAACATCGTGACATTTTCAAAAATGGAAAATGTCACGAAATCGCGACGTTTCCAAAAATGGCAAATTTTCCAAAATTGTAGGTTGACTCAAATGAATTCATTCATCTATATTCTACATTTTTACATATCAGTGAAAGATCCTTTTTACTCAGAAAGATTCTAACATTAAAGAAGTGAATTCTAAATTGAAATTAAAGCATATGCAAGCCTACTTAGATACTTTGATATATGCAAAACTTGAAGAAGAAGGAGGCAAGCAAAATTTGGAATAAAAAACATCAAGAGGGTCCCTACTGTAAAATGAAAGCTAAATATTTTCAAAGGATGGAATTTCATTTTTTTAGTGGGGGTGTGTTGCTTCTCAACAAATGGCGATATCTCCGGGGAAAATAGTAGCACTATTTTAGAATCCAGGACTCTAGTTTCAAAACAATATAGACCATGTACCATGCTTTGCCACAAATATTCTTCAAAATAATTTAACTACTACCTGATAGTTGTCAAAATTTCCCAAGGACATACTAGGTTGAATCACTTAAGGAAGATTTCTGATGTGCAATTATAAGCGTATAAAACTTTCTTCAAGAATGACTGGGCCTTCGAATGTTGTACTCTGGATTGATCAACTTTTCTAGATTGTGAAAGGGGAAACCGAGTAGGGCTCTGTTTACTAGTTTAGCCTTTTACAACCCGACAGAGTTACTCTTTAGATTTTCACGACCCTGATCCACAACTGTGAGGTGGTATCTACAACTTGGTAAAAGAAAACATCTTCTGAAGCCTTGGCTATCTCTTTCATTACATAACTTCTTCCTTCCCCTTTTTTTTTTTTGTGGGAAATAATAGAGTGCCAGTTTTATGTTGTCTTGCTCAACTTTCACCTTCTCTCTCTCTCTCCTTTGAAATATACCGAAATCTGAAAAGCCTTGCTAAAAAAAACAATTTTTTTTTTAATATTTCATCGATCTGGAACTGCTTCAGCCTGGGTACTGATAGCCTCTATGGATACTCAAATAATTTCACGAGTCAGAGTCCCCTCTTACGATCAACTTTTCTTGGATTCCCTGGGAGTTTCTCCAGCCAAACAGTATAGCAGTTTCTTTATAATTAAAATAATTGTGGCAAGCAAGACACAAAATCCAATTATCTTTCTACTATTGTTCTGAATAACAAAATAGTTCCACTGTTCAGTTTAAGCAGACTATCTCTTAATTAGAATAAAACAAAATGAACACAGGATTTTGAACTCAGAATAAAAACAATTTTTTAAAGGCTGATTTCTTTCTTTACTGCCTAGGCAAAACTTTAAAAAAATAGAATTTTTAAAAGCTAAAAGAAATTTGTACAGACCCCAAAGGATAAAACACAGAACTTTAAAATCAAACAAAATAAAATAAAAACAAACTACTTTGTACAGACCCCAAAGGATAAACAAAATAAAATAAAATAAAACTACTTTGACACATAGAACTTTAAAATCAAACAAAATAAAATAAAAACAAACTACTTCAAAGCTTATTTACAATATATACACATGTTACAACGTCTTTGTGATTTATTCAAACGATGTATCGGATGGGACAGCTGAGAAATAATGCTTTAGGTATTGACCATTAACAGGAAGGTTCAAAAAATTACCCTCAAGGTCCTGTAGACGGAATGCATTATTACCTAGGATCTCGGCAATCTGGTATGGCCCTATCCATAGAGGTTGCAGCTCTGTGTGTTTACCTTTCTTTTCTTGGGCTTTGTCCCATAGAAGCACCAGGTCTGCACGATTGAAAGCGCTCACCCTGGCCTTTTCGTCAAGCCAACGCTTGACTGTCTCTTGGTGTCGACTAAAATGCTCCACAGCTTGAAGTCGTCCACCCTGCAAATCAAACAAGTCCAACATACGAGCTTTCGTATCTGCATGATCAAAGTAATGTAAAGCAAATTTTAATCCTGGTACTAATGCTTCATATTCTACCAAATTATTCGTGTAGGGAAACTGCAAGCGATATGACATAAAACCGGTTTGATTTTTTGGTCCTTTAAGAACAACCCCTGTACCATAACCTTGCTTAGATTTAGCTCCATCAATATGAAGCATTCCAACTTCATTATCGTGATCTTGGTGAGCTTTAACCGGTTTCTCCTTTTGAGTAGTTGTCAAATTATAAACCCCGATATAACAACCTTCAACAAGATTAGCAGTCTCATTCTTGGCATTATACTCTGTAATCATGAGTTTATATCTTGGTTCTCTGTTGATTCTTAATTGATTTGCAAAACCATTCCAGGGTAACCACATATGCAAAAAATCAGTAGCCAAGTACCCATTCAAGGATTTTGACCAATCCCTACTCAGAAGCATTCCGTATCCTACAAGAATATCCACCACCTGAATGTCAATTCTGTGTTGAGCTCTCGGCTCAGATGCTAGCTGGATATGTATATTCTGAAGTTCACCTACCACTTTAACCTCAGACTTATCCAATTGGATGACTCTCATCTCGGAGTTCATGGGGGTCAAACCCAACTGCTGACAGATGCCCAGAGGCATGACATTGGCTGAAGCCCCAGAATCTACCAGACAGTTGTGTAAGTTTTTCCCAAATATACGAACAGTCAGTAGAAAAGGCGAAACTTCAGTCTTCTCTTTATACATGGCCACATTTGCATTTGCCATATTTTTTCCCTTTTCCAAAGGTTTGGTAGTAGGTTCAGAATATGTTTTGATCAGGTTATCCCTTTGTTCAGAAATTTGGGCCAACTCATGAAGAGTGATGTTGGCTTTGATCTTCTTCATGTCCTCCACTATATTATATCCCTTATTGAGTGGAGGGACAAATGCATCTGGTCCTCTCGGATTTCCTCCCTTGGGTGGAGATGGGTTATTGCTTGAAGATGGATCTGGAGGAACACTGTGGGAGTTGTCCGGAGGGGTAGATGTAGTGTTGGGCTCTGGATTTCTATTTCTGAGGTTGTAGTTGTCCCTCCTGTATTGTTGAAAAGCTTGTACTTCATCCATGGGTAGCTCCACAACATTCTCTGATTCTTCTAGGAAAGTGAAAGAATCTAACACCATAGCTGCACTATGTTTGGATGAACTTGGAGCATCCGTAGTTCTTTGATGTTCAGGAGAAACCAACTCACCAGAAAGAGCTTCAAAGGCATTACAGAATTCCAAACAATCCAACTCCCCGTGCTGAGATGTTCCATGAATCCTGCACCAGTTAGGCAAAGCTAAGTCACAAATATTTACATCATGCCCTTTACCTTTATAATCCTTATTGGGTTCGTATGGGGGCCGAGTGAATCTATTCTGCTGATAAGAAAACCTGTTTGGGTTTTCGTCGGTGGACACTTGCCTTTTGAAAGTCAAAAAGTCATTTGCCAACTTTTGGACTACCCTTGAAACTTCTTCAACTCTTGTGTTATCAGATTCTTTCTCCGGACTCTGTACATTTTCAGCGAGTGCTACAGCCAATGGATTTCCTGATGGTGGAGTTTGATGTACTGGCAACATCATCTCGATGTGGTATGGGATTGAAAATAGGGGTACCTTGTGTGACCAAAGGAATTTGATGAGCATTTAAAGGTTGAGGCCCCAATTGCCTTTCCGAACTAAAGCTTCTTTGTAAGCCTCTGTTAGATTGGTAATAGAGGCATCTCTTTTCAAGAAAACAGAAGTCATTGGATCTAGAGAATTCCTAAAAATCTCTAATGCCAGGTCTGCATTTGGCACATAATAACCAGTCAGTCTACCATAAGCCTTCTGAAATCTGACATTGTAAGATCCGACAGATTCATTTATTTCTCTTTTAATACCGGAAAACTGTTGATATAATACACTGGGATCTATTACTTCACCAAACTGTGATACAAAAACCTTTTCCAAGTCATTCCAACTGGTAATAGAATCGTTAGTGAGATTTAGAAACCAGTCGTAAGCTCCCTCCTGGAGAGTGAACGGGAACAATCTGCAAGCCACATCTTCATGTTGTACATTTAACAATTTTAGAGCATTCTTGAATGCTACTAGATGTTCTTCTGCTGTCCTAGTTCCATCATGCTTGTATCTGGGAAGATATCTCTCAAGATTTTTGGGTAGGTCATGGGCTGCACCCGGGATATTTAAGGCAGTGGAACCCAACCAGTTGGCCATTACTACTTGATTGACGATGATACTTTCAGTTGTAGTTGGAGTAACTACAAGTGGTGACAAAACTATTCCAGACAAGGACTTGGCCCTTCTGAGGCTGCTTCTTCTTGGAGTTTCTAACTCGGGCACAAGGAGCTCTCCAGCTCCGGAATGGGACCTTGTTACTCTATAAGTGGAATCCAACTTTTCACAAGCAACTTATAATCTTACAATCCTTAACAAACTACTGAACTTTGGGCCCTCCTTCTAGCGCCAATTTTAAATGTTGGTGTTGAGTTTCGCTGTTTAGGCAAAACTCAAACAAACAAGTTTTAAAAGGCTGAGGAGGAGGGAAAAGGCTACCAGACTCTGGATAAAATATAGTATTTGTTAAATACCACATACAATCATATTTCTCAACTCAAGCGCACTAAGAACGTAAGTTCGGCCCTCCTTCTAGCGCCAATTTTAAATGTTGGTTCGACTTTTATACACACCCTGTGAAGAATGAGCATAAAATCCCGATAACACTTATAAGGGATAAATCCCACTCACTTTAGGATCTTGCTGGATATCCAAGGTGTGAGTTACAGAGTTGGGTCAAATGTCTATTCACTCTTTTCCGCTTTCGGAATAGTTTCAAGTGGACTGTCTGTTACCTTACAATGGGTCCTGGACTTGGTTCAGTAATGTTTTTGGAATTGGTTATCTTTGTGGACACTCAGATTTACAATCAGTTCTTTGATCTAGCTCTTTATGTGTTAGCAGATTTAAATAAAAGACAAATGTAAAAGAAAATAAAAATGGATCATTCAATCGGTGGAACAGAGAGAGTAGGGTAGGGCAAAAAGAGAAATTTATCTAACTTAGTTGCAAAACCAAAACTACCAATTTTAGTTATACCGGTTAGCTTCAAAATAGAACAAATCAAAGAGGAAAGTGTCCAGCTTTCTAAGATCACCTTCCACTAAGAGCATAAGACAGAGACAACAACAGATCTAGAAGAAAATCACAAACAGAAAGGAAGTCGGTTAAAATTGGTATCATTCACCAGTAGCCTAGCTCGCACAGTGAGGACAGAGCAATTAGAACAGGCCTGAACCTTAAATCTATAATTTTCCCTAACATACAATAAAGAAAATGAAGCCTAGCAGCATATCCAATCCTGGTAACACAGATCTACAACATAATTTAAATAAACCTTAATGAAACGAAAACAAAAGAAGATGAACTTATCACAATCTGAAAGAGATTAGGCTCCTGGCCACGCTATCACAGAAAATAAAAATCACACCAACTCTAAGTCCAGAACAAAGCTTTCAAACAAGATTTGCAGGAAATTGCTCCAATAGCTTTTATTTCTAAGTTTTCGCCTCTCGAATTTACATTCAGAAGAAGTATTTATAGACTCGGGACAGACCCTGATCTTTTCAGAAATATCTTCTTCTCAAACCCTAAATCTTATCCTCTAAACCTTACTACCTCGGTTTTACAATATAAGCCCCTTTAAAAATAGAGTTTTGAATAAACCCTAACCACTCTGCAAATCTTAGTGCAGTTACTTGCCATAAATGGAGAAGGCATGATCTGATATTATTCTCATCCATCTCATAATCGCAAGTAAATATCTTCATTTTTTGTCGGTTGCCGATATATTCCATAAATGGGCACTACATGTGAAGGTATCTTCATCTTTCTAGTGCATCTGCTGGGAGGGTCTCATTAATTCCTTAGAGAAATTCGGATGAGTCACCGGTTTCTCTGACATTTTATCTTCGCAGAGCCGCCTCTGAGTTGAAATTCTCTGCACGCCATTACTTTCACCATAAATTCTCCTGTTAAATGCGTCCATCGGCAAATTTCGGTAACTGTGTGTAGATATTTTCATTTTTCGGTCAATTGCCGACATATTCCATTAAATGGGCAGCTGCTTAGTCATCGTAAAGTCTCTTTGCGGTCAGATCTATAAAATCTGGATGGACCAAAAATTCTCGGCATCTCACATTTCCATTTGATGGCCTTTGCTTGATCCGTGCTTATTTTGTCTTTTTTCGCCATTACTTTCGCTAGTATGCAATTGCCAGCTCGCTTTCTGCAAAAGACAAACAAGGATTAGTATTTTAATATTATTAAATTAAAATCCTAATGTTCATTATATGTCGGCTTTATTTTTTGACACGTGTCACAAAATCGTGACGTCCCCCTGCATTCTGGTCTCTTCTACCGTAAAATCATGACGTCTCCTTTGCACTCTGCTTCTTCCTTTCTACTGTGTCACGATTTTGCGACACGTCCATGCCTTATGCTTTCTCCTCTCCACCGTGTCGCAATTTCCCAACGTCACGAAATCGTGACGTCACGATTTCATGACACGTCCATGCCTTGCTCTTTCTCCTCTCCACCGTGTCATGATTTCGTGACGTCGTGAAATCGCGACGTCATGATTTCATGACACGTCCATGCCTTGCTCTTTCTCCTCTCGCACCGTGTCGTGATTTCGTGACGTCGCAATTTTGTGACACGTCCATGCCTTGTGCTTTCTCCTCCCCATCGTGTCATGATTTCGCGACATCGTGAAATCATGACGTCACGATTTTGCGACACGTCCATGCCTTGTGCTTTCTCCTCTCCACCGTGTCATGATTTCGTGATGTCGTGAAATCGCGACATCGTGATTTCATGACACGTCCATGCCTTGCTCTTTCTCTCTCCACCGTGTCATGATTTCACGACGTCGCAAAATCGTGACGTCGTGATTTCGTGACATGTCCATGCCTTGTGCTTTCTCCTCTCTACCGTGTCATGATTTCGCGACGTCATGAAATCGCGACGTCGCGATTTCGTGACACGTCCATGCCTTGCTCTTTCTCCTCTCCACCGTGTCGCGATTTCGTGACACGTCCATGCCTTGCTCTTTCTTCTCTCCATCATGTCACGATTTTGCGATGTCGTGAAATTGCGACGTCGTGATTTTGCGACATGTCCATGCCTTGTGCTTCTGATCCAAACCCGTTGCGACATCGCGACATTTCCAAAAATGGAATATGTCACGAAATCGCGACGTTTCCAAAAATGGCAAATTTTCCAAAAATTGCATGTTGACTTAAATGAATTCATTCATCTGTATTCTGCATTTTTACATATCAGTGAAAGATCCTTTTTATTCAGAAAGATTCTAACATTAAAGAAGTGAATTCCAAATTGAAATTAAAGCATATGCAAGCCTACTTAGATACTTTGATATATGCAAAACTTGAAGAAGGAGGCAAGCAAAATTTGGAATAAAAACCTGGAAAACATCAAGAGGGTCCCTACTGTAAAATGAAAGCTAAATATTTTCAAAGGATGGAAATTCATTGGAATAAAAACCTGGAAAACATCAAGAGGGTCCCTACTATAAAATGAAAGCTAAATATTTTCAAAGGATGGAAATTCATTTTTTCAGTGGGGATGTGTTGCTTCTCAACAAATACTTTTGCCAAACTCAAATGGGTTCGTAGGCAAAATATTATTTCAATATTTTCTCTTCAATATTTTTCTCACTTGATGCTTATAAATCACACAAGCAATATTTCAATGGATATTCTTTATCAATCCATAAAAATAATGTCCAACACCACATAGAATAAAACAAACTCTCTCAAATTTATCCTTACCTTATTGCTCCACCATAAAATAATATTCAAATGTTAAGGACAATTATAATGCAATAACACATTAAATTTATTTCAAAAAGAACTTTTGTCCCTTTAAAAACCCCTAACAGGTCAATGTGGCATTCAAACTTCATCTAGTGCAATTAACCCTTACTACTCCTAATTAATTTAAAAATTAATTTCAGCAAACATCTTATAACTCCCAATGTTGGGCAACACACATTAACTTGTACTAAAATGTATTTACCTTTGCCTTGGTGGGAATCGAACCCACAACCCAGCACTCGACCAATGCCCTAGCCACGGCTCCAACCATCATGCAAGCTAAGCGCTTTCTTGGGATGTGGGAAGCACCATGTGCTTTTTAACTTCCCTCCTTTCACCTCAAAAATGTGCGCCTCTACATTGGTGTCCAAGCAAAACGTGCACTTCCTTTACCACTGTCCAAAATATCTTCCACTGGGAATCAAAACCGGGACTCCCAATTTCCAAAAATCTTAGCTACTGCCCTCTTGCCACAAGGCCACGTTGCCTTTGTTGGCTTCCAATTTCAGTGCTTCTCCCTTTGTCCCTTGCTGATGGCGCTAACATGAATTTCACCATCTTCTTCTTCTTCAAGGGCTTCAAATTAATTTCGAATAGCATAGACTTAAGGCAAGGTTTTGCCTTTATATAGTAGCCTCCATCGATTTAAAAATGCCGGCGCTCATGCTTAACTTTTGTCCATCGAAGCTTTAATTAATTAATTTATAAATTATTTAAATTCCTCTTGAATTTAAATTTTATAAATTAATTATTTTAAGACCTTTACTTTTATTAAGGTCAATCTTTAATGAACACTTTATATTTATAATATTTATTTATAAAATTTAAATTCACTTTGAATTTAAATATTTTATAAAATAAATATTAAACCTTTTAGTGTTCTTATGAGCTTCCTCCTCCAGTGGTTTTAAATGAAAACCTTTTATTTTTCTCCGTTAGGGTTTTAACAAAAACCTTTGCAACTTGTTATTATGAGACTCTTTTTGGACCAATCAATTGCATTTTTCCTTGGGATATTTTGGCATCAATGACAACTCAACTTGTCCTACAAACTTGCTTAATTTTCCAACATATGTTTCACATATAAATCAAAGGTCCATTTAATTAAAACCTAATATATATTTCACATATAAATAAAAGGTCCATTTAATTAAATACCAATGTATGTAACATATAAATCAAAGGTTATTTTATGTATTGCAAAATATACAATTAGTGCTAACACCATTCAAGGTATGCTAAGGATCCATGGCAAACCCAACATCCACTAGAGCCATGGAATATCTACCAATGTTGATCGATTTTTCAACCTGCACTCCCTAAAACCTAGGGGGTTTCCTTTTTTGAACACTAGGTTCTACTTATAAAACATTGTTCCAAAAGAAAACAGAGCACTTGACGTCGCTTTCAATAGCACTAGACAAGCACGGTGCTCTCTCATGGCACCAAGGGATTTCCAACTTAAATGCAGCACAGAGCACTTCTAAGGTAGAGTGGTCTCTAATTAACAACACCTCTCTCCCATCCAAGGTGGTTTCCATATTAGGCACAACACACAATGCTTACAAGGCAGAGTGGTCTCTAATTAACAACACATCTCCCCTGCAAGGTGATTTCCAATGTAGACACAAAATACAATGCTTCCAAGGCAGAGTGATCTCTAATTAACAACACATATCTCCCCTGAAAGGTTGTTTCCAATGTAGGCATAGCGCACAATGCTTCTAAGGTAGAGTGGTCTAAAATTAACAACATATCTCTCCCTCGTAAGGTGGTTTCCAATGTAGGCATAGTGCAGAGCACTCCCCAGGGTAGAGTGGTCTCAAACTTACACACAATGCACAACGCTTCCAATTACGGTTTCAAACATACATGGCACACAACGCTTCCAAGCAAGGAGGTTTCAACTCACACACAACACTTCCAAGCAAGGTTTTAAGCTTACACACAGTGCACAATGCTTCCAAGCAAGGTTTCAAGATTACACATAGTGCACAGTGCTTCCAAGAAAGTTTTCAACTTACACATAGCGTACAACTCTTACAAGAAAGGTTTCAAGCTTACACACAGTGCACAATGCTTCCAAGCAAGGTTTCAAGTTTACACACAGTGCACAATGCTTCCAAGTAAGGTTTCAAGCTTACACATAGTGCATAGCACTTCCAAGCAAAGGTTTCAAGCTTAAAATATATTTAAATAAAACTCATAGTTTAGCTTAGAATAACCCAACCTATTGGTTTCGTTGAGATGGAGTTCTGATAAATTTTGTTGCCTAGTGTGTTTCCTGTCCTCTCCTTTGTTCTCGCTTCCTCTATTCCTCCCTAACGTTCTCTATTTTTTTCCTTTCTCTCCATTCTGCATTTTTCTCCCTTACGTGCCCCCTCACCTAGGTGGTCCATCCGCTGCCCTATCGAAGCCTGCATCACCACCTTCCCTCTAATACCCGTCCCCTATCCTTTGTGCATTCTTCCCAAATTTTCCATCTGTCGAAATTTAATTGCCTCGTAGGTTCTTCCATAGATTGCACCATGTAGGAATGGGATCATGACATATTATTTTATTTTATATAGTAAAATATATTTATAATATCTCTATATATATTCTTTTTTTTAAATGAAATATCCTCTTTCATTTATTATTAGTTAATTAAAACCTTTTAATGAATTTTCTCTTATCATTAAAATAATTACTTTTAATTAAATCTCCAATGAATCATAATCACTTTTAATTAAAATAACCACTTTTAATTAAAATAACAAATTTTAATTAATTAAAATGAAAACTCCTTAATTAATTGCAAATGAAGTTTACAAATGAGCTTTAATGAGCCAATCATTATTTTCTTTAAACTTCATTAATTAATTTAAAAGCATCTAAATTCAGCATGTGATTTAATTTATTTTCTTTCACAAGTAGGATGCTTTGTTTTCATTTTCAATCTAACAATTAACCTTATGCATCTATAATAATCTTGTAGTGGTTCCTATATAGTAACTAAATCATAAAACTACTCAAGCTATGATGTAGTAGAAGCAAAGACATTTATACAATTAACCAAAGAGGGAGTCTTTCCATCAATCCAATCACCCATATTAGCTAGATATTTTATGATAGCTTCTAGGCTATCCACTAAAGCTCTAGGTTATTAGCTATCGATGATTATCGCTTCCATCAATGCATGCCTATATGAAGGTATCTATCCATGTTACCTCCAAGTACCTTAATCATCATTTTCCTTGATCTTTGGTACCCTCATTTCTTATGGGTAACTTTACCTGTTCCACCTATGAGTGTACCTGATCCTGCACACTTGGCAATATGTTAGCGATAATATACACTTATAAATCAACTAAATATCACATAGCTGGTTCAATTATTCAAACTAAGTATCACCACATCTTAGGTTAATACATTGTTTTCTTGTGCCACAAAGTCGGCTAGGGAGGGTCATGACATAAAGTGATGAATCTCCATGTAAATTTGAGGAATGTTTATCATTATCCAAGAATGAGATATGATGTATCCCAAAAGAACCTATGGTGTCAACTATAAAATCAGGAGGGATGTTTAGGAAAATAGATTATTGTTGTAAAAATTTCATTAAAGTATTTATGTTATCAGGAGAAGTCTACAAAAGTTCTCACATTGGTATTTTTTTTGGAGTACTATCTAATTACTTCTGAAGATCAAATAAAACTTGTGACTACAATCTCAACACTATAGATAGAATTCTTGTAGTTGAATCGCTTCTCTAATTCTTCTTTAAAATTAAATTGGGTTGAGAGGCTGAACTCTATCCTTACTGATGTTGTTGATTCTAAGCTTGTTTCCTTGTAGTTACTCCAACTATACCAACCACATTACTATGGCATAGAGAATCATCTTGATGAGCTACCTGATTGGCTATTTGTTGCCCATGCTTTGGTAGGGGATCCTTAAATATCCCATGTCTTGATTCGTTGTCAAAAATTATTTAGGAGTTTGATTACTCATTGATTAGATATTTTCTAAATCAATGCATCCTGCATCAATCAAATCTTGAACCACATGCTTCATATTCTTACAAGTGTTTTTTCAATGTCCTTCTACTCTGTGGTAAGTGCAATATTGATATGGTTTATACCAATAAGTTGTAGTATTTGGATATCTCACTAGAGATAATTTAATTGCCTTAGCATCCAATGGATTTTTCAAAACTTCTTCCATAGGTATATTAATTCTTGTGAAATTATTTTGAGGAGGCTTCTAAAGTATAATATTTTGTAGGTTGTTAGTGATATTATTAACATGCCTACTATCAATATTACCTCCTATATGTTAATTCTTATGTTGAGACTTAATTGAAGTATCTTCTTCATCCTTAAGTTGACCTCTTATAATCAGAGCTTGTTCCACTTTTCTTGCTAACTCAATTGCTTTGACAATAGTAGTTTCTAGTGCATAAGATAACTATTCTTGTAAATTACCAATAAATATATCAAGCATATATTTTTGAGACACATGTTGTCTTAATCGGCCAACTAAAATTCTCCAAAAAGTTAGAAATTATGAAAAAATTTCTTCTTTACTTTGCTTTAAATCATATAAATATCTCATTGTCACTTCCTTTTCAATGTAAGCACTAAATTGATAAACAAAAATCTCGAAAATCTTCTCAAAACTCTTAAAATAATATTTGGGCAACTGATAATACCATTCTAGTTCCACTCCAATAAGACTCTTTGGAAATTTTTTCAATAAGAGCATATATCATCATAAACAAGATCATGACAAGCTATCATGAATCCTCTTAAATGCTCTATTGGATCTTCAGTCCCTTTATATATTGGTAAAATTGGTAGAGAAAAAAGCTTAGGATAAGGTCTAACAGCAACAATAGGATCCAATGGTTGACTACACATTTCTTTATAACTGTATGTAAATCATAAAGGCTGAATTATATCCATCCTTCAAACCAACTAATTCATAACACTTGTCAAATTCTACATTTTTGAATTACTATGTATGTTTCCCTAACTTCCCAAAGGAGGAATGTATGTATGTTGAAACCTTGATGTTTGATTCAAGTTTTGGATACTTTGGTTGTATGTGGCACTTTGTGAGAATGGATAACTAACATTTGGTGGAACAAAAGCAATAGTGTTGATATTAGAGGATGAAGGAGGAAATTGAAAGCAATTTTTCAAGCCACTACTAGTTGGAGGGACTTGCAAATTCCCTCTAGCACTGGTGGTATTAGTAGTAGCACAAGTCACTTGGCTATTTAAATTGTTTTGATGCATGAATTTAGATGTAGTAATACCATGATGAAGCAAAGGAGACTCATTTTATGAGGAAGGAGTAGCATTCTCCTTTTCAAGATGAGGTTCTCATTCTACACATTCCAATATTCTTTCCTTCTAAGCATTCATAAATTCCCAAATGTGATCAAATGATGAAAAGACATAACTACCATTAGACCTAGCAAAAGGATCATGATTAGTTTTAGTTTCCATGTCTACCTCTTCTTGCTCTATATAAGGGTCTTCCCTATCAATCTGATCTTCTTCCAAAGAAACATAATCAGACTCTAATTGTTTCCTCTGACTTCTAAGGAAAGGAGCCATTAGAAGTACCAAAAAAACATGGAGAAAACACTAACAAACAAAATTTAATTACTTAAAGTTTTTTCAAATAGAATTAATGATCTTGTTTAGTGTTTTAAAAGAAAAAGAGGTGTTCACATTGGGTTCACCAAAGAGGTAGAGGGGGAAAACTACCCTATCGCGTACAATTCCCAACAAAAGGATGGATCCGCAAGGAGGGAACCTTTCATGAGGTGAACTATGGAGGTTGTGTTGTGCTCTACACTCAGTGATAGAGGGATGGGTTCACCAAGAATTATTTTAGGACTCGCTCCAAGTCCTCAGGATATTCAAGAATGTTTGATGTATTCAGTTTTAAGAAAAACACCTAAGAAAAACAACTGAAAATAGAATGCAAGCATAGAAGAGCTAGCCTAATATGATTCTTTAATTTGAATGCTTACTAAACTAGGATTTATTCCAAAAAAAATTTATATAGAATGAATGCTCAAAAATTATCCCTAGATAGAAAATAAATGCTTTTCACTTTTAAATTCCTAAGAATTAAATTCTAATCAAATTAGAAAACCAACAAGATAAATTAGAACACTTAGCTTTAACCGGTGGTTGACCCTAATATTTGATGCTTCTTGTCCAATAATATCAAAGTAACTGATCCTGCAAGATAATCTACGAAACACTCAAAAATGATGATCAACGTTAGGGGGCCTACTTAGGCCATTGTATAAAATTCCTTGGAGGTGTAGCAGTCAAGCCCCCTGGGTACCTTAGATGACCTTTCAATAAAAAACTAGAAATTGACCTTTGAAGAATTAATCATAAAATAGATATGCAAAAATAGTAAAAATAGAAATAGAATATGCCAATATGCTCAGTATGTAATAATAAAGCTAACCAAACTATAAAAAATAAAACTTGCCCCTAGATTAATCTCAGGAAAAATTGCACCTCATAAAAAGTAGGTGTGATAACGCTTTAGTGAAGTCACGCTCCAACAAAATGGGTGTGTTTTTGCTTCTATGAGCTAAAACACTAAATTAGGGTTACTGAAGTTGTGCCTTGATAGAACCGAGCATGATTTCACTTCAAAGACAAAAATAAAAGTGCATGCATAGAACGTAAATTAAATGTGAAATCACATAGAGTAAAACCTAAATGGAGAACACAGAAGTAATAGAAGAAGGTTAAGTATCTGAACTGGAACTCTTTTCCTCTTATCCATAATGTGCATCCACCAAGTGAAGCAACAATGCAATCCACACAACAGGAAATCAAACTCTAAAATTTGCACTTTGGGTTAGCTTGTAGAAGACATAGAAAGCAGAGCAAAATAAAAGCAGTAAACAAGTGTTAGAAGACAAATATCACATGATCATTAGTAATTTTGTGATCATGATATGAAAAGAGTGAGATTGCTCTTCCTTTTATTCAAGGTGGTCACAAATAAACTCACAATCAATGCAAAAACATGCTAGAGGGTTTAAACATGGGTCTAAGAAAAATTAAATTAAAATAATGAAATCGTACCCCGTCCTAACGGGGTGCAATATCACTTGTGCGAATTCATGCCTCTACGATTTCACTAAAAGATAAAATAAAATAAAAAGGACTAAAGAGGTCTTTCCTTGCCCTTGGAAGGTTTTGGGTACCTCTTAGGGGTTGCAAGGAATATTACCCACTGAAAGTGGGTCAATTTTCTATGTTTACAATATTTTTACATAGGGGAGCCCTAATTTTTAAGTAAAGATCCCTAAAATTATTATAGAAAGTGCAATTGAAGAATCCTCTCAAAAATCCCATACAAAAGTTGAGTAGGAAATAAATGAAGCAATGGAGGTTGAACAACCCCATTCACCAGCTCACTTTGTAGAACAGAAGCAAGATCAAGATCTTAAAGTTGATATGGGATAATATCCAACATATTCTTCCTTTTTAGATATAAATGTAAATCAAGAAGATGAAATTGAGGTATAAGAACCTCAAATTTAAGAAAAATATAAAGAGGAAGACACAAGACAAGAAAAAAATTAAGTTTGAAGAGCCTCAAATTTTAGATAAGGCTGTAGAGGAGGATCAGGTGGGTGCAAAATCTCAGGATTTTACTCACTTTGTAGGCCAAGAACTAGAAGGAGATGCACAGACTTGAGCCTGAGTAGATTTAGGTAAAAAATGGGACTTCAGTAGAGGATTCACCCCACTACACAGAATGTGACTGAAGGGTCACCTGAGCAAATACCTACAGAGTAGGCACAGGAGACTCACAAGTCTCCAACTTCTGAAGGTCAAGCAACAACAACAACAACAAAAATAGTAGAAACAACAAAAGGGAGAAATCCTCTATTTTAGATATACCTATAGACCCTGCAAGATAGTCCAAGAAGATGAGAAGGAAGAGAAATATTGTAAGGTGACCTCAACAAAAACCTAGAACCAAAGCAAGGATTGCACAACTAAAATAATTAGGTATAAATTTTGATGAAGAATAGATAGAGACTTTAAAGTTGTTTTATGAGTAGAAATAGAAGTCTGAACAACTCAAGGTAGATATAAAGGCATATAAGAAGGATTATAGGAAAGCCTCTGAGAGAGTGGCCAAGGAAACTAGAAAAGAGACCAACAAGGCATCCAAGGCTCCTCGTAAAAAAATCAATTTTGCTTGACCAGCGTAGTTTTAGGATTTGTATGGGTCAACAAGTGATCAACCTTCAAATATGAAGGTATATTTCATGAATATGGAACTACTAGATCCTATACCACCTGCAACTCATGCAGTAATAAGCAAATATCTCTTGGTGGAAGAAGTAGAGTCTAAATATGATGCTAAACTTGAGCTAGCGGTGGCCAGTTTTTCCAAGGCCAAGGTTGTTGAGAAATCCAATGTTTCGTTTGGTGATAAATCTATAGTACTCGTGGAAGAATGTTTATCCACTCACCATTAATATTGGAAGTAGGTTGATCTAGCATTCTAGAAGGATGCCTCCACTTTTACTAGCTACTACTTGAGGAATGTGGTAGGGAGGAAAGTTTGGATAAAGGAACAGTCGGGTGAAGGAGTAGAACCAAGTCAGCCAATTCGGTGCAGTAAGCACTAGAAATAGCCACAATAGGAAATGAGAACCCCTAAGGCATGAAAATGGTGAAAACCTAGAGATAAAAAAAAAATCAATATCGCAACCAAGAAAAGAAAGGAGAAAAATAGGGCCTATTAAAAAGTTGTAAATGAAACTGGTAATTATCAATTTAAAGTGGAACAAGAACGTATCAACCCTTAAGCATGGGGGGATGATGAGGCTTGAAAATTCTCATTTTTGTATAAAATTTCCATATATATTACAACATTTATTTTAATAGAAATATATATTTTATGCAAATTTTATATGTATTTAACATTATATTATGTATGTTGTCTAATATTTGTTTTTGAGTGGATTATGTGTAAATGTAGTGGATTTTACAGTATTTTGGCATGTTTACATCAAGGTCCCACTTGGACCTAGTATGATGAAAAATTGAAGTTAAAAATATCTGCAACAAAATATTCATGAAGCGCTAAGTCAGACGCTTGACTCCCATTTAGGAACCTGATTCTTGTTTGGAGCTTAACTGTCGGGTGCTTGATTCCTATTTGGTATTTGACTATTGGGTGCCTGATTCTCATTAGGTGCTTGACTCCCATTAGGCACTTGATTCCCATAGTTTACAGATATGGCACCTGATTCCTGTCTTCTATATATGAGATGCTTAATTCTCATTGATGCAAAATTATAGTACAACTTTTGTTGTCGGTATAACAAAATGGCAATTTTAGCGATGGATGTGGACATGATTTCAGTTATGGATGCAGACCAAGGACAATATAAATGACCATATATCATCTATTTTTCAACAACCACGTAAAAATCAATGTAATTGGATAGAGAAAAATATCGGACGTATTCTATTTTGATACAAAATACGCTGAATATATTCAGAGTTTAATGTTTTAATTTATCTCCTTTATTCATGTGAATTATTGTAACAACAAAATAAAAAATCAATTGGCTTTCAGAATGTAATAGGGTATGGCCGCATATCTTATAAATATGCAGGCCACCCCTGAAAAATAGATATTGGATTTTCTTTGTAAATTCCTACTCCTAATTTCAATACAATACTTTTGAGTCTTTTAATCAAATTCAATTAGCATCCAATGTATGAATTAATGCATGTAGAATCTGTTGGAATTTTGGGCCCAATCTCAATAGTATTCCTCTCTTCTTTTCCTTGTTTTCTATCATTTTAATTTATTTTCCTATTTTTTGTAGTTTAGTTTAATACTGCAATTTCTCCTATTTTTTGTAAATTTCCAGTAAGTGTGCAATTTTGATTTCAAAACATTTTAGTTATTTATTTGATAATGCAAATTATATTAGTGGTTTGGAAGATAAACGAGAACTCCAATGAAACAACACCCTCCCAAACCATAGAATCTAAGGGACTCATCTGATTAAAGGGATATTACATGTATATATTGTGTAGGGTTACTCACAAGTTTATGAGATATCCCGGTTTGACAATTAAATGGAGGCAATGATTTATACCATAGAAAACTAACCAACAAATTGCTCAATAATTAGGAGTGTGAGAAACCAATAAATCTTGATACCTCTTCCAAAAATTATAATAATGGTCATCTAAACCCATGGGATGAAGCTCTATTGCATCCTCCTCATAATTTTCAAGCTCTTCAAGAAACTCTTCTTCAAATTCTTCTTGGTCATTATTTTGAGGATGTTGAAGGTTTTGATCATCAATTTTAATCATCTCATCCAAATTTATGGAAGGTCCTGATTTGTCATATATTTCAAAAATAGTCCACCCAAGGACCTCTCCACTATTTAGAAGAATATCACTTTTAGTATCTTTGACCTTTGTCTCATGAGGATGATTTGGAGCATCATCAAGATACGCATCTTGAGGCATTTGTTCTTGTAATTGAGAAATATTTTATTTAAGCTATAGAACTAGCCTTTGCAACTTTTCCTACATATCAGGTGAAGAGAGTGCTTCATTAGAAAGAGTGGCAAAGTCATCCCATTTATTCCACCAATAATATTCTTCTTCCAAAACTGGGGCGTGACATTCAACCATTTCTTCATAATCTTTAAATTCAATAATGGATTGTTTTTCAAACTCATCTTCATCCACTTTTTATGGATCAATTGTTTCTAAAAGTGGATCAATTTGTTTTCTATAACTATCCCAATCATCACTTGTAAATATAGATTCTGAATATTCTATTTCTAGCTTGTCACCACTTGGCTCACATTGGCTTTCTTCATCATTATAATGATTGTCTTCCAAAAACAAGTGATGGAATTCTATTGTGTCTTTTGATGGCTCATTATATTCATCTATTGATTCCCCCTCAAATTCACTTTTAACCACTTTTGATGGCTCAATAGTTTCTACAAGGGGATCAATTCTTGCATTGAGCTTCCTATGATTGTCCCAATCCTCTTTCGTGAATAATGACTCTAAGCCTTTTATTTCTAAAGGATCATTATTTGGATCATGTTGGCTTTATTTCTCAACCATTTCATTTAATTCTATGGATGATCTTGACCTATAACATGTTTTAATACTTGTTATATCTAAGACTCCTCCATTGCTTGAAATCATATTATTGTGAAAATCATTGAAATTTATCTTAGGAACATGATTCGATGGATGATCGAGATGGTTACTCTGAAATTTATTCAAATTTAAGAATGATGGTTGATTTTGAATAGTAGTTTGAGGTGCACAAACTATTGGGTGGGTAAGGGAGGTATTAAATGATTGAGAATTATTCAATCCAAAACCCCCACTATAACTTTGATAACTCAATTGTTGTTCAATTGCCATTGCTTGAGTATAAGCTTGGGATAAAGATGTGATTTGAGGTATCCCTTGCATATATGTGGAAGTGAATGGATCAAGAGCATTAAGGTATACTTGGATAGTCGCTTCCTCTAGAAGGACATAAGGAACCAGTAGTTGAGTATATAGCCCATGGAACCTTTTGATGAATGACTTCAAAATTTCACTTGGTCCTCTACGAATAATGATAAACTGATTGTACATGAGGATTGAGTCAATTAGCTTTTTTTTGAATTGATTGAGAAACATTACCTCTAGTTGAGCCCAAGAAGTGATCAACCCTAAAGGTAGATTAGTAAACCAATCATATGCAACTTTTTCCAAGGTGTAAGGGAACATTTTACAAGCAACATCATCATACCAAACTGTTAAATGATTCACATAGATTTTGAATGCTTGAATATGTTCTTATGTGGGCCTTGTCCCATTAGACACAAATAAAGGAAGATATCTCTCAAAACTAATGGGTAAACTATGTTGAACTTTAGGTATGTTCAATGGGTTTCCTATAATGGTGTAAACATGGCCATTAGTGTACCTTAAATAATACAACTTTAATACCAAATTTGTTATTAAAATAAATATCTTGCAAAGAAGCATGAAATGACTAACAATCCTCAAATTTTTAACATATAAATCATCATGTTAGTGTTGGGCACTGAATTGCACCAATTTTCCTTGATTATTGTGGCTGTCTATCTTCCTAATTTCTAGTTAGGCTTGCACCCGATAGCTACAGCTCAACACTCAACATTGGATGGACTAAAACAAGGGTTTCATATCCAACCTCCAGAGTAGGCTATTTCCCTGTCAACTTAGCAGATTGTTGGCATAATTATGCTCAATTAGGGCTTGGATTTTTAGGGTAAGAAAAGGGATAAGGTTAGAAAAATGTAGATATTAGTGGACAAATAGGTTAATAGCATTGCATTACCATAAAAGGCTCCCAAAAAACCATATTAAAGACATACATCTAGATCAACTATTATCTCAATATAGCTTGCTTCAGAAATGAAAGCATAACAGATAAATATTACAGTAAGCAATTCCAATATCTAGGAAATGATAATCCAAATAGCAAAATTTACTAAAAACTAGATTTTATAGAAATACACCTACTAATAATAAAGAATCAACTTCAAAGCATATTTCAATTACTCACAACAGCTAGTAATACATAATCGGTACAAACTAACCATCTAAGCATTTACAAAAATACAACTATGAAAATCTGAACCTCTGAAATCCAACATAGACATGCAACTTTGAGTTGAAGATCAATGTATTGCTCATTGCATTCTGTTCTTCAAGAATATTTTTAGTAGTATAGGCAAACACGCTAGAGCCGACCCCTGAGATCGAGGGTTTGATCTCTCTTTATAGTGTTCATAGAAAAATATTCAAGAAACAATACATTTAATCTTGTTACAACTCAGAAAAAAGAATAGCTGGAGTTAGCTAATATGTTCAAACTCTGATAAATCCGTTGGGAGAGTATCCTCCATGGCTGTTAGAGGTCTCTGCAACTTGATGATCATTCAGAGGAACTAAAGTTGATAACCTTCCATATCAAGCATTCCATAGATATTTCTTGAGGATCATTTGCCACCGTCAATCTATAACTGATTCTGGTTAGATCTTATTGAAAATATTGGACGTTTCATCTTCTAGATATGTGCCACGACTTTGGTGCAGAAAGCTTTTAAAAGTTGAAAATTAAAAAACCAATCTCCACCGTGGATTCTCCTTATCGAACGACTTAGATTAAATTCAGCATGAACTGAAATCCATCCCATTTTTTTCCTTAGTCGTTAGATTCTTCAACTCGGATCTATAGCATTGCAATCTTGAATCCACTCTGGGATCTCAACCTTTTGCCTTGTCTTCATTAATTTGCACTTTCTCATTGCTGACGTCACCATCTCTTTATGACTTTTGCGGATTCTAAAGCTATTGCAAATCCGGACCTATAATCAAACACTTGAATTATGCTTTAGCTCTATTCTATAAATAGAATCATCGTCCATTTCCCAGATCACCAATCCGCACTCTTTTATTGCTGACGTCATAACTTTTTTGTGACTTTTGCAAATTTTGGAACTTTCATCAATCCAGAGTGGGAAGCAAAAAGGCTTTACCGAAGCAGGAAGAAAAAATATTTTTGAAATCTGACATAATATAAAAGAACCAAATTCGCACTTCTTCATTGATTATGTCACCATCACCTACAAAATTTTACGGATTTGAGGCTTATTGTTATTCCAGATCCGAAAGGGATTTTCCCAAAAAATATTCAAGTCTTCAAAAATGAATCTCTCTCGACGAAATTATACCTTCGACCTAATTCTGGAGCAGAATATCAATATTATCACTTAGTCAAAATTTATGCAAAATTTTACTAAGTATGTGGTCATTTTGGGCCTAAATTATGGTGCCTCCCGGGTGGCTTCGCTAGCAAAACCAATCGAATCCAGAGTCTTATCCATTGGGCTACGGAGTAAAAATAAAAATCATCCTTGAGATTATATTTTAAAGAATAATTTCTATGCAAAGCCTACCCTCTAAAAACACAAATTCTGTTTAGAGGGTAGAGGATCACATCAAAAATATGCAAGAAAAAAATCATAGAATTCATTGATTCAATCAGAGACTTTGTTCATAACCTTAGTATTATTAAATCTATATATAATGCTTTCTTACTTATAAGGCTTTATCTTAGAGAATACTTCCATACAAAATTGATGTTCTTAAGGCTTCATGCCTTTATGGATTATTTATGATGGTTGTCAGAGTAACAAACATATAATCCGTATATGTACAAACATACAAAACATATGACTGAGAAATACAAAACTCATGATACATGTACAACCCAACATAAAATGACATATTTTAGGAATGACCCCTTCTCGGGTCCATAACAGATCTGCAATATTCTTATTCATCTACCACTTCTTGTTCTGCCTCTTCCTTTTTCTTTGATTATTTTGGATTGGAAGAGGGTCTAGCATTCTTAGTCATTTTTTCTTTTATTTTATCAACCATCTCTTCAGTAATCTGATGATCATAATTATAATTAGGGTCAAAATATTCAATCTATTCATAAAAATCTAACCATAGAGGCAATTGTCTCATTTTGGAGATGTCCCATTTCAACAAAGTAGTCTCATCATTGTTCCTTCTTTGTTCAAAATTAACTTTAGGCCTCCTCTCAAATTTATAGGCCTTGGCTCCATTCAGGGTTTTATTCTTTTTAGTGAATATGTCATCTGGATCATAGCTCCATCTTTGTAGAAGGTAAAACAAACCTAGCCTATCCAGGTATTGCTCAATCTGCTAACTCTATCTTTTTTTGCTAATAGTGATGTCACTCATTGTGCGGTGAGAAAGAAAAGATTTCCTCTTTCTCCCTGAACCATACTTAGAGTCAATATATTATGCCTGTCTCAAATACAAAATAAAAGGTTTACCCATGAAACCATATAACCTAATGACTATGCCTTCAGTCAAAAGATATCAATCCCCTTATTCTGCATTTGGAGTCCTCAAAATCCTCTTGGCCAGAGGTGGCAATCTAGGGAAATTATCATACATTATTTTAAGGGTCGGTCCCAAAAATTCCAAATTAAATCTATAATAGGACTCACTGCTTCTTAGGTGGCTTGTCCAATAATAGACAAGCATGAGTCCTCCTTGATCATCTTTATCCTTGATAGGAATCCAGGGCATTCTATCTTTTATAGTGGCATAAAAAATCCACACCAAATTTAAACAATGTCTAAAACTAGGAGCATCAGTGCCCCTCTTCATACTTGTTAATTGTTCATGAATTCTCTGAGCAAGAAAAGCTGGCCAATAAAAAAAAATCACCTTTATTCCTCTCTTTGCCGCCTCCTTATCATACATTCTTTCATTGGAGATGCAATAAGCAGTAGCAATTTTCCAACCATAGATCTTTTCATCAGAATCTAGACCTTCCATGCAATCCAACATAGAAAAGAGAACCAAATTTTCAAAATTCTTAATAGGAATGGGGACCTCTGGCAATTATTCAAATGGTTCCTAGCCCAACTGTTTATATACCCAATTTCTAAATGCCTCGCCATCATTCACTCGCTTCTTCATGGAGTAAAATCCAGTTTGTTCACCAACATTGAAAACTTTTGGGGCTACTAGAGTGTCTACCCCTAAAGCAAAAAGCTTATGGCAGAAAGTCGTTGTGATGTGAAAAAGGGTCTCACCCCCATGGGTTTTTATGGATTTTGATAGTGGGTCAGTGTTTCATAATGGCGGCTATTAATTCAGGACATGCGTGAATAGAATCACAAATGTAGAAAGACAAATAAGATAGAATGGAGCATCTACCTTCTATTGATAGAGTAACATTATTCTTGTACCTATCATTCATGCCCCTTCTTAGTCTTGTCCTTTCAGTAATGGTCATCTTTGTATCTGCTATTGCTTTAGCTTTGTCCAAGTAAGGTACAGACATACTCTCATTCACCGTTTCAAACTCTAGAACATCTTCTACAACTTCTGTGGGGGATTTCTTAGGAGCCATCTTGCAATGCTGAGATTCTGTGCATGGAGATCAGTAATGTGAAGCTTAGCACACTGTTGAGATTTTCTCTGACTTTACAGTTGCAAAATGAATCCCGCCCAAAGCTTTGCTACTTTTATTGTTTGGAATGAGTGCATCATTTGTCATAAATGCAACTGTTATACGATATCTAGTCGACACACTTTACTATCCTTTCTATTATTATTTTTGTGGCTCAAGAAGTGGCGTCCCCTCTTTATTAGCTGAATTTGAATTTATATCGCCAGCTCATCATATTTCTTAAGCTTACTTTTTAATCCATGCGTAATTTTGTTAGAATTAAATGCGTGAGAAATATTTGGCCTCCACGTGTCATATAAGAACATGCCAATTTGTTTTGAATAGATGCCGCTCCAAACCTTTTCTAAAGTTTGAGGGATTTTCAGATTCTTACCATTCTCGTCTATCTTGTGATGAATCATCTTGTGGAATTGTCCATCTGGATCTAACCATGTGTATCCCAAGGTAAAACATCACTCTAAAAAAATTCAAGATGTCATCGTATGCGGAGTGAACTTTAACCCGCTCTTATCAACACTCGATAATTTTTTTAAACAAAATTTTATTTCTTTTTTATCATTTTTTTTAGAACTCCCTTTTTTGAAAAATGGATCAATTACAAGGCATGAAATAAAAAAAATACCGACTGCAAAAATAAAGGGAAATTTTTATGTACATATGTTACAAATGAAATCATAGCTTACACATAATAAAGCTTAAGGTGGAAACCATTCACCAGAATCGGTTGAATATATCCTTCTGGATCTTTCAGTTGAAATACATTAGATTCCTTAGCTTCCACTATTTCAAAAGGACCATTCCAAGAAGAATCAAATTTATCTTGTTTTCTCGACTTTGCTCTGTCTACATTCCAACAAAGAACTGAGTCTCCAACTTGAAGCTTCCTAAATATGGCTTTCTTATCAAACCATGTTTTAATATCTGATGAATGCTTCTAAAAATGATCATATGCTTGAGTCCAGCTTTCTTCCAGTTGTAGAAAATGTGTCAATCTGGTTTTTACTGGATCTTCTTCAAATTCTTCTTCTTCTAAACTGAAAAGTTTAAGTGCTAGGATTTCCAAGTGAATGGGCAATACTACTTCTTTTCCATATACCAGTGCATAAGGGGAATTTTTTATAGATTTCTTAATGGTAATCCTATCCACCCATAGAGTATGGTCAAGCAATAGATGCCAACTCCTATTGTTACCTTCCAGAGACTTCCTCAAAATCCTCAACAGGTTCTTGTTAGTAGATTTTGCAAGTCCATTACCTTGAGGGTAATAATTTGAAGTATTTTGTAGAGTAATGCCATACTTGCTAGCAAACTCCATATATTTTTCTCCTATAAAAGCAGGATCATTATCACTCACCAAAGCTTTCGAGATTCCAAATATAGAAATTAGACTTTCCATAAAGTTGATCACAACATCTTGATCTGCCTTCTTTGTAGGAATAGCGTCTACCCATCTGGTTAGATAATCAGTAGCTGTCAAGATGAACTTATGTTCTGCTGAAGAGTTAGGATTTATAACTCCTATGAAATCTAATCCCCACTGTTGAAAAGGCTCTTCTACTTGAATAGGCTTTAGAGGAGATGCAACATTTCTAGTTCTCCCAACATACCTTTGACATTTATCACAAACTTGAGTAACCTTAAAAGCATATTTGAAGACAGTAGGCTAATAATAGCCTGCTCTTATTATCTTTAAAGCTGTAATTCTACCTGAGCCATGGCCATCGTATGATCCTCCATGAAATTCTTCCAGGACCTTCTTTTGCTGGTCCTCCCTCAAACATTTTAGGAGAACACCATCCAAGTGAATTTTGATTAACCCTTATGGTAATAATGCATATTTCAAAGCATGAAGTCTATACCTTCTTCTTTGAGAATAATTCAGATCAGGTGGACATACACCTATTTGAAAATATCTAGTCATCTGTTCTATCCAATTGAAATTCAGAGTGTGGATAATTTCTATTCGATCTTCCTCTATGAATTGACAATCAGTTACTTCGGCCATAGCTAACATATCTGCCAATCCCTGACATAAGGCTCTGCCTCTTACCAGCTTGTTAGGACGTATTTCTACATCATATTCCTAGATTTTAGTGATCCACCCAACTCTTTTATCTTCAAGGTCACCTTGTAAAATAAAACTTTTAATATCTGGATGAACTACATACATAAGAGTTTTGCTCTGAACCAGATATTTCTGAACTTCTTAAGTGACTTCATCATAGCAAACACTTATTTTTCAATGAAAGTATATTTCACTTGATAGTCATGTAAAGTCTGACTCTAAAAGAATACAGGGTGTTCATTTCCTTGATAATATTTTTGAGTGAGGACCGAAGCATAGCTTTGTTCAGCTCCATAAGCATAGAGGATAAAATATTTACTAAAATCAAGATTTATCAAAACTTGGGCTGTAGAAATAGATTGCTTGATGATTTTAAATGCTTCCTTCCTAATCTTGGTCCATTTAAATTCGGTCTTTTTTTTTAGCAACTCAGATATAGGCCTCACCTTCTATGCAAAGTCAGAAATGAACTTCCTAACAAAATTGATCTGGCCTAAGAAATACTGCAGCATATTTTTATTAGTAGGTAAAGGAATAGCTAGAATTGCTTTGATCCTATCTGGATCTATATCCATACCCTCTTTTGAGACCACATGTCCTAACATTTTTCCCTCATGTACTATAAAAAATGACTTCTTAGGATTTAGTGAAATTCCAAATTCTTTGCATTTTTGAAAAACTTGTTCTAAATGATATAGATGATAATTTTTATCATGAGAGAACACAATCATGTCATCTAGGTAAATCAGAATAAATTTTTTAATAAGTGAACTAAAAGCATAGTCTATGGCCCTCTGAAATGTAGCTCCCGCATTAGATAACCCAAAAGGCATCCTATGATAGGCAAATGTTCCCCATTTTGTATTAAATGTTGTTTTGTATTGATCTTGATCTCTTACTCAAATTTGGTTATATCCAAAATAACCATCCAATAGTGAAAATCTCTCTTCTCCAACTACTACTTGTAAAATCTGATCAATCTGAGGAAGCAGATAATGATCCTTTAGGGAGGCTTGATTCAGATTCTTGAAATCTACACACAAGCGTATGTCCCCATTCTTCTTTCTTACGGGCACCAAATTAGCTACCCAAGTGGAATGTTTTATTGGATATATTATCCTAGCCTTTAGCAGCTTTAAAAGTTCCTCTCTCATAATGACCTCTATCCTTGGATTGACATGTCTCCATTTTTGTCGAAATGGTTTAGAGTCAGGTTCTAGTTCAATAGTATGTTGAATGATATTTTTGTCATAAACCTTGAGGTCCTCATATGACCAAGCTACAGTATCTTGGTATTTCAAGCACAAAGATTTAATATCTTCTGCTTCTTTAGGAGAACATTGGACCCCAATATTCAACTTCTTTCCAATTTCAACCTCTATCTCTTTATAGATCTTCTCACTAACTTTCATAGCTCCCACTTTATTTCTATCTTCATTATCAAATAAACTCTCAAGGGTAACCAACCCCTTTGGGATATGATTGTTTCTTAACTGGATGAAATCTTGTTGATCTATCTCTTCCAAGTTCTCTTCTTGAACAGTTGTGAAACATACTTCTTTTATCATAAAATCTAGAATTTGTTCATCACTTTTGAAAACCTGCCAGAATATTTGCTTATCTGGTACAACAGGTCTAAAAACCATTTTAATCCCATTGGTCTTCTTTGTTCCAAAATATATGGGAGCATTAAAATTAGCTCCTTTAGTTGCCAATGCATCTGCTAGAATATTCTCTTCTCTAGGCACAAAATTTAGGTTCAGGGCATCAAATGCATCCATTAAGTCCCAAACTCTGTTTCGGTAAGATTTTAAATAATGATGTTTACTGCTACACTTATTTCTTACCTGATGTACTATTAACTCAGAATCACCATATATGTTCGAAATCTTGATACCCATACTTTCAACTTGCATTAATCCAAGACATAAAGCCTCATATTCTGCAACGTTATTGGTATATGACCATGTCAGTCTATAAGAAAAATTCTTGATTCCTTCTGACTATGATTGTAAAACTACACTAGCTCTTGCACCATTTCTACATTTAGCACCATCAAAGTGCACAACCCATGTTTTATTGTTTCTTAGGGATTAATTAAAAATAGTAGGGATTTTATTTTCAAATTCATTAGTGATACTGTATGTGCCCATACCAGTTCCAAACTGATTGTAATCCTCTCTGAAAGCTAACTCATCTTCAATGTCTAATTCATCAATATTTTCTACTAGCTCAAATTCTTCTAGAGGATTAAGATTGCATGTATCTTCCTCAATTTTCTCAATATGATAAGCAACTAGTTTCTCAGGAGTAATCCTTATCCTTTTTCCCTTAAAAGGTATCACCATACTGGAATAATCCATATACATACATCCTCCAAGATTTGCAATAAATTCTCTTGAAAGACATAATCCAAAGTAGGGTTCCAAATCCACCACCACTATTTCTTGAACTATTGTCACCTCAGGGGCTCTGTGCAACCTCATCAGTACATCTTTAATAACCCCAACTGTCTTTACAGGTGTCCCATCTAACCGCAATACTCTAGGACAAGATTGAGTATATTCCATACCCATTTCCTCACAGACTGCTTTAGGCATAACTGTAGTTGATGCTTCTAAATAAATCATGTAATTCTGAACTACCCACCCTTCCATTCCCAAGGATATATAAAATGGAGGAGGCTTATTCTTTAGGACAGCAGGTGTCATCTATTTCTTTTCTAAGGGTATACTGAGGATGGTTGTAGCAAATTTGCTCTAGGGACTTTTACTAAGGGAAGCTTTAAGTAAGTCAATTTGGACTGGAATAAAAAGGGTATCATACTGCTAGCTTTAGATGGAATCTTTTTCATCTCTTCTACAATATTATACTTAGACTTGGTTAGAGATAGTCTTTCCAGTCCTCTATATGGCTCACCATACCTTCTTTTATATTTTTGGGTAGACTCTAACCTTTGTCTCTTAGTAACAAAGGGGAATCTGAGCCTTTCTTGCTCTTCATTCTTGGATTTCATCCTATCTCCTTCCGTTACTATTTCCAAAATCTTGGGGAAATTATCAATTTTATATTTTTCCCTGGCTCAGGGAATAGGAAAAGTGTCACTATTCTGAGGGGGAAAATCAGCCTTCTTCTAAGAAGGGACCTCAAATTGTTCCATTTTCTGAGGATCTACTTGTAAAACTTTATTTCTGGACCTTGTCATAACAGTAATTGGGGCTTCTTCCTCAAATTCTTTTCCAACCATGATTTGGTCAGGGTGCCATAACATATTGATTCTTCCCTTCTGATTTATTTCAGCCTTCTCTATGGCCAGTTGAACATGGTGTTGATGCATCACACAAGTCTGTGAGTCATGGGGATAATTGCATGCTAAAAACCAGACATTTGCCAAAGTTGAATCTATAGAATATTTAGGATCTTCATATACTGCATTCACATTTGCCCTGGTACTATTGCTAGGACTAGGACTTTGTTATCTATTCATATATGTAAATCTCCTATGTTGTGATCTTTCCTAATATCTCTTCTCCATTAAATTCATTCTATTACATAGAGTTGTTATGGTATTTTGTATGTCCAATATAGCAGATAATTCTTGAGAATGTTGGGAAGGAAGAAGGGGGAAAGATGGTGTAGAAGACACAACTTTGGATCCAGGAATAGGATTCATCTTAGGCAATGACAATGATACATAAGAAGGATCCATGTGGGAGCCCTTTGTAGATTGTTCATGACTACTACTATTTTTTGAGTTGTAGGGAAACACGATCTTAGCAAGAATTATCCCTACATTGATCAGGATATTCTCCATATGGACAACAAAATTATAGACTTGGGAAAAGGTTTCAATTCTAGATTGTTATGTCTGCAAACCTAGCTCTGATCCTAGGGCATGAATGTAATACATATAGGCCAAACAGGTGGCTGGTCTAGCTTTAGGGGGAATTCTTTTCCAAGTTCTACTAAATCTTAGATTGAAATTAGATAGTTTTTTGTTGTGTTTTTTGCATAGCTGTAAACTGATTAAGCAAGGAAAAAGGATCAAAAAATTCATTGAATTCCTCTATGAATGGCTTAGCCAATGATTGCCATGAATATGTGGACTTGTCTTCCAGGGTTCTAAACTAATGTAATATCTTTCCACGAAAAGATAGGGCTAGGATCCTAACAATAATATTTTCCTCTTGTATACCATGGATTGTTGTCATATCGAGGATATATTGGCAGTGCTCATAAGTTATCTTTCCAAATCCATCATATGTAGGTGTTGCCTTAGAGACAACATGAGTAATGGCATCCATTTGTCCCAAACTAAGGGGCCCAGTTGAGTCCCAGTTAGGGTACTTCTATTGTGGCACATTTGGGGCCACATTGTGTGCCATGTTTCTGTCTATAGGTCTTCTTGGGGTAACTTCTAGGTTATTTTCCAGAATATCTTCTTCTTTAACAAAATCTTGATCCAAACTTCTAATAATAGCAGAACCTCTTAGGGGTAACTCACAATGGAAGTAAGAATCAGGGTTTTTCCTCTTGAAAGACCTGGTATACAAGAAAGGACACTGGTCTACAATACTTATTCAGGATATTCTGACCAGGGAGTTGCCAGGTGAACTTTCTTTTCTCCACTAACAAGGTCAAGATAATTCACCAAATCTTGATTCCTTCGGGTAGAGATAACAATAGCTCTTTTGATGGGTTTCGTGTTCCTTGTGAACTGGTCCCATCGAGCATGCCAAAAATTGTTGGGTACTGAATTGCACCAAGTTTCCTTGATTATTACGGTTGTCTATCTTCCTAATTTCTACTTAGTCTTCCACCCGATAGCTATAGCTCAGAACTCAACATTGGATGGACTAAAATAGGGGTTTTAGATCCAACCTCCAAAGTAGGTTGGTTCCTTGTCAACTTAGGAGATATTTGACTCAATTATGCTCAATTAGGGCTTGGAGTTTTAGGGTAAGAAAAGGGATAAGGTTAGAGAAATGTAGATATCAGTGGATGGATAGGTTAACAACATTGCATTACCATAAAATGCTCCCAAAAAATCATATTAAAGACATACATCCAGATCAAATATTATCTCAATATAGCTTGCTTTAGAAATGAAAGCATAACAGAGAAATATTACAGTAAGCAATTCCAATATCTAGGAAATGATAATCCAAATAGCAAAATTCACCAAAACCCAAATTTTACAGAAATACACCTACTGATAATAAAGAATGAACTTCAAATCAGATTTCAATTACTCACAATAGCTAGTAATCCATAATCGGCACAAACTAACCATCTAAGAATTTACATAAATACAACTATGAAAATCTGAACCTCTAACATCCAGCATAGAAATGCAGCTTTGAGGTGAATATCAATGTATTGCTCATTGCATTCAGTTCTTCAGGAATATTTATAGTAGTACAGGCAAACATGCTAGAGCCGACCCCTGAAATCAAGGGTTTGATCTCTCTTTATAGTGTTCATAGAAAAATATTCAAGAAATAATACATTTAATCTTGTTACTAGTGTTAGCTGATTTGTTCAAACTCTAGGAAATCTGCTAGGAGAGTATCTACCATGGCCGTTAGAGGTCTCTGCAACTTGATGATCATTTAAAGGAAATAAAGTTTAGAACCTTCTAGATCATACGTTCCATAGATTTTTCTTGAGGATCATTTGCCACCGTCAATCTATAACCTATTTTGGTTAGATCTTCTTGAAAATCTTGGATTTTTCATATTTCGACTACATACCACAGCTCTAGTGTAGAAAGCTTTTATGAGTCAAAAATTGAAAACCAATCTCCACCGTGGATTCTCCTTATCAGATGGCTTAGATTAAATCTGATGTGAACTGAAAGCCATACCACTTTTTCCTTAGTCATCAGATTCTTCAACTCAAATCTGCAGTATTGCAATATTGAATCTGCTCTGGGATCTCAACCTTTCGCCTTGTCTTCATTAATCCACACTTTCTTGTCGCTGATGTCACCATATCTTTGTGACTTTTGTGAATTCTAAAGCTATTGCAAATCTAGACCCGAAATCAAACACTTGAATTATGCTTTAGCTCTATTTTGAAAAGAGAATCATCGTTCGTTTCCCAAATCACCAATCCGCACTCTTTTATTGCTGACATCATAACTTCTTTGTGACTTTTATAGATTTTGAAACTTTTGTCAATCCAGAGCGGGAAGCAAAAAGGCTTTATCAAAGTGGAAAGCAAAAAGATTTCTAAAATCTGACATAAGATAAAAGAACCAAATTTGCACTTCTTCATTGCTGATGTCACCATCACCTACAAACTTTTGGGGTTCGAGGATTATTATTATTCAGGATCCGAAAGGGAGTTTCTTGAAAAATCTTCAAGTCTTCAAAAATGAATATCTCTCGGCATAATTATACCTTTGACCTGATTCTAGAGTGAAATATCAGTATTATCACTTAGTCAAAACTTATGCAAAATTTTACTAAGTATGTGGCCATTTTGGACCTACAGTTAGCATCAACGAAAATATATGCATCAATTAAACCATGGTATCAAAGAACATTCTCCAATTTGCAAAAAGGTTAACATGAATGCATCATAAAATATGGAATGCTTAAATCTATGAAAATGATCACTAAAATCTCATTAGTCAATACCAATGCCTTCAAGTAAACCTTTCAAGTATAATAAACAATTTAGCATCTAAACAACAATAAAGTAAACCAATTTAGACCCTCCTTCTAGTGCCAATTCTATTGAGTGTTAAAGGATGCCAAAGATAATAGTCAAAAAGGACATAAAATATTTAACAATTCAAAGCTTTCAATGTTAAACCAAATCACATTATTCATTGCATGAATAATTCAAAAGAATTAAATCAATAAATACCAATTCAGGCCCTTCTTCTACACCAATTTTATTGAGTTGAAATTTTGCCCAATTGTAAAATCACCATAATAGTCAGGATTTTGATTAAAAAACCCTCTCTTGAAAAGAACTATAAATTTATCCAAGGTTCCTTTTACTTAAAGTATGCTTGTAATCTTATGAAGATGTATCAAATAAGTTTTAGGAATACCTTAGTGATTTGCAAGTAATTATTAACAAGGGACCTATGTTGGTATTATTTTATTGCTATACTAGTGATTGTTCATGAAAATTAAAAGAAAAGAAAAATGTGATTGGCCCTCATATGACCATGATGTAAAGCCTTATTTAATTTTATCTTGAAGTATTTTAGGTAGATTTTATCTTCTTTTGGTTAAGTAGATTTTAAACAAGTTTTATTTTTCGTTATTAAACCCTGCTTTGAACATGAAACAAAAGATTAAAATCTATCTCTAAATATGAATCTTAAATGATGAATGGATTCATTTAATGTTTCTTTGAGCATGAAAATAAAATAATCTACATGAATAACTTGATAAATGAAATAGCCTTTGACATATCATATAAATTATCCCTCTTTAATGAAATTATAATTTTCATAAAGAGAAGTTAATTTATTGCTCTAAAAATGATGGCCTTTGAAATGCCATATAAATCACTCCCCTTTAATGAAATTGTAATTTTCATAAAAGGAAGATAATTTATTGCTTGCAAAATGAAATGCAAAGCTTGAAATTTGATTTACCTTCAAAATGTGAAATTATGTCAAATTTCGAAATTACAAAATCCCTTATAAAACAACAACTTTGAACAATTTTTTATCATTTCAAAATGGTTTCAAAATGAAATCAAAAGTACATAATATGAAACGCTAAAGCCTATGCTTCACACCCATGCATCTATTTTTGGGATTTTAATTATTTTTGATTTTTACTTTAATTGCCGAAGTTTAAAAAAACGGCAAAAAGGGAAGGTTAGAAAAATAAAATAAAATCTAGAAAATGGACTAAAATGCTAAAAACATTGAAAAAAAAGTACTAACAGTGTGATGCTACTATATTTCTACAAAATCGAAGATGTGAAATTTTTTGAATGTAACCCAATTCACCCAAATTTGCATTTGCACAGTTCGAAGTGAATTAGGTGCAAGCTTCTAAGAAAAAATAAAACAAATCCATGCATTCAAACATTCAACAATGCTATAATTTAGCTACATAAAACACTGTATATAAGCCTTAAAATGTGGAGGGGAAAGATAGATATTAATTTAAATAAATCTCCTCCAATATTGTTAACAAGGTGCAAATTTATGTAGCATTTTGCATTAAAATAGAAAGATAACAATCCCTATTACATCAAAATTCTAGCCTTGGCCTGCAAAACATATCCATATTTATTTTCATATTTCAATGTTGTATTTAAAATTGCATAAGGGACCTCTAAATCTTCGCTTATTTCTTTGCTTGGTCTCCTTTTTTTTTCGTTACAATTACAGTGAAATGTTTACTTTCCCTATATTGATGCTTCAATATCGCTCTTGTGTTTTCACCATATTCAATTTTAATAATCCAATTCCTAATGATTATACTTTTTACTTCATTACATTTTGTCATGTTTGGCATTGACGATAATAGATAAATATTTGTATAACTTTTACAAGAAAATAAAACACTTTGTCTTATATGCCCAATCATACAACCTATGTGTTGTTAGGTTAAATCCTCTAATGCCCATGTGAAAACTATTTCACACTCTAGTGCATCCTGTGAATATTATAACCCCTGATTGCATCAGTACCATCCAAGTCATCATATATTGAAGAACACAAGCTTATACTGAGAGGGGGGTGAACAGTATAAGATAAAATTTTACTTTTCTTTCCCAAATAATATTATCCAATGTTATCAATTGCAATATCTTTCCAAATTAGTGTTAACCAATATCATCAATAGCAACAACAAGCAATGCACATATCATCACACACAATGAGAGACACAAATTTAATGTGGTTCACCCAATGTGGGTTACGTCCACGGAGAAAATATTTCTTCTAAATTTTCTCAACAAATCTCTTGGGAACCAATTCCCTATTACAATGTTTATGGACCTCTGTCCAAAGGAGATCTCAATCCCCTATGCTCAAGTTCGTGGACCTCTATCCATAGGAGAACTCTATCCCCTTAACTCTGGTTCATGGAACTCTATCCAAGAGCTGATTTGGTTTGTGGAACTCTATCCATAGGAGAACTCTATCCCCTTGTTTGGTTCATGGAACTCTATCCATAGGAGAACTCTATCCTCTTGTTGATCTAGTTCATGGAACTCTATCCATAGGAGACTCCTCTCCTTTGCTCTAGTTCATGGAACTCTATCCATAGGAGAACTCTATCCCTTTGCTCTAGTTCATGGAACTCTATCCATAGGAGAACTCTATCCCATCTACTCTGGTCACCTCCAAATATGGTACACAACTCTGCTAAATTTTGCTCCAAGCCTAATCACAAGGCTTACTCAGGTCTACTCATAAATCTACTCTCAAATCTATCCCAAATATACACACATTACATGCACAAATCTATCTCAAATATATCCCAAATTTGCACACATTACATGCACAAATTTATCTCAAATATATCCCAAATATACACATATTACATGCACAAATTTGTCTCAACTCTATCCCAAATCTGCACACATTACATGCATAAATCTATCTCAAATCTATCCCAAATCTACACACATTACATGCACAAATATTTCTAAATTATCTCAAATCTATTCAAGTCTTCTCACAAGACTTTCTCAAATATACCTCAAAACTACTTCAAGTCTTCTCACAAGACTTGCTCAAATCTACCTCAAAACTGCTTCAAGTCTTCTCACAAGACTTGCTCAAATCTACCTCAAAACTGCTTCAAGTCTTCTCACAAGACTTGCTCAAATCTACCTCAAACCACATACTCAAATTTTGCATATAAAAAATTTCATATACTCTTTCAAAATGCTTTCTTCAACTAGACATTTAGCACATATTCTACCAATTCGTTTAACCTCTTGAACATATAGATAATGATATGTACTATCAAATACTCATATTTCTTCCATTCACATATCTCACATTCATCAAATCAGATCTCTACTTCTTGCAAATTCCTTTCAAATCAAATCAAGCTAGTGTATAACTTTGCTTCACAAAACTAGTTTATGTTCCTTGCAAATTTGCTCTCAAATATCAAACACAATAATGCACAAATTGCTTCACAAAACTGGTCTTTAACCCTTTTCCATACACATTCAATGTCACTCACATCAATGCCCAAATACTTCACAAATTCTTTTAATCAATGATGCACAATTTGTTCTCAAACCCTAGCTCAAATATTTCCAACAATACACACTAATCAACCCTTTTATCTCCACCTTAAAATTACTTTCTCAAAGCACAACCACCTAGAGAAAGAGTTAAACCACCATACCTCAAAATGCTTGATGAAGATGTGCCCTCAAAAACCTGTCTCAAAAACAACTTATCTTTCTTGTGCCAATTCAAGGGTTAGATAGCAAAACACTCCTCAAGTCATCCTCATGAAAAACCTCCTCAAAATATGTGCATAGTAAGGCTGAAAATAATACTCTATTATTTTCTTTTATCTTCACAAAAATGCAACTTGTAGAATCCTTAAACCTTTTTCTTATGATATGCAAAAATTACAAAGTATAATGAACTCAAATACACCCTTTTCTCTCCTTTCTAGAAAGCAATATTTCAACTCTCAACCATTACCAAAAACACCTAGATGTCACTTTTATTTCATGCAAATATTACACAAATAAAACAACCTATATACACCTTATGACTCCCTCTAAGATAATTAACACATGTGCTAATCCTTTCACACCCTTATTACTCCTATGCATACACAACAATATACTCAATAACACACTCAAAAATAAAGACTGCTCTCAACCACCTTTGCACCTTACAAAAATTAATTAATCAAACTTTATACCTCTAATTTTTATGCTCAACAAAAATACCTCTCATGTGTTACCGTGATTCAAACTCTGCCAACATACAGGACAATGCTCTCCAAAGCACTCAATGATCGGTCATGCTAGCACGACTTGGTGACTCAAAATGGTGGCCCATGTATTTTAACCAACTCTACCTTGAAATAGCAAAAAATCCCTTCTACCCAAAACTATCATCGAGGGGACTCGACCCCAAGACCTCTCTCTGCCTAGCACTTAACACATGACCAATGACCAACTGCGTTGCACTAGCAGGCGTGATGTCATTCAATGCTTCGATGAATATCTTCCAAACTCTGCACTTAAAAATACTTGCTATCTCTACCATTCATTCGCTCACTTCTTGAATGGGAATCGATGCACAATACATGGTAGTCATTTCCTAAGGTAAAACCTTGGGTATATATACATTTTCCTTCATTACTTGGATGATGTCGATGCTCCAATAATCATGGTGTGCCCTCATTTGCCTTGGTCTACATCGATGTTCGAATAACATGGTGTGCCCTCCTTTACCTTGGTCTACGTCGATGCTCAAATTCAAACTTATTTTTGGTGCCATCCTCCTTTTAAAAACTTGGCATTATAATATTAAAAATATTATAATGTTTATTATTTTTAAGCCTTGGTCTATTGAAATTAAACTTCTTTCTCCTCTTGTCCTTTTAGACCATGGTCCATTGCTTTTAAATATTTTTCCTCTTGTCTTTTAAGCCTTGGTCCATGTCCTTTTTAAAACCTTTTTATAATATTTAAATATTATACTCCTTAACTTTTTAACATCAACCCACATGAACCTTTCCTTTGCCAAGCTTGTACCATCAAACCTCATGAACTTGTCTTTTTACCAACCTTGTATCATGCTCTTTTTATCATCAAACTTCATGAACCTTTGCTTTGCTTCCTCTTACAAACCTTTGTCCCTTGTGTATAATATTTAGAAATAAATATTATAACCTTATATTTTTGCCAATTTCCTTGCCTTGAGATGAACCTTGCCTTGCATAATTATCCAACCATAGGAGAATATTTCTACCATGCTAAGCTCTCTTTGACATCAACCTATGACATCAATCCTTTGACATCAATGACAACACAACACTTTAATATTTCCAACAATCTCCCCCTTTGTCATTGATGGCAACCCTTTCACAAAATAATTCTTTTACTACCACTGGATTCCAAATATGCTCCCCCTGAGAAGTTGCTCCCCCTTATTGATTTCTCTCCCCCTTACTGAAACTCTCCCCCTTTGACATCAATGGCAAAGGGCTCCTTTGGGGCTAAATATAAGACTCTTAGCTCAGCCCCCTCACCACCTCCTCTCCTTGAGGTGATCAATTTTGGGGTGGGAGTAAATCTACTCCCAACTTACAATGCTCTTCTTTCTTTACAACCTTCTTTTTCAACACCTTTGTAGTCATACCTTTTTGATCCTTTTGAGTGTCCCTATTCTTGCTTGTCTCTGGAAGTTTTGAGAAACTCTATTCTACACCACTTAGCCTTATGCCCAAAATTATTGCAATTGTAACACCTGATGTTGTAGTTCTTGGAAGGTGCAAATGACTTGAAGTTCCTCTTGGTGAAGCCATAATCATTTTTGTCATGAACCCTGTAGTGTATAGCTTTATGACCAAAGTGATTACATGAGTAGCAATAACCTTGAAAGAAATATCCATCTTCGAATGAGTTGAAGTTCCTCTTAGTGAAGCCATAATCCTTCTTTCCATGAACCCTGCAATGCATAGCTTTGTGACCAAAATGATTACATGAAAAATAATGCCCTTGGAAGAAATATTCATCTTGTCTTGAAAAACCTGGTCTCTTGGTCCTTTCTTTGCCTTCTCTGTGATGATCCCTGTTTCTTGTTTGTGCATTGTTTTCTTTCTCAATGAAGCTTCCACTCTTCAACTTATCAACATAGGTCTTAGATTCTTCTCCAATATCTTCCTCTAAAACTTCCTTTTCTTTTGAGCTTGACTCCTCTTTTTGTACCTCTTGACCTTCTTCAAAACCAAGTCCTATTTTGATAAATGAAGATCTTTGTGCATTGATAATGTTATCCAAATCTTTTGAACTTTTCCCAAACCTGTGCAGCTTATCCTTAGAATATTTCACTTCCATCCTTAGAGAAACCACTTCATGTTCTAATATTTCACATTCTGACTCTTTTACCTCTAACTTTTCAACCATGACTTCTTTAAATCTCCTTGCCTTACCTTTTAAATTTTTGAGATCTTGTAGAAGCTTTTCCTTTATTTCCTCATCTTCTTGAACTTGAGCCTTCAGTCTTGAGTTATGCTTTCTAACTCTTTTCAACTCTCTAAGAGCAACAATAAGTTCCTCTTCTAGATCAACTGTGGCCTCTTCTTCCTTTCCTGAACCTTCCTCTAGGTCTTCAATTATAGGAGCATCTTCTTCTACTTGATCTTCAATAGGAGTGTCCTTTTCCTCTTCTATTGCCAAAAATAGAATCTCTTCTTTTTCACTATCTGAGGATATTTCATCACTGTCACTTGAAGCACTGCTTGCTCTTTCAACATAGAAACTCTTCTTGTGCCTTTGAAAGAACTTATTTTCATGCTTGCCTTGACCATACCTATTTTTCTTTTCATGCCTATATTTTATTTCTTCCTTTTTCTTATAATCTTGTTTCTCTTCACTGCTACTACTTCTAGCTTGTGGACAATTAGATGCATAGTGACCAAAATTACCACAATTAAAACATTTCATAGTCTTCATATCTTTGTGTTTTCTTGAGTCTTTCTTATTTCTTCTCACATAGTTAGCTTCTTCATTACTGCTTGACTCATTACTTGATTCTGGTTCCTTATCTTTTGTCTTCTTTGAAACTTTGAATGTTGCCTCTCTCTTGGAATTTTGATCTTTTTCTGTCCTCATCTCATAAGCTATGAGAATTCCATGTAACTCATCCATTGTCAACTTATCGAGATCCTTCATCTCTTCTATTGTTGAAACCTTTGCATCATACCTCATAGGGAGTGATCTTAATACTTTTTGAGCAACACTAGAGTCCTCAATATCCATTCCAAGTCCATGCATGGTATTAACAACCTCATCAACATGGAGTAAGTATTTAGCAATGTCTTCCTCATATTTCATCTTCAACTCTTCAAACCTCCTTCTATGAGTTTGAATTTTTGCCAACTTAACCTTACTATCTCCTTCATATGTTTGCTTCAATTTATCCCATATTTATTTTGCTGATTTGCATTGCATAACTTTCACAAACTTTGATTCACGTAATCCACTTAAGATTCCATTCATAGCCTTGGCATTATTTACATATAATTGCTTGCCATCCTTATCTATGGGAGGAGTAGTTGTAGGTGTGAACCCATCCTCAATAGATTGCCATGTTTCATATCCTTGTGCCATCAAATAAGTCTTCATCCTCATACTCCAGAAAGCATAATTATTCCCATCAAATATTGGAGCCTTATTTTTTGAAGATCCATTCTGAGAAGCCATCTGTGTTCCTGTAAGATCTTCCTTCAAGTTGTTAGACTTTTTGAAGGAACCCACTCTGATACCAATTGAAGAACACAAGATTATACTAAGAGGGGGGTGAACAATATAAGATAAACTTTTACTTTTCTTTCCCAAACAATATTATCCAATGTTATCAATTGCAATATCTTTCCAAAGTAATGTTAACCAATATCATCAATAGCAACAACAAAGCAATGCATATATCATCACACACAATGAGAGACACAGATTTAACATGGTTCACCCAATGTGGGTTACGTCCATGGAGAAAATATTTCTTCTAAATTTTCTCAACAAATCTCTTGGGAACCAATTCCCTATTACAATGTTTATGGACCTCTATCCAAAGGAGATCTCAATCCCCTATGCTCAAGTTCATGGACCTCTATCCATAGGAGAACTCTATCCCCTTAACTATGGTTTGTGGAACTCTATCCATAGGAGAACTCTATCCCCTTGCTCTGGTTCATGGAACTCTATCCATAAGAGAACTCTATCCTTCTCTAGTTCATGGAACTCTATCCATAGGAGAACTCTATCCCCTTTTATCTAGTTCATGGAACTCTATCCATAGGAGACTCCTCTCCTTTGCTCTAGTTCATGGAACTCTATCCATAGGAGAACTCTATCCCCTAAAAGAGAACTCTATCCCTCTACTCTAGTCACCTCCAAATATGGTACACAACTCTACTAAATTTACTCCAAGCCTAATCACAAGGCTTACTCAAGTTTACTCATAAATATACTCTTAAATCTATCCCAAATATGCACACATTACATGCACAAATATATCTCAAATCTATCCCAAATATGCACACATTACATGCACAAATCTATCTCAACTCTATCCCAAATATACACATATTACATGCACAAATCTATCTCAACTCTATCCCAAATATGCACACATTACATGCACAAATCTATCTCAACTCTATCCCAAATATGCTTCAAGTCTTCTCACAAGACTTGCTCAAATCTACCTCAAACCTACTTCAAGTCTTCTCACAATACTTTCTCAAATCTACCTCAAAATTTATTCAAGTCTTCTCAGAAGACTTGCTCAAATCTACCTCAAACCACATACTCAAATATTGCATACAAACAATTTATATATCTTTCAAAAATGCTTTCCTCAACTAGACAATTCAGACATATTCTACCCAAAATTTGTTTAACCTCTTGAACATATAGAGAATTATATGTACTATCAAATACCCAATATGTTCTTCACATTCACATATCTCACATTCATCAAATTAGATCTCTACTTCTTGCAAATTCCTTTCAAATCAAATCAAGCTAGTGTATAACTTTGCTTCACAAAATTGGTTTATGTTCCTTGCAAATTTGCTCTCAAATATCAAACACAATAATGCACAAATTGCTTCACAAAATTGATCTTTAACACTTTCCCATACACATTCAATGTCACTCACATCAATGCCCAAATACTTCACAATATTTCCAATTTCACTAATCAATGATGCACAATTTGTTCTCAAACCCTAGCTCAAATATTTCCAACAATACACACTAATCAACCCTTTTATCTCCACCTTAAAATTACTTTCTCAAATCACAACCACCTAGAGAAAGAGTTAAACCACCATACCTCAAAATGCTTGATGAAGATGTGCCCTCAAAAACCTATCTCAAAAACAACTTATCTTTCTTGTGCCAATTCAAGGGTTAGATAGCAAAACACTCCTCAAGTCATCCTCATGAAAAATCTCCTCAAAATATGTGCATAGTAAGGCTGAAAATAATACTCTATTATTTTATTTTATCTTCACAAAAATGCAACTTGTAGAATCCTTAAACCTTTTTCTTATGATATGCAAAAATTACAAAGTATAATGAACTCAAATACACCCTTTTCTCTCCTTTCTAGAAAGCAATATTTCAACTCTCAACCATTACCAAAAACACCTAGATGTCACTTTTATTTCATGCAAATATTACACAAATAAAACAACCTATATACACCTTATGACTCCCTCTAAGATAATTAACACATGTGCTAATCCTTTCACACCCTTATTACTCCTATGCATACACAACAATATACTCAATAACACACTCAAAAATAAAGACTACTCTCAACCACCTTTGCACCTTACAAAAATTAATTAATCAAACTTTATGCCTCTAATTTTTGTGCTCAACAAAAATACCTCTCATGTGCTACCATGATTCAAACTCTACCAACGCGCAGGACAACGCTCTCCAAAGTGCTCAATGACCGATCATGCTAGCACAACTTGGTGACTCAAAAGGTGGCCCACATGTTTTAACCAACTCTACCTTGAAACAATAAAAAATCCCTTCTACCCAAAACCATCATCGAGGGGACTCGACCCCAAGACCTCTCTCTACCCAACGCTTAACACACGACCAATGACCAACTGCACTTGCACCAATAGGCATGATGTCATTCAATGCTCCGATGAATATCTTCCAAACTCTGCACCTAAAAATACCCATTGTCTCTGTCGTTCGTTCGCTCACTTCTCGAATGGGAATCGATGCACAATACATGATGGTCATTTCCTAAGGTAAAACCTTGGGTATATATACATTTTCCTTCATTACTTGGATGATGTCGGTGCTCCAATAATCATGGTGTGCCCTCCTTTGCCTTGGTCTACGTCGACGCTTGAATAACATGGTGTGCCCTCCTTTGCCTTGGTCTACGTTGGTGCTCAAATTCAAACTTATTTTTGGTGCCATCCTCCTTTTAAAAACTTGGCATTATAATATTAAAAATATTATAATGTTTATTATTTTTAAGCCTTGGTCTATTGAAATTAAACTCCTTTCTCCTCTTGTCCTTTTAGACCATGGTCCATTGCTTTTAAATATTTTTCCTCTTGTATTTTAAGCCTTGGTCCATGTCCCTTTTTAAAACCTTTTTATAATATTTAAATATTATACTCCTTAACTTTTTAACATCAACCCACATGAACCTTTCCTTTGCCAAGCTTGTACCATCAAACCTCATGAACATGTTTTTTTATCAACCTTGTACCATGCTCTTTTTATCATCAAACTTCATGAACCTTTGCTTTGCTTCCTCTTACAAACCTTTGTCCCTTGTGTATAATATTTAGAAATAAATATTATAACCTTATCTTTTTGCCAATTTCCTTGCCTTGAGATGAACCTTGCCTTGCATAATTATCCAACCATAGGAGAATATTTCTGCCATGCTAAGCTCTCTTTGACATCAACCTATGACATCAAACCTTTGACATCAATGACAACACAACACTTTAATATTGGAATTTCCAACCGATATTTCAATAAACGCTTAGATGCTGCATCGATGGTCCTATATTCCACTAAAAACTGACCAGACTTCCACATGATCACCAGGCTATCTATGTCTAATCCCAGTAATACATTCTTCCACATTGTATCTATGCTTCTAAGTGTCATCGTCATCCATGTTTGGTAGCACGTCCGATGTGTCATTCGTCCCTACGTCATTCGTGAATGTCATGTCCTCAAAGCCACATTAAGAACTGATTTCCTCCTATGAAAATTTGAATGCATTGGTTTCCCCGTTCATCATTTTTGGGATGACATCATTCGCTTATTGATTGTGCCTTATCGAACTATGACGATCCTCGTGTCGATAAAATATTTCACTGAATCCCTCTCATCGTCTGCAACATCTTGTTCTCTGATGAATTTCAATCGAAAATGATGGTTGCTTGTTAGAATTTAGTAAACCAACCCTGATATTCATCCCAACGATGCCATTGTTGCGTCGTGTCAATTTGCTTTGCTCCCTATCTGTATTGGTCGCTCAAACTATAGAATTCATGGAGGATTCAGAGGGGTCAAAGGTTTTGAGCTATCATGGGTGCCCATTCAGGAGACGCGGTTGTACATGTTAGTGAAGAATTTCCAATTAGTTCCACCCATACTCTGGCCCTGCGTGTTTTCGAGGAGACCTATAATTTATGTGATCTACTATTAGTCTATTTAACAACCCCCTATAGTGCATCTCATCACTCTCATGATCTCTATTAAATTTAATATCCATATTAGTCCACCATGTTAGCACATATGGCACATCACTACCCATAAATCAATGCACCTTGTATGGTAACCTCATCGACTATCCTACCGCAATATGCTCCCATGCCCACACCTATACTAATAGACTAAAGCTCAACCCTAACTACTTTATCCTCACTATGATATGGCGCTCTCTAAAGGCCTATGCAATCATCATGGGTGCCCATGCAAATACCACCTTCTCCTCCACCATATCACACACTACTCCCATAATATTCTAAAGGAAATTCACCCTTGAAGTATCTAGTAATGTATGACTTACCACCAACAACATTACCATTATGTGGCAGTTGGACAACATATTATCCTCCTAATACTTCTCATAATTTGCACCTCCACCATACTTCACCTCACCTCATCTATCTCTAAAATCCTTCTACAATATCACATCTTCAGCAGCTCTCCTCATTGCCCTCACCTTGATGCCCTCTATCAGTAGTAGATATATGAGATATACATCCTCTAGCGTGCTTGTCATTTCCTTTATCGAGAAATGAAATGTGTTCCTATCAGGATCCCACCTCTCGCAAAAAGTCAAAATGTATATCTGATTAGCATGCACACTTTGCATCTCCTACACACTTAGTACATGTTAGCTTTTGATGTAATGAGCAATGGGAGATAGCAATCACAAGATGCAGAATAATATAAAAGAAAGTAAATCTACGAGATGACTGAAGTATGCTATAAATAGAAATAACATAAATGAATACAATGTAGCTATGGAGGAAATGAACACTCCATTAATGAAGCTACTGAACTACATTGCACCCATCACCAATATATGGTGATCTACACAACATTGTACTACTACCTACGAATATGCTATAAGCAACTCTATCTATCTATGTCCCTCTTCTCATATCTATCTAACAATGAGGCCTTTCTTATATAGGAAGATAGGTTCCTTGGCCAACACTCTACCTAGTTGTGCAAGGGACAACTTGCACATATACAACTTGCACATTGACACTTGTGCATTTATTACATTGCATGAAGTAACTAGATAACTTCCCCCTAAAGTAATCTAATGTCCTAAGTATGTACCTTGGAAGATACATTTACATGACCCAAATGATGGAATATACTCTATTTCTAACACCCCCTGTATTACATTATTTGGGTATTGAAGACTTTAGTCTTCAATATGGATCTTCTTCCATTGGATAATGGAATTTGTATTCTCCTTCATTGCTTACTGTGTTCAGGTTCAGCAGGTAATTTGTGTCTTCATATGATGCAAAGTAAGTTGTAGCTGAAGCTAAAGATTCTTCCTTCAATTGAATTTGCATTGTATTCCTCCTTTATCTGCTTTATCTTCTTCTTCATCTCTAGCTTTGCCTTTGATTCTGGTTTTTGTGCTCTCATAGGTGGTTGTGCTGCTACTTGGTTCTTGTAAGGAGGATTCTCCTTTTCTATCTTCAATATGTATAGAAGTTTTTGAACAACCACTTAAGGCATCATGATAAGATCTTGAGTTAGTAGAACATGAAGTGTTGATGTTGCATGAGGATTGAAAAATCTTTTCTAGATATGATTCATTAAGTTTTACCTTCTTTTTGAGTAGTTCTATCAATCCTTTTTGTTCTACATTTTTTGCCTTGTAGTGTTTATATGTGAGCAATGCCATGTATAATATGCTCACAAAGTCTAAGGAAAGTGAAATATCACTTTTTCCATTATCAATTGCTTCATTGAGATGGGCTTGAAGATAGCATTCCATAGTATCAAAATTATCTTCTAAGGCTTCACTATGGATTACTTTTGAAGTTAGATCTAACCTTCCTTCCGATTTCTTGAGAAGATTCATGATCCCAAGTTTTATGGCATTGGCTTTTTCTTTTCTGAAGCAATTATTCTTATAGGTATTTTGGGAAGTAGACATCCTTATAGCTCCCTAGTTTTAAGATATATGATCCCTAATTGAAGTATATAAGCTTGATTTGATAAAACCTTTATTAATCCTTAGGTTTGTAGACTTCCTTATGTCTCCCTAGTAATGAGAGTATGAATACCTAATTTTAGGTTTTTGTAGAAAGCTTATATCTTCCCAACTTGATAATATTTGATGGATATTATTATTATCAAGTTTTGTAGAATGCCTTATGACTCCCTAGAGATTTTTGGAATATGATATAGTGCTTTTGTAAAATATAGTTCAATTTTGGTTGATTTTGTACAATTTTTGTAAAGATCAAAAATCAACTTCTTAACACCTTATTACTCCTATTGAACTAAGCACTTTTCAATTTTTGAAGAGGTTTTAATGTTGGATTTCTTTTGTCCCTTTTGAGAAGTTTTTGAGACAAGAATATTATAAATTTCCAACCTTAGTAAAAAACTTAATAACCTCTTTTTATATCCCTTAGGATTTTATTTAAGTGTTTCTAATTTCCAATAACCTAGTTTGGTGTTGTAGCCCTTATAACTCCCAAATTTGGAAAATTAGAACACATTAATATTTGCAAACTTTAAATGGATTAATTCCAAGTAGTATCCCTTATTTCTCCTAGGTTGTGTTTTGCAAATATTAGTCAACTTTGATATTTAATTTCCCTAAGTTTTGCTTTCAAATAAAGATTGATTTCTTTCAATACTTCAACCTTATAATATAACCTTATAACTCCTTTTTTAAGGAAAGCAAATTAGATGGGAAATTGTACCTTTATGAAATTGGTGGTAGTCTATCCTTCTTGGGTGCTATGAGTAATGGAAGATTCTCCCACTTGCTATTTGCTTCAACACTCACTTTAATGCTTCCTTGACCCGTTTGACCAAGAGTAATGTTCTTCGCCACTTTTGGATACTCCGAATTGCTCTCGGATTGCTCTTCAAGTTGTTGTCAAGCTTTTACCTATTGCTGTAGCTACTCGAGATGACTACCATGTTATCTGTTACTGAAGGTGCTTCGACTTGCTTGCTACCATTGCTTCCAAATTGCTTGCTATCATTGTTGCATCCAAGTCATATTTAATAGGTGGTCAATAGAGTGACAAGTGTCACAACCATTTTTCAAATGCTCCAAGAGTGCTTCGAGTGTTTGGTGGAGACACCAATCTTGTCTCAATGCTTGTGACAAGTGTCACCTCCACTTGAGATGTTATTCTTCACTCCCTCTTCATGCATTATCCAAAAAGATATTTCTGCTTCAGCGCATACCTTGTTGTAACGCTCCTTGTTGTACGTAACTCCTCTATTGCCAAGATGATGTCGTAACATCTCCTTCATGGGTATTTTCTAGGGTTATTTTGGAGAATGACAAGTGGCATCCTCTTTCCTTTGCATGCCCTTGTCTTATCAATACCTTCTTGCAAGCCTTTCAACTTGTTCTTTATTGTACTTCATTGGTGCTGAGATATTTCCAACCAAGCAAAGCTTATGGTGGAGATATGGAGGAGATATGGAGGAGCTTTGGTGGAGATATGGTAGCACTTTGATGAAGACTCTATGATGCTCCACTTATGGTAGGAATGCTCCTTGATTGGACGTATGCTTGCTTTGATTTCCTTTGCTTATACACTACTTGATTTCCCCTTGGCTTTGTGCCTTGTCTTTTGTAGGTTCGGCCATCCAAGATACGTAGAAGATGAGCCTAAATGAGTGGCTCTTTGCTATGCTTGGGAGAATGCTAGCATTCGATCACCTTTGGCTGGTTCAACCTGCTTATATTGTGCCTTTGAGGCACTTTCCAATCTACCTTTTTTCCTACGTAGAATGAGTTAGAGAAGTGCAACCCAATGTAACAATATTTGTAAATAAGATGCCTTTTGCACCCTTTCTTGCACTCCTTTTTGTAGGTCTAATATTCTGATTTATATGGCAGAATTTCAAATGTAGTGTAGGGGTTTTGAGGTTGTCTCTTTGCTTAGACACCTTCCCCTTTTTTCTTGGATATTATGATGACAAATCCAAGCTTAGATAGAAGTAGGTAGAAGCTCTTTATTATGATGCAATTTTTTGCACTTTTCTCCTTGCAACTAACCCTATAATGCTTTGGATTTGAGACTCACCAAGTCTCAATATTTGAAGCTTCTATTTTTAATTTTGGTTAGTCATCTTCTTCTCCAAGTTTTGGAGGATTCTAACCTATTTTGGTGGCTTCACTTGGCCACTATGTGTTGCAGATTTTTATGCACTAATAGTGTCTTTAGACACTTTGACAATTTTTGATTTTGTGCCCTTCTCAAGAACACAAACAATAATCCTTTTGAGAGCAATAGAATAGTGAAAATGAATCTAATAGAATTTATTTTAATGCACTAACAATTTCACCTTATCACTCCAATCAACTCTCAAATTAATGCACTTAATCAATTTACTGCAACTAATCAAGAATAATCTGTAATGAATCTTCAAGATTTATTCTATAATTTCACTACAATTAATATTGTAGGACTTAGTCTTCTTTTTCTTTTTCCAAAGTAGATGATAGGTAGTTGATAGAAGTAATTCTAAAATCTAATCAACTCCTAATTAATGTGCAAATGAACCTTAAAAGGAACTTTCTCTTTTTACACTTTTGAAGACTGTAATCCAATTTTTCTTCTTGCAACTTTAATCCAAATTAAGGTGCTTTAACAAATCTGATAAGTAATCCAATTAATGAATCTACTTGCACCAAAATTTGCTTACCTTTTTGAAAGTTTCTGTAGCTCTTTTTCACTTCTGTAGAGGATGTAGATCTTGGTGTCTAAGATCACCAAGTTGTTGCTTCGAGTAGGATCTTGCAGCTCTTTGTAGACTATCCTGAACAGCTCCTTCTTCACCAAAAGATGGTCTCAAACTTTCTTTCACGAGCCTAGGATTTGGTGGCTTGTTCTCCTCTTGTGGTCTCCTCCTTCTACTATAGATTTGGAGAAGTCTTTATCTCTAAAGTGGTGCCTTCTTGCTGTGAGAGGTAATCTTCAAATCTCCAAGATTTGGTGAGCTTCTTCTATCTTCAAGTCTTCTTGTTCAATTTCTGACTTCAAGTAGGATCTTCTTCTAAGATTTGGCACTCCTTACCAAATTCTTCTTCTCAAATTTGGCACTCCTTGCCAAATTCTTCTTCTCTTGGGCTTATTATCGGATGGTGATAATTGTCCCAAGTCCTTCACTATCAGGGGCTTCTCCTTGGTAGTGGATTTCTCCAATGAGTTCTCCTTTGAGAATTTCTTTAGTAAGGCTCTCCTAGCCTTTTATTGGATGCTCGATGAGACCTTTCCAAGGTCTTTGATCTTACAACTTCTAATGGTCTTCCTTGAGACCTTTTCTTCAACCTTCTACTCCTAGAAGTGTTGGTGGTGAGATCTTCTTCTAGATATCTGATTCTACTACTTCTAGATTCAAGCAAGACTCTCCTAGTCCTTCTTCTTCTTCCAAGACTAGAAGTTCTTCAATGAGATCTTCTCCTGATCTCCTTCAATTTTGCTTCAGGTGCTGAATTGATTCTGAAGAAGATACTCTTCCTAAATTTCTTGTAGGAAGTTTCCCAACTCACTGAATCTTCTTTCCCTACAACAAAGTATTAGTACTAAAATATTAATCTACTTCTGAATCAGATACTCTCTTTGAAGTCTTCTTCAGGATCAAGGCTTCTATGGCCTTTTTTAATATCAAGGCTTCTGTGGCCTTTTTAGTATCAAGGCTTCTATGGCCTTTTTAGTATCAAGGCTTCTATGGCCTTTTTAGTATCAAGGCTTCTATGGCCTTTTTAATATCAAGGCTTCTATGGCATTTTTTTTCAAGGCTTCTATGGCCTTTTATATCAAGGCTTCTATGGCTTTTTATCAAGGCTTCTATGGCCTTTTCTTCAACTATGAAGTTCTTCAATCTAGCAATGGAGATCTTCAGTCTCCTAACTTCACCATGACTCTTCACCAGAAGTCTTCTTTCACAGTATTCTTCTCTACACAAGGAACTAATCTCTACACTATGAAGGCATGTCGACCTTTGGGCAACGAAGTTGGAGTCTCCTAGCTTTTTATTGTAGGAGGAGTCCCAATCATCTGAGAATTAATTTTTTGCAACAAAATAAACTTTGGGCAATAGTTAACAAATTCCAGATATCATGAATGATCTTCACTAGATGATCTATCAATCTAGTGGATTGAATGTTGAGTCCTAGTCTTCACGAGTTTTTCTTGCAACTCTATGGAAAGACTCTAGTCAAATGTAATCTCAGTATTTCTGGAGCTGAGATTTCTTTCAGTCCTAACTTTGTGACTCTCCCTAATTCTACCACCTAGACTCTTCTAAGAGTTTTTTTATAGTGGTTGGTCCAGAAGTGCATCAGGTTGTCAAAAAACTTAGGCTAAATGATAATGGTGGTTTTCCTATTGATCTACTATGACTAGATCTACCATGGCTTTGATACCACTGTTAGATTTTGATGTAATGAGCAATGGGAGATAGCAATCACAAGATGCAGAATAATATAAAAGAAAGTAAATCTATGAGATGACTAAAGTATGCTATAAATAGAAATAACATAAATGAATACAATGTAGCTATGGAGGAAATGAACACTCCATTAATGAAGCTACTGAACTACATTGCACCCATCACCAATATATGGTGATCTACACAACATTGTACTACTACCTATGAATATGCTATAAGCAGCTCTATCTATCTATGTCCCCCTTCTCATATCTATCTAACAATGAGGCCTTTCTTATATAGGAAGATAGGTTCCTTGGCCAACACTCTACCTAGTTGTGCAAGGGATAACTTGCACATATACAACTTGCACATTGACACTTGTGCATTTATTACATTGCATGAAGTAACTAGATAAATTCCCCCTAAAGTAATCTAATGTCCTAAGTATGTACCTTGGAAGATACATTTACATGACCCAAATGATGGAATATACTCTATTTCTAGCAGTATAATCCAACATCCCCCAACGAAGTGCTATCCTCTGCCACCCACACATTCTATAGCTTCTCTCTCAACATCTGAATCTGATGTCACGGATGTATAGTTTCATCTACATCCATTTTAACATACCAATTTCTCATCACTATACCATACATCCATATCTAAGTATACACAAAAACATTTTGCACACCCACGTGTGAATCTTTTCATTTGCACACCCACATGTGAACATTTTGGTTCGCACACCCATGTGTGAACCTCACATTGAGGGTATTTTTAAATATCCATATATCTCAAAATAACCATCGTACAAAAAAGTTTGTGAACAAATGCACAAAGATAGGTTAACATTTGCAAACACGCCAAATTACAAAAAATAAGAAAAAGTCAACATGGTCAACAAATTTCTCATGAAAATGGGTACCCATTTGCATGAAAATAAAGCCCATGCTATAATTTATCATGTAAACATGCATACGTTGCTAAACCAACACATTCTTCAATGCATGTGTTTCGAGGTAAAAATTCAAAGTTGAAAACAAAAAGAAAAATTGGGTACCCATTTGGCCACAATGTCACTTTGTCCATGAAGTTTAAACAAAAACACATAGTTGCACACATTTCCATGTTTTTTTTCACTTTTCACGTAATCCTATGTCTACCATGCACTTTCATGATTTCATTTCACTACAAATTTATTCCCTAAAGTTCATTTTTAAACTTCGTTGTTTGTAAACATTAGCGCAAGAAAAAGTCCACTTACTAACAGTACGCTCTCGCCTACACTCATACTCGCTTGCCCACTCGCCATCGCTTGCGTGCCATTTTACAATCCAACAATGCTCTGCTTTGAAAAATATCTCCCACTACTCTCTCCTCACTCCACGTCATGAAAATGAGCCCAAAATAGTAAATTTGTGCTTAAATATGCTCTTTTCAGTAGGTTCACACAGATATGTGCAAAATTTTTTGTTCATACACCCATATAAGAATATTTTGGTTCATACATCCATATGTAAACCTATCATTTTGAGTTCAAATTATCAAAAAATGTATGGTTATGGCCTTGTGTACCCTTCATTTACCATTTTTATCATTTCACCTCTTGTTTTCATCATTTTCAATCGCCTCATCGTTGCTATTCATCTCCTCCATTGCCAATTCATCGCTTGATAGTCATTCAAAAAATTTAAAAGCTACCTTACAGGTGATCAAACAACCAAACATCCAATTATAGATACAATGTTTACCTAAGAAATTTTTTGCTAAATATTATCTCAAGTCCTCATTTGCTGGGACAAATAAAAGAAAAATCTATCTTCTCAATCAAAACTCCAATTCAAAATAAAAATATATATTTGATAAACCAAAAATGCCTATGACTGTAGATAGCTCATGGATTACCTTCTTAAAATTGATAATCGTAATACCACTTTTGAATGAAGCACCTGACTAAGCTCCACCACTTTTGGATTACTTTTTAATGGTTTGTTGAATATTTTCAAAAGAACTCATCAATCAATCAAAAGCAAAAATTTGCAAAGGTATTTGTTCCTTCCACAATTGGAATATCTCACATTGATCACAAAATAAGGTAATCCTACATCTTCCCTCAAAAGCAATCATTACAATGCTGCAAAGTGTTGTACTCAATCATACATTATTATTTTATTAATGTGTTTCTCTCGCCATCATCTACAAATCATTCCATGAATTAATATCATCAGTTTTTATATTGAATCATGTTTCACACAACATGGTATAAAAAAGGGAAAAATTTAGACATCCAAAAATCGTACATTGCCATTTATCCCATCATCATGGCCAATCAAATTGTAAAACCCATACAAATTACATAAATTGGCTTCAAACACTATTCATTCATCAAATTCACCATCCATTCATCAAATTCACTATTCATCATTCTTAGACCTATTGGGCTACTTAAACCCCTTCCTACGCTTAATTATGGGCCCTTATATGACCTCCATCATAACTCAACTAAGGTTTAAATCTTCACCATGGTTAAAATGCACTTTTTGGTCAAAATCACTTTATGGCTAATAATATGGTTAATTAACTTAATCATAATTAAAATATAGCCCTCCACTTCACCTAGTCTACTTTGACTAGCTTTTCCATCTCTCATCCAAATATTTCCTCCATCTCACACTATCCTAGGTAATAAATGATAAATCATGACTTTTGCACAAATAAAGCAATTTTAAATTCAAAATATTTCCACCTCAAATCCAATAAATACCATTTGGAGACTTTCCTCCAAGTCATTATGGCATGTAGATGGGTGAGGGATTCTCTCACCCAATTTCACTTAAGAAGGTGGACACCTCACAAGAGCCATCTCACAATGCACACCTCACAAGGACACCTCAACACCTCCTCTATCCTTGGAAAATTGTATAAATAGAAGGCCACTTCCACCATTTTAGATATATCCACTTTAGCTTACCAAAATTCTACATAAATTACTCTAGGCTCTTAAACATAACTCAACATCCATTCATTATCCATATAGCATAAAATTCTCCATCAAATCCAATATCCTTTTTTTGATATTGACAGGTTACCAATAAAGAAAGCAATTTGTGAAGGTGATCCAATGAAAAACCAAAGAAGCAATTGCATTAGGATATAATTTCTATCAAATATATAGATTTGAGAAAGAACAAAAAGGTTCGCACACCCATGTGCGAATATTTTGGTTTGCACACCCATGTGCAAACCTGAGTTTTGGTAATACAGAGGCCAAAAAATCGGTAAATATGTTGTTTATATAGGTTTTACTTCAATTTGTATAGTTTTTATCATGTTTTAAACATATTTTCAGTATCTTTTGTCTGTATAAACATGGGGTTTGACTAAGACAAGCTCCAAAATATTCTAACTAGATTTTACAAGCCTCATAAGTACAAAGAACAGATCCAACCAACGATGGCTCACACGCAATAAGCCCATCTACATCGAGGGATACAAGAAGACATTCATAGTTGCTCATCATTCCATTTAAAAGAAGAGCTTCTCTTGGAGAAGACCCATTTTGTAGACTTTAAAGCCAAAATTTGTAAAAGGAGTATATCTGTAACACCTTTTAAATCAATTGAAAGTAGCTAGTAATTCAAATTTGAAGAATTACGAGAAAGAAGAATCAGAGAATGAAGAAAAAAAGCCTTCCTACAAAATAATGTAATATGGGGGGTGTTGGAAGTATTACATTATTTGGCCACCTTGTAAATATTAGTTTGGTTGATGATTTATATTTTATATAATGCATGTGTCAATATGAGAGAAAGTGCAAGGTGTCAAGAGAGAATGAAGAGTCACATTGATATGTGGCAAGATGAGAGTTTTGTCTTTATGAAGAATATGAAAGGATGTATCTCCATACTAAAAAGTTATGTAAAATTATATATTATAAACCTTTCTCCATACAATGTAATCTATTTATATCATTCTCGTAATCTTATAATATTATGCATATATAAATTATATTTGTGAGATATTATTGTTATTTCAATATTGAAATTCATTGATTAATAACATATATTTGATTTATGCTTGATTCTAAATAAAACTTTCCATAAATTAATTTATTAAAAAAACTAACATAAAAAATATCTTTAATAAAATAAAATATTTTATTCATTTCAAAACATAACCTAAAACCTCTATATATATTTTAATTGTTTCTCAAATTTACCATAGTACCTAGTGCCTAGAGATTGATAACTAGATCTTATGGACTGAAAGATAAGTCTCATTCAATTTCATTTAGATTTAAAATCCGATAAAATTAATTGCTTTATTACTTCTTAATGCTTAAAGTAATAATGTTATATTATTCTTAAATTGAACGCTTAGTAGTTTATTAGTCTTATCATCTAACAAATTTTTTATTTCTGAGTAAATGAAAAATCTGCTATTGTTAACGATATCTATTTTTCTTATTTTATTATAAAAAAATCCTATCATCTTAATAGACATAAGATTAACATGTGTGAAAATAAAAATATTATTTTATCAAATTAGTTATTATATAAATAAAAAACATCCTTTGTAAATTTTTTTTTTAAATTGGAATACATTATCATTAATCTTAATAAATAAAAAAGGTTGCAATTAAAAAAGGCCGGAATAAATCAAGGCACCAAGAGTCAAGACAACAAAGTTTGTGGTAAGTCTGTGGGTCTAGGTGGATTGGTAAGTTGGAGCATTTATCGAGAGGAGACTTAGGTTCCAATCCCACGGGCTTGCCCATGCACAAACAGTAGCCCAGATCCGATTCCTCTGAGTGGTGCGTCAGATTGATGACGTCCAGCGGTCCCCATCTCACGCCGGGTTACCATGTACCAAGACGGTGGAAGTCCTGGGAGCCTTCGGCAGATAGTTTGAAGCCCATCTCACGCCGGGTTACCATGTATCGAGACGGTGGAAGTCCTGAGAGCCTTCAGCAGATAGTTTGAACCCTGCCAGCTGTGCTGGTAGTTACTAAAAATCGTGATTGTAACCATTGCTTTTATATATCAAAAAAAAGAAAAGAAGAAAAAAGAGTCGAGACAACCACAGATAGCAAAATAAAACAAGGAAACAGAAGCCACTAAGCCACCGGCCTAGCACCAAGAGGAGGAGGTGAATCAGACCGGGGACGATACTTCCCCATAGAATAGGGTCATCCGCCGATGGGTTAACCACCCAAGTATCAAGAACAGGAGCAGCAAGAGGAACCATAATTCCCCAAGTAGGGGCAGGAGATCCAACCAACTGAGTGTGTGCAAAAATATGAGAACCAGGAGCAATGGAAGGCAGGGGAGCCGGAAATGAACAGAGCGATCACCCGGAGCCGGAGAGGAGTGAAACCCTTGTCAAAAACTTTTTTGAAAATCACATTCGTTTTTCTCACCAATTAATTGAATTATGGCAGGTTTCTCTAACAATTTCAACATATCAAGGTTTGCAAGCCAAACCTTTTTTAAAGCCAATAAAAAAGGGATTATGCAGACCACATCAGCTCAATCCTCGACAACCCTAACGTCATCGAACCCACTACCATACCATATGCATACATTGCAATTTTGGATCCATGATGCTTGCCATTCAACCATGGTTTACAGAAGGCGACAAGAAAAGGAATGGTTGCTGGCAAGACGGACTACAACGAGTACATTGGACAGGCAATCCCTCACTATCACATGTACGACCCATAAAATTCAATGTATATTTGATCTGAAAATTGGTATTCTCACTCTCAATCTCGTGAATTATTGCACGGGAAAAAGGGTTGCTAAGAAATTGTCACGTCGATACAGCCTTTCCTCACTCTCAATCTCGTGAATTATTGCACGGGGAAAGACGGAATTGTCACGTCGATACAGCCTTTTACCCCTCGTTGGAAAGCACGTGTGGTCAGACAAGGACTCGCACGGAAGGAATATATTCGAACACAGAATATATTCGGAAAAAGATAATGACAAGCACTCGCGGAAAAGATTGTCATCATCACCACTCTGGGATTGGAGCCTTTCCCATCGTTAAAATGAATCTCAACTCTTGATTTAATGCATTATTTTCTAAAGATATTTTAGTCCTATCAGGCCTAAACTCTTGACGTCCGGCGATGCACGTCAAGCAAATTTAATTGGCGTTTAAAACACAAATAGTAGTCTTTAAATAGCAGCCTTAGACATCGTTTTGGCAATTAATTATGCCATTCAAACTAATTTTAAAATAAATATATTTTGTTGGTGAAAAACGTAAATACGTTTATAAAATTCAATTTTTAATATGAGCTTACTCCAAGGATTCTTTGTGATTTTCTCAAGATTTTGTCCATAATAACTTCACGCGTTATACATTAAAAATAATGAAGCTTTAATTTTAGTGAGTAACCTGTCATTATTTACACCGAAACATTTAAACGTAAATACCGCAAACATATTTAGAAGAATGACATTTAAACCTAAACACCGAAAACATATTTTATATGTATAACCAACAATTTAATGACTGTACGGCAAATCAACAACTTCAAAATACATTGGGTACGTTTTGCCCATGGACGGCCCTCGAATTTCAAGCCTTCGAATAATTAATTAGACCTGAAAACAGCCATCAAATTTAGGGTTTGGCAATATTTGAAAATGAAGATGAGAACAGGCAATCTTAATCTAATAATCTTAATTTATTTTAAAGTTTACATCCCTATAAATTCAACCCAAGTTCATAGCTAGTCATCAAAAGAAGAACTCGGGGGAGAATTCGCATAGTTTGTCTTTGTCTTTGTGTAGCTGTCGAGCTGTGAGATGATATTGCAATTCAGTGCTAGGTTCAACTCTGCTAATTTAATAATGTTTTTTAACTGCTTTTCATTTGAAAAATACAGGAGAGTAGGTCGCAAATTCTAATAATTCTGCTCAATATTCCTCATATTGTATTATTGACCACATTTACTCTATGAATGTTGCTTCTGTTTGTGCAGATATCTGAAAAGATAACGTGTGGGTTTTGAGACCAGTGAAATACCTTGGCTTGATTCCATTTCGTTTTCGGTCTGGTACGTAGACGCAATTTCTCTTTCCTCTTACTTCTTACTTTGTGAAAAAACTTGACCATGTAAGTATTGATAGATCTGGCAAAATTTAATGTCACTTTACTATTAGAAACAGATCATGTGTGTTAAAATATATCCTTTAAAAATTAATGAGGGCAGGAGCGGCTATTCCCACCATTGACGGCTGCGGAAAAGAAGTTTATTGTTTTTTAATAAAATATATATGCAAGTTAAAAAATATAAGAAGCCAACTAGAACGCTTTTAATTTTATCTTTTTCACGAGATATTATTGTTTTTCAATTATTCTTTACAATCATCAATCTGGTTTCAGTTAGAAATGCAAAAAGATTATTCTTCTTGAATAATACAATAATAATAATAGCCGTTTTATGGTTTGCTCCTCCTTGAGCTTTTCCAATCACTCAAATGCCTTTTCAATGAGGTCACGTTCGCATAAATTGCGTGGTATAAGAAGCTGTGAGCCACACATTATTCGTCTGTTGTGGCTTTGGGAGAATATGGATCTGATAACTAGTTTTTTTGCCCACTAAAAAACGTAACTTAAAAAAAAAATTAAAAAGAAAAATTCCTTTTTAGTTACAAGAATTCGAATAATTTTAGATTAAAGTAGTAGATTATTGTTTGCCAAGCACCTTCCAGATAATTTGATGATTGTTATAGATATTTTATTAATAAGAAATGTTATTACTTAAAAATATTAGTTGATTGAGAGGATTTCGTCCAGGCAATTTGTCACAATTAATGATAATTTATACAATTAGTTTAAATATATTTTTTTTTAAATTTAAATTTTTTATTTTGAAGGTTAAATATTGGTCCTTTTTCACATTTCCACATATATTTAGATTATTATTGACAACAAATCTGAGACAACCTTGTCTTAGCTTAGTGTTAGTCTTATGTCAGGCAATATGTATATTGTTGCACCTATAACACCTCTATCATAAAAAATACAGAAATATGAAAATGGTCAGCAATCACCAGTTAAAATTCTATTCTGTATAGGTTTAATGTTAGATTTTGAAAGTTTAAATAAATATTTTAAACAAACAATATTTCTATTATGGAAGTTTTTTAATTTTTATTAAATAAATACCAAAAATAAAAAGTTGACATGTTTCATAATATTCTCAAACCCTATAAACATTTATCATATTTAAGATATAAAAAAATAAGAAAAAAAATAATATTAAATTATAATACGCTATAGATACCAATTTTTTATTCACCTATATAAAAACTTTTTCAAAATATATTATCTTTTAATTTTTTATATTAAATATTTTTTATATTAAAAAAATCATCATACACAAAATTGAATAATGAAATCAATTAATCAAATCTTTATATAATTAATTTTATTATCAAAAATAATATTAAATTATAACAAGCTATAGGTATTAACCCCTGTACTTTCATTCCCGCAATGTCTCAGCTCTCCGTCATTCTTTTCAGTACACTGTATATATTGAATCTTCTTCAACAGCAGTAGATTGGGAAAATTTGAATTTATTATGTTCATTCCCGTCATATGGTTGATCGTCACATAAGCAGGCAACATTGTATGGCTGCTAATTCCCTGCTAAGAGAGTTGAACAACAGTTAGTAGCAAAACAGACTTTACTGCATGAAAAAATAAAAGAGAGGTGATATCATGACATATTTCTAGTGTCGAATATCTGAAAGATACCAATTCATGAACACCTTAAGTTTTAACAGATATATTTATTGTTAAAGTGGGTGTGGCTAACCCGTGAAGGAGATTTGCTCATTCATTCATTTATCAAATGTGGTTGATAATATTTAATAACTGTATATTTCTTCGTGTTAATTAAACTTATTCGATAAATAGATGTTGTAAGGAACTAGATTCAGATATTTGTGATATTGAGGGTCATTTTAAAGTTGCCCAATAATCACTTTAAAATCCCAAGAGCAATATTATTACACAATACGGCTTGAATCCAATTCAAACCTAGTGGTGAAGGAAATGTTTGGTTCGGAAAGAGGAGCTTTGGATGCAGTACACATTTCGTGCTTCAAATCTGTGTGCAGGACAGTACGGAACAATCTTACGGAATTTAAATGGTTTTGACGAGCGTCATAAGGGAATGCATTTTCGCATTATATAAGTTTCATGAATAATCTGAAGGAGCAAAAATGCGATTTTTTTCTTTTTCCTTCTCGCCGGAGTCTGTCAACACAGACTGCGCAGGGCGCACGTCCAACTCCCGACTTCGGGAGCGAAGTGCGGACGACGCTGCCAAAGCGGCCGAAGTCCGGCACTCACGCGAAGTGCGGACTGCGCAGGCCAAGACGGCCGAAGTGCGCACTTCGGCCGAAGTGCGGACTTCGCACGGGCAAACAGCCGAAGTCTGGCACTCGCGCGGAGTGCGGACTGCGCTCGGCAAAACAGCCGAAGTGCGCACTTCGGCCGAAGTGCGAACTTCGCACGGCCAAACAGCCGAAGTCCGGCACTCGCGCGAAGTGCGTACTTCGCAGCTTTGGACTGCCGAAGTTCGGCACTAGCGCGAAGTGCGTACTTCGCAGCTTTGGACTGCCGAAGTTCTGCAGTCGCGCGGAGTGCGAACTTCGCAGTTTTGAGTTGCCGAAGTGCGACAGTTGCAGCGAACTTTGCTGGGCAAGAAACTTCGCCGTGCTCGTCGACCAACTTCGAACGGCAACAAACGTCTTTGTTTTCTGTGGCTGCTGCTGGGTTTGCCCGACTTGGCAAGACCCGTATGAGGAGAGAAACGCCGGAACAGAGAACACCAAGGTTAAGACTTAAACAACTGCAAACCCTAAAGATGCTACAGACAAACAACAAACTTTATTCATATGAACAACTAGGGTTACAGAATTCCTCAACCGAGGAAGTAACAACATCTGGCAGTACACGCTGCAGGATAAATCGGACAAGGGAAATGTCGAGTCCGCTGCTCGGACATTTATCACTCGAGCCTCACCGCTCACCGAAACACTCGCCCTTCTTTCTCTGCTCACTTTCATGAACTTCTCTCACACCCGCTCTGCTTCCTTCTTCTATGCACTCTCTCGCACTCTAGTTTGTCTGAAGAACCGAACCGTCCTTTTATAGCCGCGGGGAGAGGAGGATAAGGGTTATCCTCTGACAGCTCCGGATAAGGGTTATCCTCGGACCGACCCACATCTAGGGTTTCTGACAAACGCCGACTGGGTATTAACACCTGCGGAGATCGGATCTGCCAGGTGTCAAACTCGTCAGAAGATAAGTGCGACGTCCTGTCACACTTTTGTCGGGATCCCGGATTTGCGGCAGCGCAGTTGGGCACAGGCGTGAAATCTGGGTTTATTTTTCTAACACCCTCCTTTAAACCTGATTTCACAAGCACTTTGACTCCAAGCTGCTCTCGCAATCTGTCGAAGTCTTCCTCCTTCAAAGGCTTCGTGAAAATATCTGCCAATCGCTCCTTGGATCTGCAAAACTGCAGATGAATTTCTCCGGACTTCACCAACTCTCTGATGAAGTGATAACGAATATCAATGTGCTTCGTCCGGCCATGGAACACGGGATCCTTTGACAGTGCAATGGCCGAATTGTTGTCACAGAAAATTGTTGTCGCGCCTTCCGGAGGATTAAACAGCTTCGCTCAGAACTCTTCGCAGCCATACTGCTCGGCATGCGGATGTCGTGGCGGCGACATATTCTGCTTCGGCTGTGGACAACGCAACAATGGGTTGCTTCTTGGACGCCCATGAGACTGCCCCTGATCCAAGATGGAAAGCATACCCGGAGGTGCTCTTCCGATCGTCGTACTGCCAGCCCAGTCTCTGTGAAGCCCACTAGCTCCAACTGGTCCCGTCTGGCATAAAATAGGCCATGGTTCCGCGTCCCGCTGACATAGCGCAAGATCCTCTTGCTTGCTTGCCAGTGCGTGTCCTTCGGAGTCTCCATGAAACGGCTGATCAGACTGACTCCGAACATTAGATCTGGCCGAGTTGCAGTCAAGTACATTAGACTGCCAACTAGCCTTTTGAACAAGGTTGGATCTACGGACCTCCTCGTATCCAACTTGCTCGACTTCAAACCTGTGGCTACAGGTGTGATGGCGAGTTTGTTGTCCTCCATCTTGAAGCGCTTCGAGACATCATTCACATACTTGCCCCGAGAAATGAAGATGCCATCTCGCTGATTGGTCAACTTCAATGCCGAGAAAATATTTCATCGACCCCATGTCGGTCATTTCAAACTCGGACTTCATGGCTGTTCTAAACTGCGCAAATAGGTTGTTGCTATTGCCAGTAAATATCAGATCGTCTACGTACAGGCAGACGATGATGAGCTCACCTGCTGCATTTGACTTCATGTACAGGGAGTGCTCATATGGGCATTTCTGAAACCCATTCTCCTGAAAATAGCTGTCAATCCGGCTGTACCAAGCTCGGGGCGCCTGCTTCAAACCGTACAGGGCCTTCTTCAGCTTCAGGACTTTGCCTTCTTGCCCTAGTATTTCATAACCGGGCGGCTGGTCTATGTAGACCTCTTCTTCCAACACACCGTTGAGGAAGGCAGACTTGACATCCATCTGGAACACGCTCCATCCTTTCTGAGCTGCGAGTGCCAGAATCATTCTGACTGTGTCAAGTCGGGCTACAGGTGCATACACCTCATGATAGTCAACTCCTGACTTCTGCTTGTAGCCTTTCGCCACTAATCTGGCCTTGTGTCTGTCAACCTCTCCTTGGGCATTAAACTTCGTCTTATATACCCACTTGACCCCAATGGTCTTCTTTCGTGCTGGAAGATCTGTTAGCTGCCATGTCTCATTCTTCTCAATGGCTGCTATCTCCTCATCCATCGCATTCACCCATTTGCGATTCCGACTTGCCTCTTCAAACTCCATTGGATCACATTCAGTAAAGAGAGCAAAATCAGAATAATCTTCATCTAAATGATTACGGGTTACCTCATAGATGTCTTGCAAGCTCCGAGTCTTTGCAGGAGTCCTCAGGTTTTGAATTCTGCTTGCAAGTGGAGGTGAGCGGGATGTTGAGGGTGTGCTACTGCTGGCACCACTGTTGATGCTTGAAGGCACAGGTGGTTGAACTCTGTCTTCCTCCAAGTCTACAGACTCAACAGTTGTTGGTTCAGTCTGACCAGTCTTTGACTTCCCGTTCCAGACTTCATCCTCCAAGAACTTCACGTCTCGGCTGATGACAAGTTTCTTTGTCACAGGATTGTACAGCCTGTACGCCTTCGCTGGTTCGCTGTACCCTGTGAAGATGCATCTTTCAGCTTTGTCATCTAGCTTCTGCCTTTTCTCATCTGGAACATGTGCATATGCTATGCACCCGAAAACTCGCAAATGAGCCACACTTGGCTTCAACTTGCTCCACGCTTCCTCTGGAATTTTGTCCCTCACACTCTTGGTGGGACACCGGTTCAGCAGGTAAACTGCACAACTTACAGCTTCTGCCTAGAACTCATGTGGCAAAATCTTTGCCTTCAGCATGCTCCGTGCCATCTCCATGATTGTTCGGTTCTTCCTCTCAGCTACGCCATTCTGCTATGGCGTGTATCTGGCAGTGAACCGCCTCCGAATTCCATGTTGCTTGCAGAAGTTGTGGAATTCGTTGGAGATGTACTCTCCACCTCCATCAGATCTGAGAGTCTTCACATAGTAACCGCTCTGTTTCTCAACCAGAGCCTTGAACTCCCTAAACCTTGCAAACGCCTCTGACTTCAACTTGATTGGATAAATCCAAGTCTTCCGACTGAAGTCATCAATGAAGGTCAGGAAATACTTATTGCCGGCATATGAGGTGGTCCGCATGGGACCACGGATGTCCGAGTGCACCAGCTCCAAAGGCCGTGATGCTCTCCAAGACCGCCCCTACAGGGAATGCATCCCCGTGTCGCTTGCCGACCAGGCAACCTTCACAAACTTGGTTCGGTTGCTCTATAAGGGGTAAACCCTTCACCATCTGATTCTTGTGCAGTAGATTCAGGCCACTGAAACTCAGGTGACCGAATCTGAGATGCCACAGCCAGGTAGCATCCTTCTCAACTGCACTCAGAGACAACAAAGATTCATTCTGAATCTGCAGCGGAAACATCTTGTTTTTCGTCATGGACACAGATGCAATTTGTCCATGGACCTTGTCTCTGATGGAACAGACTCCATCTTTGAACAGTACAGTGTGCCCCTTCTGCACAAGTTGTCCAACACTAAGCAGATTATGCTTCAACCCAGGCACATAATAAACATCTTGAATTGTTTTTCTATCACCGTGCCGGGTGCGGATGAGGATCTTTCCTTTCCCCATCACAGGAACTTTGATGTTGTTCCCCATCTTGACTTCGGACTGGACTGTTTCATCCAGTTGTGAGAACATCTCCCTGTTCCCAGTCATGTGGTTGCTGCAACCACTGTCAAGATACCAGACGTTTTTCTTGCTCTCCTCTTCAATACTGCAAGTCAGCAACACAATTCCTCCTGCCGCATTTTCAGGTTCCTTCGAATAATGGGCTTGCTGCTGATTCTCGTTCGCCATCTTCTTTCTGCACTGTGTGGCATAATGGCCGAACTTGCTGCAGTAGTAGCATTGGACCTTTGACATGTCCTTCTTCTGCTGAGAGCCACCTTGCTGATTTCTGCCAGTGCCTCTTCCTCCTTGCTGATGAAAGTTGCAACTTGGCTCAGCGTCCTGAGGGTTTGAGTTCCCTCCTTGCTTGTTCCTTCTCCCACGTCTACTTCTGCCTCTTCCTCCTTGAGAACTAGAGGCACTGTGCTGGGAGTCTTGTCTGCCGTTGTCTCGGACTGAGACTTGCGCTTTGAAGGCTTGCTCCAAAGAAGACTGAGTTGAGCGGCTCAGCCTCTGTTCATGGGTCTGCAGGGAACCCATGAGTTCGTCTGTCGAGAGGGTTGTCAAATCCCTCGACTCTTCGATTGCTATCACAACCGAGTCGAACTTCGCAGCAGACTTCTGAGAATCTTCTCCACGATTCTCTGGCTCTGGACATTTTCTCCGTTCAACCGCATCTGGTTGATAATGTCCGTCGTCCGGGTGAAGAAGTCACTCATCGACTCGGACTCGCTCATCTGCAGGTTCTCGAACTCTCTCCTGAGCATCTGCAGCTTCACCAACTTCACTTTGTCGGTGCCCTGATACGAACTCGCCAGGGTTTCCCAGGCCTGCTTGGCCTTGGTGGCTGATGCAATCCGCGGGAAGATGGTCTCCTCAACCGCTTGCATGATGTAGAAGAGGGCCTTCTGGTCCTTCTTCTTGTGCTCTTTCAACGGATCCTCGTCCGCTGAGAGAGGGCGGCCGATGTCGCTGCATCTGCCGGTTCTGGGTAGCCGGTCTCGACCAACTCCCATAGCTCCTGAGATCCGAACAAGATCCTCATCTGGATGCTCCAGTAATCGTAGTTCTTACCGTTAAATCGTGGGATCTGCAACTGCAACGAGTTTCTCTCGAAAGCCATGCTTCTATCTCCGTGTCACGGTACTATCAGCTCTGATACCAATTTGAAGGAGCAAAAATGCGATTTTTTCTTTTTCCTTCTCGTCGGAGTCTGTCAACACAGACTGCGCAGGGCGCACGTCCAACTCCCGACTTCGGGAGCGAAGTGCGGACGACGCTGCCAAAACGGCCGAAGTCCGGCACTTACGCGAAGTGCGGACTGCGCAGGCCAAGACGGCCGAAGTGCGCACTTCGGCCGAAGTGCGGACTTCGCACGGGCAAACAGCCGAAGTGCGCACTTCGGCCGAAGTGCGAACTTCGCACGGCCAAACAGCCGAAGTCCGCACTCGCGCGAAGTGCGTACTTCGCAGCTTTGGACTGCCGAAGTTCGGCACTAGCGCGAAGTGCGTACTTCGCAGCTTTGGACTGCCGAAGTTCGGCACTAGCGCGAAGTGCGTACTTCGCAGCTTTGGACTGCCGAAGTTCTGCAGTCGCGCGGAGTGCGAACTTCGCAGTTTTGAGTTGCCGAAGTGCGACAGTTGCAGCGAACTTTGCTGGGCAAGAAACTTCGCCGTGCTCGTCGACCAACTTCGAACGGCAACAAACGTCTTTGTTTTCTGTGGCTGTTGCTGGGTTTGCCCGACTTGGCAAGACCCGTATGAGGAGAGAAACGCCGGAACAGAGAACACCAAGGTTAAGACTTAAACAACTGCAAACCCTAAAGATGCTACAGACAAACAACAAACTTTATTCATATGAACAACTAGGGTTACAGAATTCCTCAACCGAGGAAGTAACAACATCTGCAGGCTACGCTGCAGGATAAACTGGACAAGGGAAATGTCGAGTCTGCTGCTCGGACATTTATCAGCTGAGCCTCACTGCTCACTGAAACACTCGCCCTTCTTTCTCTGCTCACTTTCACGAACTTCTCTCACACCCGCTCTGCTTCCTTCTTCTATGCACTCTCTCGCACTCTAGTTTGTCTGAAGAACCGAACCGCCTTTTATAGCCGCGGGGAGAGAAGGATAAGGGTTATCCTCGGACAGCTCCGGATAAGGGTTATCCTCGGACCGACCCACATCTAGGGTTTCTGACAAACGCCGACTGGGTATTAACACCTGCGGAGATCGGATCTGCCAGGTGTCAAATCTGTCAGAAGATAAGTGCGACGTCCTGTCACACTTTTGTCGGGATCTCGGATTTGCGGCAGCGCAGTTGGGCACAGGCGTGAAATCTGGGTTTATTTTTCTAACATAATCTAGGTGACACCTAAAGATGTTGCACTACTCACTAAGGGATTATTATAAACATTGTCGAGAGTGACAAAGAAATAACTGCCACGTTCATTAATCTCTACAAAGAAATCACCGTGGAGCTTTGGATGCAGTACACATTTCATGCTTCAAATATGTTCGCAGGACAGTACGGAACAATCTTACGGAATTTAAATGGTTTTGAAAAGTGTCATATGTTCAAAGAAGGGAATGTATACGTTCATTAATCTCTACAAGGAAATCACCGTCGAACGACTGCAATTATTTGAAGAAGTTGCCGAACAGGTAAAATAGAAATATAACAGCAAACCCAAAGTGGGAAAAAAATATTTTTCCTTTCAAAATTTAAATTTTTGAATTTTGAAATCCAAAAATTCTAGCAAATATTTAGTTTCCTGGGCAAAAAGCTAAAAGATTGGATGTGCCTATGATATGTTGACGTAGGCTTGCTATGAGATGTTGACGTAGGCTTGATCACTAGCATGGATCAACATAGGCTTGCATCACTCGAATGGATGGGGGCAAGTTGTGATTAGGTTCATGTTATTTTTAACTCTTGCCTTTTTTTCTCCTATGCTTGGTGATTGGATAGGTGACTAGCAAGAAGCTAGTCAAAGGAATTCTTTATAAGAGGTTGTGAGTTCAAATTTTATTTTAATGTTATTTTTTATAATAATATTAGTATTTAATATAGATTTGTTTATAATAATATCATTATACATAATGACATAACACTCGTAGTTTTGGATAAAAGTTACATGGTAATTTATATAACTAAGGTGATATAGATGCATATATTCAAAGACAACACATGGTAATCCATACAACTAAGGTGGTACCAATGCATGCATCCAAAGGTGACACATCGTAGTCTGTATAGTTGAGATGGCACTAGGTGCACACATCCTAAGGTAACATGTGGCATTCTATGAAGAGTTAGGACCAACATTAGGAACATAAAGCACTTGATCAAATGACAAATATCCAATCATGGGGTTTCTACTTCCAACAACATAGAATAAAGAGTCATCTCTAGTCACAACATGTTCTTCTATATGTTTTTTGTTATAGCCTTGATGAAGGTGCTTGTGATTCATCATGTACCTAGCAACTTTTAAATTAGGTATCCACTTATACAAAGAGGTGGATGTCTAATATGTGAAATGAACAACACCATGTGCCTATGAAGTTTATTCTTTAAAGTCATCCTCACTTTATACATAGAATATAATAGCATCAACACCCTATTTCTTGCTACTTCTTCCAAATTCTTGATCCAAAACCTACAAAATTTGTATGAAGATGGAAATTTGTATGATTCATGCCAAGGGACTCGATCACAAGTTTTAGGGTGAGGCAATCACTTGTGCAAGATATATCATCAACAAGATTCCTACTAGGTAAGTTCGGGGGATGAGACCTCTTGAGAGATTGATAAAGGAAAAGTGAGATGTGTCTCAATTTTGAATGTTTAGATTATTATTATGGCTTACATACCAAAGCATATTTAGAAGGAGGAGGTACTAAAGAGCTATAATTATATATTTGTGGGGTATTCTAATACCTCAAAGAGATATTGTCTTTTTTATTGTCAAAGTCATGAGGTATTGATAAAGTGAAATGTCATCTTTATGAGGTTCTTCTAGGTATTCTTTCCACTTCCTCCATACCTTTTATATATTCATTCTTCTAATTATTTACCTATTGTAGATTCAACAGGTTCTCCAAATATGTCGGTTAGTCATATTCCCATTAAAGCATGTTACTCTTTGAGTGGTTCACTATATATCAATTTGATCACATCACAAATATTTACTTAGGAAATTTCTTCCTCCTTTAGATTAGGATAGGATGAGTATGATTCTTTAGTTTAGAATATTTCAACTTTGCATGATGAGGTTAGTGGTGATGAGTTTGATTCTTCTATTTTAGTTTCTAATGTTGATATGATGTAGGATACACATGCTTCTTCTAGTGGTCCTACAGCCGAGTGGATTAAGATACTTTTGAAGGATGCATAACCCATTCTATTCCTTGAATAGTAGCTGAAGGATCCTTCTCAAGCTTTGCATTTGAAGGTAGTTCATTCATAGGATCCTATCACATACTATCAGGATAAGGGTAAGCCTAAACAAGAAGATGCTATGGAAGCAAAGTATGAGATATTAATGAAGAATAGAACATGGGAGTTTTTCATTTTCCAACATAGAATAATATTCCCATCGGTGCATGTGGATCTACAATATTAAATACACATCAAATGACTAGGCTAAAAAGCACAAGGTATGCCTTATTATGAAGGATTTTTCTTAATGGGAGGGAGTGGACTATTCTGAGACTTTTGCACGTATGTCTAGGATGGAAATTGTTAGAATGATTCTTTTTATTATTTTCTCCTATGTATGGAAGGTGCATTAGATGGATGTAAAGAGTGTTTTTATCCATGGTGAACTTCAAAAGGATGTTTGTAATGAACTACTAGCATTTCTTATCTTATTTATGTGTGAGAAACAATGGTGAAATTGTTCTATTGATCAACAATGCATTACATAGTTTTATAGTTCTTGAAAGAACTAAAAATAGACACGGTGGTTGAGAGAAATCCTCTCAAACTTATTACAACAAACTAACTTAAAGATAGCTCTTATCCTAACAACATGCTAATCTTGGACTATGGTCAAACATTGACCAACCAAGCCAAAACCTCAACGTATGCTAATCAAATTAACTAGAAATATGTAAATCAAAACATTAAACTAAAACTAAATACTAGGACTTAATACTTAGGACTAAGGAGGCAATGTTGAAAATATTCCAACATTCTCCCCCTTGATGCTAAAGACACTCATGCAAGAGTTCTTTAAGCATCACAGAGTTGGAAGAAAATATTTCTCTTACGTTTCCTCCAATCTTGAATCAAGAAATCAGAATTTGCAAAATACTTATGGTGGCACTCCTTCCACTCTTCATGTGGAATTTCCTGCAAATGCTTGAGTGCCTTCTTTTGTTGATTAGCTCCCCCTTCAACAAAAGTATCTCCTCTTGTGGTTTTCAGCAACCACTCTCTTACATCTTTATCATTATGGTCTTTAAACCATGCTCTCACATTTTGATCTTCTTTTACATCTTCAACACTAAACAATACTCCACATGAGTATTTACAATTAATCATCTCACATAGATGATTATACCATACAACTCTTTCACATATTTTCACACAAAAAATCACAACAAATATGGCCATATAATGACCAACTACATATGCAACATAAAGTTGCTCCTCACACAAATATTCTCTCAAAACAATGACTTTACAAGAATCCTTCTCCCAAGGAATTTTGAACACATCATTTTGATCCATGTGACCCAAGTTCTCCATCATTGTCTTCTCTCCAAGAAGACTCTTCATCAAAGTTGTCTCAATGAGACAATCACCTCTCAATAATGCCTTTGGAAGACATTCTCCTTTCTTTTCATGCTGCTCACAAAAAACAAATCATTAATCATAAAAACATTACCTTTAGTATGAGTAGATTTGGTGCTTCCCATAAAGCTATTTTGTAGCAGTTCTCCTTCATTGTATGGTGCTTCAAGATCAACCATCAACTCTTCACTAATAGTTCTCCTCCTTTGTTCAATCCATGTTGGTGTGTTGAAACACCATTCATTCAAGCAATCATACATAGTTGCCTTTTCAAGACAACTCTCTTTCTGCAATGTAGTCACTCCAAGCGAGTGATCTTCATCCATGAGTGATGTTTCCTTTTCCATTACAACAAGAAAATCAGCAATCTCATTTTCATTTTCTGTTTCTATCCCATTTTCTTTCTCACTTTCCATCTCCCAAATGAGGGAGTCTTGTGGGGTCTTTTCTTCACCCAACACATCCTTCACCCTTGATGAGTGATCTTCTAACAAGAAGCTTATAGCTTCCATTTCCTCTTCATCAAACTTTTCTTGTGGATCATCATCCCACATTACTTTATTTGCTCTTTCAAGAGAGCACACATCCATTCCAAGTGAATGGTCTTCAACAAAAATAAGCCAATAGTCTTCCATGAACATTGCTTTTCCATCATCATATTCTTTATTCTCCTCCATGAGAATTGTAGATGCATTCTCCATGAAGTATTCTTCAACAAATAGCTGATTTGGTGTCTTCTCCATAAGACACTCTTCTTCATATGTCTCCTTCATGAGACATTCTTCATCATACATCTCACCTTGGTGAGCTTCAAGCAAGGAACACTCCAATGTGAGTGTTTCTCTTCCTTTATCTTCAAATTCTTCTTCCTCTTTGCTATCAATGTGAATGCTTTCAAAGCATACCATTCCTGCAAAAAATTCTTTAGTACAATTTTTCTTTTCAACTTTTTCTCCTCCTAAAAGAAATAATTGTTTATTACAATTTTCCATGCCTATACAAGACATGTCTTCAATGATCTGTGTCTCACAATGACTCTCTCCAAGGAAAGTTGTACAAGGCTCTTCCTCTTTCTTATCCTCTTCTCCATTAAGGGATTCTTTTCTCTCTTTCACACAAGGCTCTTCTTCAAGTATGTCTTGCTCTTCAAGAAAGAATTCTCCATTATAAGAATGTATGTATTCTGCAAAAGACATACCTTCATATGAGTCTTCACAAGACTCTTCAAAAGCTCCTTCAAAAGGATCTAATTCAGAAAATTCTTCAAGGAAGCAAGGCTCCTCCTTGCTTAAACAATATTCATGATTGTCACACATGGCTTTATGGGTATCCTCATCAAACCCATAAGCATCCTTCAACACTTGCCATGCCATTGTAGCTGATCTACAATTGGCTATGAGAGGAAAAACATTCTTTTCCATTCCTCTCCTCAAATCCATAAGAGCTAAGCAATTTGCATATTGTTGCTCCTTCTTCTCTTTTCTCTCCTCACCTTGTAGCTTGCTCCAAGTGGGTTCCTCATAGCCTTCTTGAACTATATCCCATAAGTCTTGAGCCTTCAAGAAGGTCTTCATCATTATGCTCCAAATAGCATAATTATCTCCATCAAATTTTGGTACAGCCAAGTCTGCATACATGGCTTCCTTTTATTTACCAAAGTCTCAAGCACCCAATTTATCATAAATCGGCCAATACTGATTGAAACAAACTAAATTTTTTCCTGTAGACTTCTGATATACTTATCTGAAAATCCACTAAATTTCAGATCCAAATTCACAAATGAGAAATATGTGATCAATTTACTTTTGCCCTTTCTATCACAATTTCGGATCTAGGATTGTTGAAGGAAAAATAAATATTCACATACATTAATCAATACAGATCCAAATGACCTGAAATTTTATCTGAATTATGATTTTATCTAAATAATATTTCTCCCAAAATTTGAGAAGCAAATACCCTGTATTCCACCTTATACAACCATTTTATTGAAAAACTCAAAATGCTAATAAAATCCGTAAATTAGCTCCAAATCACCTAAAATTTTGATAGCATCCTCTTGATACAATTATCTAACAACCCTCAAAATTTCATAATAAAATACCTCAGGATGCATGAGATATTAATGATTTACTCGAGCTCTTCCTTGCAACTCTGCTGAGTGCTGGCCACTTGAGTTTCTCTGACAAAGTGCGTGCTTCAGATCTCTTCACGCCACTCTCCACAGGTTTTGATCCATCCGAGCAAACCTGCTCTGATACCAAATGAGAAACAATGGTGAAATTGTTCTATTGATCAACAATGCATTACATAGTTTTATAGTTCTTGAAAGAACTAAAAATAGACACGGTGGTTGAGAGAAATCCTCTCAAACTTATTACAACAAACTAACTTAAAGATAGCTCTTATCCTAACAACATTCTAATCTTGGACTATGGTCAAACATTGACCAACCAAGCCAAAACCTCAACGTATGCTAATCAAATTAACTAGAAATATGTAAATCAAAACATTAAACTAAAACTAAATACTAGGACTTAATACTTAGGACTAAGGAGGCAATGTTGAAAATATTCCAACAATGTGGACCAAAAGAAAAGTAAGTGAGAGCTCAACAAAAAAAGGATTGTAGCTTGAGAGAGTAGAAGGGTCAACCTATTTTAAATAAACACTTATTTTGATTTAAATCAAGAAGTATATGGAGGTAAATCTATCCTACTAAGTGAGAGGATAGTAATGTTACTTACAACTTATAGCCTAGTGGCATGCCCATAGTTTTCAAGCATTGAAGTTTCTTGGGGATATTTGGAGATAACCTTGGAGGCTCTAGCAGATTTAATATGTTGGAGGCCCTTGAAGGTGATTTTTCCAAATGAAGTGGTTTTAGTATGGCATTTCCTTCGTCCACTCCATCGATCTAGATCTCATATAGTTTTCATAATTTGTAGATATTCTCTATGTAATATGTAATTTTTTTCATGTTAATAGTTTAGGGCTTCAAGTTGTTTGCCTGCTTTTTTTAGTTTTATAGTTTAACATCGTCACTCCCAAAACCCTCTTTTTCAGTTCTGGATGGATTTTCAAGCATTTCAAGGTGTGCCTCCACATAACCCACCTTTTTTTGTGATATTTGTAACTATTATTCCTTAGTAATACAAATCACTTTTTAACAAAAATAAAAAACAATGGTCTTCATAAGACTACAATATACCAAAATTTAAACTTCAACCTTCTCATTTACCTTCAATTCATCCTTCCATATGCTAAATTGTGTATTTGCCTACCACTCTTGAGAAATCCAAGTGTCATACCCATCCCCTCTAAAAAATAAGATCTACATATTTGATGGTAACAACTAATTTTGGATATTGCTATCATTATTGGAAAATTTAAGAGACACACTTGTCTCCACTTACAAATAAGTTTTGTACAACTGATCACTTTGATTTTTTCAGTATATGTATATAAATATAGTATATTTATCATTAGATGGGGTCCACATTGATCTTCGTCTCTATCATTTCATATAATAAAAAGATCACTTTATCCTCATAGTCCCATGTGGAAGGGTTCTAGATGAAAGGACCAAGGAAAAGGGTCCTCATTTTTCAAGAAAATAAATACCAACCACATGCAAGTGTTAGTTTTGAATTTGCAACTTATTTGGCATGGGGAATCTAGTTATAATAGTTGGATGGTCATAACTCTTCCTTTGGAAGCTAAGGGTGTAAATCCTTTCCAAAGAGGAACTTTCAAACCCAAAACTATTAAAAGATCATTCCCAAAACATAAATATAATTGAATCTATAACTGCTTAGGTTCCAACATAGTAGACCAACAATGTTGTTCAACTTGTCTACACTCATAACCATGTGATTAGGTGGAAGAACCCCATTGTTAGAGTCTGCATCCACATGTTTAAATGATAATATTCTCTGATCAAATGAAATATTTCTATATATTTTAATTTTTCCTCTAATTTACCATTGTACCTAGGGCATACAAATTGGTAACCTATAAATTGAAAGATAGCTCCAATCAAATTTCATTTAAATTTAGGATTGGTAGGGTTCATTGCTTTATTACTTCATAGTGCTTAGAGTAATAATGTTATATTATTCTTAACCTCTCGTTGGAAGGCATGTTTGGAAATTGAGACAAGCACTCGCACGGATGGAATATATTCGGAAAAAGATTATGACAAGCACACTTTCCTGCAAGAAAAGTCTCGACTCGCACGAAAAGATTGTCATCATCACTGATTCACTAGTGTGGGCTCGTAGCCTTTCCCAGCGTTATTTTCCAAAGATATTTTAGTCCTATTAGAACTGAAGTTTTGACGTCACGCGATGAACGTCACCCAAATTTAAAAGACCAATTGTAGTCTTTAAATATCAGCCTTAGACTTCACTTTCGCAATTTACTGTGCCATTGAAATTAATTTAAAACAAATAAATTTCTGACCAATTGTAGTCTTTAAATATCAGCCTTAGACTTCACTTTGGCAATTTATTGTGCCATTGAAATTAATTTAAAACAAATAAATTTCTGCAGGTGAAACAAAACGTGTAGAGACTTGTAAACAACTTACTCTCTTGGAAATTAATCCCAACTGTCGCCATACATTGAACCTGATCGAAGGAATGCAAATACACTGAACCTGGTCGAAGGCATGCAAGTGCACTAAACCTGGTCGAAGGTAGAATACCGCTAGTTTGGCCCACGGTTTTGTGATCTGGTTTAGGGTTTGGGGGGCCTGAACCATCTATAAAATGTATGTATGCCTTTATTTTAGGTAATCTGGGCAACAGCTCCAGGTTCGCTTTTGGCAGCGTATGCTGCAATTCTGGCGGTGTATTCCGCATATGGCCCTTCGTGGTCTATTGTATTGCTCAGCAAAGCATTTGGCCTTCGTGGTCTTGTAGGCTAGGCTCAACAGAGCCACATCCTTATCCCTCCGTTTGTAATGAAAATTTGTCTCGTGTTTGTTTTTTGCCCCTGCACTCTGTTTGTCCATCTACCTTTGCCATTTTCGTTGGTTTTATTTCTTTCATGGTATTGCTGAGGGTTTTGAAGGATCTGGCGAGGTGAGAACGGGTGGTTCATGCTCGTGGTTGCAGAGTGGGCCGGCAAGGACAAGATGTCGCCAACATTGACGAGGAGAAGCTCTGTGTATGCGCAGTTGTGATTAAGGGGGTGTGTTGGAAATTAATCCCAACTGTCGCCATACACTGAACTTGGTCGAAGGCATGCAAATACACTGAACCTGGTCGAAGGCATGCAAGTGCACTGAACCTGGTCGAAGGCAGAATACCGCTAGTTTGGCCCACGGTTTTGTGATCTGGTTTAGGGTTTGGGGGCCGGAACCATCTATAAAATGTATGTATGCCTCTATTTTAGGTAATCTGGGCAGCAGCTCCAAGTTCGCTTTTGGCAGCGTATGCTGCAATTCTGGCGGTGTATTCTGCATATGGCCTCCGTGGTCTATTGTATTGCTCAGCAGAGCATTTGGCCTTCGTGGTCTTGTAGGCTCAGCAAAGCCTCATCCGTATCCCCGTTTGAAATGAAATTTTATCTCGTGTTTGTTTTCTGCAGCCCTGCACTCTGTTTTTCGTCTGCATTGCCATTTCCGCTGATTTTATTTCTTTCATACTCCACGGATTCTTTGTGAGTTCCTTCTCAAAATCATCCCTATCAATGTTTCAAATATCCATAACAACTTAATGCCGTATATATTAAAAATAATTAAGCTTTAATTTTATTGTGTATCCTGTCATTCTGTTAACGCCGCAAATCAACGACTTCAAAAGACATTGGGTACATTTTGCCCCAAGTTTAAAATTTCGACGGTTATTTAGCCCACGAATTTCAAGCGTTGGATTAATTAAACCTGAAAACAACCCTCAAATTTAAGGCTTGGTAATATTTAATTGAATATGAGAACATGTAATCTTAATTTAATTTGAAGCTTACAGCGCTATAAATAGGTAAGGTATTCAACCCAAGTTCATGGCTAGTCATCAAGTGAAGAACTTGGAGAATTCGCATAGTTTGTCTTTGTGTAGCTGTCGAGCTATGGGATGCCATTGCCATTCAGTGCTAGAGATGTCATTCGCATTCAGTGCTAGGTTCTACTCTACTAATTTCATTATGTATTTAAATATTTTTTTCAGAGTAAAATACAGCAGAGTAGTCACACATGCTAATAATTCTGCTTAATATTCTTGATATTATATTATTGACCATACTTGTCTCTATCGATGCCGCTTCTATTTCTGCAGATACCTCAAGAGATAACGTGTGGATTCAAAGTCCCTTCTCTTGATTCCATTCCGTTTTCCGTTTTCGGTCAGGTACGTTGATGTAATATCCCCTTCCTCTAAGTTTTTACTTTCTCAAAGAAACTTGACTATGGAATTATTGATAGATCTGCCAGAATTTTATGTTTGGAAGCAGATAATGTGTGTTAAAATCTATACATTAAAAAAAAAAATCAGGGCAGGAGCGGCTACTCCCACTGTTGACGGCTGCTCAAAAAGAGTTAGTTAATTTTTAATAAAATATATAAGGAAGTGTAATGGTTAAGGTTTTGATTTTTTAAAAGGTTTAATTATTAAGTACATAGAATTTTAATTTTGATGAAGATAACTGCCCACTTTGTTTAACCTAAGATTCGTACAGTTTTGATGCTCTAAAAAGTCAGATCCTATAACTTTATTTAATTTAAAAATTTTATAATAAAAACATCCAATAATATCATAAATTTTTTATATATTTAAAAAATAATAAATAAATAAAATAAAAATTAAAAAAGGTGAACTACAAGGCTTTTAATTTTATCTTTTCATGAAATATTATTATTTTTCAAATTATTCTTTACAATTTCAATTGCATTTCATTTAGAAATACAGAAAGTTGATTCGTACTGACTAATACAATAATAATATTAGCCATTTTATGGTTTGCTCCTCTAAGAAGCGGTCAGCCACACATGGATCTGATGACTAGTTTTTATTGCGCACTAAGAAACGTCATTTTTTTTTTAATTTATTGAATTAATAAATTTTACGAAAATTTTATAACAATAATTTTTATAAAGGTAAGAGACTTTAATAAGAAACATTCGATCAAAAACATTCAACAAACAATAACTTCACCCAGACATATATGTAACAAACAATTAAAAAAAAATTGAATTCTAATCTAATTAAATGATTGTCAAATAACTTGTAGATAACTGGGTGATTGTGATAGATATTTTTGTTGTTATAAATGCTATCTTATAAATATGTTAGCGGGGTGAGAACATTTGGTTCAGGTTAAGGCAGCTTGTCATATTTAATAATGATTTACTCAATTAAACTAAATAAAAGATAATGTTGGTCTTTTTCTATCTATATTTAGAATCTAAACGTTATAAAAACAAATCTGAGACAACTTTGTCTTAGTCTTTTTATTTTTATTTTTTATGTCAGTAGTCAATATATACTGCTGCACCTATATCACCTTCGCAATCAAAAACACAAATTTTACAGAGTAAAGGTTTTTTTTTGGTAAAGATTTTAAAAGTTATTTTCAGATAAGGACTTCATTTACATTGATTCAATCTGTATAGTGGATATTTATAAGAAATATTATTAAAAAAATAAATTTTTAATAAAAATTAAATAAATATTTTAAATAAACAATATTAAAATATATTTCTTATTTTCATTAAATAAACATATTTTTTTTTCAAATATTTATTAGTAAAAAAAATTCTACATAAAATTTAGATATTTCTTCTCAAAACATGTAAATATTTATCACAATTAAAATATTAAAAGGTAGCACAAAATAGTTTTTGATATCATGTTATAAATCATACTAAATGACTTAGTGCAAGTTATTATTCACCTCCATAAAAGCTCTTTAAAAATATATCATTTTTAAAATTATTTAAAAATTAAATTTTACTTAAAAATAAAATAATAAAAAATCAACAAACACAAAACCTAAATTTATAGAATGATATTCCATTGTCAATTAGAAAAAAAATCAAATAATTCATTTCATTTCCAAATAATCGTATTATAAACTGTCCTTAATGTATCTTCCATTGATAACTTTAATGAAGTTAGAATTGAAAACTAAAGAATTGCTTTAACAAAGTTCTTATCAATAATTGATTTATATAATATTATTTTTTTATATTAAATTTATTTATATATATATATATATATATATATATATATATATATATATATATATATATCACCACTCCTCTTATAAAATAATAATTTTTTTAAAATTTTAATTAGAATTCATTTTAAACCCTTAACAATCAACAATTAAAACAACGTGGAAACTACTTTGACAGCAAATAAATTTAAGGAGACGTGCCATTATTTTATTTTATTAATTAAACTTTACTGAAACTTAGTCTACATGGTAGTCCCCAATCAAATGGAGTAATGCTAACCCTGCACATTGAGAATTCTGGAAGAGGTGAGAATTCTGGAAGAGGTGAATGGATATGGTTCATGCTTATATATTGCATTGGCTTTCTTTTATTTGTTGTGCATAGTTAGCAATCACAGCATTCAAAGATACCACATTTCCATCATACTGATGTTCATCCGATTCGCACGTTTCCATTGTAAGATAAGTTACGTCTATCAGATACAATGGCATTTACCAAAAAAATCCTTTTGGCCAAACCCACCTTGGCTGGTAATGAAATGGACGTGTTAACCCTAACCATAAATAGTTAAACTTTTTCAACGTCAAAGAACGTTAGCCTTAATGCCTGCCTGCAGCAACGGGGCCAAAAGTTTAACAGAATCAATATACAGATTTTACTTGGAGAAATTTTACTGCTAGGGAATGAATTGTTAGTTGATCGGGGCGAATCACTATTTAGATTAGATTTTAAAGTTTTATTTTTTAAGGTGATTACTCTCAATTAAAATAAAACATTTTTATTTTATCTTAAATGGTTTCTCTAGTAAGAATTTTGTAAAAGTTCTTGGCATTGTTTTATTTACTTTGCAAAAACATTTAAAATTTTAATGGAGTTATCATCTACAAAGCACCTACAAAATAAGATATATTAATAAAATGTTTTAAAATTAAAGGTCAATTTGAACTTGACTTGATGGATAAAAACAAGATACATTAACAAAATGTTTTATAATTAAAGGTCAATTTGAACTTGGTTTGATGGATCAAATCCTTTTTTTGTACAAATTATTCAATGATTTAGTTTGAAAATGTTTTGCTCACTAGTTTGGTGGAGTGAATCAATCCCTAAATATGAATTGAAAGATTTGCTTGACTTTTAGGAGATTTACCTCAACTACAGTGAATCCCTTTGACTTTGAAGGAATGTACTTCCTAAAGGAGGACTTGCCAAAATTCTTCAAAGTTAGACCAATTGCTATTCTTCTATGGAAAATGCAAATGTGGCATCAAAACTAAAAAAATTAACCAAGTCATAAATTAAATGACTAGTGTCCCACTAGGCATTCCAAAAACTATGTTGAATTGTAGAATATCCAACTTCTTAAGTGCCCATGATTTTATTTTAACAAAGTTGGATGGAACGGACAATGCCTCTTCCAACCTTTGGATTTAGGTCACTTCCCAATATCCTTTATAAAATCTAACTAACCTAATCTAATCTAACTTAATTACATGAAAGTGAAATGCAATAAATTAAAGTGCAAAAAGCAAACATGGAAATTAAAATACACAAGTGAATATTTGTGGAGCAAGGAGAGTGTGTGTTATTAATCAATACAAGAGAAAAATGAATAATAGGATTCTATTCCTATTCATATGAACTAATAAGATTATGAGAGGAATGACAAGATGGGAAAAAAAATATAATTCCACAGTCATTACACATTCCACAACATAAGTGGTTTAATGATGGAGACTTTGGAACTCTAAATAGAGGTATAAGGTTCTAATACTACAAGGGTTAAGTTTTTACACCATGCTTTGGTAATCAAATTATTGTTGGATAACCATATATTGGATAAACATCATCCTCTACGAGGGTCATCTTATATGGCCTATACCTTCATGGACATTAAAAACTACTTTACTTTATTTTACAATCCAAGATAATAGTGTAATTGATGGAAAGCAAAATACTTACCAATTTATAATTAATCTCAAGAAGAAAGATAATAATGTGGGTTTCATGGAATGTATATCTAACTTTCTCAAGGTTGAAATACTTCTAAAATGGATCACATTGATCTCATTCATAGGAATAATTCACCCTTGAGTTACCTTGGGTGAGAAAGTTTTACAAAATATTCAGGGTCATCTATAAGAAAATGATATACCTGCAAATGTTACTTACCTCTAATAACATTTCTACATGAGTTAATAGGCCTCTAAAATGTTTGGCGGCATTACTACATGCTAAATATAAAATTTCAAATATCTTCCTTGAGATCTATACATCTCTTTTTTACCCTTTCTCTAACAATAATCAATTTTAATCAAGGATATGAGTAAACCACTCTAGTATGATAACACTTTGATCTTGCAATTCAATCACTCCATCAAGTTAGTGGATTGCTCCTTTGAGTCAATCAATCACTTTAGAGAAAATATATTCACTGAGAAATATTTGAGAGGTTTGGAGGTTTTAATTGTCTAATTCTAAAGGTTTTGTAACCCTTCAAATTAACATACATTCTAAGGTAGTGATTTGTAATTATAGTACTTTAGAAACCCATATTTTATAGAAAATTCAGGCTACTTAAATATAGTTACAAAAAATGTACTTCCCTTAAGATATATTCAATCGTTAATAAGAAAGAGACTTTTGGTGCTATGAAGGTCAAAACATTTTAAAATAGTCCCACCTTAGTTTATTTATTTTTAAATTCATCTTCTCTTTTCATTGAAGAACATAATTTTTACCACCCAAGGGGTGAAGATTGTTGAATCTTATAAATACAAATTTTCACACCTTTTACTATCCATGGGTAGCATAGTTAAAATACACTTCCAGGAACAAACGATTTTCCTTTTTGCATGGGAGTAGGGTTTGTATTTTATTTTTTTAATTGCATATAAATGGTTAGACTATAATGCAATGTTAGATATGGAAATATACTTACCTCTTAGTGTGTACTATGAAAGGGCATCCAACAATTTTATCTCTTCCATGGTTAACAAGAATATCAAAGGATTGACAAATAATATTCAAGGTAACTTACGTGAAATGTTTTCATTGAAGACATGTGTGTTTAAATATTTAAATATTTACTCCATGAAACAAATATAAAATGAAGTCCAAAAAGTAAAAGAGAAAAACTATGAAAATATAATAACAATTATTAAAAAGGGAAAAAGCTAATAGTTGTATTTCTAGAATGAAGTGAATTGTAGAACACATAATCTAATATTAATACTCTTAGGGTGTTATAAATAAGTTGTATTCCCATTTATTTTTTGTATCCTTAATTAATGTAAACAATCTCAATTCACTGAGTGCAAGGGGACATCAATTATATTAAGTCTATTTTGTGTAATCTATTTGTATTGATATCAATGAACATACAAGTTATAATTTAGTGGTTCTATTACACTAAGGTGTATTTTATCTTCATGATTTTTGGTTCTTTAAAATTTTGGTATCTAAATTTTTTGTTATAGTACTAGAACCTTTGTGGAATAAAGCATGTTATAAGTTGATTGATGAATATATATTTATTTTTTTCTTTCTTAGACTTCAAGATGGACTTATGAGTAACTCTTCCTCAAATAAAATTAAAAGGATAAATTATTTTAGAATGAAGGTATTTTTTACTCTAAATAATTTGTATAAGATTGTGATTGGTATTGAGAAAAAACTACTAGTCCAAGAATAAATATTGATAATTGGTAATAGGAAGATAATCCATTAGCTACATTGATAAAGCTTAAGTATGAATATTTTAGATGAAATATGAAAGATAAAAATATGATCTTGCCCCATTTGGTGGGAAGATTGAGGATAATGATTTTGCTTATATGATTTTTCAAAGTTTTTAAGGATCGCACCAATAATTTACTTGAGATCTTGATAATGTTAACAAATTTGGTAGCATTATATATGAGAATTTGTGTGCAAGGTTAGTGCACAAATAAATTATAATAACAAAGGAAATAAAAACTTTTATTGATAATTTTGTTGCCTTTAAGACTTATAACACATCTAAAGAAGAATGGGTCATAGATATTGGAGGGTCATAGAAGACCTTAGTTACTTTTTTTTTATAATATGGTGGAATCGGTAGCTGCCATGGTTATCCACATTATCAACCCTTATAACCACCATGCCACATAATTGTAAACCTTTTACACCATTGAAATCAAAAGGAATACAAACAAGCATTCAGTCTAGCGAGGCTTGAGATTTAAATATTGGATGCTCATCGCTCTTATGGGGTTTTGTGGAACCAATTCGTCTACACCTTGGAAAGAGAAACTTTTATTGATGATTTTGTTTCCTTTAAAATTAATAACTCCTCTAAAAAATAATGGGTCATAGATCTTGATAGTTAATAGAAGACCTTAGTTACTTGATATAATGATTTATTCAAGTAACTAATATTCAAGAAAGACCTTTATTCAAGTAACTAATGACTTAATTACTTGGAGTTGACAATCCAATCTAGAGTTTTTTATTTGTTATGATGTAACTTGAGAATGTTATAGAGGTATAATTTATTTGGAAATGGGTATTTAATAGGGTCAAGTTGTAAAGACATATTAATGAGTGTTTTTGGTGTTTGTGTCCAACCATGCATAAAATACATATTAAGGGAGAATTTTAGAATAGTTTAATGTTTATTACATAAAAATTTAAAATATCAAGCCAAAGAAAAATGAAAAAAAATGTGAAAATAGAACAATAGTTAATATTTTTTTATTAGGTAAAAGTGAGGATTTTGAGAGGACCCACAACCCAGTACAAAGCTCCAATTTTTTTTTCTAAATGAGGTCAAAAGTAACAGGAATCCCAAAAGGAATACAAAACCAAAACCAAGTGATCACTAATAACAGAACAGTAATAAACACACCTGAAAATAGAGAATAAATCAAAGACCATAAATAACAACCAAAATGAAAGGACAACTCCCAAATAGAAAGAAACAAAAAAGTCAATGCAAATATTGGGGGTTGAACACTGAATCATTTCTATATGATACCATCTCCATAATATCGCCCATCTATTTGTTCACATCCTTGGTAAAATCCGTCGCTAAATTTAGAGTACCCAAAATTGATTTTTGTTTATCATCAATTTCCCTCATCACCTGTAACAAGGAATGATGGGGTCTGAATGAGAGAGACCCAAATTCACCAACCTATTTGGTTGATCATCCAAAACCACCTAGGCAGGTGTGAATGGTGAGTGATTTAGTAAAATAGGAAATATTGCATTCACCTTCAAACTTAGGTTACATAGTTTAAATAGGCGGTAAATAACCTATTCGAGAAAGAAAGGGGGAAAGGAGAAATTGGGGGAAAAGAAGGATGAAGGGAATTCTCTTGCCGCCCAAATTGCTCTGTCCGTCCGAGGTAAGGTAAAAGGTAAGTTACCTTTACCCCTAGTAAAATCAAATTTTTAACTTTTAGCGATGGTAATTTCCAACATTCTCCCCCTTAAAGTTGAGAGGACTAACTATATAGTCTCTCAGCTTTATAAATTGAGCTTTAGCCATGCCTTTGGTGAAGATGTCTGCTAGATTATCCAAAGTGCTACAATATTGAAGCTCAACTGTCTGTTGTTCCACCATATCTCTTATGAAGTGATACTTCATATCAAAATGTTTTGACCTTTTGTGGTGGATTGGATTATATGCCAACTGTATGGCACTTATATTATCACAATTCAGTTTGGTTGGACCAATTTGTTTTTCGCCAATCTCTTCAAGGATTTTCCTCAACCAGAGGATCTGAGTACTTGCATGAGTGATTGCTATGTACTCAGCTTCTGTAGATGATAATGCTACAACAGATTGCTTTTTGGAACTCCAAGTTATTAGTCCTGAACCTAGACTAAAACAGTTCCCTGATGTAGATTTTTTGTCATCTATATTACTGCCCCAATCGCTGTCACTATAACCAAATAACTTCATAGAGTTAGACTTGTGGTAATGGATTCCAAAATCCAATGTACCTTTTACATATCGTAAAATTCGTTTGGTTGCTTGAAGATGCAGCTCGGATGGGCATGCCATAAATCGTGATACAAGAGAAACGACATCTTGTATATCCGGCCTAGTGTTGGTGAGAAACATTAAACTCCCAACCATGCTTACGTAATTGGTCAAGTCAACATTTGGTGCTCCATCTTCTTTGCTTAGTTGGATTCCATGTCCAGTTGGTGTTTAACTGATTTGCACTGCTGCATAGCAAATTTCTTGATCATGTCATGAGCATATTTATGTTGACATATGAAGATCCCATTCTTTGATTGATGTACTTCCATTCCTAGAAAGTATCTCATTAATCCGAGATCCTTCATCTCAAACTGATTCATCATGGAGTTTTTGAACTCCATATTCATTTTATCATTACTACCCATGAATATTAGATCATCCACATATAAACAAACTATGAGGATATCTACTCCATTTTTAGGTAGTATAATGTTGGTTCACTCTTGCTTTTTGTGAAACCATATTTGCTGAAATAGCCGTCAATTCGTGAGTACCATGCTCTTGGTGCTTGCTTGAGGCCATATAGTGCTTTTTTCAATTTATAAACAAGGTTCTCTTTTCTGGTTCTTGGAAACCTTGAGGTTGTTGAACATACACCTCTTATGTCAGGTATCCATTTAAAAATGCACTTTTCACATCCATGTGTTGTATTTTCCATCCTTTATGGGCTGCCAAGGAAAGAACAGTTCTGATTGTTTCTTGTCGAGCAACTGGAGCAAAGGTTTCCTCATAATCTATTCCATATTTTTGAGTAAAACCTTTGGCTACTAATCTCGCCTTGTGCCTTTCAATGCTTCCATCAGCATTGAATTTGGTCTTATAGACCCATTTACATCCAACACATTTTTTTCCCTTGGGAAGCTTCACAAGCTCCCAAGTATCATTCTTTTTAATTGAGGATATTTCCTCTTCCATGGCATCTTGCCATATATTTTCGAGTGCATGCTTTTTCATAGCTAGATGGTTCTAGGCGTGCAGCAACCAACAAAGCATAATTGACTACATCACCCCTTGGTTCATGAGACTCATCATCTCCTGACATTTGAAGATTTTCAAGTCTTGACAAAATGTCATCCATCTCACTAGCTTGACTCCTAGTGTATCTTTGTTGAAAATTCCTATCCAACATTTGAGAAGATGGATGACTCTGTAGTATGCGCTTTCCTCTATTTGTCTCTTTCCTTTGAGAAACTGAATCAATATCCATCGGACTTGGAGCGCTTACAGATCTTTGAAATCGTTTTGGAGAATTTGGGGGTGCCAGCAAATTCCTTCTTGGACTTGGTGTACCACTTGATGTACTTGATGAAGTTTCTGATGTGGAGTTTGTGGAGGAGGACTGCTTTTCTTGGGTTGTACCATTATGGGAGGTACTGGTGTGGTATTGTCCGAATTAGAGTCAAAATCAACAAATTTTTTATGACCCCATTCTCCCCCTTCATCAAAAATTACATCCCTGGAGATAATGATTTTATGTGTCGTGGGATTGTACAATCTATATCCTTTGGTTGAATCACAATACCCTACAAAAACACATGCTTGGCTCTTTGGATCAAGCTTCTTTCGCTTCTCTTCAGGGAATGTGTGCATAAGCTAAAGAACCAAATACTACGAAATGTTTGACATTTGGTTTCTTACCGTACCATCCTTCATAAGGAGTGATACCATCTAAACTAGAAGTCGGACTTCTATTTAGAATATATGCACTTGTTCTCACTGCATCTGCCCAATAGCTGTTTGTGAGATGTTTTGCCTGAAGCATTGTTCGTGCCATTTCAACAAGGGTGCGGTTCTTTCTCTCAGCCACACCGTTCTGCTGTGGGGTGTAGGCAGTAGTGAATTGCCTCTTTATCCCATTTTGCTTACAATAATGAAGAAATTCATTTGAGGAGTACTCTCCTCCTTTATCAGTGCGAAGACATTTGACATAGTAGTCACTTTGCTTTTCTACATTATTTCGAAAGTCTATGAAGCAATCAAATGCTTCATCTTTGTGTTTCAGAAAATACAACCAACACATTCTAGAATAATCATCTATGAATGTTAGAAAATAAGAATTGTTTCCAAGGCTCTTTGTTTGCATTGGACCACAGATGTCCGAATGTACTAGCTGAAGAGGATAACTTGCTCTCCACGCTCGGCCTCTTGGAAACTTCTTTATGGAGTGCTTTCCCAAAGCACATGCTTCGCATACCTTTTTATGTTCTGGAATTTTTGGTAGTCCTGTCACCATAGCTTGTGATGTTAACATTTTCAAGCTAGCGGAATTGAGGTGACCATATCTCAAGTGCCACAATTCACTTGGATTTGAAATAGCAATGTTTGCAAGTTGAGCTCCCCCTGGCTCACCAAACTTTAGAGGGAACAACCTATTCTTTGTCATAGGTACTACTGTGATGACCCGGTTACAATTGTTTTTATCAAAGATTGTACATTTTCTTTCATCAAAAACTAATTTGTAATGCTTCTCCATCATTTGGCCAACACTTAACAAATTGTGTTGTAGCTGTGGAGTATAGTATATGTCATTCACATTTTTAAGGCCTTCTTTTGTGGGAACTTCCATAGCTCCTATGCCTTCAACTTGCAAGGATTTATTATCCCCTAACTTAACTTGAGATTTGTAATTTGAATCTAATGTAGCAAAGAGATTTTCTTTGCCACTCATGTGGTTGGAGCAACCAGTATCCAAAATCCATGTATCATTTAGATTTTGATCTGGTTGTCCATAAGAGAGAAAAATATTTGGTGGACCTTCTTCTTCTCCGTAGAATGAGCCATATTGACTACTTTGATCTTTTGAAGATTTTGACCAGCAGTCACGAGCGAAGTGGCCTTGTTTCCCACAATTGAAACAAGTTGTTTTGGTCTTATTACTTCCTCGTCCTTGATTTCCACGGCCTGCATTGCCGCTTTGGTTTTGATTGGCTCCTCTGTTTTGATTTCCACCTCTGTTTTGATTACCTCCTCTGTAGGAGTTGCTTTGTCTCTTGCCTCTTTGTTGTTGTCCTCTGCCTCTACCTCTTCCTTGTCCTCGTCTTACACTTTCATTCGAAGTGAAGGCTTTATCATCACCTCCATAGCTTGTTGAAGGTGCACCTTGAAGTCGCTCTTCATGTGATGTTAATGATCCAATCAAACTATCAAATGTAAGAGTAGAAAGATCTTTGGATTCTTCAATTATGATTGCAATGTGATTCCACTTAGGAAGAAGAGTTCGCAACACTTTCTTCACAATTGTTTCATTTTTTGTGTCTTCACCTAAAGTTTGCATCATATCAACTACTTTGCTTTAACACGAACACAATAGTCTCCAACTCTTTCATTGTCCTTCATTATGAGATTTTCAAAATCTCTTTTCAAGGTCTGAAGCTTGACTTGCTTTACTTTATCACTTCCTTGGAATCCTTCTTTCAAGGCATTCCATGCATCCATGCTTGATTAAATAAGATGCAATTCTTGGAAAGATACTAGGATCTAGTGCTGATTGAAGATGGTATAAGGCAAATGAATTATTTTTCTGTGCATCTTTGTAGATCTTCTTATCATTTGCACTTAAGGTAGTCCAATCTGTTGGAGCAATGTAACCGTCTTCAATAATATCCCATAGTCCTTTTTCGATGAGTAATGTCCTCATCTTGATGGACCAGTACTCATAATTATCCCCTCTGAATTCGGGAATAGGTAGATTATTATGTGAACCCATTTTTTAATCTACTAAAACAAGAAACCTCTCTTTTATAGTCTTATTGGAAAAAGACTTTACAAACTATCAAGCCCTGCTTGATTTACAATAAAAAACAACTCAAATTTGTTCAGAAATTACAAAATTGTCAGCGACTTGTTCATCATCGTCACTGATCAATATTATTTCAGGAGAAGGAGGTTGTAGGATTTCAACTGAATTACTATAATGAGTATATTCGGATCCTTGTGCAGCAATTGCAACTGTGTCAGATTGTTCAAACTTGCTGCCGAAGGAGTTATCCTCTGAATCTGCGTCGTATCCTTGATCAGGATTTCTCTGGTGTGCAATAACCGCGTTTTGCAACTGTGAAAAAACTGTATTCAGACTTAGTGTTTTCACGTGCCTATCAAAGTCTTCGGGTGTTGTTCTTAGTAACACCTTGCAGAGAGCATGATAACAACCTTCCGATCTTATCATTTAAGAAAATTTCCCAGAAATTTTCTTTTACAAGAATTTCCTCTTAGGAAATAGTAAAAAAAAATTAAACTTTCTAAGTTAAAAAAAAATTTAACTTTCTAAGTTTTTTTTTTAACTTTTACATATATTTCCTCTTAGGAAATTTCAAGCAATAAAAAGCTTTCACATATATTTCCTCTTAGGAAATTTCAAGCAATTTAAATTTTTTTTTTATAAAAGCAAAGGAACAGTTAAAAAACTAAAAAATATATATATATTTTTTTTAATTTTAAACTTATTCCTTTAGTTTTGCTTTTGATTAAAAAAATTTAATAAAAAAAAATTTGATTTTCTATCGACCCCGCCGAGAGTCGATCCTGCGACCTCGCGGGTCACAAGGCTGAGGGTAGCCGTTGTGCTACCCGGGCTGATCCGGGAGCAGCTAGCGCTCCCTGCCCTATAGCCTTCGCAAAATCACGCGAGGCTAAAAAATTTGATCCCGCCGAGGATCGAACATTCGACCTCGCGGGAGTCAAGGCTTAGGGTAGCCGCTATGCTACCGGGCTGATCCGGAAGCTAAGCTGGCGGCTCCCAGCCTTCTAGCTTGCGCGTCGAGCGCGAAGCTTTTAATTGGCTTCGCGCTTCGGCGCGAAGCTTATTTTATTTTTGGGACTTTAGTCCCACATCGCCTGTGAGGCGATGTTAAAGCTTCTTAAAAGAAGCAAAGCACGTATAGTGCTTTGATTGCCTGCGGGCAATCGCCAACTATGCAGATCCTTTTGCCTCGGTTCGCGAGCGCAGGTCACGCCACGTCACGTCGTAGATCGCCACGTCGCTACACCTCGGGCCGCGTGCCAGTCACTCCACGTCACGCCACGTCACGCCACAAGTGCCTCGGGCCGCGTGCAGGTCGCCAGCCACATCAGCAGTGCTGCCTCGGGAATCGTGCCAATCTGCTGCTCCTGCGGGCCGCCTCGTCCAGCTCCACCAGTGCCTCGGGAGTCACGTCGATCTGCTCCTACGGGCCACCTCGGGATCCGTGCCGCCTCGGACTGCGGGCCCCATCGCCTCGGGAATCGCGTCGCTCTGATACCAAATGTGAATGGTGAGTGATTTAGTAAAATAGGAAATATTGCATTAACCTTCAAACTTAGGTTACATAGTTTAAATAGGCGGTAAATAACCTATTCGAGAAAGAAAGGGGGAAAGGAGAAATTGGGGGAAAAGAAGGATGAAGGGAATTCTCTTGCCGCCCAAATTGTTGCCGTCCACTGCCGTCCGAGTAAGGTAAAAGGTAAGTTACCTTTACCCCTAGTAAAATCAAATTTTTAACTTTTACTGATGGTAATTTCCAACAGCAGGGCATTAGGAGTCAATTGATCAACCAATATCTTCAAAGTATCCTTAGATGAAAAGCACTTGGAACGGTGCTTTAGGTAGCCTCTCACCCCTTGAGATGTCATTGAGAGACCCTTACTTTCACCAAAATTATTAGAGGACAATACTAGGCTCATACTGTGAACTAGTTTAACAAAAAAATGGTCAAAATTAGTAGCCTTGCTCACCTTTCCACCCCAAACACCCTGAGGAGAGATATATATTTCTTTGACCAAATGATTAGAGTGAGATCCAGACTAGCTTGAAAATTTTTTTGAATCACTAGAGACAACAAAATAGTCCTTCAGTTCTAGTATTCCAGAAGATTTCAATGGGTTAGATTCTATACAATTCATGTGTCCCTGCCATTCTTAACATTAGTTATTGATTTATTTAAGGAATGAAATAGAAAATTAAGGATGTTCATCCTCCTTTCCCTCCTTAGTTGATTTAGAAACATAACATGATAACTTTTGATAACTTCTCTTAAGGCATTCAGAGTGAAATAGTACATGATGATTTGAATTAGTGAGGCAAAAGGTCCTTGGCATTAAAGCTATTCTTTTATTTAGGTAAGAATTCTCCCACATCTAGAAATAAACCTAGCTCCATTAACAGAGAATTCCCATCATGATTATGAGGGAACCCATCCAAGGGGAGACCAGTAACCTTAGCAATGAGGACTTCATCAATAAAAAAGATAAGGTTCCACATCATGATCATAACTTCTTTCAAAGAGAAATACAACCATCTGTACATAATAAGATTATGTCCATAAAATTTCCTAATGCAATCCAATAGGCTACCCTTATTCAAAATATCTAAAACCTCTTCATACTCATACAGGGAAGCATGTTCTAATTGGAGCTTCAAGAAATAAAACCTCATGTTAAGAGATTTGGATCTCACTATATTCACCGGACACACTCAGTCATAACATGAAATCTAAAGGAAAGACTTCTCTTTGGATACAACAGAACTCCAGTGAATGAACAATGCCAAACTCTAAGAAGTTGAAGAGATTCAAATCAACCAAAAACCCAAAACAAAAGAGAGTGAAAAAGGTGTTTGGTTAGCAGAACTTGAGCTACTTCCTTCCTAGGAAATGAAGGTAGAGGTATAAGAGAATCAATTCCTGAATGAGGGAAAACCAAAGGCTAATATTTATAATATAGGGAAGTCCCAAAACACTCAAGGCAAACTGCATGGCCAAGGCAAACCAGAAAGAGTCCACATAAATCGAAAGAAATAAATAAGTATCTATGGAACAACACAGGTGCCACGAAGGAAGACAAACCCTCGTAAAAAATCTAGCAAGAGCGTGAGTCCAATCAATTGGGACCGACTTGATCTAGACCAGATAGATCAGCATCAGTAATGGAATTTAGGTCTTCAAGAAAGTTTGTTTACCAATCGAACCTACCCAAATGGGCCACACCCAAGTTATCCAAGAAGTCTACTCCTCTAATTACATTCAAATGGGTCACACCAAGTTAGCCAAGAACAATAGTTAATTTAATAAAGATGACACAAGTTAATAATTGTGTTCCTAGAAAACAAAAGTGACTTTTAGGACATGTAATCTATTATTAACACTCTTGGAATGTTATAAATATATTGTATCTCCATCTACTAGAGTATCCCTACCATATTTGATATCAGTTTGATATAAGTCTAAGATTATCACTCAAAAGGTTATCCAACTATTGAATACAGTAAACTAATTGAAATACTTGCTATTTCTCCAAAAAGATAATTAAATGACATCTCTACAAATCATCTTTTCCATCTAATATTATAAATCATATAATTGAAGGTATATTATAAATTTTACATTTACTCTTACGTAAATATTTGTATAAAAACCTCTTTTCGTGCCATGTTAAGCTTATTGGAAAAGTAGAGGTTGGAGTTATTATACGAAAATAAAAGGGTGTTATTATAAGAAAAATGTTCTAATAAAAATAAAATGAGTTAGATATTAGATCAAATACAAATAATAATTTCCCACAAGAATAAAGTAGAATGAAAACTATATTAAAATCATAGTTTATTACTTTAAATTCATTATAAGGATGGGATGTCAATGTACTAAGTTTGAAATAAATGTATAGCACATAGAGAGTTAATTTTTACATTTGAATTGTAGAAGTAGTGAACATGCTGGTTTAACAAATATATATATAATTATAAATTGAATAATAAAATAATATTAAACTTTATAATAATATATAAAACCAAGATTAATATGAAAATTAGATTTGAATTGTAGAAGTAGTGAACATGTTGGTTTAACAAAAAAAAAAAAAAAAAAATATATATATATATATATATATAATTATAAATTGAATAATAAAATAATGTTAAACTTTATAATAATATATAAAACCAAGATTAATATGAAAATTAGATAGATTGCTATATTTTGAGGAAAAAAAAATCTTATTGCATACATAGTTTAATCTTTGATATGCAACCATAATATAGAAAGTTAAAAAAAATGATAAAAAGAATGTTATAATGTTATATTAAATCCAGCTTAAAATAAAAGTGAATATGAAGTTCTTAAATTCTTAGAAGAAAATAATCTTACATATATAATTCATATAATTCTTGTTTGGATGGATAAAAATAAAGTGAGTCTCATACTCGTGAAGATTTAATAAAACATGTTAAGGTGTATGAATCAAATATAAATCATAAAAATAAAATAAGCTAAATATAAAATAATAATTATGGTATAAGGTAAATATATTTCATGGCCAAACAAATATACAACAAATATTGAACTAGCACAAATATTAATATGAGAATTATAATAGTCAAATGAATATTTAGTTAAAATTCATACATAGTAGCTTTTTGAAAGATAAACTTTGTCAATATATTATACAAATAACTTTGAATTGTTTTTTTCATGAATGTTTTACGACCACTTTAGATTAAATGTCAATACAATACAATTTGTAGGATTTTCAAACATGATTTAATTATCTTATAATTTTATTAGAAAACATAGAATTTAGTTTTCATATAAAACTTATTGAGACAAAAAGCAAAAAAAATATTGAACTTCTTGAGAAGTGTCTAGTCAATAAAATTGAGTTCTTAAGGCTGAAACTCATCATTAGTAACATATAATTTATTTTTAAAATTTAAAGTATAACATCTTTACAATCAAAAGGGCAAAAATTCTTTTTAATTTTTTTTTATTTGGTTAAAGCGTGACAACTTTCAACATGCATAATTTTAACATAAAATTTAAAGTCCTTTAAATAAATATCTAAATTTAAAACAAAAATGTTTAATACATTAAATAGCACAAATTCACAAACTTATTTTTATTTATAATAATTTTGTAGAAGATTAAAGTTGGTAGATTATTGTTGTTAAGCATAATTTTAATCGTTTAAGATTAAAGCTGGTAGATTTTTTTTGTTTAAGCCGTTTGTAGATAATTTGATGATTGTTATACATTTTGTTGTTGAAAAATAATTTATTTAAAAATATTGAAAAAGTTTTTGAGTGAGAGGGTTAGTTACCATTTGTGTGATTGTGTATTAATATTCTAGTGATAAATTTAGATCTCAAACCTTAATAAGGGTTATGATTGAGTGAAAAAGTTCAAAAGCATTTGTGATAGGATAACCAAAAAAAAAAAGCAAACAAACAATTTGTCTCATTTAATAATAACAATGATTTACACAATTAACTTAAATTATTTTAAAAAATTTAAACTTTTTATTTTGAAGGTCACATGCTATTTCACATATATTTAAAATATAAATGTTATTTTTCAACTTGATCTTATTAAAAAAATGAATAGAACATCATTCAACAAATGAGAGAGGAAAAAATATAAATAATTTATCGCATTTAATAATAATTTACATAATTGAAGGTTTATAATTGTAAAGGGTGGAGGGATGGCGTGCAAGCAAACTAGTTCGGTGGCATAAGGTTTGCATGACCGTGATAGGCCATGCATGCTCTTGCTTTAACATTTTTTGATATTTTTTGTATGTTCTATGGTTGGGGGGATTTTATTGTTGATTGGGGAGGGGTTTATTTTTAGTGTTGTGTGGGGTTTTCTGCTCTTCCTCTGTCTTGTGGGGTATTGTAATTTTGTTTTGCATGCCCCTTGTGGGGTGAGGTATTTGTAGCTAGTGTGGAGCTATGGCTGGAGGCTCGGGTGACAAGCAAGTTTTGACTTTTCAAGAGGCCTTAACGGGTTTAGGACCGACTGATTCTAGACATATATTTGGAGATAACTTGTAGCATGTGTGGTTTATTTTCTAAATAGGTCTCCCATAAAGTGTGAAGGACATGATCCCAAAAGAAGCATGAATCAAGAAAAAGTCAAGTGTTGCTCACTTGAAAGTCTTTGGATGCATAGCATATGCACATAGTTTGGAAGAGAAGAGAAGAAAACTAGATGATAGGGGAAACAAATGCATTTTCATTAGGTATTGTGAAGATTCAAATACCTATAGGTTGTATAAATCTATTACAAATAAGTTGATCATAAGTATATTTGTGAAGTTCATGGAATATGAAGCTTGGAATTGGAATTCCAGGACTAGTTAGTAAGGGCCAACATGTATTGAATAGAAATACTTGAATGGAGAAAGCATGAATTAGCTCAGAGCTTCAAGTATTAGATGAGGGTAGTAGCCCTTGATCAAAATCACCACCACTTCCAAGAATGATATCCAAATTGAGGATGCCAGCAAAGACAAGAAGGTTGCAAGAAATATATGAGGTAACAAGAAATAAAATAGTAGATGAAGAATATTTTGATTTTGCTTTATTTTTTGAATGTGATATTATTTCATTTGAAGAAGTAATTAAAGATAGCAAATGGGAGAAAGCCATGGATTATGAAATTTAAGCCATCAATAAAAACTATACTTGGGAGCTAATAGATATTCTAATAGGAAAGCAAACCATTAGTTAAACTAGATGTATAAAATCAAATTTAATTCTAAGGGTGATCTTCAGAGGCATAAATCAAGATTGGTTATAAAAGGATATAAACAAAAATTAGGCATTGATTATCATGAAGTGTATGCACGAATAGATAAATTTTAATAGATGGATGTCAAGTCAACCTTTCTAAATGGTGTGTTGGAAGAAGAGGTCTACATAGAACAACCACCTAGATATGAGCTAAAAATACAAGAAAGTAAGGTATATAAGCTAAAGGAAGTCTTTAAAGCAAACACCCAAGGATTGGTATAGCTACATTGAGATATACTTTTGGAAGAATGATTTCATCAAGTGCTCATATTAGCACAACGTGCACATTAAGACCTGTGTTGAAGGAGAGATGATAATAGTCTACTTATATATAACTGATTTAATTTATACCAACAATTGTAGTATGTTGTTTAATAAATTTATAAATACCATGAAGCATGCATTTGAGATGACAAAACTAGGATTAATGAAGTTATGCAATCAAATATTTCTTAAGGAAAATATACCAAAGATGTTTTGAAGAGGTTTAGAATGGAAAATAGTAAACTAACAATAACTCCAATTACAATAAGTCTAAAATTGAGTAAGAAGGACTGTAACAGTAATGTGGATTCAACATTCTAGACGAGGTTAGTTGGTAGTCTCATGTATTTGACAACCACCAGAGTTGACATTATAAATATTATGAGTTTAATCATTATATTCATAAAGGCATCAAAGAAAACTTGCTTTTAGGTAAGACAATAAATAATGTGGTATATTATTGGGACTAGATACCATGGCATATTTTATGCAAGATCATATAAGCTCAAGCTCATTGGATTCATAAATAGTGATTGGAATGGCAATATTGATGATCAAAAGAACACTTTTAGGTACACATTCCTTGAAGCAGAGTATGTTGTTGTCACTTCAATCATATGTCAAGAATTTTATTTAGAATAATAATAGGAGAGTTGAATCATCAATAGAAAGGGTTAACTACACTATTTTATGATAATAACTCTACTATAACACTATCCAAGGATCCAATATTTTATGGCAGAAGCAAACACATTAATATCTAATATCATTTCATCAAAGAGCTATTGAAAATAATGAAATTGAATTGTTATTTTGTAGGTCCAAATAGCAAGTTGTAGACATATTCACAAAACCTTTTAAGGAGGAATATTTTAAAAAGCTAAAGGAATTGTTAGGTGTCAAAGCTTTTATGAAATCTAGCTTAAGGGAGGATGTTGAAAATTTATCCATATTTTAGCCACATCTAAATTATCTCTAACAAATATTATTTTTTGGGAATAGAATCCATTGCTAAGAGTGCTTACATTTACTCATTGTAGTTGTATTTGTTCGGTAATTAGAGTGCCACTTGTCTATTAATTAATGTGTTGGGTGAATTTTTCCTCTTATTCTCAGTTATATATGAGTGCTAGGCATGATTTCATTTTAGATGGAAGTGGAGCAAATTTCTAGAGAAGAAGAGTAGAGAGTTGTTGAAGCAATAGCATGGAGGAGAAGCAAAAGTGTTAGTGGGAAGAGGAGTGAGCCACTCTAGGAAGTGCAAGCTACAACCTTACAAAGGATAAAAAATCCTTCCATGTGAAGAAGGGAAACCTTTAATGTATGTTTCCATTTGTTAAGAAGCATTCTAGTAGAAGTTCAATTATAAAAAAAGTCACTTTATTAGAAATAGTTTAGAAGAAATACTTTGATTACTGTGAAAGTGTCTTAGGGAAAAAAATTGACTATAAAAACTTTTGTTTATCAGAAGTGATTTTCTACAAAAAACATTGTTGTATGAAAAGTTTTGATTGATTGTAAAGTTGTGATAGATTAATATAAAAGTGAATAATTACATTTGCATCTCATTGGGTGTTTTTTTTTTAGTATTACTTCATCTTATGCTAAATTTTATTATTATCGCAAAGGTCTAATAAATAGTTTAAAATTCAATTTTATCTTTCTATTGTGTGTGTCCTTCATGAAAAACATTGCATTTTACATGTTTATTCATGACATATGGCTGATATTCACATACCCAGGAAATATTACATGGTAATTAATTCCATTCTAATAGATTTGAACAATAGTTAGTAGCAAAACAAACACTACTACATAAAAAATAAAAGATAGCTGGTATCATGATATATTTTTAGTGTCAAGTATATGAAAGATATAAAATCATGAACTACAACATGTATTAAATGATTTGTTATATTATCTTCATTTAATTATTTTATGTATTTAAAAAGAAAGATGTGGATAAGAATAACCTTGAACAGTGTGATGAAATTACCTATTAAATAACAAGCATGGTGCCAATTCAATCATCTCGCTATATTAAATAAAAATGGTCATCAACATATCCTTGCAAGCAAGGAGAAATAACAAAGAACATATTAAGTTTTAATAGATATATTTATTGGTAAAGTGGGTGTGGCTAACCCATGAAGCGTGAAAATAAGAACCATAACATAAATTGAGTAGAAAAAACACACACACAAGATATGTTAGACGAAAGCACCACTCTGAAATATATCAACAATATATTCAAATAAGTAGAGAGAATAACCAGTTATCGTAAATAAAGACATCACACCACACTAGAATATAATAGAGGAGAAGAGGAGGAAAGAGGAAGAGGATAAATTTATTGCCTAAAGTAGAGGTAAAGATTTATATTTTTAGAATACATATGGCTAGTTCTTGAAAAATTTGGAAGGTTGGTACCATCTTACATTTACTATGCATTTATTGTACCAATTAGAATTTACTTCCAACTAATCACTAAAATGACTTTATTTCTAACACCCCCCCATAAATTAATTTTGGTAAGACCCAATACAAAGACAAAATACTTATTACTTCAAAACTTGGAGGGTGACTTTATGTTTTAAATCCAAATTCATGTAATATATTTCAAGCCTAGAAGACCTCTAATATGAACAAATGTATCTTCATTCAAGGCATTGGTGAAGACATATGCAATATGATTTTTTGTTCAATAGCACTCAATTCAAAATACTTGTTGAATGAGTTGTCAAATGCAGTGATAAAAGACATAAATGTGCTTAGAACTGACATGGAATACTAGATTCTTGGTAAGTTTGATGGTACTGTTATTATCATAAGGTAATATAGTGGGCTATGTCTAGCGTTGTAATTTTTATAGAATGTTCCTCAACCACCTGATCTCATTGCCTACCTCATTTGTTTCTATGTACTCTGATTATGTGATAGACAAGAAAATTGTACTTTATTTCTTGCTATACCAAGATATATGACTTGACCCAAGTGAGAAGACATATCCGATAATAGATCTTCAATCATATGCACATCATTTCCAATACAAATCTAAATATATTGTAAGAATTAATTTCCCACCAAATCAATATTCAATATCCATGTTCAATGTACCTTGCACATACCACACCATCCTCTTTGCAGCTTTCCAATGGGGAGCCTTTGGAGAAGTTATAAATCTAAAAACCATACTGATAACAAAAGAAATATTTGGTATGGTATGAGTCATATATATTAGGATTCCCACAAGTTGTCTATAAAGTGTTGGATTTACATAATCTCCTTCCCTATACTTAAAATTGTACCTATAGTTATTAGAGTGGATACATTTGCACAATTTTGCATTTTTAATATATCTAATAAGTTCTTAGTATATTTATTTTCAAAAAGAAGTATACCCTTTCTAGTTTGTCATACCTCAAAGCAAAGTATGTAAAGAAGAAGCCCCAAGTCAATTATTTCAAACCTGTCCCTTAGATACAACTTCATTTCATTGATGTTCTAAAGAATATTACCTATGATGATGAGATCATCAACACGTAGTACAATATTGAAGAACACAAGCTTATACTGAGAGGGGGGGTGAACAGTATAAGACCACTTTTTTCTTTTTCCTTCAATTCAACTTTCAATTCAATAGTATGCAGTGTATAGATAGCAGTATCAATAGCCATAATTAAAACAATGCACAAAACACCATCCACAATAGAGACACAACAATTTACGTGGTTCACCCAATGTGGGCTACTCCACGGATAAAATCTTTCAATAAATTTTATCAATCCAAATTTTTGGAATACCTTTCCCGATTACAATGTTTATGGGCACCAACCCAAAGGAGACACCAATACCCTAATCTAAATTTCATGGGCACCAACCCATAGGACCAATCCCCTAGCTCTGTTCTGGCTGGTGATCCTCTAGAAGACCTCTACCTCCGTTGCCCTTAGCAAGTGGAACTCTATCCACAGAAGACATCTGTCCTCCCTACTCTGGCTAAGACCTCTGTCCTCAAATCTATCACCTCCAAAGATGGTCCTCGAATTTGCACTAAACACAGTCCTTCGGTCTAGCACAAATGTCCTCGTTTGTTTTTTCCTATTTTCTCTCTATGCCCTCTGCTTTCTCTACGCAAACACAGCCACACTTGGTCGAACTTCAACCTTTGCTCCTTTGCGCAATCACAGCAGCATCGTCTTCATGCACTCTACTTCCTTGCAATATCTCACTTAGAAGATTCGATGAAATGCACTCTGTACACTGCTATCGAATTTTGCACTCTGCTCTCGACAATCGAACTTCTTCTCTGTGCACTATCTACGAATGTCGCACTACAACCATGCATCTGATCAACACTCAACTCTCCAAACAACCCTCCTTTTATAACAGAGTTTTCATGATTAAAAACTTTGATCTTAATCGACTGTTATGCAAATGAAAACCCTAATCTTCATTGGCTGCAAGCCCTAATCTTTGTCGGCTAATATTTGACTCTATCGGCTTCATTGCCTCTGTAACCCTTCTGAGCTTCTATCGTGAAAATAAAACATGTCGCAATATCGTGACACTTTTCACTTTCTTAACCTTTTCTCGGCTTGCACCCGTGAAAGCAGAACATGTCGCAAAATCGTGACACTTTCACTTCCTTGCACTCTTCTCGGCTTCCACTAGCAAAAATGGAACATGTCACGAAATCGCAACACTTTTGCTGCCTTGTGCTTTTCTCTGCCTTACGCCCGTGAAATCGGAACATGTCATGAAATCATGACATCTTTGCAACTGTACACTTTCTTTTGGCTTTTGTCACGATATCATGACACTTCTCCCTTTGTCGACCTCATTTCTGCTTTTGTCATGAAATCGTGACACTTCTGCCTCTGCATACTTCATCTTCACTTCTATCATGAAATCATGACACTTTCTGCATCCGTAAGCTTTCTTTTCAACATGTCACAAAATCGTAACACCTTCTACATCCGTACGCTTTCTTTGTAGCCTGTCGTGAAATCGTGACGCTTTCAGCTTTCGTACGTCTTCTTTGCAATCTGTCATGAAATCACGACAGTTCTCATTTCAGACTCTTCCTTTTGCTGCATGTCACAAAATTGTGACAGTTCTCACTTTGAGTTCTGTAGCATGTCGCGAAATTGTGACAGTTCTCACTTCGACTTCTATAGCATGTCGTGAAATCACGACACTTTATCTTGCTACTTTCTCTCTCTTTGAACTTGTCGCGAAATCACGACAATTGACACTATGGACTCTCTCTTCTACATTATGTCACAAAATTGTGACACTTTTTCTTTTGGACTCTCTCTTCTACATTGTGTCGCGAAATTGTGAAACTTTTCCTTTTGGACTCTCTCTCCTGCAACATGTCACGAAATTGTGACACTTTTTCTTTTGAACTCTCTCTCCTACAACATGTCGTGAAATCGTGACACTTTTACGTTCGTACAACCTTCCTTGCAATATGATGCGAAATCGTGACATTTTTGACTCCGTACATTCTCTCTCCTCTATGAGTCGCGAAACTGCGACATGTCGCGATATCGCGACACTTTTCTCAAATGCTTTCTCTCTCCTGCTTAAGTCACGAAACTGTGACATGTCGCGATATCGCGACACTTTTCTCAAATGCTTTCTCTCTCCTACTTAAGTCGCGAAACTGTGACATGTCGCGATATCGCGACACTTTTCCAACTTACTTTCTTTCGAACCTATCAGCTTGGGGTTTGCCAGAGACCTTTGAAACTGTCATGTCGTAACCTTCATCAAAACAAATTATTTGACATCAAATCAAATTCCTTCAAAAGCTTCTTGACATCAATGACAACTTATTCACTTGAGCAAATGCAATGTACCCAAAGTACCCAAAATTGCCAACAATCTTCTCCTTTGTCATTGATGGCAAACCTTTACTGAAAACACTTCCCAAGAGCCAAAACTGAAACAAACTATGCTAACAATTGACCAACGTCCTTTGAAGTTTTGCTCCCCATGACTTGAAGCTTTCCTCTTCACTTGAAGTTCTCCCCCTTACTCATATCTCTCCCCCTTTGTCATCAATGGCAAAGGGTCACCTTTGGGGCTCGGGACTAAGAATGAGCCTCTTAGCTCAGTCCCTCCCCCACCTCCTGATGAGGTGATTAATTCTGGGATGGGAGTAAAACTCCCATTAGGCACTCGATCATCATCGGCGTCTATAACTTCCTTATCGGGCCTTCTCTTGAACTCATTGTCCATATTCCCGTCCCTCGTTCCCGTCACTCGTTCTCGTTCCTCGTTATCATTCCCTGTTCTTATCCATGCCTTGATCCTTGGACCTGTTCATACCACTGTTCCTATTCTTGTACCTTGGAAGTTCAGCTCTACACTGTCTAGCTATGTGACCTCCATTGTTTCACTTATAACAAGTAACAATGTTATTTCTTTTACGCATACCTGTTCCTTGAATCCGCTAGTTCTACCCAAACTTGTTCTGACCAAATCTGTTCTAGCCAAACCTATTTTGATCAAACCTGTTCCTGTTATTTACTTCGCAATAGACTGCCTTGTGCTTGAACTATTGACAAGAGTAGCAATGCCCTTGAAAGTAACTAGCACTTTTGAAACTGTCATTTACCTTCTTCAATTGAGCCATGCAATGTGCAGCCATGTGACCAAACCTGTGACACGCAAAACATCTGCTATGAATTTTTTTTTTATTTGACCTCTTGGGTCCCGAAAACTTCTTCTCAATATAAATTCTACTTTCTGTTTCTGTGCATCTATCATTTAAGGAATCATGATCTGAAATACTTTCTTTATCAGAACTCTCTTCCTTTTGGAGTCTCTTACTAGACTCTCCAACTTGTTCCTTGTGTGGCTTAACAAAACCAAGGCCTGTTTTATCTGTTGTTTTTATTTGACCTTTTATGAGTGACTTAACCTTTTTGGAGCTATCTTGAAACCTGTAAAGCTTATCCTTGTACTCTTTAGTTTCTTCTTTCAAAGAAGCCATTTTCTGTTCTAACTCACTACACTCATGAACCTTAGATTCTAGCTCATCCTTGAGTTCTTGTGTCTTGGCCATAGAGAAGTCAAGACTTTCTATAAGATCATATCTCTCTATACAACATTCATCTAACTTATCCTTGAGTTTGGAATTCTTCTTTCTTTCTTTTTTAAAAGCACTAAGAGCACTACTAAGTTCACTTTCATGATCCTTTATTTGTTTTCTTTCTGAATCATCAAAGCCTTTTTCAGATTTCTTATCACTAGAGGTGCTACATTTTTCAAAAACCGTACATGCATCTTCCTTATAGTTTTCTGAAGAATCCTCATACATACTGGAAACTAAATCATTATTTGTACAATCATCCTCAAGGTGACCAAAATTTCCACATCTAAGACATTTCATGATAATGAATCTATGTTTCGATTCTTCCTCTTTTTTTGAAATAAACATCTCATTTTCATCATCACTCGAAGAACTTTCACTATCACTACTCGAGCACTTACTTGCTTTGTCTAGGTAGAAATTCTTCTTGTGCTTGTGCGAATACCTCTTTCCTTAATTGCTGTGCTCATCTTTGTTCTTTCTGTGATGCTTGTGCTTTTTAGAATCCTTGGTCTTAGAATGCTTTTTCTCTTCATCACTTTCATTCTTGGAAATAGTACAGTCAGTAGCATAATGACCAAACTTTCCGCAATTAAAACATCTTATATTTTTCACGCTTTTGTGCTTTCTAGAGAACTTGCCTTTCTTGCTGTAATATGCCTCTTCATCACTAGAAGACTCATCACTCTCTTGATCCTGTTTACCTTTGGATTTCTTGGTAGCCTTGAAAGCTGCCTCTTTCTTGATGTCAACCTTCACCTAAGTTCTCAACTCAAATGCTGCAAGTATGCTATGATGCTCATATTTTTTTAACTTATCCAAATCTTTAGCTTCCTCAATAGCAAAAATATTTTCACTAAATCTATTAGGAAGAGATCTTAAAAATCTTATCACAAACATAATTTTCAGCAAGCTCAAGACCTAAGTCTTTCATGGAGTTAACAATCTCATCCATACGAAGCATGTAGTCACTAATATTTTCATCATCATTCATCTTGAGTTGTTCAAACATACATTTGAAATGTCTCCGCTTGGCCTTTCTGACACTTGTATCACCTGTATGAACCACCTGCAACTGTTTCCACATTTCACTAGCTGTCTTGCAGTGAATCACTTTGGTGAGATCTACTTTCTGTAAGCCTTTTAGGATTGCATTCATTGCTTTTGAATTGTTGTGATGTAGGAGCCTTTCTTATTTAGTAAATGGACCATGTACAGGAATAGTGTACTCATCTTCAATTACTTCCCATACCTCATTACCAAGTGCCATTAGATGAACCTTCATCCTTGCACTTCAAAGACCAAAATCTGACCCATCAAGAATAGGTGCTGCATTGCCACTTGAATAATCCATTGTGTTCTTTATTAGTTTTTCCTTTAAGCTATTAAACAAGGCACCCGCTCTGATACCAATTGAAGAACACAAGCTTATACTGAGAGGGGGGGTGAACAGTATAAGACCACTTTTTTCTTTTTCCTTCAATTCAAATTTCAATTCAATATTATGCAGTGTATAGATAGCAGTATCAATAGCCGTAATTAAAACAATGCACAAAACACCATCCACAATAGAGACACAACAATTTATGTGGTTCACCCAATGTGGGCTACTCCACGGATAAAATCTTTCACTAAATTTTATCAATCCAAATTTTTGGAATACCTTTCCCGATTACAATGTTTATGGGCACCAACCCAAAGGAGACACCAATCCCCTAATCTCGAGTTCATGGGCACCAACCCACAGGAGATACCAATCCCCTAGCTCTGTTATGGCTGGTGATCCTCTAGAAAATCTCTGCCTCCGTTGCCCTTAGCAAGTGGAACTCTATCCATAGAAGACACCTGTCCTCCCTGCTCTAGCTGGAGACCTCTGTCCTCAACTCTATCACCTCCAAAGCTGGTCCTTGAATTTGCACTAAACATAGTCCTTCGGTCTAGCACAAATGTCCTTGTTTGTCTTTGCCTATTTTCTCTCTACGCCCTCTGCTTTCTCTACGCAAACATAGCCACACTTGGTCAAACTTCAACCTTTGCTCCTTTGCACAATCACAGTAGCACTGTCTTCGTGCACTCTGCTTCCTTGCAATCTCTCTCACTTAGAAGATTCGATGAAATGCACTTTGTACACTGCTATCAAATTTTGCACTCTACTCTCGACAATTGAACTTCTTCTCTGCGCACTATCTGTGAACGTCGCACTACAACCACGCATCCGATCAACACTCAACTCTCCAAATAGCCCTCCTTTTATAATAGAGTTTTCACTTTGATCTTAGTCAGCTGTTATGCAAATGCAAACCCTAATCTCCATCGACTACAAGCCCTAATCTTCGTCGGCTAATATTTGACTCTATCGGCTTCACTACCTCTGTAACCCTTCCGAGCTTCTACCACAAAAATACAACATGTCGCAATATCATGACACTTTTCGCTTTTTTAACCTTTTCTCGGCTTGCACCCATGAAAGCAGAACATGTCACGAAATTGTGACACTTTCACTTCCTTGCACTCTTCTCGGCTTCCACTAGCGAAAACAGAATATGTCGCGAAATCGTGACATTTTCGCTGCCTTATGCTTTTCTCTGTCTTATGCCTGTAAAACTGGAACATGTCACGAAATCGCGACATCTTTGCAACCATACACTTTCTTTTGGCTTTTGTCGCGATATCGCGACACTTCTCCCTTTGTCGACCTCTTTTATGCTTTTGTCATGAAATCATGACACTTCTGCCTCTGCATACTTCATCTTCACTTATGTCACGAAATCACGACACTTTCTGCATCCGTAAGCTTTCTTTTCAACATGTCGCAAAATCGTAACACCTTCTACATCCGTACGCTTTCTTTGTAGCCTGTCGTGAAATCGTGACGCTTTCAACTTTCATACGTCTTCTTTGCAATCTATCATGAAATCATGACAGTTCTCATTTCAGACTCTTCCTTTTGCTGCATGTCATGAAATCACGACAGTTCTCACTTCGAGTTTTGTAGCATGTCACGAAATCACGATAGTTCTCACTTCGACTTTTGTAGCATGTCGCAAAATCACGACACTTTATCTTGCTACTTTCTCTCTCTTCGAACTTGTCGCAAAATCATGAAAATTCACACTACGGACTCTCTCTTCTGCATTATGTCATGAAATCGTGACACTTTTTCTTTTGGACTCTCTCTTCTGCATTATGTCGCGAAATCATGACACTTTTCCTTTTGGACTCTCTCTCCTGCAACATGTCGCAAAATCGTAACACTTTTTCTTTTGGACTCTCTCTCCTACAACATGTCGCGAAATCGTGACACTTTTACATCCGTACAACCTTCCTTGCAATATGATGTGAAATCATGACATTTTTGACTCCGTACATTCTCTCTCCTCTATGAGTCGTGAAACTGCGACATGTCGCGAAATCGCGACACTTTTCTCAAGTGCTTTATCTCTCCTGCTTAAGTCATGAAACTACGACATGTCGCGATATCGTGACACTTTTCTCAAATGCTTTCTCTCTCCTGCTTAAGTCGTAAAACTGCGACATGTCGCGATATCGCGACACTTTTCCAACTTACTTTCTTTCGAACCTGTCAGCTTGGGGTTTGCCAGAGACCTTTGAAACTGTCATGTTGTAACCTTCATCAAAACAAATTATTTGACATCAAATCAAATTCCTTCAAAAGCTTCTTGACATCAATGACAACTTATTCACTTGAGCAAATGCAATGTACCCAAAGTACCCAAAATTGCCAACAAATATGAATATTCCATCATTGGAGGATTTTACAAATTAGTTTGGAACATAGGTACTACTCCTCAATATCTCGAGTTTGAAACATTCCTCAATTTTATTATACCAGGCCCTTGGAGCTTGTTTTAATTCATAGTGACTTCATTAATCTACATACTAAGTGTTTTTATCCATATTTCATAAATAATTGAGGCTGAGACATAAATTTCTTCCTCTATATCACCATTAAGAAAAGTATTCTTGGCATCCATTTAATAAATTTTCCACCTAGAATTAGTTGTAAGTGCAATGAGTATTCTAATAGTGGTGATTTTGGTATTAGGAGCCAATGTTTCTCCATAATCAATTCCTTATTTTTGAGAGTAACCTTTTGCCATAGGTCTAGGCTTATATTTTTTAATACTACCATAATATTTGTACTTAGTTTTGTATATCCATCTGTTGTCGACAACATTTTTTCCCTTGGGTAGTTTCACTAACTCCCAAGTATGGTTTTTTATCAAGGAGTTATTGTAACAACCCATTCACCTGGTTGCCTGATGAAAGAATAGTCAGAATCCAATATGTATATTTTTAAAAGGTTTTACTACTCTGACTACAAAAGCTAACCTTTTAAACAAGTTTGCTTGTAGAGTTAACAACATCAAAATCGATCCCTTGAATTTAGTAATTCTTATTTTTAGTATAGCATAGGCATAACATACCATTTTTGGGTTCAAGACTACTACAACCAGTCTCCCAAGTGGATGAGATTAGTTAAATCCCATAAACATGTCATTTAGTGGTATTAACTATCTTATTTATCATCCATATTTACCAACATGAGGACCGATCCACGATAAGGGTTATCCTCTAGGGCCCATAACACCTAGAGGATGATGCTTTCTTTCCCTATCCTTCACATGTTGTACCTTCAACAATCAATCAACTTTTTTATTCATAATGTGAAAGTGCTCAGTGTAATTATGTCTTAGTGACTAATTGGTATTTCCCTTGTTCCTGGAAGCAATTAGCACCATGTCCATTCCTAGACCTTGGTCTTCATTATCCCATACATTCACCAGTAAAAAAGGTTTGTCCCATACCAAAAACTATGTCCTTTTTTGGTAAAGTTTGAGAGGTCTGGTTTTTATCATGGTGTTCAATGAAAACAACCTGGAAAAAGTGTTCCATACCACTTTTCCATTGCGAGTGATGAGCCGTAAAAATACTTATTTTTGTACAAGTTTTCTATATATATTGCAACATTTATTATAATAGAAATATATGTTTTATGTAAATTTTATATGTATTTAACATTAAAATATGTATGTTGTCTAATATTTGTTTTTGAGTGAATTATGTATACATTCAGTGGATTTTACAATACTTTAGCATGACTACGTCAAGGTCCCATTCGTATCTAGTACTTTCCATTGTGATGGTAAAAATATCTTCAACGGAATAATGATGAAGCACTAAGACAAGCGTCTGAATCCCATTTAGGCATTTGACTCCCATTAGGTGCTTGATTCTCAAGTGCCTGATTTCCATTTGGCATTTGACTATCAGGTGCCTGATTCTCATTAGGCGCTTGATTATCGTCAGGCACTGAACTCCTGTTTCATTCCTAATTCCTATATTCTACATATAAGGGCCTGATTCCCATTGATGCATAATTACAACGTAACACCTGTTATCGACAGAATAGAATGATGATTTTAGAAATGAATGAGAACGTGATTTTAGCGATGGATGTGGACCAAGGACAACATCAATGACCATATGTAATCTAGTTTTTAGTAATCATGTAAAACTAAATGTAATTGGGTAGAGAAAAATATCAGACGTATTTTGTTATGATACAAAATACGCCAAATTTATTCTGAGTTTAATGTTTTACTTTATCTAATTTATTCCTGCGTATTGTTGTAACAAAAAAATAAAAAATCAATTTGCTTTTAGAATGTAACAGGGCATGGCTGCATATTTTATAAATATGTAGGCCACCCCTGAAAAATAGATCCTGAATTTTCTCTGTATTTTTCCATTGCAAATTTTAATACAATACATTTGAGTCTTTTAATCAAACTCAACTAGCATCCGATGAATGTATTAATGTGGGAAAAATATTTTGGAATCTTGGGCCCACTCTCAATAGTATTCCTCCCTTATTTTCCCTATTTTCTAGTCATTTTAATTTAATTTCTTGTTTTTTGTTGTTTAGTTTAATAGTACAATTTTTCCTTTTTTTTTTTAATTTCCAGCAAGTGTGCAATTTTGATTTCAAAGCATTTCAATTATTTCTTTGATAATGTAAATTAGATTAGTAGTTTGGAAGACAAAAAAGAACTCCAATAAAACAACAACCCCAAAACCATAGAATCTAAGGGACTCATCTGATTAAAGGGAGATTACAGGCATATATTGTGTAGGGTTACAAGTTTACGAGTTGTCCCAGGTTGACAATTAAATGGAGGCAATGATTTATACCATAGAAAAATAACCAATATTTTCCCCAACATTTTGGCACCGTTTTTGAGGATTAGCCAATTGTAAATTTTTATTATGAAAAAAGTATGTTAGAGGTAGTTTAGGTTACTTTCTATAGAACCTCCATTTGAAATTTTGTATGAGTCTACCTAGAATTAGAGGATCGGATGGTTGTTTTATCAAGAACACAAACGTTGTTTCTCAAAAAGCCTCTATTTCAAATATGCCAAATATTAAGATTGAAACCTCTCCACCATTGTCTCCACCTGTGCATTAGAGTCAACACCCATTGTTTGCACATGATCCTTCTAAAACATACTAGCGAAACCTTAAGGAAGGATCTGAGATAGAAAGAGTTCAATCCGAGGAAGATTTACTAAACCTTCAACATTGGTTAATATTTTAGGAAGGCAATTTTTCAAATATTGATTTAGTAATCCTTCTAGAGGATAAAAAATGAGATAGACACCTTGAAAGCTACCCTAAATGTAGTAGGTGTAGAAACCTTGATAGCAGACAAGATGGCTGAAATAGTAAAATAAGCATCCACTAGTTTCAACTTCCCCATAGAAGAGGCAAGAGGAGACCACAAGATGAAACATATCTCTCCTGTCCACCTTCCAATATTTAGAGAATTTTAATCAGAATATCCTGACTTGTTTCTCTTAAAATTTGATGTTCTCTGTAGGTCGATAGACTATAAAACCAATGCTTAGAAACTAAAGTTGTTTCTCTCAACTCTTGATGATGTAGCCCTACACTGGTTCATTAGTTTAGGACATAGATAGATAACAACCTAGGAAGACATGAAAAACTCTTCCTAGATTGGTATCAATACTTTGGTAGGGCACAAGACTCCATAGACGAAGTCCTGGATATGACACAAAAGGAAGGAGAATCATTAGATGAGTATTGAGATAGGTTTAGCTTTAATTTATAGAGATCTCCCCATGCAAGACTAGGAGACATGTCCTTAAGAAGTATCTTCTTAAAGAGGCTTACAAATGAAGCTCTTGAGTCCTTAAACATGATTTCTAGAGGGGATATTTATCAACACCATATATTTGATATCTGGCAGTTGTGTTAGAACTTTTCAAGAAGAAAGGGTAAGTTAACCCAAGTAATATCAAACAATCAACCACTGTCACTAAAACAAAAATAGGAAATATGCTTGAAGACCTCAAAAGTGATATGTTGTCATATCTGGTACTCCAAATGGATACCCTTATGCTTCAAAAAAAGAAGTAGGAGGATAAAGCAACACTAGCCTATTTTTGTCCTAAATATAGGGGAAAGCACCCCAGAAATAAATTTCCTAAGAAAAAATTTAGAGTGTGCATTGTGTGTCAAAAATATCATAAAACTAAGTTGTATTCGTAGTTATCAAAATATAGAGAGGAACTTGAACTAATTGAAGCATAATTCATGGGTAATAGGAGAAACTAGTAATAGTCTCCTATGGGAAACAACATGCCAATAGGAATGCCATCCTATGGGGTAGTAATTATCAGAACCAAGGTCAACTTTAGCCACCCAATATGGGTTGGTGGAGATAACAACCTTGGAATCAATTTCCCCAAGGAGCAAATCCTTACAATCCCTACCCATGGATACCATACCAACATCCTGAACAACAGTGGAGAAATCATAATAATTATAGCCAAACTCCACATAATGCTTCACAAATCCCACTAAAACCAAGTCTTCCAGCTCCCCCTGCTTTAAGACATGCTCAACTATTGGTACAACCTACTCCTAATCCAAACAATAAACCACAATCAGCATACCATATGGATAATGAGATGTACCCCATGTATAATATCAAAGTATATTGTATTAGAGTTACTATGTTAGTAACTATAGCTATTACCTCATTTGGTTAATGTAATGGTCGTTAGGGTAGATTAGTTTACTATCCTAGGTTAGATATTATACTAATATTAAGAAATGTCAGTAGATATTCCTGTTAGTGATATTTTTAGAATAGGTTATTAGTTAATGCAATATCTTATTGTTAAGCTAATTAAGGGATATTATTTTATTCCTATCTTAGGCTATTCTAGACCTAAGCATATTGTATTTAATATTTCATTATCAATGCAATAATTGAATTGATTTCCCTACTCTAATATGGTATCAGAGCTACCTATGCTCTAGGCTCATTCATAGCCCGAGAGATGAGCTCGCTTCTTTGCTGATTGGATTAGCATGAAGATCTGACTCTACCCTGGAAGGGAGCTAACTGGATGGACAAGATCCTACCCCCCTGGCCAGTCAAGGGAAGTTGTGATGTGAACAACCATCAGGCTAATGGACACAACATCCATCCCCATGAACAACCTGTTGGCTGACGAGACCCTAACACCTAGGATACCCCACGAACAACTTGTTGGCTGACGAGACCTTGACACCTAGGATGTGGCTAGGTACATGTAAAACATGGCCAATGAAGAACCTGATGCTAGTTGTGACAAAGGGATTTATCACATGTTTTTCTTGATGACGTTGGACTACGTGCAGTAGATCTATTTTTCCAATGCGAACTACATGGTTGAGACTCAGACTCCTACTCTATGACCTAACCTAAGCAGCACCAACTTGCATGGGATAGAAGTAGTGACCTGGGAGTAGAACTTGAAGATGAAACTGATTGTGTTACACTCCAAACATGAAGAGTCGGCTATATTATCCAATTGTGTAAAATTCACTATATATGGGTTCATAATAATTTAATTGAAGATTCATCTCATATTTTATCATTTTATATTTTCATCTGCGTGTGCGCAAGGGTGTGCCCACCTTAAGTGGCCAATTGATTCATTCCTTTCGTTAAATATATTTCTGTACTCCATATTTTACTTCGATCTTCGTCCTTCGATTCGGCTTCGTAAATATCTATGAAATTTAATTAGCAAAAGGTAGAAATACCTTTGCAAGTGGTATCAGATTCGGCGATTCACGGGAATTTATTTGAACACCGCAATCCGGCTGTGCAATAGCAGGTTCAGTTCACGTCACAAGTTTTACCAACGTTGCAAAAAGTTACGGTGGCTCCTACCGGCGTTTCGATTCCAGATCTCTGCTACTCCGTAACCGGTGCCAGCGTATTCCAGAAAATCCAGGGGTGATTACAGGCGAATTTTTGTTTCAATTTTTTTAGTCACGCCTGTTCCATTTCTCTCCCCCAGACCACCGCAAAGGCATCTAGGAGCTTTGGTTGTCTATCGCGGCCCCCTATCCGAACGCCAGACACCAGACGCAGCGTATTCTCTCAGACACAGCGGCGTCCAATCAAAATACGTGAAATTGTTTTAATTAAAACAGCTTACTAAGGTTTTTTATTTAAATTTCCGGCTGACGTCAATGGAAAATCTTATTGCGGGTGTTGGTTTTAAAGATTTATCCCACATTTGGCGTAGTATGGGCGTTTACTGGTTTATAAGGAATTAATCGCCTCTTTGTGTTTGTGACTTCGGTCACATCCTTCGTTGCCTTTGCGCGCGTGTGTGGTTGAGCGTGTCGTCATTCGGTTGTGTCCGTGTCGTTTCGTATCTTGTTGTCTGGTCGTGTCCTGTCCATTGTCTTGCTGTCCGGTCGTCGTCGCGTGTCTCCAGCGTGTCCTGTCCATTGTCTTGCTGTCCGGTCGTGTCCTGTCCATTGTCTGGTTGCTCCAGCGTGTCCTGTCCATTGTCTTGCTATCCGGTCATCGTCGCGTGTCTCCAGCGTGTCCTGTCCATTGTCTTGCTGTCCGGTCATCGTTGCGTGTCTCCAGCTTGTCCTGTCATCGGGTTGTGCATCCGTGCTGTTCAAAGTTCGGTTTGTCGTAAAGTTCGCTGTTCAAAGTTCGGTTTGTCGTGTCATCGTGTTGTGCGTCCACGCGGTTCAAGGTTTGGATCGTCGTGTCCTCTATTCGTCGGTCTTACGAGTCGTGTCTAGAATCCTCGGAGCACACAACATCCAATTCCGTGCCACAGTTGGAGTGGCAATTAAGGCGGAATCAACACCAAATTTTTTATCGAAAGATAACCAAATTTTGCAGATCAAGGATCACTAAACCGGAAGGTTTAAACAGTGCATGAGTAAAAGCTGGACCAAAGGACCTGACGGTCGATTATCAAGCTCGAAAACGACCAATACCAACATAAGAAGAGCTAACCGCAGCCCAGGTACTAAAAATTCTCTTTCTCCTTTTAAAATTGGTAGTTATAATCCACATCATCCCCTAGTAGATCCTATGGCTACTAATCCTTCCCCAACTCACGAAAACATCACGCAAGGAAACTCAAGTAATTCAGCCATGTCTGATAGGGAGTCTCTTCACGGCATACTAGAGAGTATAAACGAAATGAGTATCATCCTAAAAGACTTTGTGAAAGCACAAAAACAACCTAATCCCAATACTAATCCCCAAAATCACTCCCATGCCCAACGGAATGAAGAAACTGTTGATCCTAATGATGATTGGAAACAAAAACAGGGTGATTGGGATAATTACAGGGATCCCTCTCAAAGACAGCGGTATAACCCAAATCAAGAAAGGGACATGGGTTATCACCAACCAAGAGGTCCTAATATTAACTTTCCACGAATTGATATGCCCACTTTTGAAGGTCATGATCCTCGTGGTTGGTTAGCCAAAATGGAAGGCATCCTTGACTTATATCAAATTAAGGAAATTGATAAAGTTCCTTTCGCTGCATCAAAATTAGGCACTGAGGCCTACCAATGGTTTGTATGGCTTAAAAAAGAGAATGTAGCTATTATTACTTGGAGAAAATTCACTACCTCTTTTTTAGAAAGATTTGACGACGGAGCTACATCATCCTACACAATAAGATTGTTATCTCTTAAACAAAAAGGGTCGCTTAGTGAATTCGTTTCGGAGTTTACCAGTTTACTACCATACACTTCAGACCTTAGTCCCGACACAGTGGTAGGTGCCTTTCGCAATGGTTTGAAAGAAAGTATTCGAGTGGAGGTAGACATGCATGATCCAACCTTGTTGAACAGTTGTATAAGAATAGCCAAGTTGGCCGAGAAGAGACATCAGTTGTCTGCACAGTGGGAAACATATAGTCGTCCTTCATATCGCAACAATTCCTTTCGTAGAAATGATCAACCATCAAGATATTTTTGCTATAAATGTCGCACTCATCACCCCAGGGAACAAGCTTGTGCCCAAAAACAAAACTTTCATATTGAAGGTGATCAAGGTGAAGGAGAAGAGGATGAACCTTACCAATCAGAAGAACCTATGCCATAAGACCTACCATGTACTATAGACAAAAAAGAAGAGGATACAATGGCAATTTCAGTGCATGCTCTCATGGGTTTAACCGCCCACCATACCATCAAGGTACCAGGTTTTCTCCGCTCGAAAAAGGTGAATGTGCTAATTGATTCTCGGTAGCACCCACAATTTTATCGACATCAAAACAAGCAAAAGCTTTGAATTTATTCATTAACTCTTCCAACAAAGACAAATTCCAGGTTTTAGTGGCCAACGGAGTGAACGCACAATGTGTGGGTCGCACATCTCAAGTTTCCATAAATATGGGAACTTATACCTGGTTAGGATCCCTTTTTGTCATGAATTTAGGGAATTCTGATGTCATTTTGGGGGTTGAATGGTTGGAAACATTAGACACAGTTAGCTTCAACTTCAAAAAATTATTTGTGGAATGGAAGGAAAATGGACGAGTCATTCGCTTACAAGGCATTACTACTCCTCCAACACAAATGGTGAGCTCTCATAGTATGGAAAAGATGTTAAAAAAGGGTGGATATGGGTTTATAGCTCAAATTAATTGTTTGGAAAAACAATCGTCAGCAACTTCGGATATTATTGCACCTGAGTTACAAGATATCATCACACATTACGAAGAGGTTTTCCAAGAACCTCAAGGATTACCACCTAAACGATCTCATGATCATGCCATCCATTTGATTCCAGGAAGTGTCCCACCTAACAGTCGTCCTTATCGCTATCCTCAGCCACAAAAGACAGAAATCGAACAGATCGTTCAGGATTTGTTGGATCATGGAGTCATCCGTCACAGCACTAGTCCTTATTCCTCACCCGTAGTCCCGGCTAGACGAAAAGATAACTCTTGGCGTATGTGTCCCGACTTTCGTTCTCTCAATAAACTCACTATCAAGGACAAATTTCCTATCCCCGTCATAGATGACCTATTAGATGAGTTGCATGGTGCAAATTTTTTTACAAAATTAGACCTTCGCTCTGGCTTTCACCAAATCCGTGTTAGAGAAGAAGATATTCCCAAAACAGCCTTTCGTACTCATGAAGGTCATTACGAATTTTTGGTCATGCCTTTTGGTCTCACTAATGCACCATCCACATTCCAAAGTCTCATGAACCAAGTATTTCGTCCACTCCTCCGTAAATTTGTGCTAGTTTTTTTTGATGATATTCTCATATACAGCAAAACATGGACGGACCATTTACATCATGTGGATAAAGCCCTTCACATCCTACACAAAGAAAAATTATTTGTTAAACGCTCCAAATGCTCATTTGGTGTTCAAGAAGTCGAGTATCTTGGTCATATAGTTTCACATGAGGGTGTCAAAGTAGATCCCAATAAGATTAAGGCAATTCAAGAGTGGCCTTTACCTAAAACCATCAAGAAACTTCATGGTTTTTTGGGTCTCACGGGCTACTATCGCAAGTTTGTACAGAATTATGGTAAGATTGCAACACCTCTCACGACACTCACAAAAAAGGATGCTTTTCGTTGGTCGGAAGAGGCTACTCTAGCTTTTGAAGCTCTTAAGCAAGCCATGTGTACAACTCCAGTATTAGCAACTCCCAATTTTCACAAACCATTTATTATCGAATGTGATGCATCAGGAACAGGAATTGGGGCTATATTAATGCAAGAAGGTCATCCATTGGCATTTGAAAGTAAACAACTTTTCGAAAATTTTTTGGGAAAATCAACATATGAAAAAGAAATGTTGGCTATTCTTCATGCAAAGAGAAAAATGGAGACACTACCTAATCAAGCAGTCGCTTCATTATCAAAACAGATCATAGTAGCCTCAAGCATTTTTTGGAGCAAAGGTTTTCTTATCCAAAACAAAATAAGTGGTTAACCAAACTTCTGGGCTATGATTTCGTTATCGAATATAAGAAAGGGAAGGAAAATATAGTCGCCGATGCGCTCGTCCAAAAATATGAAGATGAAGTAGTCATCAATGCTATTTCATGTCCTTGCTCCCAATGGGTAACTCAATTACAAATTGAATGGTTGTCCAATAGTGAAACCGCCCAGATAATTCATGAATTATCTATAGGGTCTTCCAAACACCCTTTGTTCTCTTATGAAGATAACATCCTCCAGAAGAAGAACCGCATTTACATTCCACATAATTCAGAACTCAAATCAAAGATCCTCGACGAATCACACGCTTCTCCATCAGCAGGACATTCAAGATTTTTGAAGACATATTTAAGGGTCAAACAATCATTTTGTTGGAAAGGATTAAAAGCGGAAGTCAAACAATGGGTAGCAGAATGTGAAGTTTGCCAGCGCAATAAAGGAGAAACAGTCAAATCACCAGGATTATTACAACCATTACCCATCCCTGAACGACAGTGGGAACATATATCCATGGATTTCATTGAAGGTCTTCCAAAATCAGAAGGCAGGACAATAATCTTCGTCGTCGTAGACCGGTTATCCAAATATGCTCACTTTCAGTGCTTTACAACATCCATTTTCCGCAAGCAAGGTGGCAAAGGTATTTATGGATTCAATTTTCAAATTACATGGTATGCCAAAAAATATTGTAAGTGATAGAGATCCCATTTTTACTAGTAACTTTTGGAGGGAGTTATTTCGCCTTAGTGGTACCAAATTGAACATGTCTTCAGCTTACCATCCACAGAAATATGGTCAAACAGAAGTAGTTAACAAATGTTTGGGTACGTACTTAAGATGTTTTGCTCAAGATAAACAATACCAATGGAGCCATTGGTTAGCATTGGCGTAATGGTGGTACAACACTTCTTACCATTACTCAATTAAGATGTTTCCATTTGAAGCCATGTATGGCACCAAACCTCCAACCATTGCAGATTACGTCCAGGGATCATCCAAGGTAGCCAAAGTGGATGATTGGTTCCAACAAAGGCAGTCTACACTCACCATCCTTAAAGAGAATTTAGTCCAAGCACGTAATCGTATGAAACAACAACAAGACTTGCACCGATCATAAAGAACCTTTGATATAGGTGATTGGGTGTTCCTAAATCTGCAACCTTACAAACAATCCTCGTTAAGGTTAAAGTCCAGCCAAAAGTTGGCTCCACGATTCTATGGTCCCTACAAAATTGTGCGCCGCATTGGAGAAGTAGCCTATCAATTAGAGCTACCTACATCATCACGAATACACCCAATATTTCATGTTTCATGTCTCAAAAAAGTAATTGGTCAAAAAGTACAAAGTCAATCGGACTTACCAATGCTCGATGAGGAAGGACGCATACATCTCCAACCCGAAGATATACTACAACATAGAATCCGAAGACCGAGATCACGTCGATTCAAGAATTTCTCATTAAATGGCAAGATTTACCAGAGGAGGATGCCACATGGGAACCTGAAAGTATCTTCCAGACATTTCCAGCTTTGAGGACAAAGCTTTCCGAGGAGGGGAGTCATGTTACACTCCAAACATGAAGAGTCGGCTATATTATCCAATTGTGTAAAATTCACTATATATGGGTTCATAATAATTTAATTGAAGATTCATCTCATCTTTTATCATTTTATATTTTCATCTGCGTTTGCGCAAGGGTGTGCCCACCTTAAGTGGCCAATTGATTCATTCCTTTCGTTAAATATATTTTTGTACTCCGTATTTTACTTCGATCTTCGTCCTTCGATTCGGCTTCGTAAATATCTGTGAAATTTAATTAGCAAAAGGTAGAAATACCTTTGCATATTGTGATATGACACAACCAGATTAATGGTGAAGCTCGATCGGGACAACCTACCTTAACTAAGATGACATATAACCACTAAACTAGTTGACATAGCTAAGATCGGGGTGATGCAAAGCCAATGACACCTAGGACGTGATAGTACTGGATGTGGGACCCCTATTGGACACCTGGATTAGGCAACTTGGACATCAAATTGTAGAGCTAATATTAGTTTTTTACTAGATTTCAAGGTCAACGCACATGGCTAGCAGGGACGGGTCGCACGAAAGGGCTATTGGGCAGGTAGACTACCCAAAGGTAGTTGATAAACTTAGTGAGGTTTGTTGGTTTTAAAACATACCCTATCTCATTATATCCTGCATGTGGGATTTTTATCCCTAATTTTTTTTATAGTACCCATAGCACCATCAGAGGCCTGTAGGTTTCATTGCAGCAAATTAAAATCCACACAAAGGAAGGATGATGTGATCGTGATTTAAATCAATGATTTTTAGTGTTTTGTGAAATGATGCATCTTTGTAGATGCTCCCCTGTCTTTTGAGCTCTAGTGATGATAAAATTATGCAGCGGTAATAATAAGGTGATAATTCTATCCAAGGGACTTTGATTTTTGTCCTGGTGATATTGTTTTCTAATGCTATCAAAACGACAACGATCTTGGGCCTGTTGAAGTGATCTCTATAGGGTTCAAGAGTTGTTTTTAGATGTTGGTTGATGAATGATCATTATCACACTCAAATTTTCAAAGAAGGAGATCTATCAAATTGATGTGGATCGCTGAAGCATTCTTTACACCCACCATTTATTTATGATGGCAGTTCATGATGATCGATGAAATAGTAGATCACAGGAGGCACCTCTTCAAAGTTGTCTTCCTCATTTCTATGTTCTCCAATGAGGATTAGGGTGGTTTTTTATAGTAATATTACTACTTCCAAAGTGGTGGTCTCGATATTGCACAAACACGTTTTGCATTCGGGCATTCAACCACATAATTGCATATTTTTTTACACGTGATGGAGGCGGCCATTTGTGTGGTCGATTTTCCCTATACTATGGTAAAAAAATAGGGATACCATCCCATTGTTGTCACATACGCCATTGATTCTCATCGATGTAGGAATTATAGACTTTAAACGCATGAATTGCAGAGATCGATTGAGATCAATCAATTATAGCAATTCTTTAGACATCCTTGAGCAACCGCCATCTCCATAGAAAATTTGCTTTGCATGGGAGATGGACAATTTTTTATGTCAGTTTTTTGAGCATCGAAAAATGGTGAGACATTTTTCAAAAAATTTTGATGTGGTGGTTTGCAGGAGCCATCGCTCTGTTCATGCAGACGTTTCTCATAGGTGATTTAGCAATATATTTTGAATGATTTACCCAGTGTAAAAGATGATCAGTGGAACGCACAACTCCCAAACGATCGTAGTACTATCAACAATTTTTGGAGTGGCAAGAAATATTATAGGTTTTTGTTGAGCATTTCTATAGGCCCGATATGGCGTAGCCCAAGTGGGATGCATCATCCAAAAGTATCGTTGGCCCCATCCCCCGTAGCAGTGGCTGCTTGGTTAGTCCCGATGGAGAAGAACCAGAAAAATATCATGAGGTGCTCTTTACCTCTCACCGGCTCAGGTATCCAGACTAGTTACTTGCCACCAGCTAAGATGCTCATAGAGGTTTGGTCAAGAGTTCCATTCTCGGTGGCATCGAAGGTAAAAATCTATTTTGCACAAATTTAAAAAATCAACTTACTTTGATTAATTTCAAATTTTATTTTTGAAAATTTATTTAAAATCAAATTATTTTTTAATTTGAGTAATATTAATTAAATATTTCTTTTTGAAATTTTAATTAATATTTATTGTAAGGCATATTGTAAAAACCCTAGAGGCTTCCAAGCTTCCCTTTTTTGCACTAAGGGGGGAACAATTTAGCAATTTACTAGGAGGTAATATTTGTAAAACAAAAAGGCCATGAGGTTTTATTGTTGCAATTTTTTGCATTAAGGGGGGATCACATTTTTTCTCTCTCCACCATATCCTATTTTACAAACAGGGGGATCCATTATAATTTTGCAAACACAAGGGAGGAAGACTTATAAGGGTGCATTTTTTGCAGTGACTAACACCTTAGTCAAATTATTTTACAAAATTTCATTGTAACAGGTGCATTTTCGATAGCGAGTGACACCTTAAAAATAGGCAGATCCAAGAAAAAGCAAGCCCTAAAATAGATTGATGATGTTGAAATATCATTTAAAAGTCCCTACTTTCCACCAAAGATGGATGGGGTAGATTTTTATGAGGATGGCACATTTCTCACACTATGCAGTGGTGTAGATGCCATACTCGATGATTATGTGTCTTGTGAAGACATTCAAAAAAATGGTGTTCTAATCCCTATTGGCATTGTAAGGGCAATATACATGTCATTGGTTTCTCTTGATATTGCACAATGTAAAGTGAAAAGGGACATTAGTGAGGAAACAAAGGTCAAAACCCTAATGGTCGATGCTTGTAGTGACACAAGTGACCTTCAACCCATGGTGGTGAATGCTTGTTGTGACACATGTGACCTTGAGCCCATGATGGCCAATGCTTGTTGTGATACAGGTGACCTCATACCTTCAATGGTAGATATCAGTTGTAGCACAAGTGATCTCATCACAATAGCAAATTTTGCTTGTGACACTATTAACGTAATAACTAAACCTCCTAAAAATGAACTCCATAATCTCATCAATAGTGAAAAATACCATATTGTTAAAAGCATTGATGAAGATAATGAAATTGAATGTTTTGAAAAACACACCAAAGGATTTGGATCAAAACTGATGAAGAAAATGAGATTCAATGGTGCAAGATTAGGTAAACAAGAATGGGGTATTAAAACTCCAATAATGCTAAATTTTAGGGCAAAGAATGAAGGCCTTGGCTATTTTGGACAAGCAAGTACCAGTAAAACCTTGTTTGTAAACCCTAAATCTCCTACAATTTTTAAAAAATTGTTGCATCATTTTCGTAGAACATGATATGTAGAAGCTAGGTGTTGGAAATTACATCCTTGTGACTCATGTGGATGTACAAATCACTCTTCTTCAAATTGTTGATATAAAGTGAAAATGGCCAACAAGGTTCATATTGATTGTGGATGGACAAATATCACACAATGGACTATGATGAAAGAAATGTTGTATGTCTTCTATCGAAAAGGTAAAACCTATGGTAGACCTAGAGATAGATCCAGAGATAGACCGAGTAGCAGTCCCAGAGGCATTGACCCAACGATAGAGCCAGAGACAAAGTTCCAGAGGCATATCTACTGGTAGATCCAGAGGCAATGATCTAGAGGTAGATTCATAGGTATATCTAGAGATAGATCCAGAGGTACAAATCCAAAGGTACACTTAGAGCCAGAGCCAGAGCCAGAGCCATGATCTAAATCCAAAGTAAAAAACAAAGTAAGAGCCAACATTCTTTCATTTCTCTTCTTCTTCACTGTATTGGGATAGTTATATTATTACCCAAATAATGTAATAAGGGGGGATGTTAGAGTTACTATGTTAGTAATTATAGCTATAGCTATTACCTTATTTGGTTAATGTAATAGCTGTTAGGGTATATTATTTTACTATCCTAGGTTAGATATTATACCGACATTAAGAAATATTAGCAGATATTCTTGTTAGTGATATTGTTAGAATAGGTTATTAGTTAGTGCAATATCTTATTATTAATATAATTAAGGGGATATTATTTTATTCCTATCTTAGGCTATTCTAGGCCTAAGCATATTGTATTTAATATCTCATTATCAATTCAATAATTGAATCGCTTTCCCTACTCTAATAGATTATAGTCCCATACAATTAAGGTCAGGTAAAAAAGTAGGTGTACCAGTAGCTCCTCTAGTAGAAGAGTAGGTAGACATAGAGTTAGAAAAATAGGAATCACCTCTTATAGAAGAATTATAAGAAGAATCAACAACTATAAATAATAGATAAGGGGTTCCACCTTCTCCAAAAAGGTTGCAGGAATCCAAGAAGCCAATACAACCATAATTTGATATTCTTTCCAGTTTGAAGAACCTAATAGTCACAATTCCTCTCTTTCTGGCCATCAGAGATATTTTTATCTACAGTAAGACCATAAGAGAATTGTGTCTAAGAAAACCATGAATAAAACCAGCACAGACAATCAATTTGGTAGGACAACTAGTTGATATTATGCTAGGAAATACCTATAGCTAAAAATATTTAGACCCAAGAAGCCTTGTTTTAACTATGAAAATTAGAGGCTATGTTTTACCCAATACATTAGTAGATATGGGGGATGCCATTAATATACAAGGAAACCATGCAGAAACTCACTTTAACCAATATGAAGCCAACCAAAATTATCCTTTAGTTGGTAGACAGGTCAAAAGTGCTCCCTAAACGAATACTGGGAAACATAACTATCACAGTGGATGCATGGGAGTACCCAAAAAAAAATTTAGTGTTACAATCCAATTCTGGATTGGGTGGTTATCCACTCATATTAGGTAGACCTTGGCTGGTAATAGTTGATTCCTACATAAGTTGAAAAAATAGATAGATGACCATTTTTGATGGTCAAAATGTAAAAAATCTGATCATCTATACACCTGCACAGTCTATAGATTTATTGGGAGAACCTGAATGTGAGAACCAGAACATGAGTGTTTTATTAATGACTCAATAGATTATAGCACTTGATGAATTGGAGGATGAGAGTAATGAGGATAGGGTGATATAAAACTTTTTCCAAGGAGAACCCTCCTGTCCTCCTCCAAAGTTGCCAATAGTGGGAGATAAATATCACCATATTCAGCATATAGAAGTTGCACAAGGGAGAGAATTAAACATAAATGATGGGTTGACATCTGAACAACAGACCAAACTAAGAAAAATATTATTCAAATATCAAGGTACCTTTGCTTGGGAATCTTAAGACATGAGAGTAATAGCTCCTAAAATATGTACTCATCGAATATATCTGGAAGATGAAATAAAATTGGTAAGACAACCACAATGTAAGATGAATCCAGCTATGAAGGAGATTGTTAAAATAGAATTATAGAAACTCATGATTGTTGAATTTATATACTCTATCTCAGATAGTGAATGGGTATCACCTTTGGTGGTGGTGCCCAAGAAAAATAGAAAGTGGAGGATATGTGTTTATTACAAGCCAATGAATAAAGCAACCAAGAAATACCACTTCCCCTTACCTTTCATAGATCAGGTCCTTGAAATATTAGAAGGAAAAAAATACTTTTATTTCCTGGATGGATTTAATGGATATAATTAGATTCAGATTGGAGAAGAGAACCAAGATAAGACCACATTCACTTGTTTGTGGGGAACCTTTGCTTATCAAGTTGTGCCCTTTAGTTTGTGCAATGCACTTGCCACATTTCAAAGAGAATTTTTGAGTATCTTCTCTGATATGGTTGGACAAACTATGGAGGTACTATTTATGGTGAAACCTTTGAAGAAGCCACAAAAAAATTGGAAAAAATACTTCAGCGGTGTGAGGAAACCAATCTGTACCTAAGTAATGAGTATTATATGCTAATGCAATAGTGAAGTGTTCTAGGATATCATATCTTTGCAGATGAGATCAAGGTAAACAGGAAAAAGATAAAAGTTATCCAAAACCTGCCTACACCCAAAACTTAGAAGGATATCCATAATTTGAAGAACACAAGCTTATACTGAGAGGGGGGGTGAACAGTATAAGACCTCTTTTTACTTTTCCTTTATACTTCAAAACAATAAAGCAATATATCCAAAGCAATATCAAAACAATGCACAAGATCATCCACAAAGTGACACAACAATTTTGATGTGATTCATCCACAAAACTTTTCTCTAAAAGTTATCTCAAAGTTCTTTGGGAAACCTTCCCAATTATAATGTTTATGAGCCTCGGCTCAAAGGAGAAACCTTCCCACAATCTGAATTTATGAGCCTCTGCTCAAAGGAGATACCTTCCCCTACCTCTCGCTCTCGTCGGTGATCCTCTAGAAGACCTCTCGCCTCCGCTGCCCTTAGCAAATGGAACTCTATCCATAGAAGACACCTGTCTTCCCTACTCTGGCTGGAGACCTCTGTCCTCAACTCTATCACCTCAAAGTCGGTCCTCGAATTTGCACTAAACACAGTCCTTCGGTCTAGCACAAATGTCCTCGGGTTCTACTCATAGAACCAATGCACCTCTGTCCTCAAGTTCTCTGATAGAACCATCAAACTCAGCTTCACAAGTCCTCTGCTAGGACCTGTCCAAATCTACTCACAAGTCCCCAACGAAACCTGTCCAAAACCTGCTCACAAATTCATCAAGAAAACTTGCTTGGCATGAACCCACAAAGAGAATTGTTAGAGACCCAATGTGATTCATCAACCTCCAATGAGAGACCCAATGTGACACACTGCAGCCAATCTATGATAGAACAGCCAAATATAAATTATTAAATGCACTGCAGAATCTTTTTTTTTTCCAGTCGTTACATTAACCATTAATTCCTTCAATAAAAAGCAAATAATCCCTCTAATCGTGTGCTCCTATGCAGGGAAAACACGTGCTTAAAGCACAATATACCTGACTTGGGGCTACTATAGGCAACCTATCTCTGTTCAAAAGAAATCTACAATGGCCAGTGCAGAAATCGCAGCCAATTTCAGTAACAGTGTGAGCAATGCAGATTTGGATGGATGGGTGATACAAAAACAAGAGAGACTCGACAAGAGGAAGATGGAATCTCCAGGCAATGAAACGTCAGTTCTCATCTTTCGCCTCCACAAAATGCGAAGCTACGATGAACAGTATTTGTTTCCACGCCTTGTTTCCATTGGCCCCTACCATTTCGGGAAGACAGAGCTCGCCAACATGGAGGAAGAAAAGGATGAAGCAATGCTGAGAATGGAAAGGAGAATTCAACAGAGATTGCCTGAACGGAGTATGAAATCAATAGTTGACTCCGACATAGTGTCTATGGACCAAAAAATCAGAGATTTTTATGCTGATGAAATTCCTTACTCTCCTACAGTCCTAGCGTGGATGGCTACCAGGGACGCATGTTTCATTTTTGAGCTTCTGCTTAATTTCCCAAGGTGCACCAAGGTAGAAGAGCGTTCACCAGAAGAGATAGACCTTTCAGTAAAGAAAAGTAATATTTTTGATGGACTCTGTGTAACTCCTACATTGCAAAATCTTTTGGTTGATTGCTTTCTATTTGAAAACCAAATACCGAGTTTTGTTTTAGAGCGGCTGGTTGAACTAAATATGGGTTCTCAAGATGTGGCCAAAACAACGCTCGTCAAGATGATGGACGAGGTCACTAAGTACTTCTGGACTCCACCCTTTACGTGGCGTGTAACAGAGGGCTGCAGGGATGCGTTTCATCTCCTCGAGGCACTTTATTTTGAGACTCTGGGTGCTAGTGGATCCTTCTCAAAGGAAGCCAACTCTGTGAAACAGTCAACATGTTTAGAGAAATATGCTGGATGGATGAATGATATTTTCAGACGTCCCTGTATGCACTGTTCACATTGGATGAAGAATTTGGGTTTGGGCTTCCTTCTTCAATCAAGTAGTGGCGAAGAAATAAGCCCAGGTATGAGAACGATACCGCGAGCAGTGGCACTCAGTAAAGCAGGAGTGAGGTTCCATGCAGTGGATCTTACAGAAATAGATGGAGATGCAGGAATTATGTGGATAAGATTTGATCCAAAAACATCAACACTTCATTTGCCTAAAATGAATATAGCTCCGTATGACGAGCACATTATGAGAAATTTCGTTGCATTAGAGAACAGTTCTGACAAGTACCCTTACAAAGTAATGACTGTATTTCTCAAATTTATGGACGAACTCATAGACAACGAGGAGGACGCTGCCCTGCTTGTTGAAAGAGGTGTAATTAATAATGTGCTCGGAAGCAACGAACAAGTTGCACAGCTGTTCAATTCCATAGCAAAGGAGTATAGATATATTGAAGGGTTCAAGCCTATTGATGATGCAAAAAAAGGGCTGCTAAAATACCAGAGAAGGAAGTACAAAATCCTGTGGAGTCAATTTGTGGAAGCTTATTTTTCAAAGCCCTGGCTAGTTGCTGGAACAACAGGGGCTGTGCTTCTCCTTTTCCTTACAATGGTCCAAGTATTTTGTTTGTTCTACAAATGCAACAAGTCCTGGTGAGGGCATTAAGTCCCGCTAGGATTTTATACGAAATAGATGCTTTGTCCGTTTTGAAGGGACTGAAACTTGAAAACTGCTGCTTTCCAGATGATTAAGTACCAAATTTTATTACCACTTAATAACTCTCACGTGCATGTATTTTTAATTTAATTTTATTGTCTTCCGCTTCATTATGGAAACTTATCATCATTGAGAAGCAAAGCTTTTACTTAATAGCTCTGTGTTTATGCATAATTTTATGTAATTATATGAAATAATTAAAATTATGTAGATGTAATTTAAATAATAAATATTTAGAAGTTGTTATTATTAACATGGTTTATTAAAATAAAATTTATTACTTTTTTATTAATATATAAAAATAATTTATAAAATTTATTAATATTTATTAAGCAGTGTTAAAAAAAAAAACTTTTAACTTTAATATTGATTTTTATCTCTAAAAAGAACTTTTTTTCTATTTTTTAAATAAAATTTCTTTAAAGTTGATTGGCAGCGTCTTTTTAAAAGGGTTAGATAAAATATAAACTTTGATGGGGTGGTTAAGGGTGGGTTGGAGGAATCATTAGGAATGATAAAGGATTATTTTTCTAGTCTTTGTTGACTTATTCTTAAATGTTCAGTTCAGTTTTTTTGTTGAAGCTTGAGCATTTTATCAAAGAGTCATGCTCTTGGAAAAATTGAATGCAAAGAAGGTGGTGATCTGGTCTAGAATTTGGAAGGTGTTAAATTCAAGCACGAGAAGGAAATAAGGAAGCTGGCCTATTGGCCAACCAGGGGGTCAATCAAAATGTTCTTCAAATCTAGATGAAAGATTTTCTTACCTTTTAACTTAGTGTGTTCTGGTTTGGAATTTTGGTCTCTCTTAATTCTTGATTGATAAGGTGCTCCCAATTGCTTTTTGTTTAACACATTTTCTTCCTTCTACTTATTTATGGTTATTTTGTTGTATCTTTTATACTTTGAGATTGTTCTCATTTTGATTGGCTTACTGTTCTTGTTTGTATTATTTTCTCATTATAATAAAATTAAGGATACTTTCAAAATCTTATATTTTCCTACTAATAAAATAAAATAAAATTTTATATGAATGAAAAAAAAAATATGCAAGATGAAAAGTATAAGAGGTAAACTAAATCGATATTAATTTATCTTTTCAAATATATAATATAAATATAAAACGTGTGAATGTGATATAAGGTTTTTTTTTTTTAAATTACAATCTTCAAGTTGATTTCATTTTAAAATTAGAAAACGCGTATTCGTGTCGACTAAGAGAATGATTTTAATGGTTTGCTCCAATCATAAAATGCTTTCACAATGAGATCACGCTCGCATAAAATGCGTTAAGGTGTAAAAAACTGTCCGCCACACAATTGTCTGTTGTCACAAGTTTAGGATGGCTTCCTCCACACAAATGTGTGTTGTAACAAGTTTAGGATGGCCTGGCAGAATATGGATATGAAAGAACGTAACCTTGCCTTGTAATCTTTTTTATTAAAGTAGGTAGATTATTGTTTGTTTTTGAATAAAAACTAGATAATTTAATTATTGACATAGATGTTTTATTGTTGAAAAATGTTATGGGATAAGCATGTTAGTTGAATGAAAGCATTTGGTTTAAGAATAGAAAGATTTATTAGCAATGTATATAAAAAAATAATAGTTTTAAATATTTTAAAGTTAATTCTTTCAAATATATTTTTAGTTAGTTGTTATCAAAATTGAATATTTAATAGTGATGCACATAATTAGTTTAAATTAGTTTTAAAAACTCTTAATTTTTTTTTTAAGGTTTAAAGTTGACTTTTTACAT